>CM062817.1:552436314-553811314 GCA_031772625.1 Pinus tabuliformis
GTCTATGGAGACAAAGCTGAGGTAGAGGGAGTCACTGCCTTTATAGATTTCTAGCCAAAGAAATCTAGATCTGGGTTGCAATGGCAAAGGAGGATTGGAGAGGAGTGATTCGACCTTTGGTCGGAGGATATCCATGGAGGAAATCAGGACTCAGAGGGAGTCTAGAGGAGCTTGTTCCTTAGAGGATTTCTAGCGTCGAAGAAATCCAAATCGAGTCTTGCTGGAGTAGCAGCAGGAGAGGGAGAAGAGAACCAATCCTACATTTGTTTGAGGAGAGATGGTAGTCAATGGATTGAGGGATCAGGATAGATTGGATGGAGCATCCAATTTTTTCATCTGGAAGGCTAGGATCCTGGCAGTCCTAGACAAGAATCGCATCAAGGACTATGCCTTGAAGGTAGTTGTTGTTCCGGTCGACGCTGATCCATTGAAGAAGTACGAGGAGGCCTAGGTGAAGGCTAAATGCATGATTCTAGATGAGGTCAAAGATCATGTGGTCCCACACATTGCTGAGAAGGAAACAACAAGGGAGATGTGGGAGACATTGACCACCTTGTACCAGGGGACTTTTGTTCAACAGAAGATGCTATTGGAGAATTAACTGAGACAGTACCAAATGCAGAAGGGAGAAGAGATCGATCCCTTCCTTCTCAGGTTCCAAGGGATTCGAGACCAGCTGACTACCGTGGGGTCTACACCAGATCCTAAGTTCATGGTCAGGACTGCCTTGAATGCAGTCACCGAAGATTGGGAGACATTTGTCTAGAGTATCTTCGGCAGAGCCTCTCTTCCCAGTTGGGAGGAAATGTGGGCAGCTCTTCGACAAGAAGAGATCAGGAGGCTGACCAAGGCAGGAAGTAGTGGCAGAGGAGCCTGGATCAAGAAGGAGGAGGAGGAGGATGTAGCTCTCGCATCATCGGGACAACATGGGCAACAGAAAGGAAGAAAAAGGATATATCCAAGGTCAGATGCTTCAGGTGTGGTGAACTAGGACATTTCGCCACTCAGTGCCCCCGAAGAAGGGCAAGGAAGAGGCTTCTAACTCGAAGGCTGCTCCAGCGAAAGTTGACAAGGAGGATGATGACGAGGATTGTGCCATGAGTGCTCATGCACCTTTAGAGAAGAGGTGGGGCGACATAGAGTTGTAGTCTAGAGGTCTACACCTAGGCAGGATCCTTAGGTGCCCAAACTCTTGGATCACATACGGCTATGGGAGCCCTTAATGACAGTAGCAAAATGACGGGTGTCGGTTGGTGTGAGGTGTGATGGAGCAACAATGGTAGAGCTAGAGTGCCAAAGTTTGAAGCAGCGCAGTGGATGTTGTAGCAGTGTGAGAGGCATAGAGCAAATTGTAGCAAAGCAGTAGCAACAAAGGGTCAACACAGATTAGAAACAGAGGTAGCTTCAACATTATGAGGCATCCATACCGACCAGCATGTCAGTTTTTGGGTGAAGTTTCAGTTACTTACTTCTTAGTAACTGAGTTGTAGTGTAACAGTTAGCAGTGGCAGTGCTATGGGCAGCATGATGCAACATTTTGAGAGGGAGCTGCAGTACAGATGTAGCAGTGACATTGGCAGCAGTACAGGATGCAACAGTGTAGTGGATGAAGGGCAGCAGGGCAAGCATTAGCAGCACAGAGGACCGATGCAGTGGATCAGTGTAATAATTATATTGAGAAGTAGTGCTAGAGCACATTCCTCGCTAAGAGGGAGTGTTGATTTTGGGTAGCATCAGATGTGCTCTAGCTCCGAAATTTTGTGGAGGGTCTACAAGACATGAGATCTCCAAGCCCAGAAATCGTTTGGAGAAATTCCATTCGGATGAGTAGTTATTAAAATAATTAATATTTTTAATGGGTTCCTAAGTCTAAACTTAGGAAAATAAAAATATTAATGGGTATTAATAAAAATATGGGTGAGAAGCTTCTAAGAAACGAGGATCAAGTTTGTTTTAATCTTAGCCATTGATTAGGGTTTAATTCGACCGTTGATTCATCAACAGGAAAAGTATAAGAGGATGCTTGAGGGTCAGTTGGAGATACACCAAGTGATCAAAGAAGTTCGATTTTTCTGGGGCGTGGTTTGCTGAGAAAATTGAACTGGTGATTTGAGTTGCAGTGAGAGGGGCAGTAGTAGAGAGTTGGATCGGAAGGGAGTTCCGAGCCAACGAGTACCAGGCAGAGAGGTAGCAGTAGCATTAAAGAGGCAGCGCAGAGGCCTGTGCAGCCCAGGAAGGGGCTTACGCAGGCCAAGAGGGTTCTTGCAGTGGCAGTGCAAGATAATCGTCGGAAATTCGAGATTTTGCTGGGAGTTCGATGTTCTAAGCCGTGTGGGCTGAAGTGAAGCTCCTGAGAGCAAATCGATCCAACAAAGAAGTGACGCAGTCTCCAGAGGCAAGACGCTGGCCCACACAAAGCAGATTGTGCTGGGATATTCACAGTGCTTGCGGAGTCCGCCATTCAGTGGATCAGTTGTGACTTAGAGAACAAGGTAAACCCTCTTATGTTTCTTGCTGTCGATATTTCTCTGAAAGGTTAGCCGGTGTGAGAGGTACCCTGTTGTACTCAGATTCTGCTTGCTTAATAATACAAACCTTCTATATGCTGCACCGGTTTTCCGCATTGGGTTTTTCCGGGGACATTTGTCCAAAAATAACGGTGTCCTTTGTGTGTTTGTCTCATATCTATTTCAGTTTATGATCTGTATGTTAGTGTAGTCTTCAGTATTGTTTTTCATCACTGTTTAAATAATTAAATAACTTGTTGAATGTAAAAACAAGTAGGAGATGATAAACCATGATTGCAGTAGGATTTCTGATGTGTAGATTCAGAAATTCTCATATTTTATTCTCTCCATTTTCATGTCTATGCAAAGTATATGTGGGCTGTTTTAAAAACTGCCTTTGTAAGTCATTGCTAGAGTTATCTTTCTGTTAGTTTCTCCTGTCATCTTAATTGAAATAATTAAAAAGAGAATGAAGTTTTGTTAGATCCAAGTCATATGTCTTCAACTACTTCATGGGAACTCTCCAAAAATATAGAATCACACTGCAAGAATCTACAAATTTATACACAATTTAATCATCATTTACAATTCATTAGATCTGTTGTCTGTTGGCTAGAATATTGAATCTAAAGTTAAATTTTTTGATAATATACTCTTCAGATTTCATTTATAATTTCTTCTTTACCTTTTTGTAGTTTTGTCCTATCTCTCAGGTTGGTACTTATGTTATATTAAATATTTTCTATTCAAAATCGTGGGAGAATGTTTAACCTTTAACAATGTATCTTTTTAAACAGGTGAGCAAATCAGGAAGATTTGAGAGTGGCACTCCTCAATATGCTGTTAATTTAGACCTTAATGACTTGGTAAAGTTTTTTAAGAATTAAATGTATTCTCCACATGATGTAAAGGATATTTTAGCTTGTTTGTAGAAGTTCGATGATGTTTTTCGGTGCATTATTCATTGTAGGTTTTGACTATGGATGGCATCCAAATATATCAAATGTTGATGCTATGGGATTATGTTTCTGTTTGCAGATTGCGAGAAAAGTAAGTAGTTTATAAAACATTTGATTTTTCAAAAAACGTTTTTGGAGTGTTTTCATATTTGGTAGTTGAATGTTTTGTCTTTTTCTATTACTATTGGATTTTACATGCATCTTTAATATGAATGATGGACAGTTTCTAAGTATTGAGAATTGTGTCCAAAATAATGACAAGCTTTTGGGCATCATCAAGTCTAAGTATCACATTTCTGTTGTTGTGATGTGGGTAGAACCCCTCTGATATAGAAGTGCATTGAGATATATGAAAAGGACGGAACAATGAATAGACTTGTGAAAATAACTATTAGAACTTAAGTGAAATGAATTATATATTTTCCCACTAATGACCAAAATTGGTGGGCTCAGAAAAACAAGTGATAATAAGACAAGTGAATTTTATTAAAATATCCAATGAATGACCACAAAATGTAGGTTAATGGGACTTGTTACGGCCCAGATTAGCAGCCTTGGCAAGGTCCTGTCAAGGTGCTAGGTGGCAAGCACGTAGGAGATGTGCCCATTGTCACCTCAACATAGTTTCCACTTACTTTAGGCTAACTCCTATAATGCCATGGGGGTATCCCAATACATTGATTGCTTCACGAACAAGTTAGTAGACCAATACTTAGGAACCTTATATTAGATGAAATTTAGGAGTTAAGACACAACTGCTAAATTGATATACGAATAAATAACATAGAAAATACAAACCGACACTTGAGAAATAGTGAAATACCTCAAACAAATACTACCTTTGATGTCACGAGTTGAATAATGATGCATATACCAAGTGAGATGATATTTCTTTGAATTCGTCTTGATTATATGACCTAAAGGATGACAAACTTGCTGCTAGCATGCACTTCTAGCACCTGTAAATGATAAAATTTGCAGAAGACATAAGCTTGGAGTGCTCTTCAAGCCACCCGAGACTGTGGAAACACACTAAGAAGATTAGGTATCCACTGGTGCTAATGCTAGGGCAATGAAAGGTTAATGAAATAACAACCAACAACATATCTATGCAATAAAATTTAAAAGTACAACGATTTGACATAAAAATTGCATCAATTAGAGGGCTAATCCCACTAGGGTTAAGCCTCGATTTGCTCCTAGTTAAAATTTACACTTTCCAGGACGTGGCTGAAAATACTTCCAAATGAGATGTAATGAAAACCAATCAAAAGTAAAAACTAAGGTTTATATTGTTGGATTTAACCTTATTTCCTTCAGACCCTAGGCTAGGGCTTCACAAATCCTTGTAGAAGATGGCTGTAATTTTATTAGAGATTTGAGAAGACCTTGAAGAACCCTCAATATTGATGTTAGAACAAAATAATATACAAAAAAGAGGGCCAATTTTATCTTGGGCCATTAAATGTTGCTACAGAGGCACAAAATATAAGACATCCACACTGAAATGAAACTATTTTTGATTTTTTATATTTTTTTGTATTTTCTATTTTTATGGATTTTCAATAATATAAATAAATAAAACGACAAGCAAGGTTGCTTGGAAGTAAGAGCGTAAGTGGGAGCAGGGAGTGTCAATTTGCATAAGCTTTCGGGTTGGGGTTGGGAGTTTTAATATATATATATATATATATATATATATATTTCTTGATGCATATATGTCAACAACATGTAGAATGATGAAATAGTTATAAAAAACATAAAAACATGGATCATATAACATGAATCATCTAGTAGTTATAATCTTCATCAACCATAGGTCCACAAGTTACAATATCTCGATTCTTATCATATTAGGTGTGGATCAGGAGCAGGGAGTGTCAATTTGCATAAGCTTTCGGGTTGGGAGCGATTTTGGGAGCGTTTTTATATATATATATTTTGATGCATATATGTCAACAACATGTAGAATGATGAATTAGTTATAAAAAACATAAAAACATGGATCATATAACATGAATCATCTAGTAGTTATAATGTTCATCAACCACAGGTCCACAAGTTACAGTATCTCGATTCTTATCATATTAGGTGTGGATCTTGATTATTTTCTTGATTTAGAGGTCTTGTTTCGGTCGCGTTTGGATCCTAGTACTTGACAGTGGGGTGTGGGGGGGCTTGCCCCCCCCACTACTATTGCAAAATTGCCTTGTAAAATATTGTAATTTTGTAGTCAATTTGGACAGTTCATTAGGTGGAAGACTGACGGTAGAAGTTATGTTAATTTAGGGTTTTTTTGCCTTAGAAGGCAACCCTCAGTTTGTATGAGGAAGTTGTATTGCGGCTGGGTATTATTTTGTATCTATTCCTATCTTTTGCTAGCACTTGATCACAAGTTTTGACTCATACAGTCTTATTTTCATCACATGGCATAATCTTGAAGTAAGTCCACTTCCAAGACCTCCAAAGCGTATTGCGGACATTAAATGTCGATTAGGGTAGGGAGTTACCACCCACCATGGGGTAGTTAATACGTAAGTGCCATAGACCCAGAGGCAATGAAGATGGGGGATAAGAGGATTTTCCATGACTTTCCACCTAAGGGGATGTAGGATATTATGACATAGCCAATGCTCGTACATATCATCCCACATGGTTTTACAGGGAAAACTATTACTCATATTGGGCTTATAATGCTGTGGTTTTTGTCAAAAGTTTTGTTGTACCTTTGTTGGAAAGTGGGGTAAAAGAACTAAAAGAGTACAATTTAGTGTAAGTATGTTCCTTTCAAACCCTCACATCTTGAGATAAAGTCCTAAAGTAGCAACTCAAGGAAGAACTTGGAGGAACTAAGAGGGAAGCCACTGTCACCTCACCAACCCTCTTCATGTTAAATTTTTATTACCCAATTATCTATTTGATTTGTAACAAGCAATACTCTAGGTTAATTAACAACAATAAACAACAGAAGCAAATTCACATGAAACCAATCACATCAACAAAATAACATAGGTATACCCAGGAAACCCTAGTGTGGGGAAAACCTGCAAATGTTGGGTTCTTTTATTCAAGCTTCAGGAGCAAGATTTCTTACAACAATTACATGAATTTGCTACAACAATTACATGAATTTGCTACAACAATTACACAATAATTTTGGCCTCAAAACCCTCACTCGACCCTCTCATACAACCCACTCTTGGCTCTCTCGGCCCACACGTGCGACCCAACTAATTTACTTTAGTGTACAAGAGAAAACTCGGCCTCTGGCCTCTCGGCCCACACTTGCAACCCAACTGATTTACTTCAGTATACAAGAGAAAACCCTACCTCTCAGCGCTTGAGGAAAAAATGCCATGCTGCTCAAGGAACTCGGCCTCTAGATGACTTAGCCTCTTTGCTGATTAGTTTGCTCCTAGTCTTGCTATAGCTAGCTCAACCTCACAACTCACTTTCTATGTCCTGATACTCGCTCTCACTACATCTCCAAATTGTGCTAATCAATTGTGTCTTTGCCTCAACGCATAGGCTCAATTTATAACTTTTCTAAGCTAAGATTGACAACCAAAATTAACTGTCAAGTTAATTGAAGATAAATTACTTATCTTTTGTTAACTTTCTTATCTTTAGCTTTCTTTACTTTAACTCAAGTACCAATTATAAATTTACCTTGCATTACATGCATATCTCATGCATGTCACATGTAACTCATCCACATGCATGCAAGTCTACATCTAGCATCCAACCCACTTGCACATTCCAAATGTTGCATGCAATCAACACACAAACTCTGTATGTCACATGCAAATCACATGCATGCCTTGCATGTCGCGTGCAAGCGCTCCTAAAGAGGCAAACCAAGGTCTTTCTAGTTAAGACACAAGGCTAGACAACCTTCCATAGCTACAAAAATCAACACTTCACACTTTAGTCTCCTTTATGGAATGAAGAGTAAGTTCCAGCAAAAGAGTTATATGAGTTAAATAAATAAAGTGGATGGGTAGACTAAATATCTGTGTTTTGTCATTGGACACATGGATTAAAATCAAGGCTCAAATGGAAGGCTATTTTAACGAGGAAAAGACAAACAATATGGCTGCAAAGTACAAGCTTTATCAACCCTTTCCTCGCTGTCCCAAATTGCATAAATATAACTAAGCATAGTACTTGAGTAGATACCATCCAATACTTATGAAATTTATGGCTATCAAGAATAATGTGTATGTGCATTTATCCTAAAATAGAGAGAGATGCAATCATAGAGAATGCTCCATTGTTAATGTAAAAGAAATGGAAAGATTATACCAAATTTGTACTCCATGAGCATATGTTAAGAAGATTCTTGGTGTTAGCCTTTCTGCCACCGAATTAAGTCATTTCTGTCAAAGGTTAGTTTGTGATTTTCTGGGTTCCTTTTGTTTTTGTAGAACCAACTACTATGATGCTATTGTCTTTACGTGCCTGACTTTTGTGCTTTCTCTGCCCTTTGATGTTGCTATGAATGTGTATACTTCACTTTTGGCTTTGTTTACGTTGTTGATATGTCCATGCATGAAGCGAACAAAGTTCCTTCTACAGATTAAGTACTCCAGAAGACTTGGAATATAAATATATCCATGAGGATACAAATATTATATATTAAATGTGTGAATAAGATTGATACAATGAGAATGAGAGGCTTGCTTATATACCAAGCAGGTGTCTCTTCATGGAGAGTCATGTCTCATTTAGACATGCCTCTTCAACCTAATTACTAATTAACTAATAATTATTTATGATTATTGTCATTTACATTATTTCCTATATATTTATTCATAACATTGCCTTCCTCCTCAAAAATCTTTGTCCTCAAAGCTTGTTAATGAAAAAGACTTGATCTATTTTTCGGCTTCGAATGTCTTTCTGTTTCAAACTTTCATCTTTGTCGATACATGTTGATATGATCTTCTAAGTGACAAACAACACTGGTGCATCGAGAAGGGATTAAACTATCCTAGATTAATCTTTTGTGTAATATTTTGATCACTAGAATTTTGTAACGACTTGTCATCATAGGATTGAATTGAGGTTACATCACTCTTCTCTGGAACATCAATTTGTTGTTTCTGTTCTGAATGGTCCCAATATGTAGCATGGTTGAGTTGTCTACTCTCATGATTCGGATGCCGATAGGGAACTTTTATGGTTTGACATTCCCTTATTAAGTGTGTGGAAATTTTTTGATTTACTTCAGGGGACGATGTTGTTGAGTTGGTTACAAAACCTTCACTTGGGATGTTAATCATTTGAATTGCAACATCTAAGTGTGTCGTTTCTTCAATTGACTTGTCTTCTTGAGTTGTCATATTCACTGGATTGGTATTCGCTCCCTTATCTTCAACTTGGACTGTTATGATTGGGGATTTCGATACTTCTTCTTGAGTGAATTGTTCCAACTTGTCTTTTAATGCTTTCTTATCATCCTTAAGTTTCTTAATTTGAGTGAGTAGACTTTGATTATGGTTTCTCAGACGTAAAAGTTCTTTGATTTCTGATTTATCAACCTTATTTTCAGTGTTTTGAATTTTAAGCTTTTCATCTTTTAGATCTCTGATTTGTTCTAATAAATTTTATTAAGGTTCTTTAAACGCAAGGTTTCCTCTACTTGTTCTTTAAACTGGTGCATCGAGAAGGGATTAAACCATCCTAGATTAATCTTCTGTGTAATATTCTGATCACTGGAATTTTGTAACGACTTGTCATCATAGGATTGAATTGAGGTTACATCACTCTTCTCTGGAACATCAATTTGTTGTTTCTGTTCTGTTAAGTGCTTCTTGACTTCTTTCTTTGTGACTTAGACTCTTTTAGTTGCGCTAGTAATTTTTTGACGTGGTCCTTGAGACGAGAAATTTCTTCGTCTTTTTCCATTATTTCTTTGTAATGCATATCCACAAGATTTTTATGTTCGTGTTCTAACACCTTTTTATTTTGCTGAAGTTTGGTTATTTTTCCATTCTCTTGATCTTTTAGCTGCACTTTCTCAGTACACTGGATTACATGTTTTGTGGGAGTGATGATGGACGTTCAACTTGGAATATGGATTCCATTTTTTTCTCTCCTCAATAAAATCAGCGTGTTGTCGCTCAAGTATTGTCATTAATTGTTCTGTATCTCTTGTGAATGATTGTTTTTGATTATTACTTAGAGATTCCATATTTTATTTTATTTTTTTTTTTATTTTTTTCTTTACTTCTTTTAACTTTGTATGGAATTATTATTATTATTTTTTAAAGATTAAACTCCTTTTTTTATTAAATATATATATATATATATATTTTGAGAACTTTTATAAAAGTATTTTTTTTTTCAATTTATTCTTTATAACTTTTTATTTTTATTATTTTTTATTTTTAGGTTTTTTTTGTTTTTGTTTTTGGTTTTTTTAATAAATCTATATTAAATATATATAACTACACAATATAATTATATAGTATATATATTGATTTATATTAATTCTACCACCCCCAAGATTATAAATACATCTTGCGGCTAAATACGTTGTTGTCATTTGTTAGTGGTTCAACCAACCTATAACGATGGTCAACCTATAGGTTGGAACGACGTGATGAATCGATTAGAATGAATTAGCAGCAACGAAGGCTGTTGGAATGATGAGATGATTTTGAGGTGGTAGAATGACTCGGATAGGAGGGCGGAAGCGATGCGGACAGACATCACAGACAAGGAAGGGAGGACGACAATGAGGCGACAAGGAATAATGGTTGATTGGTTAGCATTGCGGAGTGTTGTTGATGGCTGCCACGGAAGGTTGGAGCATAGCGCAAAGTGTTTGTTCTGCGAATTTCCGCTGTATAATCTGTCGATCAGATGCTCGAGGGGATGTGACTGACGACGTTGTGTAAGGGATGGCGGTGGCAATATGTACAAGCTTGAGCAGCTGCCACGGTTGGATGGGTGATCACACAAGCTCTGTGCGGTGCCTGGATAGAATGATAACGATGAGTGGTGTAGCGGTGTGCTGCACGATGGCTAGAACATAGCAGATAGAGCGGATGGAGCCTGTTTTGTGGTGGCTGACAACTACCAATGCTACGAACAAGGCAGCAGAGGGTGTTCGCTGGTGTGTGTTGCGACAACATACATTGTCAACAAAACGCTCAGACAATGGCTGGAAATCAGGGATGTATGACAGCAGGGAACAAGCGGACTGTGACTGCTACAGGGTCGACGAGAGCCGGCTCGAATAGGCAGAGCAATGGATGTGGAAGTAGCGGTGATGATGTGTTTGTAGTGGAAAAGGTAGGCGCAGATTGGTGTGGCAACCAAATGGGTTATATTCATGGTGGAGGGAATCTGGACAGTGGCGACTATGAGGCCGTGGGCGCTGACAACAATTTTTATTTATTTTAAATATATCCTCTCTTTTTTTTTTCAATTATTTTCATCACTTCTATTTATTTATTTTATTTTATTTTATTTTTTAACTATTCCACTTTTTTATTTTTTATTTTTCTTTTAATGGCCAAGGAATTAACAAGAGCTAGAGAAACTCCAAAACTAGTAGCGAAACTCTAGAATTACGACGACAACATAGTTGACGACAGGTTGATGGCCAAAGGCCTAGTGATCAGCCAAACGTGGCTCTAATACCAAATGAAGCGAACAAAGTTCCTTCTATAGATTAAGTACTCCAAAGACTTGGAATATAAAGATATCCATGAGGATACAAATGTTATATATTAAATGTGTGAATAAGATTGATACAATGAGAATGAGAGGCTTGCTTATATACCAAGCAGGTGCCTCTTCATGGAGAGTCATGTCCCATTTAGATATGCCTCTTCAACCTAATTACTAATTAACTAATAATTAGTTATGATTATTGTCATTTACATTATTTCCTATATATTTATTCATAACAATGCAGTCCCTTGGTCTTGCTTCATCGGCCTTCACCGTCTCTCATATTTCAACCTTACCATGTCTTTGATACCATATTACATAATATGCTTACACAATAGTGGAGTACCTGAAGAGAGAGAAAAGAGAGATTGTACTTGATTATTGAGATTGTGAACACCAAAACATGTAGAGTTTCATGAGAGAGATATCCCATACAAATACCCTATTGCATTGAGAGATTACTTAAACTAAATATTATTTAATGTTATTTATGACATATTGTGTTGCCAGATCCAGGGGGTGTTAATGTTGGATCTGCGAATCTGCATTTTGGATATGGACACAGATACAGATCCACCCAGATCCATGTAGGATCTGCCAATAAACAGATCCTTCAAACTGAAAATGAATCCCTGTTTACTGAAATGAATCCTGTGCCAGCTAGCCCTCACACGTCAGATCCCAAGCAAATAACATTAGAGTTTCTAGTTTTTTTTTTTATTTTTACGGATATTTGCCAGTTGCCACCTGTTTGAAACCCTAAAAGCAAATATTCTATTTAGATTACTTATTAGTGATCTGTAGGCTGTATACTTGTATAAAAGCTACGCTGCATGATAATGCTAGCAGGAAAGGTCAGACACATCAAAATTTAAATTTTCAATTTATGATAATGCTAACAAGAAAGCTTTGAGTCAATACATAGATAAGAATATATATGTAAAAATGATCGCTGTGTCATTAATAATTTAATTAGATCAATCCCATCCAACTCTAGGTGAAGAGTCCTCTTAGAACAATATGATATATAAACTACAGCGTGCTTTCAAATGGTGTGCAATATTCATTTACCATTGTAACTAGATGGGAGTTTTAGATTTTAAGGAAAATTTCAAGGAAGATGACAGGTTGATTGTGATGTAGAGTTGAAATATTCAAATGATGAGCACATGGACCCATTTTTGGACATGTAGTTAGACCTACCATCATCATATCAATAGAGACACTCAATATTTACAGTTATCCTTTTTATATAAAGGGTGATGCATCATGATATCAGTATTCAGATTTATAAATTATCTTATGTTTTCAGTTTTAATGTTTTGGTCCATGAATGGTCTTGACTTTTAAGTTTGAATGTGTTTTTCTAAAATTTAAAAAACAAAATATTATTGTATTTTTTGTATGTGGCATTACCCCATCTCCGAGTCCTAGCTTTTCAAAAATCTGGTGGATCTGTATCTGTTTCCATTTCCTGGTAACCTAAATGATATGTACTTTTATTAACTTAAGTTATTTTATTTTATTAAGCTAACATACAATTTTATTAACATATGACCATTATAATAAGCTTACGCTAACCAGACCTAGCAGCATTGATATGCATGCCAATAAAACCAAAAGTCCCGTATGGGGATCTCAGCTTGGTATGGATAGATATCATCCATCCTGTGCTCTCTAGGCTAGGGTAAAGTTTGGGTTCAGTGAAGGGAGAAAAATCTCAATGCATAAGATAGGATATTATAAGATAATTTTATTAATTTCCAATGAATGACCACAAATAGGTCAACGGGACTGCTGAGTACAACAGTGTGGATTACACAGTGGGAGTGCAGAGACAGTTCCTATAAAATCATGCTAGAACCATAGAACCACCACTAATACAAGGAACGAGTCAAGACTCTTGGTTGAGGATAAAAGAGTAGGGCATAATTCTGGAATAGCTATATGAGTCTCAAAGGTAGCAGTTGCAATTTCTGGAGGTGACCTTGCTTATTTCTACTCTTGGATTTTGTCATTAGACTCTTGTAGCTGCTTCAATAGAATCTAGATTGGTTCTTTCTTGATGGAAAACATCTATCAGCACATTTAGGTACAATTTTACTGTGTACATTGTGGAAATAATTTATTGGCAAGCAGCACTTAAAATGGTTTGTTATGGCCACTTATTTGTTTATTGCAGAACTGAAATTACTCCTCACCCTGTCTAGGTCTTAACAGCCAGAGCCCCTTTCTCTTACTATTTTCAAAGTGTTTAAAAAAAATATTACATGGTATTTGGGATTTGAGCTGTTAGTTCTTGTTGAAAATTGGGGCAGCTATGGGATGAATTTCCCCATAGAAACCCTAAGACCCAATAGAAGCCCATCTCGCCCCAAGGATGAATTCAAATTGAATAAAGGAAATTATTAATTGGTTTGGCTCTTCTCTTATTTAATATGGCTCGAATCAATTTGGGCAAACATTTGGAAAATATATCTAAATGCTAAAATGAGCAAATTTGAAATTAAAATGTATTTCCCTCCAAAGGTTACAAGTTGGCTTGAGGCACCCCATCAAATTTTATATAAAGAGAACCCTTGTGACCCATTTGAATGAGAGCATCGAATAAACAAGATCATCTACAAGATCTGAGATTCCGTATGGCATATCTCTGTGATCATTCTTATGGCTCATATACCCTCTCCATGTGGCTCGCTTCATGTACAGTGACTCGTTTCCTATGGCTCACACTCAAGCTCTGTGGCCCGCTCAATCTGTGGCTCACTGTCACTCTATGGCTCGCTCAATCTGTGGCTCGCTATATTCACTGTGGCTTGCATATCTTCTCTAAGGCTCACATTCTATCACAAAAGTTCGCATTCTATCTGTGGCTTGTAGTTGTCATTCTCTAGCTTGTATTGTTATCTTTGTGGATCACTTTATTTCTATGGCTCACATTTATGATTCTATGGCTTTGTATACTTCTCTTTGTAACATGTGACAATATGACAGTGACCTTGAGCATTTATAGTAGTGACACTTACGACGGTTATACAGAGCAGTCATATTTGTGATGAATATAATGTTTGGGCAGCGACTTTAGTTTTATAACAGTGACCTCAATATATGACAGTGACCGTAATGCACATGTAAATGATATCGACCTTAGTATATGACAGTGCGTTGATATATGCGCCCTTGATCTTGTTGAAAATAACACCAAGGAGACGTGTTACTAGGCATTTATCCCTTTTAGCCTAGTAGACACATTAATGACTTTTGTCTTGGTGACATTTATGAGTTATATTAATGTCATGGGTGGAAGAGATACTTAAAAGTGGTGTACCATGTACTTTTTCTAATATTAAAGTCACTTGTACTTTATAAAGTGACTTTATGTGTAAAGTGCATAGTTCACTTTTCTAATATTAAAGTGAGTTGAGAAAATCACTTTATGAGAAAAATAGAAAATGTATACAACTTGAAAAAGGTAGTAGGAGGCTTTTAAGTAATGGGCCAATGTGTAAGGGGGGTCATTTGGGAAAAGTGATCTCAACCACACATATTGAGATTTGAAGATTAAATCTCAACCATTGAATCCTAGGGTTAGGTATTCAATCTTTTCGAAAAGACAAAAGGAGAAAAGGGAGGCTCATTCTTCACCTTACACTTGAGAGAAGAAGAGTAGAAGAGGAGAGGAGGAACTTCAAGGAGAGTTTGCAGCTAGAGGAGCGCTCGAATTCCTAGGCAAAGGAGGCAGCTACAGCAACACAAAAATTGAGGAGCAAGAGAGCCATAGACCAACACGAAATTCGAGGTAGAGAGAGGCATGAGTTTCGAGGCAAAGGGCTGCACGGTTTTTGAGGAAAACAACAACATGAATTCTGAGGTTTTTGGGCACGAATCTGAGGGTATTCAGCTGCTGCTTGGCCCAAAATTCCAGGCATGAGTTTTGAGGCAGCTGATAAGTGGGAGCGTAGAAATCGAGGCTCAGACCAACACAGAATTCGAGGCACTACAGGCTGTTTCAGGCATAGAATTCGAGGCATCTACAACACAGATTTCAAGGCTGAGTTTGCACAGAAAACGAGGCATATTTGGCACTGATATTGAGGCAGAAATTTGTAAAATTTGGAAATTATTTTAGTGGGCACAAATCTCCAGAAATTGAGTTTAATGCTTCAGCTGAAGGAGATAAATACTGTGGTTAATTTTTTATGTACTTAGACTAATTTTCTCAAGTAATAAAATCATCTTTTGAAGACCAGTTTTCCCCAAAAGGATGTGGGGTTTTTCTGGGGTCACCTTGACCAAAAATAAGTCTCTCATGCTTGAATGCTTGCTTAAATTATTATTTAATTACAACTGATAGGAAATGTGAAAAATAGTAGAAGTATTCTTTGAATGTTTACAAATAATGCATTCTGAAATTTATATCAGCATGTCAAAACATGTGGGTTTGGTCAAATGAACACATGTGAAATTGTAAAATGGGGTTAGGGTGCAGATCATTAATTTTCTACATGGTATCAAAGCTTAGTTGAGCCAAGTTGAGGCCTAGATCTTCATTTTCAGTCAGATGATAAAGAGGGCAGCAAGCTACCAAAGTCTTCAAACAATGAACCATACCTTTGAAACTTTGCCAGAAACCCAAAGAATTCAGCAGTTCAGAGGGAGATTGGTTCTAGCTTCCAGATTTGCTTCATTTTGTTGGTTGTTGGGTCATGGCTACTAGGTTGAGAGTAGAGGACAGATTGATGGGAGCTGAAAACTTTGGCATATGGAAGGAGAGGATTATGCATTTACTAGAGGAGGTGGAAGTGTGGGATATTGTACAAGCAGTTGTACAACCGCCCACTGGTCCTACTCTATTGGTAGAGTTCACCAAGAAAAATGTGAAGGCAAAGAGGATCCTTCTAGATGCCATCAAGGATCATTTGTTCCGTCATGTTTCAGGGATGAGATATGCATATCAGATGTGGGAGTCCTTGGTCTCTTTGCACTAGAGTTCTAATGAGAACAAGAAGATGGTGTTGAGACAAAAATTACGCAACACCAAGATGACCAAGACCGACAGTGTGACATTTTTCCTCACCAGAGTCTCACAGGAGAAAGATGAGTTAGCTGCTATTAGAGCGACTATTCTAGAGGAGCAGTTGGTACACATTGCTTTAGAGGGGTTCACTGAGAAGTGGAATAGTTTTATCCACAGCTTGGTGGCTAGAGAGCATTTTCATGGATGGAAGAGGATGTGGGACGATTTCCTTTAGGAGGAGATCAGGAGAAGCATGCACAGTGGCAGCAAGAGTGGTGGGGGAGGTGAAGAGGAGAATGTTGCTCTTGCGGCAAAAGGCAAGAGGACAAAGAAGATCAAGAAGGGGTCTTCTAGTGGAGCAAAGTAGGATAAGGGGAAGCAAAAGGCTAAGGAGAAGGACATGAGCAAAGTGAAATGCTTTGCTTGTGGGAAGATGGGTCACTATGTAGTTCAGTGTCCCAACAAGAAGGTTAAGAAGAAACAAAGAGTTGCAGCTACAATAGATGTGGATGAGTTTCCGACTATGTTTGATTCGAAGTGTGCTTTGGTGGTGAGTTTAGCCACTCCTATCATATCTTCCTGTGCATGGTTCATAGGCAGTGGAGCATCCTTGCCATATGACCGAAGTTAGAGAGCACTTCACGAGCCTTTTGGAGGATGACATTGACTTGGAGGTTGTGGTTGGCGACAACTCCAAAGTCAAGGAGGCAGGTATTTGGACGTATCATTTCAGAGGGAGTCATTACCTCCTCTGAAGGTGACAAATGTTCTTTATGTTCCAGGGTTGAAGAAGAGTTTGATATCATTTTCCACCTTGGAGGACAGGGGGCATGAGCTTTATGTTCCAGGGTTGAACAAGAGTTTGATATCAGTTTCCACCTTGGAGGACAGGGGGCATGAGGTACTGTTTCGGAAGGGACATGTGCTTTTGTATGGTAGAGGATCCAGTGTCGAGTCTGCTCGTATGATTGGAGCTCACAGTGGGAGACTATACAAACTCATGTTTCAGACTCTTTGCGCTAGGTGGCGCGGACTAGTAGAAATGGTTTATGTGAGTCGTGGCACAGAAGAATGGCTCATTTGCACCATGGAGATTTCAGGATGTTGAGGGAGATGGTTATCGGGTTGCTAGACTTCAGCATTGATCATCGTGATGTGTGCTTTGGGAAAGTACACCAAGACACCTTTCTAGAGCAGTGACAACATAGCCGCATGTGTCCTTGATTTGATTCATTCTGATGTATGTGGTCCTATGTCCCATGTCTTATTGAGCGGATATGAGTACTATGTGACTTTCATTGATGACCACTCCAAGAGGACTTTCTGAAGACCAAGGATGAGGTCTTACAATGATTCCAAGAGTTTAAGGCTCTTGTGGAGAATCATATAGGGAGGAAGATCAGGGTGTTGAGATCAGACAATGGGGGTGAGTACACTTCAGTAGAGATGAGAGACTTTTGTGGGAGTGTCGGCATAAAGAGGGAGCTCATTGTGCCTTATAACCCTCAGCAGAATGGGGTGGCAGAGAGGAAGAACAAGACCATTGTGGGTGCAACTAGAGCGATGCTGCATGATCAAAGTTTACCTTTCTTCTTGTGGGCCGAGGCAGTTAACACTGTTGTTTATTTGCAGAACAGGAGCCCACACAGAGTCTTGGGGAGCAAGACTCCTGAGGAGATATATACCGATAAGAAGCCAAAAGTTGGGCACATTAGGATATTTGGGTGCCTTACATATTCACATGTCCTTGACGAGAAGACGATGAAGCTAGAACCCACAACAGAGAGAGGTATATAGATGGGTTACAATGAGACTAACAGAGCCTACCGCATATACATTCTTGCACAGAGGAAGATTGTCTTGAGGTGGGATGTGAGATTTGAGGAGGAGAGGGCTTTGAGGAGGTCTCGGGAGATTGATCAGGTAGAGCAACAAGCTCCTTAGTAGGGGTCCACACCACGGGTTTCAAGAGCATCAGGTGGTACATCATGATCATGAGGTTCACCTTCTTTAGGGTTGACAGGTTCATAGAGCATAGCTTTGCTTGGTACCGGATCACCCACTGCAGGTTCATCGGGCACAGTATTTCAGAGTTCGGGATCTCCTTTGGTTATTTTAGAGCCTTCCTCGCCAGGAGGAGAGATATCAAATGAGGTTTTTCCCATACCTCCATAAGAGACCACTTCAGAGAAGAGGAAGCCAAGATGGCTTCGGGAGACCTTAAGGAGGCTCAGGAGGCAGTGGGGAGACCCAAGTGGTCAATGAGGGAGAACAGACCGCTAGAGAGGTTGGGTGGCTTCGCAGGAGATGTTGTAGAGACAAAGCCATCTAGTTTTGAGGAGGCCACTAGACAGTAGATCTGGAGGGATGCCATGATGGAGGAGTATGCCTCTATCATGAAGAATGATGTCTAGGAGGTAGTGCTACGTCCTGATGGGAAGTTAGTTGTGACTTCTAGGTGGCTCTACAAGATCAAGCATGCTGCAGATGGCAGCATTGAGAAGTTCAAAGCTCGATTTGTGGCGCGGGGGTTCTCACAGGTATAGGGAGTTGACTATGAGGAGACCTTTGCAACGATTGCTCGTTATACTTCCATTAGAGTAGTGGTATTTATAGCAGTTGAGATGGGATGGAGGGTTTACCAGATGGATGTGAAGACCGCCTTTCTCAGTGGTGTTATACAGGAGGAGGTGTACATTGAGCAGCCCAAGGGCTTTGAGTTGCATGGGATGGAGTCTCATGTGTGTAGGTTGAAGAAGGCCTTGTATGGATTGAAGCAAGCATCGAGGGCATGGTACGAGAGGATAGATGCCTACTTGCAACAACTGGGTTTCCAGAAGAGTGATGTAGATCTGAACCTATACTTTATTTTGGTAGGTGATGATCCACTCATTTTGGTACTATATGTGGATGACTTGTTTATTATAGGGGAGGACAGTCTCATCCAACATTGCAAGAGAGATCTTGCTTCAGAGTTTGATATGACTAATATGGGGCTGATGCATTACTTCTTGGGGATGGAGGTTTGGCAGGAGGATGGGCACATCTTTGTGGGCCAAGGCACATCTTTGGGGATGGATGGTTGCAGGCCTATGGCTACTCCTATGATCATCAACTGGAAGAAGCTGCATCATGTTGATTCCGAGTTTGTGGATCCCACATTATATCGTTAGCTGATCGGTTCATTGATGTATTTGGTCAATACTAGACTAGATATTTGTTTTGCAATCAATGTAGTTGCAAAACATGCGTCGAGATACTTGCAAGGTACAATGGATTATGGGTTGGACTATGTCAGATGTGATGGGGTCAGATTGATTGGTTGCACGGACTCAGATTGGGCTGGCAGTGTTAGTGATCGATAGAGCACTTCCGAATGTTGTTTCTCATTGGGCTTGGCAGTTGTGTCATGGTTCTGCAAGAAAAAAAATCAGTGGAATTGAGCAACACAGAGGCGGAGTACATGGCAGTTAGTTAGGTAGGATGCGAGGTATTATGGCTTCGCAAGATGCTTCATGGACTATTTGGTCAGATGCTGAGACCAATTACGATTTACTGTGACAAGCAAGGTTTTGTTAAACTCTCTAAGAATCTAGTATTTCATGATTAGTCAAAGCATATAGAGATAAGATACCACTTCATCAGAGACTGGGTTCAATGAGGGGCTGTGCAGCTTGAGTATATATCCACTGATGAACAGGTAACAAACATTCTCACCAAGTCATTGCCAAAAGGAAAGCATGTCTTTTTCAGAGACAAAATGGGAGTGGTGAGCAACACCTTCCTTGGTAAGAAGGAATGTTGAAAATAATACCAAGGAGAGGTGTTATTAGGCATTTATCCCTTTTAGCCTAGTAGACTCATTAATGCCTTTTGCCTTGGTGACATTTATGAGTTATATTAATGTCATGGGTGGAAGAGATACTTAAAAGTGGTGTACGATTTACTTTTTCTAATATTAAAGTCACTTGTACTTTATAAAGTGACTTTGTGTAAAGTACATAGTTCAATTTTCTAATATTAAAGTGAGTTGAGAAAATCACTTTATGAGAAAAATGGAAAAGGTATACAACTTGAAAAGGTAGTAGGAGGCTATTAAGTAATGGGGTCAATGTGTGAGGGGGGTCATTTGGGAAAAGTGATCTCAACCACACATCTTGAGATATGGAGATTAAATCTCAACCATTGAATCCTAGGTTTAGGGATTCAATCTTTTTTAAAAGACAAAATGAGAAAAGGGAGGCTCATTCTCCACTTCACACTTGAGAGAGGAAGAGGAGAAGAGGAGAGGAGAAACTTCAAGAAGAGTTTGCAGCTAGAGGAGGGCTTAAATTCCTAAGCAAAGGTGGCAACTACAACAACACAAAAATCGAGGAATAAGGAAGCCATAGACCAACACGAAATTGGATGTAGAGAGGCATGAATTTCGAGGCAAAGGGATGCACAGGTTTTGAGGAAAACAACAACACGAAGTCCTAGATTTCTGGGCACGAAATCTGAGGTTATTCAGCTACTGCTTGGCCTGAAATTCCAAGATCAAGTTTTGAGGCAGTTGATAAGTTGCAGTGCAGAAATCACGGCTTAGATGAACGCAAGTTTCGAGATGCTGCAGGTTGCTTCAAGCATAGAATTTGAGGCATCTACAACACAAATTTCAAGGCTACGTTTGCACAGAAAGCGAGGCATATTTGGCATTGATATTGAGGCAGAAATTTCTGGGCATGAAATTTGTAAAATTTGGAAATTATTTTAGTGGGCACAAATTTCCAGAAATTGAGTTTAATGCTTCAGCTGAAAGAGATAAGTACTGTGGTTAAATTTTTATGTAATTAGACTAATTTTCTCAAGCAATAAAATCATCCTTTGAAGACCTATTTTCCCCAAAAGGTTGTGGGGTTTTTCCGGGGTCACCTTGAGTGTAGTGTTTTAAAACTAGGCGGTCCGAATCGGATTCGACTTGGTAGACCAAGCCAAACCCTTGCCTGGGTCAGCTAGGTAGTAAAACCGGTCCAATGGCCGGTCCATTACCAAACTGGCGGAGCCCGTCTTAAATCGACCGAGCTAGTCTGTTAGGAAAAAAACGACAAGTCGGACTTCAAACTCAATTTTTTTTTTTTTTTTTTCTTTTCTTAATTCCCCTACCCGTCTCCCAAGCTTATAAAAGTGACCCAACCCCCTCACATTTATCTCATTGCATTTGTGTGAGCATTTGTGAGGAGTTTGTGAAGAGTTGGAGTTGGTTTTTGAAGCAGTAGTGAGGAGGAGCCATGGGTTTCCCCGTCTGACTCTGATTCAGAGTCTGAGCCAGATGATCTTGCCTTGTTTAGCAGTAGTGACTAGTGATGTTTTGTTGTAGAGCGCATTTAGAGCCTTGTTGGTTATGTGTTTTTGTTCTGATCTCTTCATGAGCATACTTTGATCATATGTTGTCTTCTGTCTATACTCTAATGCTTTGAGTTTGGAAACATGAATGAAAATTTTTAAAAATATGTTTTTTCATAAAAAAATAAATATTTAATGTATTTTTTACAATGACCGAGTCATTGAAATTAACTAGGCCGAGTTGATACCAAATCGGAGTTGGAGTCGGAGTCAACCCTCGGCCGGTTCTGAATTTTAAAACTATGACCTTGACCAAAAATAAGTGTCTCTCATGCTTGAGTGCTTGCCAAATTTTTGATTTAATTACAACTGATAGGAGATGTGAAAAATAGTAGAAGTACTCTTTGAATGTTTACAAATAATACATTCTGAAATTTATATCAGCATGTCAAAACATGTGGGTTGGGTCAAATGAACACATGCAAAATTGTAAACTGGGGTTAGGGTGCAGATCGTTAATTTTCTACAGATCTTCATGACAGTACAGTCCCCTGGACATATTACAGTGATCTCTATGACAGTGAGAAAGTGATCTTTGTTACTGTCATGATTTACATGACAGTGACATATGAATCATAAGTTATAACAGTGACATATGACAGTCATTTCTATGCTTGTGAGAATATTGATAATAACATATAATGGTGATTTGGAAACATTTCTATGACAGTTACTTGAAGTCATTTACATGACAATGACTTGGAGGCATATGACAGTAACCTTTGTTATAGCTGTAACTCTGATATGACAGTATGGCAGTGATCCTGAAAAGGCAGTGTTATTGATATGGAAGTCACCTTAGTGTGACTATGTGTTCACATCAGTGATGGCAGCTATGGATGGCAGTATTAATGATGTATGTTTATCTCTATGAGGATGATGGTAGAACCTCTCTGACAGCAACTGTGAAGTATGACAGTGACATAGATGTATATCATGCTCTTATGACAGTATGATATGATCTGCTGCTAGATTGGCTCTTGGTGGCCTAATGTGATTGATGTCTCATCATATTTGTACTTTGTATCTCAGCTGAACATTTGATGAATATCTAATAGAAGAGGAATCTGGTTGGGTTTCCCCCTTGTGGGGTTTTGCCCTGGTCTCCGACCTAAATCCTGGTGTCTCTATTGTGTATGCTTTTTTCTGTTGTTCCTTACTGTTCCACTGCATTGTTGATGTTATTGTTCTCTCTACATTGTTGCTAATGATGATATGATGATATGGGGTGAATGTAATAATGTTGAAAAAGTTTAAAATTGCAATTATCTGCAACAGAGAACAATTTAGCCCTAAAAATTAACAGTTCTAGAACTAGTTGTAGCTTGAATGGCATTTATTGTAATTTCTGAAATGTACATTTTTATGTTTCTCATATACTGATTAAATTTCTAGCTCCAGAGCATTTTCCATGGCTGTTTAGTAAGTCAGTCTCTGCTCTTGGGACTTCTTCTCTGCTGGCTGTATTCTCCTATACATCAACTAATAATATATTTATGCTTCCTGATGCTTGATTTTCTACATGTTAGCTTATTGTTTTACTTATCTTTTTTCTAAATGTATTATCCCACTTCCAACTTTTTCTCTCCTTGATCCTCCTTTTTTCACAAGAACTAGCCAATTTTCATCGTTGATGCTTTTTCTTTTATTCTCCCAATCACTAATTAGGTACCCCGTCTTCTCCTACATAGAACTGCTGCTACAATAAATGCTTCATTGAAATCATATCTATTTCTTTTGAAATGCTTCATGTATTTATTTAAGAGAACAAATAAGTACATAAGGATCCAAGATGTTTACAGTGTGTGGACGACAGTGTTTCTAGGAAAGTCCCTTGATACATAAGCCAAAAAGGCTAGCATATGAGCACAGCCCCCCACAGGCAGGGACTTAAACATCACAATGGAATGCACTGAGGTTACTCTTAGCAGCAAAGCCCACTCTTGGTTAAAGCTTCTGAATCTCAATTCCTGGAAAGTATGGGTGTGAGGTTCCTCATTGAATGTAACATGGATCTTTCCACAGAATGTCAATTGCAAGCAAGTGAACTGTGTGCCAAGGCAATTTGCAGCTGTGCCTAACCATCAAGGTGTCCCCCAGAAAGGGTCCTTTCCATTAGAGTTGTGCTAGAAAAAGGGAGTGAAATTCAACCTGAAACCATGTCCAAAAAACTCTGGCAGTCTGACATTTCCTGAAAACATTCTGTACTGTCTCATTCTTACCACATATTGCATATGCCGAGTTAGTAATGCTACCTTCTCAGATTTGTGAATTATGATTTCAGGTTCGGTTCTGCTCAAGAGAGCACGGGCAGCCTAGAAGGCAGTCTTTGGTTTTCTGTGTTTCCTTGTGATTACACAAGGAAAAGGTTGTTTCTTTGAATGGACTTCTGAAATTTAAACTTTGCATTGGCATATGTGGAGGCCTATAAATCTCACTCAAAAGTTAAGCTGTATAAAACACAGATGCATTGGAAGGCTCAGTATGAAGGTGTTGGACATGTGAAGCCCTATCTATATATATGAGATGAAGGATCTTTATTTGCCGTTTAGGCACTAATATGATAATGGCTCCCTCTTAAATGAAAGATAGGGACTTGGAAATCATATCTAAATGAGAAACAGTTAAAGGGGAATTGGTCGCTGGTTATGGATTCTGTTATATTATTATGGATTAATGTCTTAATTGAGGAATAATTCATTGGATATTGGCCTCTTTCTATGAATACTGCTATATTCATAAAGCACAGATGCATGGGAAGCCCAGTATGAAGGTATTGACATAAGAATACTATTTATATATATGAGATGAAGGATATTTAGTTGCTGTTTAGGCACTAATCTGATAATGGCACCCTCTTAAATGAAAGAAAGGGACCTGGAAATCATATATAATTGAGAAACATTTAATGGGGAATTGGTTGCTGGTTATGGATTCTGTTATATTACTATGGATTAATGTCTTAATTGAGGAACAATTCATTGGATCTTGGCCTCTGTTTATTAATACTGCTATATTTTCTTGTTTGACAGGGTCTTTCAGCATGAGACCTCACTATGTAGGTGGAAATAAGGAATAAGTCTTTTTTCCCCAAATTCTCTTGTCAATAATCATTAACTAATTAACATCTGGTGGACTTATGCATGTGTCTGCCATTATTATGATACCAAATTCTCTACATAGAATCAATTAACTCCAGCTGCCACTATTGTTATTGCTGTTTGATATCATCTTTGCAAGCGTGATTCAGATGTTGCATCCCCAGCTGGGATAACTGCACGACCCTTGAGTAGTTAGGTGATTTTCATCAAGGTTGCTTGGTGTGACTAATCATTCTTGCAAGATTTCTTTGCTAGCCAACGATTTGCAACTGCAATTCTTAGACTGGTAAGGCAAAATTTCATTGTAATAAAAAATGTCATCATACATTAGTTGAAAGTGGAAAAAGAGTACAATAACCTTACGATTGTTATGGGGATGCAAAGGTACATAGAATGAATCCTAATCACACCCATGGATACACAAGTCTTATACAGTATGTCTAGCTGTGCCTTGTTCATTGTTTCGACTTGCCCATTTAGCTTTAGGTGATGGGCATTGGAAAGGTGGTCATTTCTAAATTTTCTGCTGATTTATTGAATAATTTTCTTGGGAAAATGAAGCCTGCTTTTGGTCTTCAATCTAACAGCCAATTGAAACTTGAATAAGTCAACTCACAAAATATTCTTATCATTTTGGTGCTGAGTTATCTGATGGATCTCATTATTCAATTATACAGTATGTCTAGCTGTGTCTTGTTCATTGTTTCGACTTGCCCCTTTAGCTTTAGGTGATGGGCATTGGAAAGGTGGTCATTTCTAAATTCTCTGCTGATTTATTGAATAATTTTCTTGGGCAAATGCAGCCTGCTTTTGGTCTTCAATCTAACGGTCAATTGAAACATGAATAAGTCAACTCACAGAATAATCTTATCATTTTGGTGCTGAGTTATCTGATGGATCTCATTATTCTATTATACAGTATTTCTAGCTGCGCCTTGTTCATTGTTTTGACTTGCCCATTTAGCTATAGGTGATGGGCATTGGAAAGGTGGTCATTTCTAAATTCTCTGCTAATTTATTGAATAATTTTCTTGGGCAAATGCAGCCTGCTTTTGGTCTTCAATCTAACGGCCAATTGAAACATGAATAAGTCAACTCACAGAATAATCTTATCATTTTGGGGTTGAGTTATCTGATGGATCTCATTATTCAATTCACTTGTTTAAATATTATTGTTACTGTGGAAACTATAATCTAATAAATGTTATATATTTGAAAGGACTCACATAAATCTTTTTGATCTTTCAATATTGTTCACGAGGTATGATTGGAGGAAGAATCATAAAATCCTTTTGTAGTGCTTTGCTTGTCCTTTTCAAGTTGTCCAAGTCCCGTCGTTTGACAGATTGAGCTTCTGCCCTATTGAATTTTGTAGCAAAGAATCATTTTTAAGAACTCGTGATGAAATTACTGTTTTCTATACAAGCTAAGGAGCTCATGGCCTATAGGCTGATGCATTGTCTGAGCTCCTCTTTATCACTTTGACTAACAATGGCAGCAAATAGAACTTTTGCTTGTGTGGTTCTGGATCCCATTCTAGAAAAAGGTTTTGTAGGCAGCGAATAGTTGTAGTTTGTTTGAACTATATTACTATATTCTTCAATTAATATGGAGACATTATTCTGATCTGCTCTGAACTTATTGTTATTTCTGGTACCTATGTTGGTATGATATTTTCATCTGTGGCTTTACTAGTTTGTGGTATATGATTATTGTTTTCTTACATCTGAATATAATACACATATTTTAGGCTTCATGGATACATGGTAATGTGCTGGTTGCTTTCTTCCACAAGTCATTTATCTTGTAACCAATCTTTCTGATTGTTTTTGTTTTTCGTTTTCAGTTTTGTAAAGTATGATTAAGAGAATGCTTGCATTCTCGAAAGGGATTGTTTCTGTTCACAGAATGTCTATTTTTGGCCAAAGCATATTAATTGGTTGTGTACTTGTTAGGTATGGCCGGTTTCGACCTTGGACTCAATATATTTTGGCTAGAACTGGTGTTGGCTGGCAAAGAATGTGGTGGCGGTATGCTATAAATGCAGTCCTGGCTGATGTGCGCAGAAAGTTGCGTCGCACTTCTTGGATTTACTTTGGATCACGACTGTATGGATCAACAAACTCATCTTTTGTTCTACTTATGGAAGTTGTTTGTTTGAAACTCAATGGTGTTGGTGGCTTATTTTGATTTCTGCAATGACACATTTTATGTGCTATAGTTATTGTTTGGATATGCTTCTTCTATGAATCTAAACACAGAGGCTAAAATTATCAGAAAGAATAACCAAACTGTGCTGACCACAAGGTTGCAAAATTTTAGCATACTTATTTACTGATACGTGGTGAATTACTACTCATAGACACACTTATCATCATCTGGATGTCGGGTTATTCCAGATTTTGCATGTCTAGCTTTTAAATGATAATCCTGTTTATTCTATTCCATTCTTTCATGTGTCTGCTGTTATATTTCTCCATTATATAATACCATTTCCAAGGAAATTGTTAAGTTACCTTTCTTATTTGAATTCTGGAGCACTGAGAATGACTATGGAGATCGTTCTAATTTTACTTGCCTATCATTTTCTTTGCTTGTAGCATTGAGTTTGACAATGGTTTGTCTAAGTACAGGAATGCTCGAAGAAAATACATCAAACTATATAGACTGAAGTTGGAGCGACTGCAACAGGATCAGGTCAGTTGAAATGCAGGTTATACTGAGAATATATATTTCTAAATTCTAAATTATTTTTTTAGTAATTTTAACCTTTAAAAAGATGTTGGTGAGTATCTGATGAGTTTGACTGTCTTGATAAAATATAAACCAATTGTAAGTAATTATGTAGTATCTCATTTCAAACCTCTTTCATTTGTGTGGTGAAAAATGGCATGGCTTTCTATTGAAACTCCAGCGTAACCATAGTGGCCAATTCAGTAAAACTAAAACCCAAAAACCAAATTTGAAGATTTTAATGTTTCTACATGTTTTGATCAGGGATATTATTTTTTCTAAGCTATGACAGTTGCATTTTTTTTTTTAGTTTATTAATTTGTATTTGTTATTATTATTTGTTTCTAGGTGACATATCCCAAGGGAAACATACCAAGCACTTCCCCTCATTCTAAAGATGTTATCCAGGGTTAACCCTAGATTCTTCACGGCACAAGGCCAGGTCATCAAACCATGGATAAATCATATGTAGCTCATCAACAATTGGCTCCTTATGAGCAAACATGTCACAAAGTGGGATTTGAACCTAGGTAGGGAGGGTAAAAACTTTTTCCTTTGAACCATTTGAGTACACCGAATTGACTTTGAGAGTTCTAACTTGTAATATACCTATTTTTTATAACCTACGTTGATAATTGTTCTGTAGAGTTTGAGGCATGTCCTTTATAATAGTCTTGTATTTTTGTGCTATTTGTATGATAGTTTTGTGGACTGTCTTATGTCCTATATATATGATTGTTTTCTTGATCATCATATCTTGTATCTTTTATGTCTATTAAATATTTATTTGTGCCCTTTAGATTTTGTCCTTGTGCCTTTATTTATAAATGTTGATTTTTGTAGCTTGAGAAGGCCTTTTGCATAGGCTGGTGTCTTGCGTGCTTGAAAATAAGTCCTTTTTAGGTGGTTGTTCGATAGGAGCAACTAATATGGTCTCCTTCCTAAGTTTTAATTAGGAAAGATACATTGTCTAATTATTTGACTAATGTAGACTTTGGGCTAATGTTTTGTGAGGATAAATAATTAATTATTTAAACGACTTAGATCTAATCTCCATGATTGATCAAAGAAAGCTAGGATTTCATCGTAGCCCTCAATCACATGGGAGACTAGGGATTTGGCCTATGTAGAAATCATAAAGAGAACTCGAGGGAGAGGATGGAGACAACATAAGAGAAATTCATAAAGAGATTTTAAGAAAAAATTGCATGAGTACATCTCCAATGAGTTCAAGAGTTTCTGCAAGGAGGTAGGAATTAAGAAAGAATTTATGGTGTGATACAATCCGCAACGGAATGGAGTGGTAGAGAGGAACAATAATACTATAGTCGGAGCAACCAAGGCCATGATCCATGATTAGCATCTACCTATGTTCTTCGGGGTGGAGGTGTCTAACACGGTTGTATATTTGCAGAATTAGAGTCCTAACAAGGTAGCAAAGGACAAGATTGCTGAGGAGGCTTTTACAGGAGTGAGAATGAAGGTGAGTCATCTTCGTCTTCAATAGTCTAGTTTATGTCCATATTCCTTCAAAGAAGAGGGCTAAGTTGGAGCCCTCATCAGAGAAGGGATTTTTTTTGGATACAGTGAGATGTCAAAGGTCTACAAGGTCTAAATTCCAGGGCAGAGGAAGATAGTGATTAGTTAGGATGTCAAATTTGAGGAGGGTAGAACCTTTAGGAGGTCACATGAGTAAGATCCAACAATGGAACCAAATCGTGAGCTAGAGGCTCTGAAGGTTGAGCAGGGACCAACAATAATACTATAGTCGGAGCAACCAAGGCCATGATCCTAGATTAGCATCTACCTATGTTCTTCGGGGTGGAGGTGTCTAACACGGTTGTATATTTGCAGAATTAGAGTCCTAACAAGGTAGCAAAGGACAAGATTGCTGAGGAGGCTTTTACAGGAGTGAGAATGAAGGTGAGTCATCTTCGTCTTCAATAGTCTAGTTTATGTCCATATTCCTTCAAAGAAGAGGGCTAAGTTGGAGCCCTCATCAGAGAAGGGATTTTTTTTGGATACAGTGAGATGTCAAAGGTCTACAAGGTCTAAATTCCAGGGCAGAGGAAGATAGTGATTAGTTAGGATGTCAAATTTGAGGAGGGTAGAACCTTTAGGAGGTCACATGAGTAAGATCCAACAATGGAACCAAATCGTGAGCTAGAGGCTCCGAAGGTTGAGCAGGGACCAACAACACCAGCAACAAGGACACAACATTTTGATCAAGAGGGGCGAGATGTTCCTTAGAGCTCTACCAAAAGGAGGCCGAGATGGGCCAAGCAAACCTTGAGGGATGCTGAGGAGCATGTGGAGGCTCCTAGCAAGACCTTTAGGGAAAGTATACCACCTACCGGATTTTCTAGTTATATGGCCTTGATGAGCAACATCAGTGAGTCTGAGCCTTCTACCTTTGAGGAGGCAACAAACCAATAGGTTGGAGGGATGCCATGATGGAAGAGTACAATTTGACCATGAGGAGTGATGTTTGGTAGATAGTTCTAAGGCTTGAGAGGAATTCAATGGTCACTTTTTAATGCATCTACAACATCAAGCGTGTAGTTGATGGTAGTGTTGAGAGGTATAAGTCAAGGTTTGTGGCAAGAAGGCTCTTCTAGAAGGAGGGAGTAGATTATGAGGAAACTTTTGCACCTGTCACCAGATATGCATCTATTAGGGTGGTCATATCTATTGCCTCAGAGATGGGGTTGAGTATATATCAGATGGATTTGAAGGTTGCCTTCCTCTATTGGGTAATTGAGGAAGAGGTGTATATTGAGTAGCCTCAAGGATGTGAGGTGCATGTGAGGGAGTCCCATGTATGTAGATTGAAGAAAGCCTTGTATGGACTTAAGCAGGCACCTCGTGCATTATACTCTAGGATTGATGGGTATCTACTTGGGTTGGGCTTCACCAAGAGTGAGGCGGACTCCAACTTGTAGCATGTACTTGTTGATGGTGAGCTGCTTATTTTGGTACTTCATGTTGACGATCTCTTTCTGATGGGATTGGAGAGGCTCATAGGGATTTGTAAGGAGGACCTTGCTTTAGAGTGCAAAATGAAGGATATTGGATTGATGCATTACTTTTTGGGACTGGAGGTTTGGAAAAGCAAGAGATTTTCCTTGGGAACAATAAGTATGCAATTGAGATCTTAAAAAGTTTTGAGATGAAGGATTTCAGGCCTATGATCACTAACTAAGATTAATGCCTCCAAGAGTGAGTTGGTAAATCCCACTTTGTACCGGCAATTGATTGAGTCATTGAGGTATTTGGTCAATAATAGACCAGGTATATGTTTCACTGTGAACACATTCGGCCAATTTTTGGTGGAGCTGAGGAGGGTTCATTGGGCGCCAACAAAGCATGTGGACAAGACTTCATGGCGGAAAACAACAATCATGGCAGGCCATACTGCAGCTCTAAGTGTCTAAGAGCATTGTATGGAGATCATGATACTTTGAGAAATGTTCTGTGCATCTAGGAACATTCATTACAAGCTTCTTCAGTGTCTATAAATCTTTTGGCCTATCCAGTGTATGCTCAGATGCTGAAGACAGAAGAAAAAGTCTAGACAAAAGGAACCATATTAGTCACCTTACTCCTGGTGCCAGACTGCTGAGAAATTGATCTTTGAGATTCCTTGGGACCCCTAAATTCTAGACAAGACATGGTCTTGGAAGGTACAAAAATTCACAAATTGTCAAATAGATGCAGACGTTTAAATCTGTGTCTGTAAGCAAAATTAAACATTCTCTATGTAATCCACAACTGTAAATTTAACCAAAGCCATATCTGCTACTGCATAAATGATCAATGAAAGGGAGTTTATCTTCACTGTACCATGTGGCTAGGATGGATTTCCTTTTTTCCATTAGCAGTTATCCAAAAAGTGATAATATTGGTTTGTTATTGCTCACAATGTGGCAGTTTTGCTCTTAATTTGCTTCCAAGGCTTGTCTTTTTAAGATCCCCTTTCCGCCTGCTGTATTTTTTGCATTGTTAATAATAGCTGGAACAGGTGAAGAATTTAATGCCTTTTATGGTTGTATACGCTGTTATAAGTTAAAGTAGGAGAGCTAACATGGTTATATTGTTTCTAATGCATTTGGCATCTACTTACAGGTCATGCATTTATTAAGCTTTTTATCTTTTATTCTTGTGGAGGTGCATCAATCTATATATGGTATAATCATTTAATCTGTCTACATATGTCTTTTTTGATGTAGCATCTTGATGATGCTAGCTTCCATGAATTAGAGGAGATGGAGAAGGAGCTTGAGATGGATGAGATTCTCAATTATAGGTCTCTCGCTGAATGTCAGTTGCAGCTAGTGGTATGTATTCCAGCAGTTTTCAACATTTGATTCAATGGTTGCAAAAAGGAAAAGAATAGATTTTCTGGCAATTTGGAGCTTTTTGTTTAAAATTAGTCTCTTAATGATGGCTGACAATGAGAAGACCACCAAATGATTCTTGATATTAATTCCTATACTATATTTTCTTGAATGAGTATACAATGATGGTATTTTCAAGTTACATGTCTTGGCCATTCATCTCAGTTCTCTTTGGTTTTTATATGCAGGCTTGCTTTTATTCACTTGTTAATTGTTATAGTATTGACAATAAAATGATAAATCCTGTCAATACTAAGAGTTTCACACACAAGAAAGTGGACAAAGAATGCAAATCATAAATATTAAAATAGCGATGATAAGCTGGTGGATTCATCTGTTGATTTTTGTGTAGCATCGACAGGTATTCCCACGTGCCAAGAGGCCTCCTAAGTTGGCCTAGAATATTTATGAAAATAAAATTAAAATAAATTTTTTTATTGGGCTTCATGTAGGCTCAAAATGGACAAGTCGGCCCAGCTCATGAAGGGATGTGTCATTTGGGGTAAATACACCCATTCTACTTGTATATATATACAATCTGACATTTTCATTTTGATCACTCATCGCCACATGTGGAAGCAGATAGAGGACGAATTTGACTGAAGTTTGAACTTGGATTTTCGGCACAGATTTCTTGACAATTTGGAACTGTAAACCTTGTTGAAGAATAATTTCTCGTAGAAGAAAAGTTACTGGGTTTTCTCCCAAGTTTGGATTTCCCAGAGAAAATTTGTTGTCTCTATTGTGCATGGTTGTCTCTTTATGATCTTACTGTTTTCACTGCATTATGGTTGAGATTTTCTGTGTATAATTGCTCAATGATGTCAGTGACGTAAATATAAATTGTTAAACATTATTCGGTAGTAATTATTAGATCAGAAGATTGGTTTCTACTGTTCTTATTGTCGAAAATTCAACATGGTATCAGAGCTTTGTTGAGAGAGCAGCCACTAAAGTCAAGTTTGAAGGACTACATCCTGTGGAAGAGATCTGCCCTTGAGAGAGCCGCAACAAGAGAAGTAGGCTGAGTTGCTTGGAGGTCTGCTTAAGCACGTTTAGGGTCTGTCTATGGTGCTGGAAAGGATATGCAGCTAAGGAAGGAGAGACTGCAGGCTTGTGAAGACCATCGTCGGAGGGCGGAGTTGCTGAAGTTTGGCCACAACAAGGTTTAGGGTTGTCTGAGAAGGTACTGAGGTTGGAACAGAGGTCTGTGTGGAGAGGAGGAGGCAGCAGAAAGGGTTGAGCCTTCTTAGAGGAGGTCGAGGCCTGAACAGGCCTAGTTCTGGTGGGCCGAGGTTGGATAGAAGGCCTGGTAAGGCCATTCACAAGGAAGAAAGAGGCCTGTTTAATGTTCTGGTAAGCAACCGAGTTAGGAGAAGGCCTAGCCTCAGTGGTTCTATGGCTAAGTATTAGTCGGAAGCTGAAGAACAGGACAGGCGCAGGCTGCCCCAACTCTAGGAGTAGGGCTACAGGGACTTAGAGACAGACCGATGGTCGTTAAGTGTAGGTCGTGGTCCAAGGGCCTCAGATGTTGTGAATAGGAGGGCCGAGTAGCCTTGGGCCTATGGAAAGTCCAGCTGAGGTAGTAAGAAGTTTGCTGCTCTGAGAGAAAGGGGGCTTACTAAACTGTGTGAGGCTGGCCGAGGAGTCCAAAAGCATCCCTGAAGTGACCCACAACAAATCAGGAGAGGCCGAGTCTATTTGAAGGCTGCTATAGCAGCTCACTAATGAAAATAGGGAAGCCATGAGTTTGAACAGTAAGGTTGTCGGCTAGGAGGAACAAACAAAGGTCTGGTTAGGGTGGACAGAGCTGGCTGAAGGCATGTATCAGCATATCAAGGCCAGACGAGGACTAGTGTGAGGCGTTGCAGGCTCGATAGAGTGTTAGTAGGCTTGTGTTAGGCCAAGAATGAACAGGTTTAAGGGTGACAGAAGGCTGCTAAAGTGGGCTAACCTGCAATGGACTAAAGGGCTACAAAGAAGTCTGTTAGGCAAAGGAAGGGGCCAACAACAAGGTGATCAGTGGCTGTTATAATCCGAGGGCTGAGGAGTCTTTATTGATGTATTCATCTTGGAGTCTTTATTCTTGTTGATACAAGAGTTAAAAGTCTTAGGGTTTGTAGGATGAAACCCTAGAGAAAGACTTGGAATGTTGGATGCAAGTGGAGCTTGTGTGATCCATACTTTGTTTAGCTCCTTGATAGCATATGGAATGCTAGTGGGAGATCCAATGGTAGACTTGGTGCTGATGCTAGCTTCTTGTTAAGCCTTGGTGGTTTGATGAATGGCTTTTAAAGCCTAATCTGAAGGATGAAGAAGATCTGGGAATCTAAGCTTAATGATGGACTTCATTGATTTCTACAAGGAGGGCAAGGTTCAAGAGGGAGATCACAATTCCCTACAACCCTCAACAATTTCCTTCTTAATCAAGAGATGAGTACTTCATGTTTTTTCTCTCGATTATTGTTATTATTATTTTTATTCCTTGGTCAACCTCTTGTCTTTGTATTTTTTTGCTTGGTTGTGATTGTTTCTTCCATGGCCTCCTAAATGAGGTTTGCAAGTACATCATGAAGGCTTCCAAGGCAATGATTTTGGTAGCAGATGGCAGCATCAAGAATAACAAAGCAAGACTCGTGACGAGAGGGTTCTCCCAATAAGAGGGAGTGGACTACAAGGATAGTTTGCTCTAGTCGCTAGATGATCAAATTCTTGGGCTTCAACATAGACTCAACAATAGTGATTGATGTTCGAGAAGGAGGATTCTACAAATTGTTAGGACATCCAAGATCGTGCTGGATGATCAGAAGAACTTCGAGTTCCGAGGAAACAAATAGTCAAGCAGAGTGGAAGGAGCAAATTTCTAAGAGGATGTCATGAGTTGAGATTGTCAAGATGTTCAAAGATAGAAGTTCTCTAGGAGCAGTATCCCTTCTTTGAGGAGACTGTGTCAAATAGCATAAGGACTCACTTACATGACAGAGGGAGCCATAATAGCAGAAGGACTTGCTTACATGATAGAGGGAGCAACAGTGGGTCATTACAAGCCCTTTTCACATTTTCCCTATCTAGGTCCACATTTGTCCATTGGGTCCACAAGGTGTTAGCCTCCCCTTCCCCTTGTCCACACCTTGGATCAGGCCTGGAATGATGGCTCGGAGGTTGATGCAACTAAAAAAGGAGATAAAAGCATAATATGGCCACATACAACAAGAAATGTACCACAAAATGCAAAATATGGCTGAGATGATAAAATTTAGCACATGGGCAAAAGCCAAGCATGAGCTCTGCCCCATATCATTATGGCTATCACCTTGTTTCCTAAGGCCCGTATGAGTGCCCCTTGCATCATTAAGGAACCCATGAATGTCCCAACCCTGGTGGGTGATGAACTACCCCACCTTAAAGGGGGTAATCACTGCTATATCTTACACATCATGCTCTCATCCCTTTGAGCCTTGAGCAGTAAAATGAAGAAACATCAATAAAAGACAAAAGACAAATGAAAAAGGGTGGAAAAACAAAGGTCGGGGTAACTCATGTACCACGATTGCTCCCTCCTACATTCATATACCCAATGTGTGGGTTTTCCTCATCATAGCTACCCTTGTACCATGACATGTGCCTTGGAGCCTTCCCTTTGTCCCCACTCCGTTCCATCATTAATTCACATGACCCCTACCATTTGAAGGATGTACCTCGAACCTGTCATTCCCTTAGAGGTTGAAACCACCTAATAAGGTCCTTCATTAACCTCTGCTACCCACGAAGGTAACACTAGGACATGTTCAAAGCCCCAAATTTAGAAGGGAAACCCATTATGAAGCGTCCACTTCTGCCCTTGATTCACAATCTTATTTACTCAATTGCACTAATGAATCATTGTATTAGAAGGTGAGGAGATGCATAAGGGATTGCATGCGGGTTTCATCTTGGACTTGGCCTCCCTATACGGGATCCAAGCCCTCTAGAGGATCACGACGACATTTGTAGGATGAGCATTGAGAGCCATGTGCCTCCATCTGTGCAGGGTATTGATTGCCACACCATAGGCTTCTTCAGCATCACCATTTGCTTGCTCGTGCCCCAGTTTTTCAGGGATGATGGTGCACTTGAACGACATTGCCCCAACCGACTACACATTTCACCTGACACTTGGTAGTTGTTCCAAGGCCCAGAGGAGGTTATGTCTTTCTTAGGGAGACACGGGAGGGCATGTGTCATCTTCTAGCACTTATTGATGGAGCATTGAATTGAACTTGAGCCACTTGGATGTTGAGAAATCTAGGGCATAGCTATTAGATGATTTCTCTTCTTTAGGTAACTATAACTACTTGTGAATGCTTTGTACTTCTTAAATTAGAATCTTTTTTTACTTATGTTATTATAGTGTTCTTCTTCATCAAAGAACTACCAATGCATAAACCATAAAGATACAAGAGACACTGAATATAGGCTATCATCCAGGGCCAAAACCTCTCCCACTTGAGAGGAAAACCCGAACAAATTCTTCTTCTTATAGAGACTTCAATTGACGAATACCAAGACCAAGACCCTTGACCTATTTGCCACTCCAATACCAAGACACAAAGCTTCTTAGCTTGACCCTTTCCTTCCTTGAGTCAACAATGGTCAATCTGCTAATTCTTCTTTCCTTCTCGGTTGCTCCTTAGACTTCGGCTTCCTGCAATTATTGGCTTCCTTCAGAAACCCTAGCACGTGTGAATGATCAAGTTTGGAACCTTGATTTCCTTCACTTTAGGTGGAGGTGCTTCCTTGGCAATTCGACTTGAGTTGCACCTTTGTTTCCTCCTTGACTTGACCTTCCAATGGGACTGCAATACTTCGGTCTCTTCTGCAATAGAGATAGTTCTTTTCTTCGCACGTGTGAGATCAAAGTGACCCAAAAACAGATCCAAAATGATGCTAAAGACTTCGCTCTTCTTCCTTCTCTCTTCACTAATGATTAGGCTCCTTCCTAAGTGATATTCACACTTCTTGATTTTAGACCGAATTGCTTGCATCTGAAATGAGGCCGAGATGCCTATTTATAGTTGATTGCCCATGCATATAAGTTGACTTGATAGGGACCTAGGCCGACATGTCCTTTTGAGAGGTTTCATCATTCTTCTTGAAGCCGACTTGTAGGAGGTGCCTTTGCTTGGTCTTGGAGGGCCTTCTTATTCATCTAATGATTCATAAAAAAATGTAACATGCCCAAGAAGGGTCCTTCATACATGACATAGACTCAATTTGACTTTTATGACTCGATGAAAAAACCTAAAGGTTCACAATGGGAACCTTAACATAAAATTCCTTGATCATGAAACCCATGATTCAAGTACTACAAAAATAATTTTATTTTCTTCTTTCCATCAATTACATAAAATCATAATTACATATGTCATTATGAAGACCGAACCTAGTTACACTTTTCAACATTGGAGACTCATGAGACCCATCTGGAGCCCATAAGGCCTAAATAGGGGTTTGGAGATGTTTTGTAGCATATGGATGACATGATCCCCTTCATCATTATTTTTGAGGCCCCCTCTCACATTTTTTACCACATGAGGCTTCAACGTTGCCCCTCTAAGCCTCCACGTATGCATGATGTCAACCTTGTGTGGGCTTGAGAGGGTCATTTGATTTAGTTTTTGAGCTGTCATGGTTGGCTTGTAACCATGGGTCAATTACTTAGCATGCTAGGCACGAAAGGGGGCTTTGTCTTTCATAGTTTGAACTCATAACTATTGTATAAATAAGTGAGACCTAGTCTCATCCTAGCATCACAATTGGGATTTTCAATACCGTTGTTAGAGATTTTTGGACCAGCAATTGTGGATGGTTTTTGGAGATTTTGATGTTTGGATAAATTCGCTATTGTACTTGGAGCTTCTATTTGGCATTGTTATGGATGGATATGTTCTTCATTATCTTGTAAGTGCTCTTTATTGATAAATTTCTGATTTGTTAATGTTTAATGCATGGAATATTGTCTCATGGTTATTAATGTGCCCTGTCTAAAGATTGTAACTATTGGGAAATTTTGCATGTATTATTCATAGCTTGTGCATGAATGAATTTTTCTAGGGGATTTATTGCATTTGCATCTTTGAAAATCCATTAACAAGTGTCATCAAAGTATAAAAATCTAAAGGTGCTGTGTAGCTGCTTCCATCAAGGGTAGCGAAGCTGCTTCTTTAGGTCTCCTTTGAAGAGCGAGTTGCCCAAATTGAAATTATCCTTGACTCCATAGCCTCCCAATGCTTAGGCACTGATCCTAAACCCTTGGTGATCACCTTTAACTTGAAAATCATCTCTCCTTCACCTTTGTTTTTCGTACCCTTAAGGATAAGGAGGCCCTCTAGGGCTTGGTACGAAATCCTTCGGAGGGAGGCATTTTGAATTTTGTTTGGATAAGATTCTTCCTTGGTGTCTCTTGTAGGGATCCTCAAGTTTTGGAGGAATTCCCATAGTGGAATCTCCATAAAATTGATGCCCTAGCCATCACATCAAAAGGGAACCCTAGAAGCTAATCCATCAACTTGGCGATTTCTTTGAAGTCATTTGTTTTAGTAATCATTAATTTCCTTTTCTCTTGTCTACCTTGACCTTGATGAACTCATATCTTACTATATATATCAACCCTAGGTCTCATGTAGCCATCTTTCAAAGGGTTTTTCGTGGAAAGTCTTACTAGCTTCTCTCGAAGCTCTCACTTTTGTTGAACCTTTCCATTGAATGAGCCACCATCCCTCACTTCAAACCTACCATAGATACATATCTATCACAAGTGAGCTATTACTAGGACTCCTTTCGTTGGTGGAAATCTGAGAAGAACCGGGGACTTAGGCTGTCATGACAGTGGGCCTTTGTCCCAAGTGTTATTGTGCTATCTTGCTTTTGCCTATGCATTAGGCTTGCTGGTTTGTGCAGCAACACATCCTATCGCTAACATCCATACCATGAAATAATTTATCAATTTTCTTGAGTGCGGTGATTATGGTTTCCTCAACTTGGTCCTTGGACTTGCTCTTTTTAGCTTCAATCTTAGCCCTAGGGAAATTGAACATATCAATATGAGCAACATTTAGATTGTGTTTAATTTCAATTACCATTTCCTTTGCTTCAGTAAGAGTTTCTGGCTTTTTATCCCCAAGTCGATATGTTAGGTGACCTTGGACCGCTTTGATGAACTTTTCAAGGATTTGGGCATCAGTGGGTTTGAGGTGATTACGGGTATCCCTAACAATTCTATCAAACACCTGGATACAAGTTCTAATATCTTCATCTCTTTTCTTTTGTAGATGGTAGAACTTTTCAGTGACATAGCTTCCATCAACATTCGTGGCCCACCTTTTCTTGAAGAGATCTTCAAATTGGACAAATTCACTAATACTGGCTGGAGGTAGACTAATGTACCAATTTCTAACGTCCCTTTCAAAGGTCAGAGCACTTACAAGGTGACAATGAGATATATCCAACCACACACCAAGAGTAGCTCTAAAGAAGATCAAGTTCTGCTCCAAAAGTATCAAAATGCATCAAAGAGTCTCCAATTCATCCAAGAGAAAAAGTGTGAATGTATTTTACAAGAGAAATCCAAGTGATGATGATGCTCTCACAATGGGAGCGAGTTCTATTTATATGAGACCTTTAGAGGTCGAATTCCTATTCTAAAACCCCTTACATTATTTTAATGTGCAAAAATAAAGCCTTTAGTAGTGAGGCTGTTGGAAGGCCACGTTGAGTCCTCTAAGTGCCAAAATGAGAGAGAGGGCTCCATAAATGATGCACAAGGGGATTTCCCCTTAGTGTCCATGTAGGTCGTCATGTGGTGCTCCGAAGTGGCTCTAGGGCACAAATATTGGTCTCATGGGTCTCCTGGTGAAAGATATGCCTGTAGATTGTTCCAAATGAGCACACTAATGATGGTGCTTGCCCTCCCATGTCTCAAGAGTGAGACAAACCTCCTTTGGGTGTGAGATCAATTACCAAAGCATGTGTACACTGCTAAGCTGACTAGGGCAATTTGGTCCAAATGCGTCATCACGCGAATAATGTAGGGCAATGAACAAGCTGTTGAAGGTGCTGAGGGTGCCCATGACATGAGATAATTCTCTATCACACGATGGAGTTCCATGGTTCTTGACACATCCCCTACAATTGTCAGTATGATTCTTTGGTAGGCTTGGGCCCTAATTAAGTTGCCCAACTCATGATTAAATCATATGCCAATTACATAAGATCTAATGCACTTCCTTTTGTTGAGAAGTCAAGGTTAGCTAGATTAGGGTGATTTCTCTTACTTTGATAACTGCTTGTGATGGTATTTTACTTAACTTTATGTACTTGTATTTAGCTTCTTCTTTTACTTGATTATTATTGTGTTCTTATCATCAAACAACTACCAAACTATGAAGATCAATGAGACAAGAGGACACAAAATATAGGCTGCTAGCCAGCGCCAAAACCTCTCCTTTTGAGAGGAAAACCCACAAGAACTCTTCTCTTCTTATAGAATCTTGAAATGATGAATTCCAAGACTTAAGACCCACGACAAAGTCCCCTCCAAGACCAAGTCAACCTCTCCTTCGATGAGCTTGTCCTTCACAAAGTCAACCCAAGTCAAACTGCTTCAACGCTTCAGATTTGGGCCTCACTTAAGAATTTCGGCTATTGTTTCCAACCATAGTTTCCAACCACCTCATATTCTTCATGAGGTCATATCATGTTATCATGTAGAAGAGTTCAAGGCACATTGTATTTATGCCTTCATGTCTCATACAAAAGGAAGAGTTCCTTTTTCTTTCATCATGCTTATGGGATAGAACATTCTGACCATTCTATCTGCAACTATGTGATGACATGACTTTATCTATCTACACACACCTCTTCTTTCATGTGGTCATCTAGACTCTCTTCTAGCAGCTTCCTTTCCTTGCTTGAAGATGAAAATACTTCAACCAACTTGACATGCTGCACATCTTCGTTATCGTACCATCATTCTTCTAAACTATGGATCCCACAAGGTGGAATGTAGACCACCTATGTGACACTTGCTTCTTCTAAGTAGAGGTGAATCTTTTCAACAAAGGTTCTATGGAGGATCTTGATAATCCTTATTCCGCAAATGCTTCTTTCTAATGATGATGAGGTGTGATGATCTCTTATCTAGTTATTTTGCTAGATGACTTTCTTCATTCAAACTACTACATTGGTCATCCTTATATGCTTCCAATGAAGATGCCATGAGCTACTTCCTTTCTATCATGTATTATGACTACTTTAACCATATAACCTTCTACTTCGGTTATCCTTCCATGCCTCCATGATGATGTCATCTCTACTATAATGCATCGTTACTTTTACTTGATAACTTCTATGTACTTGAAAATATATTAAATGTGTGAGAGACCTTCTAATAGTGGAGGTCTATCACTTCTTCCTTCTTTGACTTCTTCTTTTCTGGTTCTTCTACTTCTTCGGTGACATGGGCTTCATTTCTTTCCTTTCTCTTCTTGTTGTCCCTTTTGAGTTTAGGACAATTTCTTTGGAAATGCCCATATTCGTTACATTCATAACATTGAATCTTAGACATGTCAATTTTCTTTTGAATTTTTTTCGAGACTTCCCTTTCTTCCTTACCATAGCTATATATGCTTGAGTTTGTTCATTTGATCCAACATCATTCTTTGCCCTCAATCTGGTTTCTTCGATTTTGCATAATGACCATAGATCATTGAATGGGGTAGTTTCCTTCATTCCATAAATACTTGATACAAAGTTGCCCCATTCATCAGGTAGTGCATTGAGCACAATGGTGGTCATCTCTTAATCATACATTACTTCTCCTAGTTCTTGTAGTTGGTTTCTTATTTGAGATACCCTCATAAGGTATGAGGCTACTCCTTCTTCCTTTGATACCTTCATATTATATAGTTATGTTCTTAATGACATAATTTCTCCTACAATACTTACAAAGAACAATTCCACCAATTTTTCATAGATCTCTTTCGCTGTCTTCAACTTTGCTACATAGGGAATGAGGGAGTCCTTGATTGACTCAATAAGGCTTCTTTGAGCTCTTACTTCTCCTTTCATATACTTTGATGGTGCTTGAGATTGCTCTTGAGAAGGTTTGGTGATTGAGCCCGTGACATATTCACTACATTTTCTAAGAGGATCAAATCCATTCTCTTCTTCCATGCAAGGTAATTCGATGTCCCAACAAGTTTGTTGTTCTTCTTGCAAAAAGAAGTCGTTGTAGATTGGGACATAAAATATAGAATACTTACTTATCAAGTGAAGATGCTTTCTTTGATGATGTTGACTTCCACAACTCCTTTGACAATTGAAGATGCCTCCTTGATGATGATTGCTTGATGATCTTCTTCAAGGATGTTTGAGATGTGATGATTTCTTCCAAGAGAAGGAGATTGCCTTGATTCCTTTGATGATGGAGTGTTCTTGCTTCCTTTGGATGTAGTGTAGAATGTGAAGGCTTCCAAGAATACTTCAAGTGTGAAGAGTCTTTTGAGTGGAGGTGTGGTCCTTGAGGTCTTCTTCTTTTTCAAAGTGATGTTCCTTCTAGATGATATGATGTTTGTGATGAGATGGATAGTCCTCCTTGATGCTTCTTAGTCCTCCTTGTGCTTGGCTCTTATGTATCCTTCTTCAATTGGATGATCTTCAAGCTGCCTTTCCTTGTTGTTGTCACCTTAGCTTTGATTCCATGTTGAGAAATCAAGGGCAACTAGATTAGGGTGATTTCTCTTACTTTGATAACTGCTTGTGATGTTCTTTTACTTAACTTGATGTACTTGTAATTAGCTTCTTCTTTTACTTGATTATTATTGTGTTCTTATCATCAAACAACTACCAAACTATGAAGATAAATGAGTCAAGGAAAAAAAATATAGGTTGCTAACCAAGGCCAAAATTTATGCTCTTGAGAGGAAAACCCACAAGAATGCTTCTCTTCTTATAGAATCTTTGAATGATGAATTCCTAGACCTAAGACCATTGACAAAGACCCCTCCAAGGCCAAGTCAACTTCTTCTTTGATGAGCCCTCTCGTCCACAAGTCAACCCAAGTCAAACTAGCTTCGCACTTCAGATTGCGGCCTCTACTTCAAATTTTCGGTCACTGCTTCAATTTTGCAATTTTTCGCCTCTACTGTAGAAACCCTAACTTCACACGTGTGGGAAAAGATGGTGAAATATGCCTTCTCTTTCCTTCGCTTATAGTGCTTCTCCTTCCTTGATAACTCGACCAACAACCTTGATCCTTATGATCCCAAATTTCGGCTTCTTAAGGTGACTTTAATTTCTGTTTTGTACTAGTAGAATGTGCCCTAGTTTTTCTCGCACATGTGAGATGATGTAAACCAAAACAGTCTCCAAAATGCTTTGATCTTTCTTCCTTGAGTTCTCCTTTTCTTCGCTTGACTTTAGTCTTCTTTTCTTGCCTTCTTGTAGGCCGACTTGATCTTGGAGGGACTTTATGAAACCGTTTTGACTTACATAAATTCTTTTTACATGATACAAGATGCGCAATAGGGTCTTTTACATATGACAATGACTCTTTGACTCCTAGACTTTATGACAAAGACCTAGAAGCACTCAATGGGTGCTTGATCTATAAATCAAATGATCTTGAGCATGAAACTCGTGCTACAAAATAACAATAATAAATTTTCTTTTTCTCTTTACATCAAATACATAAAACCATGGTTACGTAAGACATTATGAAGACTGAACCTAGTTATGTATTTCAACACCTTCACCATTAGGTACAATAAATCATTAGTGCATCTAAATGAACCAAGCTTGTTAATCCAGGGCACAATTGAGACTTCATAATGGGTTTCCCTTCCAAATTTTGGGCTTTGAGCATGTAATAGTGTTACCTCCCTAGGTAGGAGTGGCTAATAAACAATCCTATTAGGTAAAGACAGGCCCAAGGTACATCCTTCAATTGATAGGGGTCATGTGAATAATGTTGAGGTGGATAGGGACATGAGGGTCTCAAGGCCAAATGGCATGGGTTCAAGGGTGGTGAGGATGAGGGATGTCCACATACATAGGTGTATAGATGTAGGAGGGAGCAATCATGGATACATGAGTTACCCGACCTTTGTTTTTCCACCCTTCTTCATTTTCCTTTTGCCTTTTCTTGATTTTTCTTTCTTATTACTGCTTGGGGCTCCAGGGGATGGGAGCATGTTGTGTATAATATAAGTAGTGATTACCCCCTTAAGGTGGGGCAGTTTATCCCCCTAGCAGGGGTTGGGACATGCATGGGTTCCTCAATGATGTGTGGGCACACATAGGGCCCTAGGAACCAAGGTGATGGCCGTAATGAATGGGTAGAGCTCATGTTTGGTTTTTTCCCACATGCTAATTTTAATGTCCCGACCATCTTTTGCATTTTATAATATTCTTTTTGTTTCTTTCTTATGGCCATTATATGTTTTTTATCTTTCTTTTAGCTGCATCAACCTCTGGGGCAACGTTTCCAGGCTCGACCCAGACATGTGGACAAGGGGATGGGGTGTATCAGCGCCTTGTGGACCCAGTGGTCACGTGGACCCGACAAGGGAAGATGATGAAACAGGGCATGTAATGTGTGGAGGGGATTGAAAAATGTGAAATGGGAAAATGAGACTGCACTACCAAAATCGGGGTTTCCTAAGTAGTGCCCATCCTAAAGCTATAAGCCAATAAGGGAGATCCCACAGGACTAGGGTTGAGGATTAACACCCATTCTAAGGTGAGAGAACTAGACTACAATTAAAACCCATCCTTCTTCCAAGTCACCCAATAATCCATGCCCAAAGTGCCCCAGGAAAAACATGCATAAGCACCCGATTGCACGATGAAAAACATACATATGACTGGCTCAGGGAGTAGATATCAAATGGCACAATATATCGGCTACACTGGTGGCTGTCAAGGGCTGCTGACTGAAGACAAATCTAGGAGAAAAATTCCCCTATGGGGTCACCCACTTTTGGTGGGTGCTTGAGACAATGTTTGGCCTTGTATCACACCTGCACCACATTTGGAGTTTTTTGGGTACAAATAGGGATGAGATTGATATCCTGACTTAGCCTATCCGTCATCAGAGTGCATTGCATCCACTAGTCCTTTGGTTCATTCTTGATGCTGGTACATTAGAGTCTTGGATCTCTTATCCTTTGTTGGCATTACGATGGATCGACTCCTTTCATTCAGATATTCCCTTGATGCACCCAACCACCTCTTATGTACAAGGCAAGAGATGGACACAAACATCAAAGAGGATATCTATAGGCAATTTGTGCGGGTCACTTAGATAAACCCTCAGGGTGGGCTGCGTCTGAAGATGGTCTTCTATGCCAAGCAGTTCATAGTTATGAGGGATGAACGCATTATTCAACACCATTACACTTCGCCACTACATGCACACTTTTTGGATCCCTTTGGGCTAGTGTAGATTTGAATCACTTAGACTACAAATTGAGACTGTTCAGCAGATTAGCCTTTTAGATATGATTTGCTCATTGTGCCATCTCCATGACGTTGTGAAATGTCCCCTTCTAATTAAATTTCCCAAGGGAGGATGAAGTAGCCTATCCAACCCTGTAGGCAATAGTCATTTGTAAAGGGGGAACCCATTATTCAATGTTATTGGGGTAGCATTCGATAAATTGGGGTAATTGGAGGAAAACCTGGTGAAAGCCAAATTTGGGGAAAAATGGAGGGAAACTTGTTAGTCCTTCAATTTAAAATTAGGAGGGAAGACCCCGAAGGGAATCTATTAAAAGGAGAGAGGAAAATCATTCTAATCATCTTGGGTTGTTGATCTTTCTGATTTGTGAGCTGAGGTCCTTGAAGGGCTCTAAAGCCCCTTATCTTTGATTGGTTTCAATGGGTGAAAGATTCCAACCTAGTCAATCCCCTCTCTTTATTCTGTTTGGCATAATTTCCAAGGCACCATCTATCTGTTTGTGGGAATCAGGGGTTTCTAAAGGAGTTTTCTGTGGCAGCAAAAAATATTGAAGGGATAAATCTTGACAGTGGAGCTTCCTTAGGCCCTACCTGAGGCAGCGGCCACCTTGGAGAAGCATTTTCTGTGGCAACGAATGCCCTAACTCGATAGCAAGACCTACTTGAGGCAGCGAGGTATATTTCTGTGATAGCAAGGCCTTATATGAAGCATTTTCTGTAGCAACGAATGCCCTAACTGGACAGCGAGACCTACCTGAGGCAGCGAGGTATATTTCTGTGACAGCGAGGGCTTGTTTAAGCCCTACTGTAGCTGTGGGTTACCCTCGTGGGTCACCCACTGGCAGCGGCTCATCTGGAAGACAAATCACAGGATGTGAGGTCATTCCTAGGTCAACAATCTACCTGAGTTTGTGACAGCAGACCCTCCTGAGGTATGGTTTGGACAACAAAGGCTGTTTGGGGCTGCGTAGGCTGGTCAAGGTGTTGCTGGAGGAGCGGCTCACAATTTCTGAGATAATCTATGGCAGCGTGTGAGTTTAGGGCATAAACTGGGCAGCGGATCACCCTGTGACAGGAAAAAGGCAGTGAATTCTGGCTGATTCCTGAGGCTGGTCGCAAGGTCAGGTTAAGAGTATTAGAATAATAGGGTTTGCTGATGCAATAGCAATTGTTGTGTATCAAAAACTGTAGTGTGAGATTTGGAAGGTGTGTGGGTTTATAATTCGTTGGGTACTGTGGGTTTGGCTTCATGTACATGAATTGTTGGTGGGCTTAAATACTGGTTACACTGTTTATTGTATTCAATATTTTTCCATTGCAAAAATTGAAAGAACACTGTGATACTAGTAGAATACAAATCTTGTCGTGTGCTCTTTGCAACCCTAAGGGCAATTTTTCCCAAAGGGATATTACAGGTTGAGACTGAGGAGCACTTCATCTTCCATTGGCCAGTTTACTACGAGATCTAAGGATGATCATGCTATCTCTTTATACCCAAGATTTGTGGTGAATTCACCCCCTGCTTTATTATTTTCCCAAGGCAGCTCATCTGGGGCATCCTTCAATCTAATAAGTCCTTTATTCTTTTTGCTTCTTAGTTTTGTTCTTTCACGGCAAATTTGTAAAAGAGGGAATATGGGGAGTTGCACTGCCACTCGGTGAAAGTATAGAATATTCATATCAGCGTTAGAATGATTTTAATGCTTCTCACATCACCTAGAAACTGGGTTGGAGAAGGATGATTATTGATTTCTTAGTTTGTATTGCTTTTTTGTTTCTCTGTTTGTTATTGTTTCAAACCAAAAACTGTCTGTTCTTTACTGTATATAGGAATATAGTTTAAGTTAGCATAGTGGTCTTAATGACAACTCAGAAATTATTAAGATTTTTTTGGCAGAGCTAGACACCAAGAGTACTCCAAGGTATATATTGATGAAGGAGAATGTCTGGTTTCTGTGTTGTATGGAGACTAATAATGGTTGTCTTTATCTTGTTTGAGGCAAATTGTTATTAGTGGATGAAGTATGATATTCTTTCTGGTATGAAGTATGGTAAACTGTTTAAAATTTCCTGACATTTTCCTTGCTTTGCTGCAAATATGCATTTTGCAGTGTAGTGCCTGTGTTACCTTCATTATCCTTTGTAATATTGTGCATATTCTATTATCACAATGTGAACTGTTGCAAAACCTGTCTGCGGTGCTTGGTGACAATGGCCTTTTATTGCAATTGTGTAATACACTCCAAATTAAACAATATACACATTTCTTTTGATTTCTTGGAACCATTGCGAGGATTTACAGAAATTCTCTTTATTTTAGTTCAGTGCCTATTTTTAAATGCTTGTAACATATGGTTAATGGTGTGAGATTGGTATATGTGGCTTGACTTGTATTTGTTTATGTAGCAGCATTTTATTTTTGATTAAGGAATCAAAATTTGCTATTTTACATGAAGCTTTAAGCCTGATTTCATTTGTCTTTAGCCTTTGTAGAAAATCTCTTCATCTGTTGAGATAATTTTCTTCAGGATCTGTGTCCGATGGCTAATGGTCATGACTCGGAATCAGATAGCAAGGACACCATGTTAGAAAAACAACACAGTGGAGAGCAAACATCCAACAAACCTCGAGGATGGTTAAATTGGTTATCACTGGGGATGCTCGGGGCAGGTGGAACAACCGATTCAAGTCAGTTTGCAGGTGTTATCTCAGATGAAGTCATCAAGGTGTGTTCTAACTTCTCATTCTAGGTAACAACATACATTAATGAATTATATGTTGTATTTTATCCTATTCATGTTTTTACAGGACATCTACGAGGCTACAGAGTACAATCCAGCATCATCTATGGAAAGTGGAATGGTTTCAAAGGGCCATAGTTACTTGTTGTCAATAGGCATTAATGCCCGGCAGGTCATTGTAACATTAAATAGCACGTAAGCTCAGTTATCCTCAGTTGAATGCTTTTCTTGGTTTTGTATCTTGTTGGTTTTCTGAATTAGTTAAGTTGGTTTTGCTCCTATTTTGCTTTGTCATCTTTGGCTTTCTGAATTAGTTAATTGCTCCAGCATCATCTTTTGAAAGTGGAATAGTTTTTAAGGGCCAGCAGGTTGTTGTAATGTTAAAGAGCCTGTAAGCTCAGTTATCCTCAATTGCATTGCATGCATTTTTTGTTTTTGTATCTTGTTGGTTTTCCAAAATAGATAATTTGATTTTGCTCCTATTGTTGTTTGTCAATGCTTAAATTCAAGGTGACAAATGATGTGTTTAGCGAGGGTAACTATGGGTTGGTGGCTAATGTTGGATTGTATGGAGATTGTGGTAGGGTAGATTTAGATGTTGTGGTATGCTGGAGGTGTATGGTGCCCTAGTTACTCTGTATTAGAGTGTAAATATTAATGAGAAGATGCTGTTGAAGAACAAGCTCATTGCCACATGCGTGCCACAAGCATGACCAATAAAAACACAGTTGCAACTTGCGAGTTACCTTATGAAAATCAGTCAATTTAGAGATTAACAATATGCTATCAGAGGGAGGTGGAGAATGAGAAGTTGGTGCCCATTGCTTTAAATGGATTCTCCCATATAGGGATCTGCTCATTTGGGAAGTCTGTGCTTGTGTGAAGCTTCACACTTTTGAGAAGCTTTGGGATGATTTTATCCAAGAGTAGACCATTTTGGAGATTGTTTCGGCTAGTGTGGGTGAGATTCTGAAACTAGTCCTTATTGGGAAGATGAGAAAGGTTGTAAGAAAGAAATATCCTAAAGGGGTTAAAAGGAGGATTTAGGGTGCTTGAACCCGGGCAAGAAAGGCTTGAGTCACATAAAGTGCTCCAAGTGCCACAAATAGGGCACTCATGCGTTTAAGTTCTTGATGAAGAAAGGTGGTAAGAAAGGATGACTTGACAGGGATTAGAAGAGGGGTGGATTCAAGGTCCTCAACTGAGGGCAAGAAAGGCTTGAGTCACATATAGTGATTCAGGTTCCACTATTCTTCTCAGTGTCTTGAGAAGAAGGGGAAGGGCAAGCAACAACAACAAAAGCGGTTTCTAGGGAATGCAAAATATTAATAGTGGATAAGATTTCATCCTTCCAAGTTTTAGACCACCTGCTCCATGGTTTTAACTTTTGTCTTTCGACTAGCATTTTTTCCGGTGTAGGGTAGTACGTTGACAAGTGGAATAATGAGACACATGATCTTCAATAAAAAGGCTCTCAGTGGACGTCAAGAGCAGGATGAAGATATGCAAGTTGAGTTGGGTGGTGATGCTACTTATCGAATTACGAGAATGGGATCTGTCTCATTTCGCATGTTTGATAATGTTTTATATGTTTGTAGTTTAACTAGGAATCTGCTTTCAGTTTCACTGTTCAGCCATGACAAAACTTAGATGTGTGTTTGAGTTTGATGATCTTCTAGTTATTTTAAAAGATTGCAGCCAGGATCTTGGTTCAGTTTTGGCTAGAGGTGTGCTTGAGGGTGGCCTTTAATGGTTGCTTGTTGATTCGATCTAAGTTACCAAGATATGGATGCGGATACAGATCCAGATTCAGATTCGGATACAGATCCGTTGGTTTTTTGAAAAGCCAGGATCTGGATATGGTGAGGATACGGCAAGTACAAAAAAATATAATAATATTTTTTATATTTTAAAAAACATAGTTCTAAATCAAAACCATTACTAAGTCACAACATTAGAATTAAATCATTAAATAATTTATGAATCTAAACACTGAAATAATGCATGTTGCCTCATACAAAAATGAATTGAATGTGTATAAATTAAATATTAATAATATTTAATTTATAATATAAATTAATGTTATAAATATAAATTAAATATATTAATATTTAATATTATATTCAATAATAATGTTAATGTCTAATATTTAATGTTATATTTGATTTATAATTTACATTATAAATTAATGTAAATGAAATATTAATAATTCTATATATTGAATATAATAAAAAATTAATTAAAATTATTAAAAAAACGTAATAAAAAAACTTGCCGCCAATGCCTATGCCCCCTTCAGGCGGCGCCACCGTTGTGCTACCCACACCCCCGACCAAGTGACCCCTGTGCTGCTGACGGTGTGACGTGCCACTGACACCCTTCATTGTGTTGTTGCACCAACCACGCGACGCCTAAGAGTGGCTTGACCAAGCAACCTCCCGCAGTGCGCTGGGAACCCCATTCTGTCTCCAAAACCACCAAATCTGCCACCAAACCAGTTAAATCGTCTCCTAAACACAGGGAGGTTCTGTTTGACACTGAAACGCCACCCTGGCAGATCATACATGGATCGAGGCGGATCCGGATCTGGATCCGGTTTAGATGCGGGGATCCGTGTTTCCTTCTCTTGATCTTCGCAGATCCGGTAACATAGGATTCGATCAAACATTGAGCCCTAGTAAATGGCATAGACCAACTATGTGGGCTTTGGCACAAGGGATTTGGTCTCTTGCACTATGGAGCATTACCTCTCTTTAAGCACATGGTCTAGGGATTGTTGAAATCTAGGATAGAGAAGACGGGAGTGTGCAAAGGCTGTGCACATGGCAAGCATGTCAAGATGGTTTTTCCTAGTTGTGGGCATAGATCAAGAGGGATTCTGGATTTGATTCATTCAAATTCGTGTGGACTATGTCTTCAACTTCATGGGCAAGTAACATTTATTATGATTCATTTATTGATGGCTCTTGGAAAAGAATTTGGATATATATTTTATGAATACCAAGGAACCTTCTGTGGGTTCCAAGAGTTCAGAGCTCTCGTGCGGAACCAGACAAATAAGAAGATTAAGGTGCTAAGATCGAAGAATGAAGAAGAGTACAGTTCTAGGGAGTTCGATTTATTTTGTAGGGATGTGCAGATCAATAGGGAGTTGACATTATCTTACAAAACTCAACAGAATGGGGTCCATCATAAAGACAATTGAAGTTTTGAGTCATGGCCTAGATCTGGCTACATTTCTTTGGGTAGAAGCATGCAATGTAGTTGTTTACAATCTGGATATGTGTCATCATAGAATTTTGAAGGACAATACACCAGAAGAAGCTTTTACTAGAGAGAAACCACTAGTATCTCACATTTGTATTTTTTGTTGTCATGTGTATATTCATGTTCATGACGAGAAAAGATCTAATATTGAACCTTTTAGCTTGAAGGGGATATTTGTCGGTCACAATGAGTCCTTCAAGGCTTATAGAGTCTACATTCTATCGCAGTGGATGATAATTGCGAGCTGAAATGTGAAGTTCAAGGACGATACAACTAACTGTTGGCTAGTTATTTTCTTGTAGTCTTTTGACGGTCATGATTGACCCTTATTTAAATCTATTCAATTGTTGATTTACATTTTACATCGTATATTTGCATATTGTCAATTTATTGATTTAATTTTTATGACATTATTTTAGGAGAAAAAACGTGGCAATAATTTGTATGACTATCCATGGGGCAAACCTGAATTCTAATTTTTGGAAAGATTCTGCAAGTGTCTCTATCATCCTAAATTCTTTGGAGGTGGTTAACCCTTCTAGCGATTATCTTCCATTCTCATTTGTTCTACGAAATAAGGTATGCACTCTGATTATGTATGTTTTCACAGTTAGTCATAATTGCTGAAGAACTTTTTGGAAGTATACTGTGTAGAGGTTTTGAAACTTCCGTTATTATATGTTATTATATAACCTATCATTGCTTATATGTGTCAACATATTCTAAGGGATTGTTAATGTAGGCTGTTTTTAAGTGGTACCTGCATGCAAGGGCTCTTTATAGCGATTATCTTCCATTCTCATTTGTTCTACGAAATAAGGTATGCACTCTGATTATGTATGTTTTCACAGTTAGTCATAATTGCTGAAGAACTTTTGGAAGTATACTGTGTAGAGGTTTTGAAACTTCCGTTATTATATGTTATTATATAACCTATCATTGCTTATATGTGTCAACATATTCTAAGGGATTGTTAATGTAGGCTGTTTTTAAGTGGTACCTGCATGCAAGGGCTCTGAATCTTATATATGTTTGAAGCAGGACAATGTATGCTCTGATGGTTTTTTACTATCAGAAGCTCCCTCTTGTAACTCATATAAAGAATTTGTCACAATTGAAATTGAGATGCTTCCACAGAGCTCCAATTTTGATTTTTCAGTCAGGGTAAGTGTCGATAAATGAAGATGATTATGGCTTGTTTTTAAGACAGCTGATAAGTTATTGTATATTTTCTCATTAACTGGCTTTTCCGTTGTTTGGTGCAGGCTATAATTCAACCATTTGAATTTGTTTATGATGTGAATCTCTTGGAGAATCTATCTGAATTTTTTGATGTGCTGGCATCCTTTCAGTCCCACTTAGACCTGGTATTACTTTTAACTGTTGTCAAGGGTACTGTAATTTCTTAAGTAGTATCTTTTCTGAAAAGCATGCAGTCACGTACAAAAATGGTTATTACATAAATCTACATGTTTCTGGCATTGTTAGGAAAAAATGTAATTAATGTGAAATTTACTTAAATTGCAGCGACTGGAAATTTTTTCTTCTAACTGATTAATTATGCAGTTTATTTGTTACGACAAATAACGAATATATCACACTGAAATTCTTCACAACAAAAATTACGCTGTGGAAAAATAAACTGGAACTAAAAAAATAGATGCACACACACAATAAAATGACACCAATATTTTTGGACTAACGTCCATGGAAAAACCCCGAAGGGAAAACCAGTGCAGTAGATGAGGGTTTAATTTATTATTATGCAACAACAAAATCTGAGCACATAAATCTGAATGCCTGACTGTCAATCCTCCAATAAAATAATCTGACCAAATAATTTGTGAGACAATTTGTCTCACCCGACAACTGATCCTGCTCCAAAATCTGGCTCTGTATGGGCCACTCGAATGCCCCTGCATCAGCCTTTGTGCAAACCTAGTGTAGACTCTACTCACACTGCCTGTGGAGCAGTCTGGAATCTGTTGTTTTTCTTGACTCTTCCTTTGGAGATGAGTCGCTTGGCCTCCTGGAAATTTTCTTGGCCACTAGCACCTGAATCGAACTGCCCTTTTAAGCTTCTGCACTACCCCTGTGCAGCCTCACTGAGAAATAATACAACCCTCCTGCTGCTGACTCTCTGGCACTGGAACTTCACCGGAAATCACTGCTGCTGCTCTCCCCCAATCAATGTTGCTCTGGCTCGAGATCTTCTTCTTGCTGAATCACTGCACTAGATAGCTCGATCTGCCAATGAACTTTCTCTCCCTCTTGCTCGATGTATCTATCTCCATCCCCATCAATCTGCTCTTATAATCTCTTGTTGGAGCACCAACGACCATGATTAAATCGTCATCAATGGCTAAGATCATCTCAAACTCAACATGTGTGAGTTTCTAGAGCATTTTCAACTTTCTTTAATTATTCCTATTAATTAACCAATATTCCTAAGTTAGACTTAGAAAAAATTTAAATGATGGTTAATTAATTTAATTAAGGCGCTTCACAAGCTTATCTCACGAAATCTTTTCAGGGTTTTGAAGATCTCGTGTTCTTTAGCCACTTTGACACAAATCGAGACTAGAACAACTGTCCGTTGCTACAAAATATAACACTCCCTCTTAGCGAGAATGGTGTTCTCTCCCATGACATCTTCCCTCACTTTGCTGATGTCTAACATCTGTAACATTTTGTCACTGTCCATCAAGCTACTCCACATACTCTGATTCATTTGCTATCCTTGTAGCCGAACCACTCTGCATTTGCGCTGTCGCTGACACTGCACTATGCCACTTTGCACTGTTGCCAACTCTGCCTGTGCTGCCTCTGATTTCATGCTGCTGCTATTGTTGCAACTACTGCAATTGAGAACGATCTACTGATCCACTCTGTCCCTATATTGACTTTGCAACTGTCTTCTGAGTCTTTGACTGCAACTAGCATCTGCACTGTCTATTGAGTAACTGTCTGCGCCCCTCAAGTAACTGACTGCAACTAGTCTTCGCAATATTCCCACAAGATATCACTGCGCCTACTACCACTGATCCTCCTGCTACTGAAAATTGTGGGCCCTCGTAGTAAAGGTAATGATCCATATGAGGAGTGTACTGCAACTACTGCTGCTCTTCCATGGATCCTGCCCAATCCTACAACTTTGAAGGACTATGCTCCTGCTCCATTTGAAGGTATAACTGCTATCAATGCAAACTCCTCCAACCTGGAGGTTAGCTCATCTATATCTGCCGAAGTTGCGGCCTACTGGTCCCACTTCTCATCCTTCTTTTTCTTGGGACTCTGAGTGATGTAGTCACTAAACACACCACACCTGAAGCATTTGATCTTCGACAGATCTTTCTTCTTCTTTTCGCTTCCCTTTGAGCTTTGTCCTTGACTGGGACCCTTCTTCACCTTTCTTTTACTAGTGAGGGCTACAGTCTCCTCCTCCTCCTCAACCTTCGATCCTTTGGTACTATTGCTACTGGTAGTGCACTAGACATGACTGAGCCTTAGCTCCTCTTGTGTGAAATCACTCCAAAGACGTTCCCAATTAGGCACCCTATCTCGTCCAGTGATTCCCTAAACAAACGTGGCCCACTCTTTGGTAAACCCATTTAGAGAAATTCGCACAAGTTTGCTGTCCTCTGGTTCCTCTCCTACAACTACTAGCTTATCTCGAACATCTCGAATTCTGGTGAGATATGGAGTTACGCCTTCACCCTTCATCATCTTTGTGGTCCTCAACTTCTCCTTGAGAACCATTTTCTGATTCTTAGAAGGATCTTGGTATAACTTTACAACGGCATCCCACATGTCCTTTGCTGTATTCTTCTTTGCATTGTGTGAAACAATATGATCTCAGACTCCATCCAAGACCATCCTCTTTGCTTTGGCCATATCCTTCCTATACTCATGGGATTGGATAGGGTCTGTTGGTACAACTACAACTCCTATCACAAACTTCTCCAAACGATGTTCATCCAACAGGAATAATGTCATAGCCTTATAGATACCAAAGTTCAAGGCTCCATCTAGTCTATTATGATCTCTAAGACCTGCTACGACCATCTCTGTGAAAACTTAAAAACTAGGACTGTTGATAGAAATCTACCTCTTCTTTGCAGGGCCTGTTCTCTGTTACCCACACTCTTAGAGGAATGTGCAGGTCTGCTCTAGTTCACCTTCGGAAATCCTTCTTCGGCAACTCGCTCTGCCTGCTATCTCAATTGGGCAACTCACTCAACCTTCTGAAAATCCTCCAGAATCTGACATACGATCCACTGCTCCTGATGCTCGCACTCCCTGATTGGCAAAGCTGCTACAACTTTCTGCAATTGGAAATCTCAGATTTCCTTCCTAAAACTGGAAACCCTTTGGGAAATTATGGAAATCTCCCTATGTGCTTTTCTCTTCCACTCGACATTGATTTGCTACTGCGAAATCTACTGAAAAATCAATTGTGCCCAAATCTACTCAACGAACTATCTGATCTGCTCTCCGGAACTGCTTTCCAACAACCACATTGCCTACAAATCTCTTCTCTTGAGGCTGATTGATTTTTCTTGCACTTGCAACTAGAAATCGAACCCTTCTGCCTTTGCAATTCGCACTTCCTGGTGCCCTGTGCAAATCTGAGAAATTCGTGCTTAAAATTCCCTCTGAAATTGCACAATTTCTCCTTCTCGCTACTGAGCCTCTGATCTGATCTTCAATGCTCTGATAACATGTGAAATTTCCTTGAATTGCAGTAACTAGAATGTTATTCTTCTAATTAATTAATTATGCAGTTTATTTGTTACGACAAATAACAAATAAATTAGACTGTAATTCTTCACAATAAAAATTACGCTGTGGAAAAATAAATTGGAGCTGAGAAAATAGATGCACACACAATAAAATGACACCAATATTTTTGGACTAACGTCCTTGGAAAAACCCTGAAGGGAAAACCAGTGCAACAAATGAGGATTTATTTTATTATTATGCAACAACAAAATTTGAGTGCATAAATATGGATGCATGACTGGCAATCCTCCAACAAAATAATTTGGCCAAATAATTTGTGAGACAATTTGTCTAACCCGACAACTGACCCTGCTCTAAGATCTAGCTCTGTATAGGCCACTTGAATGTGCTTGCATCAGCCTCTGCGTAAGCCTAGTGTAGACTCTACTCGCACTGCCTGTGGAGCCGCTCAAAATCTGTCGTCGTGCCAAACTTTGCCTCTGGAGATGACTTGCTTGGCCTTCCGGAAATTTTCCCAGCCAGTAGTAGTTGAATTGACCTTCTCTTCAGCTGAATCGAACTGCTCTTTGAAGCTTTTGCACTATCCCTGCACAGCTTCACTGAGAAATAATACGACCCTCTCGCTGCTGACTCTCCGACACCGGAATTTCACCAGAAATCACTGTGGCTGTTCCCTCAATCATTGTTGCTCTAGCTCGAGCTCTTCTCCCTGTTGAATCGCTGCATTGGATAGCTTGATCTTCCCAAGGAACTTTCTCTCCCTCTTGCTCGATGTATCTATCTCAATCCCCATTGATCTATGCTTATAATTTCTTGTTGGAGCACCAACAACCATGATTAAATTGTTATCAACGACTAAGATCGTCTTAAACTCAGTCAATGTGAGTTTCTAGAACATTCTTAGCCTTCCTTAATTAATTCCTATTAATTAACCAGTTTTCCTAAGTTAGACATAGGAAAAATTTAAATGATGGTTAATTAATTTAATTAATGTTTCACAAGCTTATCTCACGGTACCTTTTATGGGTTTTTAAGATCTCATTTTCCTTAGCCTCTTTGACACAAACCAAGACTAGAACACTTGTTTGATGCTACAAAAACTAACAATTAATGCCCCTTATGGTGAAAATACATCGATGGGACTTGAAAATGCAGAAAGTGACAAAAGGAAAAGAAAGTAATACCTAGGGCACAAAGAGAAACAATGAAATATTAGGCCAGTAAGTTTCAGTGACTGGTTGGATAATAGCCATATCTTTTGATGCCAATATTCAAAACATCCAAATGCTGCATTTTTTGTTTACTTTACATAGACACCAATCTGATCTACTAAGAAGATACTTAAAAAAAAGCATTAGTCCAGTTTGAGAAAGAACTATGGATATTTCATTAATTCAAGTGCTTGTGTCTTATTTTGTTCTTCTAACATTGTAATGAACTTAGTATATAGATAAAGATTAATAATAATAATAATAAAAACAAAACTAAGGGACATGACCGTTCAACTTGTTACATCAAGATATAACACCCATGGAGTGTAAAGTCCCAATCACTAAGGTCGTAGTTTTTGTAACACATAAAAGTTATCCACTGTCACCATGATAGCTCTTCCTCTCACTTTTGTTTGTTCTTCTCCAACTCAAAGGGGGCTTCTCTAAAAAAGATTTCTTAAGGCTATGGAGTGAAAGCTCCAGGTGATGCTTGAAGAGTAAGCGTCAACAAACAAGTGGTTGCAGGAGTGGCAAAAATATGAACGGTATGAGAAGGAAAAGGGTCATGGAACCCCAAGACTAGTTCCTACCGAATCTTGAGCAAAATGGAGTCAAGGAATGTCACTCTAAATTAGGGCTATTTTGTTTGAATAATTAAGGAGGCAAGGGTTGTAAATAGCACACCACGATTAGTCTTAATAGACCTGGAAATATCTAATAAATAAATCTTGGACCTCTCAAACAAGTTGATGAAGGTGCTGGCCTACATTGATATATTAATTACAACAACCACTTGTTTGATAGGTGAAGGATTAATATATGCAAAAATATAACAACAAAATGAAATAAGAAGTAGAACCTCTTCACATTACTCCTGTTCAAAAGGTGAATATTCTATTACAAGGCCTTCATAAAACATTCTTTGCAAGAGGTACCTACGAGTGTTGACCAACCTTAAAAATATGCAAAAATTACTCTAGACATATGATAGAATGATACATTCAATCTTTCATTAAGCTTTGCTAAAATGATGGACAATGTAGCGCATAGGGAGAGCTCCTCAATCCCCAAAATACCAACAATCTTTACAAAGGAGAGAGAGCTCATCTTTGTAAAGTGAGTCTCTTCTTTCATACAATAATATTTTTTTTATTATTTTTATTTTTTAATCAAATCCATGACAAGTCAATCAAATATTATAATAATGAACTAGTTAGATTTGTCCTCAATCCATGGTTGTTCAAATCAAACACATGCAGACATATCAAGGCTGCGGGGGAGCGCCCTCCCCCCTCTCCAATTTGCTCCTGAAGTGTGCTTTGATCGGGAGCACGCTCCCTAAAAAAATTTCACTCCCTGCCATATCAGGAGCGATCGCTCCTGTATCGTTCCCCGTCGCTCTGGGAGCTACTTTTAAGTTTGTGGAGCGTTACAAGAGTGATCGCTCCCGTGCTAGAAAAACCGCTCACACGAAAAAAGAAAGGCACGCAATGTTTTTTGGAGGGAGGAGGAGGGGCCAAAAGAATAAAAGGCCTCCTCCCCTCCCACAATCTATCATTTTCATGAGATTGAGAGAGCAAAGAGGAGTTGAGGAGCTTGAGAGAAAGGAAGATTGAGAGGTTTTGAGCTTGAGGAGGTTGCAAGGGAGATTGAATTTTTCCATTTGAGAGAGCTTGGGAGATTGAAGGCACCACCATTGGAGAGCCAAAGAGGTAGGGTCTAATCCCATTCCTTTTTTTCCATGTAGCATTTGTGTCTTGTATATGTTGAATGAAAGATGTTCTCTTCTCTTACTCTTTCCCAATTCCCATTCCTCCTTTATTTTATTGCATTTGCAGGCAATAAATTCAAATTTCACCAAACATGATGGGTATATGGCTTAGCCTTCTCTTGTTGGTTCCTCTTTTGGTTATGATGATGGTGGTGGGGAGTAGAAGAAGAAGAAGTGATGTAGATGATGAAGAAGTGGGTAGTGGTGGATTAGGAAACCCTAGAGAAGAAGGGTACCGAGAGGAAGAGGAGGAGGAGGAGGATTATGAGAGTGGAGATGATGATGGAATGAAAACCAAGGTAGACCAAACCCCCTTGTGGAAATATGTTACTAGGCTTTCAAGAGGGAAAGGGGTTGGAACTGCTAAATTTACATGCTCCCATTGCAAAATCATTTACATAGGTTCATATACCCATGCCAGAAAGCATCTCTGTGGGAAAATGGCATGGGATGGAACTAAACAAATAGGAATCAAAACCTGTATAAGTATGTTAACACAACAAAGAGCCAAATACATAAGGGAAGAGGAGGAAGCCCAATACAAATCTAAAAGATAAAGGGTGACTTTGAACATGACACCACTAGCCTACAATCACATAGAGCAAGTGCTCCATCAACATCCACCCATGGTAGTGGATACGAAGCCACAGACACATACATCTCTTTAAGGCGTAGAACAATATCATAATTCCTTGATCAAGGGTGTAGGGATGATGTGGATGCAAAAATTTTCCGGTTTCTCTTTTATGCAAGGTACTATTCAATGTTCTTCGCTCACCTTATTGGGATGAAATGGTTTCTGCCATCAATGATGCCCCTAAAGGATACAAGAGCCTAGGTATGATAAAGCTAGAATCGTGGGACTTGATCGTGAAAAAGCCAAAATAACAAATGCTTGGAATGAATATGGGGTATCCATTGTATTTGATGGCTGGACGAATGTAAAAGGAAAGCCATTGATAAATGTTCTTTGCGTGTCTGCTATTGGTGCAACCTTCCTTTCCTCACATGATTACTTAGAAAAGTTCAAGATTGCCATCAACATTACACAACCATTAATTTAAACAATTGAAAGTCTTGGGCCATATAATGTCATCCAAGTCATTGTTGATAATGCTTCTAAATGTAAGGCATTGAGAGCAATCATTCAGGATAAATATCCCAACATATTTTGGTCGGGGTGTTTAGTTCACACAATGAACCTTTTGATGCGTGACAATTTTAAGATGAAGGAACCTCAATATAGATGGATTGGTGAATTGTACAAGAGAGGCAAGAAAATGATAACATTTATCACCAATCATAGCAATACCCATGCCCTTTTCTGTTGTCACTCAAGGTTGGAGCTATTGAAGCTTGCGAAGACTAGATTTGCTAGCTATTACCTCACCTTCAGGCGCCTTTTGAAGGTAAGAGAGTCATTGGCTAGCATGGTATCAAGTCCACATTGGTAGGTATTAAAGGAGAAGGCTGCAACCACAACTGATAGGGAAGATATTGAAGAGGTTTTGTGCAAGTGTGAGGGATATTTTGCAATACACCAAGCCCATTTATAACATGATTCATTTTGCAGATATAGATGCATTGGTGATTGGGGAGGTGTATGAGCAGATGGATAACATGTTGGGGCAAATAAAAGATATTGTTCAGCTGAAAGATCCCATCTTGTATGATCATATTTACAAATATGTGTGTGCACGGTGGGATAAACTTAATGTTCCACTACATGCCTTGGTGTATATGCTTATGCCAAAATACTCTCCATCTTGGTTGGACAAACTTGCACCTGGGGGTGGGGTTAAGATCAAACCCCATACAGATGCAGAGGTACAAGTTGGGTATATGGAAACATTAGACAAGCTGGTCCCTGACATGGATGAGTGTGCTAGATTGCGTGGAGAATTAGGCAATTGCTTCAGTCAAACTGGAGTGTTTGGTTCTTTGCATGCAATCAAAGATAGGGACAAAATGAATGTTGTTGAATGGTGGAACATGTATGGATCTGCGGGACCTTTGGCAAAATTGGCAATCAAAGTGCTTTCACAGGTTGGTAATACTTCTTCTGCAAAGAGGTGTTGGAGCGCTTATAGCTTCATCCATAATGTGAGAAGAAACTGCCTTAATGAAAACCAGGCAAAAAGCTTGGTTTTTGTGCACTACAACTTGAGGTTGTTGACACATTATTGTGAGCGGGCTCGTTCTGATACATCATATATGACTTGGGACAACAACCCAAAGGAGGATAAGTTGGAGGATGGAGCTATACATTTAGAAGAATAGAGTTTGTCACATCTGAGGTTGTCACTAGGTGCAAAAGTTCTAATCATGAGGATGAGACTCTGTTACACCTCTTTTAGTAGGGGTACTCCAAAAATTTTTGGCCCCGCAATATAAGCTCGAAGGATGTACCTTATAGTGCTGTAAAGGCATGTTTGTCTGTGTTATTTTGTGAAAGTGACTCTTAGATCCCCGTTAGTGTGTATGGCCATGGCTACTCACAATCTTGTTTATTTCATGGTATGTTTTCCTTTTTGGCATTACTGACTTCCCCCTGGTGGGTAGTGACTGCCTTCCTTGATGGATATTCTTATACCCTGGGATGGTGTGCGGGCATCATGGATTAGGCACTTGTGGTTTAAGGGAGCACTTGTGTCAATAAATCCTTATAAGGGTGATCACCATATGTACTTTTCCCTGACATTATCCCTTTCAATCCAAGTGCACCCCTCAATGCCACATGTACCATCTATCTTATGTATTTTGCACTCCCCTTTGGCCTTGGATTCGCATTATGATACTCACATTTACCAACGCATTTGCATCTTCTGAAGCATCATGCTATGTCCTTTGAGGCAAAGAAGGTGTCCATTTCATTCTCTATGTCAAGATGAATCACTTGTCCTTTCGAAGCAGTTAGAATGCCCTCATAGGTTTCTAGTTACAACAATGGACCCATTTTTGGGGCAAAGGTGCTTTCCATGTGGTACTGCAAGCAACAAGATTTAAAGGCAAGTGATGAAATGGATAAGGAAGATGTGACAAGTAGGTGTTTTCTACAAGCCAAATCAGCGCAACGCTCAAGCCAAAATGACATCAAGCACACATTTATTCAACACGTGGGCATGACATCATGATCTTTGGTCCAAAAGTTTTGATCATGAGGATGAGACTCCGTTGCCCCTCTTTTAGTAGGGGTACTCCAAAACTATTTGGCCCCACCATATAAGCCTGAAGGATGTGCCTTATAGTGCTGTAAAGCCATGTGGGTTTGTGTTATTTTGTGAAAGTGACTCTTAGATCCCTGTTAGCGTGTATAGCCATGGCTACTCACAATCTTGTTTATTTCATGGTATGTTTGCATTTCTGGCATTGCTGACTTCCCCCTGGTGGGCAGTAACTGCCTGCCTTGATGGATATTCTTATACCCTGGGATGGTGTGTAGGCATCATGGATTAGGCACTCGTGGTTTAAGGGAGCACTTGTGTCAATAAATCCTTGTAAGGGTGATCACCATATGTACTTTTCCCTGACGTTATCCCTTTCGATCCAAGTGCACTCCTCAATGCTACATGTACCATCTATCTTATGTACTTTGCACTCCCCTTTGGCCTTGGATTTGCATTTTGATACTCACATTTACCAATGCATTTGCGTCTTCTGAAGCATCGTGCTACGTCCTTTGAGGCAAAGAAGGTGTCCATTTCATTCTCTATGTCAAGATGAACCACTTGTTCTTTCGAAGCAGTTAGAATGCCCTCATAGCTTTCTAGTTACAACAATGGACCCATTTTTGGGGCAAAGGTGCTTTCCATGTGGTACTGTAAGCAACAAGATTTAAAGGCAAGTGATGAAATGGATAAGGAAGATGTGACGAACAGGGGTTTTCTACAAGCCAAATTAGCTCATCGTTCAAACCAAAATGACATCAAGCACGCATTTATTCCACACGTGGGCATGACATCATCATCTTTGGTGCAAAAGTTCTAATCATCAGGATGAGACTCTATTACCCCTCTTTTAGTAGGGGTACTCCAAAACTTTTTGGGCTTGCCATATAAGCCTGAAGGATGTGCCTTGTAGTGCTGTAAAGCCATGTGGGTTTGTGTTATTTTGTGAAAGTGACTCTTAGATCCCCGTTAGTGTGTATGGCCATGGCTACTCACAATCTTGTTTATTTCATGGTATGTTTGACTTTTTGGCATTGCTGACTTCCACCTGGTGGGTAGTAACTCCCTGCCTTGATGGATATTCTTATACCCTGGGAAGGTGTGCAGTTATCATGGATTAGGCACTCGTGGTTTAAGGGAAAACTTGTGTCAATAAATCCTTGTAAGGGTGATCACCATATGTACTTTTCCCTGACATTATCCCTTTCAATCCAAATGCACACCTCAATGCCACGTGTACCATTTATCTTATGTATTTTGCACTCCCCTTTGGCCTTGGATTTGCATTATGATAATCACATTTACCAATGCATTTGCGTCTTTTGAAGCATCATGCTACGTCCTTTGAGGCAAAGAAGGTGTCCATTTCATTCTCTATGTCAAGATGAACCACTTGTCCTTTTGAAGCAATTAGAAATTAGAAATGCCCTCATAGGTTTCTAGTTAAAACAATGCACCCATTTTTGGGGCAAAGGTGCTTTCCATGTGGTACTGCAAGCAACAAGATTTAAAGGCAAGTGATGAAATGCATAAGGAAGATGTGACAAGCAAGTGTTTTCTACAAGCCAAATCAGCTCAACGCTCAAGCCAAAATGACATCAAGCAAGCATTTATTCCACACGTGGGCATGACATCATCATCTTTGGGGCTATTGGATGGAGTAAAGAAGGAATGTGAGGGCAAATGATGAAACTTTGAAGCTTAATTGTGCAAATTGGAGCCCCCAAGGGTTAATTGTCAAGTATCAACTCCAAATTACTCCAAGAAAGGTTCAAGAGCCTTCAAGTCAAGCTGGTCACTAGCATTCCAAGGAAGATAAGGAGGCCGAATTCTTCAAGCAAGCAAAAAAGTTCCCTCCAAGGCTTAAATTGGGGGATAAAGTGAGCAAGTTAGTCCCCAGGGGATAAAATGCGCAAAATAAGGTCAATTGAAGGGTCAAGAACAAGCATTATCTCTCAAATAAGGTAGCCGTTGGAGGATTAAGGGCAAAGAAAAGGAGGTTGAGTCTTCTTGGGACAAGGATAAGCCCTACTCAAGTAAAGATAAGGAAATGTATGGGTGAAGGAGAGCCCCCAAGGGCTATTTCAAATATTTCCAAGCCAAATTAAGAGAATCTATTTATTTTTTGTATGTTTGACGCCACTTTATTTATTGAGGGTTTTATGACTAATTTTTGAGCTTAAAAAATCATTCCCATGCCTCATGGAAATGCATTGACTTATAGTATAAGCATGGGTCTTCATTTAAGGCAAATTTTGAAGGATAGTAAGCATTGTTTGAGCCTTTATTGGAGCTATTTTTGAGTATATTGGAGCTATTGTTTGAGGAGCCATTCACCTTCCTCCTTGACGTTGGAGGGTCAATCCATGGTCAAATCAAGTTGTTGGAACACCAAACAATGGAGAAAAATTCAAGGAACATTGCCATGCAACTAGAAGTGGAATGTTTTGTCATCTAGTGTCAAAACGACCTCTCTTGGCCACATCGATGTAGCATTTTGGCTCTATTGGGGTTTTACTCAATTTAATTTTGAAAATTAAATTACTCTTGACTTAGCCTCCAAGCATTTTGTGGATGGCAAATCCTATTTTTTGGGAGGCCAAGGAGAGGACTTTTGAACTTTGAAGAGCCTCATCTATAAATATAGGGCTTATCCTCCTTGGGAAATCATTGTAAACTTGTTGAGATCTATCAAATGTGAATTTTTTCACGAGACAAAAGGTTTACATGTGAATTCTCTTCTCTTGTTTGGTTGATCAAATTTATTTCAAAGACAATTTTTGTAGCAACACAGTCTCTGCGAGGTTAGGCTAATCTATCCAGTTAGTCTTGGAAGAGGAGGTCTAGGGTTTATCTCACACTTTCTCTTAATTCATACAAGGTATTGTTGTTCTCTTTTGGGAGATGATTCACTCTACCCTCTAGAGGTAAATAACCTTATCTTCTATAATTGTTGGTTGCTTGGTTAGAGAATCTACTTCTTGGAAGGCCCTTTCAGTAGGATTTTGGTTCTATTACTTGTTTTGATGCTAGGGTTGTATCCTTAGTGTTCCACCTCGCATTCCAAAACCTTAAGCATTGAGATACCAAATCAAGAGATGACTTAATTCCCTGTTTTTGAATCTTGTGGAAAAAGAATCGTATCCTTGTTCCAACAATTTGCAATCAATTTCCATGCAAAATTGAAAATTATATCTCTAAATTCCTTGTATTTTTTCATAAATTTATAGTTATCATTAAATATTAAAATTTAAAGCCCTATTTTTTATTTAAAAAGTAAAATTATTTCTTACAAAATTCCAAAAAAATATTTAAATAGTGAATATCTTCAGTAAATTGTGGCTTATATTGCATTTATTGATTATATCATTGGTAAAATCACCACAAAATATGCAATTTTGGGAAATGCTAAGCCCTAAAGCTGTGTGACCCCACTTATTTTACCTCATATTGTTGTATCAATTGCATTTCGAAGTGTTTCGAAGCTAATTACAGGTCCTGGAAACATTTTACAGCAATTGGAAGTGATCGAAGGCAAACTGTTGCCTTGGAATACGTGAAATTTCAAGAATAAATATTTTGTATCCCTTATGCTCGATCTAAAGAGGTTCCCCATTAATTATTTATTACTTCGAGATCATATATTGGATGTCCAAAACAATTTGCAAGTCTGATCATCTTTTTTGGCTAATTTTCAGTCCTCACTATTGTGGGCTATTTTCATGGTAGTTGAGTTGCAAATTGAATATCTCTCAAACTACTTACCCAAATTTATTGTTCTTGCGCTCCTGGGAAAGGTCTTTTATAGGACCAACATCTTCAATTAAGTCTTTTGAGTTCCAAGTCGACTAAAAGTCATTTTCGGGTCTCTGAAGTGGCTTTCTACTTGTTGCCCTGTTGTACTCCTCAGAAGTAAAAAAATCACAGGTTTGAACAACAGGTTTCTTTCCTTGTTACAACTTTATTGAACAGGTATAATAGCTCTATTTTGTCGTCTATTGTGGTAAGAAGTTCTCACACTCAATTTGGTCTGTCGCTCCGCTCCACCTTTATATCACATGCCACCTATCACTTGATGGATGTACCATGGACATGTCACCCCCTTTAAAGGCTGAAACCACTTAATAGAGTCCTTGGTTAACCCTTTTATTGAGCTTGGAGATACTTGTACATGCCAAAGGCCACTATGGAAGGGCATGCAATTATGAAGTGCCCACTTGTTTTCCATGATTTGTAAGCTCTTTTACTCAATTACGCCAATGATTTGTTGTACTGGAAGGAGAGGAGACACATTGGATCTTATGCAGGATTGCAAGTGCGTCTCCACTTGGGGTTTGGTCTCCCTATAGGGGTCCAAGCCCTCTAGAGGGTCACATTGGCACTTGTAGGGTGAGTGTTGAGAGCCATGGGCCTACACCACAATAGAGAGTAGTATTCCACTTCATGGATCCCTCAGCACTACTTGTTGCTTGCTCGTGTTCCACCTTATGGATGAGGATGATGCACCTGGACCACCTTGCCCAACTTGCTTCACACTTGCACCATACACTTGGCAGATGTTCTAGGGTCCAAATGAGGATGTGTCTCCCCACAAGAGATTATGGGAGGGCTTATGTCATCATTCCAGCGTTTGCAGATGGTATACAGGCATTATTGATCCACTTAGAGTCCCATGAGGCTGTTGTTGTGCCCCGACATCCATTTGGGGCACCACATTGGATTTACTTTGACATCAAGGGGCCACCCCCTTGATCATTATGTTTGGAGCCTATTCTCTCACATTGGCACACTTTGGACTCCACTAGGCCTCCTCAATGGCCCAACGACTCATTATGCATACTAGTTTTCCCTCTCGAGAGGCTTTGTATTTGTATTATTGAGCTATCTTGGTGGTCTTGTCACAAAGTCATGTTTTTATCGTACACTATTTTATTTTTTGGGGCATTATTAGGCTAAGTAGGCTATTCGAACCCCCTGTTGGATTGTATAAATAGATGAGAGGCTCATTTATTCCTCTCATCATCAATTGGATTGGATTTGTATCTCTTGAGAGATTTTTGCACTTGCTTTCTTGGATGAAATTTTGGAGTTTCTTGGTGCACTATGATGTTTGGATTTTCACTATTGTCTTTGGAGCTTCTTTTCTAATGCGAAGTTGATGAATGGATATATACTCTCTCTCTCATGTAAGTGAAATTTAATGGTATTATTGTTATCTTACTTGTTTAATGCATGATATTGTTATCTTTGTTCTTGTATGGGCCAAAATAATGTGAAATTCTTCTTCAAGCCTCTAATAGATGATATATTGCATGCGTTGCTCTTTGAGGGAAATGGTGAATGTTCCTAGAGGCACCTAATAGGTTAACAAGCCTTGAAACTTCATCTTCTTTGCAATATGAAGTATAATACCCTAAATGACCTAGTTGCTGCATCTTGAAAGGCTAGCGAGGATCATTTAGGGCTCCTTAGCTCATGAAAATTCTCGATCTAGGTGTGTCTTGACTCCATTAAGCCCAAGAAGTAAGGCACTGATCCTCACACCCCTTTGGTGGTCAAAATAACCTCTCTTATCTTCACTTCTCCCAATTCTAGGCCTAACCCTAGAAGGTTTCCTAGGGCATCAAGTGAAATCTTTTGTAGCCATCCAAAACCCTTGAAAATCGGTCCACAGCTGCGCTGGGGTCTTCTCAAGGGGTGCTCGGAGTCTGAGATCAGTCCGATTGTGGAATCTTGAGATATTATAAACCCTAGCTCAAGGATGATTCGTCTCCCTAAGTTGCTTTGTGTTAGTGTCCTCATTTGGATCATTGCACTTGAATTTCAAAGCGAATTATTCCTTTGATCCTATTCTCCTCCCTAACTTGGTCAAGCCCCTCCATTGTCGTTCGACTCCATACCCTTGACCTACTTTGGGCCCACTTGGTTTCTTTGTGGTCCCACAACTTTGTGACTCAAATTCCACAAGGATTACATAGAAACCATTTCTTCTTCGAGATCCCTAGGTCTAGGATACCTCTTCTTCAGGGATATTCTCCAAACCTAAGCTTACATATCCCTTTATCCCTAAGTTGCACGAAACGGGGAAACGGGTACGAGTTTCCGAAACGGGAAGCGATACAAAACGCGACCTCCCCAAATTTTGGAAACGGTGAAACGCGAATATATATATATATATATATATATATATATATATATATATATTGAAAATATATATATATATATATATATATATGTGTGTGTGTGTGTGCAATCATAAAGCATAAATAATACATTATAATTTATTACACTTAAACATTAAGATTTAATTTACATCACATTTCCTCATGAATGATCAGATAATGAAAATAAAAATATCGGAATATGCAAAAGCAACGTTTATTATATATCCAAATCTCAAAATCAGCCTTTATTTATATTAATATATGAGGTTGCAAGTACAATAAAGACTATAAGGCTGCAAGAGAGAGATCCAAATCAGGATTTTCTGCATCCACATCCCATTCTTTAGAAGGACCACTGTTGTATTGGGAGTCTCCTCCTACATAGTTGAACGACCTTAGTGCTCTTGATTAAATACACGTTTCATACCCTAGTACCCTACATGATCTTGATTATTGGGAGTTTCCCCTGCATAGAGGGCTTGATTCTCTTGATTAAATACAAGTTCCATACCTTAGTACATGATAAAATCCAATGGAAACATCGCAATCCCCCCAATCCTGAGATCCTGAAAAACAAACAAGTCTACTGGATTTTGAGTGAGATCCAAAATTCTACTTTCTCCATATGAAATCCAATGAGGGCGAAACCACTCTCAAACATCTTGAGTCATTTCATGGTAATGTTAAAAATTTAAGTAAAAGGATGAAAATGAAAAATAAAGGAGAATATCACTTTTACTTTAAGAATTTAACATTACCATGAACTGCATATGCCTCAAACTTCCTGATGAACTGCATATCAACACTAGGGCAAAAATTCACCTTTATAACTTTAGAGACACATCTAGAAGTCACTAACATACCCTAAAAGTAAATTAAGAAACAAATTAAAAAAAAATAAAAATTTAAAAACACAAGTTAATGAGGAAACGTGGGTCGTACGGCCCTGAAACGCGTTTCCGGTCGTACTGGCCACGTTTCCGTTTCGGGAAACGTGGCAGTACGGCCGGAAATGCGTTTCACGACCGTACGAAACGCGTTTCCGCGTTTCGTGCTCGTTTCCGTATGGAAACGAACCTCTATGCCACGTTTCCTGCAACATAACTTTATCCCTTCCTAGAGCATCAATCACTGTGCTTCTAAAGCAAGCAAGCCAATTATTTGAGTCTCTCTTGTGAATAGGCTTTGTGAATCACCTTTCATTCCCTTCATTGATCTGCTAGTTCGAGTGATTGATATCATACCGGGACTCCTCCCATCGATGAAAGTTCATAAAGAGCAGGGAGCTTTAGTTGAGGTGACAGTGGGCCATCGTTCCATTGTTGCCACTTGACCTTGTAGTTGCTCTATAGGATCCCCTCCTAGGATCCTTGCTAGTATGAGTGGTAACTTTTTTGGCTCTATTGCCGGGGAGGAAGCAGGTCTACCTCCCTAATGAATCATTGAGGATTTGATTCATAAACGACATTTCAACTATTCCTCTCGCGACTTCATTCATTGTCCAATCCCTTAGTTTGCTTGAAGGTGACAACATTCCTTTAACTAGGGCCGCTGCAAGAAGTGGAGAACGAACTCCATCACCTGTTAGACCTAGTCTTCTCCTTGAGTTTGAAAAGGTCTGTGATCCCACTCCCAAGATGGCAATAGAGTCTAGCACTGACCTAAATGAAGACCAACTCAAAATGTCATGAAGTAAGAGGCATTTAGTTAGTGTCTTTATGCCCTTGAATTTGAGTGATAAATCTTGAGCTTTTACATGAGAAATACTATATTTGGTTACCCAAGTTTAAGGGTGATGTTGTTGAAATATGTAACTAGGTTCGATCTTCATAATGACATATCTAATCGTGGTTTTATGTAATGAGAAAAATAAATTTATTATTGTTGATCTTGAGGCATGGGTTTCACGCTCAAGAGAATTTATTTTTAGGTTAAGTTCCCACTAAGAGCTTCTAGGGCTTGTCATTGAGTCTACATGTCTAAGGAGTCATTGTCATGAATGAAGGACCATCCTTGGGCATGTTACATATTGTAAGAAAATTATTTGAGTCAAAAAAAGAGTCAAAATAACCCTCCAAGATCAAGTCAAGGGCTATCAAACAAGTCAGTCTACCCAAGCAACAAGCTGGCCTAAAACAATGACAACTCGGCCTAAATTCAGGTGTCTGGAAGCCTATATATAGAGCACTCAGCCTCACTCAAGAAACATTCATTCAAGCATCAAGAGGAGTTCGATCAAGGAGAAGAAGGAAGCCTAATACTTGATGAAGGAAGAGGAAAGAAGGGAGAAACATTTCTGATCTGTTTTGGGTGAAAATTTCTCTACACGTGCGAAGATTAGGGCATCATTCTGAAGCAGTAAGAATCGAAAAGTGCAATGACTCAAGGGAGCTGAAGTTGGGTCAAAGAAGGTCAAATTAGCAAGTCGAATTGTCAAGGAAAGGAGTCAAGGTCAAGCGAAGTCAAAAGGAATAAAATATGTCCATATTCCAGCCACATGTGTGACCTAGGGGTTTTGTAGAAGAGTCTGAAATTGCAAGTCTACAACAACTAGCTGAAATTTTGAGTTAGGGTTGAAATCTGAAGTTGTGGTACATGTTTGACCAATGTTGACTTGAAGAAGGAGAAGTTCATCTAGAAGAAGCATTGACTTGGTCTTGGAGAGGTTATTGGTCAAGGGTCTAAGTCTTGGAATTCGTCAATTGAAGATTCTATAAGAAGACGAATTTTGTGGGTTTTTCTCTCAAGATTGGGGAGGTTTTGGCCAGTTGATCGCCTATATCTTCTGTCCTTTGTCTCATTGTTGATTATGTTTTGGTAGCTATTTGATGAAAATAACACTATAATAATCAAGCTAAAGAAGAATCTAATTAAGAAAAATAAAAAGTCTCCACAAGCAGTTATCATTAACAAGGAGAAATCACCTATACTGCTTCCCCTAAATTTCTAGCAGATGCTACCATTAGTGCCCGTGACCTTGTTGAAGAATTCTATTGGGCCATTTCCCGTAGGTTAGCATTCGATGAAGATAGGATAATGACGCTATTTGCCTTATCTTTTGAAGGACAATCAAGGGAATGGTACCTTAGTCTTCCCCTCCGGGATGCATAGAAAAATCTGACCAATTTGAAGATATTTTCATGAAAAGATGGTCATGCAATGCCTAGTGGATCTTAAATATTGAAAAATTTTACCAAATAAATAGGGGAAGGAAATACATAAAGTAATTTATCCAAAAATTTGATAGGGTAGTTAGGGATATCCTTGACCATTTGAGACCCCCTGATGCTAACACACTTGACAAATTCATTAAGGCCGTGGGTGGTCATTTGACATATGCATTAAGGGATAAGAAACCTAAGAGCTTGGCTGAGGCTAAAGAGTTAGTTATGGAAGTTGAACAAAACCTACAAATTTCCAAAATGGATGTGGATGAACATCCTAAAGTTAAGGTTGAAATAAAAAAGGGCAAATCCAAGGACCAAACTGAAGAGCCCTTTTAGTGCTCCTTAAGAAAGTTGATAAGCTAACTGAGGAGATGAACTCACGAGATAGACTCTACATGAACAAGCTCACCACCTTGGAAAGGGCTCAAAAATCAAATTATATTCCTAAAGGCAAGCCTTTCCCTAAGAAACAAATGATGAAAACAACCAAGCTCATCTCAAGTTCCAAACACTTAAGCTCCAACAAAAGTTGTGGAAAAAGAATCATCCTCTGAGGGTGAGCAAAATGATGAGGATGATAGTGAAGATAAGTAAATCAATGAGCAAGCTAATATCGTAGAATCCAAAGGCTTCATCCTCCCATTAGTGAAGTGACTATTAAGGAAGAGGAAAATGAGCCAATCCTCAATGCTGATTGTAACGAACAAAGTTCGTAGTTCTCGTTAAATACTCGAGAAAACTTGGAATATGAAGATATCCATGGAGGATGCAAATATTATATATTAAAATGTATGAAAAATGAATACAAATGAGAATGAGGGTCCTGTATATATAGCCAGGTAAGTACCCTTTCACTAATGGTTATGCCCTTAGGGACATACCTTTTCATTAATTGCTAACTAATTAATCATTAATCTTATTTGTTGTCTTTTACATTATTTGTGTTTATTTTTTATATAAATTTAGTTTGTTACATTGCCTTCCCCTTCAAAAAGCTTTGTCCTCAAAGCTTACTGATGAAGGATCAGTTCTCTTCTATTGATCGGAATATCTTCTTATTTTTGAGCTTTCATCTTTATTGATACAAGACGATATGATGTTTTGAGCGATAGACAGAACTATCATACTGAAAATAGATCAGACCATCCTAGATTAATCTTTTGGGAAATCTTCTAACCCTTGGAGAGGTGTGGTGAATAGTTATCGTATGACTGGATTGAGCTTATTTCAGTATTCTTTGAAACATAAGTTTGTTCATGTTCTGCATGATATATATTTGTAGATTTATTAAGGTGTCTACTCTTGTGATTTGGATGTAGATAAGGAATTTTTCTTGTTTGATCTTCATTAAACATTTTTATGGCAATTTCCTGATTTCCATCAGACATTGTTGTTGTTGACTTAACTATCGAATCATTACTTGGGGTGTCCTTTAATTGAATGACAACCCCTGAGTACATTTTTACTTCAATAGGGTTTGGATTTGTCTAAATTGCAAGATTGGTGGTCTTGATGTTTGTTTCTTCAGTTTGGACTGCTAGCTCTTGTAGTAAGTGGAAGTGGAGACTTTAGGCAATAATGAACCATAACACTAGACAATTGTAAAGATCCAATCCAATCAAAAGAGCTTCAAATGTGCTAATGGTGCAAGATCATTACTAGAGTAAATTTTATCAATTGTGAGGTTCATTTTTCAAAGAGATTTGAGTTTAGGTTATACCAAAAACCAAGCCTTGGGTTATTTGGTTATGACTCAAGATAAGCTTATTGAGATAGCGCTGGGGTGGACGAAGTTCCACTCACATGTCTTGCTTTTATATCTTCTCTCGATAATCTAAACAATTCAAAAAACTACGAAGAACCTCAAAGAATATGAGTCAATCAAAACACCTACAACGGATCACTTTTACTTTTTCACAAGGCGGGCGAAAACAAAAGGATTTTGTTTGATATTTTTTAGGTAGACTGAGATCGATTGACATTCTTGAGATGCAGTAGAAATCCTTATGAAGTCACTGTGCAAAGCCACAGAAAGGGGAGGGAAGAAATTGTTGGGGACAATAGTTCAAGCTCGCTACAAGAAAGAAAATGACTTGTTAGGGAAGAACTGCAGACAACTTGAGCATGGGTAGAGAGAACTGGAAATGAAGCCTAGCATAGAGATGGAGAGATGTCACAACAAGGAAACAAATATGCATCATTCAAACTGAAAATCTTGGGACTCTTAAAATAAATGCACATAGATTTTTGCAGATAAACAAAAAGGATATGATATAACAAAATTGAAAAAGATAAAAAGGGTATGAAATAAATAATCTGAAAATAAGAATTAAATATTATATTTTGTAATATCCCCAATTTTGATTTTTCATTTGAGGGGATTAATGGAGTTTATTGGGGAGGTGCTAAGCATAGCACAATTTTGTAATTTGGGCATTGGAGACATTTTTTGGTGTATGGGACTTGGGAGAAATAGAAAATTATAGCTCTAGTGGAATGTGGGGGCCACAAGAGAAGGAAATTCGACCTAATGGAGCAATTCGCACTAACGAGAAGAGAGAGAAAAAGGAAGGGTTGCGAATTAGTGGAAGGTGGGAACCACCAAGGGAGAGAGGGCCAACAATTATAAATAAAGCTTGGAGGCCTCCATTTGATACTTTTGACCATTTGACAATTTAACATCAATTCTTTTGAGCTTCTTAGCCACGACAACCATGCTATTCAACATAAGGAATTCTTGAGCGAGAATTCCACTCTCATTTTGGAGAATGACGAGTGTCTCCCTAGTGAGGCAATTGGGGAGCTCAGTTCAAAGTTTCCATTGGGCACATTTATAGTCATTTCCTTCAACTGGAGCGAGTTTTCCTTGGTCGCAAGAGAGAAATTTGTGGCTCTTGGGAGGGCCAGCAAAAAGGGGAATTTGGGCCAACCAATTAGCAGAGAAGCCTTCCACAAAGAGGTTTGGAGCTTCTTGTCAATTTGCAGGTCTGTGGTGAGGTGTTTGGGAGCGCTGAGCTGCTCTAGTTCTTGGCCTGCGCAGGGGCTGACTGGGCATTGTTGCGTAATCATTTAGGCAAGGAGAATCTATGTTGTGGCTACAGAGGAATAAGAGAAAATTTGGGAGGAATTAACTCAGTGGGAAGGAGATTTTCTAGGAGAGATTTGGAGCATTTTGTAGCAGATTTCATCTGCAACTAGTTTGCTAGCCAGTTAGAGGTCCACACACAAATTGGGGCCATCGAGGAATTTTGGACTCAGCCCAAACCCCTTCTGGGTTTTTGTGGGTTTTATGAGAGGAGGCTAGGATTAATTTCTCAGAATTTTCTGAGCACTCCTGAGGGCAGAATTCCTAGTTGCATTCGGCTGTCAACAACAAAAATTGTTGGAGGACACATTTATTTCTGGGACCATTTCCACCACTTGGGTTCGCGAGATATTTTTGGGTTTTGTTGACTACTTTCTCAGAATTTTTGGGACTAGTTTGGAGGGCTAAATTAGAAGTTCCTTCCTAGGGGCAACAACAGTTTTCTGGGTGGACGCAGATTTGGCAGTAGAGTCATTTCCAACATTTGGGTACCATCATATTCACTTGGGATCTTGCCTTGCTTCCTATAGCAAGCCTAGGTTCTTCTGTTCCTACTCATTGTACTCCATCTGATTAATATAATAAAAAAGCTCAGCGTTTTGGGTGTTATTTCTGGTGTAATCTGGTATTTCTGCATGTGTGTATAATTTTTATTGCATGTTTATGATTTCACTACTGTTATCACTTAATATTTCCATTAGGAATATTACATATTTTCATATCCCAATTTAACATTACATCTATGTCTAATGAAGATGTTAACATAATTCTAGGTTCAACCTAGAGGGAAATGCTGGGGACCTTTATTTCAAACATAAAGAAGAAAAATTTGATGTTCTGCTATGAGAGGAAGAAGGTAACATTGTAGAATTTTACAATGTAGCCATGCTCAATTTTTTTTTTGACATTCTCGTATAAGAAGAAGAAGGTAACATTGTAGTTCTTTACAATGGAGCCCTGCTTAGTAGCATTCTCATTAGAGGAATTGGAAGATGTATTAGATATAACCCCCCTAAGATAATGAAAAGCCATTTCGAAAGATTTAGGATTTTCAAAAAAGAACTTGAGAAGGTTGTAGCTGATAATGTTGAAGAAATTTCTTGATTCAAGAATCACAGTCAATTCTTGATTGGACAAATGAAGAAGTATAAATATGGAAGGAAGTTGCAGTAGGAAAAGCTAGAGGGACTAACCAGGAAAGTGGCTCTGATCAACAAGGGAGCAATCATTGATTTAGTTGAATTAAGGATATATTCAGAGGTGGAAATACGAACAGTTGAAACAAAACTCCTAATAAATCCAAGCGTTGTTACTAATAAAAATTTAGTGATCAATAGAGTGACACAAGTGTATGAAGAATATTTAATACAAAAAGTGAATCAAGAAAATTCTAAAACTATGATAAGGAAAGATCATGTGACAAAGACACCTTATTGACATCCTAACTACAAGAGCTGACACCTTAACTAACATATCAACATCACTTTGAATAAAGACATTATTTGAATTGCATTTCGAAGAATCTTATATCTAGTACAATTCTGTCTCCAAGTAGAAGTCACCTTGGGAATCACAATACAAAAGGTTCTTTTTAGGAATCCTATAAACACATAGTTCCAGAGAGGATCAAATTACGGTGGTCCAACCCTTTCACAATTTGACAATTTTGCTTTAGCACTTTGAAGATCATATAGTTTCGTGTCTTCAACCTTATGAATGAGGAATTATGACAAAGCATTTGCAGGCTCAAACGAAAACATAGCCTTTTCCATAATTTTCTTTGAGGACAAAACATCTTGTAAGGGATTGGCAATGTAATGAATATAAAATATATAAATAATCATTAAAATAGGAATAGTAATAATAAAATGAAGGGAAATGAATGAACTAGGGCACATGACTGTTCAATGACCATGACAAATAAATGCATATAAGCATACTGTCACATGGCATTGCAAATCATCAATCTCATTAATTCATTTATTAAATATATAGCATTTGCCATATATGAACTTCAACTATCTTTCATTCTCATGCTGGATATTTCGTTAATGAACTATTGTTTATTACAGCCACAACCAATTGTCATTTTTTATGCTTGTCTTACTTTAGATTGTTTCTCCTTAGAGTGGGTATTAAATTTTTTTTGACATTAACTTTGTATTATTATTATTATTTCTTTTTTTTACTCTTTTGTTTTATAGGTAAAAATCAACTGGCATAGAGATAATTTTGCGACATTCATTATTGTAGTGGACAACTTGATGAACTGGAAGGAAATTGGCTATTTGTAATGCTTTAAGAGCAATGTTCCACCAAGGTTCCAGGATGAGGGGGTGTGGGAGCGAGGGGGCACGGGAGCAGCCTATGCAAAAGCTCCCTACCATTTTTTAGGAAACGTGGGGGAGCGTCAAGGTCTTGAAAACTTATAAATATAAAATATAATTTATTAATTGAGTCCACTATGACAATTTGGTTTGAATTGAAAAGCTGCAAAGCATGATCATTGATATGAATATCATTATCTAAATTTCTAATATCATATAAATTTAAAATTCTAATTTATAATCATACATCATACATCTAAGTCCCCTGACACGGGGATTCGGGACACGTAGGATTCAGGATTCGTGGTGTCGGATTCGGGACACGCTGACCCCCCGGAACATGACACGTTATATATTATTTTATTAAAAATATATATATATATATATATATATATAATATATATATATATATATATATTAAAAATTAGATATTATCATATTTCTTACACAAATTTTAATTAATGATACAAATTTATTGATTTCAAACATAGATCTTCATCTATAGCTATTAGCATGCATAGTACATACAAAATTCAAATAAATGTCAGTGGTACTGGTCACATAAATGATAAATCTATTAAAAATTTAAATCATGATTCATAATTCATAACTGAAAGACAACTTACAACTACAAGATAGTAAGATAAACACATTGACAACTGTAGTTTTCTCATTAAGTCATCAAATCAAAATGTGTTACATAGGTAGTGTTGGTGCAATGCCAATGGCAAATAGAAATAGAAAATATAAAACAACTACAGGTATACAAGCCTCAAGGCATCAATCAGCATCAGAATCAGCATCACTGTCCCCATCATCATGGTCCCCACTGCTCTCTTCTACATCCTCCTCCTCCCCGGTATCCATAGTCGCCTTTGCATCTGCTGGTATGGAGGCTGACCCCTCTAAGTCATCAAATCTAACAGGCTCCAGCACTGGATCATTGAGATCCATGTTGGCCAATGCCAACTCAACAATGGTGTCCAGACCCATATCATCAGGAACAGTGTTACTTGGGAGCGGGAGCGAAAGCGGGGAGCGGGAGCGAAAATGGGAGCGGGAGCGACATATTCAGAAGCTCTTGGTTTGGTGCTCTTGATTAAATACGAGTTCCATACCCTAATACATGACAAAATTCAATGGAAACATTGCAATCCCCCAATCCTAAAATCCTGAAAAACTGATAAGTCTGCTGGATTTTGAATGAAATCTAAAATTCTACTTTCTCCATATGAAATCCAATGAGGCCGGAACCACTCTCAAACATCCTGAGTCATTTCATGGTAATGTTAAAAATTTAAGTAAAAGGATGAAAATGAATAGCATATCCTTTTACTTTAAGAATTTAACATTACCATGAATAGCATATCAATACTAGGGCCTAGACTTGATTATGAAGCTGCCAAAATGCTCTACTCCTTGCTGCAACAGCACAAATCACTTACCAAATGAAAATATTAATGACCAAACACGCCCTTTTCATAACCGCGCTGAGCTTAGCGAGTCCTGGAAACCGGACACGTGTCCTAAAATCGCGACACGCCCCTGAAAATCGTGACACGCCCTCGGACACGACGTGTCCTGTGATTTGGACACGAATCCGGACCGAATCGTGTCGGATTCGCCGGATTCGGGATTCGCAGGGGGTTTAGGACGAATCCGGTTTCGATTAAAATTTAAACTTTAAACCACATTGATACAGTCAAAAATTATAAACAATTTAAAAAAATTAAAATTTACAAAAACAGTTGCAATTTTTTTTTTAAAACACAGTGAACACTCAAAACATAATGATAAAAAAAGAAATGAAAAGAAATGAAAAGAAAAAAAACAGCAGCCTAAAAAATTTAAAACAGTGAAACTATAGATTCGTTCTGTTGTACTTAATGTTCAGTTTTTGTTGTAGGCTACAGCGATAGGCTAGCAGATGAATGCGCAGCAAATGATGACATTTCCAGGGGGTTTATATGATTTTTCATACACTACAGATGCCAGAGACAAGTCACTGTAGCAGAAGTGTGCAACTAACTTCAGATTGAGGTGCTCTACCAGGGCATGTTTGAAGCTAGAGCAATGCAGTTTGTAAAATGTCCAAACAAAATCATGGGCAGTAGTCAACCAGATGTCGCACAGGTTCAAAGAAAGCATATATTAATTAAATCCGAAGTCAGATCACACCCTATGTTGTTTGCATATGCCCTCATGGTGGCACAATTATAATTTAATAATTTATACTATATACATGGTAGCTGTGCAATTAGAATATGAGCAATTGCTATGTTTTTGTATGAAGGAATCCTCCATCAAATCATTAAGGGCCAGAGACTGGGGACTATGGCAAGTATACTTACAACAAGTTCTTGAAAATTCAAAATACAAGATTGGAAGCATGTGTTTTGCCCACGGATCCCTTGACAACTGTTGTTTACCACCAGCTGATCATCCAAGCTTCAGTATTGGTTAATCACCAGAACTGTCAGTTATACAGGATTTACAATACAGGTTCTAAGGTTAGGTATCCATGTCTGAGGGGTTTCAAGAGAAATTTTGGAAGGCTTAAGACACATCATGGATGTGTTATAGCATGGTCAGATTGCTGTTGATGCGCAGACTATAATGGCAGACCAGTCACCATAGCAGAGATGTAAATGCCTATTGTGAAGATGCAAAGTCATATATGCTCAACACAAATGCTCATGAATGAGTGTGCAGAATATCAGCAAAATGTAGCAATGTCCAGTGACCAGATGACATGGCCAATCACAGAAACTTTATACTTATAGTATATACAGTAAATTTAAAAAAAAAATTTAACAAAAAATGAAAAAAAAAATAAAACACGCAATTACAGAATCACAGTTAACACAGATTCAAAATAAAATAAAAAATGAAAATAAAAATAAAAATTACAAACAGTTCTGTTACTTCTGTACTTACCTGTAGCAGTCCGCTCCTCGCTGTTGACTGGAACAATGTTGGACTCGCAACTGCTGCATTGTGGACGTGGACGTGGCAAGTTGGCAACTGCTGCAGGCTGCAGCGCTGCTCGTAGGATGCTCAACGGGAGGGAGGAGTTTTGAATTCGAAGGCTGTGAGTGTGAGGGTTCAGTGTTCACGCTGCGGCTTTATAAGGTTAATTAAAATCGTTTTTTTCATAAACGTGTACCACGTCCCCCCTCGTCCCCTCATGACCCCCCTTGTCCCCCTTTTCGGAAATGCCCCCTCAGGAAAGGGAAACGACTCCCTGGCACATCCCCTTGAGTTTCCTCATTTTTGGGAGCGTGGGGAAACGACCCCTACTCATCCGCAAGTCCCCGGAGCGCGGGGGAGCGAGGAAACTAGACCCCTAGGGGGGGGGGAGTACCCGTGGAACACTGTTTAAGAGCTAGAGTTTGTAAGAACACTTATTGCAGTTGTCCTCTTGAATTTTATTTTATGAATGTGAAATTAAGCATTAGTGATCTATGAAAAGTACACCTCATGATTTAAGAGAATTGGCAAGTTGCTTTTCACACTTAAAATTCTACATTTCAGAAGTCTCTTTTATTTAATAAGGCATATAGATTTATCCATTTACAGACTTATGGTCCTAAGATCTTGTTACATTGCACAATATTCTGGTGCTATGGTGGTGTCTTGAGTTCTTTACAATATGCTTTGCCTATATTTCTATTTCTATATATTTGATTCCTTCTATTTCATGACATGGTTTGCTTGTTTGAGATTACAGACACTCTTTAAATTTATTTGTTTGTTTTACCTGTGCAGGTTCTTTGCCTATATTTCTATTTACAATATATTTGATTCCTTCTATTTCATGACATGGTTTGCTTGTTTGAGATTACAGACACTCTTTAAATTTATTTGTTTGTTTTACCTGTGCAGGTTCTGAGTTCTCTAAATGGTTTTGAGAATAATGAAGCTCGTGTTTTGTCAAAAGCTGAGTATGTATTATTCTTTCAATGTTTGAAAGCTTTGAATGCTTTCACAGAATCACTTTCGATTGATGTGATTATTGATTAACCGTATTCTTTCATGGACATTCTGAATTTCCTTCTCTTGCACAGGTATATTTTTTCAAATCGTAAGAGTGTGTCCTTTGAAGCAAACTTTCAGAATGCAGTTTTCATTTTCCCTTGGTGCAGTGCACATTGCAATTGGTCAAGAATGGTAATCATTTCTCAACTTGGCTCTGCTTCTTAGCTGTTGCACATAGCAGGCATTGTTAAGCCAAGGAATTCAATAGGTTAACAGTGCAATAATGCTGTTTTTGTTAGTCCAAGATATTGCCATTCTCTTGTCATACTCATTTTTCTCACTTTGTATCTCTCATTGTATTGACTTTTTAATTAAAACGAGAACACATTAATTGTAATCTCTTAAGTTAATTAGGATGGGGTCACAATTAGCTGGTGATCAAGTGCCTCCAATGATTGTATACAGTTATTCTTTGAATTTTTTTATTGATTTATATGGTTGCATACACAATATTATAGACACGTATGGAGAGAAACATTTCTTAATATATAATGCTGCAACTATTACATCATTGGGAGCCCGAGGTAGGCTACCCACATACACATACCATCCTCTTAGGGTAATCATCTCTCATTACATCATATATGGCACCTTGACAAATATATGGTGGTTCGACCACCAAACCCGTACATAAAGATGATACATTTTTTCACGTGTCATACCAACATTATTATAAAGTTCGTAATGTAAAGGTGCATTTAATAGTAAATTTGAGCTTGTCATGTACTCCAACATCCCTTATTGAATAATTTCCAGAAGTTGCTAAAGCTCTCTGGTCTTCCCCTACACCAATATCCATTGGGATGATCATTTCCCTTTTTATGGGGCTTCCATCTATGAGGGGTGCCAAGAGACTCACTGATAGAAGTTTTACTTCTGATTATAGATCAGTGAGGGCTTGCGGGATGCCTCCTTCCCAAAGAAGCCTTTGATCTTGTTGTTCCAGATCCGACACCAACATTACATGAGCCAGATCTATTTCTAGCTCCTCTTTTAGACAATCTTCTATGCAAAGATTTTTCTATTTGAAATTTCCTGCGTTCAACTGTTGATGTTAGGGCTGCTAATTTTAGTTGACCCTAATATGCTTTATATTATTTGTATTCTGGACTCTGGATCTACTCTCCTTGTACGTTTTCTTTTCAGATCTATGGTTCTCTTTCAGTGTTCAAACATCAGACTTCATGTCTTAGCATAGATTAGTATTTTACATCTTGTAGCTTTCTTTATATAGGAGCCTCTTTTGCACTTCCACACTGTATCAACACTATTGTACTCAACAGTCCCATTGACCTACTTTTGTGGTTGCTACCCACCAAAATGTGGGTAACACCATAGGAGAAATTTTTTCTTCTCCTTTGGATAGCCAGCCAGTTAGCAGCCCTACATTGCTTAGTACATGATATTATGTCGTAATCCTCCGTTGTTTGCATTGGCTAGACACCTCTCGCCGTCCAACATTCCTCTTGAAGGTGGGTCATCATTCACTAGGTACTTTAACCATCTTGCAATCTTGTGTTTTTACCCAATGTTTTGGGCATTTTAACATGGATTAACTTATTAAGGGGTGATTTGGATGATTGATGGATCTTGACTGTAAACTTGTTCTGTCACTTTACCGAGGAGGTTAGCTTTTGACCCTAGTCTAGTAGGACCTCCTCTGAGGCCTTAGGGTTATAGGAGGGGTAGTACTTGAGAGACTTGGATTGAAGTAGCATGTCCACGATTATTCCATGCTTCCCACTTTCTATCGTTCCCAATAATTCATCTCCATTTTTCGAGATTGTGGTCATTTGTTCATTGTGATTGGTACTCTAAATTCCGTGTCTAAATTTTTGCCCTGGAGGTTGATGCAACTGAGGGAATGATAAAAGCATAAAATTGCCACACTTAAAAAAAAGAAAGTTAAAAATGCAAGAGATGGCTAGGATGTAAACTAGTGCATGGGCAAAATCCTAGCATGAGCTCTACCCCTCTCATTAGTTGTTGCCCAATTCCTTGAGTATTTGATGTTCCATCACATAATAAAGGAACACTTGCATGTCCCAACCTTGATGAGCAAGAAACTGACTCATCATTAAGGGGTAAATAAATGCTAAATCATCAAAAGCAAGCTTAGGCTCCTAGGTTATGCTCCTAGTCAAAACATTATCGAAAATAAGTGAAAGGCGTACCAGAGGGGTGGAAAAAGCACGCCGAGGAAAGGGTTAACGCACGCCTCCACATTTTCTCCCTCCTTGCATCTATAAACTTAGGATGGTGGACCTCTATCTGTTGGTGCGATGGTCATTGCATCGTGCCTTTGCTAATTTTAGATAACAATGGTATGTTCTATGCTTAAGAGAAATTTACTTCAATTTTTCTTATTAGCCCAATATCAATTTCCAGATTAGCAATCACATTAGCATGACAGTAAATGCAGATAGAACATAAATAAAAAGCAGAAGACAAGCCAAGACAAGAGGACACAATATTTGGCGGATGCTAGGGAAAAAATCAAATGTGGGGAAACCCTTTGATCAAGCCTTCTTATTATTCTTCAAAAGTTTAGCATAGAGAGAGTGCAATATACAAAATTCACTTGCCCAATTACAGTCAAATCTATCCAGTCAAACTGCAGTCAACAGGATGCCCTAACTAGAAAGTCAACACTGGTCAAACAATAGAATTACACCTCCAAATCAGCTTGGTCAAACCTAGTCAACTTGGCCTCCAACAACTGTCCAAATCAACCCAAAACAGTCTCGAAAATATCGGTCAACTTCCTTGTGGTCAACACTAGTCAAACAACTCTGATTGCTTGTTAGAGATTTCAGCAAAATCACATAGAGAATCATTTGTCGACGCGTTTCGAACCAACTAGTGTGGTTCATCGTCAGGACAAGTTGAGGAACAAATCTGAGCGATCCGTTAAATAGAGTATGCAGGTCCTTCAACGGCTATATAAACGGCTATATGAGCAGGGAATGATTAAAAAGTCCTTTAACGGTTATACCATATAAATATAAATATATATATATAGATATATATATTAATTTTATTATTTAATTAATTTATTAATTTTATTTATTTTTTAATTTTTATTTTTTCAGTAATATTATTGTATTATATTAACCTTAAGCTAATATTACTATATTAATTTTTTTTTTTTTTTGAATATTATTATCAATAATGGGTTAGGGTAATTAATATTTTATTTTTATATTCTATTTATTTATTTTTTAATCAAATTATCAAAATAATGTCATTAATAGTGATATTATTGTAATAACCTTTAGTAATATAAGAAATGTTAATTTCCAATTAATCTTAATGATATTAGTCTCAGGTAAAATTATTAGTATTTTTATTATTATTAATTTATTAATTAATAAATTAATATTTCCCTCAGAGCGGGCAACTCTGATTGCCTCGATTTATGTGCCCATAAATGCGGCCTGCCCAAACAGAATTTCTCCAAGGAAAAACGCAGTCAAATAATGTCAATTGTTGCCCGCTCAACGCTGGTCAACCCTTCTGCAATTCGGTCAACCAGAAAATAGAAAATCGCTGTCAAACTTCACACATGTGGAGGAGAAGGAGGCTGCCTTGAAGTTGTACAACCCAATCAGATGAGGAGAGAGAGATATGTGTGAGAATGAATGATGTCCAAATGAGGTAGATGCACCTTCTATTTATATGCAACGTTGAGGATGAAAAGACATGTCTTTTGGGCTTCTGAGCCTACATTAGTTTGCTGGCCGACCTTGACAATTTGTCCATAAATGAAATAAATTCATAATTCCATTTGTACATGTCAAAATGAGATGATCTTTAGATCAATCCTACATCTCTCGGAAAGAGGAACCCAATAAAAATATCAACTGCATCATATGAGCTGTCCAAGGTGGAGTTTGGCCCTAGTTGCCAAATTTAACACTCCCTCTCAACTAGGAAGAACTCCACCTGCCAAATCATCTGTCAATCTATACCATCTCTGACATCCCTGTTATACTCTGCTTTGCTTTGTTGAACCATGAAGAAATAATGAAGAAGAAATGATCGAGAATGTGTCATACCATTCTCCATTAACCCGAAGTCAGTCTCCAATAATCGAGAGTGTATCATACTACTCTCCACTGACCCGAAGTCAGTCTCCATTGATCCAAATCAATATCAAACATCCTAGCATAGGGAGTACGGTAGTACACGATGCGTCCATCGGTAGTACTATGGTCCCTATCCTCATTTCCCTACTCATTGGCCAAATGAGAGGTACTTCCCATGAGTCCCAGATTGCATGGGTAGGATGTATCGATAGGAGAAGGTGAACCACTCATCTTGCTCATATGCCATAGGAGAAGGTGAACCACTCATCTTATGCATATCTCAACCATCATGGGGTATCACAGGGGAAGGTGAACCACTCACCTTGTACATCGCGTACCACTAGGGGAAGGTGAACCACTCACCCTATGGTCGCTCATCTCTCCAAGAAGTACCCCAAGCCCCCTGAGCTCCTTGAGCCCAATATCCAAATCAAACGGGACCCTCATAAGAGAGTCGCTGCACGACTTCAAGTTGTTCATGGAAGGTTAAGAATTTGACCTTCCCCAGGGGCTTCATAAGAATATCTGCGACCTGATCATCAGTCGCAATTTGATGAAGCCTTATTGCTCCCCATTGTACCATATCTCGAATAAAGTGGTACATGATATCAATATGCTTGGAGCGGTCATGAAATAAGGGATTCTCCGAAAGACGAATCCCACTTTGGTTGTCGTAGAAGATCACGGTGGTATCCAACACATTTCCAAACAGCTCACTAAAGAGCTTCCTCAACCAAACAACTTCACAGGAGGCCATACTAGCAGCAATATACTCAGCCTCAGTGGTGCTCATAGCAACTGACTTTTGCTTCCTGCTCATCCAGGATATCGAAGCATAACCTAGGGAGAAGCAACATCCTAATGTGATTTTATGATCCACTGCACTGCCAGCCCAGTCAGCATCAGAATAACCATGGAGCCTCACATTCCCGACAGTGTATCTCAGTCCTATTGTACTATGAAACAACCCCCCCATTTATGAATAACAATAGCTAAGGTTAGAGATATAAATGGGGACCCTTTTTAAATTTTTAGTCTTAGGATAATAAAACCTAACTCTAAGAAATTGCCTTGAAAAATCTTGCAAAACAACCCAAGGATGAGATCCTCATCGCAAATCACAAATCGCGCTTTTCCATGTGACTATCATAAAACACCTTTAAAAATTTGCGATGCGCGATCAAACCTCCCGCTGCGATATCCCGATCATAAGCACCTTGTCATTTCACAAATCACACTTCGCAAACTTCGCAAGTAATTAAGCTATGCCACTACAACGCCCATTAACGATTTGCGAAATGCGATATTGCGACAATCGCATTTCGCCTTATAGAAAAGACAACGCTATATTGTATCCGTTTAAAGATTGTGATGTGCGAATAAGAGCGGTAAGCATGTGAAATAATTGCGTTTTAAATACAAAAACGAACGAATTGACAGGTTAATAAATATTTAGCGGCCCGAGGAGAGGTAATCATTTTCCAAGTTATGGGTAGTTAACGTTGAGTATCTCATTAAACCTTTCTCACGATCCAAAGTCATTTCAGAAAAGCTTTCAGTCTTAATTGCCCAATACCGTCTGCGCTGATATATCTTGTCCATTTCAGGCAAGCTACAAAAGACATGTCATTGAGGAAGGTGATGCAGAAACAGAAAAAGCAGAGCATTGCTGAATCCGAGTTTACAGAGATGGCTCCCATATTCTCTGATACAGTCTGCAGCGTTGATGGAGGAGCAACAGCTTGGGAGGTCATATACAATAGGCTTGAGGATGAGCGTCCCAAGATTACTGTCACAAGAGCAACAACTGACTCAACAAGACCTTCGAGGCTTCAATTCAAGGATGTTGCTTGTTCTTTCCTGCATAGGATAGGAGCAAGGGCTAAAATCCTCCCATACACGGATATGATCAGGTGGGTGGTCGAAAACCTCACCATTGAAGATAGGCAATTCAGGAATTCAAGAATGGAACTCATGGGATCATTCAGAGCAGAGGACCTGAAGAAAATGTACCATATACTTGACCCTCAGGATATATATGATAAGACATATGTGGCCAACTTCGCAAAGAAGAACCCAGACCCCTTCAAGCTGATTCAGGGCTGGAGAGTATTGGACAACAAATTCAAATTTGACAAATCGGGTATGTATGCTATAGCCTCTTTGGCAAATCCATACAACTATGCAGCTGCTATGTTATGTAGACTATATGGGTTACCCAATAATGCTAAGTTTTCCATAGAATGGATTCCTCTGATTGATGCCTGCATTAATTCCCACATCATGAATTGGGCCACCATCCTATCTGATAACCTAGCCACCATCATTACCGAATATCGATAGAAGAGAGCCTCCTCTCCAAAGAACCTTCCCCCATTCTATTTTAGTGCCTACATTATGGACGCCATCTGTTTCTGCACTACATTTCTGACCATGGGTTGGAAATGGACCTTACAGGACCCCTACCCTATCCATCTCAGTCATAAGCAAATATGGGAATCCCATTATATACCTCATTTCTATAAAATATGTCATTCTGTTATTTTGCCCCTGCATCAAATAATTTTCAATAAGAAAGCCCCCAGGTTTTCCCAAGAAGCCGCAACAGACCTTCTAGCTGTTGGCAAATATTTTATTGAAGAATGGTTCACCTACATTAGGGTTTTTGGTAGCACAGCCGACCCACATGTCCTTCCTTTGTATGTTTCTGATAAATTGTTAGCAAGGGAAATCGCCCACCAGACTGTGGGAAAAGGCCTAACTAAAGTCCTCAAAGAAAGCAAGAAGTTATTATGGCCCTCTTTTCCTGTCAAGTGTGGTTCTTTTGCTTTAGCAAATTTTAATCATGCCATTAAGGAGTCAGTAAACATGGAAGCCCTCAGGCTTCATACATTGCTGAAAAGGCAATTTGATCTAGACAAGGTAGCATATAACATCACTACTGTGGTAAAGCTCAAGCCATACAACCATGAGGATAACGATTTTGAAGACTTGTTACAGTCGGCCGAATCCTTCGAACAAGTGTTCGAATGGGCTAAAGCGAACCTGAGTCCTGAAGATTTTGAAAAATTTCGGGAATTCAGAAATGAAAGGCTCGAAGTAATCCCAATGCACTTGTTGAAGATCAAAGATAAGCCTACACCAAGTGTGACCTAAGTCACCAGGTTTGTGTTCGAGTTCGAGTTCGGCGACCTTGAAATTTGAATAAAGTTTGCCAACTAAAATTTTGTCGATAAAGTTTGACATAAAATTCGACATATAGAAATTCGAAAAAAAATGTATATATATATATATAATGCACATTGCAAAGACATAAGATTATTGCTCAAACATTTAAATCATTTCGACATAATTTTAAATTTTTATAAACCATGAAAGCGAGTGCCAAATTCCAATAAAGAACCAAGTTCCAACTTCCATACATAGTAAACAAGGTGAGAAATTCATCATAGACATTGGCAATTTGGCACACATATCAAATTCAACAAAACCATGGGCCATATCAGATTTCATATATTGAAAAACAATTTGATAAAAAAGTATTCAAAATATATAAACTCGAAAGTTTAAAGTAGCTTGGCAGTTTTAGAAAATTGTTCATGCAAAAAGTAAACTAGAAATCTAAAACAGGAACACAAGTTTTATTCTTGATGTTCTTGTGGCCCACTTGTTATATCAAAAAGTTCTATATCATCAAGGGCATTAGGAGTTGTGAATCCGCTAGATGCTTCAGCATTAGATTCATCAGTCAATTACCTGGCAATGTCACTATCAATGTACAAATCAACGTCATCCATTGATGCATTTGGAACAGGATCGATCCACAAAGTAGAGGAATTGGATGACTCTTTAGCCACATTCTTCAATGCCAACTGCAAGTTACTACGAACATAAACAAGATCTTCTAATCTTCCAGATAACAATCTATTTCTTTTCTTGGAATGAATGTGGTCAAAGGAACTCCAATTCCTTTCACACGCTGATGCACTTGATCCCTGGCTTAAGATACGAATTGCAAAATTTTGCAATTCTGGTGCCCCTGAACCATAAAATTCCCACCATACTGCTGGATCACTTCTGCTCCTATCATACTTTGTTGATTGTGTTCCAAATAACCCTTCTTCTAACCTGTATGCCCTCAACTGACTTCTGATCAAACCTGCAATTTCTGGATCTGGATTTAGCTTCTCAATAGACTGGATAAGTCCATTCATGATTTCTTCATCCCTATGTCTTGGTAACCCAAACAATCTAGGGTCCAAATAGCATGCTGCTGCATGTAATGGACTATGCATCATCTTCCATCTTTGATCAATTAAATCCCATATCTCCTGGTAATCAGCTTCCACATTATTAAAAGCAGTTGCAATGGTCTCTTTGCAACGATCAATGCTTTCATAAACAAAACCCATACAAGGTTTGTCACCATCAACCATGCGGAGCACATTAACAATTGGGCCACAAATTTTTAAAACCTTGTTTGCATTTTCCCAAAAGCCATTATTGAGCACTATTTGTTCAACATTTTTCCCCTTAGTTTCTTTTGAAAGGGTAGATCTCTCCCACTCAGTGTTGCAAAAAACAGCTCTTAGGCTTGCTTTTTCCTCAACAACTCTTTTCAGAGTAATATAAAAAGTGGCAAACCTTGTATCACAAGGCCTCAACAACTCTTTTGATGCATTCTTCCTGTATATGCTCAAAGTGAGACGATGGTTGATGATGAAGTTTGCAATTGTTTTGGCTCTTCGGATTGTCTCATTGACCCAAGGAAATTTGGCTAAGTCATGCAACATTAAATCCAAGCAGTGAGCTGCACAAGGGGTCCAATAAATCTGATTATACTTTTCCGTAATCAGCTTCCTTGCACCAACACAATTTGATGCATTATCTGTAATAACATGGACAACATTTTCCGCCCCAACCTCTTGAATCGCTTCATCCAAAATTATGAAAATAAATTCTGATGTCTTCACTCGATCCATTGCATTTACTGCCTTCAAGAAAAGTACCCCTTGAGGACTATAAACAAGCACATTGATCAATGGGTGATGACACAAATCTGACCAACCATCACTCAAAATTGTGCATCCTGTAAGTTTCCAAGTCTCTTTAATCTCAGTGAACTTTCTTGTCACTCTGTCTTTTACTTTCTTTAGCAAAGTTGTCCTTAAAGCTTCAGATCCGGGAGGAACATAGCCCTTCCCAAAATCAATGGCCTTATTAATTACATTTTTAAAATATGGACTCCTTGCCACATTAAAGGGAATCGCACATGCATAAAAGAATTCTTGCAATAGCATCATCAACTTCCTGTTTCTCAACAGGTTTCTAGAGTTGATTTAATGTTTTGGTTCCACCTGTTTTTGCTTCAGTAGAACTTGATCCACCAATAATTGAGATTGAATTAATTGTGTTGGAGGAAGACATGGCAATCCCCCTCTCAATTCGCTGCCTCTTATTTACCCTTTTCTCCTTTTGCATCTGTGAATTGGAATGGTCTTTCTGCACTGTGGCTTTTTGTTCATCAGTGATCTTAGTGCAGGCTTCAACACCACCTCCACTTCCATTGCTAATACCGAGAAGGTGATCCACTGCTCTAGTTAAAGTGCCAGTGAAATCATGTCCACACAGCTGACATGAAAGATTATAACCATCTTTTTTGACAAAATTCCAAGCTACAGTAGTTGATTTTGGGGGTGCCATTGAAATTTGAAGGTTCTGAACCTCTGATTGTTGAAAACTGGTGAAGGCTTGAAGTCTGAAATGTCTGCAATTTTTTTTGAATTTACATTTTCATTAGTTTTTTTTTTTTTGCAGAATGAAACATAAAAAAAAATCAACTAAATAATAAATATCAGGTTCCAAACTTCCATCTTCCAATCTGCTCTGTCTATTCAAGTTTGAATGAAACTGTCTATTTGTAAAGGCTGCTGTCTATTATCCATTGCATTAAATTTCTGAAGTTAAAACTTAACTATTGCCAAATAAATTTCTGATGTTTGGACTCTGGAGGAACAGTCTGTTGATACATCATTCAGCCTGACAGAACTGGGTAAAAATGCAGATGAAAAAAGACTTGAGAGTGTACATGAATGAAACTTTCCGGAAAGCTAAAGCAGACTATATCAAAGCAGAAGCAGACACCTGGAAAGAGCATAAGCTGCTGTTGGATATAAAATGTATGGACAGGTTATATAAAAGAGAAAATCTACAGAAAAGAAATCGATATAAGCCTAATGATGGGATCCGGATAACAAGGTTTTAAAACTAATCACTGGGAGTTAAATGAATATGATACATATAAATTTAGACTTGCATTAACATCATACAAGTTTACAACTTGAGGGAGAATGGAATACCAATTTAATTCCAGGTACTGCAGTCTGCAGGTGCATCAGTCATTGATTTCTCAGACTTTCCATTGCAAAGTGGAAATCTTTGTCGCTACCATTCTCAAGGTTTATGTGGTAGAGCCTAGAGGAGAAAGTTGCCCCTTTTCTCATAGCCAGGCACAAATGGTTGCATCATTTCCATTGCATCGGTCTCGAGGTATAAACACTGTTTGTAGCAGAGCTGGACGTATGGACTGTGAGACCTATTTAATGCCATAACCTGACCGAGAACTTAATCTCTGGGCTGCGTATCAGTGGCTGAATTGTGCATAGCTTTGTGAGGGGTTCGAAGCAGCTACAGTGAAGGTGTATTGTTCTCTAGTGGGAGATGACTCAAGACTATTAATCTGAGTCCAGCAGGAGGGAGGAAGGACTCCCTGAGCAATGGAAATGGCAGTGGAAGGGTATCGTCTGATGGGCATCTTTCATCTGCTTTGCGGGTTGGGTCTTTTCAGCTAGACAGTCAAGGGCATCCTAGAGAACTTTCACCTGAGAATATAGACTTCGAACTTATTCCTAGGACATTATCTAGTTCTCAACAACAACTACTGCTACAGTTACATGTGAAGGAATTAAAAACAATGTATAGTGTGGCGGCGTGGCCAACTTATGAAAACATCACCTACAACAAACTTGCAAAGTGTAACTGAACCTGTAGACTGTAGTCTGTATGTTGCAGGCTTGCAGCTTGCCCACACGGAGTCCAGACTGGTCGTTCGGTTGAACGGTTGAAACTTGAGGCCCTGAAGGTTGAGGTCAGTGGTCGTCGGTCGCTGCAGCGTCGCTCGGTGGTAGACTGGGTTATAGGACCAAACTGCTAAGACAGTCACAGATACAATAAGTAATGTCACCAGGATATGCCACTGTATTGAGCACAGGACAAAGATATTGTCACAGGTCTGAGATGCCCATCAAACCGTATCGGTATAAGTTATAACCCTCCGCAAACAATGAACATTGAAACCTAAAGGCTAAAACCCGGCGTCCGCAAACAATGAAACCACAATAATCCATTTCGAATTTTTTTAAATCGAACCTAAATGATTTTCATCGAACCTGAAACGAACTTAAATGATTATATTCGCCTTTAAGTTCGAATTCGGCTTGAAGTTCGAGTTCGCCATAAAGTTTGGCGAACTTGAACGAATAAGTTCGTATTCATCTGAAGTTCGGCGAATTTCGAACTTATTCATTCAAATTTGCCGAAACTCGTGACTAAGAGTGTGACTGTTAACAGTGAAGGACCTAGTTCTCGCATAGAATCTCAGGTGAATACTGAGAAAACACCAGATACAGGGAAGGCCCAAGACACAGATAATACAACAGAGTCTAGTAAGAAGTCAGCTGAGAAACAAGTTATGAGCACCCCACCTAAAGAAATCAGTTCAGAGGTCAAAATTAGTAGTTTGGAGCAAGAGTGGAACTAGTTTAATTAGAAACTACAAGACACTCCCAAAACGACAGATACCCAAGAGACAATGGAGTGTCAAACTCCTCTGCATATTCAGGAGAATACAGAGTCCAAGTCTATGGACGAGCAGTCCAAATCCATGGATGAGCAGTCCAAGCCTATGGATGAGCAGGCGACAACATCCCAATAGACTGAGATTATCCCTGCTCTGCCCACATCAGAGATCGTCTTGAAAGTGACTGAAATCCCTCCACTTGATGTGTTCTACAACCCGCTCCACAAGGTTGTAGTAAGAAGATAGAGAAAAAGGAAAAGGGTAGAAACACTCGAGCTCCCACCTGGAAACGAGCCAATGGACATAGTTTGGAGGGACATTCCTTTCAACCCAGCTGAGAACTTGACTAGATTGTCACAGTTCATGGGAGCATATGCAATGGCCACCATGGACAAAGCCACTGAAGTCTCTACTTTGTTGAGAGAAAAGGAGGAGAGGATTGCACAGCTCGAGCAGCAGCTCGAAACAGAGAAAGCAAGTGTGAACAGGCAAGCAGCTGAGCAGCTTGCCCAATTACAACAGAGCATGGAGGTCCTGAAAATAAGCCACAAAGCTGATATATCGGCTAAAAACATGCAACTCCAAGAATTGCAGCAAGCCATGGAAAGATATAAGGATGTTCCTACTACTGAGGAGTTCGTTAAAGAGGCGCTGGAACTAAATTCCCTCCTGATGAAACAGCAAGAGCACTTCTGCCAAAAGATGTCACACATTACTCCTTATCTGATCACTAGCGACCAGCTAACAGATAAGGCGATCAACCAGAGAACTGAGTTTACTGATCTGAACACCAGAATCTCAGAGTTCATCGAATGGCAGGAAATAGAAGATGGAAGGAAAGCCAATCTACCTGAAATCGAGGAGACACACAAAGACATTCTTTTCACAGATTGGGACGTGAGAATCAAGCAAGCTGAGCTAGCAGTGGCAAGGGCAGCTGGGGTATTGAAGAATATAATCAAGGCGGTGAACCACACTCTGTTTGTCACCAACCTGGTAAAGGAAGGCAATCTAAAAGAAATGCCCGATTTAGGTGCTTTGCATAAAAGTTGGCAGGAAAAGGTAGAGACTCAAAGGGAAGCAATCGCAAAATTGACCAAGACCGACTGGGAGTCGTATTGGCAATACCTCGTGAAGCCACACAGCTAGATCATGACCCTTAACTGCTCACTTCATTCGACTCAGTGGATGTTGCCACCTCTCACCGATGTGATTTTCGCAAGACAACTCAGGACACATTTTGGGGCACCTCCTCAACTCAAACCAATGACCGATATATGCGATTTGAAGGACAAGATGGCAGACAACAAATCATCATCTTATCCTCTGCTCATCAAGCCACTGTTTATTTTTAGAGTTAGTTAACTAATTAGGAGGAAGGTTGTTTGAAACCTCCTCAAATTTTTGTATAATCTATTTTTACACATTAGTTAGAATAGTATTTATATGAGAGAAGGGTCCAGAATTTTATCAAAAACATTTGCAAAGAATGTACTTCTATAAGTTTGTGAATGCTTTCATGAAATTATGGAACATGATCGTTTCTTTTAGATATCAGACTACTTTCCTTTGTTGATCCACTATTGTGTTCTTGGGAGATAATTTGATTTGAAGAAAGGAGTTGATCCATGTCATATGAGCAGAACTTTGCACATGTGGTACTATTATCTTGTATGATTGATTCTGTTTTTGTTTAATTAGTGACAACACTTTACTTTCATGAATTGTATGTGAGATTTATTCTTTCTGTTAAGCGTTAATTGCACTATTGTATGATGCCTAGCTGAAATTGTTAATTTTCATATATATAATTCATCATATATGCGATATATTTTATAAATTTCTTTGACTAACTATTTAGTCAAAGAAATTATCTTATACGTTATCATCTCTGTTTATGCGTGATTAATCTTTATTATCACATGTTAAGCAGATATCTTTGTAGATCGCATACCACACAGAAATACCCGAGTTTATATTAGAATAAGTTAATTAGAGATTTGCATGATAGAATAGGTCATTTAGATTATCATTATTCTATTGCAATCATTTATGAACCACCCACTCTCATCTTAAAACCCACACTGGGAAACGGGTTCCATTATCCCCAGTCAGAGCCAACACTTTAAGCGGACAATGAGCTGTCTCAAGGTCTAGACCGGGTGGTTATCCCCCATGTTGGGGCAGCAGAAATCTGAGGCCTCAACAAGTCCATAGGTGATTGTGCCCCGAAGATATCTCAAGAGATTCTTGGCAACAATCCAATGTGTGTGATGAGGCTCGACCACAAACTAACTCAATGTATTCACTGCAAAACATATGCCGAGATGGGAGTTCACTAAGAACATCAGGGCCCCCACGAGTTGACGATACTCAAAAGGATTTCCCAAATCAGGCCCAACAACACTTCCGCATAACTTCTTGAAGTTAAATTCCACCGGAGTAGTCACGGACTTGCAGTCCACCATCCCAAATATTTCAAGTAGCTTCACAATGTATTTTCCTTGAGAAAGGAAAATCTCACCTGGCTTTTGCCAGACCTCCAACCCTAGGAAATAATGCATCAGTCCTAGGTCCTTCATTTCAAACTTGGAAGCCAACTCCCTCTTACATTGATGAATAAGAGGGTCTGCACCTGTCAGAAAGAGATCATCTACATAAAGTACCAAGATGAGAGGTCTATCATTCTCAACCTTAAAGTAAAGGTTCGGATCAACTTCACTTCTTGTAAAACCCAACTTCATCAGATAGCTGTCAATCCTCTCATACCAAGCTCGGGGAGCTTGTTTCAACCCATAGAGGGCTTTCTTCAAACTGCATACATGTGTTTGACAATCTTGAACTTTAAACCGCTCGAGTTGTTCTACATAGGATTTCTCCTTAATTGAACCATGCAAGAAGGCGATTTTGACATCCATCTGGTGTAGGTTCCATCCTTGCGAGGTAACAAGGGCTATAATCAAACGGATGGTGGTATATCGGGCAATTGGTGCAAATATCTCATCGTAGTCCACAACTTCCTTTTGAGAGAAGCCTCGAGCAACAAACCTGGCCTTGAACTTTTCAGCGCTTCCATCAACTCCATGCTTCATCTTGTAGAGCCATTTCGAGGCGACAATGAATTTGTCCTTGGGTCTAGGGACCACATCCCAGACATCATTTTTCATAATCAATTTATACTCTTCGTTCATAGCATCCTTCCAAATTTGGTGCTTCACAACTTCTTCGAATGTGCAAGGCTCAGTTTGAACTTTAAACAATGGTGCTTATGGCAACTACGTACCCTTGGTACCTATTCAGCTTCTTACTTTTACGAAAAGTTCCCCTTGGAGCAACATCTCTCTCGGCATGTTCGAGTTTCCCAAAGCCATGAGGGTCTCCTTTTTGAGGAGGAGGGTTCATGAGGAGGTGGATCAATGGGATCCATTGGTCCTTCAACATCGGGCATCGTCCCATCCTACGGTTCTCCCTGCTTTCCTGAATTTGCTGCTTTGTCCTTCCTTGGAATAAGAAGGTTACTAATCTTCCCAAGGGCAACATCTTCGTCAAAGATGACATCATGATTTATCTCCACTTCTCTTTGACCATGCACATAGATTCTATATGCCTTAGAAGATTCACTGTAGCCCAGAAATGTTCATTTCTTCCATGATGCATCCAATTTGCTTCTCTTTTCTTTCGGCACATGAAAATATACGGGGCTACCAAAAATTCTAAAGTGAGAAACATCAGGCTTCTTATCGGTGAAAACTTCTTTGGGAGTTTTGGAGTCCAACGCTTGATGAAGGCATCTATTTTGAACGTACACAGTAGCATTGGCAACTTCCGCCCATAAGAACTTTGGAAGGTTTTGATCATAAAGCATGGCACGAGTGGCTGCTATAATACAATGGTTCTTCCTTTAAGCAACACCATTTTGTTCAGGAGTATATGCGGTAGTAGTCTCCCTCTTAGTGGAAGCTTCTCTATAATAGTTATTGAACTCATTTGATTCATATTTGGTTCCATTATCGGTTATCAATATTTGGATCTTCTTCCCTGTTTGATTTTCGACCAAGGCTTTGAAAGAACCAATGTTGCTTGGGAGCGGGAGCGGGAGCGGGGAGCGGGAGCGACCATTTTCAGAAGCTCCCAGTTTGGGAGCGAATCTGGGAGTGATTTTTTAAAAATATATATATTTTTTATATTTTTTAATTTTTGATACATATATGTCAACAAAAACATGTAGAATGATGAATTAGACATAAAAAACATGAAAAAACATAGATTGATCATTGAACCATATCACATCAATCATCTAGAAATTATAATTGTCATCAACCATGTCCACAAGTTAGTAAAATACATATTACAACTGCAACATATTGAGTCTCATGAATCATGATTCATCAAATTCAATCTTAAAGTTTCAACTTCAAGCTTTCAAAATTGAAAATTCAATAACATTTATCATCATTGATCACTAAAGTTGTACTTGTAAGCTAAGTTTAACCATTACAAGAAGTAATATCTTAGATATTTCCAAGTCCTAATTTCTAACTGTTAACATAATATGAAATGTTATAAATTTATAAAATGAAACATGAATAATGAAATGAAATGAAACAACTTTAGTCTTTCACGAAGCATCATATTCATAATTCACAATCATTACCAATGAGTTATAATTGCCAAGGCCCAACTTCAAACTTCAAATTTTCATTGTCACAGTGATATATTGTTTACAAAAAATATCATTATGATATGAAAGAGTCAAGAGTCAAGAGTCAAGGACTCAAAACTCAACAGTTATGAAAACTAAAGTCTAATAGAAACTAAAAAAGACAAGTAAGCTGTAAATCTACATGTGGCCCTTGCCACGAGAGTCTCCAGGAGTATAAGCAGGTCGTGGTGGTCTTCTAGGAGTCTCCCGCATAGACCGACGACCAGAACTAGAACCTCCACGTGAGGGTGTAGATGGAGGTGGCAACAGCAAAGGAACAAGACTCGGACCTCGAGCACTGCTACTGGATGGGGGAGGTGGAGGTGGAGGTGGCATGGCTGCTGTAGCTGCTTCATCTTCATCCCTTACAAGTTCCTCTTCTAGTTCTTCAATATGTACAATGCCATCCTCCAAATTGTCATCCTCTGGGTGATTGTCTCAAATTTTATATGTGGGATCCTCATAGGCCCGATCACAGTAATGACTCAACAACCTCAAGTTGTAGTGCACATAAACCAAACTTTCTACTCGGTTTTCATTGAGTCTGTTTCTTTTCACATTATATATGTAGCTGTAGGTGGTCCGACACCTCTTTGCAGAAGAAGTATTTACAACCTGTGAAAGAACTTTTTTGGTCAATTTTGGCAAAAGTCCCTGGCCGCCATATGTTTCCCACCATGTGAGAGTATCAAATCTATCTCTGTCGTCCATTGCATGGAAGTTATCATACAAACCAGTGCCACTGAAGTATCTGCCTATTTCAAGGCGCACAGCTGCACATTCCTCCTTGTCAGGTACCAACTTTTCTAATGCTTCCAAATATCCTCTAGTTACCTTTGGATCTAAATGGGGTTTGGTCCTAACACCACCCCCTGCCGCAGGTTGGCCCAACCAATATGTAGAGTAGTATTTTGGCGTAAGGATATACGCCAAGCAATGTAGTGGAAGATTAAGTCTATTTCACCGTTCACACACACAATCGTGAATCAGTTTGTACAAGTCGGGATCTCTGTTATGAACAATATCTTTTATTTCCCCCAACATGGTATCCATCTGCTCATATACGCCAAGCAATGTAGTGAAAGATTAAGTCTATTTCACCGTTCACACACACAATCGTGAATTAGTTTGTACAAGTCGGGATCTCTGTTATGAACAATATCTTTTATTTCCCCCAACATGGTATCCATCTGCTCATAGACCTCGCCAATCATTGGTTTGTCTGTATCTGCAAACCGAATCATGTGATAAATGGACTTGGTGAAATCCAATACTTGCCTCACGCTTGTCCAAAACTGACCATCAAGAGCGGCCTCATCCACCATTTCAAAACTTCCCCTGTCAGCTGCATTTGTAGCCCTTTCCTTTAATACCTGCCAATGTGGACTTGATACCATGCTAGCCACTGACTCTCTTACCTTCAAAAGGCGCCTGAAGGTGAGGTAATAGCTACAAAATCTGGTCTTCGCAATCTTCAACAACTCCAATCTCGAGTGACTGCGGAAAAGGCCATGGGTATTGCTATGGTTTGTAATAAATTATCATTTGTTTGCCTTTCTTGTACAAATCACCAATCCATTGGTATTGTTCATTTTTGTTCTTGACAATATCATGCAACCGAAGGTTCAATGTGTGAACCAAACATCCAAACCAAAATATGTTGGGGTATTTATCCTCAATAATTGCTCCCGCTGCCTTACAATTGGGAGCATTATCAGTGATGACTTGGATGACATTGTATGGCCCAATACGGTCATTTGTTTCAAGTAATGCTTCTGCAATGTTGATGGCAGTCTTGAACTTGTCTGAGTAATCATGTGCAGTTAGAAAGATGAGACCACTAACAGACACAACAAGAACACTTATCAATGGCTTGCCTTTTACATTTGTCCATCCATCAGATACAATGGACACCCCATGGTCAGTCCAAGGACTTGTCATTCTATTCAAAGAATGTGATATTTTTGCTTTTTCATGATCAAGTCCAACGGTTCTTGCCTTGTCATACCCAGGGCTCTTGTATCCTTTAGGGGCATCATTTATGGCAAAAACCATTTCGTGCCAATAAGGTGAGCGAAGAACATTGAATGGTATCCCACATGCATAGAGAAACCTGTAAACCTTTGAATCCACATCATTCCTACACCCCTCATCAAGGAAATCTGATATGGTTCTACGCCTTAAAGATGATGACCCTGTGCCTCCATATCCACTGCCTTGGGAGAATGCTGAAGGAGTTCTCTGTGATTGTGATTTTGATTTGTATTGGGCTTCCTCCTCTTCCCTTATGTATTTGGCTCTATCCGTTGCTGACACCGCTGTACAAGTTTTGATTCCTATTTGTTAGTCTCCATCCCATGGTCTTTTCCCGCAGAGGTGTCTTCTAGCACGGGTGTATGAACCTGTGTAATTAGTGTTGCAATGGGGGCAATGAAATTTAGTGGTTCCACCCCCTCTCCTTGTTTCAGCCCTGTTAACATATTTCCACAATGGGGTTTGGTCTTTTTTAGTTTTTTGAGGGTGATGTTCACCCTCCTCCAGCGTCTCCTCACTGGGTTTTTCATCAATTTGACTTTCTCCAGCTTCTTCACCCCCTCTTCAGTTTGGCCCCTTTGTTTCCTACTCTCCAGCACCATAATAACCATAAAAGGGACCAAGAAGAGGAAAATGCCAAGAAATATAGCCAAGTCCATGGTGTTTGATGTTCGTAGAGTTTTGAATCTGCAAATTAATTTAATTTATTGGGATTAATTAATTTACTTTAAATTCATGATTTTTAAACTAAATAAACTAAAATAAATTAACTAAATTACTACCTAACTAAATTAAACTAACTAAACTAACTAAATTACTAAGTTACTTACCTCTGCAGGCTTGCTTCTCGCTCCTCGGTGCTTGCTCCTCACTTCTCCTTGCTCCTTTGCTCTTGCTCTCCAACAAACTCAACTTAGTGAAGTGATAATGAAGTTTTTTAGGCCCATTGGGCTTTTAAACATTTTTTTTTTAAATTCAATTTTTTTTTGAGGTCCGCGGAATCTTTTTCCGTCGGATCGCTACTGGCGCCGCCCGAAACACTCTTGGAGCGATTTTTTAATGCCCGGGAGATCGCTCCCTGATCGCTCCCGGGCTTAAAATTTCGCTCTGGGAGTGACCGCTCCCTACAGTGCGCCTGAAAATGGCAGGGAACACAAATTTTTTTCTAGAGCGCGCTTTTTGGGAGCGGGTTCGGGGGGGGGGGGGGGGGGTGGGGGGCGGGGCGCTTCCCCGCAACTATGGAAAGAACGAACCATGAGAATACTTCGTCCTTCTTCTTCAAGAAATATATCCAAGTTTTGCGAGAGAAATCATCCACAAAGATAACATAATATAAATATCCTCCCAATGATGTCACAGGCATCAAACCAGATAGATCATAATGAACCAATTGCAAAATGTCGGTAGTCTTGGTATCACTTGAGGGGAATGGTCCCCTTGTATGTTTTCCTTCAGCACATCCCTGACAAACAACTTCATGTTCTACTTTAAATTCGGGCATACCTATTGTGAAAATTTCTAAAATGGAAATCCTACTGCAGTGATTAATATGACTTCTTCTACTTATTACTTCAGAGATAAATTATCTATTGTATTCTTACGGTAGATATCGAAACATATTCTATTGCAACTTTCACAATTAAAACATTGCAGAAATAAAGTGTAAGAAAAAATGCTGACACGTATACAAACACCATAACACAGTTATTTTTGGACAACCGGTGCAACAGATGAGGGTTTTATTATTCTTCAGCAAAAATCAACATGTACAAAATTTCACCCAGCAATATAGAATTGAGAAATATTTACAGACGTTCTTGAACAAGTGCCTGACCTGAGAGAGAGGTTCCTTGACCCTCTGCGTCTCCCTGGCTTGCCCAACGTCAATTTATTTGGCCTCTGGACTGGCCTGCGCAATGCCTGCGTCAGTCGGGCCAGTGCTGCCTCTCCAACATCAATCTGCCCAATGTTGTTCCTTATGCTGCTGTGTGTCTTCATCCCTGTCTCCTTGACTGATGCTGACCCCTCTCTGCCTTTCCTCCACTTGCAACTCTCCCTCTGAATTGATTTTCTCTTGTCGAACTTCGACCAGTAACAAAATCGATTTCTCTTGGGCAACTAAGTATCTGCCTGGTGTGTTTTCCAAATGACCCTTAAGTCCCTTCTTATATCATCCTGTTGAGCAATCAATGGCCTAGATTAAAACATAATCAAAGGATCAGATTGTTTTGACTTGATCCATGGTTTTTTCTAGAAGTTTCACTCCTGATTAGATTAATACCCATTAATATTTTAATTTTCCTAAGTTTAGACTTAGGAATCCCATTAAAAATATTAATTATTTTAATAAAATCACTTCTATGTGGAATTTCCCAAAACGCTTTCTGGGTTCTTTGGAATACTTGTGCCCAAGCCTCACTGCAAAATTTGAGGCTTAGAGCACATCCAGTGGTACACCAAATCAACACCTGTCACCATCTTCTTTACATCGGGTAGAGCCTTATAATGTAGATGAGCAAATCTTCGATGCCATAATTCGGATTGAAGTGATGTGTCGCAAGACATAGCTCCCAGTGGGTTTCCTCCAACTTGATATAGGCTATCAACCCTGAATCCAAGAGTAAATGCTTCTTTGAAATTTCTATTCCAAACATATACCTTTCCATCGATGAATGCCACCTTGAATCCTTTGTTCTCCATCGCCGAGATAGATACCATGTTCTTTTTTAGATTAGGTACATATAGAACTTCTTGTAGATGAATGGTGTTACCTTGATTCAATTGAAGAGTAACATTTCCAACTCCCTTCACGAGATAGGTGGCATTGTCCCCTAGAATGATCTCCAAATTTGTATCCTTTTCTATTAGATTTGAAAGAGCTTCCTTATACCCAGTGAAGTGCCTTGAGGCACTACTATCAATCCACCAATTTCCCTGGCTTGCCCAACATCAACTTCTTTGGCCTCTGGACTAGCCTGCGCAATGCCTGCGTCAGTCAGGCCAGCGCTGCCTCTCCCAACATCAGTCTGCCCAATGCTATTCCTTATGCTGCTCTGTGTCTTCATCCCTGTCTCCTTAACTGATGCTGACCCCTCTCTGCCTTTCCTCCACTTGCAACTCTCCTTCTGAATTTATTTTCTCTTGCCGAACTTCGACCAGTGACAAAATCGATTTCTCTTGGGCAACTAAGTATCTGCCTGGTGTGTTTTCCAAATGACACTTAAGTCCCTTCTTATATCTTCTTGTTGAGCAATCAATGGCCTAGATTAAAACATAATCAAAGGCTCAGATCGTTTTGACTTGATCCATGGCTTTTTCTAGAAGTTTCACCCTTGATTAGATTAATACCCATTAATATTTTTTTTTTCCTAAGTTTAGACTTAGTAACCCCATTAAAAATATGAATTATTTTAATAAAATCACTTCTAGGTGGAATTTCTCAAAACGCTTTATGGGTTCTTTGGAATACTTGTGCCCAAGCCTTACTACAAAATTTGAGGCTTAGAGCACATCCAATGCTACCACAAATCAACACCTGTCACCATCTTCCTTACATCGGGTAGAGCCTTATAATGTAGATGAGCAAACCTCCGGTGCCATAATTTGGATTGAAGTGATGTGTCGCAAGACATAGCTCCCAGTGGGCTTCCTCCAACTTGATATGGGCTATCAACCTTGAATCCAAGAGTAAATGCTTCTTTGAAATTTCTATTCCAAACATATACCTTTCCATCGATGAATGCCACTTTGAATTCTCCATCGCCGAGATAGATACCATGTTCTTCTTTAGATTAGGTACATATAGAACTTCTTGTAGATGAATGTTGTTACCTTGATTCAATTGAAGAGTAACATTTCCAACTCTCTTCGCGAGATAGGTGTCATTGTCCCCTAGAATGATCTCCAAATTTGTATCATTTTCTATCAGATTTGAAAGAGCTTCCTTATACCCAATGAAGTGCCTTGAGGCACTACTATCAATCCACCAATTTCCCCGGCTTGCCCAATGTCAATTTCTTTGGCCTTTGGACTGGCCTGCACAATGCCTACGTCAGTCGGGCCAGCGCTGCCTCTCCCAACATCAATCTGCCCAACGCTGTTCCTTATGCTGCTCTGTGTATTCATCCCTGTCTCCTTGACTGATGCTGACCCCTCTCTGCCTTTCCTCCACTTGCAACTCTTCCTCTGAATTGATTTTCTCTTGCCGAACTTCGACCAGTGACAAAATTGATTTCTCTTGGGCAACTAAGTATCTGCCTGGTGTGTTTTCCAAATGACCCTTAAGTCCCTTCTTATATCTTCCTTTTTAGCAATCAATGGCCTAGATTAAAACATAATCAAAGGCTTAGATCGTTTTGACTTGATCCATGGATTTTTTTAGAAGTTTCACCCTTGATTAGATTAATACCCATTAATATTTTAATTTTCCTAAGTTTAGACTTAGGAACCCCATTAAAAATATTAATTATTTTAATAAAATCACTTCTAGGTGGAATTTCCCAAAACGCTTTATGGTTTCTTTGGAATACTTGTGCCCAAGCCTCACTGCAAAATTTGAGGCTTAGAGCACATCCAGTGCTACCCCAAATCAACACCTGTCACCATCTTCCTTACATCGGGTAGAGCCTTATAATGTAAATGAGCAAACCTCCGGTGCCATAATTCAGATTGAAGTGATGTGTCGCAAGACATAGCTACCAGTGGGCTTCCTCCAACTTGATATAGGCTATCAACCCTGAATCCAGGAGTAAATGCTTCTTTGAAATTTCTATTCCAAACATATACCTTTCCATCTATGAATGCCACCTTGAATCCTTTGTTCTCCATCACCGAGATAGATACCATGTTCTTCTTTAGATTAGGTACATATAGAACTTCTTGTAGATGAATGGTGTTACCTTGATTCAATTGAAGAGTAACATTTCCAACTCCCTTCACGAGATAGGTGGCATTGTCCCCTAGAATGATCTCCAAATTTGTATCCTTTTCTATTAGATTTGAAGGAGTTTCCTTATACCCAGTGAAGTGCCTTGAGGCACTACTATCAATCCACCAATTTCCCAACGTATCTGGTGGAGAGGCAGTAGAGAGGGCAGATATAAGATTCATCATACTTGGAGTTTCTTGATGTTTTAGGAGGCCGACCATTTCCATGTTGAGTAGCAGGAGCATTCCTTTTTCCTTTGTTTTTGAATTTTCCATTCCTTTGATTGTTGTTGTCCCTGAAATTGTTGTAGTTGTGGTTGTCATCATGATGAGGTGTATCCCTTCTATTAGTACACTTACTAACATAGTGGCCAAACCTGTTACAAATGAAGCATCTTCCCTTCCTTCCATCTTTGAATCTCGGTCTTCCTTGACATTGCTTCTTTGAACCTGCATTGTTCTTCTTTTTAGCATGAGCGAAGAATGTAGTAGGTTCATTCCTATTTGAAGGCATGTCTCTCTCCATCATCCTTGTCTCTTCTTGAGTGCATCTAGTCAACAATTCATTAAAACTTGGAATCATGTCATTATTGAGGATAGTAATGTTGAACACATGCCATCATAAGGGAGACCTCCAAGGGCAATAAGAGTGAGGTCCCTATCAGCAATAACTCCTCCAATTGAAAGAAGATCATTTTTTATCTCGGTAATAACCATGAAGTAGGATTGGATATATTCACCTCTTCCCTTCTTTATGACCTTCAACTTTGAACATGGCAACAAACCTGTCATACATCTCCTTAGATGTGTTCAAATTAGAGATGTATGCAACCAAATGCTTATTAATAGAATCCCTGATGATCTTCTTAGCTTTGACTTCACCTTTCCTGTACTTTGTCTTAGCGGCAACCCGTGCACTGGAAGGAGGTTTAGTAATCTTTCCCTGCACCTAGTTCGTAACATCTTGCTCTTCCAAAGTCAAATGAAGAGACATGTTCCATGCATGAAAATCAGAGTTATCATTAGGTTTGAAGTAAGATGCGGAGGCCATTGAATCTTGTCCTCGTCCAACAAATCTCAATGATTGCTCTTCTGAGTGATTGCTCTTTTCACTCTTGCTTGGGCTTTGTCTTCACCTCAGCTCTGATACCATGTTAATTTTAGATAACAATGGTATGTTCTATGCTTAAGAGCAATTTTACTTCAATTTTTTTTATTAGCCAATATCAATTTCCAGATTAGCAATCACATTAGCAATCAATGTTGAGGATAGTAGTGTTGAACACATGCCATTCACGAGGGAGACCTCCAAGGGAAATGAGAGTGAGCTCCCTAGCAACAATAACTTGTCCAATTGAAAGAAGATCATTTTTGATCTTGGTAATCCTCATGAAGTAGGATTGTATCTTCACCTCTTCCCTTCTTTATGTCCTTGAACTTGTTTTTGAGGAAGAGAACTTGGTTTGCATTGCTAACTTTGAATATGCCAACCAACCTGTCATACATCTCCTTGGATGTGTTCAAATCAGAGATGTATGCGACCAAATGCTTGTTAATAGAATTCCTGATGATCTTCTTTTCTTTGACTTCACCTTTCTTGTACTTTGTCTTAGCGGCAGCAGATGCATTTGAAGGAGGTTCAGTGATCTTTCCTCGCACATAGTCCATAACATCCTGCTCTTCCAAAGTCAAATCAAGAGACATCTTCCATGCATGATGATCAAACTTATCATTGAGCTTATCATCAGGCTTGAAGTAAGATGCGAAGGTCATTGACTCTCGTCCTTGTCCAACAAATATCAATGATTTCTCTTCTCAGTGATTGCTCTTTTCACGCTTGCTTGGGCTTTGTGTTCACCTCAGCTCTGATACCATGTTAATTTTAGATAACAATGGTATGTTCTATGCTTAAGAGCAATTTACTTCAATTTTTTGTATTAGCTCAATATCAATTTCTAGATTGGCAATCACATTAGCATGACAGTAAATGCAGATAGAAAATAAATAAAAAGCAGAAGATAAGCCAAGAGAAGATGACACAATATTTGGCGGATGCCAGGTAAAAACCCCATTGTGGGGAAACCCTTTGATCAAGTCTTCTTATTATTCTTCAAAAGTTCAACAAAGAGAGAGAGTACAATATACAAAATTCACTTGCCCAATCATAGTCAAATCTGTCCAGTCAAACTGCAACCAACAGGATGCCCTCACCAAAAAGTCAATGCTAGTCAAACAACAAAGTTACACCTCCAAATCAGCTCAGTCAAACCCAGTCAACTCAGCCTCCAATAGCAGTCCAAATCAGCCCAAAATAGTCTCGAAAATATCAGTCAAACCCGGTCAACGTAGAGTCAAACCTGCAGTGAATGCTGGTCAAACAACTCAGATTGCCTCTATTTCTGTGCCCAGAAGTGCGGCCTGCCCAAACAGAATTTATCCAAGAAAAAACACAGTCAAACAATGTCAATTGTTGCTTGGTCAACACTAGTCAACCCTTCTGCAATTCGGTCAACCCAGAAAACAGAAAATCGCAGTCAAACTTCGCATGTGTGAAGGAGAAGGAGGCTGCCCTGAAGTTGTATGACCTAATCAGATGAGGAGAGAGAGATATGTGTGAGAATGAATGATGTCCAAATGAGGTAGATGCACCTTCTATTTATATGCAACATTGAGGATGAAAATACATGTCTTTTGGGCTTTTGAGCCTACATTAGTTTGGTGGCCAACCTTGACAATTTGTCCACAAAGGAAACACATTCATAATTCCATTTGTACATGTCAGAATGAGATGATCTTTAGATCAATCCTACACCTCACGGAAAGAAGAATCCAATAAAAATATCAGTTGAATCATATGAGCTGTCCAAGGTGGAGTTTGGCCCTAGATGCCAAATTTAACAGCCTTGAAGTCCTTACCCTTCATTGCCACTATTATCACAAGCACCTAAGGATTGAAGAGTTGACTTAGGGAATGTTACCTTGCCTTACAGTTTGGAAACACCTAATAGGGTTGAGTCTTGACCATCTAGCCATCCTTAACACAAGTAGTGGACACTTTAATGGGACTTGGTTTAGTTAGATATTTTGTTATGAATAAATAATTGATAAAAAAGAGTAAAATAAATAATTGATTAATTAACATTAATAAAAATTAGTTATGTAGTGAAAGGTCAAAAGGCATGACCAATCAAACCCTTATGACTAGTCAATGCCTAGTTAGGCACACTGTTCGAGGGAATGTAACTCACCATTCAAATTTTATCAATAATACAATTACTTATTCTCTTACACAAGTCTAAATGCAATTACACTTCTGTGTACTGGTTTTCTTACTACAGTGGTATTCGAGCATTCCTCTGAGTATACAAACTTTGTTCATTACATTGCTTGGTATTAGAGCCACGTTCTTCGATCCAAGTCTTTGGCCATCAATTTTCGTCAACTTTGTTGCCATCATAATCAAAGCGTTTCGCTACACAATTTGGAGATTCTCCATTTCGCTGTCAGGCCTTTGGCCATTTAAAAAAGAAGAAGAGAGTTAAAAAAGAGGAGGAAATAAATTAAAAAGAAACAAAAGATTTAAAAGAAAATAGTAAAAAAAGAAAAGAAAAAAGATCTATATTTAAAAAGAAAAAAAAATATAGAGAAAAAAGACAGTGTTTAAAATATCAGCATCAACAAAAGATCGGTGAGGGTACAGAAAACATTTTATCAACAATATCGGCGAAAATATCAGCAAAATATCGACAAGCATAAAAAATGCATAATATATTTATTTTTTTATTCTTCATATTTTTAAAGATATAAAGCAATAACAACATGAAATAAACACATTGGCACATAAATATGAAGAAATCACTGATATATATGATGTAAAATAAAAGTGATACATCAAAGGTGATACCAAATCCCACTGATCCCTGATAATTGTTCAATCAAGGATTCAAATGTGTAGAACCAATACAAAATAACATCACATATATAAAAGTATCTCATCATCATGAGTTATATATAGCAAAACAAATAAAACTAGCAGCTATCTATCTGAAATTAGTACCCTCTCCCCCTACTACGAGAAAACATGATGCGCTGTTTGCCAAGCCTGCCCCTAGCAGTATAAAGCCCTACTCCTGGACCTAATATCAAATAATGAGTGATATGTATGGAGCTGTGCTCTCCTATATCTAGTGTGGATGCTGATGGTCCCACAGTCTCCTCCTCCTCCTCCTCCTCGCTCGTGTTGCTCCTCCCCCGAGTCCTCCTCCTCTTGCTGCCCTTGTTCTAATGGATCCTTTGGCTCTAGCCATGAAGTTGACTCCTCCAAGATGGGCACCTGAGAGTCCACCCTCCACTGAGACAATACATCAATATTGTCTAAGAAAATGGCATCTGGATCCATTGGTGCTTCTATTTGCTTCAGTCGAAGTCAGATATTGTAAAGCACATACAATAAACCATTGAGGTGTGAGAACTCCAACCTGTAAGAGTGTCAACAAAACTAATGAATCTTGAGTCTTGAGTCTTGACACTTGAGGGTCATAAGTTAAAAATTAAAAATTACAATAAATGTAATTGCTCAACTGAAGGCTGAAGCTCAAAGTTATACCTGTTGCGTTTTTTTGAGTTTATTTTCTCAAATACACTCCAATTGCGCTCACACCTTGAAGAGCTACATGTTTGACTCATGATTCTTATGGTCAATTTCTACAAATTTGGTGCCCTTGCATCGTACCTTCGCCACCAAATATCTACAACAAAATAAAAAAATAAAAAAGTCAAAAGCGTAAAACATAATTAAACTTTCAAATAAAAGTTACATAATTGAATTTTAAAAATCTAGAATTATAAATAAGGAAATTCTAAATTGAAAATTTTAATGAGTGATCACTTATCACTTACGTGGCATGAAGATGGTCCTTTCCCTAATAACATCATCAAAGCCAAATAGGCCAACATAATCCTGATAAAATAGTATCTCGCTATTGATTTTTCTACGAAGCTCAAGATCAAGTACCATCTTTTGAATATAGAAATGGAGCCCTTCCATCACCTCGCCATCAAAATCAAAGGTGCATTTATATGCGGGGTTGAGGAAGAGTGCTGCTACATGAATGGGTCGATGAAGCATCCTTGTCCACCGACTATCAATCACAACGCATAACATTATATGTATATCAAACCCAACAGAACTCTTGTTTGCATAATATGAACAAATGGCCTCCTTGGCTCTATCCATGGCCTCATACAAATAAGCCGTTGCAAGCTTGTCCCCATCTACCAATCTCAGAACCTTTACTATAGATTCACTAACTGAGCACACTTCCTCTACTCCCTGCCAAAATGTGTCAGTGTACACTATTTTTGCAATGGCTCTCTTGTTCTATCTCTCGCTGTATCTACAATCACGCCACTCATTAGAAACAAAGATTTTCTTCTACTCAAACTGGCATCGAAGCAAAGACCTAAGAGTAATAAAGTTGGTGGCAATACGTGTGATTGCAGGATGCCGCAACTCCTTGATTCTAGTGTATCTCCTCATGAGGCTAAGAACAAAAGCATGGTTATAAATAAACTTGGGGATGCTCCTAGCCATATCAATCACCTCTTTGATGAAGGAGAGTTTCCCGATATCCTCAAGCAACAAATTGATACAATGTGTTGCACACGGAGTCCAGAACAATGTGTGGTGCCTCTCCATAAGCATCCTTTCGACAAACACATAATTAATTGCATTATCTGTTATGACTTGCACCCCATTCTGCACACCAATCTCCCGGATGAACCCATCTAACAACTCACATATCATTGCTGCATCTTTTATATGTGCTGATGCATCCACTGATTTAATAAACATGGTACCTCTAGAACAATGTACCAAGAAATTTAAAAGGGTCTTACTCTTCCTATCTGTCCAACCATTAGACATCACTGTGCATCCGGACACTTCCCATGTATGTTTCAACTCTGCCAATCTAGAGTTGATGTCCTGCTTTTCTGCTTGAAGGATTGGCCCCCGCAACTCGTCATATGTAGCACTTTTGTACCTTGGTCCCACAACAACAATAGCATCAGACATTGGCTGCCAAAATGGATTGGTTTTGGTCATGTTGAGAGGTAAGTTGCTCTAGAAAAGACACCTCCCCATAACTCTATCTGCTTCTTGCTTTAACCTTTTTATAACAATTGATTTTAAGGAAGGTTGTGCTCCATGTCTTGTTCATGGAACAAAAAATGATGACCTCCCACTCCCAATAACATTAGCAGTAGCAGTAGCAAGTGATGCTATGGAGCCCCTCCCACTACCCTCAGCCTCACAAAAGAAGATATCCTGAAAGATCTACTTGCACGTTCAACTTTGGTTCTTTCTGCCTCTTCCTTCTTTTTGTCTTTTTCATCAATTGCTTCAAGAGCTTTTTGTATAAGCTCCACACTAGAAACTGTATAAAGCCCAACATCATGTCCAGGGAGTCTAGCCAGATGGTATTTCAATTGCGTAACCTCTTTTGTCATCCTGGCCCCACACAATTTGCATGATAGATATGGCCTATTTGTCCCACCATGAGGCTCCCCATACTCCCAAAATGGGTCCAAGGCTTTTGGCATGTTTGTAGTGAACTAATTCAAACCTAGGGCACCAAAACAACAAAAGAATGGCATTAATGATTAAGACTAAACACCCCTACACAAAAAATAATAAGTAATAACTACCTCATTTAATTTTTTTTTTGTTTGTTTGCTACATTATTTGCAATGTGAATTCAATGAAAAATGGAAACAAGAGGGTGTGTAAGAAAGTTACAAAAAGAAATGGAGCTTGCTGTCCTAATATGGAGAAAACCATTGCATTGGCTCATGGGCATGAAAATCATAGCAAATGGAAAAAAAAAGAAGCAAAATATTGTTAGGCAAAGAGGCAAGCAAGCATAACCCTAAATCGATGAAAAAAGTCATCAACATAGGGGTTTTTATGAACATACCTGTTAATGGAAGAAATGAAGTTTGCCTCACTGTTCTTATATCTTTGATCCACAAAAAATTCTTAGTTGGTGGTGATAATGGCTGTTTGATCCTCAATCCCTCCGTGACAACTACCACAAAGCTCTTCCCCGTCCTTTTCCAACACTCAGAAACTGAAATGAGGAAATAAAATGAGAAAATTCCCTTTTTAAGCCGCGGCCTAGCCTGCCCGACGATATTTCCTATCGTCGTGCGGTATTTTGCCGAGATATCAATGATTTCTTAGAAATATCGCAATATTTTCAGGAGAGGAAATATCGTGAAATTTTCTCGGTGATATTTCAGTTTGCTGAAAATATCACAATATTTCTGAAAATCGTTGATACCTCGACGATATTATCATCAAATAAGAAAAAAAATTAGTTTAAAAAAAAAGGAAAACAAGAAAATTATATTAAAAAAATAAAAATAAAAGAAATTAATAGAAAAAAGGATTAAAAAAATAGAAAAGTTCAATAAAAAAAATTTGAAAAAAATAATTATATAAAAGAAAAAGAAAAGGAAAAGAAAAAAAGTACTTACCTCTCGCCCGCAACAGCCACCACAACTGCAAGTCTGACTACCACAACAACTACCACCTCCGGGCCTTGACTTGAAGTAAACCGTTGTTGACTATTGATCGAGTAGAGGAGCAAACGATTGCCACAGTGACCGTAGCCCCTACATGCAAACAAGTAAAAAATCAGCTATACAGCTTCGTCCAACTGTAAGTTTGTCTTACGCAACCCGAGAGACCAAAACCGTCGCCTTCGTCTGCCAACGACTGCTTCAACACATCTCCTCTGCACATGCTATCCCATTCGCTCCCCACTCACCATAGCCACGAATTGTATCCATTGCCACAACTGCCATTTACTATAGCCCGAATCACCACAATGCAAACAAGTGCTGAGTCGCTTTCTCCCCTGCAAATGTATCAAAACCAGTGCTCTGCTTCAACAACGACTGTCAATCAATTTGTCTATTGCCAGCTATTGGCAACACACACACTATTACCTTTTTGGGCCAGTGTTCCTTAGCGCTTCATAAATAGTTGTGACTTTAATCATGTGTTTTATTGGGAAGAATAATGTTGAGAAATCTATAGGGCATTGATTAGAGTGATTTCTCTTTTCTTGATAACTTCTTGTGATGTCTTTTTACTTTTTCTTACTTATTAGCTTCTTTACTTATTATTATGTTTGTATATCATCAAACTGCTACCCAAAACAAGAAGAACAAGAACACAAAATATAGCTTGCAGGCCAGGGCCAAAACCGTTCCACTTGAGAGGAAAACCCACAAATCTTCTCTTCCTTACATATTCTTCAATTGACAAATTCCAAGACCTCTAGACCAAGACTAATTCCCTCTAAGACCAAATCCAACCCTTTCGAATGATGTGCTTTCCTAGTTCAAGTCAAACCCAGTCAAATCTCTTCCATTGGCACAACTTCGACCTCCAGCTGCAAAATTTCGGCCTTCACTGCAGACTTGAAATTTTCGGCCTTCCTGCAGATGCTGCAGCCACACTTGTGAGCTTCTTTTAGCCTCCCAGGGCTTCCTCAGACTTTCGCTTGGATTTCTCTTTCTTCTGGAGCTTGAGGATGGCTTCTTGTGACTTTTGCTTGAGCTTCTTTCCATTTCGTATTCAAGATCGAACCTGTAGAAGAAAACCCTAGATTAACTGCAAAAACCCTAGGTTTCCTTCGCATGTGTGAGAGAGAAATAGCCCAAAGCCAAGTCTCCTTCATCCTCTTCCTTCTTTGTTGCCTTCTTCTTCTTCCTGCTTCGCTTGAATGAGTGAGTGATCAAATGTGATCCAAGGAGGTTGAGTTTCCTCATTTATATAGGCCTCTCAAGGTGGACATTGCTCCTCAAATTAGGCCGACTTGCCAACTGCCAGGCTAACTTGGTCTTGAAGGTTATTTTGACACTTTTAAGGACAAAAATAATTTTCTTTACAAGTTACAATTTACCCGATGGGGTCTTCAACCTATTACAATGACTCTTTTGACTTCTTGATCTAGGACTAACCGTAGAAGCACTCAATGGGTGCTTGACCTATAAAATAAAAGATCTTGAGCATGAAATCCATGCTCCAAAAATAATAATAATAATAATTTTCTTTCATATTACAATTTACAAGAATCAAAAGTACATTTTATATTTATGAAGACTGAACCTAGTTACACAATTTTCAACACTCCCTCTTAACTAGGGAGGTATTCATAAATGGTACATGGACATTCTCAACCTGAAGAGATCTCATATGAAGAGTCAGATTGGTAACCCATCTGTTTAGCATCATATCAACCAGCATTGTCATGTAGCAAGCCCTTGACTAACAACTCTATCTCTCCACAAGATCAAAGCATAATGCTGGCGAGACCAATGATTTATAGATACCATCATCATTGTCTCTCAAGGTACAAAGTCCACTCAGGTGTTCAAAGAGTATGGCCTTCTTTGGACGATTCTTATCTTGGATAGCTAGTCCTCAAAGAATATCGGTCCACGACTACTCTTATCTTGGATGCCCTACCACATCCTCAAAGAGTATCAGATGCCAGATGTTTACCTAGTTCTCCATTCTGTCTTCCGAAGTGAAGACAAGAATGATGTTCCTATCTCTCCTTGTCAATCAAGGAGGATACATCAACCAAACCAAGCTTGTCTCTCAGATATACAAGGATTTTATTAGGAAGCGATTTTGTCAATATGTCAGCTACCTGCTCATCGGTGGAGATATACTGTAGCTAGAGCACACCATCTTGTACTAGCTTCCGAATGTAGTGATACTTGTTGTAGATATGCTTTGTCTTTCCATGGAATATTGGGTCTTTAGACAATCGTATACAACTAATGTTATCACAATGTATCACTATAGGGTCCATTGGTCTTCAAATAGGTCTAATAGCAACTTCCTTAACCAGACAACATCTCTTCTTTCTTCATTGGCTACAATATACTCAGCCTTAACACTACTCAAAGCAACCATATCTTGCTTTTTGCTCATCCATGAGATCACGGAGGATCCCAAACTAAAACATCCTCTTGTAGTGCTCTTTCCATCTTGTTCACTGCCTCCCCAATCAGAATCTGTATATCCTGTTAGTGTCGGTCATGATGCCCTCCATCGGTGATCAAAAGCTCTTTGCATATGCATAGGTAGGTGTCTCATCAGTGTCAGTTTTGCATCCCGTTAGGCATGCCATAAAACTGATGGAGGAGCTGGTCCTTGTCCCCTTCTTGGCTTTGCTGGATCAGGTCATGTCAGGTATTAAGCTTGTGTCATACTTGTTTTGTTTTGTCTTGAAGTCCCAAGTCTTAGGTCTAGGGTTTTGGTCAAAAATCATTGCAAGATCATGAGTCAGAGGTCCATGGGTCCCCAGCAAGCCGGAAGGAGGTATGTAAATATGTTTCATGGATATTTTCATCAGGTACAGCTCATTTATACCTTGGATTTAAAAACCCTGTTTTTAAACCCAAGGTCATGTAATATTTGTAAAAAATAAGGAAAATTTCAAAAGTTTTCAAAATTCCGGTAATAACCCTGGTCTCCTTGCCAGAGTCCATCAGATGGTCAACCTGCAAAAAGAACGGAGTTAAAGTGCCTCAAAAGCTAAATTCAGGACAAAGCAACTCAAAAAGCAGTGTTAAAAGTGAATGCCAAAATAGAACATTAGAGAGTGGGTTTTGTGATTTAATTTTTTCAAATTCAACCTACAAGAGCTAAATTTCCCTCTAAACATTTCATTATGCCTCTATGAGCTAACAAAGAGGAGCAAAAGGGCGAAAATAGTGAAGGAGGTCGAATTGCAGTGAAATTGGAGAGTTTCTCTGGTGCGCGACCACTCGGGCAGTGTGCGCGACCACCTGGGCGGTGCGCGACCACTCGGCGCCTCCTCCACAGTTCAAATTTCTAACGCGCGCGACCACTCGGGGTGTGCGCGACCACTCCAACCCTGCGCGCGACCACTCGAGCTGTAACTTGCAGAACCGGCCCAAACTCACTCAAATTGCCTTGTGACTTGTAAATTGCTCGAGGCAATTTTGCTAGGGTTATGTTTGATTTCAAGGTTTTAAATTCCTTTTTATTCCCTCCATTACTCCTATTAGATTAACACTTGTCATCATGTGTCTCAATTTCATCTCATTTGCAAAGAATGAATCTCAATTCCCCATTCCCTACACCTAAAACCCTAATCCCTCTCATATGCATCCCTAAACCCTAAACCCTCTATACAAATCTGTCCCAAAACCCTAATTCATTCCCCACAGCAATATCATTATAAAAATATGTAAAACCACAGCAAAGATCAAATAGTGATGTGAAAATGAAAGAGCAATTGCAATAATAAAACAAAAAGACAAAAAACAGAGAAAAAGATTACTATGTGTAGCCAAGTTATTGCAAAGACAAAAGAAACTTATTGCTGTGTATAGTCCTCATAAAAACAGTGAAAAGGAGGCTGTTATTCATAACAAAAACAAAGTAAATACAGCTGTACCTATTTGTTAAAGGACAGGTTGCCTTGAAATACTGTTTGTAAAGGAAGATTGCTGTGTTTTCAGACCCAAACCTATGTATCTTTTTTCCTTCTATTCCCCTAGATGCAATACATCTCCTTTCTCTTTGAATCTGTCAAATAAAGCCTTTCCCCTCCCCTTATGACAAATGCAAATTAATCCCTTATTGCCCCTTAGCATCAAAAGCATATCAGTCCCTTGGAAAAACAGAGTATGCTTCAAAATGTACAGTCAAAGGACATAATTAAAAAGCAAGCTGTTGATGCTAGTTATCATTGTTGCCCTATACCTCTGTAATCATGCTATCCTTTACCCCCTGTTGAAAATTGTATTGTCCTTTCCCTTGGTGACCCTATTACATGTTTTCCCTAATAAAGATATGTCTTTGCAAATGATTTCCCAATGATGAGAGATGAGATAACATGTTTGACATTTTGTGAATTATTCCTTAAAAGTTCCCTGTTTTTATATATTTTCCCATTCCTTATGAAAACGTCCCTCCCCTAACATTTCCCTCATGATTTTTTCCCCTTGAAAACAACATACAACTCAGTATTTTTGCAGGCAAGGGCAGCAGTTTACTTTATCTGTTTTCTCCGCCTTGCTCAAAAGAACCATGTCAACCACTGAAACCTATGAGCAAGGTGATGACCGGTCTTCTTCCACAGAGGATGAGGTACAGCGGAGGCCTCGTAGGGGTGGCAAAGGTGGTCATCATAAAAGAGAGGAAGGATGCATGTTTGCAAAGCAAAGATGAAAATATTCCAAAGAAGGTTGACCGAAGCTCTCGGGAAGAAGAAGAAAGCCAATCCACTCCGTATCTTGGCCGAGGCTTCTCTCACTCACCATGATACTCATTAGCCTCCTCCTAGCAGCAAACCCAAGAAATTTTGAGAGTTTTGAGGCATTTTGGGCATTTTTGAGAATTTTACAGGTTTTGGCCGTTGGAGTGGTCTCACCCCGCGCGCGACCACTCGGGGGGACAGCTCAGAATGAGAAAAACTTTGCATTTTTGGAATTGTCATGCAAAAATACACTTGCCTATGCATGGGGTCAAGTTTTTATGGAGATTTGGGCCTCCAAAAGCTCAAAATACATGCAAATTTTGACTTTCTGCCCCTTTTTTGAGTTGCAGAAAGCTGTCTTGGGAGAAATGACTTTTGAGGGGTCAAATCAACTCCAAATTCAGAAATTCCAGTTAGGTTGGAAAGTAGACTCATAGACCTTTCCAATGAGCTATCTTGCACCTGATTTGGACACCAGGAAGGCCCTCTAACACAGCTGCCAATGCGCGCGACCACTCCAAGGCAGGCGCGCGACCACTCAGGGAAATTTTGCCAGTTTGACCATTTCGGCCTGCAAAACTCAGTTTTTACTATGGTTGACTTTTAATGCTTGTAAATAATGGATTTTTGGATAATTTTCATGGCACATGGATACATTTACTCTCCTTTAACACTTCTAGAAGTTTCCTTGATGTAAATAGTGAATATTAAATGCATGGATGGGTTACCTAAGTTTTAGAGGCAAGTTGTTTTGACTGCCTATTATCTAGTGCTCAGTTTAGAATTAGTTCAAACTGCTCCTAGGAAGCTGAGCTCGACCCCTAGAGGTGGGGAAAGGAGTTAGATGATCTATATTATGCCTTCTCTTGCTCATTTTCATGGTTGGACTCTTGATGGAGAAGCTCTATTGTATATTTTACTTGTATCTCTGCAATTTGAGGAAAAGGAAGGCCAGGGTTTTGCAGACATCATTGTGGATTCTTGTGGATTATTGTGTTGATGGTGTGTTTCCTACTTGTCATTGTAAGTGTGTTTATGTGTTCCATCTCTTATTCTATTGCTGCTAATTAAACAAAAGAAGTGATAAAGTTTGAATTCATGCATGCCATGCTCAGCTTTCAATTTTGTTTAATATTTATGTTTTCCACTGTCTAAAGAGGATTCAAAGTCATTGTTTGCCCTCTTTAGCTCCCTCTCTTTCTTCCTTGATCATCCATCTCAGCTTAAGGCATCAGCACAAACTCCTTCCTTGCCCCAAAGACCCACCTGCAAAAACTGAGCTCAATCCCCACACCCTGAATTGCACTCCCTCCAATTGCCACCAAAAACCCCAAAAACTTTAAATCAACCCTCCTCATCAGTTTACTAGCCTAATATCTTTGATCCTAATTGGTCTGCTCACCCCATTGAGAAAATACCTTGAGTCTGACCGGAGAGAGCCTTCTCCTTCCTCGTAGGGCTAGCTACGAGGTGTAATGGTTTGATGTAGCCTTGAGATTTGTCTATCTCAGCCTAGGTGAAATCTCAAGCGCTAACATATCCAATCAAGTGGACATATTCCTCCTATCATATTTTAGGCAGTAGTAGATTGTTCCTTGCAGATATCTCAGAATATGTTTTGCTGCTATCCAATGATCATGCTTCGACTCCACTTGGAATTGACTGAAAATATTTACCGCAAAACATTTGTCTGTTTGAGTATTCACCAAGTACATCAGTGAGCCAATCAATTGCCTATACTTGGAAGGATCCACAGGGTTTGATTCAGAACTCCTTAGCCTTTTCAAGTTTGTGATCATTGGGGTTGTCATTGGTTTGCAATCCATCATGTCAAACCTCTTCAGCATCTTGATCACATACTTTCCTTAACCTTGATAGATCTCATCAGGTCCGTGCCAGACTTCCAGTCCCAAATAGTAGTGCATCAACCCTCAATCCTTCATGTCAAATGTTGCTACTAGTTGCTTCTTACATTCTTCAATTTGACCTTCCACACCTGTCAAGAGAAGATCATCTACATACAGAAGAATGATTACCGACTCTCCCTTCACAACCTTAGTATAAAGGTTTGGATCAATAGAACTCTTTGAGAAGCCTAATCTTTGTAGGTATGCATCCATCCTAGCATACCATGCCCTTGGTGCTTGCTTGAGGCCGTATAATGCCTTCTTCAATCTGCAAACATATGCCTTTCTGTCTTTAACTTCAAATCCCAAGGGTTTCTCTATATAGACTTCCTCATCAATTGTGCCATTTAGGAATGCAGTCTTGACATCCATTTGGTGGATGTTCCATCCCATCGATGCTGCCAAAGAGACCAATGAACGAATAGTTGTATACCTTGTTGTTGGAGCAAATGTCTCTTCATAATTGATGCCTTCTTGTTGAGAGAAGCCCCTAGCCACAAATCTTGCCTTATATTTATCAATACTTCCATCTGCTGCATGTTTGATCTTGTAGAGCCACTTGGAAGTTACCACAGATTTGTCTTCAGGCCTAGGTACGATCTCCCAAACTCCATTCTTCATTATAGATTGATATTCTTCATTCATGGCATCCTTCCATTCTTGGTGATTGACAACTTCTTCAAAAGTGGATGGCTCTGCTTCAATTAGTTTTTTCATGTAGGCTACATACCTAGAATATCGTTTGGGCTTCTTGCTTTCCCTGAATGTACCTTGAGCTGCTCCATGACCTTCTGCATCTAGAAGTGTAGACTTCAACCAGTGTAGGGAATTACCACAGATTGTATTGGTTCACATGGACCTTCATCTTCATGGTTTGATTCTTCTTCTTCCCTGGTAACTTCTTCTTCAAATACCGGAAGTTCTTCATCATCAGAGTCCATAGGGAGATCCTTTGATTTCTTGAATGCAATACTTTCACCAAATATCACATCTCAACTGACTTCTATTTAGTGTCCTTCCTTCATTTAGATCCTATAGGCCTTAGAGGAGTTACTGTAGCCTACAAATGTTGCCTTCATGCCAGATGGATCCGACTTCTTTCTTTTATCCTTAGGTATATGTATATAGACAGGACAACCAAAAGTTCAGAGATGATCTACGGTTGGTTTCTTCCCAATGAACACCTCTTCGAGAGTCTCGTTATCTAGAGTCTCGTTCTGCAACTCCATTTTGTTCGGGATTATATGGGACTATTAACTCCCTCTTAATCCCAGACTCCTTACAGAAAGCTATGGTTTCCTTGGATGTATACTCTCCTCCATTACTAGATCTTAGTATCTTGATTCTTCTTTCTGTAAGGTGCTCAACTTTGAGTTCTTGAAATATAATAAATACTTCATCCTTGTATTTCATTTAGTAAACCCAAGTCTTTCTTGAATGATCATCTATAAATGTGACATAATATAGATGACCACCAAGTGATTTAGGAGTCATAGGACCACAAACATCGAAATGAATAAGATCCAAGATTTCTGTTGACCGTGAAGCACTACTTCCAAATGGTCTCTTGGTGTTATTACCCAATGCACATCCCTTGCATACTCCTTCGTGATCTTCTTTCAGTTCGGGGATTCCATCTACTGTAGAACTTAGAGTGGGAAGAATTTTGAAATGGAGATGACCAAATCTTTTATGCCAAAGGTCGCATGGGCTGATTTCAATGTGAACTAAAGCTTGAGCAAGAGGGAATAACAACCTGTAAAGTCTTCCTTCACAAATCCCAATTACTCTAGCATTTTCTATGCTTGAGTTTTTACCCCATACTACAACTTTTCCATCAATGAAAGCCACTCTATCACCTTTATCTTCTAGACTTGAAATGGAGAGTAAGTTCTTATGTAAACCTGGAACAAATAAGATGTTATTGAGATGAATATTGCCTCCATTCTCTAGCTCTATTGAGGTTGATCCAATTCCTTTCACAGGATAACTCTTATTATTTCCAAGCTATACGGAGTAAGAAGACTTTCCTTTTGACAATGTTTTTAGTTGCTTGTGATGCCTGATCATGTGTCTTGATGCTCCACTATCAATTAACGAAATGATCTCATCTTGAAATGTGCTAGTGAGTGTTGAGAAGAGTCCTTCGTCCTTTGTCTTGGTTACTTTCTTCTTTGGAGTAAATAGGATATTCCATGCTTCTTTGATACCCTTCTTGAGATGACTTGCTACCTTTGAACACTTCTTTAGAAACTTCTTCAATGTAGTAGAGATCTTCATAATGCCCTCTGCCAACCTTAGCTCTGATACCATGTTGAGAAATCTATAGGGCAATGATTAGAGTGATTTCTCTTTTCTTGATAATTGCTTGTGATGTCTTTTTACTTTTTCTTACTTATTAGCTTCTTTACTTATTATTATTTTTTTATATCATCAAATAACTACCAAAAAGAAGAAGAATAAGAACACAAAATATAGGATGCAAGCTAGGGCCAAAACCTCTCCACTTGAGAGGAAAACCCGCAAATCTCTTCTCTTCCTTATAGACTCTTCAATTGGCGAATTCCAAGACCTCTAGACCAAGACCAATACCCTCCAAGACCAAATTCAAACATTCTGGATGATGTGCTTTCCTTGTTCATGTAAAACCTAGTCAAATCTCTTCGTGTACGACAACTTAGACCCCTAGTTGCAGAATTTCGACTTTCTGCGCAAACCTGAAATTTTCGGCCATCCTGCAGATGCTGCTGCCACACGTGTGAGCTTCTTTTAGCCTCCCAAGGCTTCCTCAAACCTTCGCTTGGCTTTCTCTTCCTTCTGGAGCTTGAGGATGGCTTCTTGTGACCTTCGCTTGACCTTCTTTCCTTTTCTTCTTCAAGATGGAACCTGTAGAAGAAAACCCTAGATCAGCTATAGAAACCCTAGCCTTCCTTCGCTCGTGTGAGAGAGAAATAGCCCAAAGACAAGTCTCCTTCGTCCTCTTCCTTCTTTGTTGCCTTCTTCTTCCTCTCTCGCTTGAATGAGTGAGTGATGAAATGTGATCCAAGGAGGTCGAGTTTCCTCCTTTATATAAACTTCTCAAGGTGGATGTTGCTCCTCAAATTAGGCCGACTTGCTAGCTGCTAGGCTGACATGGTCTTGAAGGGTATTTTGACACTTTTAAGGACAAAATTATTTTTCTTTACAAGTTATAATGTGCCCAATGGGGTCTTCAACTTATGACAATGACTCTTTTGACTTCTTGACCTAGGACCAACCCTAGAAGCACTTAATGGGTGCTTGACCTATAAAATAAAAGATCTTGAGCATGAAACCCATGCTCCAATAATAATAATAATAATTTTCTTTCATTTTACAATTTACAAGAATCAAAAGTACATTTCATATTATGAAGACTGAACCTACTTATGCATTTTTTAACAGATAATATATATAAACAGTAATTATATAATACTATGTATAGACATATGTTATATTAATTATTTTTATATATTTTATTGATTAAAAAAATAAGGAACTTCTAAATAGTTTAATTAAAAAAAATTATTAGTATATATTGAAAGAATTTGAAGAGGTGAAGGCAACAAGAGTTAACCGTGAAAAAGAAAAGAGGTTATATAAAAAAATATATTTAAAAATATAAAAAAAAATTGGAAGATTACTGAAAGGAGATTTAAAGGATAAAAGTTAAGAGATAAAAAAAAGAAAGAGTTAAAAAAAATATATTATCTAGTTTTAAAAAACAATTAATTATACAAATTTAGGAAAACAATATGATTGTTCTTGAAAATGACGAAGGAAGTGTTGGAAAATCAAAGCAGTTATATTAGGGGTTTGATTCTCCTTCTTGATAATTGCTTGGGAGTGTTTTGACTTCTTTTACTTTTTTTATTATCTTATCTTTCATCAAACAATTACCATATTATGTGTGTATGAAGATCATAAAACAAGAGACACAAGATGTAGGTACCATGCCAGGGCAAAACCCCCCTCGAGGGGAAAACCCAATCAAGAAAAATATTCCTTTAAATAGTATTCTTTGAGACTGTTCACCCTAGGGAAAGACCAGACTTTCCATACACACCAAGTAGCCTCCCAGATCTTTGACCTCCTTTCTAGCAACTTCGACTAGGCAGTAGATTTCGGCATCAGCACAACTTGGAAGACTTCAATCTCCTAATCTAGGGCACGAAACAAAGAGAGAGAGGCTCTAAAAGTTTGATTTTCTTCTTCTCCTTAAACTTCCCCAAAATCACACTTCCTTTGGCTTTCCGACTTCAGACTTCACACTTCGCTATCTACTCTTGAGATATCGAACTATCTTGAGATGTTATTCTCCAAATGACTTCGACTAGCTTGTATTTATAGGCTCCTTGTGAGGTCGAATAAGTGTCCTTAGGCCGACTTGGTTTGGAGGATACATAAATTATATTTGACTCAATACTAAACTTTTTAACTAGGTTCAAAAGCCCAAGAAGGGTCTCTTTGAATGTACAATGACTCTATAAATTCAATATTAATCCTAGGAGTCCTCAATGGGGCCTTTGACTAATATAATGATGACCCAAACATGAAGCCCATGCTTTAATAAGTCATTGTTACAATATTAAAAATTCTTTTCTTTATTCTTTTGAAAAATACATTTCATGATGGCTCAAATACATTAATGAAGACCGAACATAGTTACATTTTCCAACACTCCCTCTTAACTAGGGAGGTATTCATAATGTACAAATACAATGGAAGTTCTCAAACTATATGAACAATGAAGAACTTTAGTCACCGCAATGCCATGGACTAGATTCCTGACCAGGGCAATCTATCCATTGGTCTCTCAACAATTTAGGCACTGCAATGCTACGGACATGATTCTTGACCAGGGCAATCTATCCATTGGTCTCTCAACAATTTAGGCACCGCAATGCCACGGACTAGATTCCTGACCAGGGCAGTCTGTCCAAGTGGGAATAAGATGGACTCAAGCTTTCAACGTCTCTAGGTACCATCAAGCTTACTTGCTAACCACCAACCCAGGGATCCATGGTCAGAGCTCTACGACCCATGCCACCTTCCCTACTTTGGGACCTAGACATGAACACAAAGTGCCGACCAAATGTCTTCCCAGGAAATGCTTCACTTGTAAAGCCTCAACAAATCTCTTCCACATTCTTATCATCAATACAATCAACAATATCTACCAAACCAATCAGGTTCCTTAGATATTCAAACTTCTTATTAGGAAGAGCCTTTGTTAGTATGTCTGCTACATGTTCATCTGTCGAGACATACTCTAACTTCACGATCCCATCTTGCACCAAGTTCCTAATAAAATGGAACTTATTGTTGATATGTTTTGTTCTAGCATGAAACACGGGATCTTCAGACATCTTGATACAACTTTGATTGTCACAATTAATCACAGTAGGACCCAGAGACTTCTCGAACAAATCTGTCAGAATCTTCCTTAACCAAACAACCTCCTTTCCTACTTCACATGCAGCCACATATTCTGCCTCAACACTACTTAAAGCAATGGGATCTTGCTTCCTACTCATCCATGAGATCATGGCGGCTCCAAAACTAAAACATCCTCCGGTAGTGCTCCTTCCATCGATCTCACTACCAGCCCAATCAGAGTTTGTGAAGCTAATTAGCTTGAATTCCTTACTATCATACTTTAGGCAGTGATGTATAGTGCCACGAAGATACCTCAATATATGTTTGGCAGTTATCCAATGATCATGACGAGGCTCCAATTGAAACTGACTAAGAATGTCTACTGCAAAACATATATCTGGCTAGTATTTACCAGATACATTAGGAAAACTACCAATTAACAATAGTAGGTAGGATCCCCGAGACTAGAGTCAGAGCCCCTCAACTTCTTGAGATTTGTGATCATAGGAGTAGTCATCGGCTTGGAATACATCATCCCGAATTTTTGCAACAACTTGATGATGTAGTTTCCTTACTACAAATATATCTCCCTAGGTCTCTGCCATACTTCTAGACCAAGGTAATAGTGCATCACTCGTAGATCCTTCATTTCAAATTCAACTGTCAACATCTTCTTTCATTCTTGAATTCTTCGCTCCACACCTGGGATGAATAGATCATCCACATATAGTAGAATAATGACAAGCTCATTATTCATGACCTTGATGTAGGGATTCAGATCAACAAAACTCTTCATAAACCCAATTTTAAGTAGATATGCATCCATCCTAGCATACCATTCCCTAGGTGCTTGCTTCAAACCATATAGGGCCTTCTTAAGTTTGCAAACATGAAAGTCCCTGCTATTAACTTCAAAGCCTTCAGGTTGTTCGATGTACACTTCCTCATTAATGGTCCCATTCAGAAATGCGGTCTTCACATCCATTTGATGGATATTCCACCCCATTGTAGCAGCCAATGAAACCAACGATCTAATGGTAGTGTACCTTGTTGTGGGTGCAAAGGTTTCTTCATAATCAATGCCTTCCTTTGAGAGAAACCCCTTGCAACGAATCTTTCTTTGTACTTGTCTATACTTCCATCAACAACATGTTTGATCTTATAGATCCATTTAGATGTGACAACTGATTTGTCACTAGGTCTAGGAATGATCTCCCAAACCCCATTCTTCATGATGGATTGATATTCTTCCTGCATTTCTTTCTTCCAAACCTCTTGATGTGCAACTTCCTTGAAAGTAGATGGCTCGACTTCAATTAACATTGTCATATATGCAACATAGCCAAAATATCTCTTTGGTCTCTTACTTTCCTTGAAGGAACCTTTCGCATCTTCATGTCCTTCAACATCTTCTAATGTGGCTTTTAACCAATTTGGCCTTTTCCTTGTGGTTGGGATGACCATCGATTGAATAGGCTCACTTGGTCCTTCTTCTTCTTCTTGATTTGTAGTAGGATTTTCATGATGAACTTCTTCTTCTTCAAATATGGGAACTTCTTCGACATTAGAATCAATAAGAGTTTCCTTTGATTTCTTGTATGCTTGATTTTCATCGAATATGGCATCCATGCTTACTTCAATGTGTCTTCCTTCCTTTATGTAGATTCTATATGCTTTTGAGGAGAGACTATATCCAACAAATACTCCCTTGATACTTGTAGAGTCGAATTTCTTTCGCTCGTCCTTTGGAACATGAATATGCTAGACTTCCAAAGATTTGAAGGTGATCCATACTCAACGTCTTTCCTGTGAATACTTCTTTAGGTGTTGTATTATCAAGACCCTTATGAGGACTTCTATTTTGAATGTACATGATTGTCATTGCTGCTTCTCCCCATAAGAATTTTGGTAGGTCTTGATCAAGGAGCATAGTTCGAATGCCTTCTTCAATTGACCTATTCTTTCTCTTGGCCAATCCATTTTGTTCGGGATAATAGGGAATAATGAGCTCCCTTTTAATACCTGCTTCTATACAATATGCAATCAATTCCTTAGAAGTGTATTGGGATGTTATCAAGATGTTCACAACACTGTTCCCCACCATTGTCAGACCTTACAGTTTTTATCTTTCTTTCGATTAGGGTTTCCACTTCGGCCCTACACTCCTTGGACTTATCAAATACTTCATCTTTTGTTTTGAGGAGGTAAAGCCTTGTCTTTCTAGAATGGTCATCAATGAATGTCACATAGTAGAGATGACCTCTTGATCAAGGAACATAGTTCGAATGCCTTCTTCAATTGACCTATTCTTTCTTTTGGCCAATCCATTTTGTTCGGGATAATAGGGAATAATGAGCTCCCTTTTAATACCTGCTTCTATACAATACGCAATCAATTCCTTAGAAGTGTATTGGGATGTTATCAAGATGTTCACAACACTGTTCTCCACCATTGTCAGACCTTACAGTTTTTATCTTTCTTTCGATTAGGGTTTTCACTTCGGCCCTACACTCCTTGGACTTATCAAATACTTCATCTTTTGTTTTGAGGAGGTAAAGCCTTGTCTTTCTAGAATGGTCATCAATGAATGTCACATAGTAGAGATGACCTCCAAGTGATTTGTCAGACATGGTCCCACACACATCGGAATGGATGAGGTCTAATATCTCTTTAGACCTAGTTTCACTATTATGAAATGGATTTCTTGTATGTTTTCCCAAAGAGCATCCCTTGCACACACCTTCATGATCTAACTTCATATTAGGAATACCATGAACCAATTGACTAAGAGTAGGGATGACCTTATAATGTAGATGACCATACCTCCTATGCCACAACTCAATGGGACTTATTTCCATATGAACCAAAGCTTGAGGAGGTGGTGTAATGACTCTATAAAGACTTCCTTCACGAACTCCAATAACCCTAGCTTTATCAATGCTAGAGTCTTTTCCCCAAACCAATACTTTTCCATCAACAAAAGCAACTCTTTCCCCTTTATCTTCTAAACAAGAAATAGAAAGAAAATTCTTTTTCAAACCTGGAACATATAGAATGTTGTTGAGGTGCAACTTCAATCCATTATCTAGCTTCAATGATGTTGATCCCAGGCCTCTAACAACATAGCTTTTGTTGTCACCCAATTCCATTGCATGAGAAGATGGTTCCTTTGATAGTGTATGAAGTTGTTTACTTTCCCCTGTCATGTGTCTTGATGCTCCACTATCAATGATCCATGCATTGTCATCATTAAGAGAACTTGTAAGAGCAACCAAGAACCCTTGACTTTTGACCTTGTTGAATAAGTAGTAGATGACCTTCTTGATCCAACTTCTAGTAGTGTTGATACCCATTCTTATATAGTTCATCAAAGAGGGAGAATTCATGCCAACAAAGTGATCTTCGACTTTTCCTGACCTTAGCTCTGATCCCATGATGGAAAATCAAAGTAGTTATATTAGGGTTTGATTCTCCTTTCTTGATAATTACTTGTGAGTGTGTTGGCTTCTTTTACTTCTTTATTGTTAAAATTGGTAACTAGGGCCAAACTCCACATGGGTCATCTTATTTATGACAACTAATATTTTTCTTGGATTCCTCTCTCCGAGAGGTGTAGGATTGATCTAAATATCATCCGATTCCGACATGTACAAATGAAGATATGAATTTATTTATATTATGGACAAATTGTCAAGGTTGGCCAGTAAGCAAAACAGGCATTCAAACCCCCAACTCATCCTCAACGTTGCATATAAAAGAAGGAGACCTCAAGTCATTTTCACCATCATCTCATCTCTCATCTCTCTCTCCTCTTGTGATTGGGTACACATTTCTGGGCTTTCTTCTCTCTCACACGTGCAAAGGAAAGGAGGACAAATTTCTATTGACTACATTGACCAGCGTTGATCGAGTTGCGAGGAGGATGTTTGACTGCGTTGGCTTGAAGCGTTGACTTGTTTTGTCTTCGGTTTGGGTGAGGTATCTCTGTCCTAGGAGGCCGCAGATCTTGGCACTAAAACCAAGGCAATCTGACCTCTCCTTTGACCACCGTTGACTGTACTAGGGCTGGCCATAGAGTTGAATTTCGTTGACTAGTTTTGTCTGGAGTTTTTTGGACTGTTTTGTTTTGATTAGACTTGCTATTGGAGGCCGAAGTTGACTGGGTTTGATCGAGATGAATTGAGGAAGAAATCTGCCCTATTGACCAACATTGACTTTTCTGGTTAGAGCTCTTCGCTGCTGTCATAAATGATCAAATTTGTAAATTGTATTATCTCTCTCTTTGTTGAACTATTGAAGAATATAAGAAGATTTGATCAAGGGTTTCCCCACATTGGGGTTTGTCCCTGGCTGGTGCCACATCTTGTGTCCTCTTGTCTTGGCTTGTCTTCTACTGTTTATGTTTATGTTCTATCTGCATTTTACTATCATGTTGATGTGATTACTAAACTGGATATTGATATTGGGCTAATAAAGAAATTGAAATAAAATTTCTCTAAAGCATATAAGATACCATTGTTACCTAAAATTAACATGGTATCAAAGGTGAGGTGAAGATAAAGCCCAAGCAAGAGTGAAAGAGCAATCACCAAAGACATTTGGACAAGGACAAAAGGCTCAATGGGTTCTTGATCCCACTTCTTGGCTGAAGACAAGCTCCGTGAAAAATCTTACTATCATGGATGGAAGATGTCCCTTGATTTGACCATGGAAGAACAAGAAGTGTTGGATTATGTGAAGGGTAAAATCCCTGAGCCTCCTTCAAATGCACGACTGCTTGAAGACCAAGTACAATAGGGCTGAAGTCAAAGAAAAGAAGATTATCAGAGATTCCATTGACAAGCGTTTGGTGGCCTACATCTCTGAATTGAAGACCTCCAAGGAGATCTACGACAAGTTGATCAACATGTTCAAGGTTAGTGATGCTAATCAAATTTTATTTCTCAAAAATAAGTTGAAGGATATTAAGAAGGGCAAGGACGAGGATATTCAATCCTACTTCTTAAGGATCACTGAGATCAAGAATGATCTACTTTCAATTGGAGAGGTCATTCCTGACAGGGAACTTACTATCACTACCTTTGGAGGACTCCCACCCGAGTGGTATATATTTAGAACCACTATTCTCAATAATGATCGAATTCCAGGGTTTGAAGAATTGATGTCAAGATGCATTCAAGAAGAAACAAGGATGGTGGAGCAAAGAATGCCTTCTAATAGAAGCAACCCCATTGCATTCTCCGCTCATGCCAAAAGGAGAAATAATGCAGGGTCTAAATGTCATTTCAATGGAAAGCCTGGTTCTAAGGGAGGAAGGGTAGGCATGTGCTTTGTTTGCAATAATTTTGACCATTATGCAAGGGAGTGTCCAAATAGAAGGGACACATCACATGATGATGATCACAATCATTCTAAGGGAAACTTCAACAACAACGATTAAAGGAATGGTAGGTCCAATGGTAAGGGAAAAAGGAATGCAGGACATCAAGGAAATGATTGACCCTCCAAGAAAGCAAGGAACTCTAGGTATGAAAAATCAAATGTTGTTAACAATAAGCAAAAGGAATACTATCTTATATCGACTCTCTCCACTACCTCTCTACCGGACACTTTGGCGAATTGGCTAATTGATTATGGTGCCTCAAGGCACTTCACCAGATACAAGGAAGCTCTCTCTAATCTTATAGAGAAGGAGACAAACTTGGAAATCATCCTTGGAGATGATGCCACCTATCCCGTAAAGGGAGTAGGGAATGTTCCCCTTCAATTGAATCAAGGTAACACTATTCACTTACATGAAGTACTATATGTACCTGATCTCAAGAAGAACCTGGTGTCCATTTCAGCAATGGAAGACAAAGGACACAAGGTGGCATTCATGTTCATTATAAGGCTCTACCCGATGTGAGACAGATGGTGATAGGTATGCCCGAGTTCAAAGTAGAGCATGAAGGTGTATGTCCAGATGTGCCGAAGGAAAACTTACAAGGGGACCATTCCCCTCAAGTAATAGCAAGACCACAGATATATTGCAATTGATCCACTCCGACATATCCGTTATGATGCCCGTAAATTCTTTGGGAGGATACTTATATTATCTCACCTTTACGGATGATTATTCTCGCAAGACTTGGATCTACTTCTTGAAAAAGAAGGATGAAGTGTTCACCTAGTTCCGTCACTTCAAAGCCTTGATCGAAAACCAATCCGAGAAGAGAATCAAGATATTGAGGATTGATAATGGGACAGAGTATGAATCCAGTGAATTCCATGATTATTGCAGAGAAGCTGGCATTAAGAGGGAGACTACAATGCCATACACCCCTGAGCAAAATGGTGGGGCTGAAAGGAAGAATCGCACTATTGTTGAAGCTGTTCGTACCATGCTTCATTATCAAGGGCTTCCAAAGTTCCTATGGGCTGAAGCTGCAAACATCGCCGTGTATATTCAAAACCGATGCCCTCATCAAGCATTGGACTCCAAGATTCTTGAAGAAATGTTCACTGGTAAGAAACCCATTGTCTCTCATTTTAGAATTTTTGGAAGTCCCATATATTTTCATTTGCCGAAAGAGAAAAGAAGCAAATTGGGTGCATCTGGGAAGAAAAGAGTCTTTGTGGGCTATAGTAAAAGTTCTAAGGGTTATAGAATTTATATGGCTGGTCAAAGGGAAGTTGAGATAAGTCATGATGTCACCTTCGACGAAGATATAACTCTCAGCAAGATCAGCAACCTTCCTATCCCAAGGAAGGACAAAGAAGCCGACACTGGAAAACAGGGTGCAAAAGAAGATGAAACAATGCCAGATATTGATGAACCTATGGATCCTGTTGATCCTCCTCCTCAAGAGCCCTCCTCCTTCAAGAGGAGACCTTCATGGTTTAGGGAGATTCTCGAAGATGCCGAGAGCAATATTACACCAAGAGGGACTTTTCGTGAAAGAAAGAAGCCAAACAGGTATCAAGGATACTTGACCATCATGAGCACTATCATTCAAAATGAGCCTTCATCATTTGAAGAAGCTGTGAAGTAGCAAGTATGGAAGGATGCTATGAATGAAGAATAAGAGTCAATTATGAAGAATGATGTCTAGGATGTGGCCCCTAGACTCCAGGACAAATCGGTTGTTACCTCTAGGTGGTTTTACAAAATCATGCATGGAGATGATGGAAGCGCTGAAAAGTTCAAGGCTCGATTTGTTGCTCGAGGCTTCTCTCAAAAGGAAGGTGTAGATTATGATGAGATATTTGCACCTGTTGCCTGATACACCACCATCCGCTCGATCATAGCCCTTGCTGCCTCGCAAGGATGGAACCTACATCAGATGGATGTCAAGACCACTTTCTTGCATGGTTCGATCAAAGAGGAGGTCTATGTGGAACAACCCGAGGGGTGTGAGGTTCATGACCGGGAATCTCATGTATGTAGGTTGAAGAAAGCTTTCTATGGTTTGAAGCAAACACGTCGGGCTTGGTATGAGAGGATTAATAGCTATCTGATGAAGCATAGATTCACTAGAAGTGAAGCCGATCTGAACCTTTACTTTAAGGTTGAAAATGATAAACCTCTCATACTGGTACTTTATGTGGACGACCTCTTTCTGACAGGTGCAGACCCTCTCATTCACAAATGTAAGAGGGAGTTGGCTTTTGAATTTGAAATGAAGGACCTAGGATTGATGCACTACTTCCTAGAGTTGGAGGTCTGGCAAAAGCCAGGAGAAATTTTCCTATCTCAAGGAAAATATGTTGTGAAGATATTGGAAAGATTTGGGATGGTGGACTGCAAGCCTGTGACTACTCTGATGGAACTTAACTTTAAGAAGTTATATGGTAGTGTTGACGGGCCTGAATTGGGAAATGCCTCTGAGTATCGTCAACTCATAGGAGCACTGATGTTCTTGATGAACTCTCGTCCAAACATATGTTTTGCAGTTAACACATTGAGCCAAGATATGGTTGAGTCTCATCACATACATTGGATTGGTGCCAAGAATCTTCTGAGATATCTTCGGGGCACAATCACTCATGGACTGAGATACACTGTTGGAGATGTGAGGCTTGCATGGTTATTCTGATGCTGATTGCGCTGGCAGTGTGGTGGATCGCAAGAGTACTTTTGGATGCTGTTTTTCTTTGGGTTCTGCTTCGCTATCCTGGATGAGTAGGATGTAGAAATCTGTTGCTTTGAGCACTGCTGAGGTCGAATACATAGTTGCTAGTATGTTATCCTGTGAAGCTGTTTGGTTGAGAAAGCTCTTCAGTGAGCTGTTTGGACATGTGCTGGATACCACCGTGATCCTCTGTGACAATCATAGTGGGATCCGATTATCAAGAATATCTCGTATTTCATGATCGCTCCAAGCATGTAGATATCAGGTACCACTTTATCCGGGATATGGTACAACGAGGAGTAATAAGGCTCCATCACATTGGGACTGATGAGCAGGTCGTCGATATTCTAACAAAGCCCCTAGGGAAGGTCAAGTTCCTGGCCTTTCGATACTGACTTGGAGTCGTGGAGAGACCCTCTTATGAGGGGCTTGTATGATATGGACATTGAGCTATGGGAGCTCCGGGGGGGCTTGGGTTACTTCTTGGAGCGATGAGAAACCATAGGGTGAGTGGTTCAACCTTCCCCTAATGGTTTGCTGTGTACAGGGTGAGTGGTTTAGCCTTCCCTTGTGATACCCCATGGCAACATGTAGGCAGGATGAGTGGTTCATCCTTCTCCTGCTGAGACTTCCTACCCATGTAGGCTGGGACTCATGGGAAGTACATCTCATCTGGCCAATGAGTAGAGAAATGAGGATAGGGACCATAGTACTACCGATGGACTCATCGTGTACTCCCTACGCTAGGATGACCGATATTGATTTGGGATCAATTGGAATTGACATCAGGTCAGTAAGAGTGGTATGAGACACTCTTTTAATTGGAACTGACTTCGAGTCAGGAGTGGTATGAGACACTCTCTTTTATTTGGGACTGACTTCGGGTTAGTAGAGAATGGTATGAAACATTCTCGATCACTTCTTCTTCAAACTCCACATGGGTCATCTAAATTATGACATCTGATATTTTCCTAGATTCCTCTCTTCGAGAGGTGTAGGATTGATCTAAAGATCATCTGATTCTGACATGTGCAAATGAAGATATGAATTTATTAATAGTATGGACAAATTGTCAAGGTTAGCTAGCACGCAAAACAGGTATTCAAACCCCCAACTCATCCTCAACGTTGCATATAAAAGGAGGAGACCTCAAGTCATTTTCACCATCATCTCATCTCTCTCTCCTCTTGTGATTGGGTACACATTTTTGGGCTTTCTTCTCTCTAACACCTGTGAAGGAAAGGAGGACAAATTTCTATTGACTGCGTTGACTTGAAGTGTTGACCTGTTTTGACTTCGATTTGGGTGAGGTATCTCTGTCCTAGCAAGTTGCAGATCTGGGCACTAAAACCAATGCAATCTGACCTCTCCTTTGACCAATGTTGACTTTACTAGGGCTAGCTGCAAAGTTGAATTTCGTTGACCAGTTTTTACTGGAGTTTTTCGCACTGTTTTGTTCTGATTAGACTTGCTATTGGAGGCCGAAGTTGACTGGGTTTGACCGAGATGAATTGAGGAAGGAATCTACCCTGTTGACCAGCGTTGACTTTTCTGGTTAGGGCTTTTTGCTGCTGTCATAAATTATCAGATTTGTAAATTGTATTATCTCTCTATTTGCTAAACTATTGAAGAATATAAGAAGAATTGATCAAGGGTGTCCCCACATTGGGGTTTGTCCCTAGCCAATGCCACATCTTGTGTCCTCTTGTCTTGGCTTGTCTTCTACTGTTTATGTTTATGTTCTATGTGCATTTTACTATCATATTGATGTGATTGCTAAATTGGATATTGATATTGGGTTAATAAAGAAATTGAAGTAAAATTGCTCTAAAGCTTAGAACATACCATTGTTACCTAAAATTAACATTTATTATCTTATCTTTCATCAAGCAATTACCATATTATGTGTATATGAAGATCACAAAACAAGAGACACAAGATGTAGGCATTATGCCAGGGCAAAACCCCCTCGAGGGAAAACCCAATCAAGAAAATTCTTCCTTTCAATAGTATTCTTTGAGGCTCTTCACCCTAGACAAAGACCAGGCCTTTCCTCCACACCAAGTCAACCTCCCAGATCTTCAACCTCCTTTCCAGCAACTTCGACTAGGCAACAGTTTCCGGCATCAGCAAAACTTGGAAGACTTCGATCTCCCAATCTAGGGCACGAAACAGAGAGAGAGGCACCAAAAGTTCGATTTTCTTCTTCTCCTTAGACTTCCCCAAATTCGCACTTCCTTTGGCTTCCTGGCTTCAGACTTCACACTTCCTCAGCTACTCTTGAGATATCGAACTAGCTTGAGATGTGATGCTCCAAATGACTTCGACTAGCTCGTATTTATAGGCTCCATGTGAGGTCGAATAAGTGTCCTTAGGCCAACTTGGTGTGGAGGATACATAAATTATATTTGATTCAATACTAATCTTTTTTACATTATTCAAAAGCCCAAGAAGGGTCTCTTTGAATGTACAATGACTCTATAAACTCAATATTAATCCTAGGAGTCCTCAATGGGGACTTTGACTAATATAATGATGACCCAAACATGAACCCATGCTTTAATAAGTCATTGTTACAATATTAAAAATTCTTTTCTTTATTCTTTTGACAAGTACATTTCATGATGACTCAAATACATTAATGAAGACAACAAAAGAGGCCTTTGAGGGCACATTACATCACTCCACTACACAACATGCCTAAGCCGTTTTGCACCTTCGAAAGAACAATGATGACCTTGCAGATGTAGTGTTGTCCCTCCAAAGCAGAGCATTGGGCACTTTTTATGATTGTAGATGATGATTGACACCCCATAGCACCCCAGATGTTGAAATGATGACCTCCTCTTCCTTGATGTTGTACCCAGTGGACCCAGAACACCCCTAGGTTTGCCTTTATGCCATTTGATGGGCGTCTCTTGGTCCGAAGTCTAGATGATGATGGTCATCCCTAGGATGACAAGGGAGGACTTGTACTCTCTCTTGGAGCCTCAACACTGGAGAGAGATAGTGCAACATCACCCATTTAGCCCTTGAGAGAGCGAGTTAGGGCAGCCAAAGCATGGGCTTTTGACATGGAGGCACTTTGAGGCACTTCTTGAGGTCTCCCCTCAAGAATTGGAGTTGATTATGATGATGGGACATCTCATTAGCCCATTCCACACCTTTTTGTAGCATTTATGGCCAAGAAAGTGCATGATGTCATGCTTTTGGAGGACATCGACCCACACGTGTGGAGTTTTATGGCATTATTTTATTGGTTTGAGCTGCAAGGTTGGATTGCAACCCCTTGTCTTGTCAAACACGCAAATTCAAACTTGTTTTAGGGCTCGTGGGTAATATGTTTATAAAAGTGAAGGGATAGACCTCATATAATTAGAGGATCCCTCCACTTCATTTGTTCATCGTCACACATGTGAATTCAGCGTCCTTCGAGGGAGTGTGAATTGCCTTGTATATTTCTATACTTGGTAAAAATATGATTTTTGTGGAGCTTCTTACTATTGAAGATTGATTTTTTCTTTGGAGACATCTTTTTGGGATTGAAACTAAGTTGCAGGAAACGTGGCCCTAGGGGGCGTTTCTCCAGGGGAAACGAAACGAAACGCGTTTCCCCGTACCGTACGGCCTGGAAACGCGTTTCCGGCCGTACGGCCACGTTTCCCGAAACGGAAACGTGGCCATACGGCCGGAAACGCGTTTCCAGGCCGTACGGGCCACGTTTCCCCCAAAAAAACATTTGTTTTTTAAATTTTTTTTTTTCTAATGTAGATCTCTTACATTTGTTTACCCTAGTGTTGATATGCAGTTCATGGTAATGTTAAATTCTTAAAGTAAAAGTGATATTCTCCTTTATTTTTTATTTTCATCCTTTTACTTAAATTTTTAACATTACCATGAAATGACTCAGGATGTTTGAGAGTGGTTTCGCCGTCATTGGATTTCATATGGAGAAAGTAGAATTTTAGATCTTACTCAAAATCCAGCAGACTTATCTGTTTTTCAGGATTTCAAGATTGGGGGGATTTCAATGTTTCCATTGGATTTTATCATGTACTAGGGTATGGAACTTGTATTTAATCGAGAGAACAAAGCCCTCTATGCAGGGGAGACTCCCAATAATCAAGAGAATGTAGGGTACTAGGGTATGAAACTTGTATTTAATCAAGAGCACTAAGGTCATTCGACTATGTAGGAGGAGACTCCCAATCAACCACGAGACAAAAAATTAGAAATTTCTCGTGGCTGATTTTGGATATTTCTATTTTCATTATGTGATTATTCATGAGTAAATGTGATGTAAATTTAGATACTTATAGTCTATGCATTGACAATTGACAATTTTATCATAATGTAATAAATTAGAATGTATCATATATGCTTTATGATTGCACATATTTCTTAAATTCCTAATATATATATATATATTATTATATATATTCGCGTTTCCCCGTTTCCAAAATTTGGGGAGGTCGCGTTTCGTTTCGCTTCCCGTTTCGGAAACTCGTTTCCGTTTCCCCGTTTCGTGCAACTTAGGATTGAAAGAAGGCTTTTCTTGAAGACGACGTAAGTTTATTGTTAATTTTTCTATATTTTGCATGTGAATGAATTATTGCTAGGGTTCCAAAATGTTCCATGACTAAATGCTTTTTGTTTATTGGAGATCTTGGTAAATTTTTGCATGTTAAAATTATTCTTCTGTGAAACCTATAGAAGAACTCCTAGGGCACATCTTCTATATTTAATTTCTCCCCTCACAAAAAGGTAGCTAGGGTTTTACAAGTGGAAAATTATAGTTTCTATTCTATTCTAGCTTCTATACTCTGTGCAGGGATTATCATTGGACCAGTTCTGTAATTGTCTCTATGGTGCAATCAAATCTTTGGCTAATGCAGAATAAAGTTTAACTATGCTATTTCTTTGTCTCTTCTAGCTTGTTAGTACTTTGCGAGTTTTTTGCAGTGCCTTAGAGGTTCATTAAGCCTTTATTTTGGTAATATTTGCCACGTCAAGCACTCTTTTCAGTTCTTTCTCTTTATGATTTTAAAGCTAATGGATGAGAAAATTTCCACCATATAAATTTCAAAACATTATCATAACCTCTTTGGTTGCTTGATTGCATGCCAAAGAATATTTTCCTTGTGCTGTTTTTATGTATGTGATACATTTTAAATTCAGCACATAAACATTTAGGGACACGCCCCTGAGGTTGGCAAGCACCAGCCCAAAGAGAAAGGAGATTTGCTGGTCACCTTCTGGGCAATTTTTCCTAAATATTGCACTGTTTTCTCACCGCAGATTACAATTCATTCATTCTTCTATAGTGCTGATTTCTGTGCTGACCCCACTGTGTCATCATTATTTATCAATAGGCTTTTCTATTTCTCTGCATCAAGCTCCAATAGTGGCCCTCAGGTGCAGTGTTACCAGCTCTCATGCATAAGTTCATTTCCCATTTGTGTTGAGGCTTTTCCCATGTAAGGTATGTGCCTGATCAGTGTGCCTTCTTCCTTTGGGGATTCCATATGCAAAACTTGACTGACCAAACAACTGGCATCTTTCTGTACTGACTGTTTTGCAGTCAGGAGATCTGTGATCTCAACGCCCTCCTTATGAGTATAATTATCCTCTGGATGAAAGGAAAATGCTGTCAATTTTACAATTTTGAGAACTTTTTCTCTTGTTTCTTGTTTTTCCACTCTTTGATTTCCTTATATGTTTGGTACTGATTTGCAGGTTTTTTCTATGAAATCAATGCATTTTGTTTCAGTAGTTGGGGAAGGAGTTTCAACCCAAAAATTCAAGAATGGGCAATTCTACTCTTCAAGTAAGAACATGCTTTATAATACTAAAGCTGTGCAAGAAGATGATTTGTCAATGCTAGAAGCTTTCAATGACCGTTTTGAACTAAAATTGTCTGGTGTTCAGGTAAGAACCCGGTCAATGACATAAAAACTTATATGAGTTTGCATTGTGATTTGCTTTGTAGACTGCAGGTAGCTGCAGTCTCTTCATTTTGTATTTATAACTGGTGGCATGTATGTGGCAGGGGAAACTGGAAACTCCCAATACATTATCTAATGTCGCTTTCATACAAGCTTTTGATGCTAAGATAACAGTTGACAGATGTGTTCTACAAGATGAGCTTGCAATGAATCAGCTGAAGGTAATTGACAATCATTTTAATACATACTCGTATCATTTTGGCCAATGTTACCAAACTCGGAATCGGCAATAAATCGGCGAGGCAAAAGAGTGAAGAGTTTTAATCGGATCGGGAAAAAATCGGCAAAAAATCGCTGAATTCATTAAATAAAAATATGCACATATATTGAAATGAAAAAAATAAATAAATAAATTTCATTAATATTCAGTAAAGGCATGTCCAAAAAATGCATAATATCAATAGATGTCCAAAATATCATGAATGAATAAGTATCTCATACCCGTCATAAAAAATACATTGGAAATAATTGATTTTTAATAAGTGATATCTTAACCTCCTGAACTCTAATTATGATGTTTTTTTAGTGAAAGCGGGTGATATTTCATGAGAATTCAATACAATAATAATACACAAAAAAAGAGCAATTTACCACATATTTGAAAATATAATTACATACAAAATATCCAAAAATAATAATTAAAACTCCAAACATACCCAATTCTGGTTGTTTCGTTTTTTGTGTGCATACCTAAAACGGATATATCTACCACCGAATTATAAAAAAATCCATACAGCCAATACCGGTTTTAATCGTCCTTTTTTCACACCATACATATATATGTGTAAAAGTGCACGCACACCTAAAACAGATATATTTACCCCCGAACTATTAAAAATCCAAATATAACCGGTTCCAAAATAGATCACCGATTCTCTGCAATATTCATGTCCATTTTTTTTGGTTCGAAGGTCGCGTATTATTAATAAACAGGAATTTCAGATATATGCTCGTAACCGGCCTGCTTCAACTGCCGCTTGGCCTCGCCTACATTCACCACCTATCAGACCCCTTCAACAAACCCTTGGGATAATATTTACAGATTTCGGGGAGAACAAACTGAAACTTACCGACGGCATGAAATGGGGTGGGAGAAGCGTTTAAGAAATCAATGAATTCCGCAGCCATGGGATGAACCTCGACTTTGGCCTGCATTGCCATTGATGAAATGACCTGACCCAAGCGAAAACCCTAAACCCGGTGTATGGAATCATGAATGGCTCTGCGGCGTCGGCTCTGCGGTGTATGCAGTAGCTCTGCGGCGTCGGCGGTGGACCGATAAACCCAAGCGAAAGCCCTAAACCCAAAACTGGCGGGACTCGACAAAATCGAGAAAATCGGAAAAAATCGGCAGAGTTTCGGATCGGATCGTTTCACGGGCGATCAGATTGGGAATCGCGAGTACTCGCGAGTACTCGCCGATTCCTGTTACACTGATTTTGGCTACTATGTCTCCTAGTCACCTGTCCTCTTTTTACTCTTTTGATGTTTAGGATTTTAGTGTTGAGAAATCTAGGGCAAAGTAATTGGGTGATTTCTCTTCTAATGATAACTGCTTGTGAATGCTTTTTACTTCTTTAGATTAGGATCTTCTCTTTATTTAGATTATTATTGTGTTCTTCTTCATCAAACAACTACCAATGCATAAACAATAAAGAGACTAGAGACACAAAATGTAGGCGATCAACCAGGGCCAAAACCTCTCCAATTTGAGAGGAAAACCAAAATGAATTCTTCTTCTTATAGAGACTTCAATTGACAGCACGACCTCTCCAAGACCAAGTCACAAACCCTTCTTTCTAGCTTCTTCTTCTTGACCAAGTCCACACTAGTCAAACTGCTAACTTCACTCTCCTTCTTGGTTACCCTTCAGATTTCGACCTCCTGCAATTCTTGGCCTATTTCAGAAGCCCTAGTTGTAGCATGTGGGAAGTGTCACCACCAAGATTGTACCCTTGATCCCTTCGTTTAGGATGGAGACTTCTCCTTCAACTTGGCTTGCATTCTTGACTAGACTTCTTCCTTAATTTGGCCTCCTTTGATGACTGAGATAACTTCGGCTTTCCCTGCAGCAGATGATACTTCTCCTTGCACGTGTGATGGATATCAGCCCTAAAACAGACCCAAACAACTTTATTCTTCCCTTCTTTCTTCTCGCTGGCTATGAGGCTATCTTCCTTGACCTTTTCGCACTTCTTCTAGCTTCAGATTGCTTGACCGAAAAATCTGCTATGCCTGTATATAGTGGTTTGCCCATGAGAAATAAGCCGACTTGACTGAGTTATAGGCCGACATGTCCTTTCTAGAATCCTCCTTAGGCTGACTTGAAGGTGAGCTTGTGACAAGGTCTTGGAGGGTAATTTACATAATCAAAACTTTTTACAATGTGTAACATGTCTTCAATACATGACAATGACTTCCTAGACTCTATGACTTGATGACCAACCCTAAAGGCTCACAATGGGAGCCTTAACTAAAATAAAATTCCTTGCTCATGAAACCCATGAGACAAGCATTACAAAAATAATTTTATTTTTCTTCTTTACATCAATTACATAAAATCACAATTACACATGTCATTATGAAGACCGAACCTAGTTACACTTTTCAACATTCAGTAGGGAGTAAGATGGCATCAATACAATAATATATATTTGAGATTTTTGTTACTGGGCATTAGTATTGATGTATAGTTGTGTCCATGTGAAAGTGTCTCAACCAATTGGTCTTGCAGGTACATGGAGTGCTACCATCAATTCATTTTCTTCTTTCTTCTAGTGTTTGTAATGCATTGAAGGAGTTTAGTACGAATCACTGGTTGAAGCCTGATGACTTTAAAAGGGAACAAATGACAGTCAGATTGAACAATGTCTCTCATGATTGCAAAGTGCGAGAAGGGTCAGCATTTGGCAGTATTGGTGTTGATAACTTGTCCACTGATCAGCCGGGTATTTCCTTGAACAGTAAAAAATCTACTACCGACATGCTCAGTGTTGTAAGGTATAAGGTAATGGTCGAGTTGAAGTCTCTGTCAATTGAATTGTGTCTTGATGATGGGGATGAAACTTGCCAGGAAAAGCTTACACTACATGCTCAAATTGAGAACATGAATGTTGAGTAAGTTACATGACTGATATTATTGTACAGTATGTCTTTTCATTTAATATTTTTGTGTTGGCCAGTTTGTTGACTGCATAGCATGTCAATTCATTGCCAGCTTGTTTTACTGTCTTCTTGCATGTATTTGGTTTTGATTGTAGATCTGTCCAAGGAGCATGTGGATGCAAGTTAGGGATTGGTATGGAAACGATAAATGTAGAGGTTCCTAATGTAGTGGGGAGTCCAGCATATAGTATCCTGTGTACAAAGAAAATTTTATCCACTGGGTCATCTATTATAAGAGTAGATGACAATTTTGCTTCTATGCCGATAAATTCTTTATCCAACAAAGAATTGAAGAGTGGATTAGAAGGTAAATTTGTTTGTTTTCTTTGTCAACATATCCAGCAAATAGACTGTGTTACAGCGACAATAAAAGTATCATTGAACAATTTAGAATGTCACTGCCATCCAAAAGTGATTGGAACTTTACACAGGTTTTTCTGTGATGTTATTTTCCAAGAAAGCATGTTATCTGGGGTCAGAACTGTAGACAATGCTCCAGTGATGGAAGTGGGGAAAGCAGAGACAGCTCAGCAATCAGTACCCAATATAAAATGCCCAAAAGTTGTCATCTCCAGGCTGGATGACTTTTCAAAGAACTTGGGTATTTCATCTGATCAATATCCCTTCGTCTGCTTTAAAAATGGGCTTTCAAAAAACCATGATAAATCATGCACAATAGATTCAGCAAACGATGAGAAAGATGCATCAGTGTTTGATAAGACTGTGAAGACAGAAGATGGAGCAGCCTACACAAAACTATCAGGGGACATTGAACCAAATAACCTTGGGACTACAACAGTCATGGATGTCAACTCTGGTATTAATGAAAGTGATGCTTCTGATAAATACACATTCAAGATCGACCTTGAAGTGGACAGTACAGATATTCATTTTCATGACTCTGCCTGTGTTCTGGCTACAGTTGTAATACCCAAATCCAAATCTTTTGTTTTTCTTTCCAAGGAAAATGCTTTATGGGATGTGATGATTTCTTTTGAGGGTGTCAGACTCTTGTCCTTATGGGCTCCTGCTACTCTTGGTGAAGTCCTTTGGGGACCCTTATTTCATGGTCCATGCCCAATTGTGAATCTACGTTTCCTGAAAAAAGAGAAAATTAATGGATGTTCAGAACTTGAAATGAGTGTGAGCATCCAACATATATGCTGCGTTTTACCAAGTGATTTTTTAGCTGTTGTGATTGGTTACTTTGCATTTTCTCACTGGGAGAAATACTTACAAACAGAATCAGACCTATCGAAGAGCAAAGAAATTTTGACTTCTGAGAACACAAGTTCTCATTTCCACTGTAAAGTGGAAGTGATTGATTCTGTGTTGATTCTGCCTGTGGAAAAATCTTGTAATGAGTTTCTGGAACTTGGTTTGCCAGAGTTATTCTTCACTCTTCTTCCGAGCTGTACCATTCCATATAAAAATGGAAATCTAAATAATGAAAGTACACCTGCAGTTTATTTGAGTGCTTCTAAAATGGACTTCATTGATGTTGCTGGAAGACAGCTGTCATTGTCATTTGCTTCAACGAGGAATGATGAACCAAAATTGTATGGAAAGGATTCATGCCTGGCAAGTGCAAAATTGCCCTTAATTGAAAGACTAGATGCTGATCTGTCCCTAAGAATTCCATGCGATGTGAAAGGATCGTCTCACTATCCATTTGTACCTACAAGCATTGTATTTAATTGTCAAAGCTTTGAAGCAAATGTCCTAGGTAGGAGGTTTTTCTTCTAATTAATTGTCTAGGCATTGTTCATCCAGACTGTTGTCCCTTCAGATGTAAGAGTCAAAGAATTTCAAGATTCCTTTGTTTTTTTGAAAATTGTCTTATATTTATCGAAAAATATTTACTACCAGAAAACCCAAAAAAGAATGGAATTTCAAAATTCTAATTGTAGAGAATGAAGTAGAATATATTTCGTTTTTGTTTTTCAAGGAATCCTCACTTGGTTTGTTATTTTTTTGCAGAAAAGTGTTTTCTCACTGGAGTGCTAGCCATAGAGGACGTTGTGTTAAAACTTTCTACAGTAAACACAATATCCAAACTATTTGTATCAAGTGTATCTCAGTTCAGGGAATCCATAGTGGAGTTTAAGTACTCTAAAACCATTAAATCAGAAGTTCCTCCGGCACATTCTGTGGATGTTAAATTTTTCATGTCAAATGTTTTACTGAAGCTGCATACGTCCAGAGAAGAGGCTGTCGATGTCTTGGAACTGATTGGAAAGGTAGATGCACGGCGGCTTAAAGTGTCAGGATTTTGGAGAAATGAATCTCTTGAGGCTCTGGCTTTGGAGATTCTAAGCTTAGATGTGATCTCATGCAGCAATTCAGTGACCCTCTTGAATTGCATTTCAAAAGAGTCATCTCATCCAGGTATCGATGTACATTTATGCACATTGGATACAGGGATCAGTGAAGCCTCAATTTCTGTGCCTCGTATTGATATATGGCTACACTTATCTGCTTGGAGTGAACTTGTTGTTTTTGCTATTACCTGCATCCAATCACCTTCAAGAACAGAATATGTTTCTTTGGGAAGTTCACAAACAGGATTTACTGATACAGGGGAGTTTAATGATGTAGTTCAGCCATACAGTAGAAGGTCAGATGGGTCTGACATAAGACCTAGGCATTTCTGTTTGAAGTCTGAAACACTTAACGTATATATTCATATTCCAGACTATTCTAGTGAGGACAATGTTGGAGTTTCTGCCAAAGAACATGGCAATCGACAAGGTTTATATCAGCATGATTCTTCTGTAAAGCTTGATGACAGGGAAAAGCATTTCATGGGTCCTGGAAGTCCCTTTTACAAATTTTTGTCATTTTCTCTCTCTGTATATCTTGATGAAGTGATTCTTCTAGATGGTAAATGGACTTTCAAGGCCAGGATAGTTCAGATACAAGGAAAAACAGAGAACTTTCAGGAACAATGTGTTCATTGTTTGCCATTTTGTCACATTGCTGATATTGAACTTGAGGGGAAAGTATGGGATGAATGTGCGCAGCTGCAGAAATTGATTCTTTCAATCCAAATGGATACAGTGGATTTATGGTGTTCTTATCCCATCCTTTCTTTCTGGCATAACTTCAATTTTGAACAATCTAAGAAAGCATCTTCAATGGCATCTGCTTTTTCACTGGACGTATGCATTGGGATACATAAAGCTGCATTCCTATTAAGTGATGGAAGGGTAAGTGATACTAAATAGAGGAATATAATAGTTCTGCTTTTCTCTTTGGGTCTTTAAAAGCATCATTGACAACCATACTAGTGTTAAGCTTTCTCAGAATTTGCTGTAAACTTGAGATTGAATGCAGATCAATCAAATAATGTTTAACCCAGACAATGGAAACACTATTAACCAAACTCTTGATAGATGGTTGAGAAAGGAGAAAGGCAAGTTGTACAATAGAAGTGTAATATCCCCTTTATTTATTTTGCAGAACTTCAAGGGTTTTAATTGTTGGGAAATCCAAAGGTGTGGCAGTTAAATGATTTCCCTTATTAATGACATTATATTGTGATTTTTTTGTTATTATTATTAGATCTTTCAATTTATCTTTTCTTATCATCAAGACTAATGCCAAACAACAAATAGAAGAGGACACAAGATGTAGGCACGCTGCCAAGGCAAAACCCCACTCCAGGGGAAAACCCAGTCGAAATTCTTCCTTCAGTAGGTTCAAGATGAGACGACCAAGCCCCTTACAACCTAGACTAGAGACTCCTTCCATCAAGTCATCCTTGTCACTGTAATGTCACTGAAATATTATCACTGTAATAGTACTCAGCACCGAGACCTCCTCACTGTAGTGACATCGAACTCTTCTCATTGATTTGCACCGAAATCTTCACTGTTGTAACACCGAGCCCTTATCACTATAGTCATACCCTTAAACTTAGACCGAACCATGATCACTGTATTCATATCCTTCTCATTGCTGTGGTACCTAAACAGAGTTATTGTTGTAGCGCTGAACCTGTGGTAATCGGAGCTTCATATCAGAGATATTCACACTTCATTTCAAAGGTAAACCGAACTGCATTTCAGAGATGTCCGAACTTCAAGTCCACCTGTGATTTTTATGCGAGCTTCTGTGTTAGGTAATGCGAAAACCTCAGCTTGGTATATATAGTAGTTTGCCCATCATAAATGAGCCGGCATGACCATATGAATAGATGTGTCACTGTATAAGGCCGACATGAATATATTGAAGATAATTTATTTGAGGCCGACTTGCAGAGGCTGATCTTGAAGACTTTGATGAAGAGGCTGAGTTAATGACTTGATGGAGGAGTCTTTGACCAAACAATAAATGTCTTAGACAACAACCTAAAACCTACAATGGAGGCTTGACCTATAATTGACCCAAGCATGAAACCCATGCTTTAACAAGTCAATTTAATAATAATAAAACTCTTCTTACTTTTTCTTTTGACAAATATATTGCATTTTGACTTCAAGTACAATTATGAAGACCGAACCTCGTTACACTTTCCAACATTAATTAGATAGTTATTGGTGAGGGAAATTTATCCCAAAGACATTACAGTTTGGAGAACATCAGCAAATAAAGAAATATTGCAATTCAAATTATGACTTTATTGCTGGAATTCATAAGAGGGATTTTTACATATTAATTTGGGAATAACACCTGGTGGTATGCTCCAAGAAACATGACTTGTCACATATGTGTCTCCTTCCTTGATTAAACTGGCCCACACACTGTGGCCTCTTGTCAAAGCAATTTGATCGGCTCTAAGAAGTCTAGACGACCTCTGCTGCTTAACTCAACCTCTTGGCAAACTCGGTGAATCAACCCTTAAGTCTGATGCAATGACATTTGCTAGTTAACTCGTCTTCTTGGCAGGCTCTGCAAACCAACCCTTTTTCGTGCAATAATTCCCACCAGATTTAATATGCTTGGGAATCTCTCTTTCCAGGTAGTGTAGCCGTGAACCTGTCTTGATGGCCTCTTGATGAATTAAAGAATTCGGTCGTTGAGTCTTGGGCAGTCGACTTTATATCACTTTCGATTAAAAGCCCGACCCACGGAACAACATTGGCGCTGTATAGATCTATTGTGCTCCACGGAAATCGTTACTCCCACAAACTCATCCACTAGAAAGACTGGGCCGCAATATGGGCTTTTCTTAGTTCACCAATCCACCAAGGAACCCACTCGTGTGGACTCCTCTACGTTGGGGATCCCATTGGTGAATTAATTAGGAGACAACAATGCAGATTCTGCAATTCTCCTCATTAAGCGGATTCACTCCAATGGTTGTCATTTTACTGGTGCAAGATGCAAATTGTGCAACTCCTGCTGCTTCAACCCACAATCTGGAGATATGGAAGCATCCCTGCCCTCAATGATCAATGAATCATTTTGCAGCTGGTTGACTTGTTGTGCTCCTTTCCTCCTAGTTGTTCTGCGTGGAGCAGGTAACCCACTTTAGACAAATAAATGATGCACATTCTAGACAAGTTAACGAGCTTGGCCCTTGTTTGTCCGATGATAATGCTACCCGTTCCTTCCTCGTGTTCAAATATGTAACTAGGTTCGGTCCTCATAATGTCCTATGTAATCTTGATTTTTGTATTTGATCTAAAAGAGAGAAAATTTATTATTACTATTTTTATGGCATGGGTTTCATGCTCTAGGTCAAATTTGTTTTAGGTCAAGCACCCATTGTGTGCTTCTAGGATTTGTCAAGAAGTAAAAGAGTAATTGTCATATGTAAAAGACGCTATTGGGCATCATGTATCAAGTCAAAGAATTTATGTAAGTCAAAGTTGTGTGATAAAGTCCCTCCAAGACCAAGTTGGCCTGCAAGAGGACAAGTTGGTCTACAAAGAATGATGTCAGCCTCAAGATGACAGTTCGAACTTCAAGAAAAGAGTATATATAAAGAGCACTCAACCTCATTTGAAGAACTCGTGTTCAATCAAGCAAGGAAAAAGGACTGAAGAACAAGAGAAGATAAGGAGATATCAAGAAGAATAAAAAAATCTGAAATTTTGGGTTGAAATCTCTCACGTGTAAAGGAATTAGGGCATCATTCTATTGCAGCAAAGACAAAATTACAGTCATCATAGAAGGTCAAATTTTGGGTTCAAAAGGACAAGTTTGGAAGCCGAGTTATCAAGGAAGAAGAAGCAATTCAAGAGGGGAGAGAAGGTCAAATTCAGGTTATATCTCCCACACGTGCGAATCTGCAGCTATTGTAGGAAGGCTGAAAAGTGCAGACTTGAAGCAGTAGGTGAAATTCCTAAGTGAGGCCGAAATCTGAAGTGTCGAAGAAGTTTGACTTGGGTTGACTTTGTGCAGGACAAGCTCATCGAAGGAGAAGTTGACTTCGTCTTGGAGGGGTCTTTGTCATGGGTCTTAAGTCTTGGAATTCGTCATTTGAAGATTCGATAAGAAGAGAAGAATTCTTTTGGGTTTTCCTCTCAAGGGAGAGGTTTTGGCCCTAGCTAGCAGCCTATATCTTGTGTCCTCTTATTCTATTGATCTTCATAGTTTGGTAGCTGTTTGATGATAAGAACACTATAATAATCAAGTAAAGAAGAAGCTAGCTACAAGTACATCAAATTAAAGTAAAATACATCATAAGCAACTATCAAAGTAAAGAGAAATCACCCTAATCTAGCTGCTTTCGATTCCTTAACATGGTATTAGAGCTAAGGTGACAAGAAGAGGCAGCTCAAAGATCATTGAATTAAAGAAAGATACATAAGGGCCAAGCATAAGAAGAGTGACAAGGAAATCAAATCATCAAGGAGAACTAAGAGCATCAAGGAGACCCAACTATCACATCACAAGGATCATATCATCTTGAAGGAAGAACTTTTGGAAGAAGAAGAAGACCTCAAGAATACTACCTCCATTCAAAGAAAGAAGGACTCTACACATTTGAAGTATTCTTGGAATCCTTCACATTCAACATCATCATCCAAATGGAAGCAAAAAGAGCACTTGAACATCATCAAAGGAATCAAAGTGATCTTCCTTTGATTGAAGAAAGGATTACATCTCGAACATCTCTCCTTATATTGAAGAAGAAGCATTGTCATTCTTGAAGAAGATCATCAAGAAAGGCATCTAGCGGAAGATATCATCAACGAGACATCTTCATCTGACAAGTAAGTACTTTATATTTTATGTCTCAATCTACAAACCAAACGATTTCTTTCTGCAAGGAGAACAATAAACTTGGTGGGAACTCGAACTACCTTGCATGGAAGAAGAGAATAGATTTAATTCTCATGGAAAATAAGTTATTGAATATGTGGAGGGCTCAATCTCCAAAGGTCCACAAGAGCAATCTCAGGCACTATCGAGGTATATGAAAGTAGAAATAAGGGCTCAAATGATTCTCATTGAATCAATCAAGGATTCTCTCATCCCCTATGTAGTTAAGTTGAAGACATTGAAAGAGATCTATGACAAGTTGGTAGAGTTGTTGTCTGTAAGTACTGGAGGAGAAATAATATCATTAAGAACCGAATTATACAAGATGAAAGTATCAAAGGAAGAAGGGGTAGCCTCATATCTCATGAAGGTATCTCAAATAAGAGATCAACTACAAGAGCTAGGAGAAACAATGTCAGATCCTGAGATGACCACTCTTGTACTCAATGCATTACTAGATGAATGTGGCAACTTTGTATCAAGCATCTATAGAAAGAATGAAGTAACTTCATTAAGTGATTTATGGTCATTATGCAAGATTAATGTTGGGTCCCTATAATACTAGTGATTACCCCATTACTATTGTAGTTATACCCCCTATTTATATTGTTGTGCCCCTATTACCCCCATATTGTTATTTCTGTGCCCCATAGAATCCCTCTATTGTTATTTTTGTGGCTTTATATTATTATTGTTAGGTCGGCTGGATTATATTGTGACTCCTTAGACTCCTATATATAGAAAGGAGGTTTTGTCATTTGTATCATCCAAGAATTGTTCATTTATGTAATGTAAAGGAGGTTGCCCCCTCGAAGAGGCTAAATTCTAAGGCGTGGATTTATCTTTTCTTGAGCTGGTTTCATAACATTTGGTATCAGAGCTTTGGATTCTAGGGTTTCGCTGCTCCAAACAGGTCATCGTGGCATTTTCGCTATAACTTTTTTTCTGTGATGTTTCAGAAGTCACAAAAAAAACCCATTTGAGAAGAATTGGCGCTGAACCTTGGGTCCGAATTTCAGAGCTTTTTGCAAGATATTTTCGGGATATGATCTGAGGAAGTTGGCCTTTTTGCAGACTCCTGAATTACATTCAAAACAGGTGACCTAGGGAAAATCGTCATAACTCTCTCTCTGAGGATCGGATTGAAATTTCGTAAAAAGGTACAAAAAGAGGACGGACTGTAGTTTCTTGTATGTGTGTTTCAGATTCAAAGGTTGAAACAGTGACTCGTGGCACTTCGTACAAGTTCGCTCTACTGAACCAGTCTAAAAGCAAGTCACTGTGGGAGATTTCACATAACTCTTCCTTGGAGAATCCAATTTGGTTCAGACTTGTGGCATTGGAAAGAGGACGCAGAAGGCTACTACAGGTAGCAATTTCAGAATTGGATGATCCGAAATTACAGAGATACATCAGATTCAATATCAGGCTTCTATAAAGTGAAAAAAGGTGTGTAGTTTTTTTTTTAATTTTTGTGTAAGCTTGGTTTAACGGAATTCAAAGGGCATAGTAAAACATTATTATCGGTAACTGATGCCCCGAGGAAAGAAAATGCAAACACCTAGTAAGGAACCTGAAAGCTCTAGCATGACTCATGAAGAAGAGGAAGAAATGCTACATGATATATCAAAATTACAAGAACAAGTGCAACAAATGTCACGCTCACAAAAGCTAACAGAAGCTAAGATAAGTGGCGTGGAATCTAAGGTAAATGGCGTGGAATCTAAGATAAAGGGCATGGAAGCTAAGATGGATGGCATGGAAGCTAAGGTGAATGGCATGGACGCTAAAATTGATGGCATGGATGATAAGATGGATGAATTGAAGAAGTTGCTACAAGAAAGGGTCACTAATGGTGAAAAGGTAGTAAAGGAAACTCATGATGAGAACAAAAGAAATGTTAATCATGATTCCATAGACTCTAATGTTGGATCGAAGACTCACCATGTTCCAAAAATCGATATGAGGAAGTTTGATGGCAAGGATCCCGCCACATGGATATTACAGATGGAGCAATTCTTCGATCTCAATAATGTGCAAAACACACAAAAGGTACGTATGGCAACTTTATATTTGGAACCAAATCAGTTTGTATGGTATCAATGGCTTTGTTCTCGTAAACAATTTATCACTTGGGCAATTTTTACGGAAGAATTGATAGCACATTATGAGGATACAAAAAGCAACACTTTTTTTAGCCAATTGATAAGTCTCAAACAAAAGGGTTCAATAATGGAGCACATTGAGGAGTTCCAAAAATTGAACATAAGGGTAAAAGATATTCCAGAGGAGCATAGGATTGATGTGTTCATAGGGTCTTTAAAGGATAATATCCAACATGATGTGCGCCTTTGGGAACCTGATTCATTAGAGAAGGCATTCAGGTTAGCAAGAAAAATGGAAAGCAAAATTATGGCAACTAGGAAGCATACCATTCACAACTATAAAGACGGAAGTGTTGTTGCCCATAGTCTTCCACAACCTACAAGGTTGACACCACAACAATTGGAAGAAAAAAGAGCAAAAGGGCTTTGTTACAATTGTGATAGCAAATACACAAAAGGTCATAAGTGTGCTGAGAAGAAATTATTCTACATAGATTGTGAAGAGGAAGAAGAAAAGGAGCAAGAAAGGTCAAAAGAAGAGGATATATTCCAGGAACAAAGCCTAGATGAAGAACAAATAAATCCGACCATATCTTGTAATGCATTGGCGGGAATTACCACTCCTCAAACCATCAAGATAGAAGGACAAATCAAGAAGAAAAAGGTAATAGTGTTGATTGATTCAGGAAGCACCCACAATTTTATTCATTGTAGGGTAGCAAAAGAATTGAATTGCTTCCTATATCCAGCACCAGAGTGTCAAGTGATGATTGCAAATGGAGGAACAATAAATTGTTCTGGAAAGTGCCATAATATCAAGCTATCCATGGGAGAATATGTATTGACTAGCCCAATGCTTTCCATTCCAATGGGAGGTGCTGATGTTGTACTAGGAGTCCAATGGCTACAATCCTTGGGTACAATAGCTTTTAATTTTCAAGAACTTTTCATGAAATTTTCTGTGGAAGGAAAGGAAGTTGAATTAAGGGGTATTGCAGGGAAACCAGGAAAGATAATCAGCTCTAATGGCATGACAAAGCTTCTAAAAAAGGAGCAAAGAGGTGTAATTGCACAATTATGTTCGCTAGATGTTTCCACATTGGAATCATCTATTTCTCCAGATCTCCAAAAAGTCTTGGACAATCATTCCAAGGTATTTGAGACTCCCAAAGGTCTCCCACCTATGCGTGATCATGATCATGCTATTCATCTGATTCCAGGAAGTGTTCCTCCAAACATCAGGCCGTACAGATATCCCTATGTCCAAAAAAGTGAAATTGAACGTATGGTTGCAGAAATGCTAGAGGCTGGTATAATTCAACCGAGTCAAAGTTCTTTCTCAGCTCCAGTAGTATTGGTGCACAAGAAGGATGGATCATGGCGCATGTGTCCAGATTATAGGGAGCTCAACAAGCTCACTATTAAAGATAAGTTCCCCATTCCTGTTATTGATGAATTACTGGATGAATTGCATGGATCAATTTACTTCACCAAGTTGGATCTTCGTTCGGGATATCATCAAATCAGAATGAAGATTGAAGACATTCCGAAAACAGCATTTAGAACTCATGAGGGTCATTATGAATTTTTGGTCATGCCTTTTGGCCTTACCAATGCACCTTCAACATTTCAAGGTTTGATGAATTCAATTTTCAAACCATTCCTTAGAAAATTTGTGTTAGTATTTTTTGATGATATACTAATCTACAGCAAGTCTTGGAAGGATCATGTTGAACATGTTGACAGGGTGCTACAACTATTGGAGGAGAAACAATTATATGCAAAAAGATCCAAATGTTTCTTTGGAGTCCAGGAGGTGGAATATTTGGGTCATATTGTATCTCATGAAGGAGTTAAGGTAGACCCTAGCAAAATTAAAGCCATTAAGGAATGGAAAATCCCCACATCCATAAAGCATCTGCGAGGATTTCTTGGGTTGACAGGGTATTATCGCAAGTTTGTTAAGAATTATGGGAGAATAGCAGCACCTCTAACAACATTATTGAAGAAAGATTCATTTTCATGGACTCCGGAAGCAACAAAGGCCTTTGAACATCTTAAAGAGGCAATGTGCCAAGCACCGGTCTTAGCTACACCGGACTTCACAAAAACCTTTATTGTGGAATGTGATGCTTCAGGAAATGGAATTGGTGCTGTTCTAATGCAAGATGAAAGACCCATTGCTTTTGAAAGTCGTCCAATCAAGGGAAAGTTTTTAAGCAAAGCTATTTATGAGAAGGAAATGTTGGCAATACTCCATGCACTTAAGAAATGGCGACCCTACCTAATGGGAAGACACTTCAAGGTAAAAACGGATCATGATAGCCTTAAATACTTTTTAGAACAAAGATTATCCTCTGAAGAGCAACAAAAGTGGGTCACAAAGATGTTGGGTTATGACTTTGAAATCATCTACAAAAAAGGGAAGCAAAATGTGGTGGCAGATGCACTCTCAAGAAAGGATGAGGATGTGGAAGCATTGTTGTGTGCCATTTCTATTATCCAACCAGATTGGATAAACGAAGCAAGGGAGGAATGGAAGAATGACGAAGAAGTGTGGGCACTTATTCAAAAGCTACAACAAGATTCCAGTACTTCTGATACATTTAGCTGGCAAAATGATTCGTTATGGTACAAAGATCGCTTATACCTCTGTAAGAATTCCCAGCTAAAACAAAAGATTCTTATGGAATTGCACACTTCTCCCTTAGGAGGGCACTCAGGATTTTTAAAAACTTACCACAGGGTTAAGAAGGAATTTTTTTGGGATGGCCTTAAATCAGATATTCAAAAGTTTGTGGCGGAATGTTTGGTTTGCCAGCAAAATAAAGTTGAAACAATTAAGACACCAGGTCTATTACAACCTTTATCCATTCCAAGCCAACGTTGGGAGGAGGTTTCAATGGATTTTATCACAGGTTTACCCAAGTCTGAGGGAAAGAGTGTCATCATGGTGGTAGTTGACAGACTTACCAAGTATGCACACTTTTGTGCATTATCACATCCATTTAAAGCCAGTACAGTTTCTACTGCATTTATGGAAACAGTTCAAAAGCTACATGGAAACCCAAAGATTATTGTAAGTGACAGAGATCCCATTTTCACTGGAAATTTTTGGACAGAATTATTTTCTTGTCTTGGTACTCAGTTAGCTCATAGCTCATCTTATCATCCTCAATCTGATGGGCAAACTGAGATAGTAAACAAATGTTTGGAAGGATATCTTCGTTGCTTTGTATCTGATAAACAGACACAATGGGTCAAATGGTTGCCTCTGGCTGAATGGTGGTATAACACTTCCTTCCATACAACAACAAAAATGACCCCATTTATGGCACTTTATGGGTATCAACCACCATCCATCACATCATATTTAAGAGAAAATTCTAAGGTTCAGGCAGTGGAACATCACATCGAACATCAACAACAAGTCCTCCAACTCTTAAAGGATAACCTCGTGTTGGCACAAAATAGAATGAAACAACAGGCAGATCAACATCGCAGTGAAAGAAGTTTTGATGTAGGTGATTGGGTATTCCTACGGCTACAACCATATAAGCAAATGTCCCTAAAGCAAGCTAAGAAGGATAATAAATTATCACCAAAGTATTATGGTCCGTACAAGGTGTTGCAAAAGATTGGTACTATGGCATACAAATTGGAGCTTCCTGCAGCTTCTCGATTGCACCCAGTTTTCCATGTTTCATGTTTAAAGAAGGTTATAGGTGACAAGCTCCCAATTCAAACAATATTGCCAGAACTTGACGAGGAAGGAAAAATTATATTGGAACCGGAAGCAATCACAGAAACAAGAACTCGACAGCTACGAAATCGATCAATTTCAGAGTATCTTATCAAGTGGAAGAACTTATCCGCTGAAGATTCCACATGGGAGGATGAGAATTTTATGCAGAAGTATCCAGAACTGCTCAAGCGTTGAGGACAACACTTTTTTGAAGGAGAGGGGCATGTTGGGTCCCTATAATACTAGTGATTACCCCATTACTATTGTAGTTATACCCCTATTTATATTGTTGTGCCCCTATTACCCCCATATTGTTATTTCTGTGCCCCATAGAATCCCTCTATTGTTATTTTTGTGGCTTTATATTATTATTGTTAGGTCGGCTGGATTATATTGTGACTCCTTAGACTCCTATATATAGAAAGGAGGTTTTGTCATTTGTATCATCCAAGAATTGTTCATTTATGTAATGTAAAGGAGGTTGCCCCCTCGAAGAGGCTGAATTCTAAGGCGTGGATTTATCTTTTCTATCTTTTCTTGAGCTGGTTTCATAACAATTAAAGTAACTAGATTGAAGGTGAAGAATGATGTTGGATCAAATGAGCAAACACATGCATATTCAGCGATGACAAGGAGGAAAGGAAAGTTTCGAAAGTTTGAGCCTCGAAAGAAATTTCAAAAGAAAATAGACATGTCTAAGATTCAGTGCTATGAATGTAATGAATATGGGAACTTCAAAAGGAATTGTCCTAAACTCAAGAAGGGCAACATGAAAAGAAAGGAAAGAAGTGAAGCCCATGTGACCAAAGAAGTTGAAGAACCGAAAGAGAATAAGTCAAAGAAGGAAGAAGTGAAAGACCTCTACTATTGAAGGTCTCTCATACGTTTAATTCATTTTTCAGTTTATAGAAGATAGAAAGTCATGGTAGGATGCATTATAGTCATTATATGATGCATTATAGTAGAATGAAGATGAAGCATGAAAGGATAGCCAAAGTAGCAGTTTATATGGTTGAAGCAAGTCATCTAGCAAGATAGAAAGGTAGATCATCATACTTCATCATCACTAGGAAGAAGCATTTGTAGAATAAGGATCATCAAGATCCTCCATTGGAATCTTTGTTAGAAGGTTCACCTCTACTTAGAAGAAGCAAGTGTCACATAGATAGTCTACATTCCACATTGTGTGGGCTCCATAGTCTAGAAGGGTGAAGGTATGGTGATGGAGATGTGAAACATGACAATTTAGTTGAAGCATTCTCATCTTCAAGCAAAGAAAAGGGACGCTGCTGTAGGAAGCCTAGATGATCACATCAATGAAGAGGTATGCATATATTTGTTAACTTTGATAAATGGATAATGCCATGTGTATTAGTTATTGTATCATCAGAGGTGTTATAGTCTCGAAACTTTGTGAAGAGGCTAAAACACAGTTCTCCATAGCCCATAAATCGTTTCTGTAAATTTCACATATAAGTGTCTCAATTAGATTATTAGCCTATTTTTATTTATTTTCTAAGTCTAAACTCAGGAAATCTGTTTAATTAATCATAATTAATTGAGATAAGGTGTGAATCATCTAGAAACTCATACAGATCGACTAGGAAATAATCTGGGCCCTCGGTTAAGTTTTAAGGAAGGAGGGGCTCTCATTTTGCTCATCATCTATCATTTTCAGAATTTGTCTTTTGACATAGCACACTTGAGCAGTGAGCTGAGTCTGCATGTGTTGTTCAACACACTGGCTGTTTCTAAGCGGAAACCCTAGCCCTTGCTTCGATGGACTTCGAGTGCCAGCGCAAGGAGCTGTTGATTTGGGGTAGCATCGGATGTGCTTTAGCCATGAAATTTGGTGGAGAGGTTGGGGCACATGAAATCTCCAATACCGAGAAAGGGTTTGGGTAGATTCTAAATAGATTAGGAGATATTAAAATAATTAATATTTTTAATGGAGTCCCTAAGTTTAACTTAGGGAAAATAAAATATTAATATGTATTAATATGAATCTGTGTTAGAGTGGTCCAAAAGACATGGATCAAGCCAGATCTAATCTTAGTCGTTGATTAGGGACTTAATCTCGGCCCTTGAGATGTCAACAGGAAAAGTATAAGAGGAGGCTTGAGGGTCACTTGGAGAACACACCAGAGTGATCAGTCATTCTATTCTCTAGTGCGAGGTTTGCTAAGAGAGATAGAATTAGTGATTGGGAGATGCAGCTGAGGGGCATTTGAGTATAGAGAGACAGAGAGGCAGAGAGTGCCGGGAGAGCAGTGCAGTCGCCGGGGAGAGTGACGCAAAGCTAGCCAGGGCTCATGCAGAGGCAACGGGGAGCTGCGCAGAGCCTCAGAGAGGCCAGCGTTACTGACGCAGAGGGCCAGAGGGTTGATGTAGGGCCTCCTAAGTCAGACGCAGACCCATTCGGGGTGACGCAGGGCCAACATGGGGCAGAGAGGGGCTGACGCAGTCTAGAGAGAGGCTGACGCTAGGGTTTCTGGGGCAAATTTGTGCTGAGTAGCTGCCTGAAGGTTTATCTGGGGTTTCAACCAGGAGCTTTGTCAGAAACTGAGAGGCATTACTGCCAAAAAAATTCTCTATTGGGTAGGCCAGTTTCGGCACCTAGATTGTACTCTGATATTTCTTAATAAGAAAATCCTCAGATAGTTGCACCGGTTTTCCCACATTGGGTTTTTTCGGGGATATTAGTCCAAAAATAATGGTGTCATATGGTGTGCTTATTTCTGTTTCTTTTAGTTGTTGATCTGTAATATGTTGTGCATGCACTAGTGTTTATTTTCAGTGTTTACATTGTAAATAACTTGTTAAGTAAATAACAAGTAGGTAGGAATAAATCATATAAAGTGCATGGAAGGTTTCTAACTAAGTAAACTTAGAAACTTCAACATGGTATTAGAGGGTGATTGCAGATCACCGGAGGGCTAAAAGACATCAACCTAGCGGAGCATTAGCAGTAGAAAACAACGGTCTTGAGGTGACAAAAGATGTTTCTAGCAGAGCAACAACAAGGAAGGGTGCGTCAGAGGCTAAAACACAGGAGTTCTCCATAGCCCATAAATCGTTTCTGGAAATTCCACATATAAGTGTCTCAATTAGATTATTAGCCTATTTTTATTTATTTCCTAAGTCTAAGCTCAGGAAATCTGGTTAATTAATCATAATTAATTGAGATAAGGTGTGAATCATCTAGAAACTCACACAGATTGAGTAGGAAATAATCTGGGCGCTCGGTTAAGTTTTAAGGAGGGGCTCTCATTTTGCTCATCATCTATCATTTTCAGAATTTGTCTTTTGACATAGCACATTGAGCAGTGAGCCGAGTCTGCATGTGTTGTTCAACACACTTGCTGTTTCTGAGCGGAAACCCTAGCCCTTGCTTCGATGGACTTCGAGTGCCAGCGCAAGGAGGTGTTGATTTGGGGTAGCATCGAATGTGATTTAGCCACGAAATTTGGTGGAGTGGTTGGGACACATGAGATCTCCAATACCCAGAAAGGGTTTGGGTAGATTCTAAATAGATCAGGAGATATTAAATAATTAATATTTTTAATGGAGTCCCTAAGTTTAAACTTAGGGAAAATAAAATATTAACGTGTATTAATATGAATCTGTGTTAGAGTCGTCCAAAAGACATGGATCAAGCCAGATCTAATCTTAGCCGTTGATTAGGGACTTAATCTCGGCCCTTGAGATGTCAACAGGAAAAGTATAAGAGGAGGCTTGAGGGTCACTTGGAGAATACACCAGAGTGATCAGTCATTCTATTCTCTAGTGCGAGGTTTGCTAAGAGAGATAGAATTAGTGATTGGGAGATGCAGCTGAGGGGCATTTGAGTATAGAGAGACAGAGAGGCAGAGAGTGCCGGGAGAGCAGTGCAGTCGCCGGGGAGAGTGACGCAGAGCTAGCCAGGGCTCACGCAGGGTCACGCAGAGGCAGCTAGGAGATGTGCAGAGCCTCAGAGAGGCCAGCGTTATTGACTCATAGGGCCAGAGGGCTGATGCAGGGCCTCCTAAGGAGACGCAGACCCATTCGGGGTGACGCAGGGCCAACGTGGGGCAGAGAGGGGCTGATTCAGTCTAGAGAGAGGCTGATGCTGGGGTTTCTGGGGCAAATTTGTGCTGAGTAGCTGCTGGAAGGTTTATCCGGGGTTTCAACCAGGAGCTTTGTCAGAAACTTAGAGGTATTACTGCCAAGAAAATTCTCTATTGTGTAGGCCAGTTTCGGCACCCAGATTGTACTCTGATATTGCTTAATAAGAAAACCCTCAGATAGCTGCATCGGTTTTCCCACATTGGGTTTTTTCGGGGACATTAGTCCAAAAATAATGGTGTCATATGGTGTGTTTATTTCTGTTTCTTTTAGTTGCTGATCTGTAATATGACTGGTGCAGATGGTGGAGGAGCTGGCATATCATCATCATCAAGCCAATGTGTAGGGCTATTGGTTGGTTGGTTGTCCAAAACAGGAGAAAAAGTTTTCTACTAGGGGGTTACCCATTTTGTTGGGTAATAGGAATATGTTCCTTTCTTCATTTAAGGAACGACTGATGTTTTATTTCATCATAATCACATTAATATAATCTTGTTCTAACATGTTTTAAACTTGTCCAAGCATTGCAATTTATAATATAATTTTATAATTGAATACTAATGATCTCTAGAATCAAATTGCTATAAAATAAGCATAACTTTAAAAAAAATTAAGACATAAGTATGTTGAAATTTCTAAGTTTGACACGTTAGAAATCCCTACTGCATTATCTAGTTTAATTTCTCCTACTTGTTTATTCCATTAACAAGTTATTTATAAATATAAATACTAAAATAAACACAAATGCAGCCTTAACTCATATACAAATCAGAAACTGAAATAACTGAGACAAACACACAAGGGACACTGTTATGTTTGGACGATTGTCCTCGGAGAAACCCAATGCGGGGAAATCAGTGCAACAGATACGAGGGTTTTATTATTATGCAGTTTCTGAATACAATTAGGGTGCTAGAAATGGTTCACCCAACAGAGAATGCCCTCGGCAGTAGTACCTCTCCTCGGAGACAGATATTCCGGCTGATCAATTGCTGGATGAACGATCCCACAACAACTATGGTAGCTTCCACTACTCTGCATCGCTCTGCAGCGACTGCGTCACCCTTCCTGGCTCACCAATACTTAGTCTGCCCCATGAAAATTCTTCCAGCTTTGCCTCTTGGCCTTGCGTCAGCGCTGCTAGCTTCTGCGCAGCTACTGAAGCCTCTATGTCAGCTCTCACACCCTCTGTGTCACCCACGCTGGCCTCTTCAACCTCTGCGTAGCTTCCAGCTGCCTCTGCATAGCACCCAGTTGCCTCTGTGTCAGCCTCTCCAGGCTCTGCGCTGTCTCTATGGCACTATCTCTGCCTCTCTGCTATGTATTCTTAGCCGTGCCGAATTTCCTCTCGCTGCAACCAATGTTGCACGAAGTGGGAGCGAAGCAGAAGCGTTTTTTGGAAGCGGGGACGCCGAAGCGTCATTTTCCAAAAATCTAGGAAGCGAAGCGTTTGCGGAAGTGTCTGCTATATATATATATTTATATTTTTTTGCATTTATACTCAAAACAAACATCCCAAATACCAAATTAATTGTAGAAGACATGAAAACATGCATATTTTTGCATAAATCAAGATAGATATGGCATCCATTGTACATTAATGATTAATTATTCGAGCATCAACCATTTAGAATCTAGATTCTTCTCCTCTTGTCTAGCCTTTGCCTCTACCTCGATTGTCTAGGGATATTAGTCAACATTGCCCAATTTTGATCAAACTACCTAATTCAAGACTTAAAATATGGTAGAAAAAGCTTAAGATGCTTGATCGATGATTTTGACTTGATTGAAAGGTAATTTTTTGCTAAGGGCGTGCTGCGTGACAAAGGAGTTCAACAATTAACACCACCAACACTAGGTACATATAGGGCTTGGTGCTCTTGATTAAATGCTAATCGCATACCTTCATACTTGATATAATCTAATGAAATGCCACAATCCCATTGATCCTGAATTCCTGAAAACTATTAAGTCTGCTGAATTTTGAATAGGATATGAAATTCTATTTTCTCCATATGAAGTCCAATGAGGCTGGAACCACTCTCAAACATCCTGAGTCATTTCATGCTAATTTTAAAAATTTAAGTAAAAGTGAATTTATATTTTTTTGCCTTCATTCGTCACCCTAACCCAAGGTGGACCCACCCCCAACAAGCAAACTCACCTAAAATAAAAATAAAAATTGAAAAAAATAACGATTTTCTAAACGCTTTTTTGGAAGCTTTTCCAAAAGCGTACGGAAAGCATACGCTTCCCCCACCGAAGTGCCACGCTTCCGACGCCCGAAGCATCGTACGAAGCGCTCTTCGGCGCTTCGGAAGTGCCACGCTTCTGAAAAGTCCAGGAAGCGGCAAAAAATGCCGAAGCGGAGCTTCCGAATTCGGAAGCACCGCTTCCGGCCAAGCTTCCTAGGCGCTTCCATACGGGACGCGCTTTGGGGCTTGGAACCGTGGGGAGGGGGGCGCTTCGTGCAACATTGGCTGCAACAGATCAAAACCCCGCTCCAGAAAATCGAACTAACTGATCAATTTGGTGTATCTCCAACTGACCCTCAAGCCTCCTCTTATACTTTTCTTGTTGAGTCTTCAAAGGCCGAGATTAAGTGCCTAATCAATGGCTAAGATTATATTTGCTTGATCCATGTCATTTAGAACATTCTCTCCCAGTTTTATATTAATACCCATTAATATTTTAATTTTCCTAAGTTTAGACTTGGGAACCCCATTAAACATGTTAACTATTTTAATATCTCTCCAACCGGGTGGAATTTCCCCAAACCATTTTTGGGTCTTGGAGATCTTATGTGCCTTAGCCTCCCCACCAATTTTCATGGCTAGAGCACATCCGATGCTACCACAAATCAACAAAGTATATATAGATTGTGTGTGTATATATAGATATACGTGTCTATTTCTATATGTGCAGCGGTAAGATCCAACTTTTTTCTCAAAACTGGATAAATAATTCTCTCTGCCATTATCCTTATACATATCCTTATCGTTATCCTAATAACATAGATTCAGAGGGAAACCGCTACGTTTTTATTGAGTAGAATGATAGCATTAAAATATTGTTACGGCTGAGTTCATTAACAGTGGCAACCCTTTGATGTTTAGTTATTGTTTCGTCATGGAAACATTGGTAAGGATCATATTCCATGCAAATGCAAGCAGTGGGGCATGTATTTGAATTTTGAATGAATGGTACAGGCTAGTTATCTGTATTTTCTCTTTGTTGGTGATTCAGTGGAGCTGTAATGCACCTATTATGGAAATTTTTATAAGGCATATACATTTTCGTGCAAATTGGAGAAATGGAACTCTGGAATCTTCCATCTCATTGGAGGTGCAAATGAACTATCACAACATTCACAAGGTTAGTGAATTGTACTTTGAACTTGATAACATTTTATCCCCATTATCTTAATGTTTGGTAAGTCTCTAAAAAATGAACTATGTAGAAGATGATGAAAAGTGGGCTTGCAGGTTACATGGGAACCTTTCTTGGAGCCTTGGAGCTTGCAGTGTCATCTTATTAGAAATTTTGGATGCAATGGCCTGTTGAGCACATCACCCATGACAAATATTCATATTGACTCATTATCCCAGCTCAATTTAAACCTTACAGAAGCACTAATGCAGGTATTTGGATGAATTAGTTTAATGAAACTGTCTTAAGTCTTTTAGGTTTTCGATCATATTGTTGTCTCCTATTTAGTCTGACAAAGTCTTTTGTTATTTTTTCTTTTCATGTGCATCATACAGGCTGCTGTTCGAGGCAATGAGATGATCAAGGATATGTTGGATGGATTTAGATCAGATGACTGTCCTGGAAATCATCAGGTTGAAGAGTATAGTCCTCTTGGGAATGCACATGTAAGGCGATATGCACCATATTTCCTTCAAAATGACACAGGAATGCTTCTATATTTTTGGTTGATTCGTGGTCCTACAATTGTGGAGAACAATGAAATCTTGGACAGAGCAGTAAGGAGTTCTGTTGAACCAGGGTGTGCTATGCCTTTGTTTGTTGAAGAAACCCCAGAAGAACTTTTTCAGAGGCGGAGGCCTAATCAGTCCTCTGAGAGGCTTGTTGATAGGAAAAGCTCTGGTTCGCGGCATCATATGATCTGCATTCAGCTTGAAGGAACTTCGAGAGCCTCAATGCCAATGTCAATGGATCTTGTAGGTTTGAGGTCATTAGAGGTTGATTTCTCTAAAACTTTCGGGACAAGACAAAGGCACCAGGAGCAAGATCCACCTGCAGGGATTGGCATACAAGAGACTATCAATAAGGCCTATTCAAATTCAAAGTTTGTAGTGCCTGTCATATTGGAGGTCTCAACACAACGTTATAGCAAGCTAGTCAGATTATATTCTACGGTTAGTATTGCTCCTATTACTGGTTGGTATTAATATTTAATATTTAGCTTTTACTATTTGAATACAAATTTCAATTTTGAATTGACAATTTATAGGAATTTTAATTGCAGGTCACACTCGTCAATGCAACCTGTGTTTCTTTAGAAGTACGCTTTGATATTCCCTTTGGAATTGCTCCAAAGGTAAATCTTTTTTTAGCACTAATGCTTATACAAGATCATTTAAAGTTTTTCTGGTTTTAATTTAGGGAAGCATTCTTTACAGGTGATGGATCCTATTTTACCTGGGCAAGAGTTGGCATTGCCTGTACACCTAGCTGAAACTGGTCGAATAAGGTATCGTCCCCTCGGTAGCAGTTATCTCTGGAGTGAAGCGCAATCTCTCACAAATGTTTTGTCACAAGACAACAGACATGGTTTATTACGGTCTTTTGCTTGTTATCCTTCCCATCCTACTGATGGTCCTTTCCGTTGCTGTATATCTGTACGGGAGAGTACAGTTCCTTGTTACTCTGGGATGAAGCAATATTCATTTGATTTCCAAGATCAAAACTCTGGGAATAATTTAAATGATAATGAGACTACTGGTAGCTCAGTTTCTGTGGCAGAAACCAAGGCTAGCTTTATTCGTCAAATCAGACTGACTGCACCTTTAGTGTTGAAAAATTGTCTTCCAGTAACACTTGCATTTTCTATTGAAAATGGTGCAGGTGTCGCAGTGAATATATTTGCTTCAGAGGTCAGACACTGAACTAAGTTGAAATTGGTAGCTTAAGGCATTATTCTATGACTGTTCATTATTGTAATAACTACTAAGATCTTGTACAAGGTTTTATGAGGTTATATAATTAGCAAATAACTGTTTGCATGAAATCTGAATTTGTTTTCCAGGGAGATGCTGTATCAGTTTTTGAGATTGATTCTGCTCATGAATTGGGTATAGCATTCCATATTGCTGGTTTTACCCCATCGTTTGTAAAGTTTCCTCGTTCAGCTATGTATGACACAGAGCTAGGAAAGGTTAATTCAGATGCAGGAAAGATCTTAATAACAGAAACATTGATCCTGAACCCTGATTCATCCAAAGGTGAATCTTTATATTTCTGTTATGATTTGGGGATAGTTATTATGTAAAGTTCCTTGAATTTATGGGAAGGTAACTTTTTCTGTCACTGTTTACAGGTCTGTTTACTTACTATTTTCTTCTGTTTATGAAGGTCTGCCTGTGTCTATTAAAGTTGAAAAGGCGCTGGATGCATTTTGTGGCTCCCGAGAACTTTGTCTCTCTGTACCATTTTGGCTCTACAACTGCAGTGGTTTGACTCTTGAAGCTATGGATGGTGACATGGATGAGCAAGTTGATCACAGAGTTGTATATTCCAGTTATTCTGACATGAGACAGGAACAATTGATGAATCCCAAATCTGGCATGGCAATTGCATGTGCTGACTTGCTGAGTACCATAGACAATGATGTGACATATAGGAGAGGGATACATTGGGAAAACCGTGACGTTCCTTGCAAAATATGGAACCATTTACCTTCTCGCAAAATAATATCAAATCGTGTTCTGGCCCATGGTTCTACTTCAGAGTCCTCTGGATATTTTGAGGATAATAGTCTTGGGATTTCGGGATTTTCGTCATTCAATGGAAGTGATAGATGGCCAAGGAAGGGAGGTAACATGTCATTTTCCAACTGTGAAGGTGGCAAAATAGAAGTTGGTGGCAAAGGAATTGACCAAATCCCCAAGTTCCACAACACATGTATGCATTCACCAGCAAAAGGGTTACAAACATCAGAGGCAACACTTAGACTGAGAATCTCGCAGTCCAAATATGTGGAAGATGCAATGGAGGGATCTGCCTGGTCACATCCATTCTCTCTTAACCCTCCTAATGGTTCAACTCCAGTGCTTATTCCCTACCCATTTAGCACTGGAGCAGTCATTATTTCAGCCATAAGAACTCCAGTTTTAGGAGCTTGTGCAGGGAAAACCACTGCAATCACATTTCAACCCAGGTGACTATGAACTATGCATTTCTTGGAATGTTTTTGTCTATTTTTATTGTTTTCTTCATTTTTGGTGTGTGTGTGTGTTCGGGAGGGTGTGGTGGCTGGTTATGTAGGATGTTTTAGGATGTTTATGAAGGTCTGCCTGTGTCTATTAAAGTTGAAAAGGCGCTGGATGCATTTTGTGGCTCCCGAGAACTTGGTCTCTGTGTACCATTTTGGCTCTACAACTGCAGTGGTTTGACTCTTGAACATATGGATGGTGACATGGATGAGCAAGTTGATCACAAAGTTGTATATTCCAGTTGTTCTGACATGAAACAGGAACAATTGATGAATGCCAAATCTGGCATGGCAATTGCATGTGCTGACTTGCTGAGTACCATAGACAATCATGTGACATATAGGAGAGGGATACATTGGGAAAACCATGACATGCCTTGCAAAATATGGAACCATTTACCTTCTTGCGAAATAATTTCAAATTGTGTTCTGGCCCATGGTTCTACTTCAAGGTCCTCTGGATATTTTGAGGATACTAGTCTTGGGATTTCTGGATTTTCATCATTCAATGGAAGTGATAGATGGCCAAGGAAGGGAGTTAACATGTCATTTTCCAACTTTGAAGGTGGCAAAATAGAAGTTGGTGGCAAAGGAATTGACCAAATCCCCAAGTTCCACAACACATGTATGCATTCACCAGCAAAAGAATTACAAACATCAGAGGCAACACTTAGACTGAGAATCTCACAATCCAAATATGTGGAAGATGCAATGGAGGGATCTTTCTGGTCACTTCCATTCTCTCTTAACTCTCCTAATGGTTCAACTCCAGTGCTTATTCCCTACCCAGTTAGCACTGGAGCAGTCATTATTTCAGCCATAAGAACTCCAGTTTTAGGAGATTGTGCAGGGAAAACCACTGCAATCACATTTCTATCCAGGTGACTATGAACTATGCATTTCTTGGAATGTTTTTGGATATTTTTATTGTTTCTTCATTTTTGGTGTGTGTGTGTGTTCAGGAGGGTGGGGTGGCTGGCTATGTAGGATGTCTTGGGATTTTTTATTTGAGATGCTCAAGGTTTTGGGCTTCTAAACTTGGTCATCTATCTTGGAATGACTCTATGATATGATTATTGGCCAGGTTTGTGTCAAATTGGGTATCACCTAAATAGCTCTAATATGGATACGGGTATCATATCTATTATGAATATGACAAACTTTTAGAACAGCCTGGATACAACATGACTAGGATTTGAGAATTATTAATCATAGAAGGCTAAAAATATATTTAAATATTGTATATATGTGTTGAATATAGGAAATATATGTTGAATATATATTCAGTGTTCCACGGGGACGCGTCCCCCAGTGTCGGGTGCTCACACCCCACATACCCGGGACGGGGAGTCTACTGGGGGTGCGTTTCCCCATGCACCCTTTTTGGGGAGTCTTGGGGAAGCGCAAGGGGGTGCGTTTCCCCAGTGTGGGGGACAAGACTCTCCAAAAGGGGTGCATCTGGGCACCCCCCCTTAGAACTTCAGTGTCTAGTATATAGTATATGGTGATATACTAGTATGTTTTGCTTTCAATTTAGATTCTAGAATGATGAATGATGAATTTAATTTTTAAATCAATGTAGATTGTACAATGATGAATGATATGGATCAATGTAATTGAATATATCATTATTGATTTTTTTTTATTGAATCTCATGCTATGGATGAATAATGAGTATTTCATATGAATGATGTATGTATCAAAATGAATGATGAGGATGGATCAATGTATGTCATTATTTAATACAATTATGAATTTAAATTTCATGTGTGGATCAAATTTCAATTTTCAATGTATTGGTATCCATAATATTATTAGTCTATTTAATATTTATGCTTTCATTATTGAATAATGAATATGAACTTGAATTATATATATATATATACCCCGACACCCCCCCCCGCACCCTCGAAATTTCCCTAAAATTTGAGGGTACTCCCACACCCTTGAAATTTGAGGGGGGACGTGTGTGGTGGAAGCCTGCAAGAGGCCTACACATCCATTACATTAGCATTACCCTCCTTTAGGAGATTTATCATTTGATTACATTGGTTACTAGGTCGACATGTGAGTTAGAGATGTTTTTAGCCCATCAATTTATAATTTTAGGGGCTTGTAGGCATAATTCAATTTAGTAGCTCAGGTATATATTTGTGATCAAATCACCATGAAACTTGTGAATTTCGGACCTCTTAGAGAATTTGCGCTTGCTTCTTGTGGGTGATTTTTGAGATACTTAGATGCATTATGATATATGGAAGCTAATTTTGACATTCTTTGGAGCTATTTCTTGGTCTAATAGAAGGATATATTGCATGTTATCTTGTATGTGGAATATTTTGTTGAATATCTTTTTCTTAAATGTCTAATGCAAGGAACTATTGATTCTAGGTTGATATTATATGCCCTAATTTGTTGAAGAATATCTAGATGAATGTTGTATACTTCGCTCATTGTAACATGTAATGAATGTTCCTAGTGGAGTACTTGTCATTCTTCGTCAAGATATTATTCCATTAAGTGGGTAATTGTTGAAATTTTGATAGCTAGGGCATCAAATTTGGACGTTAGAACGAATTTGGCTTATTATCTGAAACATCCTAGACTCTATATCCCCATAGGACAAGGCACTTGGTCTATCACTTGGTGATCAACCTTAAATTTTCCCCATAAATTTCTCTTCTCAAATTCAGCCCTTTTAAGGCTAGGAAGAAAAACTGAGGCTTGGAGCATAGTTTTAAAAACCAGAACCGATGACTGGACCAGTCCACTTAATAAATCGGGTTTCAAATCGGAATCGATCAAACCAAGAATTGTCAGATCTCAATGAACCGATTTTTAAAAAATACATTAAATAATTAATTTTTAATGAAAAAACTATTTTTAAGATTTAAAACCATGATTCCAAGCCAATAGAGACAAAATATGCAAAATTTGCTCATTTATATACCATGTAAATGGGAATATATCAAAATGGCACCGAGTGCAATACATATCATCGACAAAATACATAATTTATGAGGCTCTAAATGGCCTATAAAGTCCAAAAACAATGCTACAAGCTATGAGGCCATTGACCTACAACAAGACTACAAGCCTACACATGATCAATCATCAAATTCATCACCACTACTAGACATAGGATCATCATCAAGAGCTACATAGACATCATCTGGTTCAGAGTTTGAGGATGCCTCAGCCTCATCTACAACCTCAGTAGCACTGCCACCAATAACAATAGAAGTGGACCTAATGGAAGCACGAGTTGGTCGAGCTACATGACTAGTGCCTTCCATTGGTTGTTTGCCTTTCCTTGATGCGACTACTAACCCTGGTTCTGATGGTGCCACCAAATTTTGTTCATCCCTTGCTAATGCCATGTCAATATCAAAATCAACGTCAAACACAGGATCTTTAGTCTCCTCCACCCATTCTGATGTTGGATCAATTCCGTCCAACACAATGGGATCTAGTTCAAGTGTTTTGTTCATCATTTGGTTTTGCCTTAGTCGAAGGTTGTATTGCACGAAGACAAGATCATTTAACCGTTTTTGTTCCAAACAGTTTCTCCTCTTTGTCTGTATGCGCTCAAAAATAGACCAATTGTGCTCACAACCTGAGGCACTGCAAGTTTGGCTGCTCTAATTGAAAACTTTTGCAATTGAGGACATTGGCCACCAAATGACTCCCACCAATGTGCTGCAAAGAAAAAGACATTAATTAGTAACTTAGTTCATTTCATTACTTATTTACAAATTACAAGTATTTATAGATAATTTGAATTGTAAATTTGTAAACAATTTAACTTGAAAAGAAAAACAAATTGGAATTATTTACTTGGTTGATCCACATCTCTTGCCATCTTTCCCAAGTTTTTCCAAAGGTACCAACTGGCATATTGAAAAGAGTAAGTTGTTTATGTATTTCCAACTCGTTTGCATGGATAGGGACCATGCGCTCCAAGTAATCAATCAATCCGGCTCTGACCTCCCCATCCTGCAGATTTCCAAGCTGAGCTTTATAATGATACTTTGGGTTCAAAAAATACCCAACTGCATGTATAGGACGATGGAGTTGATTGTTTCATCTGTTATCAATGATCTCCCATATACGACCATATTTAGCTAACCTATCCTTGTAAGCTATTCGTATGCTCCTTTGCCTGATCCATAGCCTCATAGATGTAGCCCATGGCCAATTTTTCCCCATCCACCATCCTTAGCACCTTAACAAGCAGCTTGGTAATTTTCACAAGCTCTATAGAGCTTTTCCAAAAATAATTGTCAAAAACTTTCTTTTTGGTGTCTTTGCCATCTTGTCTAGGAGCCCACCGAGATTCAATCCAATCATTAGAAGAAAACATTTTCTGCAGGTTTTTCTGTTGAGAATTGAGACATTGCAACATGAGGAAGTGAGTTGCGAATCTCGTAATTGTAGGCTTGACAAGCTCTTTTCCCCCAATGTTTTTCCTCATTAGGTTCAATACCCATGAGTGGTTGTAAATGTATTTGTAATGCACTTGGCATGCTCTACAGTGCTTTTTATCCACTCCACTTTGTGTATGCCCTCAAGCATGAGGTCTATGCAATGTGTAGCACATGGAGTCCAAAATATGGTCTTATATTTGGACTCAAGTATCTTTCCAACGGGAACATAGTTTGAGGCATTATCTGTGATGACTTGCACAACATTTTGCTCCCCCACTTCCTGAATAATGTCATCCAAAAACTCAAATAAAAGGGTTGCATCCTTCATCTTATCAGATGCATCAACTGATCTCAAAAACATGGTTCTTTGAGGGCCAGAAACAAGGAAATTAATGATAGGGCGGTTCTTTCCATTGGTCCATCCATGTGAGATGATGGAACAACCTATTTTGAGCCATGACTCTCTATACTCAGCCAAATACTCATCAATAGAAGATATCTCTTTTTGCAAAAGAGCTCCCCTCAAGTCATGCATACTAGGGCCTTTGAAGCCCTTTCCTGTAGCGATAAAAAAGTCCCACATAGCTTGGTAATAAGGTGAATGAGCAACATTAAATGAGATATCTGCATCATACACCATCTAACAATGTATTGATAAGAAGTTTCTTTGCATTGTTTTTTCCAATGTTGATCCAAAGTGGGTTGATGACTTGGCTGGGAGGAAGTGGGATTAGCAGAGGCAATGGTGGCAGAGGATGAAAAATAACTTTGGATGTTTGTTCTCTTTGTTCCTTTTGATTGTTGGCCAAGAGAAGGAAGAACATAGTGAAAGGGGTCATTGGTGGAAGGGATAGAAGAGGAGTCTTGAATCTCATAATCATCATACCCACTCTCTTTCATGGCTTCTAATAATTCCCTCTTCCTTGCAATTTCATCTTGGATGGCCTTCTCCCTAGCCTTATTCTCCTCAAACTTTTCAAACTTGGAAAGGTATTCTGCCCTAATAGGACCTAACACTTCATTTGGTGCTTCACATGGCTTTACTTGGCCTCTTATCCCAGCCAAGTGTTGTTTCAATTTGAGAATACCCCCACCTCCAATAGATTTATTGCAAAATTTGCATATCATTTTTCCATCAATCAAATCACAATGAGCCCATGCATTGTCCTTGGCTTTTGGAGCCACGTTGGCTTGAAATAATTGAAATTTGCAAAGAAATCTGCCATTTAAAAAAAATTACAGCTAGGAAAAATGGAAAACCAAAGCTAAATTTAGAGAAAAAAATGCACTTTGTGGGCTACAAAATTTGATAGCATAGAAGTTTAAAACTGGAGATTTGATAGCATAGAACACATTAAAAAAATGAATACATGGACAACAGTGAAATGAAGAGTTTTTCAAGTGAAAATCCTTACCTGGAAATGCAAACTAGCTTCCTTAGCCTCCTCTTGAAGATGCCAAATCTACTGACAACTCTAAACTATCTCCAAAATAGCTCCAACTCCAACTCCAACTCCAACTCCAAGCCTCCAAGATGACTACTCCAACAAAAATTCAACACTCTCCAAGCTCCCAATCAAACTCACAAAAACTCCAAATGAGATGTGTGAGACGAATGAGAGGGATAAGCTCCTTTTTAAAGGCTTGGAGAGGGTGTTTTTGGAGGGAAAAACCCTTATTTTGCCTCCAAAACACCCTAGAACCTCCCTAAAACACGTTGTGTGGGTCTGTCATGGCCTTAGCAATGAACCAGTTGGTTTAGGATGAAACCCGCTGGTTTGACCATAAATCGGCTGGTTAGGGTTGATTTTTCTGATTTTTGGGCGAAATCGCAGCCTAAACGAGGTTTTTGTGCCAGTTTGACCTAGTCGGCCAATGAACTATTTGGTTTCCGGTTCAAGCCATCTGGTTTTTAAAACTATGGCTTGGAGTGAAATTTTAGGGAGGAAGCTTTTTGGTGGCATGAGAGGCTAAACATCAAGAGGTAGGTCTTGACAATAAGACCTATCATTTTCATGGGCATGCACTCAAATTTCATCCATAAAATCTCTTGCCCTAGGTGTTGCATGTGTGACAAAATTTCCATAATGTCAAAGGGAGAGAGGGAAGTCAAGATGCACAAAAAAAAAATCAAAGTTTCCACCATAATGCAACTCGCACGTGTGACAAAATTTTTGTGGAACAGGGCTGAACTTTTTTGAGGTTATTGCAGGCCGTAATTGGACATCTGCTACAGAATTGAAATTTTGAGTTTGACTAGATTTTGAAGAAGTTTGAGCAATGTTGACTTTGACTTTTGGAGGAGACATGGAGGTTTTGACTTGGTATCTTTGTGGCAGTTTGGTCTTGATCTTGGTCTTGGTCTTGGATATCTCTCATTTTGATCTGATTCTATAAGAGAAGGATTGTTGGGTTTTTCCCTGGCCTCTTGCCTAATTTTTGGTGTCTCTTGTCTCATTGTGATCTTTATGTTTTGAACTTTTGTATAATTGCTTGATGAAGAAGACATAAGAAGTAATAAGAAGACATCTAATATTCACAAGTAATTATCAAGAAGAGGAATTAAGTGTTAAATTGCATTGCACTTGGTTTCTCAACATGGTTTTAGAGCTAAGGTGAAGGAAAGAAGCTTGAAGATCACAAATTGTTGGCACTCTTAATTGGCGACATCTTTGTAGTAACTCTCTCTCTCTCTTCCAATGGCCAAGTACATGAAAGAAGGTCTCGAGGCTCTAAGGATTCTCCTTGAATCATTCAAAGGATATATCACCAATGTTGTTTCAAAACTATCTAAGGAAGTCCAGGATGGAAGTCTCTACTCTACTCTCACAAGTTCAATTGAAGATGACAACACATGGGTAATTGATAGTGGAGCTTCAAGGTATATGACAAGAGAACGTGGACATGTCAACACTCTATCAAAAGGAAGCTCTTCTCACAAGGTTGAACTTGGAGACAAAAATAACTATCTAGTTAAAGGCATTGGATCTACCTCCATTGAGTTGGAATCTGGTGGGAATATTCATCTCAACAACATCCTCTATGTTCCAGGTTTGAAAAAGAATTTACTTTCTATTTCTTGTTTAGAAGATAAAGGAGATGGAATAACATTTATTGATGGCAAGGTGGTTGTTTGGGCTAAGGGATTTAGTATAGATAGTGCTAGAATTATTGGGATTCGTGAGGGGAGGTTGTATAGACTTCTAACTCCTCCTCCTCATGCTTTAGTACACATTGACATCAACCCATGTGAATTTTGGCATAGAAGATAGGGCCATCTCTGTTTCAAGATATTGCCATTCTTGAGTCAAATGGTTATTGGTGTGCCCCAATTGAAAGAAGAACATGAAGAGTTTGTAAAGGTTGTTCTCTTGGAAAAAATGTGAAAAAGCCATTTCCTAGCAGTGACTCAAGATCCAAGGAAATCTTGGACCTAATCCATTTTGATGTGTGTGGCCCAATGTTTGAAAAATCGCTTGGTGGTCATCTATACTATTTAACATTTATTGATGACTATTTTAGAAAGACTTGGATCTTTTTCTTGAAGTCTAAAGATGAAGTATTCAACAAGTTCCAAGAGTTCAAATCCGAAGTTGAGAATATGATAGAAAAGAAGATCAAGACCTTAAGATCTGATAATGGAGGTGAATATACATCTAAAGAACTTGTAGCCTTTTGCAAAGAAGCTGGGATTAAGAGGGAGCTGATAGTTCCCTATAATCCTCAACAAAATGGTGTAGCTGAAAGGAAGAATCAATCTATCGAAGAATGTGTAAGAGCCATGATACATGATCAAGATCTTCCCAAATTCCTATGGGCAGAAGCTTCTATGACCGCAATATACATTCAAAGTGGAAGCCCTCACATAATTCATGGTGACATAACTCCAGAAGAAGCTTTACTTGAAAGAAGCCTAATTTTGGTGGCCCTAGAATCTTTGGATGTCCAGTCTACATTCATCTTGCCAAGGACAAGAGAAAGAAGTTGGATCCTACAGGCATGAATGGAACTTTTATTGGCAATAACCGCTCATCTAAAGCATACAAAATCTACATTAAAGAACAATGTCGTATTGAAGTAGGCAATAATGTCACATTTGATGAAAGCATTACATACAAGAAGTTCGAAGATATCCACATTTACTCTGATGAAGAAGGACTTGTCTTTCCCAATGAAGATAGTCCAAGTCAAATCAATTCTCTATAACCCTCAGTTGATCATCATGAAGAATCGAAAGGACCAAGTGAACCTGTAGAACCTGTCATCATTCTAGAAATCGGAAATGGACCTACTTAGCTTAGAACAACTTTGCAAGAAGTTGAAGGACATGCAACTGCAAGAGGAACATTAAGAGAAAGCAAGAGACCTAAAAGGTACTCTAGTTATGCAACATTTATGACTAAACTCATTGAATCAAAACCTTCTACTTATGAAAAAAAGGCTACTAAACAACACGTATAGAATATCAATCAATATTGAAGAATGATGTTTGGGAAATTGTTCCTAGACCAAAGGACAAATCTGTTGTGACTTCCAAGTGGGTTTATAAGATTAAGCATGCAACTGATGGGAGCATCGACAAATACAAGGCAAGATTTATGGCAATTAGAACACTTATCTCTATTGCGCTTCTATGGGATGGAATATACATCAAATGGATGTGAATGCCACTTTTTTCAATGGCACAATTGACGAAGAAGTTTATATTGAACAACCACAAGGATTTCAAGTCCAATTGAAGGAATCCCATGTCCGTAGATTACAGAAAGCTCTATATGGCTTAAAATATGCCCCTAGAGCATGGTATGCTCATATGGATGCCTATTTAATAAGAGGCTTGTTTTCGTCGAAAGTACTGCAGATCCTAATCTCTAGATCAAGGTAGTAACGAATGAACCAATGATCATATTTCTATATGCGGATGACTTATTAATAACAGGTGTGGAGCATCTTATTTGTTAATGCAAGAAGGAACTAGCAACTGAAGCTAACATGAAGGATCTTGAATTAATGCTCTATTAATTGGGCCTTGAAGTTTGGCAGAAACCCGACGAAATCTTTCTTGGTCAAGGAAAATATGTGATCAAAATTCTACAAAAAATTGGGATGATGAATTGTAAACCTACAACAACACCAATGAACACCAATGATCACCAATTTGAAGAAGCTAGGAAGTTTAGATTCATAATCCATTGTCATATCAACAACTGATTGGTTTTCTGATGTATTTAGTGAACACCCGACCATATATTATTATTATTATTATTATTATCCAATTTTAAGGTCACGACCAAGCCAGACACCACATTGGTGTATGAAACCCCCTTGTTTGTGGGACAAGGGACCCACCTCTGCACAATGATTTGATTACTAATTCTACGAAGGCATACATACTCTGCCCACTCTAGTTTTGAACCTGTGACTTCTTAGGAGGAAACACATGCTCTTAACCATTAGAACCACTACTCAAAGTCAGTTTTAGATGGAGCCCAAACATGATCATTGGATAGTAGTGAAATACATCTCGAGATATCTTCGTAGAGCCTTACATCATTGTTTGAGATATGTTGCAGGAAATGAGATTTGATTACTAGGTTACACTGATTATGATTGGGCAGGCAGTGCTGATGATGGGAAAAGTACTATTGGTCGTTGTTTTTGTTTGGGATTCGCTATAGTTTCTTGGATGAGCAGAAAATGGGATTCGGTTGCACTAAGTGTTACTGAAGCTGAATATATGGCAGCCAGTGAAGTTAGTTGTGAAGCAGATTGGCTCCATAGATTGCTTACTGATTTGTTTAAAGGAGTATTAGATTCAACCATAATATGTTGTGATAATCAAAGTTGCAAAAAGTTGTCAGAGAATCAAGTCTCTCATGTGAGGTCAAAGCACGTTATGAATAAGTATCACTACATTCAAAGCATGGTGCATGATGGAGCCGTAAAGCTACAATATATCTCTATTGACGAATAGGTAGCCAATGTATTAATGCAGTCCTTTCCTAATGGAAAGCATGAGTATTTTCAAGACAAGCTTGGGCTTGTGGATATCTCCTCCCAAATTGAGAGGGAGTGAGGATGGAGACCTTGTTCTCCATTTATCATGTACTATGGCCAGGACTAATAGCAGTAGCGTACATGAACACATATAGGGAGAATGGTAGATTGGATAAGCATCATGGACCAACATTCTTGAGACATGTATTGTGACTAGGACTAACAGTTGTAAGTCAAGTACATTGATTTGGTATAAGAATGGTCCAGTGGACTGACATTTCCTTGTGTCAAGCATTGTGACAACGGATTAGGAAATGGTCCTATGGAGGACATACTTTGGTGAACCTAGGTGGAGTATGTGCCTCAGAGAGGCCATTGTGGTGTCCTATTGGATGCCTCCCAACATTGTGCTCTGATCTAGTGGAGAGATAGAGCTTACTTGTCAAGGCCTTGGTAGTTTGACATTGCTGGTCATGTCGATGTTTATAACGATGCTTATCAATCTGAATCCTTTCTTATATGAATATTTCAACTTGAGATCATCCTATTGATTCATTATGAATACCTCCCTAATTTAGAGGGAGTGTTGAAATTGTAACTAGATTTGGTCTTCATAATATAAATTTATCATTGATGTATTTATTATATTTATATTTTGCCAAAGCATGTTCTTCATGCTTAGAGTAAAAAAAAAAGAAAAATTTATTTGAGTCATGTCCCATTTGGACATTTGTAAGAAAAAGAATTTGAATTTTATTTTTGAGTCATAAGCTCACAAGATGACCAAGTCGACCCTCCTTGGACAAGTCGACCTAATGGCACGTATTCAACCCTCTTGGACAACTATATATATGAGGCAGTTCGACCTCTTGGAGAGCTCATTCATTGATCACATCATATACTATCTTCTGCACCTAACAAAGAAGAAAGAAGGCCAAAGTCAAAGGAGAGAGAAGTCATGACACAAAAAAAATCAAATTTTCTACGCCACTGAAGCTACCACATGTGAAAAAAATTGTATGGAATAGGGCTGAATTTTCATAGGTTATTATAGGCCAAAATTCAGCCTCTGTTGTAGAAACAAAATTCTGAGTTTGACCAGATTTTGAAGAACTCTAAGTAGCATTGACTTTGACTTTTGGAGGAGACTTGGAAGAGGATTTGACTCGATATCTTTGTGGCAACTTGGTCTTGGTCTTGTTTTGATCTGATTCTATAAGAGAAAGATTGTTGGGTTTTCCCCTTGTGGGTTTTGCCGTGGCCTCTGGCCTAATTTTTGGTGTCTCTTGTCTCATGGTGATCTTTATGTTTTGAACAATTGTATAATTGCTTGATGAAGAAGACATACGACGTAATAAGAAGACATATAATGTTCACAAGTAATTATCAAGAAGAGGAATTAAGTGTTAAACTACGTTGCGCTTTGTTTCTCAACATGGGGCACACTATTCGAAGTGCATCATCTCGTAAATAAGGTGGGGCAATGAGAAAATTGCTGAGGGTGCCCATGGTGTGGAATGATGCTCTGCACATGATGGGAGTCCCATGGCTCTCAACGCTTCACCCGAGGGTGTCAATATGATCCTGTGGTGGGCTTGGGCCACAACTAAGTTGCCCAGGCCATGATGAAACCACTTGGGAATTACATATAATGTTCAATGTTGCTTCTCACCATCATGTACAATAATTCATTAGTGCATCTAAGTGAACCAAGCTTGTTTATCAAGGGCACATTGAGACTTCATATTGGGATTCCTTCACAATTTGGGGCTTTAAACTCGTAATAGTGTTACCTCCCTAGGTAGGAGTGGCTAATAAACAACCCGATTAGGTGTTCCCAGCCCCTAAGGGGAAAGATAGGTCCCTGGTACGTCTTTCAATTGATAGTTGTCATATGAATGTTGATGAATAGATGGGGACACGGGGGTCTCAAGACCAAATGCCATGGGTTCAAGGATGGCAATGATGAGGGATGTCCACATATTGGGTATATAGATGTAGGAGAGAGTAATCGTGGATACATGAGTTACCTTAACCTTTGTTTTTCCACCCCTCTTTATTTGTCTTTTTCCTTTTCTTGATTTTTCTTTGTATTACTGCTTAGGGCTCCGGGAAATTAGAGCATGCCGTGTATGATGTGAAGTAGTTATTACTCCCTTAAGGTGGGGCAGTTCATTGCCCACTAGAGGTTGGGACATGTATGGGTTCCTTAATGACGTGGGGGCACTCATGGCGCCCTAGGAACTAGGGTGATGGCCATAAAGATAAGGGGTAGAGCTCATGTTTGGCTTTTGCCTGCATGCTATATTAAATGTCCCGACCATCTTTTGCATTTTATAGTATTCTTTTTCTTTGTTTCTTGCTTGTGGTCATGATATGCTTTTAACTTTCCTTTAGCTGCATCAACCTTCGGGGCAACATTTCCAGGCCTCGAACCAGACATGTGGACAAGGGGGGGGTGTGCTAGTGCCTTGTGAACCTAGTGGGCATGTGGACCTGGAGAAGGAAAATGATGAAATAGGCTTGTAATGTGCAGAGGGGAGTGAAAAATGTGGAACAAGAAAATGAGACTACACTATCAAAATCGGGGTTTCCCAAACAGTAGTTCAATAGGGAACAACACTAGGATTGAGGATTAACCCCCATTTAAGGTGAGGGAACAAAACCACAGTCAAAGCCCTTCCTTCTCCATGTCACCAAATAATCCATGCCCAAAATGCCTAAGAAAAACAAGCATAAGCACTTGATTGCACAATGAAGAACATACCTTTTGGGTTGGATTGACACCTTCTAATGTATGCTCTTGACAGATGGGTGAGGGGACATATGACTGACATAGGGAGCGGAGGTCAAATGGCACAATATATTGGCTACATCGGTGGTTGTTAGGGGCTGCTGGCTGCCAGATGAAGAGATATCACAGAGAAAAATTCTGCTATGGGGTGAGCCACCTTTGGCGGGTAACAGTTCTAGTGGAGCTAGAACCTGTAGCTGAATCAAGAAAAGGAAAACAACAAATGGGAAGCACTCGTCGTGCAACTCAACAAACTTGTGCTTTTGCGAGGTCTAGTTTTTTTGCTACTATTACTACTTCTGAGGTTGCAAAGGAGTTGAGGAGTCCTCAGACTCTGAGCCAATTGATGTTTATGACATTATGTAGCTCTTGTTGATGATCCCATGTATAGTAGTGGTGATGAGTTTGATGAGGAGTGATAATGTTGATCACTGATATGTAGACTTGTAGTATGCCAGTGGCCACGTAGCTTATTGCATTGTTTTTGGACTCTAGAGGCCATTTAGAGCCTCATTGATTATGTATTTTGTTGCTAACATGTATTGCACTCAGTGCCATTTTGATATATTCACTCTTACATGGTATATAGATGAGCAAACTTCGCATATTTTGTTTGTAATGGTTTGGAATCATGGTTTAAAACCTCAATTTTTTTTATTTCATTAAAAATTAATTATTTCATGCATTTTTTTAGGGGATCGGTTCATTGAGATTTGACTAGTTTGGTTTTTCTGATTTTGGTTCAAAAATCGCTTTGATAGGTGGACCAGGCCAGTTATTGGTTCTGGTATTCAAAACTATGGTTATGACCCAAACTAGCAGGTCTTGTTAAGGCCCTCATGATGCGAAGGAGGTGGCACACAAGAGAAGTGTCCACTGTCACCTCGACACGAGTCTCCAGTCTTTAGTCCAACTTTGACAAAGCCAAGGGAAGCTTACCTATACCAAACACACTCCAACACAGGTTAATGGACCCATGCCTAATAATATCCCTTTGGTGATGGAGTCTAGAGTTCATTTTAATTTTTAAAGATCTTGCTGATTTGGAAACAAAAATTTGACTGTATAAAAATTGCAGACCAGCAAAAATAATAACAGTCTAATTGCAAAAATAAGCCTTGAAATAGCACAAAGTTTTGTTATTACTAATTTGGAGATGAGTACCTCGCTATATGCCTTGTTAAATGGCTCTAGGTGACTAATCAATTTTCTGTTTTGCAACTTAAGATCTCGAAAATTGCCGAAAAACAAAGAAAACAACAAGCTAAACCCCCTTTAGGGGTCACCTAGAAGTGACAAACACTCCTAAGTGTTGGATCTAGGGATGGTAATGTCAGTGGAATAAATGAATATCTATGAAATAGCTCAACACTTAACTGAGTAAATTGAAGGATTATGTAGTCAGGAAAATGTTTATTCACTGAAGGGGTGAAATGTCCGTGGGGTGAAAACCCATATGTAATGTCTATGCAAAAATTTAGTTTCCAGCAAGCTGGAAGGTGTTTATCACTTCTGGTAATGATGTATTAGTTACCCTGAAGTAAAATAAATCATAATAATCTAATTTTAAACTCACGGCCAAGACAAACACCAAATTGGTGTATGAGACCCCCTTGTTGCGGGAGAAGAGACCCACCTTTGCACAAAAATTTGAATGCTAAACTCTACAGAGCTGTACATGCTCTAGCCCCCTCTAGATTTGAGCTTATGGCCTCTCACAAGAAAAAACATGTTTACAAGTACATACCTTTAGGATCAAACCCTTGTATGAGGGTTTCATTTTACACTTGAATTTTGTTGCTGTAAATTATGTGATATGTTTGAAAATGCTTGGACAACCCTTGAGATTTGTTTTAGATCAATTTTCCTACTCAACAAAAGAAGAATCGTATCTTCCTTGGGCCAAATAGATAAGATTTAAACATAACCCAAGTGATGAACTAGCTGGAAATAAGGATTTGAAGCTGAAGCTAGTGAATTTTTTTTTGTATTTTTAACTTTATAATAACAAAATATTTGAAAAAGTTTTGGAATTTTAAAATCATGTGGTTGCTGTGGTGAGGCTTACCTTAGTCTTGCAAATTACCCTTTTTGGTGTTGGATTGTGATCACAACTCCTTCCAGATCAAATTTGTGTTTTAGACTAAGAGATGAGTTTGGAGTTGAGAGACCAGTCACTCTCACTCTAGTCTAAGATGATTTAGTAGTTCCCAAATCCATATTGGAGCGATTTCCTTTTGAAATTACCTTTGAGAAATGGATCAATGATTTAATTGTGGTAATGGGACAGATCTTGTCTTGATGAAGAAACCCTAGATAAGGGCTAGTCCGAGAATTAGATTCTGATAACCACAATTCAGCAAAGAGAGAGTGAGGACTAGTGCCCTAGCCTCCTCTTTCAAGTGACGATGTAGCCCCTCAATGGATCGACCAAAGAGCTTTGTGTGATTTGGTATACTTGCAAAAATATTACGGAGCACAATATTTACAATGGCCAAGAAGAAGAAGAATTAATTCACGAGATAATTGTTTACACAAAAAATAAGGTTCTTATTATGGCTCTATGTTCTCACAATTTAATATCAACCAAATGGGAGGAGGGACAAACATTATATAAATTTTCTTGTAATGGCTAGTTTGAAACCCTTTCCTAAAAATATTGATTTGACTTGTCATCCACAACTGAAAGACTAAGTCAATGCATGGGAAAATATTTTTTACATGAGAAAATTTCCCACACGAGGGCTTGGACTTGCTTCATTATGTAAAATGAATAGAATGTAAGGGTCAATTTGACTTGTTTTTAGTTGCTTTGCTTGGAGGAGGTTCAATTTGCTTGACTCGAGGGTTTACTCAATCCCTAACAGCTACTTTAGCATCCACTTGGACCTAGCATCCAGTTGAGGTCCAACGTTCACTTTCTTTACCTTTACATCCTCAATGTCCACTTGGGGAAGATAATGACTAGTAAAGGAGGTCGACTTGGTCCATTAGACTTGAGTTGCATTGCACTTGATCCTTTTTCTTTGGAAACTTAACTTTCTTTGAGTGATATACCATTTTCAGCACTTAGCCCCAACAGATAGTTTTGACCACTCAAATAACTAAATAGGCTTCATACACTTGGGCTGACCCCTTGATTGGATGAGCCATATGCTAGATCTTCAATGCTTTGCATGATCTGGTACATGCGTTTTGTCTATTTTACATAACTTTTGGCATAAGACTTGTCCCATCATATGAAGTCTGGACCCCAATTTGCCCAATTTAGCTCGCATGTGCCAGAAAAGAGAGTATGACCACCTTTGACTTGGAATATTGGCTCGATGCCTTTAATTTTTGAGAAAATTTGTTTGTGGTATGTCAAAGTACACATTATTCTAAGCATTTTGAACCTTTGTTGAATTTTTGACCTTGGGACATTCTGCATTGGGATTTGTGAACTGCCTTGGGAAACATGAGATGTGAACTGTGAGACTGTCATGTTGAGAATTGTGAAATGAATAATGCACCAAGGTGAAAGAATGCATACTGACTCTATGATACATGACCATGTGGATAAGACAGGTGCGTTCAAGACATGGGTTGGATTGCCCCTACATAATGCAATCATCCTTACAAAACCAATGGTTCCTCTAGACCATGTGTCCAAGTAGATCCATCCTAAGCTCTCCAATCCTATCTAGGACGAAAGAACATAAGAGTGGAGTCTAAAAGGACCTGGTATTCTTGACCATAATAGGCCTAGGATACCATAACACATAATAGCACATGGTCTGCAAGGCTTTTGACTTGCATTATATGGAATTACAATGGTATTTCCCAAGAAAAAATGGTTATAGGTGCCCTTATTGAAATGAGGGCAACATGGCCAATTGGCTATTTTACCTTTAAAAATTCACCTCTTTTCTTTACATAAAATATGATTAAAGTGGTAATATTTTGCTGAAATTTACAAGTTTTAATAGTGAGTTATATGGTTTTTAATTAAATATTCCCCTATTTATCTCTATGTATGATTCTTTTCAAACTGAAATATTGCCTGAATACTATAGTCAAGTATGTTGTGGCAGCCAGTGAACCAAAACTTGTGATGGGTTGCGAAGAATGCTGCTACAATAAAAAAGAAGAAAAATGTGGTAGCACCAAGTTAGCCCCAAGTTTGGCTACAAATTTGGAAAAGGCTTAAGCAGCTTCTACTCTTAAGTAAATTTGACAAAAGCAAAAACCAATCAATCTCATTGGTGGAGGAGAAAAGTATTTGTAAACATCTTTTTGGGGCTCAAGTAGTGGTCCTAGTCATCTATTATTCAAGGGATTTTTTTCATAACAACTAGTCGGAGGTTCAAATCAATTGCTAAAGGGGGCGAAAGAGTAAAAAGAAGCTATCATAAACCAAAAATCTGTTAGGAGCACCACTCTTGTTGTGGAAGCAACTATTCTCCTGTTTCTCTTTATCTTCTCTTATTCTGTTTCACTTTGAAAGTATTATCTTAGTAATAGACCCTGGGAAGGGAGGGAATTAGGCTCGGTACTGAGAATTTATAGTCACTTTCGTGTTGTAGTTCTGAGCTTGAGATTTTATAGTACCCGCTCTAGAAACAGTGTTGCAAACATTGTGATTTTATCACCAAAGAATAGGGAGATTATGAAATTTTATTCTAGCTGATTATTGCAGCTGAAAATTTGGCAATTTTTTCAAGTGAGAAAAACTTGCAATTTTATCATAAATTGTGCAAAAAAAATCACCAGTTGATGGAAAATCATTGGGATGCAGACGACTGGCAATTTAAGTGAATTTTTTGATTTTTTTTTGAATTTTTGTATTTTAAAATTTTTTCCTCTGTTTGCAGACTCTTATCGATATATTCCCAATCTTTACAATTTTTGCTTTTCCAAACCCTTGATGATTTTATCCTGATGCTGATGTCATCAACATTGCCTAGAAGTACCTGTATTGTATAAAACTACCTGGTGGATTTGTCTGTGTAATCATGAATAAGCCATTTTTCCATTGATGAATTGAATAAAACTCGTGAGTTATTCCCATTTTCCATTTCTGTTTTTTGTCTCACATTTTGCTCAATGAATTAAGATCTATGCCTACCTTTCCCATTTGGTCCTCTGGCTAATGTATGTGTGTTTTAGGATTGGCCTCCTTTTAAGCTCATATTTGTTCATTTGTCTTTTCCCCGAGTTATTTGTCATGTAGGAGCTGATTATGGTGGCTATGGTTTAGTGATGTTTTATATGGGCTAAAATCTATTGAATTCTTATTGGTGCTTGGCTTCCTGGTCACCCCAAAAGTTATAACTCAAATCTTTATATTTTCTTCTTAATAAATTCCAGGGGCAATGCCTATGTACCATTTTACCATTGCAATAACTCTAGTTTGAGATTCATGGATGAAACTTGCGCTCACAGTATAGACAAGAACAAATCTTTAAGAGAATTGAGCATACCCACCCTGGGCTGAGCACTAGATTGAAAGCCGTGGGGCATATGAAGGTGTTACTAACTTAATGCACAATATGCCTCGTCATTCATCCTTGTGAGAGTGGGGACAACATCTACCATTGTGCGATTTTCCTGCATCTTAGGCATATAAGACATATATAGACTTGGCATATTTATTTCGGTTTTATCAATTTATAGCAGGATTAGCTTCTTGTTTTATTGATTTTTATGTAAAGAGAGAGGTGAACTATACTTCTTTCTCATTTTGAGTGCATTAAAAAGTATAAAAACACTAAATAATAATTTGAAAAGAATATTTAATTGCATTTAGTAATAAAAAAACAGCATTAACAGCCTCCTGTACCAGCTTTTGTTTTGCATTTTAATTTGGGACTTTTTATTTTGGATTTGGATTGGGTTGTGTGTCCAACATGGCACTAATTTCTATATCATTTTTCATTCCTTTTAGGAAAGTTAAAGTGATTTCCAGCTCGTGTTTCTTCAAATAAAAATCCCAGGTTACAAACAGAACAACAATCTTTTATTGGTTTAGAAGAACTTCCAATCATTTATTGACTTGCAGATAATACCTTAGATCACTTAGGTATACGACCATGAAGTTAACAAGCACTAATTTTAAAAAGAGAGAGGTCAAGTGAGGTGACAGTGGTTTGATTTCTAGTGCTATCCAGACTCCAGTTTGCTTTTGCAGTGGGGAAGTTCTTGGTGATAACACCATGAATTGAGTTTCAGGAAATGGAATATCGAAGTTAATTGAACATTTTGTCTAACTTTGTTCAATGCGTGAAGTTGCAATGCCTGTCTTTATTGAATAGTTATTTTCCTTGCAAATAGTGTGCATTTCTAGTAGAGCTCCACTGTTCAAGCAATCTTTGATGAAGGCATGGTTTGGTTATTTTCCATCAAGACTTGAAGTTGCGGTATCTGATTGTACTTAATTTTTCTGTTAAATATAGTTGTTGATTTGCAATTAGTGTGCATTTGCAATGGAGCTCCAGTGTTCAAGAATCTTTGGTGAATGCAGCTCTGTCATCAGATTTGGAGATGTCTCCCTAGCAATTGTTTCTGCATCGTCTAGCTTGAATATCTTTCTGATTTTCAGTAATGTGATTTTTGCATTTTGTTTGCTTTGCATGGTTTGCTGATTGATTGCCATAGTAGTGACTTGTTCTGGTAGCTTCATTGTGTAAGGCCTATGTGATTGCGGTCTGTGGCATTTCAATATGTATGCAGAAAGTGGAAGCATGTTTGACTTAATAAAATTTGCATAATAATGATCTTATTATAATTTCTTTTAAGATGATAGTTTACTGCTATTTAATGAACTTTTAAAACATATTGATAATGTGTTGCCTTCGCAGATATGTAATAAGCAATGCCTGCAGCCGAGATTTATGTTACAGGCAAAGAGGAACTGATTCATTTCGCCGTTTGCGAGTTGGAGAGCATTTCAACCTTCACTGGACTGATGTTAAGAGGTATTCTTTACATGTGTCTGAGAATTCATCTGCTACTAGCAATTGCTTGATTAGTTTATTTCCATCCTTAACTTCATACATATCAAGTGATTAATTTTATCATTGTTACTTTTATTGTGCTGGAAAATATGTTGCTGAGGGTTCAGAGGATAACTTACTGGCAATGTTGGGGAAAATATGAGCAAACCAAAAATATTCTTTCTTTCCTTTTTTTTATCATCTAAAGTAACGACAATGTCGAACATCTAAAGCGACAACAACATCAAACAAAGACATTGCCACATAAATATGAAAATAAGACTGATATACGAGATGTATAATATGTCAAGTGATACATCACACATCAATACTGAATGCAGATATTTGTTCTGAGTCCTTACTCCTGACAGGCTGATATAATATCACATCAAATGGATAATAGATGTATCTCATGATTCATCGTCATGAGTCATCTAGATGCTACAGTGATAAATACACAAAGGAATCATCGATTTGCTCTACCCCTGTTATAGGAAAAAGTTATTTCTCTCTCTTTAGAAGTAGTGGGTGCCCATGGTAGGGTTGAGGGGGAAGTTGAAGTGAGATGTCTTCTGCTAGCTCCTTGTGTCTATGGAGGTGTTATGCTCTCCTTCAAATGTACACATTAGAAGTGGAACATCCTCCTCCACTTCTCCCCCCTCCTTTGGTTCATCGACATCCTTCTCCAATCACTTATATCTCTCCTCTGTGAAAGGCCTCTTGACCTCCACCCTCCATGAAGTTGTGGTGTCAATTGCATCCAATGAAATTGCTTGTTAATGTTGAAAAATGTGTAACTAGGTTCGGTCTTCATAAGTATGAAATGCATTCTTGTAAAATATAAAATGAAAAGAAATTATTATTGAAGCATGGGTTTCATGCTCAAGTCCTTTATTTTATAGGTCAAGCACCCATTGAGTGTTTCTAGGGTTTAAGAGTCATTGTCATATATTGAAGATCCTATGGGTACATTGTATCATGAAAAGAAAAATTTGTTTTGTCTTTAAAGTGTCGAAATGCCCTCCAAGATCAAGTCGACCTAGAAGTTGGCAAGTCGGCCTACATGAAGAGCCACATCTACCCTTGAAGAAGCCTATATATAGAGAGGAACTCGTTCTCCATTAGACATACTCACTCACATCTCTTTCTATGCGAAGAAGAAGGCAAAAGAGGTCGAAGAAGAAGGACAAAGAGGAAGAAAAGGAAGTCAAAGTGCTTGGGTTAAGCCTCTCTCTCTCCCACGTGAAAGTCGAAGCTAGGGTTTCTGCGTTGGGGACATCTTTGGTTCGATCTTGGAGACAAGAGAGAAAATAAGTAAAGCGAAGGTGTCTTAGGGTGTCTCATTAGCCTTAAGATTCAAGGAAAGGCAAGTGAAGAGGAAAGGAGGCCATACGAAGAAGATCGAAGTCTTCTTGAGGAGCAGCAGCAGTTGCAATAGTTGTCGGGAGACAAAATTTCTGAGCAGAAATAAGAGGTCGAAGATCTTGCAGAAGGAGGCCGAGTTGATCTTGTTCATGGCGGGTATTTGTTTGAGCCTATAGGTCATGGTATTCATCAATTGAAGGATCTATAAGGAGAGAAGAGATTCAAAGGTTTTCCCCTCAAGAGGAGGGGTTTTGGCCCTGGCTTGCAGCCTATATACTGTGTCACTAGTCTTATTGTTTTGGTAGTTGTTTGATGTATCTCACAATATAATAATAAAGAACAAAGCTAATAAGGTAAAAGGTAACACAAATAGTAATCAAGTTAAAGAGAATTATCATATTAACTGCGTTATTGAATTCTCAGCATGGTTTCAGAGCTAAGGTCATCTAAGGGCATCATGAAGATATCCTTTAGAGTGAATAAGTTCATTAAGAAGATTGCAAGCCATCTCAAGAAAGGTATCAAGGAAGCATGGAGTTTCTTATTTTCTACGAAGAAGGTATCAATCAAAGAAAAGGATGAAGGTCTCTTCTTGACATTTGGGTAACTGACAGTGGTGCATCAAGGCACATCACTGGCCACTCTAATCAATTGAAGACCTTATCAAAAGAAAATCTGCTTATTCAGTGGAACTTGGAGATAACAAGAGCTATCCTGTGAAAGGTATTGGATCAACCTCCATAAAGCTGGAAGATGGAAGCAACATTCACCTCAACAACATTCTATTTGTCCTAGGTTTGCACAAGAATTTACTTTCCATTTCAAGTCTAGAAGAATAGGGTGATAGAGTAGCTTTCATTGATGGTAAAGTTGTTGTATGGAGTAAAGAATCAAGTATAGATCAAGCTAAAGTCATTGGCATTCGAGAAGGAAGAATTTATAGGCTAATGTCTCCTGTGGCCCAAGCCCTAGTTCACATTGAAATTAGCCCATGTGAACTCTGGCATAGAAGATTTGGTCATCTACATTTCAAAATCCTTCCAACCCTATGTTCCATAGTAGATGGAATTCCGAATCTAAAGGAAGATCATGGAGGAGTCGGCAAGGGATGTGCATTCAGCATGAATACCAAGAGACTATTTGGAAGCAGTGCTTCATGGTCAAAAGAAACCTTTGATCTCATTCATTCCGATGTATGTGGCCCTATGACTCCTACATCTCTTGGAGGTCATCTATATTATGTCACATTCATTGATGATCATTCAAGAAAAACCTAGGTTTACTTAATGAAAACCAAGGACGAAGTATTTTCAAAATTTCAAAGAATTCAAAGCTAAAGTGGAGAACCTTACAGGAAAAAGGATCAACATATTAAGATCTAATAATGGAGGAGAATATACATCCAAAGAGATTATAGCATTTTGTAAAGAGTCCGGGATTAAGAGGGCGCTGATAGTCCCATACAATCCCAAGCAAAATGGAGTTGCAGAATGAAATAATAGATCCATTGAAGAAAGTGTAAAAGCAATGTTACACGTTCAGGGTCTTCCTAAGTCCCTGTGGTGAGAAGCCACAAAGACTGTTGTCTACATTCAGAATCGAAGTCCCCATAGATCTCTAGACAACAAAACTCCAAAAGAAGTGTTCACTAGAAAGAAGCCATTTGTAGATCATCTCCGGATCTTTGGGTGTCTTGTATATATCCACATACCCAAGGACAAAAGAAAGAAGCTACATCCTTTTGGAATGAAGGAAACATTTGTTTGGTAAAGTGTTAGTTTTGGTAGCATCGAATGTGTTCTAGCCTTGAAATTTTGTGGAGAGGCCAGAATGCATGCGATCTCCAAATCCCATAAATCGTTTCTGGAAATTCCGCCTAGAAGTGACTTAATTAGATTAGTAGTCAGTTTTTAAATATTCCCTAAGTCTAAACTTAGGGAATATGAATAATTAATCAAAATTAATTAAGTTAAGGTGTGAATATTTTGGAAACTCACACGGATCGATTTCAAGTTAATCCTAGCCCTCAATTAAGATCTAATCTTGGTCGTTGAAGTTTTAACAGAGGATTATAAGAAGAAGTTGATGGGGCTTGGAGAAATCACTTGAGTAGTTCGATTTCATGAGTAGATCGATTTCCAGAGTAGCAAGAGTCCATTGCCGGAGAGAGAGCTAGTGAGATTGAAGTAGTGAGAGAGGGGTAGGGACAATGAAGTCGGAGGAAGGATTCCAGTTTTGGTGAGTGCATTTGCAGAGAGGCAAGTGATCCATAGTGAGGTTGATGCAAAGTAGTGCAGTAGCCTCTAGAGGCAATTTCAAAATCGTTGGGGAGAAGCAAAGTTTCAGTGCTAGAACTGGACAGAGGTTCTAGAGGCCAAGAGAGGCATTTTCCCAGACAACACTAGACTAGACGGCTTGAGGAGAAGCTGTTCTGAGCTGAGTGCAAAAGTGATTGCGCTAGGGTGACTTAGTGACTGCGCAAAGCCAGTTTGGACGACTCAATTGGAGCTGAGGTTAGAGCATGGATTTTACTGTGGAGTGAGGAAATTTCCTCACTAGATTTTTCTTGCCTGTATTTCTCTGTAGGATTGCCAGTTTCAGCGTCCAGTTGTACTCAGATTATTTCACTGTTGCTTAATATTAAAGCCCTCGGCTGTTGCACCGGTTTTCCCAAGTTGGGTTTTTCTGGGGATTTTTGTCCAAAAATAATTGTAATTTTATGTGTGTGCTAGTATTTATTCCAATGTTTATTTCTTCTGTAGTTTATTTGTGTAGGTTGTAGTGTGATTGATTCAATATTTGCTGTAGCAAACAGTAAATAAATTGTTAAGAATTAATTTAACAATTAGGAGAATTATTTCCAGTTGCTGCAATAGGATTTGGATTCCCAAATTTTCACATGGTATCAGAGCGCATATTATCAGCCGGAGAGCTTAGTAGTGAAGGAAGAGGGAGTTTCGCTGTTCATTGAGGGGCAGCAGATCGAAACCCCAGAGGCAGCGCAATCACCTTGGGCAAGAGGTCTAATATCTTGAGGAGAATCGATTTTTCTTGAGAGGGACAAAAAAATCGGTCTCTCCAGATCGAGGGATTCTAGAGGCATAGGGAGGAACCAATATTTTTATTGGAGCAGATCTCTAGTTGGACACAGTGGTTTTTGTAGCAGTTTTCTAGAGAAGAGCTAGCGTTGGGTGGAAGGAAGAAGTGCACACACAGAGGGAAGATTTTGGTCAGGGAACTTTTAGTCTCAAGAAGTTCGTTTTTTTCCTTGCAGATTAGCAGTCGTTGTGAGCAGATTTTCTCACTCCAGAAGGGATTGCGAATAGCCTAGCAGCAACTGAGTAGAAGGAAAGAGGATATTTTCGACATTATCGTTGATGGCCACTGCCGGACTATGAGATCAGGATATGTTGCATGGTGCTTCCAACTATGTCATCTGGAAGGCAAGGATGTCCTTCCTTTTGGATGAATATGGCCTGAAACCATTCATAGATGCAGTGGTAGCTATTCCCACCCGCGTTTTTAAACCTGACCGGCTCGGAACCGACTCGGCCAAAAAAATTTCAACTCGGTGGTTGAACTGGTTCGTCCGGCTGAGTTAATACCGAGCCGGCCGAGTCATTGCATGACTCGGCTGGATCGGCCGAGTCCATATCAATTTGACCGGGTCAAGGAAAGCAGCTAGTGAACCGCCAAAAACACAAATTTTTTGATTTTTTTTTTTATGTTTTTTCTGAGTGTGGGGGACTCCGAATGGTTTTATTAATTGGTTTGTTGGTATTTGGGGTCCATTCCCCTCTCCTAGTATTGATATGCTATTCATGGTAATGTTAAATTTTGAAAGTAAAAGTGATATTCTCCTTAATCTTCATTTTCATCCTTTTACTTAAATTTTTAACATTACCATGAAATGACTCGGGATGTTTGAGAGTGGTTCTAGCTTCATTGGATTTCATGAATTTTAGATTTCATTCAAAATCCAGCAGACTTATTAGTTTTTCAGGATTGGGGGATTGCAATGTTTCCATTGAATTTTGTCATGTATTAGGGTATGGAACTCGTATTTAATCAAGAGCACCAATCCCTTTATGTACCTTGATGTTAGTGACCTTGGTTATCGAACTCCTCCAGGATTCACTCCCAAACCGGGAGCTTTTGAAAATGTCGCTCCTGCTCTTGTTTTCGCTCTCGCTCCCCGCTTTCACTCCCGCTCCCAAGTAACACTGAGCCAAATGATGTTGGCATCTCTAGCAGTAGCCAGTAGTACTGGTCACAGACTTTTGTTGTAGAGACCATTTATAGCCTCTTTGGTTATGTGTTTTTGTTTTGATCTCTATATCATCATCGTGTATGTATTGGACAATGCATTGGGTGCCATTTTTGATATAATGGATATATTCATGAGCCTACTTTGATCATATGTTGTCTTCTATCTATATTCTAATGTTGTGTGTTTGGAAACATGAATGAAAATCTTTAAAATTATGTGTTATTATAAAAAATAAATATTTAATGTATTTTTTATAGCAACCGAGTCATTGAAATTGAGCCGGTCGAGTCGATACCGAGTCGAAGTAAGAGTCAGAGTCGAAGTCGACCCTCAGTCGAGTCGGAGTTTTACAACATTGATTCCCACGGATGCAGATCAGCTGAAAGAGTACAGAAAGGAGATGGCATGGGTGAAGAGGTTGATCCTTGATGGTGTTTGGTATCACATTGTGTCACACATAACAACCAAGGGAACGACCAAAGAGATGTGGGATACACTTTACATGGTGTTCTAGGGCACTTTCAATTAGCGAAAAATGTACTTGGAGGAGAAGCTGAGATGCACCATGCTGCACAAAGGGGAAATCATAGACCCCTCCCTCACCAGGATTCAGGAGATCCGGGACCAGCTTGCAACTATTGGGGCAACGCCTCAACCCATAGAGCTAGTGTGATTGGCAGTGTCTTAGAGGAGTGACAGGTATTTGTCCAAAGTATCTTGGGCAGAGACACCTTGCCAAGGTGGGACAGGATGTGGGCCGAGTTACAGCAGGAGGAGTTGAGACGAGAGCTAGTGAAGAGCTCCATCAGTGGCAACAACAACGGAGTGAAGTAGGTGAAGGAGGAGGAGAATGTGGCCTTCGCATCGAAGGGTCTCAGTCAGGGACAGGGGGAGCAGCGAAAAGAGAATAAGGACCTGTCAAAGGTCAAGTGCTCAAGATGTGGTGAGCTTGGTCACTACAGTACCCAATGTCTTCTTAGGAAGAAGGACAATGAGGAGAAGTAGGACCAACAGACAACATCAGCAGAGATCGATAGGCTGTCCTCCAGGCTGGAGGAAGATTTCAGCATGTTTGCTGATATACACACAGGAGTCAAGTGGGATGACTTGGCGCTATAGCCCCAGAGTCTTGAGGAGGTCTACCTCTTGCGTCAGTACCTTGCTACAGGGGCCCACAATATTTCAGTAGCAGGATGGATCAGTGGCAGTAGATGTAGTTAGATGCCAAAGTGACAGATGCTGGGTAGCGCAGTGTAGAGTTGGCAACACTATAGAGTCAGCAGCAGCGTAGATGCCTCCGTGACAACGCAAATACTAGCAGTTAGAGACTTGGGAGACATATGCATCATACTGATCATAGTTGATTCCGTATTTAGGATGCTTTTCAGTTGCAGATGTTGCAGGTGCAACAACAATAGATGAAGAGGGAGTTATAGTGCAGATGCAGTATTGGTAGCAGTTCAGCAGGGTTAGCAGCAACAAAGATGGAACACATATCAGAGTTACGCAGTAGTTGGTGGGCAGCAGCAGCCGGACATCAACAGTGTGATAGGAGATGATGCAGAAACAAAGTGTTGCTACAGGGGGCAACAACACTAGAACACATTCCTCGCTAAGAGTGAGTGTTAGTTTTTGTAGCATCGAATGTGTTCTAGCCTCGAAATTTTGTGGAGAGGCTAGAATGCATGAGATCTCCAAAATCTAAAAATTGTTTCTGGAAATTCCGTATAGAAGTGACTTAATTAGATTGGTAGTCATTTTAAAAATATTTCCCAAGTCTAAACTTAGGGAATATGACTAATTAATCAAAATTAATTAAGTTAAGGTGTGAATGTTCTTGAAACTCACACCGATCGACTTCAAGTTAATCCTAACCATCGATTAAGATCTAATCTTGGCCGTTGAAGTCTCAATAGAGGATTATAAGAAGAAGTTGATGGAGCTTGGAGAAATCACTTGAGTAGATCCATTTCCAGAGTAGCATCAGTCAGTTGCCGAAGAGAGAGCCAGTGAGATCGAAGCAGTGAGAGAGTGGCAAGAACAATGAAGCCGGAGGAAGGATTCCAGTTCTGGTGAGTGCATTTGCAGAGACGTAAGTGATCCACAGTGGGGCTAACGCAGAGCAGCGCAGTAGCCTCTAGAGGCAATTTCAAAATTGTTGGGGAGAAGCAGAGTTTCAGTGCCAAAAGCTAGGCAGAGGTTCCAAAGGCCAGGAGAGACATTTTCCCAGACAACAACAGACCAGACGACTTGAGGAGAAGCTTTTTCGACCTAAGTGCAGAAGTGACTACGCTAGGGTGACGTAGTGATTGTGCAGAGCCAGTTTGGACGACTCAATTTGAGCTGAGGTCAGAGCCCAAATTTCCCTGTGGAGTGAGAAATTTCCTCATTAGATTTTTCTTGCCAGTGTTTCTCCGTAGGATTGCCAGTTTCTACATCTAGTTTTAATCAAGTTATTTCACTGCTGCTTAATATGAAAACCCTCGGCAGCTGCATCGGTTTTCCCAAGTTGGGTTTTTCTGGGGACTTTTGTCCAAAAATAATTGGGTCATTTTATGTGTGTGTGCTAGTATTTTTTCCAACGTTTGTTTGTTCTGCAGTTTATTTGTGTAGGTTGCAGTGTGATTGATTCAATACTTGCTGTAGAAAATAGTAAATAAATTGTTAAGAATTAATTTAGCAATTAGGAGAATTATTCTAGTTGCTACAATAGGATTTGGATGCCCAAAATTTCACATACAACAACTCATCAAAAGCTTATAGGATCTACATGAAAGATGGACATCACAAAGAAGTCAGTTGTGATGTCATATTTGACGAAAGCATAGCTTTCAAGAAATCAAAGGAAATTTCCATAGACTCTGATGATGAAGAAATTCCCATATTTGAGGAGGAAGTGGACAAGAGAGAAGAAGAATAACACCATGAAGAAGAAGGTCTGAATGAGCTTGTTCAACCTGTGGTCATCCCTGAGACAAGAAAAAGACTCAATTGGTTAAAATCTACTCTACTTGATGCAGAAGGTCATGAGGCAGCAAAAGGATCTTTTAGAGAAAGCAAGAAACCCAAAAGATATTCTGGGTATGTTGCATACATGACAAAACTAATAGAAGCAAAACCATCCACTTTTGAAGAGGCTGTAAACAATCAAGAATGGAAGGATGCCATGAATGAAGAATATCAATCTATAATGAAGAATGGAGTTTGGGAGATCGTACCTAGGCCCGAAGATAAATCCGTGGTTACTTCCAAATGGATTTATAAGATCAAACATGCAGTTGATGGAAGTATAAATAAGTATAAAGAAAGATTTGTGGCTAGGGGCTTCTCTGAACTTGAAGGCATCGACTATGAAGAGACATTTGCTCCAACAACAAGATACACAACAATTCGTTCATTAGTCTCTTTGGCAACATCAATGGGATGGAACATCCACCAAATGGATGTCAAGATTGCATTTCTGAATGGAACAATTGATGAAGAAGTCTATATAGAACAACCCTTGGGGTTCAAAGTTAAAGATAGAAAGGCATATGTTTGCAGATTAAAGAAAGCATTATATGGCCTCAAGCAAGCACCAAGGGCATGGTATGCTAGAATGTATGCATATCTTCAAAGAATAGGCTTCACAAAAAGTTCTGCAGATCCGAACCTTTATATTAAGGTGGTAGACAAAGAACCTGTAATCATTCTTCTGTATGTAGATGACCTTCTCTTGAAGAATGCAAGAAGCAACTAGCAGCAAAATTTGACATGAAGGATATTGGGCTAATACATTACTATTTGGGACTATAAGTTTGGCAAGGGCCTGATGAAGTTTATTTGGGTCAAGGAAAATACGTGATCAAGTCGCTGAAAAAGTTTGACATGATGGATGCAAATCTATGACCGCCCTGATGATCACAAATTTGAAGAGACTAAGAAGTTCCGAGTCTAGCCATGTGGATCCTTCCAAGTATAGGAAACTTATTGTATCATTGATGTACTTGGTGAATACTTGACCAGACATATGCTTTGCAGTATATGTTCTCAGTCAATTCCAAGTGGAGCTGAAGCATGATCATTGGGTAGCAACAAAACATATTCTGAGATATCTACGAGTTATCATCCACTACTGTCTGAAGTATGATAAAAGGAATATGTCCAACTGATTGGATATACAAACTCCGACTGGGGAGGTAGTGAGCATGATGGAAGGAGCACCGCGGGAGGATGTTTCAATTTGCGATCCTCCGTGATCTCATGGATGAGTAGAAAGAAAGACACAATTGCTTTAAGTAGTACTGATGCTGAATACGTTGCAGCTTGTGAAGTAAGCAGAGAAGCAGTATGGTTAAGGAACTGCTATCCGACTTGTTTGAAGGACCGATGAACCCTACAATGATACTTTGTGATAACACCAGTTGTATACGTTTGTCTAAGGATCCAATGTTTCATGGAAAGACAAAGCATATAAACAACAAGTATCACTACATATGAGAGCTAGTGCAAAATGGTGTGCTGCAGCTACAATATATCTCCACTGATGAGCAGGTAGCTGACATATTGACAAAGTCACTTCCAAACAAGAAGCTTGTGTACTTGAGAGACAAGCTTGGTTTGGTTGATGTATCATCCCTAATTGAGAGGGAGAGATAGAGACTATGTTCTTGTCTTCACTTGAGAAGAAAGAATGGAGGATTGGGTAACCATCTGGCATTTGATACTCTTTGAGAATGAGGAAGGGCATTTAAAATAAGAGTAGTTATGGGATGATATTCTTTGAGGATTAGCTACCCAAGATAAGAATAGTCCAATGAAGGTCATACTCGTTGAACACTTGGGTGGAGTATGTACCTTGAGAGACAATGATTATGGTGTCTATAAGTCATTGGTCTCGCCAGCATTGTGCTCTGATCTTGTGGAGAGATAGAGCTGTTAGTCAAGGCCTTGCTATGTTACAATGTTGGTTAAATATGATGCTAGATAGATGGGTTACCAATCCGACTCTTTTTATGAGATCTCTTTAGATTGAGAATGACCATGTACCTCTTATGAATACCTCCCTAGTTAAGAGGGAGTGTTGAAAAATGTGTAACTAGGTTCGGTCTTCATAAGTATGAAATGTATTCTTGTAAAATATAAAATGAAAAGAAATTATTATTGAAGCATGGGTTTCATGCTCAAGTCCTTTATTTTATAGGTCAAGCACCCAATGAGTGCTTATAGGGTTTAAGAGTCATTGTCATATATTGAAGACCTTATGGGCACATTGTATCATGTAAAGAAAAAAATGTTTTTGTGTTTAAAGTGTCGAAATGCCCTCCAAGATCAAGTCGGCCTAGAAGTTGCCAAGTTAGCCTACATGAAGAGCCACATCTACCCTTGAAGAAGCCTATATATAGAGAGGAACTCGTTCTCCATTATACATACTCACTCACATCTCTTTCTATGCGAAGAAGAAGGAAAAAGAGGTCGAAGAAGAAGGACGAAGAGGAAGAAAAGGAAGTCGAAGTGCTTGGGTTAAGTCTCTCTCTCTCTCTCTCTCTCTCGTGTGAAAGTCAAGGCTAGGGTTTCTGTGCTGGGGACATCTTTGGTTCAATCTTGGAGACAAGAGAGAAAATAAGTAAAGCGAAGGTGTCTTAGGGTGTCTCATTAATCCTAAGATTCAAGGAAAGGCAAGCAAAGAGGAAAGGAGGCCATACAAAGAAAATTGAAGTCTTTTTGAGGAGCAACAATAGTTGTAGTAGTTGTCGGGAGATAGAATTTCGGAGCAGAAATAGGAGGTCAAAGATCTTGCAGAAGGAGGCTGAGTTGATCTTGATCTTGGAGGGTATTTGTCTGAGTCTCTAGGTCATGGTATTCGTTAATTGAATGATCTATAAGAAGAGAAGAGATTCAAGGGTTTTCCCCTCAAGAGGAGGGGTTTTGGCCCTGGCTTGCAGCTTATATACTGTGTCACTAGTCTTATTGTTTTGGTAGCTGTTTGATGTATCTCACAATATAATAATAAGGAACAAAGCTAATAAGGTAAAAGGTATCACAAACAATTATCAAGTTAAATAGAATTATCATATTAACTGCCCTATTGAATTCTCAACAGTTAATCTACTTCACCCATAGCTCGAGATTGTAGGAGAGATAGGCCATGTCATTAAGTCATTGTGTTTCTAACCTATATGAGGGTCATATTCTAATTAGACAGTTACAAGCATAAATTAAAATCAATGAATTATAACAAACTAAATTTTTTTTTGAACAATTCCAACCCATTGCGTTTATTGAGTTATATTTTTTTAAAGACACACGAATTGTGCTTACACGCTATTACCCCTCTTTCAACAGGGGTACTCCAAAACTTTTTGGCCATGCCAAATAAGGCCAAAGTATTTTCCTTATAGCCTTGTAAAGCCATGTGGTTTTGTGTTATCTTGTGAAAGTGACTCTTAGATCCCCGTTGGTGCGGACGACCATGGTTACTCACAGTATTGTTTATGTCATGTTATGTCCGCCTTTGTGGCATTACTGACTTCTCCCTGGTGGGCGATAGCTCGCTGCCTTGATGGGTATTCTTAATTCTTGGGATTGTGTGCAGGGATCATGCATTACTAGGACTCATGGTTTAAGGGAGCAATGTGTCAATAAAGTCTTGTAAGCACGATCACCATATGTAGACGTCATCATCAAATATAATATAAGGGTGATGCCTTCATGTCAAGGTATGATGTCGTCACGGTGGAAGGTGCCAAATTCTCTCCAAATGGATCTCAAGTCATCACCATCATCATCTATCATCATGAAGAGAAGTGCAATGTCCATCAAGAAGGTGTAATGCCCTAGCTTAGAAGGTCAACATCCAAGGTTATGGAGTTGGAAGGGAGTCTCAAGGTTTGTGCTAAGTCATCATCAAGGTAAATGCTTTTCAAAAGGTGCCCACCGTCCTTTGTGAAGTGTCCTGCATCATCTAGAATACCATATAACACATACTCAACGAATGAAGTGAGATCAACATCATGGGTACGAGAATCATAAGAGCATCAACGTGTATCATATTTAATGTTAAAGTCATCAGAGTACTTCTCATTTGGCATCATCTTTGATTGCCTCACTAGCTTATGAATGTATTCAAGTTTGCTAGATTTAACTATCGGAGGGTTATTAAGTGTCCCTATTAGGTGTTTTCAATTGTAAGGGGATGAACAATTCCTAGCGAAACCCTTCCAAATGATAGGTGTAAGTGATAGGTGCCATAGCCTGGGGTTTACTTCCTGAAAGGTGTCATAGTCTGGGGTTTACTTCCTGAAAAGTGTCATAGTCCTATACTAGGTTTTGCTAGACCAACATCCATGAATTCCTTTGTAGAGGGAGTGCTAACCTACTTCAATTACCTTACTTTGCCTTTGTTTCTCCAAACCCCTTTAATTAACCTTTTTCTTGTTCTCATTTCCTTGTTCAACAAGCTTCATTTATTACCTTGTAATAATGATGATATCCCCCTTTAATGATGAAAAGTTCATTGCTTCATCAGGTTTTGTATGTTCTTTGAAAATTCCTTTTACTTTGATAAGCATGAAATATACTTAGTACTTGGGGGTGATGGACTATATAAGAGGGGGTAGAGTGGTACAGGGATTTTTCGTATGCTCGATTACTTAGATTTCAATAACTTGAAACACAACATAATTTATGTGTATATTAAATACTTATAAAATAATGAATGAATGAATATTTTTACATGGCCATGGTGGTTCTCCTTATATAGGAGTTGACTCGCCATGCCAACGCAGAGAGGCATGTCTTTTGACTAATGCCTCTTCAAACTTAATTAAGTAGCTCAATTTTTTTCTAGGTTATTAATTTATTAATATTTTAATATTTTATTATTTAATTTAGCCCTATATATAGTTATGAATATTTAATTCATAACATTGCCTCTCCCTTAAACTTGCTTTGTCCTCAAAACATAGGCAGGTTTGGGTGTTGCTGAAGAAAACGTTCTGACTCCCAAGATGAGTCTTCTTCTGGTAATTTCTTCCATTTGACAAGGTACTCCTTAATTGTCTTGGATCATAATACCTTCTCTCGGGTAGCGAGTATACCTTCAGGTTCTAGGACGATTCTTCCTTCTTCATTGGTCTCTGGTATTTCTGTTTGAGCTATTTGGTTTTGCCCTAGTACTCTCTTGAGACTTGATACATGAAAGGTGTTATGGATTCGACAGTTGTCGGGTAACTTCAGTCCATAAGCCACACTACTTATTTTTTTGACTATTTGATATGGACCATAATATTTAGGTGATAGCTTATTCTTTCCTTGTTGTTTTAATGACAATTTCTTATAGGGTTGAAGTCTAACAAAGACCCAATCTCCTTCAAACTCTCTTTCAATGCGATGTTGGTTAGGTTGTTGTTTCATTCTATTACGTGCCATGGTTAGATTTTCTTTTAATAAATTAATTATTTTTTGGTTTTCTTCTAAGTGGTTTTTGACTGCTGGAACCCTAGAGTCAAGTAGTGCAAAGTCTTTTCATATGGGTGGCTCATAACTATAGAGAGCTTGGAAAGTTGTCATTTTAGCCGACGTATTGTAGGTGGTGTTATACCACAATTACACCAGGTGTAGCCATTGAGTCCATTTATTTTGTTTGTTAGCGACGAAGCAATGAAGATATGTTTCCAAGCATTTATTTACGACCTCAGTTTGACCATCTGTTTGGGGGTGATACGCTGAACTCATGTTGAGGGATATTCCTACCTGGTGGCAGAATTCCTTCCAAAAATTACCTTTGAACCTTGCGTCTCTATCACTTACTATGACTTTGGGAAACCCATGTAGTTTGTAGATGTTCTTACAAAACATATCCGCAATTTGCTTAGTTGTGTCAGTTTTTTGATGGCCATAAAATGGGCATATTTAGTGAGTCGGTAGACTACAAATATCTTGTCCTTACCGTCAGATGCAGGTAGTCCTTCTATGAAGTCCATCGAAATCTCCTCCCATTTTTGATTTGGGATATGTAGTGGGTGTAGTAACCCAAGGGTTGGGATATTGTCAATATTATTCCTTTGACAAACATCACATTTCACAACATACTTTTGGACTTCCTTGCTCATACCCTTCCAATAGAATGATTGTCGTATGTTGTAGTAAGTTTTGAAAAAGCTGACATGTTCGGCTACAGGAGAACTGTGATTCCTTTAGAACTTTCGTCTTAAATTTGGATGTTGGTGTTAGGTAAATACTTTCGTTGTACCATATTATGTCATTCTTCCACTCAAAGTTGGTATATTGATGGATATTTTCAATCATAGAATTACAATCTATTTTGGCATATTCAACTCTTATTTCGTCTAGCCATTCAGGAATGACCACCATGGCGACACATGTTGTGTTGTCTTCATCCTTATGGGAAAGTGCATCAGCTACAACATTTTCCTTCCCTTTCTTGTGTAATATCTCTAGGTCGAAGGCTGATAGCTTCTCCATCCACTTCTGCTATTTTGTTGACAATGTCTTTTGTTGAAGTAAGAATTGCAGACTATTGTGGTCGGTTCGGATTGAAAATTTACTTCCAAGCAAGTATGGTGCCATTTTGTTAAAGCATGTATGATGGCGAACATCTCTTTTTGGTATGTTGATTTCAAGCCTTACCGCTTATTAAGTTTCGAATGCTATAGGGTGGTTGTCCTGCATTAACACGACTCCAATTCCGAATCCTGAAGCATCACATTCAACTACGAATGGTTTGGAGAAATCAGGAGTCGCCAGTACCAGTGTGGTTGACATTACTTTTCTTTTAGATTCTCGAAACATTTGTCTGCTTGGTTATTCCACTGAAAAGCATTCTTCTTTAACAAGTTGGTCAGGGGTGCTGTCAGATGTGCATAGTTTTTTATAAATATTTTGTAATACCCTGTTAGACCTAGAAATCCTCTTAGCTTGGACATGTTCTTGGGTTTGGGCCATTCTTTGATTGCTTTAATTTCGTTGGGGTCTAGTTTGACTCCCTCTTTTGATATATCATCTCCTAGGTATTCAACTTCTTTTTGCCCAAAGGTACATTTCGATAATTTGGCATAGAATTGATTCTTCTCCAATACAGATAGTACTGCTTCCAGATGCTTGAGGTGTTCCTTCCATGTCTTACTATAAACAAGGATATCGTCAAAAAAGACTAACACAAACTTCCACAAGTATGGGTGGAAGAGTTCATTCATGGTAGCTTGGAAGGTGGCTGGTGCGTTTGTTAATCCAAACGGCATAACCTTGAACTCATAGTGCCCTTCGTGAGTTCTGAATGATGTCTTTTCGACGTCTTCTAGTCTTACTTGTATTTGGTAGTAACCTGATCTTAGATCTAATTTTGAGAAGTATTCTACACTATGTAGTTCATCTAGCATTTCATGAATGAGCGAAATTGGAAACTTATGTTTGATAGTGATTTTGTTTAACCCTATGTAATCTATACATAATCAGAAGGATCCATCTTTCTTTCTGACCAATTCTACGGGTGCAACGTATGGACTTCTACTTTTCGTAATGATTCCATGCTTCAACAGGTCCTGTATCAATCATTCTATTTCTGTTTTGTGATGATGGGGATAATGATACGGTTTAATGTTTACTGGTGTCGAGTCTGGTTTGACTTCAATGATGTGTTCAATTTGCCTTTCAGGGGGTAATTTCATTGGCAGATCTTGAAAAACTTTCTCGTATTTCTGGATCAAGGATGAAATTTCTGATGGCTGGTGAGTCCCTTCTATCGATAATAACTCCAACTGTTGACATTGTGCAACAAATGCTGTGGCCCCTTTGCGAATAAGTTTTTTCATCTATTGAGCAGAGATGACTTGAGTGGGTGGAGCTTGGAACCCAAACATCTTATACTTCCTTCCATCCCATTTGAATTTAATGAACTCCTTTTGGTGATTAGCTAAATACGTGCCTAGTGTTTGTAACCATTGTATCCCTAAAACGACGTCTACTCCCCCTAGGGGAACTGTATAAAAATTGGACTCCATTTCATATTCGCTTAGTTGCAATTTAACTTTATGGCACTTGCCTACTCCATCTATTTATTTCCCATCTGCTACCATAACTTTTAAATATGCTACAGGGTAAGTAAAAATTTTCAGTTTTTTTGCAACATTGACATCTACGAAGTTGTGCGTGCTCCATGAGTCTATTAGAACGATAACGTTTTGCTTCTTGATGTGACCTTTAATCTTTAGTGTCTGTGGCTGAGCTATCCCTGTGATGGCTGCCAGAGAAATTCGTGGCATATCCTCTTCTGATTCTGGATTAAGGTTTGCATTTTCTTCATTGTTTTCTTCGTCAGAGCTATCTTCTGAAGATTCTTCTTCTTGTTTTGCTTCGCAGTTGTAAAGTTTTTGCATTGCGCATTTGTGTCCTGATTAATACTTGTCTCTGCATGTCCAGCACTTGCCATCTTTTTTCCTTTCAACGTTAGATTGTTGTCTTCCTCCATTGCGCATTGGTGGTGGAACATACTTGCCAGAGTTTTCTGACGAAGATTTACTAGATTTCCCTTTGGAATAACTATTTGATTTCTCATTACTGGCATATGGTGCCTTATGGAGTTTATATTTTCGTTCGATAATTATAGCTGCGTGTTTGGCATCTTCAATGGTTTTGGGTTTATGTAATTTTAATTCTTCCTGAATATAATCTTTAAGGCCACAATGATACATTTTTAATAGTTCTTCTTTTGAAAATCCTCCTTGCTTTACTGCAGACACATCCCATTTGTGGGTGTATTCACTCACCGTTCCTTTCTGTTTGAGGTGAACGAATCTCTCATATACATCATCCTCTTCCTTGTCATGAAATCTTTTCTGGAGGGTGTTTTTAAAGTTTTGCCAATTGGACAAGTAACCTGTACATTTAGAAGTCAGCCACAAAAACCAATCATGCGCTTCTGCTTCTAGATAGTTGGATACAGTCATGACCCTTTCTTGCTCCTCGAGTGGTGGGTTTGCCAAAAAAATGGCGTCCATCTTATTTACCCATATAGATACTACGATGCCTTTATGGTCTTTACCATCATCCTTAGGTAATTCGTTTTTAATTTTAAGATGGTTCCTTTCCGAAGACTTAGTATAGTACTGACTTCTTTCGAAGTGGATTTGCGGCATTCTCGGCTACTTGTGCCTCAAAAATCCAGTGTTTGGAGAATTTTCATCTTCTGGGGTTCGAGGACTTTGTGTGGTTGAAGGTGGCTTGGCTCCTTTATTAGATTAGCTCACCATGTCTTTTATGGCTCAAATATTCTATGCCATGTCGTTTTGAGTCTTCCCAAAATCGTCTTGCTTCCTTATGACGTTGGGAAGGCATTTTTGCAGCCTGTTGAGTTTTCCTTGAATTTTTTTGAATTATCATCATGACCCATTTTGTTCTTTTTCTTCCTAGTGGACCCAATTTTTTAGATATTTTTTTTCTTTCTTTCTTTATTTAAATATATGTATATATATATATATATATATTTTTAAACTTTATGCTATATAAATTATATAGGTTATAAATAAATAAAATTAAATGGATTGAATCGTGACCGGTCACATTGTTTGACTGTGGCTCGAAAAGGATGACGACTTTTTCCTTCTACCTTTGCTGATAGAGCAAAGTGTTAGGATATTCCGACACATAGGAAATAGTTAAGTTCAACTTGGTCTAGTATAGAGTTAGGTGTAGAGTTAGGTAAAGTGTGTTTCTTTACCTTGTACATTTTGTAACTTACAATCCGACGGTCACGATATGTAGTGATCCGACGGTTCATTCTCTCCTCGGTATTACCGAGACTTGATCCGTGGCTTCGTCAGATCCTATCAGAGTTTGGCTTTGAGCAGCAGCATCCGACTACACTTTGGTGTGATAATCAAAGTGCCATTCAGCTATGCAAAGATCCAGTCCAACCAGTGTTTTTAAAACCGGAACCGGTGACCGGACCGGTCCACCTAATGAACCGGTTTACCGACCGGAACCGGTCTAACCGGGACTGGTTTGGTCTAAACGAACCGGTTTTTAAAAAATACATTAAATAATTAATTTTTAATGAAACAAAACTATTTTTAAGATGTAAAACCATGATTCCAAGCCAATAGAGACAAAATATGCAAAGTTTGCTCATTTATATACCATGCAAAGGTGAATATATCAAAATGGCACCGAGTGCAATACATATCATCGACAAAATAGCAAAATACATAAGAAATGAGGCTCTAAATGGCCTATAAAGTCCAGAGGATCACAACTTCATAAAACTGCTGATCAAGCGCTGAAGGCATCTTGCTGGGTATCAGATCCTTCCTTTACTGCTGTTAGTACCTTGAAACCACTCTAGAACTAGCACTCTTTGCAATCAGATTTCTCGGGTGAGACATTGGAAGACAGATTTCATGACAAATCACTTTCTACAGCCAATATATTCCACGCACATTCTTATATAGCTTAGGCATTTGTAGCCCTGCTCCATGCAGATGTGCTTGCCTAGCATGCCACCAGGATGCAGTGCTGGGAGCTTTACAAGTGATCCATTCTCTGCCTCGAGGTACAATAAAGTGCCATCTAGTGATGGATTACCTCACGTTCCTATTTGAGCCCCCTTCATCTGAATTATCTATGCATGACATGCTGGGAATAATGATCGATTTTCAACCAACACTTAGATGTTCTTGCCATAAAACATCCTTCAAAAAGGGTTTGTCGAAAACAGCAGCCTTGTTTGTCTTTTACGAAAACCATTTACAGAGCTTTAGTGCTGAAGGAATGTCTCAAAAGATCATGCATTTTGAGGGCTAACAAGATTCATAGTGAAATGGTCATTGGAGTAACTTGAAAATGCCTTTGGGATGAGTAGATTGATAAAATTTGTGATACAAAGGAGGTTGAGAATGAATGTCTCCTTTCAATGTGCCATATCCTCAAAATGTAAGACATAACATTTACCCAGTTTCATAACTTAATTACTCTTCCGGATCTATTCAATTATGAAACCCATAATAACCTCGGTACTTTCATTTGCACCATGTTCAATTATAGAAATGACAATTTGAAGAATATTTATTTTGTTTCCCTTTATTTTTCTGGTAAATCTGTGCTCCATGCAGTCATATAGATAGTCTTTTACATCTAATTTTGATTTTATCAATCACTTACAAAAATCGTAAAAAAATCACGGTTTCCAAAGAACAAAAGAACAAATCCATGATATCTCACGTCAGATTACTGGACCATTGACCTGCAAAGAGTATCTTCGATCAAGAAAACCGCCCAAAACCCCTAAACCACCCCTAAACCACAAAACCGCTGCGATTTTTTCATTAATCGGCGGGCTGTCCATAAACCGGCCGGTTTAGGACGGAACCGGCCGGTTTGCTACAAACCGGCCGGTTCCGCCCTAAACCGGCCGGTTTTTACCGGTTAGGGCCGTTTTTTGGGCACACAAGGGTATAAACCGGGTTTGATAGGCCGGTTCGGACCGGCCAGGCCTCCAACCGGCCGGTTAGACCGGTTACCGGTTTTTGTGGCCGGTTTTTAAAACTATGAGTCCAACATCAGCGCAGCAAACACATTGAACTACACATGCACTTCATCAGAAAGCTCATTCATGACCATGTTCTTGAAGTGCAATATTGTTCAACAGATGATCAGGTTGCAGACATCTTCACAAAGGCTCTCACAGAGGCAAAGTTCACTAAACTTCGATATATGCTTGGAGTTCAGGAAGTTGTCACTAAGGGGGGATAGGCTCTAGTGCCTCCTTCCTTCTCCTATTGTGTCATATTTGTAAATCCTTCAATCCTATCCCAAGTTGTTCTTAAGGGGGGATGTTAGGATATTCCGACATATAGGAAATAGTTAAGTTCAACTTGGTCTAGTATAGAGTTAGGTAAAGTGTGTTTCTTTACCTTGTACATTTTGTAACATACAATCCGACGGTCACGATATGTAGTGATCCGACGGTTCATTCTCTCCTCGGTATTACCGACACTTGATCCGTGGCTTGACACCCGATTGGTCCATGAGTTCTATTTAAAGCGCATGGAGGGTCATTGTTAGGGTAATCCGTCTGTGAGAGAAGCTTATGTAAATTTTCATTCTTTTATTAATAAATTGCCTGAAGTGGCCGCGTTGGCTCAGGCCGTGGACTGTTTCCCTCTTTGAGGGTTTTAACCACGTCAAAATACTGGTGTATTGATCTGTGATCTGGTTGTGAGCGGTGTCCTCTGGTGTTCTTTCTGAGGAACTTACCCTGTAAATTCCTACACAAAGTGGTGATGGATTATGTGGCGGAACAACGTCGGGGGAGGTTTGACCAGATGGCGGTTGACGACCAATGGTTGACTATGTTTATGGATTGGGCAGCGTTGGAACTGCGTACACGATGACAGATAAAAGTGCAGTCTTTGGTCTGGTGCCTGCGGGAGTAGTGATCGGTCTTTGGCCCAGTGCCTGCGGGAGTAGTGATCGGTCTTCGGCCAGGTGCCCACATATTCTGACAAGACGGACTGAGGCTTATCGCGATGCAAGTGGGGGAGGTCGATGGTCTACGCGGAGCATGAGACAGGTGTGACACACAATGGGGACAAAAGCGGTTGACAGAGACGCATACAAACAGAGATGGTTGGGGAATGTAGGCAGTAGGTGGGAGTCGACAGGGATGGAGGTTTGTAGCAGATGGCAGCGACAACTCGATTAAATGTGGAGGGCCCACAGGGCCGGCGACCCACGGGGAGGTGTGGTGCTGGCTTGATAGGAATGGCTCTAATACCACTGGTACAGGATTTTTCGTATGCTCAATTACTTAGATTTCAATAACTTGAAACACAACATAATTTATGTATGTATTAAATGCTTTATAAAATAATGAATGAATGAATATTTTTACATGGCCATGGCGTTCTCCTTATATAGGAGTTGACTAGCCATGCAACACAGAGAGGCATGTCTTTTGACTACTGCCTCTTCAAACTTAATTAAGTAGCTTGATTTTTGTCTAAGTTATTAATTTATTAATATTTTAATATTTTATTATTTAATTTAACCCTATATATAGTTATGAATATTTAGTTCATTACATAGAGCTCAAGATGTTATTTGGCTTTTTATTTGCTTTGCATTAATTGCCATTTTTTTCATTTGACTTTTGGCTTATGCTTTTTCTTTTCTTATAGTTACATCAACATCAGGCATTTCAAGTTTATTCTTTTGATAGGATGAGGTACATAGGGAACCTGTATGACCAATAAAAAGATGGGAGAATGAATAAGGGAATGATGAGAAGTGTTAAATATAAGTTTCATGGAACACTACTACATTCAGAGCTTCCTATTTGTTCCCCTCCTAGATAGTGAAAGAAAAACCCTAAGGAAGGTCACTTTGGGCTAGAAGCAAATGATAATCACCAAGGTGACATGAAGGAATGAGTATACATCTCAACCATCATGATCTATCATTCAATTTTAACCCATGATCCATACTAGAATGTCAAAGACATTAAATGAAAGCACTTGCATGCAAAAATGGTAAATGTACTTCAGAATTGATGTCCCCACCTTGATCGGATGAGTAAGCTAGTCAAGTGGACAAACTGATATAATAGTGGGCATGAGGCATCTGAGACTACTATGGATCATGGTGAGGCTGTTGGCTGGAAAATTGCATCATAGGATAAATTTTTTCTCCTAGGGCTAACCCAAAAGGCCAACATCATCAGCTTAATGGCAAGAAGATATTCCATAATTTGGCATGGTGATTTAGTTTCAAAATACTGTTCATGAAAGAAGTAAAGGAAGTGAAAAAAATTGTCATCTTTTAGGACTGGTGGAGGATGTAAGAAGAATATATCACTATTGATGAGTATCTTCCTACTAGTATAAAGAAGGTTAGAAAGGGCCCCGTTCTGCTTCTTAATGACTTGGTTTTCTATGATTTATTATTTGGGTGTACTATGAGATGTTCTTTCCATGAAACAAGGTCTGGAGAGGGTTGGCCTCTCACTGAAACTACCTAGATGCTTACACTCTTGGCAGGATCTGACAATATGATTGTTTAAGCTTAATTTTTTTTAGATAACCTGCTCTACAGATTTTACTTTTGCCTCAATTTCCATGTATAATACATTTTTTAATGCTGCTTACACAAGCTTTCAGACAGCTGATGTCTTTTTAGCAATGACAAGGTAAGTTACCTATATCTAAATTTTAAGTTACATGTTTCATATTTTTGTATTTACACTTTAAATTAAACAAGGACAGGTGGAAAAATTGTTTTACCAGTTTGTACAGTGAATTTGTTAATCTTCTATTGTGAGGCTTTGGAGAGACACTTATGTCTACATGTTTATGCAGAAGAAAATTAACCATCTCTGATACTTCATTAAGATATCCTCTCTATTGAATCTGTATTGTTGTCTGATTGCTTTTGGAGAAGCGAGTTGCTATTTTGCGAACTATTGGATAGCTGGTCTTGTAGTATTCTGATTTGAAGTGTTTAAACCTTTCTCTAATGGCTTTATTTTTTACATCTTCAACTCTGAATGCTCCTTTCTTTCTACTTTCTATTGTGGCAGGGAATTTCTTGTATGTGTCCGATTTGATGAACCTGGATGGGATTGGTCTGGTAGCTTCCACCCTGATCAGTTAGGAGATACTCTGGTGAAACTGCGTAACTATGTGACTGGTGCATTACAGATGGTACGTGTTGAAGTGCAGAATGCTAGTGCAGCAGTTGGAGATGTGAAAAGTGTTGATAATTCAGATGGGAGTCTTGGGACTTATCTGATTCTCCTTTCTGATGATGATACTGGTTTTATGCCATACAGAATTGATAATTTTTCTATGGAGGTATGAAATGTTCCTTTATGAGTTAAACTGATATTTTTTTTTTTGCTATTATATTTGCTTTCATGTTTTATTATGCTGTTTTTTTTTAATCAAGGAAGATGACTTGATACAGTTAACTGCCTATATGTTCCATTGTGTGTTTCTTATGTTGTTTAAAAATTGAAAATTATTTGCCATCCTTGTGCAGCAAATTTCATTTCTTTGAACGTCTTCAAGGAAATTAGCTTTTATTTTTATGTTGTAATATGACAAAGGAAATGAATAATAAAAATGCTGGAATCCACCAGTGACGAACATCCATGCCCTGGAGGCTTTTGCACCAATACATTTCGTCTATTATTTATTTTGCTTGACCTTGACCACCAGACCATGTTCTCCCACACCAACTCCTTTTACGATATTCCTGGACAATCTGCCACCCACGTCTCCCTTGGCTGCATTCCCTTGATTCCAATGTTGCTTATTTATTTAATCATGTGATATGATTAGGCTTTCCCCCCTCTTGGACCAGATACATTATCCATCCAATCCACAAATCAAGGAGTAGTTCTGATCCAAACAATCATCAAACTATCATGGTGAGTCATACATTGTCCATGTTTTAAGCTATAGTTCTACACGAATGGCTTTTTGAGGAGTTGTAGAGCCATCATCTTACAGTTAAAGGATAGGCAGGTTTCCTCCCCACAAGAATCGAGAAAGAGATGAAAATGCGCTACAATCTGCAACGAAATGGAGTGGCAGAGAGGAAGAACAGGAGCATAGTCAGAGCAGCCAAGGCCGTGATCCATGATCAGGATATGCCTATGTACATATGGGCGGAGGCATGTAATATGACTATATACTTGCAAAATAGGAGTCCTCATAGGGCAGTGGAGGGCATGACTCCTGAGGAGGCTTTTACAGAAGTGAGATCAAAGGTGAGGCACGTTTGTATATTTGGAAATCTAGTGTATGTCCACGTTTCTTTAGAGAAGAGGACTAAATTGGAGCCCCCATCAACGAGGGGCTTTTTTGTTGGATATAGTGAGACTTCAAAGACGTACAGGGTCTACATTCTGGGACAGAGAAAGATGGTTAGGAGGGATGTCGGATTTAGGAGGGTAGAAACTTTAGGATGTCACATGGGATAGATTTGGTAGTGGCAGAGGATTGAGAGTGAGAGGCTTTAAAGGCTGAGGAGCGACTAGCAGCACCAAAAACAGGGACACAAGCTTTTGATCAAGAGCAGTAGCCAAAAGTTCCTTCGAGCGAGAGGAGGTCGAGATGGATTCAATTGACATTGAGAGATAATGAGGAATATGTGGTCTCCTAGTAGGGGTTTTTGGGAGAGCAGATCACCAACCAAAATTTCCAATTATTTGGCCTTGATGAGCAACATTAGTGAGTTCGAGCTTTCTACCTTTGAGGAGGTAGTAGACCAACAAGTTTGAAGGGATGCCATGGTGGAAGAGTATAGTTCCATCATGAGGAATAATGTGTGGGAGATAGTACTAAGGCCTGAAGGGAAGGCAATGGTCACTTCTGTTGATTTGGGGTAGCATCGCATGTGCTCTAGGCCTCAAATTTTCCAGGGAGGCTTGGGCACATGTAGTTCAAAGAACTTAGAAAGCGTTTTGGGAAATTCCACCCAGAGACAATTTTATTAAAATAATTAATATTTTTTAATGGGACCCTAAGTCTAAACTCAGGAAATTAAAAATATCAATGGGTATTAATCTAATTGTGGGTGTAACTTCTAAAAGAAGACGAGAATCAAGCTAAAATGATCTTAGCCATTGATTAGCTTTTAATCTAGGCCGTTGAATGTCAACGAGAAGATTATTCAAGGGAGCTTGAGGGTCATTTGGGAAACACACCAAGAGATCATGAGATCGAATTTCTAAAATGAGAAGTTCTCAGGAGGAAGTTTTGATCGAGGAGATTCCTTGCAGCTGAGGGGCAGGGATAGCATCTAGAGAGAGAGATTTTCTTAGCCGAAGAATCATCAACAGAGAGAGGCAGAGAGTGATCCAACAACTCTCACGTAGAGGCTGACGTAGGGCCACGAAGGGCCACACAGAGGCATCGCAGCGGGTGAAAGAGAGTCTGAGATTTTGCTGGCAGAGTTAGTTTCAGAAGTCAGGAGCCGGGGTGTGAGACCGGGAAGCTGAGAGCATAGACTTCGGGCAACAAATCGATCAACAAACTAGGTGACGAAGTGCCTAGAGAGGTTGATGCAGGGATTGCATGAGGACTGTGGAGAGGCAGCGTAGGGCCTGCCAGAGGCACTTCATCCAGTGTCCGGATCAGCCAAGATTTTCTTAGTGATTGTGTGAGGTAATCTCACAAATCTTTCTGTCAGTATTTCTCTTTGTAACTAAAGTACCCGAGAGGTATTCAGAGATGTATTCTGAATTTGCTACTGCTTAATAATAATAAACCCTTAGATCTGCTGCATCGGTTTTCCGGCATTGGGTTTTTTTGGGGATGATTGTCCAAAAATAAGAGTGTCTATTGTGTTGTGTTTTCTTTCTTGCTCAGTCTCTTTTTTCTGCATAATATTTAATTAAGTGAAGGCTACAGTGTACGTATTATGATATTTGCCAGAGGAAACTGCAAGTAATTTATTTAAAGGAATTTAACAAATAGGAGTAGTATCATCAGTTGCTGCAGTAGGGATTCTGGTTGAGGAATTTTCACATTGTGTCAGAGCTGCAGGTGAAGCAAGAAGAGCAAAGCTGGTAGATCCAGCGCTGAGCAAAAGAGGTGTTGTCGCGCGGATTGACACGACAACCCTCAGACCGGGGGCTGTCACTCTGATCCCCGATCCCTCCGTTTAAGCCTGTCTCCCGCGGCTAAGGGGGGTAGTCCCTGTGAGATGATGAGACCAACTTTCGACCAGTTGGTTGGGAGACACGAGACACGATCAAGATAAGCACCTAAAAGATTTGATTTACTTAGCAGACCAGTGCCTTAAGAGATTATGGTTAAGATGATTACTTGTTAGATGATATAGAAACATGAATCGTGAACAACAATCATTTGTCTTCAGCTAAATCACAATGCTCTTGAAAAGACCAAAACGATATCCAGCAATAGAAAATTTTTGAAAAAAGATGAAAGCGAGAATCATGAATTATTAACCAGATATCATATTTCGTGTTTCGACTTGAAAATTTCAGATCTCAGCATGAAAGATATATCGCGAAAGCAACTGAAACTGGCAAAATAATTTTCCACAAAATTTTAATATTTTTTCAAATTTTTTTAAATCTTTTTTTTTTTTTTTTTTTTTATTAATTTTTCAATATCAAAAAATGAAAATTTAAAATCTATTCTAAAACTAAAATCTAACATTTAAAAAAATAAAACTAAAAAAATATATTTTTTTATTTTTCATATTTTAAAAAAAGCCAAATTTAAAAGACTAACTTAAAATCTAAATACAACAAAACCTAAACTAAACTAATATAAGTTAAAATCTACTTCAAATACAAAACTAACAAAATTTAAAATCGAAATTTTAAAATAAATAACATTTAAATCAAAACGCATTAACCTGTGACTAAGAGCTAAAGTAAATAAATGAAACCAACGAGGAGCTATGCCTGAAAACCCTACGCTAACATGAACGTAAATCAAACAAAACAAATACGCAGTGATATACATGACCATAAACTAAAATCGATTTGCCTGGGCATTACGATACCTCTCAGCAGCAGTCAAAAACGATTCATATTTGTTACCTGAGGCGCGTGATACTGACTTGGCTGCAAATCTTCGATGGTGGACACGGAGAACTCGACACATGATCTGTTGAATCGATTCTGCGCAGCGGGGAGTTATATACTGGACCAACGCAAGACGCCCACAATACTTAACCCCTGCGACAAGTGATGATCTGTGTGGATTCTGCCTGATGTCTTCGACAGATAACTGAATGCGGATTTGTTGAATGCTTTCCTGAGGGTTGATGCAAATCTGGCGCGGGGTTTTCGACGGCAAATAGAAAACACGATTTTTCTTACCATGTGCTATGGATTTTGAGAAAAACCGCTTTCACTTTAACTGCTGTATCCTCATATTTTAAGCCATTTGTTGAATGCTCGGTGTATACGGGATGGCGGCGGCGTGTATAAAACTGTTTGCAGGTATCTCATCTTCTACACAAAAATGGTTTTAGCTAAGTCAGAAACCAGAGTTTCGGCATATGATAATCATTTTAAACTGCCAATCAAGAAATATGAAACTGCCCCAGAAGTAAGCAGGTATCTGCAACAAGAGTTCTGGCTGAGACAAATGCTTTTGGAGACAGCACTATCGTAACCAAACTTGATCTGCCAATAAATTTGTCCCTGCAATTGCATGGAAACAAGACCCTGATGAAATATGCCTCAGACCCAAAACTGAAAACCCTAATGAAAATTGAACAAAAATATGAAACCCTAGAACAGAAAAAATTGAAACCCTAAGACAGCCCAATAATTTACAGATTGTGGCCCTTGAAATGCCAGATTTAGCTATAACAGCAGTAATATTTTCGAAATATCAGAAAAACTTGAATTCTGCTGTGAACAGCAAGAAAATCTCTCATGCAAAATACGAAATAAACTTTAAATGATTGACCCGAGGCAAAATCAGCTGGGCTCTGCAAAGAAAAGCATGTGGGAGTCGGCTGGTTCAGCCTAGAACTTCCCCAAACGCCCACAATTTCCTTCAGAAAGGTTTTCCTGCACATCTCAAGCAACCATCAGCAAAGAGAGAGAGAATGCTGCTAGATCTCAGGAAATAATGGAGATACCTGCCATTATTCCAGAAACCCTACAACATTCAAACCCTAGCAAGTGAGCAAGATACCTATACTCACAATACTCTGAAAACAAGCTATTATTAACGGCTGAAAACTGAAATATGCAGAAAAATAAACATCTCACAGCAATTCCAGAGAGTAACACCGGCCAGATTTGGACCCCAAAGTCTTCTTTATTAACCAGAAAATCAGATTACAAAAGAGCTTTTTCAGTACAGACTCACAGATCAGATTCCTCTGAAAATGACCCCTAGCACCCTACTTAAAGGAAATGTCTCCAACGGCTAGTTCGAGTGATCCATGCTGAAATGATCTCGACCGTTGATGAGGATCAAGACGTCTCTTGATCTCATCCGTCGATTTATTATTAAAAAATGCATTCATTAAAAATATTATTATTTTATTAGTTAGGGTTTTTGCTCTATTTTTTAATTTTTTAATTTTTTTATTATTTTTATTCATTTTTTAATTTTTTAATTTATTTTAAAATGGATCATCGAACTAAGCCTTCAGAAACATCACCTAGGACCTAGGACCTAAGACTCATGAGGGGATTTAAAACATTTTTCGACCCTCAGGACACATTACATCATGACTTTTACAATTTACATCTTAAGGGAGAAAACCCCTTTAACATAGACCCTCACAAATCACCCAGTTCTGCGACACAACTATAATCTAGTAGATCAACACACTAGGATTCTCCTAAAATTCCAATGACAAAATCAATCCCGGCTTTGGGGTCAGGTTTGAAGGAAAACTCTGCCGATCCGTGGATCGGTGAGACGAAAAACCTTCCGGGACGTAGATTATCATCAGAAAGTTAGGTCCACCTAGGCAAATTACATACATGACTCATGTCTGCTAAGATTATTTACAATCAATACATGCAGACTGGGTTTACAATCAAAAAGATCAAGTTGCTGATGATGGCAGGATGGCACGGACATGCTGATCAGGTGCTGCCCCTTTTTGCCAAGAAAAGGGGGATGTACTGCATGGGTAGTTGACCAGTAGAGGTCAACATCTGGCTCTACTTGGGGACACGTTGCTGCTTGCAGGAATGTGAGAATCCAGAATCTGCATCCATACAACACAAAAATAAGTAGCGTCCATCCAAAAAATCAGCATATACATTAAGCACATAAAAGCTCTTCATTTATTAACTATCTAATAACATGAAAAGTAAATCTAATCCTAAAACAGAAATGAAACGCTGAAAAGACGAGGAGTAGAGTTAGAAATACAATACAAAAAATGCCCCACGGCATCAGATGTGTTCAATATAGTGCATACTGAGCATTTTCCTGCTCTCAGGCAAATCTGTCGGCTGCTTGTCGGATGTGCCATGTCCAATTTTGCATATGGTAGGACTTTTTCCTATCCGAAAATCAAGCAGCTCGCGGCCGTCTGATGCGTCAAATCTTCTTCTCATTTTCTTCCTCTTGCGCTTTTTTTTTCTGGCAGGATGAATTACTGATGAGCTGGAACTTTCTGTCTCGAAACTATCAGATGAATTATGCGTGATATGTCTCTCTTTAGCCCGCATCTGATCTTTATCATTCTTAAGTCCATCTTCAATCAACCATCTTTCAACTGAACTAATAACCTCCTCATAATAAGATGGAGCTTGTTGCAACAAATGAGAAGGCTCCTGATCTATTGATGTTATCTGGTTTCTTTCATTTTCCAATTGCTGAAACTTTTGAACCTGTATTCTAATGGCATCCATCTGTCTAGAGTGTTCAACCTTTATAGCACTGATTTGTCTGGCATGATGTTCTTCCATGTCTTTTATTACTTTAACATTTTCTTCCTTTATGTTCATCAAGCAATGCTGCATGGAATTTATTTCTTCTTCGTGATTCGCTTGCATGTTTCCAATTTCTGTTTCATATTTAGTTTTCATGGCCTCAATTTCCTTAGCATGCTGATTTTGCGTGACCTCAATCTCCTTATTACGTTTTTCCAGATGGGTGCGTAAAGTTTTAACATCATTGATAAGATTAGTTTGGTTGCTTTCCATATTTTTCACCAGCATCATTAAATCTTGTATTATTTGCTTTTGCTCTTCCTTTTCATTGTCATTTATCCCTGATTTTTCACTATCATGAACTTGATCTGCAATAGTTCCGGTTGATGACACATTTTGATCTTGAACTCTTTCTTTCTGTTGCACAATTTTAGGGGCAGAAGGCAAGCTGTTTGGACTATCATATCTATCTTTAAAAGCATTGACAATGTCTTGTAAAGAAGTGAAAAAATCATTAGGAAAATTATTAAACCAATTCAAGGCATCACCCTCTAAAGAATGGACAAATAGACGCATCTTGAAATCTTCATGATTATATTGAGGAAATCTACAATATAAGATCATTACACAAGTAAACATGTTCAAATGCTTTTCAACAGCGACCGAATCATCACCCGAGAACTTGAATAATTTACCAACGGCCTCTTTCGGAAGATCGTGGAGATTATCAGTAAAATGACATGGTTTACATGAATAATCCATGATGAACAATAAGGGATCAAATGGATGATAGAAAGAGATTTCTGCTCAAGAAAATTAAGAGATGAAAGAAGTGGAGTCGCCACTTGAACAATGAATCTGATTCTAGGATCCAAAAAGTAACCACAAGCAGATATGAGGAAAGCTTCTTGTCTGGGAAAAATGAGAAAGTGGAGTCGCCACCCAAACAGGAAACAAACCCAAGAGGCGCTGCTGATATGTGATGAAAAGATGCCAAAATATTGAATCTGCCAGCTCAACTGAGAGATGAGAAAGATGAGAAGATGAATGATTGTCGTTTGAAACACCGAGAACAAAGTGTCCCCGGCAACGGTGCCAAAAAATGTTGTCTCGCGGATTGACACGACAACCCTCAGACCGGGGGCTGTCACTCTGATCCCCGATCCCTCCGTTTAAGCCTGTCTCCCGCGGCTAAGGGGGGTAGTCCCTGTGAGATGATGAGACCAACTGTCGACCAGTTGGTTGGGAGACACGAGACACGATTAAGATAAGCACCTAAAAGATTTGATTTACTTAGCAGACCAGTGCCTTAAGAGATTATGGTTAAGATGATTACTTGTTAGATGATATAGAAACATGAATCGTGAACAACAATCATTTGTCATCAGCTAAATCACAATGCTCTTGAAAAGACCAAAACGATATCCAGCAACAGAAAATTTTTGAAAAAAGATGAAAGCGAGAATCATGAATTATTAACCAGATATCATATTTCGTGTTTCGACATGAAAATTTCAGATCTCAGCATGAAAGATATATCGCGAAAGCAACTGAAACTGGCAAAATAATTTTCCACAAAATTTTAATATTTTTTCAAAAATTTTTAAATTTTTAAATTTTTTTTTTTTTTTTTTTTTTTATTTAATTTTTTAATTTTTCAATATCAAAAAATGAAAATTTAAAATCTAAAAAAATTAAAATCTATTCTAAAACTAAAATCTAACATTTAAAAAAATAAAACTAAAAAAATATATTTTTTTATTTTTCATATTTTAAAAAAAGCCAAATTTAAAAGACTAACTTAAAATCTAAATACAACAAAACCTAAACTAAACTAATATAAGTTAAAATCTACTTCAAATACAAAACTAACAAAATTTAAAATCGAAATTTTAAAATAAATAACATTTAAATCAAAACGCATTAACCTGTGACTAAGAGCTAAAGTAAATAAATGAAACCAACGAGGAGCTATGCCTGAAAACCCTACGCCAACATGAACGTAAATCAAACAAAACAAATACGCAGTGATATACATGACCATAAACTAAAATCGATTTGCCTGGGCATTACGATACCTCTCAGCAGCAGTAAAAAACGATTCATATTTGTTACCTGAGGCGCGTGATACTGACTTGGCTGCAAATCTTCGACGGTGGACACGGAGAACTCGACACATGATCTGTTGAATCGATTCTGCGCAGCGGGGAGTTATATACTGGACCAACGCAAGACGCCCACAGTACTTAACCCCTGCGACAAGTGATGATCTGCGTGGATTCTGCCTGATGTCTTCGACAGATAACTGAATGCGGATTTGTTTAATGCTTGCCTGAGGGTTGATACCTTGTTTCCATGCAAATCTGGCGCGGGGTTTTCGACGGCAAAGAGAAACCACGATTTTCTTACCATATGCTATGGATTTTGAGAAAAACCGCTTTCACTTTAATTGCTGTATCCTCATATTTTAAGCCATTTGTTGAATGCTCGGTGTATACGAGATGGCGGCGGCGTGTATAAAACTGTTTGCAGGTATCTCATCTTCTACACAAAAATGGTTTTAGCTAAGTTAGAAACCAGAGTTTCGGCGTATGATAATCATTTTAAACTGCCAATCAAGAAATATGAAACTGCCCCAGAAGTAAGCAGGTATCTGCAACAGGAGTTCTGGCTGAGACAAATGCTTTTGGAGACAGCACTATCGTAACCAAACTTGATCTGCCAATAAATTTGTCCCTGCAATTGCATGGAAACAAGACCCTGATGAAATATGCCTCAGACCCAAAACTGAAAACCCTAATGAAAATTGAACAAAAATATGAAACCCTAGAACAGAAAAAATTGAAACCCTAAGACAGCCGAATAATTTACAGATTGTGGCCCCTGAAATGCCAGATTTAGCTATAACAGCAGTAATATTTTCGAAATATCAGAAAAACTTGAATTCTGCTGTGAACAGCAAGAAAATCTCTCATGCAAAATACGAAATAAACTTTAAATGATTGACTCGGGGCAAAATCAGCTGGGCTCTGCAAAGAAAAGCCTATGGGAGTCGGCTGGTTCAGCCTAGAACTTCCCCAAACGACCACAATTTCCTTCAGAAAGGTTTTCCTGCACATCTCAAGCAACCATCAGCAAAGAGAGAGAGAATGCTGCTAGATCTCAGGAAATAATGGAGATACCTGCCATTATTCCAGAAACCCTACAACATTCAAACCCTAGCAAGTGAGCAAGATACCTGTACTCACAATACTCTGAAAACAAGCTATTATTAACGGCTGAAAACTGAAATATGCAGAAAAATAAACATCTCACAGCAATTCCAGAGAGTAACACCGGCCAGATTTGGACCCCAAAGTCTTCTTTATTAACCAGAAAATCAGATTACAAGAGAGCTTTTTCAGTACAGACTCACAGATCAGATTCCCCTGAAATGACCCCTAGCACCCTACTTAAAGGAAATGCCTCCAACGGCTAGTTTGAGTGATCCATGCTGAAATGATCTCGACCGTTGATGAGGATCAAGACATCTCTTGATCTCATCCGTCGATTTATTATTAAAAAATGCATTCATTAAAAATATTATTATTTTATTAGTTAGGGTTTTTGCTCTATTTTTTAATTTTTTTATTATTTTATTATTTTTATTCATTTTTTAATTTTTTAATTTATTTTAAAATGGATCATCGAACTAAGCCTTCGGAAACATCACCTAGGACCTAGGACCTAAGACTCATGAGGGGATTTAAAACATTTTTCGACCCTCAGGACACATGACATCATGACTTTTACAATTTACATCTTAAGGGAGAAAACCCCTTTAACATAGACCCTCACAAATCACCCAGTTCTGCGACACAACTAGCAGATCAACACACTAGGATTCTCCTAAAATTCCAATGACAAAATCAATCCCGGCTTTGGGGTCAGGTTTGAAGGAAAACTCTGCCGATCCGTGGATTGGTGAGACGAAAAACCTTCCGGGACGTAGATTATCATCAGAAAGTTAGGTCCACCTAGGCAAATTACATACATGACTCATGTCTGCTAAGATTATTTACAATCAATACATGCAGACTGGGTTTACAATCAAAAAGATCAAGTTGCTGATGATGGCAGGATGGCACGGACATGCTGATCAGGTGCTACCCCTTTTTGCCAAGAAAATGGGGATGTACTGCATGGGTAGTTGACCAGTAGAGGTCAACAAGAGGGATTTCGAAAAATCTGTAGGAGGCAGTAGTTCGAAACCCCAAAGGGTTTGTGCAGTTCTTAGCTGGAGGGCTGAAATTTCGAGGTAGTCTCTCTCCGAGTGAGTTGACGAAGAGAAGGACTCCCAGTTCGAATATTTGTCAGGGCAGAGGGAGCAGCGCTAAAGCCTCAGTGTGAGAAAAGCTGGTGGGACGCAGATTTTTCTGCAGGCAGTTTGCTGGGCAAAAAATCGTTAGAAGAAAGAGGAGAAGCACCATTGAGTGAATTTCTTCCTTAGAGAATTCCTAGCCAAGGAATTTGAATTCTCTATAGTTGAGAAGCAGCAAGGGGCAACATTTTTACTAGCTCTAGCAGGGAGTGCGTAGGGTAGCCCAGCAACAACACAGAAGAGAGAGGAGATTTTCGACATTTGTGGTAGAAATGGCAACCAGTGGCTTGAGGGATCAAGATAGGTTGGATGGAGCATCCAACTACGTCATCTGGAAGGCTAGAATGTCATTCCTTCTAGATGAGCATGCCCTCAAGACATACGTCGACAACGTGGTGGCTGTCCCTGTAGATGCAAATCCATTGAAGAAGTACAAATCAGAAATGGTGAAGGCCAAGAGGATGATCCTTGATGGAGTAAAGGATCACATGGTATGTCATGTCGCTAGCAGAGGGACTGCTAAAGAGATGTGGGATGCCTTGGCTACGTTATATCAGGGATATTCCGAGTAGTGGAAGATGTACTTGGAGCAGAAGCTAAGATTTGCTTAGATGCAGAAGGGGGAGCGTGTGGATCCATTCCTCACAAAGATGAAGGAAACCTGTGATGAGTTGTTTGCTACGGGGCTTACACCTCAGGATCCAGAGTTGGTTAGATTGGCCTTTAATTTTGTCTTAGATGATTGGAATGTCTTTGTCCATAGTATCGTGGGTAGAGCAACATTGCCAAATTGGGATGAGATGTGGGCAACTCTAAAACAAGAGGAGCTGAGGAGAGACTAAGTCAAGGTTGAACTTGACAGAAGGAGCAAGAGCAGTGGGTCGATGCCCAAAGGAGGAGCATAATGCAACCTTGCATCGAACGGACATCAGGAGCAAAGGAGACGTAAGAAGGACTTCTCAAAGATCAAGTGTTTCAGGTGTGGTGAGATGGGTCACTATGCTACTCAGTGTCCTCTCAAGAAGAAGGACAAGGATGAGAAACACGATTTGGAGCCTGCGCCCGCGAAGATCGAAGAGGAAGAGTTCGCCATGACAACTGAGATACCTCCAGGAGGGAGGTGTGCTAATTTGGAGTTGTAGTTTGAAAGAGCTACAGATGGGAAAGGTCCTTGAGAAGTCCACCTCTCAGATCAATACGTTGCTACGGGAGCCCAGATCAGGAGAAGCAGGATGGACTAGTGTCAGATGGTGGCAAGGAGTGTTGGGGGGGGCAGTTGCAGTGGCTAAGGGCGCCAGAGTCTGAGCAACGCAGAGCAGAGTTGGCAGCGGTGAAGATGGCACAAAGCAGAGGTCAACAACAATGTAGTATATTCAGAGGGTCATTGCAGAAACTAACAACAGTCAGGCTTCAACGTTCACGTGGTATCATGCTGAACACAATTAGTTCAGTAATTTTGGATGTTTTTCCGTTGCTGATGGAGTAGAAGCAACAATTTGCAATACACTAGTAGTTGGCAGTGGCAGTGCTAGCAGCAACACAGATGCAACACTTGAGAGGGAGCTATAGTACAGATGCAGTGTTGACAGTGACAATGTTAGCAGTGGTACAGTTACAACAACAACACAGTAGTTGGTGTACATCGTGTTAGACATCAACAACGCAGAGGACGATGCTTCAGAGTTAGAGCAGTGTGCAACAATGTATATTGCTAGAGCACATTCCTTGTTAAGAGGGAGTATTGATTTGGGGTAGCATCGAATGTGCTCTAGGCCTCAAATTTTGCAAGGAGGCTTGGGCACATGCATTCCAACTAACCCAGCAAGCGTTTTGGGAAATTCCATCCAAAGAAAATTTTATTAAAATAATTTATATGTTTTAATGGGACCCTAAGTCTAAACTTAGGAAATTAAAATATTAATGGGTATTAATCTAATTGTGGGTGTAACTTCTAGAAGAAGACGAAGATCAAGCTAAAATGATCCTAGCTATTGATTAGCTTTTAATTTGGGCCGTTGGATGTCAACGAGAAGATTATATATGGGAGCTTGAGGGTCATTTGGGAAACACACCAAGAGATCAAGAGATCGAATTTCTGAAGTGAGAAGTTCTCAGGAGGAAGTTCTGATCGAGGAGATTTCTTGTAGCTGAGGGGTAGGGATAGCATTTGGAGAGAGAGAGATTTTCTCAGCCGAAGAATCATCAACAAAGAGAGGCAGAGAGTGATCCAACAACTCTCACGCAGAGGCCGACGTAGGGCCACACAAAGGCATCACAGAGGGTGAGAGAGAGTCTGAGATTTTGCTTGGCAGAGCCAGTTTTAGAAGCCGGGAGCTGGGGTGTGAGACCAGGAGGTTGAGAGAAGAGACTCCGGGCAACAAATTAATCAACAAACGGGGTGGCGCAGTGCCTAGAGTGGTTGACGTAGGGATTGCGTGAGGATTGCGCAGAGGCAGCGTAGGGCCTGCCAGAGGCACTTCATCGAGTGTCTGGATCAGCTAGGATTTTCTCAGTGATTGTGTGAGGTAATCTCACAAATCTTTGTGCCAATATTTCTCTCTATAACTGAATAACCAGAGAGGTATTCAGAGATGTATTCAGAATTTGCTATTGCTTAATAATAGTAAACCCTCATATCTGCTATACCAGTTTTCCCGCATTGTGTTTTTCCAGGGACGGTTGTCCAAAAATAATGGTGTTTATTGTGTTTTATTTTCTTTCTTGCTCAGTCTCTTGTTTCCACATGATATTTAATTAAGTGAAGGCTGCAGTGTATGTATTATGATATTTGCCGTAGGAAACTGCAAGTAATTTGTTTAAAGAAATTTAACAAATAGGAGTAATATCATCAATTGCTGTAGTAGGGATTCCGGTTGAGGAATTTTCACAACTTCTTGATGGATCTTCAAGATCAAGCATGTAGTACATGGTAGTATTGAGAAGTACAGAGCGAGGTTCGTGGCGAGAGGGTTCTCCCAATTGGTGGGAGTAGACTATGGTGAGACATTTGCTCGTGTCTCCAGATATGTATCTATCAGGGCAGTCATTTCTATTCCATCATAGATGGAATGGAGGATATATGAGATGGATGTGAAGACTGGCTTCCTCAATTCGGTGATTGAGGAAGAGGTATATATTGAGTAGCCTTAGGGCTTTGAGGTGCATGGGTGGGAGTCCTATGTATGCAGATTGAAGAAGGCCCTATATGGACTTAAGAAGGCACCGCATGCATGGTACTCCAGGATTGATGGGTATGTACTTGGATTAGGCTTCACCAAGAGTGAGGCAAATTCAAACTTGTACTATGTACTTGTTGAGGGTGAGCCGCACATCTTGGTCCTCTATGTTCACAATCTCTTCATGGCGGGGTCAAGGAAGCTCATTGGGATGTGCAAGGAGGACCTTGCTTTGGAGTTCGAGATGAAGGACATTGGTTTGATGTGTTATTTCTTGGGATTGGAGATGTGGTAGCAACCATGAGAGATCTTCCTTGGGTAGGGAAAGTATGCAATTGAAGCTTTGAGGAGATTCAAGATGGAGGATTGCAGGTCGATGTCTACACCTATGACCACGAACTTGAGGAAGCTAAGTTCTTCTAAGGATGAGTTGGTGGATCCCACCTTGTACAAACAATTGATAGTACTTGATGTAGCTAATCAACACTAGGTTGTATATTTGATTTTCTGTGAGCACACTCAACCAATTCATGGTGGAGTCAAGGAGGGTTCATTGGGTGGCAGCAAAGCATGTGCTCCAGTATCTTCGTGGTACAATGGAGTATGGTTTGAGGTCTATCTGAGTTGGTGGAGTGGAGTTGCAGGGTTACATATATTCAGATTGGGAAGGGAATGTAGTGAACAAGAAGAGTACTTCAGGTGGTTGTTTCAGCTTGAGATTAGCTATGATCTCATGGTATAGTAGGAAGAAACACTCAGTGGCACTTAGCTCAACCAGGGCCGAGTACATGGCGACAAGTCTGATAAGTCGTGAGACCACATGGCTTTGCAAGTTGTAGCAAACTGAACGCCAATATGCAAAGGTAATTGTGTGTAGACTGTGTATGTAGTAAGTATTTGTATTATTGAATAAAATCTGAATGGTGGTTACAATCCTTTGTCGCGATGTGCCTATATAGGCATTGACTGGCCACGAAGGTGAATGGTCACAACTTTTGACCCTTTGCCCTTCATAATTAATAATGATTAATTAATTTAACGATTTAATTTATTATTTAATTAATATATTTTTTTATGAATATTTTGTTCATAAGTTTGCCACCCTCTTTAGAGATGCTTTGTCCTCAAAGCTTAACAAGAAGGGTTTTCTCTAGCTGAACACACTACTTATGGAATGGCATCTTTTACATTGACTTTGTTTGTGCCTTTTGAGTTGGTGAAGTCCTCATGTGTATTTGCACTTTCCTTGAAGCTGGAAATGTTAACACCATATAATTTATAATGTTGTCCTTGCCAGTTAAATTCCATGAAGTGTTCTTCAAGGTTTGTAGTTTAGCTTTCTAATTGTATTAACCACTTTGCCCCTAGTACTATATCCATTTCTTTGAACGTTACGGAAAATAAATCTGTTTGTTGCTCTAGTTCTTGTATTTGGATTGAAACCTTATGACATTCTCTTATCTTTTCGAACATTGCCCAGTAGCGACGGTCATGGTTAGGTCCTTGATTGGTCATACACAAAGATCAAGTTGTCTAGCAAGATCAATGTTTATACAATTGTGAGTACTGCCAGAATCTACAAGTATATTGACATTTATGCCTCTTATGATCCCCTTAAGCTTCAAGGTTTTAGGTTGTAACCTTCTTTTCATGTTTGTTGGTGGTGTTGTAAGCTTTGTGTTCTTTCTTTTCAGAGATTGGTTTCTCTGTTTTCGAAGGTGTGGTGGAAGATATTTTGCAGTTGCTTGTTTTTGATGTTTTGAAAAATTGCTTCCTTCATCCTAATTTTGTTGCACACATGAAATTGTAGCTAATGATGGTTCCTCATGAGCTTGTTGAGAAATATAGGGGCAACAAGTTAGGTGATTTCTCTTATACTTGATAACTTCTTGTGATGTATTTTGCTTAACTTAATTTGCTTCTTCTTTTACTTGTTATTATTATGTGTTCTTTTCATCAAACAACTACCAAACCATAAAGAACAATAAAACAAGAGGACACAAGATATAGGTGATCAGCCAGGGCCAAAACCTCTCCAACTTAGAGGAAAACCCACTAGAATTCTTCTCTACTTATAGAACTTCAATTGACGAATTTCAAGACGTATGACCCTTGACCAAGACTCCTCCAAGACCAAGTCAAACCTTGCGTCTTTTGTCAAGTTAAACTTGCAACTTCTTCTTTGACTTCAACTTCGACCTTGCAACACTTAGACTGCAAGTTCGACCTGTCTTTCTACAATTTTGGGCCAATTGTAACTTTTGCAATTTTCTGCCCCTATAGTAGAAACCCTAGTCCATACCTGTGAGAGGAAATGGAGAGATCTTCCTTCTTTGCCTTCGCTAGGCTCCCTTCTTTCCAGTGAAATTGATCCTAAAAAATAGTCCTTGTTGTCACCAATACTTAACTCTCTGATGGCACTGCAACTTGGCTTCCCTACAACAAATTGAAGCCCTATTTTCTTTGCACGTGTGAAGTGTAGGAGGCCCAAACCAGTGCCAAACTTTTTGGTTTTTCCTTCGCTCTTTTCTGTGCTATTCAATTGGGCTTCTTGTCTTTCTTTTTCGCTCTTCTTGCTTGTTCTTGAATGCTTGATTGATGCCCTTTGGAATGAGGCTGAATGCCTCTATATATAGGTTTCCTTGATAGCCCTAATAGGCCGACATATCCTTCTAGATTGGCCAATTTCTCCTTTTGAAGGCCGATTTGTTGTAGCACTTGTGATGAGGTATTGGAGGGTCTTTTGACTCTAACATTGACTCAAATAATTTTTCTTTACAATATGTAGCATTCCCAAGAAGGGTCTTTGATGCATGACGATGACTTTCTTGACTTGTAGACTCAATGACAACCTCTAGAAGCTCACAATGGGGGCTTGACCTAAAAATAATTTTTCCTTGAGCATGAAACCTATTACTGCTCAAACTAGTATGGGACCTAAAGGGGATCCCTAAAGGGCAAATGCTAGGCCAAGGGCAACAAATGGGGACTTAGCCCACTGTCACTTCAGCTAAGGCTCCCTTCTATTTACATACTTTCATCGATGGGAGGAGACTTGGTATATATGGAGTGACCAATGAAAGATAAGTCAATGAATTTGAGTGACCCAACCAATCCCTTTCCCAGAAGAGTTTGAAGGATGGAGCTTGCATGCTTTCTAAGCAAGGTACTATGTCTTCGAGGGAAATGAAGAGAGGATTTGAGGGTTAGGTTTGCAGGATAAGATTTGTGAAGGAGTTCCCTAATCCCTAAAATCCTTTGTTAGCATTGGTATCCTGGATGGTTCTTGACGAATGGTCTTTCAAAGGAGTGGGACCACACGAAGCCAACTGGACCTGGTCTAGGGTATGAGGAAAGTATGTAGCAACCAATGATATTCTTACGCTAGACAAGGTGGAGGAAAGGATCAAAGAAAGAATTTCACTTGAAGATGCTGTTTTGACCCTATGAAGTACTAGCCTTGGGGATGGCAGGGCAAGTTTTGATCTCAGAGCTAGGGCTTGGCTTTTCTCCCAACTCCATTGTTGGAATGGCTTCAAAATTGGAGAGCTTGAGGAAAGGCCAACGCATGGGACCCTAGGAGATCGAATTTTCTTGATGGCTAGCTTGTCGGGAAATTGATGCCCTAGGTACCCCAACTTGGCTAGATCTGGAAGGAGGTGAAAGAATATGAGTTTTAGTGACCACCCTTGGTAGATCAATGCCTTAATCTTTGGGAGAATGGAGTCTATGATGAATATGAGTAGGATTTCTTGGTTCCCAGTCAAGGAGGCCTCAAGATCACTTTGCTAGCTTTCTAGGTCAAGAGAAGCAACCTTGCAGCTTTTATAGTTTGATGTGCAAGAAGAATGGCTTATCAAGGTCAAATTCCTTGATAGAATCACCCCTAGGAGATTTCGCTCATATTACATGGCCCATTCATGGAGAGATGCTATAATAGAGACAAATTCCACAATTTTAAGCAGTAAATGCATGCAACAATTAGCCCTAAAACAACGAAAATCCTAGTCCAACGTATATGACAAAAGTAGACAATAATTACATAAAAAAACATGTACTTAAATGTAACCAAGTATATCCAACCATTCACAATTGACAATAGAGAAGTTCCAAGAGAAGAGAGACCAATATCCACACATCAAAATTCATCCATAAAGCTCCAATTGGTCCTCTAGAAAAAGTGCGAAAATCTCAAGAGAGAGAAGTGATCCAAACCAAAGTGGTGATGAGAAATGAACTCATCTCACTTGTATTTATACACAACTTAGGATTTCGAATTAGCCTCCTTGGCCTACATAAGTCCCAAAAATAAAATAATGTTCTAATAATCCAACCTTTGGTGACAAGCCCACCAAACTAGCTCATAAATAAAAAAGGTAAGCCTCTCAAGAGGTCAAATAATAATCTATGCATGTTGTAGGGCCCTCTAAGAGGCCTAATGAGGTCCATGGGTGCCACAATGAAGAATAGGACCCTCAAAAGAAATGGACAAGGGGTTGGCCCCTTGTAATAACCTGTGGTGCTCCAAATGACACGTGGCGGCACACAAGTGTCCTCGTGGGTCTCCAAACAAATCGAAGATGCCTGTAGATCGCCTGCAAGGGCTAGGATGATGGTGTAGGTGATGCCACATCATCGTGCAAGTCCTGGATCATCTTCCAAGTGTATGGTGTAGATTTGGGGCCAACTGGGCATGATGGATCAGGTGCATCCTCCTTGTCCAATAAGTGGACCACAAGCAAATTCTTTATGGCTGTGGGGATCCATGAAGTGCAATCTGCTGCTGTGGAGGCCCATGGCTCTCAATGCTCACCCTACATGTGCCAATGTAGCCCTATGGAGGATCAAGATCTCATATAGGGAGACCAAACCCCAGATGGAAACAATCTGCAATCTTGCAGAAAATCCAATGCATCCCATAGCCTTCGAGTACAAAAAGTCATTAGAAAAATCGAGTAAATGAGCTTACCTAATCATGGACCATAGGTGGGACTTCATAATGGCGTGCCCTTCCATAACGGGCTTTAGGATGTGGCAATGTCTGCAAAAATCCAAATGGGGTTAATCAATAATTGTATTAGGTGGTTTTTATTTCTAAAGGGGATAATATAGTCAAGGTACATCCTTCAAGAGGTGGTGGCATGTGATGGATAGGTGAATGAAGTAAGGAATGAGAAGGGGTAGCCCTGGGTCAGATGCTGGGGTACAAGGGTAGCTAATAAGCTGGAAGCCCACACTTGGGCTTATAATGTGTAGGAAGGAGCAATCGTGGTACATGAGGTGCCCCGACCTTGATTTTTCCTCCCTTATTTAATGCCTTTTCCTTTTTATGATTTTCTTTGATTAACTGCTTGGGGCTCAAGGGGTTAGAGCATGATGTATTAAATATAGGAGTGAAATCCCCCTTCTAAGGTGGTTCGTTTCATCACCCACCAGGGGTTGGGATAATCATGGGTTCCTATGTGATGATGTAGGCTCATAGAACCTGTAGGAACTAGAGTGATGGCCATGATGATGGGGGAGAACTTCATGTATTGGCTTTTGTTCATGTGCTAAATATGTTTGTCCCGACCATATTTTGCATTTGGTGGTAGATTTTGCTGTTGAATGTGGCCATATATGCTTTGATATTTATTTTTAGCTTGTATCAACCTTCGGGCTTCATTCCAGCCCGTGACCCAAGGTGTGGGAAAGGGGAAGGGGCATGCTAATCCTATATGGACCCAGTGGAGGGATGTGGACGCAAGTGGGAGAAAATGATGAATGGGGTAATAATGAATGGAAAGAGGGTAATATAAGTGGATAAGGGAGCGAGACCATGCAACCAAAATTGGGGTTTCCCATGAAATACCATCCCTAGAGCCAAATGGTTGGTAAAAGAGATGCCACGGGACTAGAATCCAAGGTTAATACCTAAAAGGGGTCTAGGGGACAAGAGAATAAACCTTGCCCATTCTTTCCTCCAAATCCCTCCATTAAATCATGCTTAGAAAAGTCCATGATAAACAAACTACGATACTCAATTTCGAAATGAAAAGGCATACCTTTAGGTTCGAGAGGCTTACATTCAAACATACGATCATGGCAGATGGGCGAGGGACCACATGGCTGGCTCAGGCGGCAGAGAAATGGCATAATGAGCTCGCTGGTGGCTGAAAGGGGTTGCTGGCTGCTAGCTGAGGACCATCTTGGAGAAATTTTTTCTCCTAGGGATATTACCCACAAAATGGTGGGTAACAAAACCCATGCTTCAAGAACAACAATAATAAATTAATTTTCCTCATTACATCAAATACATAAAAATCATGATTACATATGTAATTATGAACACTGAACCTAGTTAGACTCCCTCTTAACTTAGGAGGTATTCATAATCCATATAAGGTACTTGGACATTTTCAATTTGAAGAATTCTCATAAGAAGAGTCGGATTGGTTACCCATCTGTTTAGCATCATATTATCCAACATTGTCAAGTCAAGGCACCATCATCATTGTCTGTCAAGGCACATACCCCACCTGGGTGTTCACATAGTATGTTCTTTTGGGACTCTTCTTATCTTCGATTCCGAATCCTCAAAGAATATCGGTCCTCTACGGCTACTCTTATCTTGGATTCCCTACCTCATCCTCAAAGAGTATCAGATGCTAGATGCTTACTTGATCCTTCATTCTTTCTTCCCAAAGTGAAGACAAGAATGATGTGTCTATCTCTCCCTCTCAACTAGGGAGGATATACCTATTCCTATAAAGGAATGTACCCATTCCTATAAAAGGAACATACCCAAGCTCCTTGTTATCCAAGGACTTGTCCAAGCTCCCTCTTAACCAGGGGCTTGCTTCCAGCAACTTTCTGCTATAGGTGGAGATCATGGGATTCTCAGCTGCTTGTGGGGCTCCTTCTTTCGATGTCATAAAGTTCATCCTTTTCATAATGGAGGCTTCATCAGTCGTTGGGCATCGACCATCCATCACTTTCCTTCACGAGCTACATCAGTCATGTCATCCTTCTCTTCATCAGAAAGTGATCTTCTAGTCCACATCTGTCTTTTCTTCATACTGTTACCTTTTTAAAGTCATGTTTCCTTTAGGATATTTCATCTAACCACATGAATGCTAGTTGTAAGTGACATTTACAACCCTCTTTTGGCAGCCCTGTATCAACCCAGCCAGATGTTGTTTAAAAAAAAAAAAAAACTAAACATCAAATCAAAGTTACCTTTTGTGATGGCCTTTCATCATGACATCTTGCTTGCTTGCAACCTCAACATCCTGTACATTCATAAACACATCTCCAAGACTTCATATGTCAAGAGTCTCCTTTCTTTATAGATCTTATCATGGTCTTCTTCTCTATGGAGATGTCATGATCAATTCTAGTCATTAGATGTTGACTTCCCTTTTTCTTATGTGACCATATGTGCATCTTTCACGATCTCTTCTTTTCTTTCTTCACATATTGCTTTCCAAGAACTCATAGTTCCTTCATCTTTGTCAACTACCTCATATTCTATATGAGGACATATTATGTTGATTTCATCTTGTCAATATGTGAACCATGCCTCCATGCATCTTTTCAAAGGAAGAGATTCTTGATCATGCTCACAAGGTAGAGCATTTGGCCTTACTTTTTGCAACTATATGATGACATGACTTAATCTATCAAATATATACATACCTCTTTTCCCCTTTTGGTCATCTAAACTTCCCTCAACAACTTCCTTTCCTTGATTGGGAGTACTTCAATCATCTTTAATCCGCTGCACTCCTTTGTCATCATACCATCATCCTTCTAAACAGTGTATCCCACACAGGGTGGAATGATTAGCGAGACAGTTGCTTCTTGCCAGTAGAGGTGAACCTTATGATGAAAATTCCAACGGAGGATCTAGATTATCCTCATCCGACAAATGCTCCTTTCATGATGATGATGTATGATGAATTCCTTCTATCATGCTAGATGACTTTCTTTCAACCATATGTACTATATATGCTTTCGATGAGTTAAAGAGCTACTTTGTTTATATGATGGCTACTACATGCATGTAGACTTCTATTTCAGCTATTCTTTCATGCTTCTCTAATGATGTCATTAGCTCTTGCTTCAACAATATGCTTCCATTATGATGCCATCTTCTACAAAGATGCATCTCGTCATAATGCTTTTCACCTTCACTGCCATGGTGGAGGTATTTTCACCTCCTACTTCTTGCTAAGCATTGGAGAAACCCTATTAGTGAAGATCTATCACTTTGGATTTCTTCTCATCAGATTCTTCCACTTCTTGCGTGATATGAGCTTCATTTCTTTCTTTCCTTTTGTTGTCCATGAATTTCGAACAATCTCTTTTGTAATGCCCATATTCTCGACAACCATAGCATTGGATCTTCGACAAATCCTTCTTCTTCCTTTTATGAGGACCAAACCTGCCAAACTTTCTTTTTCTCCTAGCCATGGCAGCGAATGCTTGGACTTGTTCATTTGATCCTACATCGCTTTTTGCCTTCAATCTGGTTTCTTCAATTTTACACAACGACCAAAGTTCACTGAATAGGGTGGCTTCCTTCTTTTCAAATATGTTACATGTGAAGTTGCCTCATTCCTTTGGAAGTGCATTGAGCATATGGTGGTCATTTCTTTGTCGGACATTATTTCTCCCAACTCTTATAGTTCGTCTCTTATTTCTGATACGTTCATAAAATATGGGGCTATTCCATCTTCCTTTGAGATCTTCATTTTGTACAACTTGTTCCTCAAAGATATCACTTCTCCTGCAGTACTTATAGAGAATAGTTCTATTAACTTGTCATATATTTCTTTTGATGTCTCCAACTTTGATACATAAGGTATGAGGGGATCCTTGATGGATTTAATGAGAATCCTTTGAGCCCTTACTTCCCCTTTCATATACTTTGCTAGAGCTTGAGCTTCTTCCTTTGGAGGCTTAGTAATTGATCCCTTAACATGTTCAATGACTTCATTTTCTATGAGGATCAAATCTATCCTCTTCTTCCATGTAAGAAAGTTTGATGTCCCAATCAATTTGTTGCTTTCCTTGCAGAATGAAGTCATTTTGATAGCAGATCCAGTCATAAATATAGAGGTACTCAATTTTCAAGTGAAGATGCTCCTTGATGACAATATCTTCAACTTGATGCCTTCTTGATTTTGATGATGATGTTGATAATAGAAGATGTCTTCTTGATGAAGATGCCTTCCTTCAAAAGTGATCCTTCAAAGAGAGGGAGATCACCTTGATTCCTTGATGATGATGACAAGAAGAGATAACCTTGATTCCTTGATGATGATAACAACACCTCTTCTTGCTTCCCTTGGATGGAGAGACTTCAAGATGCTTCAATGAGTAGTTCTTCTTCAAGTGGAGGTAGGGTCAAGAATCCTTCAAGTGTATAACCCTTCTTTGGATGAGCTAGGGTTTTGAGGTATTCTTTCTTTGGGATGTGATGATCCTTGAGATGAATGGTTCTTCTTGATAATTGACGCTCTTGATGATATTCTAGTCAATGTTGCACGAAGCGGGCGCGAAGCGGGAGCGCGGAGCGCGGAAGCGTCATTTTCCAAAAATCTAGGAAGCGAAGCGTCCGCGGAAGCGTCTGCTATATATATATATATTTTTATATTTTTTTGCATTTATACTCAAAACAAACATCCCAAATACCAAATTAATTGTAGAAGACATGAAAACATGCATATTTTTGCATAAATCAAGATAGATATGGCATCCATGATTCCATTGTAGTTAGTTACTAGTACAACAATCATCTATATTCTAGCTATTACAAACATACATCAAATTTTTAAGCATATTATAAAACATAAAACATTTAAGCATATTATAAAACATAAAACATAGAGCATATTATGATTTATCTAGCAAGTGAGCAACTGTCAACATTTGTCATGTCCAAAATTCAAATAATAATGTTTACAAAATATGTCACTTGGTCACCGCCAAGCCAAAAAGGTTCAAAATTCAAATTCACAAGTCTACAAGTCTAATGAGTAATCTATGACAAAAAGAAGTAGATTGTGAATATATCTACTAATCTCTCCTCCTTCCACCACGAATAGAACGTGATGGCGGGCCTCCACGTGGTGGCAATGAAGAAGATGGTCCCTGTGTAAGTCGTGGCACTGGAACTGATGAAGAAGAACCCCCTGCTGTTGGTGTTGAACCATGGAACCTAGGAACCAAGGGACCAGATGGGGGTGGGGGTGGTGGAATATCAACACGGTCATCATCATCCTAGAATCGCTCAAAAAATTCATGCAAAAAAAAAAACACTAGTTAACAAAAAAATTAAAAACATGAATTAGAGAAATGCTTTATAAGGGAAAATTGGAAAATTCATACCACAATGGACATACCTGGATAAGAGCATCCTCTAATTGCTCTAGTCGCAACACTCCATCCTCCAAATTGGGCTCCTCTGGATTCTTGTCCCAAATCAACAAGTCTTTATTAGACTTTGCATCTTCACAGTAATGGGACAACAATCGCAAGTTGTAATGAACATAAACCAAGCTCTCTGCCCGGTCTAAACTCAACCTGTTCCTCTTAACACTGTGGATGAAAGAATAAGAGCTCCAACACCTCTCTGCAGAAGAAGTGTTTACCACCTGTGATAGCACCCGCAATGCCAAACTCTGTAGAAGTGGAGTACCCCCTCCATGCATGTTCCACCACTCAAGAGCAGAAAAATGCTCTCGATCTTGAATTGCATGCATGCTCCCAAATGGACCAGTGTTGAGCGTATAGTTGCTCACCTGTCTCCGTACCAATGCAGCCTCCTCATCATCAGGGATTAATCTACTCAATGCAGCCATATATTTTTCGTGAACCTCTCTATCTTGGTGTGGTTTTTTCCTGCTTCCCCCCCCAGGTGCTGGTTTTGAAAGCCATGATGGATGATAGTATTTAGGTGTCAAAACATATGCTAATGCATGCAATGGAATATTTAGCATTTCCCATCGGTTTTGCACCTCTACACGAATATAATTGTACAAGGTGGTATCTCTAGGCTCAACAATGTCTTTAATCTGCCCCAACATGCTATCCATTTGCTCATACACCTCCCCAATTACTGGTCGATCTGAATTTGCAAACTTGATCATGTAATAAATTGGTTTGGTGAATTGCAAAACATATTTAACCTGTGACCAAAAGTAAGTGTCAAGAACAGTGTCCTTGACTACATTAGCACCATCTGTGTCATTGTTAATTTCATCCCATGTTTCAGCACACACTAGATTAGTTAAAGCTTGTCTCACCCTCACTAGCCGCCTAAAGGTGAGGTAATAACTAGCAAATCTTGTCTTTGCAATTTTAAGCAATTGCAACTTGGAGTAAGTGCCATAGAAGTAGTTTACCCTTGTATGCCCTGTGATGAATTTAATGAGCTGCTTCCCTTTCCTGTAAACATCAGCAATCCACCCACAATCTTTGTGTTTCACAATATCATGCATCAAAAGGTTCAATGTGTGAACCAGGCACCCAGACCAAAAGATGTGTGGATGAGTACGCTCAATAATTTTTCCTGCTGCCTTACAATTTGCTGCATTATCTGTGATCACTTGAACCACATTATTCGGACCAACATCTTTGATTGATTTCAATAGGAGATCTGCAATGTTTTGTGCAGTTGCACTGATGGAGGAGGAGTCATGACATGCAATAAATACTGCACCACTAGAAGAAACACCAAGAACATTTATCAAATGTTGGTTTCTAATATTTGTCCACCCATCTGATACAATGGATACCCCATAATCCACCCACTCATGTGTAAAACGTGTCAAAGCTCTTTGAACCTTAGATTTTTCTCTTTCTAATAACACTGTTCTAGCTTTCTCATAGTTGGGGGCCTTGTATCCTTTTGGGGCTTCATTGATGGCCTTTACCATTTCATGCCAATAGGGAGAGCGAAGCACATTGAATGGTACACCGCAAGCACAAAGAAAACGGACTATCTTTCCATCCACATCATCCCTCCCAGCAACATTAAGGAAATCCCCTATTGTTTTTCTACCTCCAGAGGTTGCAGAAGTACCATGAGGAGATGGGCAACTACCAAATTTAGAGGTTGCACTTGATTCAGAATGAGTTTTTTGTTTCTTGTTTTTTTGTTGTGCAGCCATCTCTATTTGGATGTATTTTCTTCTTTGTTCAGTTGAAATGTTTGGGCAAATTTGTACCCCCACAGAACCCTTTTTTTCATCACTGTCCAGCACCCCACAAAGATGCCTCCTCAGACGGGTATATGAACCCGTATATGGTTTTCCTCCATGACAACCATGAGGGCACACAAATTTGTAAGATCCACCACCCTTTCCCCCATCAAGTTTGGTCACATAGTTCCACAAGGGATTTGATGTACCTTTCCCATCTTGTGCTTCAGTGTCCCCTTCAAGTTCATCCCCTTCCTCTTCAAACCCTTCCTCCTCATCATACATTGGGTCACTACTATTAGGACCAAGTTCATCCCCTTCCTCTTCCCCTCTATTCCTCACCCTTGCCATCATTAAAACCAAGAGTGGAATGATACATAGAAGCCAAAAGAACACCATCTTGGAATATGGATATAGGTGGTGGACAACCTGTAAATAAAGGAGCAAGTAGAAACAATGGGAAAGAGTAGGAGAGGGAGGAGAAAAATACAATTTTTTTTTTTAAAAAACAAGGGAGTTTGGGCTTTGAACTTACCTCTTTAGCTCTTGTAGATGAAGTCCTCCAAGCTCTTGCTCCAAGCTCCTCCTCCTTCTCCTAGCTCCTCCTTCTTCACTCCTCCAAGCTCTCCTCTCTTCTCCTCTCCTTTCCTCTCTTCTCTTCTCCTCTCCTCTCTTCTCTTCTCCAACTCTCATAAACTCAAAGTGAGAAAATGAGAAGAGAATGGGGGCTTTATTCTTTTCTAAAGTCACCCTAAACTCACCCTAAACTCACCCTAACCCACCCCCTCATGCTTAGTTAAGTTAAATTTTAAAAGAAATTAAAAAAAAATTATGTTTATTTTGCTGCCCCGCGGGTTGCGCCCGGGTTGCGTGCGGGTTGCGCCCAGGTGGCGTGCGCTTCCGGGCAGGTTGCGTGGCGCAACCTCTTGCCCGAATCGCCTTCCGAAGCGCGATTCTGGGGGCAACGCAACCTAAATGGCAGGAATCGTTTTTAAAAATAGGAATCACGCCACCTAAAATTCGGAATCGCGCTTCGCCTGGAGATTCCGGAACGATTCCGTACGGGTCGCGATTCCGGCTTAGGATCCGGGGGGGGGGGGGCGATTCCTGCAACTATGATTCTAGTGCTTCGGCCCTTGAGTGTCCTTCTTTAAGCTGCCTTTCCTTGATATAGTCACCTTAGCTCTGATACCATGGCGAGAAATGGAGGGGCAACAAGTTAGCTGATTTCTCTTATACTTGATAACTGCTTGTGATGTATTTTTCTTAACTTAATTTGCTTCTTCTTTTACTTGTTATTATTATGTGTTCTTTTGATCAAACAACTACCAACCCATAAAGAATAGTAAAACAAGAGGACACAAGATATAGGCTATCAACCAGGTCTCTAACTGAGAGGAAAACCCACCAGAATTCTTCTGTTCTTATAGAACTTCAATTGACGAATTCCAAGACGTATGACCCTTGACCAAGACTCCTCCAAGGCCAAGTCAAACCTTGCCTCTTTTGTCAAGTTAAACGTGCAACTTCTTCTTTGACTTCAACTTCGGACTTGCAACACCTAGACTGCAACTTTGACCTCTCTTTCTAGAATGTTGTCCCACTTGTAACTTTTGCAATTTTCGGCCCCTACTGCAGAAACCTTAGGTAATACATGTGAGAGGAAATGGAGAGATCTTCCTTCTTTTCCCTTCGCTAGGCCTCCTTCTTTTTATTGAACTCGGTCCTCAAAAACAGTCCTTATTGGCAACAATACTTAACTCTTTGATGGCACTGCAACTCGACTTCCCTAAAACAGATTGAAGTCCTAGTTTCTTTGCACGTGTGAAGTGTAGTGATCTGAAAATGGAGGAGGTCAATTTCCTGTTCCTAAAAACAAGGATCGTTCTCCAACGCTTTGCAAGGAAAAATGGGTCTTAACACAAAACAAGTTTTCCAAAAGGTCTCTTCAAGTTATGAGTTAGTTTTCACATGTAAACTTAAGCATAAGCAACACAACATCACATAACTCATACAGGCATTCATGAAGAACAATAACAAAGGATTTGGTGACAGAATTCACCCCTCTTGGGCTACATCTCTGGGCTTGCCAACATAGCTAGACTGCTCCATATATTTAGTGGAAAATGAGTACATAAAAGTTTGCTAATAAAACATGTGGCTATTTCCCCTTCAAGGAAATGTTCTCTTGCAAAGAAATCTCACATAAACATCATGACAACCTACAGTTAGTCATGAAAACATCAACAACACAAGGTGTCTCCTACAAAGACCTTGTACTCCATCTGAAAATGAGCATACATGAGCATATAAGCACTTCAATTCCACATTGAAGGACAAATATAAAACTTTCCTCAACAAGACATAGTGAGAAAAATATAGAAGAGCTGAATCCTACAAGTAACAGCTGCTGCAGTAAACTTTTGAAGGTAAGAAAACCCCTACAAGGCCTTCTCCATGCTCAAACACCTTCAAGAACTGCTCCAAAACATTGATTGATCCATACACCCATGAACTTGAACCTGCAAAAAGTTCCTTTAGATGTGCTCAAATAAGCAAATAGAGGTCACCATTGGATCCAGAATGTCCAAAAACCCCTAGGTAGACTCTTCTTGAGCTCCAAAAGGACAAAAACTCTCAAAGATGGCTCCACAAGCTCTCCATGTAGTTTTGTTGTTATCTGTCCTACAAATCAGACCAACAGTCTAATTGTCCTACAAATCTGCCCTGTTTTCCGCTGCGGAGGTGACAAATTCACCTGCCAAAGGTGCAATTTGTTGGATACTTAAATTTCCCAATAACCCTTATGCGGAATAATTTGCCCACATGGGCCATGCGGCTGGGGTAACCTCCCGCCCCCGCTGGCTTAGCCCTTATATGTCATGTGGGTGGTCATGTTGTTACCCATGGGGCTGAGGGATGGGCTAGCGACTCACCCTTACCGCTGTAGCCCCCTCGCGCTTTCGCCATGGTCATGTTGGAGGCCATATGGCCTGGGGCTGGTCCCCACACAAACTCCTGTTGGTTAACACTTCGCCACAGTCCTCTATATGAGCATGTGACCAGGGCTATGGCCAATCCTTAGCCCCCTCTCCATCTTCTCTCTGGTGTCGGTGTGCTGTGGTCATGTGGGAGATGTGTGACCAGGGGTGGGGCTAAAGTCCCAAGCCCCTAAACCTTTGCCCCGTGGGTTGTATGGAGAGTAGACGTCTGGGGGCCAGGGCTGATCGCTCGACCCCTCCTCCCATATGCACCCTTTGTAAAAGTTAAATGAGCTCGGTGCCATATACAGGTAAGAACCACTGCATAGGAGGACTGGTAGAGCACTTATCTATTGAACTATAGGTCAGGGTTCAAGCTCTGCCTAGGCCATCCGAGCCCTTTACAAATTTTGGCCTACTGTGGGGTGCCACGTGGAGGCCTTTGGTTGGGCCATGTGGCACATCGTAATTGGTCCACCACGAAAAACACGACCCAATCAAAACACAAGCAATTCGACCAATACGAGGCTGCCACTTGGCAGATCCTCATTGGTTTGTACCTACACAGTCACCCTAGATGATGTCAGCTGTATGAAAGCCTAGTCAGTAGACTTGCTCATATTTTAGCTTTTGGGCCAAATGATCAGAATGCGATAACTAGGACATACAATGTCAGATTGAGTTGAAATGAACGTTGTTGGATTCAGAACGATGGGCACATCAACTTAACGCCGGTTTCAAGACTTTTTGGGCACTTTCATTTTTGAGCTAAAATTTGATCACCTGATCACACCTCCCCACTAGGAACTTTTGGACTCCAAAAGTTTACTTCTCCTAGTAAATAAAATGAGGCTAAAACTCAAAATTACCCAAAAATCCAATCCGTATGCTATCTTTTCAATTGGTGCCCTCCAGGCTCCAATCAAGGCACTTTACCTATCTTCTTCGTGAAGACATATTGTCTTGTTAAGAATCGAGCAAATTTTTTTATTGCTGATGCAGGAACGAAAACACTGATGAGTGGAATCTAAACATTCTCAGAACAACTTCATCTTGAAGTTCAACTTTTGAAGACAAGCTTGACTTCATCTTGGAAATCAAAAGCAATATAAACCTAAGTTACCAGAAAACGGATATGGGTATGGGGTTTGAAACGGATACGACAAATTTTCAAAAAATCTGGATACGGTACGGCTGGAAACGGCACACAATATATATATATATATATATATCTATTAAAAATAAAAAATTCATATTACCATTCATATTTGAGAATCTAGATTATCATCTATGATCTATGATCTATCATGATTCATGATTCATCATCATCAATTCAAGTTTCAACATATGTCATAGACTCATATGGCATAAACATTCAACATTGCCATCATCATTAACGATTATTATAACATTCATGATTCAAGTTTCAAGTTTCAAGTTTCAAAATATCATCAAGTTTTTGTTTCAAATTTCAAACATCAAGTTATCAACATGACAAGTTACTAAACACCATCATTACCAAAACTAATAATGCATACTAATTACTACATACTATGAAAGTACAAAATGAACTATGACTGGCAGTCTACTATCATTACTCATAATTCATATGGTTGTTCAAAAGTTTAAAAGTTAAAAGTTAAATAATAAAACACCATCATAAATTACATTTACATATCATCAAATATGTCTTCATTCACGCCACTATAATGTTCCACTTCCACATCCTCTCTAGAAGTGGCACTAGGAACATTGCTGCCATGTCCACTTGAAGATCCACCTATTCCGGTTCCCAGTGATGGCTCCGAATCAAACAAATTCATATGAGACATGGCATTCAATGTCATATCCAAGTCAGGCAACTCTGGTTCCACGTCCAATAATTTGGTGGGCCCAAATTTGTATTCATCTCTCTTGTGTGACAGAAGGCGAAGGTTTGAATGAACATACACTAGTTCCTCAGCCTTCTTAGAGCCCAATCTGTTTCGCCTCACTGAATGGATGAAGCTGTATGTACTCCAGTTCCATTCTGCTGAAGAAGAACTAGCAACCTGTGAGAAGACCTTGATGGCCAATTTTTGGATATGTGGAAGTGCCCTACCATAGAAGTTCCACCACTCAATTGGACTTAATCTGCTCTTGTCCTGCATACACTCAATATCACAACCCCAACCCTCTGATCCCACAAAATGAGAAGACTGTGCACGAATCCGAAGCCCAATTTCAGGATCTACAAAAAGCTTTCTAAAAGCATTTTTAAATCCTTTTGCGACTTCTGGGTCTTTGTTTGGTGCGCTTCTTTCTGGATCATGTAGCAACTCTGCAACATAATATTTTGGATTCAGTGCATAGGTTAAAAGGTGCAATGGGGTGGTCATCTTGTTCCACCTTTTGGTCAATATATCTTTTACTTCTCTGTAAAAGATTTCATCTGGGTCATTCTCCTTGGCATTTATAACCAACCTTATCTTCTCTATCATGGAATCAATGCCTTCATACACCTCTCCCAGATTAGGCATATCTGTGTCAAACATACGGAGCAAATCCACAATTGGCTTAGTAAATGCCAAGAGGTACTCCACCTTATCCCACCATTCATCATCAACAACCAACTATTTCATTGCCTGTGCTCTATCAGATTGGGATTGCCTCCATTGATTCCAAAGAGAACTGCATACCATTGATTGTAATGCATCTTTCACCTGCATGAGCCTTGTTAAGACTATGATGTGAGAAGCAAATCGAGTCTCAGCAACCTGCAGGTGTCAAATTGCCAATGTTTCAAATTTCAATCAATTTGAAAAATCATAATTTGATTGAATAACCTATTATGATTCACGAATCATGACATTTGAGAATCCAATTTAGATATTTGAATTTAGAGTCAGAAATTAGAATTTATGAAATATTTAATAAACTTTAAACTTTAAAGTATAGGTACCTTAAGGAGCTCCAACTTAGCAAATTCCCTGTAGATGCCTTGGGACATGTGGTGGTTTGTGATAAAGGCTTGAATTTCTTTTGCCTCTTCAAATATTTTTCGAATCCACTCAATTTGCTTCCCCAACTTGCTCAACATGAGGTTCAACGAATGCACAGCACAAGGGGTCCAAAAAATGTGTTGATATTTGCCTTCAAAAATTAGGCATGCTGCTCTACACACCGTTGCATTGTGAGTTATTACCTGGACAACATTATCAGGCCCCACCAATTCAATTGCTTCAATCAAGATGTTAGCAATGAATTGAGAATCTTTCATTTTCCCCTCACAATCCACTGCCTTCAAAAACATTGCTCCATGTGGGCTCTGAGCAATCACATTGATCAAAGGCGTATTTCTTTGATCTTTCCATCCATCAGAAATGATGGACACCCCTGAAATGAGCCATGAATCATGAATGGGGGCTAATTTAGCCTCCAAATCTAACTTTTGAGCACTCAACAATGTGGTGCGTATCTTCTCATATCCAGGGCTCTTGTACCCTTTTGGGGCTTCATTCAAACATTTTACCATCTTTGCCCGGTAAGGAGATCGCACAAGGTTAAAGGGAAGGCCATTTGCATAAATGCATTGGGCTATAGCTGCATCTGCTATCTCTCGAGCATCATTATTAAAACTCTTCTCAAGCGGTCCCAAATTTGATCGCTTTGACCCAACAATTCCATGAGAATAAAGTGGAGGCTTTGATGAAGATGCTCCCAACCTTGTTGGGTGTTTTAAATGGGAGGCAGGATTTGCTTCATTTGCTTTAGCATCTGCCTCGTCTTGTTCTCTCTGATATTTTGCAATTTTTACCTTGCTTAAACCATTTCCATTTTTCCCATTCTCTTTAGGTGGGCCACTACATATTCGAACCCCATTGTTTCTTAACCCAAGAAAATGTGCTTTAACTCGTGTGTATGACCCCTTAAACTCCTTTTTACACTCACTGCAAACCCATGCCAATGATCCACCTCCTTGGATCTTCCCAACAGTAGTTACATATTTCCAAAGTGGTGACTTTGGATCAAATTTCTGGGTTGATTCAGTGTCCTGTGCCACTTCCTCTGCCTCATGAATGGCTGAACTTGAAGTTGCCATGAATGATGATGATGTAAATGAAACTGAAAAAAGAAAATTGACAAATATTAGTCTCAGATATGTATTTAAAAAAATTTATTTGGTCATTTCTGGATGTTAATAAAATTATATCATCATTTATTTATAATATATATGCCTTTCTCTTTACTCTGTTCCATCATTATTACTTATTATTCCAATAACTACAAAAATGAGTGAAATCGGTGATGAACAGTTTGCAATTTCTAAGTCTTGAACGCAATGAACTGTGACTGAGTTTGGACTCTGGACTCTGGAGGCAATGCAACAGTCACTTTCCCTAGGAGGAACCAACAGACAGAGATTCTGATCTCAAGCATGTTAAAAAATAAGAAAGGCACTGGAATCTGGATCAAGGTTCCATGACATATATTTTGAATTTTCTATAAATAAACATATATTTATTTATGACATATTTGCAAGTCTAGGATAGACTAGGAGAAAAGAGTGCAGACTGCAATTGTTTGAAGAGGCCAGGCCACTTAGTTTGAAAGGTACAAGAGCAATCATCTCTATAAACAAAAACTGTGGACAGAATTTTCAAACCCAGGTCAGTCTAGAAAGTGCTGAGTTAGTTTGGTAATATTGGTATACTTTTAGTGAACGTTTTTCAATTTTTGATGTTATGAAAGCTCCATCCATCTCTCATTTGGGAAGTTGTTGTTCATTGCCACTGAGAACTCAACTCATATACCCAACTGGAAATCTAAGTTACTGTTTAAAAAAGATAGCCTTGTTATGAGGGTAAATAATTTTTTTAAGAATTGTGACAAATATTTGTTATGCCTAGGCCCTACACTTTGAAGTTTGAAAAGACAAAATTTAATTTTGACCTTCCCTTCACACAATTTCTGGTCTTGTAAATATTATTTTGCTGCAAGAGTTATGTTCTTATTCTGCTATACAGGGGATGCTATAGAAGTTGGGCATCTATAAAAACGACCTGGAAATGTTCTACTCCAGTGATTATTGTTTCTCACAACCCAAATTCCTCCAGCTGGACACTTTCAGGCAAAATCTAAGTGTCTGTCCTATGATTTCTAAACAGGGATAATTATTAATTATTTCTGGGGGTATAAGAGGGTTCATAAACATAAATAATTTCACTGCCTAATCAACCGAAACTTCACATGCTTCTGAAATATAAAGTTGTGCGTATACCTTCCCCTTTAGGCTTTTAAGTTTTTGTTATACAGATATTAAAGTTGCTGTATTATAATTTACAGTCCTTTCAAAAATGATTTGAGAGAAGTCTAAAGTTTAAACCCTGAGTTGCTGGACCAAAGGAATGTGTGGGTCGTGGGGCTTGCTGCCATAGACAGTAGGCTGTAGCTAGTTGAGAACTTGAGATTGAGCGAGATTACAGTCTAAGTATGTACATTGTAAACATAAATGATAAAACTAAATGTTGGACAGACTGCGTTTTATGATTATCGTGTACAATATGATGACGAGCTTGCGTTTTATGTGGTATCTTTTCTTCAACATATAAACCATTAGAGATGAATCGAAACTTGAAAGATAGAGAGACAAAGATTGTGTACCAACGATGCTGGCAGGCTCAGTGGGTCTCAGCGGCGACAGTGAAGCTGTGAAGTTTGAACTCAGCAAACTCAGCTCAGCGGCGACAGTGAAGTTGTGCAATGTGAACTCAGCAAACTCAGCTCAGCGGCGGCAGTGAAGTTGTGCAATGTGAACTCAGCAAACTCAGCTCAGCGGCGGCAGTGAAGTTGTGAACTCAGCAAACTTAGCTCAATGGCGGCAGTGAAGTTTGAACTCAGCTCAGCGGCGGCAGTGAAGTTGTGAACTCAGCAAACTCAGCTCAGTGGCAGCAGTGAAGTTTGAACTCAGCACTCGGCACTTTGTCGTTTTGGAATTAGGTTAGGGTAGACTATAGAATGAAACATTGAAACTATAAACCGTGAGTCGTGACTCGTAATTAAAACTTCAAGAATCAAAACTTAACTTTTTAAATTGTGAAAATCTGTTCCCGGCGGGCAAGTATCAGCAACCAGAAACATTTTGAAAAATTGAAAAAACATATCCCGATTTTCTGAGACGTATTTTTTTTTAAAACGGGAGTTTTTTTCATGGAAACGCTTGAAAAACGGCCATGGAAAAAAACGCCCTGTTTCCAAATCAGAAAACGGCACCAAAAGCGTTTTTTCCCTGTTTTTTTTGCGTTTTTGCTGTGAATACGTATCCAAAACGTAGAACGCTGTTTTGGGTGTACAGGGAGCCGTTCCCAGTAACTTAGGTTTTTTCAGGAAAACGCCTGAAAAACGGCTAGGAAAAAAACGACACATTTCCAAATCAGAAAACGGCACCCAAAACGTTTTTCTCCCCTTTTCTGGCGTTTCTGCTGTGCATACGTATCCAAAACGTAAAATGGCGTTTTGGGTGTTCAGGCAGCCATTTTCGGTAACTTAGATATAAACTTGCTTTACCGTCCTCAAACTGAGCTTGTACACAAGTACACTGCTGCAAAAATTCAATGACATAATTGGCTTTGCCTGCAAAACATAGTCATATTGTACAATCTTAAACAAAGATTCTATTTACAACAAGTTTCATCTTGAATACTTGCATCAGTGAGTACATGACAAACTTGTAGACAAACTTGCATGACAATTTGTACATTCCAAAAGTCCTTACACATATGGACTTATAAACAAGCCAATAACATAACGTCAATGAAACATACTTGTTGCACATAGTGACTATTATTGTTCACTTTACAAAAGTACCCAAACAGGTAAACAACAAGAAGTAATTACAAATTTGCAAAGCAACTTTACAAACAGTCTACCCAATCTCTGCCTCTCCTAGGCTTATGGGTTCTCTTTTTGCATCAAATTTGCCTTGAAGGTTGGTTTAGGATTGCTGCGAGTCCTCTTTGCCACCTCTTGCTTCCCTTGCATTAGGTTGCACAATCTCTTTTCCCTTCTTGGAACGAAGCTCTGGATGTAATTTCCAACATCGTTCATTTCCATGCCCGCGCAACTTGCGATGGGTACAAAAGAACTTTCTCTTGCTTGCCGATAGGGAAGTCCTCTCATGCGAAGGAGATTCATCATGATTGATGCCTAAAATCTGATCTATCCTTTTAACCATTACCATGCGTTGCTCACAAACAGCCACACAATGGTCAAATGCATGACAGAAAATACAAGGGTACATATTCCACAAATAATCAAAATTACCATCATTTGGAAAACACCCATGAGATTTATGCCTGCCCCTTGGGCTGCAGCTTTGACGATGTGGGGTAGACGATGACATGCAAGATCCCTTCAAGCATTCATTTTACTTGAGAGACAAATGAACATTGTCACCACCATCTTGGTGTGACATATCATCCTCAGATGATTGTTGTGCCTCTTTAGAGCATTCTCCAAACTACCTTTGACCATATCCCAATCCTTGATACTTTTGGTCTCTTTTGTACCATGATTGGATTGGTGATCCCTTGACCATTGATGCCGAGGCCTCGTCCTTCATAACCCATTTTAGAAAGTAGCCTCATACCAATGCCTTTGGTATGTTGCTCAAACACTGCAAAAGAGGTGTTATGAACATAAACGTAAAGAATTGTACTTGAAATGCTTATTATCTCCTTGAACTTGCCATTCATCTTTTCAGCTTCTGATGATGATGACAACATTGCAGATGGCTCTAGCCACCCGCTTTCACCAACTAGCATATGGTCTTGGAGATGCTTGCAAAATGTGCATGCATCATTTTCCTCATATGGTCCATAACTACTGTGTGAACCATGCCCACATATTGGTTTCATTTTGGAGGTGCCTTTTGCTATCACAGGAGCAGAACTTTCAACAACTTGTTCCTCAAGCACATCCTGCAACTGAAGGCGCATATGTCTCCTCTCCTCTTCAGCCATTTCTAGCATTCTTCTCAACTCAATGTTCTCCATACAAAGAGCAAAATTCATCTCCTCTAGTTCTTGGAGACTCTTCCTGCCCATTCTTGCAACTTGGTCAAATGAGGCTCTGATACCAATTGATCTAAAAATGGAGGAGGAGGTCAATTTCCTCTTCCTTAAAACATGGATCGTTCTTTGACACTTTGTAAGGAAAAATGGGTCTTAACCTAGGAAACCGGATTCGTCCTAAACCCCCTGCGAATCCCGAATCCGGCGAATCCGACACGATTCGGTCCAGATTCGTGTCCAAATCACAGGACACGTCGTGTCCGTTTCGGACACGTCGTGTCCGAGGGCGTGTCGCGATTTTCAGGGGCGTGTCGCGATTTTAGGACACGTGTCCGGTTTCCAGGACTCGCTAAGCTCAGCGCGGGTATGAAAAGGGCATGTTTGCTCATTAATATTTTCATTTGGTAAGTGATTTGTGCTGTTGCAGCAAGGAGTAGAGCATTTTGGCAGCATCATAATCAAGTCTAGGCCCTAGTATTGATATGCTATTCATGGTAATGTTAAATTCTTAAAGTAAAAGTGACATTCTCCTTAATCTTCATTTTCATCCTTTTACTTAAATTTTTAACATTACCATGAAATGACTCAGGATGTTTGAGAGTGGTTCCGGCCTCATTGGATTTCATATGGAGAAAGTAGAATTTTAGATTTCATTCAAAATCCAGCAGACTTATCAGTTTTTCAGGATTTTAGGATTGGGGGATTGCAATGTTTCCATTGAATTTTGTCATGTATTAGGGTATGGAACTCGTATTTAATCAAGAGCACCAAACCAAGAGCTTCTGAATATGTCGCTCCCGCTCTCGTTTTCGCTCCCGCTCCCAAGTAACACTGTTCCTGATGATATGGGTCTGGACACCATTGTTGAGTTGGCATTGGCCAACATGGATCTCAATGATCTAGTGCTAGAGCCTGTTAGATTTGATGACTTAGAGGGGTCAGCCTCCATACCAGCAGATGCAAAGGCGACTATGGATACAGGGGAGGAGGAGGATGTAGAGGAGAGCAGTGGGGACCATGATGATGGGGACAGTGATGCTGATTCTGATGCTGATTGATGCCTTGAGGCTTGTGTACCTGTAGTTGTTTTATATTTTCTATTTCTATTTGCCATTGGCATTGCACCAACACTACCTATGTAACACATTTTGATTTGATGACTTAATGAGAAAACTACAGTTGTCAGTGTGTTTATCTTACTATCTTGTAGTTGTAAGTTGTCTTTCAGTTATGAATTATGAATCATGATTTAAATTTTTAATAGATTTATCATTTATGTGACCAGTACCACTGACATTTATTTGAATTTTGTATGTACTATGCATGCTAATAGCTATAGATGAAGATCTATGTTTGAAATCAATAAATTTGTATCATTAATTAAAATTTGTGTAAGAAATATGATAATATCTAATTTTTAATATATATATATATATATATATATATATATTTAAATATATTATATATATATATATATATATTTTTTAATAAAATAATATATAACGTGTCCTAACGTGTCCTGTTCCGGGGGGTCAGCGTGTCCCGAATCCGACACCACGAATCCCGAATCCTACGTGTCCCGAATCCCCGTGTCAGGTGACTTAGGTCTTAACACAAAACATATTTTCCAAAAGGTCTCTCCAAGCTATGAGTTAGTTTTCATATGTAAACTTAAGCATAAGCAACACAACATCACATAACTCATACAAACATTCATGAAGAGCAACAACGAAGGTTTTGGTGACGGAGTTCACCCCTCTTGGGCTACATCTCCGGGCCTGCCAACATAGCTAGACCGCTCCATATATTCAATGGAAAAGGAGTACATAAAAGTTTGCTAATAAAACATGTGGCTATTTCCCCTTCAAGGAAATGTTCTCCTGCAAAGAACTCTCACATAAACATCATGACAACCTACAGTTAATCATGAAAACATCAACAACACAAGGTGTCTCCTACAAAGACCCTATACTCCATCTGAAAATGAGCATACATGAGCATATAAGCACTTCAATTCCACATTGAAGGACAAATATAAAACTTTCCTCAACAAGACATAGTGAGAAAAGTATAGAAGAGCTGAACCCTGCAAGTAACAAGTTAACAACTGTTGCAGTAAACTTCTAAAGGTAAGAAAACCCCTACAAGGCCTTCTCCATGCTCAAACACCGTCAAGAACTACGCGAAAACACTGATTGATCCATACACCCATGAACTTGAACCTACAAAAAGTTCCTTTAGATGTATTCAAATCAACAAATAGAGGTCACCATTGGATCTAGAATGTCCAAAAACCCCTAGGTAGACTCTTCTTGAGCTCCAAAAGGATAAAAACTCTCAAAGATATGGCTCCACAAGCTCTCCATGTTTGCTATTATCCATCCTACAAATCGGACCAACAATCTAAATCTGGTACAAATCCACCCTGTTTTCTACCGTGGAGGCGACAAATTCGCCCGCCACTTAAATTGCCCAATAACCCTTATGAGGAATAATCTGACCACATGGGCCATGTGGTCAGGGGCTGGGGCTAACTGCCCATCCCCGTTGCCTTAGCCCCTTATTTGTCGCACCGATGGTCATGTTGGTGCCCATGGGGCCGAGGGCAGTGCCAATGTCTGCCCTTACCGTTGTAGCCTCTTTGCGCTTTCGCGCGGTCATGTTGGAGGCCGTATGGCCTGGGGCTGGTCCCCACACAAACTCCTGCCGGTTAACACTTTGCCACGGTCTTATGTAGGGGCATGTGACTAGGGCTTGGGCCAATCCATAACCCCCTCTCCATCTGCGCTTTGGTGCTGGTGTGCTGTGGTCATGTGGGAGATGTGTGGCTAGGGGTTGGGCTAGAGTCCCAAGCCCCCAAACCTTTGCGTTGTGGGTAGTATGGAGAGTAAATGACTGGCCGACCCCTCCTCTCATATGCACCCTTTGTAAAATTTAAATAAGCCTAGTGCCATATACAGGTAAGAACCACCACATAGGAGGACTGGTAGTGCGCTTGGTTGTTGAACTGCAGGTTGGAGGTTCGAGCCCTGCATAAGCCATCTGAACCCTTAAAAAATTTTGGCCTACCTCTGGTTGGGCCACGTGGCACACCCTAATTGGTCCAACATGAAAAATACGACACAATCAAAGCACGAGAATTTCGACCAATACGAGGCTACCACTTGGTAGAACCTCATTTGCCCATATCTGTATAGTCACCTTGGATGATGTTAATTGTACGGAAGCCTAGTCAATTGCCTAGTCAATAGACCTGCTCATTTTTTAGTTGTTGGGCCAAATGATCAGAACGCGATAACTTGAGCATACAGTGTCGGATTGAGGTGAAACGAATGTTGTTGGATTCAGAACGACGAGCACTTTGACTTAGTGCCAGTTTCAAGACTTTCTGGGCACTTTCATTTTTGAGCTAAAATTTGATTACCTGATCATGTAGGAGGCACAAAATAGTGCCAAACTTTTCAGTTTTCCCTCACTCTTTTCTTTGCTATTGTAGGCATCTTGTCTTCCTTTTTCATGCTTCTTGCTTTTTCTTGAATGCTTAATTGATGCCCTTTGGAATGAGGTTGAATGCCTCTATATATAAGCTTCTTTGATAGCCCTAATAGGGCGACAAGTCCTTCTAGATAGGCTGATTTCTCCTTTTGAAGGCCGACTTGTTATAGCACTTGTGACGAGGTCTTGGAGGGTCTTTTGACTCTAACATTGACTTAAATAATTTTTCTTTACAATACGTAACTTGCCCAAGAAGGGTCTTTCATACTTGACAATGACTTGTAGACTCAATGACAAGCCCTAGAAGCTCACAATGGTAGCTTGACCTAAGATAAATTTTCCTTGAGCATGAAACCCATGCCTCAAGAACAACAATAGTAAATTTATTTTTCTCATTACATCAAATATATAAAATTTTTGATTACATATGTCATTATAAAGATCGAACCTAGTTACATATTTCAACAGATCTGAATCTTCATTGTGTGTGATAACGATTTCTTCATCAGGTTCTTGTACTTCAACTTGCCTTCCATCTACTATTTTATAGTAGCGTAAGGACATGTCTTCACATTTATGTCCTAGCATCCAATTTTCTCCACACTTGTGACAATTATTTTTCATTTGTATCCTTTTCTTTGAATCATTACTTGAAGTGTTTGACTCTCTCTCAACTTCATAAGCATATAATTTCTTTTTAAGGCATCTATGTCTTGACGTCCATTTGTCTCTACAATACGTACATTTGTTTGACTCTTGTTTTACCTGAGTATTGTTGTTGGTCTTCGTCTTCCTTGAATGATGACATTTTAAACTTATGTTTTTGTTCAATAAGCTTTGATGCATGTTTGGCTTCTTTGATATTTTGGGTTTGTACAATTTGAATTCCGCACGAATATAATCTTTAAGTCTGCATATATACATTTTAAGTAGTTGCTCATCAGTAAATCCTCTTTGTCTTGTAGCTAATTCTTCTCATTCGTGGGTATACTTGCTTACATACCTTTTTTGCTTAGATGAACAATTCTTTTGTAGACATCTTCTTCTTCATCAAAGAATCTTTTTAGCAAAGCATTCATGAAATTCTCATAATGAAAAGATTGATCATCACATTTTCCAGACCACCAAAGAAACCAATCATATGCTTCTGGTTCCAAATTGATGGACGCGGTCAATATTTTTTCTCGTTCACCTATTGTCGGGTTTGATTAAAAAATGGCTTCCATTTGATTAACCCAAACAATGGCGCCTTTATGGTCTTTACCATCGTACTTGGGTAGCTTCTTTTTAATTTGCTAGTAGTCTCTCTCTGGAAATTTAGTGTAATATTGGCTCCCTGAAAAGCATATCTCAGGCGGGTCTGCAGGTTCACGCATAGTTCTATTTTGTGGGCTAGATTCTGGTCCTTGAAAAGTTTGGACTGTTAGCATGTTAACCTTCTCCATTAATTAATTAAGTCGTTCGTTATGGTCGTCAAACCTTTTGGTAGTTTCGTCAAATTTGTTGTCTCTTTGTAGTATCTTTTCCATCATCAATGTTAACTTCTTTTGGCATTCATTAAATTCTGTTTGCGCTTTTTCTAGATTACCAAGATGATATCTCATGCAATTGATGTCGTCTCTGCAACAACTAATGTTGGCTTGCAATTCTTCGTTATCCACCATTTTCCCTGTCACTGTTTGGCTGGAGATGTGCTTTGTTTAAAATATGGACTGTTGTTTGAATAAATCCAACCCAAATTATCTGTAGCAGATTTCTTTCATGCATCATTGCTTTATCCATTTGTTGCAATATTTTGTTTTGTCTTTCAACTACTCCATTTTGTTGAGGAGTGTCTGCAATTGTAAATTGTCTTTTTATTCCATTTTCTTCACAAAAGTCATCAAACTTATTTGAAGTAAACCCCCCCACCTCTATCTGATCTTAAAAAGTTTAGTTTGCAACCAGTTTGATTCTCTGCTAGGGCTTTGAAAATTTTGAACTTTTCAAAAGCTTTTGATTTCGCCCTTAAGAATGCAACCCAAGTAAGTCTGGTGTAATTGTCAATAACCAACATGAAGTATCACTCACCACTTGGATTCTCGGTTCTTGAAGGCCCACATAAATCTGTATGGACTAGTTGTAAAGGTTTGGTGGATGAATGTTCTCTTGTTTTGAAAGGTGCTCGAGTTTGGTTTCCCATTTGGCATGATTTGTAGATTGTATTGTTCGGCTTTGTAATTTTTGGTAGGTCTCTTACCGCTTCCTTTTTGTTGAGCTTTATAATATGATCAAAATTTAAGTGTCCTAGTGTTCTGTGCCACAACCAACTCTCATCTAGTTTCCCCAAATAACATTCCTTGTTTTCTACCTTGAGAATGTATACATTATTTGAGGTTCTCACAGGCTTTGCTACTACTTTTCCTGTGTTTGCTGACTTTATTTCACAATCTTGGGGGTGAAAAGTAACATCATACCCTTTGTCACACATTTGGCTTACACTCAACAAGTTGTTCTTGAGTCCATCTACAAAAGGAACATTGTGAGTTTTACCTTTTCCATTGTCTAGACTCATTGTGCCTTTGCTCATGATCTTACCTAGAGCGTCATTACCAAAAGTGACATTTCATGATTTATTTTCGTTGAGTGACAAGAACTTCCTTTTATCACCGGTCATATGCCTGGAGCGTCCACTAACCACATACAAGTGGCTATTTTGGTTTTGGGCGTAGAGGACAATGCCACATTTGTCTTTGTTTTCCTCCTTTTTCTTCTTCCAAAACTTGGGTTCTTGTATTTGCTTATCCTGAGTAGCTGGTCTGAATTTTCTAATTCTACATTCAATTGCTTTATGACCAAAATCATGAATGTTATAGCATTCAATAACATCAAGGGAGCAAAAGGGTTGTTGTGCCCGAGATTATCTTTATGTGAATTTGCAAATCTATGATGTTTGCTTGACTGGTAATAATCATTTCCTTTATTTCTTGTCTGGTTGCTTCTGTCATGTTTTGCAATTCATAACTTTGTGTCTAAAATTTGTGCAAGAATAACAATAACCATAGAAGTAATTTTTGTAGTAGGAATAGTTTTTCTTGGTAGATATGATCTTTTGATGATTTGTTGCCTGATCTTTAAAGCTGTTAGAAACGTTGTTATAGAATTTTCTTGGCTGCTGTTGAGTTGTAATGTTACTTTGTTGTTGCTGATTTCTCACCTGTTAAGTGTGTCTACTATTATAAATCTTCATAGACTGTTGTTGAGTTGTATTACTGTCATTTTTCTTACTTTGTAATTGTTGATTGTTGTCATTGCCTTGAATCCCATTACTATTACATTTTGTGAGAGCTTTGATGAAGCTGATTGGTCTTTGTCTTCAAGTTTCTTGTTGCTTGTTTCTCCCTCATAACCCAGGCCAGTCTTTATGAGAGGGGATCTCGGAGCATTAATAATTTCATCTAATTTTTCAGATCATTTAATATGCTTTAGGTTCTCGTTCAGCTAAGCCTAGGTTTTCTCCATTTCATTTCTTAGAGAGACTACCTCTGTTGAATTTTCCTTAGTCCCTAGATCTGGTCTTGAGGTTAATCACACACACAGACACACTAGAAACCGCCAACTTACTAGCACTTTGCACAATGAAAATCTTTATCAATAAGATCATTTAAGTACACAGAGATTTGAGGCCAAAGCTCGATTATTTTATTTATCCGTTAGTAAAAGAATCATGGGGCAATCTGCCCATAAAAATAGATAGGAACACATACATAACTTACCTGTTAATGCAACCCTTCTAGATCATCCCTTTCAGTACACTTTTGTCTTGACACCTGGCAGTTCCTTTGCCTCCTTGATGTTGATAGGTGGTTGTCATTGATGTCAACCCAAGCAGCGCCAGGAGCTACCTCGACCTTTGTCGGCAAATTTGGCATGGGAATTTGTGGTTTCTTGTCTCCTAATCCATCTAGTTAAATTCTCCTCGAAAAGATTTTTCCATTGATATGTGGTACCCCACATAGTTCTTTACGGTTTGAAAGTTTTTTGTATTTTAAGTTGAAGACATGACACCTTATCATTTATTCACCTACGGTTGTCACTATATGATAGTGATTATCACCGCAACCTCATTGCATATAAGTTGAATATCTTCAAGAACCAATAGCAGTAACTCAATCATTGACTTCACAACCTTGGTAGGACCATATGCTCTAAGCCAATCATTGATTTCATATTTCTTGTGTAATTAAAAATATTTAACACAAATATTAAATAAAGGTTTTTTTTATTAGTTAATTAAGGGTGAATGTACATCAAATTAAGTTCAAAAAGGGCAGTGGCTCTTCCTTAATTCACAAGGGAATTATTGTTGAATTTTATTTGTTTAAGACCTCTAACATTCACATGAAGCTCTTACTTACCTTCAACGTTGAAGCCCTTATAAATCTATAAAAGAAAACCTTATTTCTCTCTCATAAGGTATGCACTCAACGAATATTCAAAAGACCGAAACTTTCGGCCACCCTTATGATTTGTTAATGCAAGAGTCTAGTGGTTAGGGTTCGGTCTTTTAGTATGCAAGACAATAATTTAAGCGAGATTACCCCAACCAAGTCAACGCAGGAACTGTTGAAGGTTAAGGTCTGTCTTGGGTGATTCATTGGTCTATATTGCACTGTAATTTGAGCAATATTACTCCAGCCAAGTCAACGCAGAATTTGTGAAGGTTATGGTCTATCTTGGGTGATTCGTTGGTCAATACAGGACTATAATTTGAGCAAGATACCCTAGCTAATGAAGGAAATTCAAGCAACAAAAGAATTCGACATCTATTACAGTCTTTTATGCAGCTTCACCTCAACAACATTTACAAGTTTTAACCTACAACAGTGACGTTAAAAATCTAGGTAATCTTGTAGTTACATTTGTCTTGAGATCTGTTTCATTCAGGGCTATACATCTAAGTCCTTTGTGGTTGTCCTTGGGTCGAGAACAGTGTCTAGTCAGGACTGTGTTAGAGCCCGCGTGAAATCTAGTGTTTAGTCTAGTTAAATCTAGCTCTACTTCTTGTTTGTGTAGTGTTGTGTTTAGTTAAGGCCAGTGTTTAGGTTTAGGGCTATGTTAAGTCTAGTTTGTGTCTAGTTAGGGCCAATGTTGAGTCTAAGTTTGTGTCAAGCGTTGAGTCTAGGTCTGTGTTAAGTCTATCATTAGATGTTGACCCCTGGTTGATCAAGCATACTGCAAAATTCCAAATAAGGCAACACATCAACATCACCAGGTAAGACAAGGTAAGTTTGGTCATTGATTTCTTTTATTAATGTTTACTGACTTGCAGGAGTATACAAGGTAAGGTGTGATTATTTGGGTGACCATTATCAATTTTGTTTGGGAAAGAGAGATTTTCTTGTGTGTGTTACAGGTACAAACCAACAAGGCAGCAACTTGAAAGACAAACAACCAAGCATTTAAGATCATTAAGAGCAATTCATCATCAAAGAAGGGAAGCATCGTTGAAGGAAAAGTTAAAGAACCTCAAGCAGTTAAACCTTGAAGAAGCAGTTCATCATCACTTTTGTAGTACCAACAGTATCAAGTCTTGTATCTCTTGACAAGAGAGTCCTTTTGTAAATTAAAGTCAAGTCTTGTATATCATTGTAATTTGGAAAGTCAATGACTCTACCCAGAGTTGAAGAGGGCATTTTGTTTGGGTCAAGAGTTCTTGGTTGTTGGGACTTGGGTTTAGGTCTTAGTTTTGTTGGTTAAAGAATAGTGATTGAAAATCATTGTAACGTGGATCATTTTCCCTGGTACGGGAGTCCACACTTTTGTATTTAATTTTTTGTCTTTATAGGGTGGTAGAGTGGTGCTAGGCAAGTGGATGAAGTCACCTTGAGGTTGGGCCTTATAAACATTTCAGGGTAGTAGGGTGGTGCAAGTGCGAGTTGGGGCTCGCTAGGGTGTTGGGGCATCCTTTTAGTTGATTGCTTATAAAACCAAGGTGTTGGGGCGTCCTTCCAGTGGGAGTTGGAGAAGAATGCTTTTCTAGAATTCTAGGAAGTTGTAACTTTCATTTCAGTTGGGGCTAAAGATTAAAGAATTTATTAGAAAAGCATTAGGTGGTTTTTGACTCGGAGGGGGTTTTCCACCTAAAAATCTTGTGCCTATTGTCTCTATCTTTTGCATTGTTGTTCACTGTTTTTATTGCATAATAATAATAACTGAAGATTAACAACTGCTCTGAAAGATTAATAAAGTGTTAATTGCTAAGAAACACTGATTGACACCCCCCCCCAATATTTCCAACACTTGATCACAAAGAGATACCTGTCTACTCACCAGTTGATAATAGTGTTTTCACTCTTTCAAATGCACTATACATCAGCCCTTAAACACTAGCTACTCACAACAAATTTTATCATTCCAACTCATTACATAATAAGCCTTCTAAATGCACTTTGTTCACAACTTCATTTATGAATAGACTTAAGGAAATATGCTCAACATCTTATAGTAGATTCACCTTTCAAATCACTATATATTAGCCCTCTAACAACAACATACTCACAAAAGATTTGGCCTTCCAAACTCTTTGTATACTAGCCTGCCAAACTAGCTGTTCAATCCTCGTTGATGAACAAACTTTAGGCTAAACTCTTAGCATCATCCAACATAGAATAACATTCTCCCTTCCACAGAATTCTTCGCTACTATTCATAGTTCCTATCTTTACAAGAGTCACGACCTTCTACAGTGCTATCTGCCCACTTGAGGCCTCCTTTCCTCAGCTATGATCCTTCTCTTTGCTGCATATGGTGTCGAGGGTACATGGTACTGTTCAACTACTCCTGAAGGCTTGCAGCCTTTCGGCAATAATAAAATAGGGCTTTCTTCCCTCTCCAAGACACAAATAAGAACTTGGCCAAGCAGACAAAACTTTTAGGGCTACGACCCTCCTTCCTGTACAAAACACCTTCTTTGCTGGCTTGGTCTTGGCTTAGAAACCACAAGACAGTCACAGGCCTTCTTGTAGAGATCCACGTCCTTAGAAATACTTCAGCTCGACCCTTTCTAGAGGTTTGTCGCTCACACTTGGCTCTTCTATGTTGAGAAATCTAGGGGAAATAATTGTAGGAGATTTCTCTTACTTTGATAACTGCTTGTGATGTATTTTTACTTTACTTGTTTAACTTCTTCTTTCCTTTATTATTATTGGTGTTCTCTATCATCAAACAACTACCAAATCATTAAGAAGAATGAGACAATAGGACACAAGATATAGGCGACCAACCAGGGCCAAAACCTCTCCAACTGAGAGGAAAACCCACCATAATCCTTCTGTTCTTATAGAATTTTAATTGAAAAATTCGAAAACTTATGACCCTTAACCAAGACCCTCCAAGACCAAATCATTCTTCCTTCTTGATGAGCTTTCCTTACACAACTTCCAGTAACAAACTTTGACCTTCCAACAACTTCTCCAACAACTTTGACCCGAGCAACAATTTCTGCAACTTCGACCTAGCAACTTTAGCAACTTCGACCTAGCAGCTTCACAGCTTCGACCTTAATGCAACTTCAATAACTTCAACCTAACAACTTCACAACTTCGATCTAGAGGCACCGTCACAGCTTCGACCTTGTAACTTCACAACTTTGACCTTGCAGGTTCACAACTTTGACCTTGTAGCCTCACAACTTCAATGCAACTTTAGAATTTCGTCTAGCCCAAAAACTTTGAAAACCCTAATGAAAGTGAGAGAGAGAGGGGCCCAAAAACTTTTATCTTGATCTTCTTCTTCTTCTTCATCCTTTTCCAACTTCTATCTTGAGGAGATCAAGCTTGCTTGAGTGAGTGTGCAAATGAGGTTGAATTCCTTCTTATTTATAGGCTTGTGAGGGGTACGAATTGCTATCTTGAGGCCGACTTGTCCCTTCATGTAGGCCGACTTGATCTTTGTGCCGTGACGAGGTCTTGGAGGTTCTTTTGACTCTATTTTGACTCAATAAATTTCTCTTTACAATATGTAACATGCTCAAATGGGTCTTCAATACATAACAATGAATCAATTGACTTTGTGAGAAACCTAGAAGCACTCAATGGGTGCTTGACCTAAGAATAATTTCCCTTGAGCATGAAACCCATGCCTCAAGAACACAAACAATAAATTTATTTTTCTCTTTTCACTAAATACATATGCCATTATGAAGACTGAACCTAGTTACATATTTCTACACTCCCTCTTAACTAGGGAGGTATTCATAATCCATACAAGGTACTTGGACATTCTCAATCTGAAGAATTCTCGAAATAAGAGTCAGATTGGTAACCCATTTGTATAGCATCATATCATCCAACATTGTCATGTAGCAAGGCCTTGACTAACAACTCTATCTCTCCACAAGATCAAAGCACAATGCTGGCGAGACCAATGATTTATAGACACCTTCATCATTGTCTCTCTTGGAACATACCCCACTTCAATTTGGCGCTGCTTTGGAATGTAAATTCTATAGGCTTTTGAAGATTCACTATATCGAACAAATATGCCTTTCTTTCCTGAAGGTTCAAGCTTGTTCCTCTTATCCTTAGGAACATCAATATATACAGGACAACCAAAGATTCTCATTTGCCCAACCTTTGGCTTCCTTTTGGAGAAGGCTTCTTCAAGAGTCATACCTTCTAGAACTCTATGAGGAATTTGATTTTGAATGTACACAACTGTCCATGGTGCTTCGCCCCATAAGAACAATGACAAGTCCAAATCATGCATCATGTTCTTGGAAAATTCTTCAATGGACCTGTTCCTTTGTTTTGCTACACCATTCTGTTGTGGATTATAGGGACAATTAGCTCCCTCTTAATACCAACTTGCTTTCAGAAAGCAACAAGATCCTTTGAGGTGTATTCTCCTCCATTGTCAGATCTCAATATCTCGATATTTTTCAATGTGGAAAAAGTCGAAGTCGGGATTAATTCGGCAAGGGTCCAAAAGTTGAAAAACTCGTCAAAGTCGGGAGTTTTTTGAAAAAGTCGGCAAAAAGTCGGCAAAATTAAAAAAACACAAAACTATTCATTTTTTTTTTAACATCTAGAGTATCCACAACATCAAATAAATGCATTTCCACATAAACATGTAAATAAAGCTAATATATAATATGTATATGAAGTCTAATGCTACATCACATATCAAAATAGTGAATCAACTCCTGAATTTTGAGTCCTGTCCGAGTCTCAACTATCAAGAGTCAAAATATCAACAAAAAATATAATAAATGTATATCATGAGTCATCTAAAAGTCATCAAGTAATCAGTCACTTAGATCCTCTTCCCCTTTTAATTTTTGTTTCCACTAATTGTATTAAGAAATAAGTCATACATTTATTCAGTAGATTGTAATCTGCTTGGGTAATAAGGTGTCAGGTGGTAGGTCCAATGAAAATTAACAGTGAGTATCACAGTAGATGTGAGAATTAACACTTGGTGAATCCAAGCTGCTTATTTTATGAGAAAACAATAGATGTCAGATTATTAACCTAGCCTTGACATCTATTATTCAAAAACTCTTGGAGGTAAAATCCACTTCTGATACATAACCTTTCCCCACATTTACAGGGAATTCACCACTAAAGAAGATTCCCTTTCAAAATGTGCTCTCATTGCTAGAAGGATCTTTGCTGTCACAAGATTTCATAGGTACTTTGTTCCTGTATGAAAAATGGGTTCTTTTTTGAGGCACTAGTTTTTTTTTTTTGGACAGGTTGTTGTTATTTGATCTTCATGACCTCCTCTTTGTTGTTTCTCCTGGAAGCATTCAACAACTGTAACAACGTTTTTTATGGTGTGGGGTTATTTCTACGGAAGACTGTTGTATGCCTGTCCTCTTGGTACTTTTGTAATCTTTTGAAGGGGCAGTGGCTGTTAGAGTCTGGATCACTGAAAGCCTGGAGGCTTAGCCAATGTATACTTTGCTTTCTAACTAGAAATATGAAGTATAAAGATTTGTTTTCCCTTGGAAAACAAAAACATATCTTAACCTCAAAACTAACAAATTACAAATGAGACTGCTATGCTCGCAAGAAGTATGACAAACAATACAATGCAATAACTTGAAAATGCATGGATGGAAGCTTCAATTTATAGTTTTTTCACCTTTGCGGCCTGGGAAGGGAGGAAGACTTTTTGGGTTGACTCCCGATTAAATCGGGAGTATAAGGAAAAAATCGCGATTTTTTCCTTTGTGAAAAAGTCACCAAAAAGTCGGGGGATTAAATCGTTTAGTTCAAAAAATCGCATTTTTAGGATTAAATCGGGATTTTTTGCAGACTTTTTCCACACTGATATTTTTACCTGTCAAGTTTTCCACTTCAACTTTGAATTCCTGGAACTTGCCGAATACCTCATCTTTTGACTTCAAGAGATATATCCATGTCTTCTGGGAGAAGTCATACATTAAAATGAATCAAGTCTAAAGGTTCCTTAGTCTAAAGCAAGAAACCACATATATTAGAATGAATCAAGTCTAAAGCTTCCTTAGATCTATTGTCACTGTTTGGAAATGGTTTCTTGATGTTCTTCCCAAGAGCACAACCTTTGCATACACTGTCGTTCTTTATCTGTAGTTCAGGAACCCTTGACACTATTTCACTTAATTCATGCAATGCTCAGAAATGAAGATGTGCATACCTTCGGTGCCATAACTCACTTGGATCTATTTCGTCATGTACTAATGCTTGATTTGGTTGACTCACAAGTCTATACAGTCTTCCATCACGAATCCCAATAACCCTAACATCATCTATACTAGAGCCCTTTGACCATACAAGTACTTTTCCATCCACAAAAGCAACCCTATATCCTTTATCTTCTAAACAAGAAATAGAGACAAGATTCTTTTTCAAACCTGGTACATAAAGGACATTGTTGAGATGTACGTGGTTACCAGATTCCAACTCTATGGATGCCTTTCCAACTCCTTTGACTGCATAGCTGTTATTGTCTCCCAATTCAACCCTTTGAGACAATTTCTTCTCTGTCATGCTTGAAAGATTCCCACGCTCTTCGGTCATGTGCCTTGATGCTCCACTATCTACCAGCCACATGTCATCATCATCTACAAAGGAACTTGTCAAAGTGGAATAATAGAAGAAATCTTTTTAACCTTTTGGTTTCTTCGATTTTTTATCTTCTTCAACTTCTGTTGCGGAAGCATGTTGTCTCCCTTTTCTTTTCTTATTAGCCAAATTAGGATAATCTCTCTTGAAATGTCCATAGTTTTGACAACCATAGCATTGTATCTTTGAGAAGTCTTTTTTCTTCTTAGAGGAAGAAGATCCCTTTCCTGACTTCTTATGTTGAGGTCCAAACTTCCTCTTTCCCTTGTTCTTGAAGCGAGCTGCAAGGGCTTGAACTTTCTTATCTTGATGATCTCTAGTCATCAATCTTGATTCTTTTTGAGCACATGATGTCCATAATTGATCAAATGAAGGAGCTTCTTTCCAACTGCTTAAGCCTGCTGCAAATGCATCCCATGATCTAGGAAGACCATTGAGTGATTTAGTCTCAAGTTTTTGATAGGGAATAGATTCTCCAATGGCTGAAATTTGATCTTTGATTTGCAAAATCCTTATGAAGTATGAAGCCACTGTGCCGTCATTAGTCATATTTGTATTTTAGAGCTCATTCTTCAAACTCATGGACTAACCAACATTCTTGATAGTGTCGAGATTTATTAGGGCATCATACATCTTCTTGGAGGTATCATGCTTTGCAATGTAGGGAATAAGATGATCTCTAATGAAGTCTACTATGAGACTCATGGCAATAATATCATCTTCCTTGAACTTCTCTTTTCCAGTTGCATCGGTTGGTTCAATAGTCTTTCTTGTCACAGTATCCAACACTTTGTTTTTGGAAAGAATAAGATCTATTTTGAATTTCCAAGCTCTGAAGTTTGATGCTCCCTCTAGCTTGTTTTTGGATTTCATGGAGGAAGCCATAGATGCCAATGAATAAGGACTTTAATAAAATGCTTTCTCTAGGGTTTTTGCAAAAGTGATCTTAATGTACCTTTCTTTTGTCACCAAAGCTCTAATACCATGTTGATTTTTTAGTGAAATTAGGGGTAGCACAATATTTCTAAAATTCTGATAATTATTTTTGATGTAGATCTTCTTTTAACTTGTTCCAATATATCATTTAACAATTATACTTCAGAAATTCAACAATGAAGAACAATAGAACAATAGAGATCTCAATGCACAAAAGAGAGACAAGATTTACCCTGGGAAAACCCATTACGGGGAAAACGCAACAACCTTTTCAATAGAGAAATTCTTATTGTTTAATAAGAGACACACCTAGATCTATGGTCAAACCTCGTCTTCTCCTCCAAGTCAAGTCACCCAAATCTGATCTTGCACTTCATTCTACTTGACTGATCTAGAAATTTTGGCTTCCTAGCAATTGTTGAGTAGCCCAAAATTTCGGCGCCTAGTAACCCAAAAAATTTCGGCTCTCCAACAATAGTTGCCCCAGAAAGATGCGAATTATAGGGAGAAGGACTAGACCACACGTGTGAGATGCTAAAGAGAGAGAGAGAAGATTTCATCCTCCTTTTTCGTCCTTCTTCATCCTTCATCTCCTTCGCTGCTTTTGCCCAAAAACTGTCTTCAGTGAGAGATGTGAATTGCTCAAATGAGGAGTTTGATCTGCATTTAAAGTTTATATAGTAGTCTGTCTAGGGTGAATGGTTGTGTCTCTTAGCCAGGGCTGACTTGATTTGGACCGACACTGCCTTGTCACTTTTGGAGCCAAACATTCATTTTAAAAATTCAAATTTACATCTTTTAAAAATTGCAATGGGACTTTGACTCAAAATAAATTTTCCTTTGACTCAAGCATTTATAAATATGCTTTACAATGATAAGTATAATTATATCAAGTGACCACAAGTACATTATGAAGACCAATCATAGTTACAAATTCAACATGGATTATAGGGTTCCACTTTCAAATCCCTCAACATTGGTGTATCACTATGCTACTTGATTTCAGAAGTTTGTGGTTCCCACAACTAATCTCTTTCCAATATGTGACAGTGGCTTCACATAGTAGCTCACTTGATTTCACAGGGTGGTGCAATATCTTTTTATTATGTACCTATAGCGGAGCCCTTATTGCTAACCTGGATGACGATTGAAAAAACAAATTTCACGTTATTATTTTTTTAAATAGCTGACTATACTTTTCGATGGACTGTAGGTTGATTCTATTTAGTTGTTCATGGTCCCATGGAATCTTCAATCCATTAGCCTCCTCTCTGACCAATTCCTCAACAACTACAAGAATAACAACTTTGACTCTAATTCATCCACAATGTCAAACTTGTGGTTATCTTTAATTGCTTTTCACCTTCACCTTGATGACTTAATTTCTCACTATGGTGGCTCTTCCTAGACTTTTGCACTCTCTTCAAAGTGGCGAAAAACTTGGTTGTGCTTTGACTTGATTTAATCTTACACAGGCTCTGACACAGTGTTGATGCTTCTTTATTGGACGCTTTCTTACGCAGTTAAAAGAATGTCTTTGAATTCATCTGTCCAATGTGTGTGAGCAGTGCTTTGGTGCCTTTGCTGGTCACAAGAATCCGTCATCTCCTTCACCCACTTCCTCGGTGTCTTCTCTCTTCTGTGAGGCTAATACCATGTGAAATTTTATACACACATGCATGGAGAAGAGTACACGTCAATAAGAGAGAGTGGATTGCTACATTCATTAGATGATGCATTGTCTCATTAATTAGTAGGGGAAAGGAGTACATCAGGTAACACCCAAATACCTGACTATCAACCATTTCTTTAATTACTACATTAAATGCCCCACTGCCGTTACATCACTTTGTTAGTGAGCATTTATTTCTCTTCTAGTCCTATGTTTTATACATGACCATTATGTCCAACATTTCCTGTATTAATAAAAGTAGCATTTTTCCCAAAGTGAAATGCTGGTTAAGGAGGATCTAGAGCTTCCACATTTGAATAGATAAAGATTATTACTAATTAGTATTCTATGGAGGCCTTGATCGATGTCCTTACATTGTGCATTTATTGATGGTGAATTACCTCAATTGTAATGCCTAGTTAATATGTCTTCTTCCTGTGAAAATTTCTGAATCTAACACATCAGAAACCCCTATTGCAATATCTGGTTTACTATCTCCTACTCGTTCTCTACATTAACAAGTTATTTAATAACATAAACATTGAAGTAAACACAATTGCAGCCTTCACAAACATGCAAATCAACAACTGAAATAAACTGAGACAACACAAGGGACACTGTTATTTTGGACAATCGTCCCCGGAAAAACCCAATTCGGGAAAACCGGTGCAACATTTATGTGGATTTTATTATTAAGCAGATTTCTGAAAACAGCTAGGGTGCCAGAAATGGCTCACCCTTCAGAGAATATCCTTGACAGTAGTACCTATCTCGAGACAGATATTCCGGTAAATCAGCAACTGGATGATCAACCCCACAGTGACTCTGACTGTGCCTTGTGCTAGACAGTGAAAGCTGCTCCACACACTCCTCTAGAACTGCGTCACCCTCTCTGGAATTATGTCACCCTCTCTCAGCTGATCTGCTCTCAGTCTGCCCCACAGAATTTCCTCAGCGCAGCCTCTTCAGCCCAGCGTCAGCCTCTACAGCCCTTTGCGCTGTCTGCGTCAGCCTCTGTGACTTTCTGTGCGTCAGCCTCTGTGTCCTCTGCGTTCTCTGCGTCTGCCTCTGTGGCTTCTGTTGTTGGCCTCCTTAGCCTCTGCGTCGGCCTCCTTAGCTTCTGCGTCAACCCTCCTAGGCTTTACACTGCTTCTTCCGACACTTTGCTGCCTCTTTGTTATGTATTTTTCAGCCTTGGATCAAAATCCCTTGCTACACTGCCCCTCACTCCAACTGATCTTTAACTCGATTTCCTGAGCAAACCTCGCCCCAAAAAAACGAATTCTCGATTTCTCTTGGTGTGTCTCCAACTAACCCTCAAGCCTCCTCTTATACTTTTCTTGTTGACGATTCAACGGCCTAGATTAAGTCCCTAATCAATGGCTAATATTAGATTTGGCTTGATCCTTGTTATTTAGAACTTTCTCATCCATATTATATTAATACAGATTAATATTTTAATTTTCTTAAGTTTAGACTCAGGGTCTCGTTAAAAATATTAATTATTTTAATATCTCTTCATCCGGGTGGAATTTCTCCAAACGATTTTTGGGTCTTGGAGATCTCATGTGCCTTAGCCTCTCAACCAAATTTCAAGGCTAGAGCACATCCGATGCTACCAAAAATCAACACTTCCAACTTGTTTGTTATATCTTTAGATTTCTCTGTCTTGATTAGTTGTGGATCGCTTTTGTTAGAAACAACTTGATACAAATAAGAATTATCACATTTGAAAGGAAAATAAAAGTGAAAGATTATGCAATACTCAACTCTTTATGTTGTAGTACTTCATCAATTTTCTTTCAGTAATTTTTAGTAACTTATAAATTGATTTGTTTCTGTGAGATTTTTGTTTAGTTTCATCCAAGTAGTTTCTTAGTACTTTTCTGATATGTGGAGGTCCCTTGCATTTCAGCTTCTTTGAACTTTCAATTTCTGTTCTTCACTATTTTATTGTTGTAGCTCCAGACCTAAATTGGAGATGATTTATGTGCTATGCCATGTTGTTCTCTATAATGATTACATGGTAGTCAAACCCAATGGTTTTATTATTGTGTAGACTCTAGTCATCAATTTTGATTCCTCTATTTGAAGAATGTTCCAAGTTGTTTGCCTCTTTCAGACTGACATTTTCATAGAATGGTGCAGTTGTGCGTGAAGATTACCATAACAGTTGTATACTAATTGCAGTGTTGTACTTTTGGTTTGATATTTTGAACAAGAAATGAATTCGGATTTAATTTATTGTTGACTATAAAGAATATTTAATACTGACATAATTTCAGAGTTATCAGCAGTGTGGTAAAAACTGATGATGCCAATAAAAAATGTGGCACTGACAACATTTGTTCTGTTATTGTGAAGAGGCTGAGATTTTACCAGCAAAAGTGTGAGAAATTTGAAAATATTGTACAACCATACGCTTGTTGCTCATATGCTTGGGACGAACCTTCTTACCCACATCGTCTGGTTATAGAGGTATTTTAGTTGCATACATCTATTTCTCTATTTCTTTCATATTTGGAGAGTGGAGATTATTTGTCTGCTGATTGTCTTTCAGGTTCCTGGTGAAGGTTTGGTCGGGTCATATAGCCTTGATGATGTCAGAGATTACACACCAGTACACTTATCAGCAACACCTGATGTGGGTTCTAGATTCCTAATACTTGGCCCTTTGGATCTATCTTTGTTCCTTCTTATATCCTAAGTTATGCCTGAGAAGTATTTCCATAAAACAGGTTAAATTCTTGGATTTTTATTGCATCAGTAAAATTAGTGTTTTTTTCATGAAGCTTTTATTTTTTGTTACTGTACATAACTGTATACAATTATGGAAAACCCTTTAAATACTGACACTTTTTTGAGAAAATGTGTAATCACTTGATATGAAGAAGACTAGAATTTTGCAATGTTCCTCCATGTATACCAGATTAATCTTGATTTGCTAATGTGCATTGGAATTGCAGTAACTTTTAACTTAGATGAAAGACTTCCTGTCCTACTAATATCACTTCACATGCTTGGACATGGTGCCTTCAATTCCTGATCCCATTAAAAAGAACTAAAAATGTTTGAGAATTACAGCTTGTTGAGCTGCCATATCCTTTGAGAATCATGCTCGTGAAGTTTTCTTCTTCCTTTCCCTAGCAATAGTAACATTTCAACCAGGGAGAACCTTTTAGAATTTTGCAATGCTCCTCCTTGTATACTGGGTTGATGTCAATTTGCTAATGCACATTGGAATTGCAGTAATTTTTTATTTAGATGAAAAGCTTCCTGTTCTACTAAAATCACTTTACATGCTTGGACATGGTGCCTTCGATTCTTGATCCCATTAGAATAGATTAATAATGTTTGAGAATTACAGCTGCCTGAGCTGCCATATCCGTCGAGAATCATGCTCCTGAATTTTTTTTCTTCCTTTATTAATAGTAACACATTAGTTCAAGCAGGGAAAACTCTTGTGGCTACTGAATAAAAATGTTAATTTTTGACATAAGTTCTAAAAATCAACTTTCTTGTAAAACTGTCAAGCATAACTTAATAATTTAAACAAAATAATTAGCATAACATTCTGATGATTTTGAAAGAACTCAATGCATTCTTATTGCCTAGGTAATGTTAAAAGCTTAATTCTTTATTTTATGTTTCGCAGTCCAATCCAAAGCTCTTATGTCTTACAAACTAGCTCTCATACATGGTTGTATCCGAACTCATGCAGCCTCTAACTACAGGTTAATGCACATCTCTATTTTACAAGATAAGACTTCCTTCTTCAGTGTTGTGACCCTTTGATTTCTAAAAATGACACATCAAATATTTATATCAAGTTCTTACATCTTACTCCAACGGCAGCTTTTCAATTCCTTGGTCTCGTGTTTATTGGGCATCGTCCAACATGGTCTAGTATGTAATTCTTTTTCCGTTTAAATATCTGGTCACATGAAGTTTAGTGACTGCTAACAAATTCCGTACTAGAGATATGTAAACTATGTTAATATAGGTTGTCATTGATGTCAATATAGCAGTGTTTGTGATGGCAAATTCTTTGATACGTGATGTTGCCTATTAATGCCCATTGATCATAATGCTCTTAGTGATGAATGTTTGATATATGATGATATGATGAGATGGAAGATCCCAGTGGATTAAATACATATATACAGATAGAATAAAAGAGTAGACCCAAGGACAAAATTTATCAGAAACCATCAAAAAAGAGCTATCGGAAGTCATAGGAGTGAAGAGAAGCCACAGGAGCGACAAGCCAAGACAAAGCATGTTATTGCATATGCCCAAGGGTAAGTGCTATCGAAAGAACAAAGAGGAACATTACGTCAGAGGAGTAGAGATATTAGAAGAGTAGCCATAATGGAGGAGTTAACAGTAAAGGCCACAAAACACATTGACTGCTTTATATTGGCGCTTTATCGACAACTTTATTATATGCCACAACCTGTGATTGCGATTTGAGCTGCGGATGTGACTGTTCCAATAGAACAAGCTTTAAAGGAATATCACATCCATCGCATGGGAAGTTTCATATCGCAAGTCTTAAAGGGTTGTCACCGTGCAAAACCCCGATTGCAATATTACTGCGAACCCAAAACAAGTTATGGTAACAACCCTATACAATATCGCATCCACTGCGTTGCAAGTCTTGAAGCCTTGTTACATTCAAATCCTCCGATTGTGATATGTATTGCAGACTCGATGGTTCCATTGCAATACGCCTTAATACAATATCGCATCCGTCACAAATCGCAAACCATAAAAGTTTATTATGTATCACCACCCCAAATCTGCCGATTGCGATATGTGTATTGTGGACCCACCAGACCATTACAATACACTGTTATGTTATATCGCGTCCACCTCGTCGGGAGTCATATCACAAATCTTAAGAGTTGACATGGCCAAACCGCCGATTGCGATAGTATTGCGGACCACCGATTGCGATAAGGGCATGGACCCGAATCACCAATTGCGATAGACCCGACGGACCACCAATTGCAATGAAGCTATGGACCCGACAAATTTATTAATTGCTGTTTGAAACTATATCGTATTTGCTCCATCGACAATAGGGGAATCGCTGTGTTATGAGTATGCTTGTAAGAGACCTCCAAAATTTGCGATTGCGGGATTTTCACGAATTGCGAGTGCGGGATTTCGGAAGATTGCGATTGCGATTAATAAGATAACATGTGGGACCTCCATGTGGGCCTTGGATGAATATTGAAAAGGGCCTCACCAATGTATTGTGTAGTAAGAGACCTCCGAAATGTTGCGATTGCTATTAGCAGTGACATGGCATGTGGGGACTGCCAAAATTCTATTATAATATGGTTATAGCCTCTCTGTTTTCTCTGTAAATAAACAAGTCAGCCTCCCTCCAATAAATGTGTCTCTCAGTCATTAGTGAAACTGGTATAAATACAAGTTAAATCGTTTCACTAAAGGCATCGATCTTAGTACTGGATACACAGAAGAATCAATAGTTCACAACTCGTGAACTTAAAGAATTAGAGAGAGCTGAAGGTTGAAAACAGAAGCTGAATATCCAGCGTTGAAGAAGAAAGCCAAAGGTCCAGCAATAGGAAGGAAGTCGAAGGCCGAGGAAGTCTGTTGGTTGGGTTAATTTCTATAAAGGGCTCGTGAAGAAGCAGTTACCAGGACAATAAGAACAGAGGGTTGAAAAACAGAGAATTGTTTTGTGCAGACATTGAGGCGTAGCACAGCTAATCAAAGATACCCTGTTGAAAAGCATTAGTAGATCTTGAAGACATTATTGGAAGATCATGATGCCTATTTGAAATCATTATAAGATAACTCTACAGACTCTGTTTGGGCAATATGAAGAGTTATGAAGACTCCTTCATATGAAGATAAGTTGTCATTGATGTAACAATGAAGTTGTAGATTGACAGAATTCAATGAAGAAGATTTTGGGAGTAGAGAATTACTATGAAACATATTTAGACAAAATAAAACAGTGGGTTCGAGTCTAGGGGGTTGGTGCCCTAAAGGTTGGAGCCTCAAACAAACAAGGTTGATGCGTTGACAAAAAGAGGGTCAGAGCCCTTGAGGTTGGTGCCTCGGAATTGGAAGGATTGGTGTCCTTGGAGTTGGTGTTCCTAAATCCAAGGTGGGTGCCTTGACAAGATAGGGTTGGAGCCCTAGAGGTTGGAGCCTCACAAAAGACCAAGTTGGTGCTTGGCAATGGGTTGGAGCCCTATATATATTGTACCTGATTTATTGTAAAGATTATATTAATAAAAGCATTTATTCCTATTGTTCATTTTGTGTTCTAAATAAAATTGATTTAACTGGTAAAAGTAACAATTGAAAAGAAATACTGATTCACCCCCCCTCTCAATATTTCCAACAAACTAAAGCAAAATGATTGATTACATTACTGTTATTTTCATTCGCTTAAATCAATCAAATAATTAGCCATGGATTTATATGGGGCATTCAATTGTGTCAAATAATTAGCCATAGCACCACCTTAGCTTGTTGAGGATGGAATATCTAGATTCACATCTTCAATTAGACATAAAGGTATGGAGGTGGAAATGCCTGAACTCCATCTTATTTCTCCATCTGGAAGCTTTCTTCAATGGATACATTAGAACTTTTGATGGCATTGATAACCAACGTGCTTTTGTTTCTTTGCGGTGGTCTTGTGAAGAGATTTGTGTCTATGACTCCAATTGATCAATCTCGAGGAACCTTAACTATAAGCTTAACCACTATTAACAAATTTCTTATCAGAGATTTGTGAAATAAGGAAAAATGTTGTATTACTAAATACCTCACATTTAATTATGTTAATTATAATATGGCGAAGTATCTAATCAGTTTTAAAGAGATGAAAAATATTATCCTCTGTGGTTGTCATGAGTAAAGGAGTTTAGTGAAATTTGGAGTTATTCTTATATGTGCATATTCTCATAAAACATTTCTAAGGAAAAAAATTATATGTTATACTCCATAACTTTATATTTGATTCTCTTGGTTAGATTTACAAGGCAGTTTTAAAAGATATTTATTTCACGGTTCACCTTATTCCACTAATCTATCTTGGGAGTTGCACCCTTTCATGCCTCATTAGGATGTGGAAATGAAACCCCAATGATGCACTTGATGACCTGTAAATGAACTAACACTCTATCAGTGAATGGCCTAATCGTATTGTTTTGGTTCAAATATTTCTCATTAACCATATTGTAATTGTAATTGTAATTTTGCAAAACACATATTCGTGATAAAACATTTGATGTTAAAAAAACAAAAGTAACAAAATTAGCCACTTTTGGTCTGTGAGGCAAGGTCAGATTCAAAGTGCAATGATAGAATACAAGAAATATTCCCTAAATGCTATTTCATCCATGATATTGCTATGTGTTAACACTCATATTCTATGAGGCTTGCACTTGCGGTTTTTCTCATAACACATGTTATTTTTTATCACAAGGATTGGGCTTGCGGAATGACATTGCTAGATCATTTCTAAGTTGCACGAAACGCCGAAACGTTTCAAAGTTTCCGAAACGGGTACGTTTAGAAACGTCACCTCCCAAAAATGGAAACGTGGGCCGAAACGTCAGCGGAAACGTCATATATGTATATCTAAAAATATATATATAAAGAAATAAGTGAATAACACATTATCTTGCCAGAAAAAAGGGAATAAGACCCATATATGACAATTTAAAAGGAAAAATAAGTCTATATTAACTCTAATATATGATTACATGATGGTCGAGTTTCCGCCAAGTTTCGGAGTTTCGGGTACGGGTACGGCCCGAAACACCGGGTTCTTTGAAGTTTCATGCAACATAGAATCATTTAATGGACTGGAGGTACATCTGTGCTTTGGCTTAGGGATGCTTCTCTTTTTTGTTTGAGTTGATGCTTTGGTGGTTAATCAATAGGTGTTGGGATGAGATATCTTCATGGTGTTCTGATTGCTAAGTTGGCATGATCATAATGGTTGATATCTTGCTGATATAATGCCCTCCCTTTTTTGAAATTGTTGACATGTTTGGAGTTTCATGATGGGTTTTGCTTGGCATTGATGCATTTGTTTAACCCTTGATGCATTTTACGGAGTGGGAACCCATTAACTTAAGGCCAAGTGTTAATAATTGCTCCTTGGTGTGATGAATAGATTATAGGGTGCAATTTGGTCATCATCATCAAAAATTTGCATGTTTTCTACTTTGTCCGAAATGGAAGGTAAATAGAGTTTCTATATGTCCACCCTATTCCAATTCCGAGCAAGACTGCATGACTAAAGCAACGATTGCGAATGAATCAACTCTCATATTAATTTCCTTGGGAATTGCCTCTATAGGAAATGCATCAAATGCCTCTATCACACCCAACATTGCCTGCGTGTATCTCTTATGCCATTCATTCTTGCAGACATGCAAACCTTTGACTTGAAAAACCATTAGATCTGAGTCTCTTATGACTTTTAGACATCTAATCCCCAAGTCCCTAGCAGTAGCTAATCCTAGCAATACTGCTTTGTAATCCACTACAATATTCTTTGCCTTGAACTAAAATTGGTAAGAGAAATGAATCCTTTCCTGATTTGAAAATATGAACAATATCCCAGCTCCATTTCCATACTTTGAGGAAGCACCATCAAATTTCATCTTCCACATTCCTTCTGCATCCTCACATGGGGCTATGTCAACAGCCATAATGGTGTAGGATCCCATATTATCTTCTATGAACTCGATCTCATTATCTGGTTCAGTGTTGCACAAAATAACCCCCTGGATCTGCATCACATATGGATCCATGGGGGATCCGCTGCTAGATCTGCGGTTCAGAAATCCGGAACTGCGGATCGGGCTAGAAATCATGGTTCATGGAATTTTGGAACTGTATCGGCCCGATTTGCAGTTCAAGATTTTTGAACTGCGGATCTTGCGTTGGATCTGCCTTGGATCTGTGGCATATTAGGCACGGATTGGATGCTCGATGGGTGGTTCTGCATGGCCGATCCAAAATAATCAATTTTTTTTTGTCTAACTTGAGTTGGGGGTGGATTTAGGTTGAGTTAGGGAAATGATAAATGGGGATAAAGCTCATTTCCCCCTCTCATTTCCTCACTCTTGTATTTTTGGAGAGCTTGGAGAAGAGAGGAGAAGAGAGTTTGGAGAAGAGAGGCTTGAAGAGAGCTTGGAGGAGTGGAGGAGGAGCTAGGAGCAGTGAAGGAGCTTGGAGGAGTATATTAGGGCTCCACCTACAAGAGCTAAAGAGGTAAGTGCAAACCCCAAACTCCCTCAATCTCCTGCCATTGTTGTTAGTATTTTTTCTCCTCCCCCTCCTACTGTTTCCCATTCTTTCTTTTTGCTCATTTCATTGCAGGTTGTCCATCTATATTCATATTCCAAAATGGTGTTCTTTTGGCTTCTGTATATCATTCCACTTTTGGTTTTCATGATGGCAAGTGGGAGTAGGAATATAAAGGAAGTAGAACAAGAGGATAGTGGTCCCCATATGAGTGACCCAATGTATGATGAGAAGGAAGGGTTTGAAGAGGAAGGGGATGAAGAGAACACTTAAATGCTAGAGGGGAAAGCTCCATTGACACCCTCGTGGAATTATGTGACCAAACTTGAAGGGGGAAAAGGTGGATGAAGCTACAAGTTATTGTGCGCTCATGGTTTTCATGGAGGAAAACCATATCCTGGTTCATATACCCATGTGTGGAGGCATCTTTGTGGGGTGTTGGATAGTGATGACAAAAAGGGTGCTGTGGGGATAGCAATTTTCCCAAAGGTTTCAGCTGAGCAAAGAAGAAAATACATCCAAATAGAGGAGGTTGCACAACAAAAAAACAAGAAACAAGAAACTCATTCTGAATCAAGTGCAACCTCTAGATTTGGTAGTTCATCTCCTCATCGTACTTCTACAACCCCTCAAAGTAGAAGAACAATAGGGGATTTCCTTAATGTTGCTTGGAGGGGTGATGTGGATGGAAAGATAGTCTGGTTTTTTTGTGCTTGCGGTGTACCATTCAATGTGCTTCGCTCTCCCTATAGGCATGATATGGTTCATGCCATCAATGAAGCCCCAAAAGGGTACAAGAGCCCCAACTATGAGAAAGCTAGAACAATGTTATTAGAAAGAGAAAAAGAAAGGTTCAAAGAGCTTTGACACGTTTTACAAATGAGTGGGTGGATTGTGACGTATCCATTGTATTAGATGGGTGGACAAATGTTAGAAACCAACATTTGATAAATGTTTTTGGTGTTTCTGCTGAGTGGTGTAGTGTTTATTACATGTCACGACTCTTCCTCCATTAGTGCAACTTCCCTAAACATTGCAGATCTCTTATTGCAATCTGTTATGAATATAATTTAGATAAATTAAATAAATGCAAATAAATAATAAATAATAAATATTCGTAGTTATATTTTAAACAGTCATTAGTTAAAATGGAAAGGCATGTCTAGAAAGTGATGTCCAGTCATGAAGGGGCACGTGCCTATGTATATAATGTTGATTTGTGTAGCTTGGGAGGTACTCCAAGCCCTAGTGTTCGAGGGTTGGAGGTCAAAGTGCCACAAGTAGGCTTGTGGGCTTAGAACCCAAGCCTGGGGTTTTGCACCCATAGATGTTTGGGCCAAAATCATGATGAGTTTTTGACATGTGATGGATGAGGATGATAGCTCTCGGCGAGACAATTCTAACGCAATGAGAATCATCTGATTCCGAGTTGTCGTTAAGGAGTTATGAATTTTTGAAGGTCATGAGTGGGTTTACACCATATGTGTCAAGGTCGGCTTGGGTTAAATAAGCCTCTTGACAAGTTGGACAACCCTAGAGTGACGTTGGAAGGAGCCCCTCTCTTTAGTATAAATAGAGGGTGATGGAGAGTCATTTCTCTCATCCATTGGTGCAACAAACACACAAGAAAGGAGCTCGGATTCTCTGCCCTAGCCACAACAATGAACAACAAGACAATGAAGTATTTGGAGACTGTTTTGGGTCATTTTGTGGAGGCTGAGGTACTGTTTTGAAGGCTGCATGCTTGTTCTTGGAAGTTGAGGAAGGGAGGATTGTTTTAGGGTCATTTGGAGGAGTGTAGACCCTTGGAAGCGCTGCCATAGTCAAGAGGAGGCTTGTTGTAGCATGCCACAACAAAAGGAGGGAGGCCGAAGTTACTGGTGAGGGCTAGGCTGCCCAGAAATTGCAGCGTATGGTCTCCTCCCCTCTTAGAAGGGAAACCGCAGTAAAGGAGGGCACTTCTGGGCAGATTAAAGGACTGTTAGGGACTGTGGTTGGGTGCCCTAACTAGTCCATATTTGGAGCAGCCTAAGTTCCCTAAAACAGTGAGCTGGTTCATGCTTATTGGAGCAACGTCTGGTGTTTGTTGGGTCATTGTAGTGACCAGTGCTTGGATCAGTTTGATGGGAAGTTGTAGGAGACCTTAGGAGCTGTTTGGAGGAGCCCACGTGGATTGTTGGGAAGCCTACCAAGCAACCAAGGTGGCAGCAGGCACATCATGTTGATTTGGGGTAGCATTGGATGTGCTCCAAGCCTCAAATTTTGCAGGGATGCTTGGGCATAGGTATTCCAAAGAACCCAGAAAGCGTTTTGGGAAATTCCACCCAGAAGTGATTTTATTAAAATAATTAATATTTTTAATGGGGTTCCTAAGTCGAAACTTAGGAAAATTAAAATATTAATGGTTATTAATCTAATCAGGGGTGAAACTTCTAGAAAGAGCCATGGATCAAGTCCAATGTTACTTGGGAGCGAGTGCGGAAGTGGGGAGCGGGAGTGGAAGCGGGGAGTGGGAGCGGAAGCGGGAGCGGGAGCGACCATTTTCAGAAGCTCTCGGTTTGGGAGCGAATCCTGGAGCGATTTTTTAAAAATATATACATTTTTTATATTTTTTAATTTTTGATACATATATGTCAACAAAAACATGTAGAATGATGAATTAGACATAAAAAACATAAAAAAACATAGATTGATCATTGAACCATATCACATCAATCATCTAGAAATTATAATCGTCATCAACCATGTCCACAGGTTAGTAAAATACGTATTACAACTGCAACATATTGAATCTTAGACTCTTATAAATCATGATTCATCAAATTCAATCTTAAAGTTTCAACTTCAAGCTTTCAAAATTCAATAACATTTATCATCATTGATCACCAAAGCTGTACTTGTAAGCTAAGTTTAACCATTACAAGAAGTAATATCGAAGATATTTCTAAGTCCTAACTTCTAACTGTTAACATGATATGAAATGTTAAAAATTTATAAAATGAAACATGAATAATGAGATGAAATGAAACAACTTTAGTCTTTCACAAAGCATCATATTCATAATTCACAATCATTACCAATGAGTTATAATTGCCAAGGCCCAACTTCAAACTTCAAATTTTCATTGTCACAGACTCACAGTGATATAATGTTTACAAAAAATATCATTATGATATGAAAGAGTCAAGAGTCAAGAGTCAAGGACGCAAAACTCAACAGTTATGAAAACTAAAGTCTAATAGAAACTAAAAAAGACAAGTAAACTGTAAATCTACATGTAGCCCTTGCCACGAGAGTCTCCAGGAGTATAAGCAGGTCGTGGTGGTCTTCTAGGAGTCTCCCGCACAGACCGACGACCAGAACTAGAACCTCCACGCGAGGGTGTAGATGGAGGTGGCGACAGCAAAGGAACAAGACTCGGAACTCGAGCACTGCTACCAGTAGATGGTGGAGGTGGAGGTGGCATGGCTGCTGCAGCTGCTTCATTTTCATCCCTTACAAGTTCATCTTCTAGTTCTTCAATATGTACAACGCCATCCTCCAAATTGTCATCCTCTGGGTGATTGTCCCAAATTTTATATGTGGGATCCTCATTAGCCCGATCACAGTAATGACTCAACAACCTCAAGTTGTAGTGCACATAAACCAAGCTTTCTGCTCGGTTTTCATTGAGTCTGTTTCTTTTCACATTATGTATATAGCTGTAGGTGCTCCAACACATCTTTGCAGAAGAAGAATTTACAACCTGTGAAAAAACTTTTTTGCCAATTTTGGCAAAAGTCCATGGCCGCCATATGTTTCCCACCATGTGAGAGCATCAAATTTATCTTTGTCATCCATTGCATGGAAGTTACCATACAAACCAGTGCCACTGAAGTATCTGCCTATTTCAAGGCGCACAGCTGCACATTCCTCCCTGTCATGTACCAACTTTTCTAATGCTTCCAAATATCCTTTAGTTACCTCTAGATCTGAATGGGGTTTGGTCCTAACCCCACCCTTGCTGCAGGTTGGCCCAACCAAGATGTAGAGTAGTATTTTGGCGTAAGGATATACGCCAAGCAATATAGTGGAACATCAAGCTTATTCCACTGTTCACACACACAATCATGAATTAGTTTGTACAAGTTGGGATCTATATTATGAACAATATCTTTTATTTGCCCCAACATGGTATCCATTTGCTCATACACCTCGCCAATCACTGGTTTGTCTGTATCTGCAAACCGAATCATTTGATAAATTGGCTTGGTGAAATCCAATACTTGCCTCACACTTGTCCAAAACTGCCCATCAAGAGCAACCTCCTCCATTATTTCAGAACCTCCCATGTCAGCTGCATTTGTAGCCCTTTCCTTTAATACCTGCCAATGTGGACTTGATACCATGCTAGCTAATGCCTCTTTTACCTTCAAAAGGCGCCTGAAGGTGAGGTAATAGCTACCAAATCTAGTCTTCGCAATCTTCAGCAACTCCAATCTCGAATGACTGCGAAAAAGGCCATGGGTATTGCTATGATTTGTAATAAATTTTATCATTTGTTTTCCTTTCTTGTACAAATCACCAATCCATTTGTATTGTGCATTTTTGTTCTTGACAATATCATGCAACAGAAGGTTCAATGTGTGAACCAAACATCCAGACCAAAATATGTTGGGGTATTTATCCTCAATAATTGCTCCCGCTGCCTTTCAATTAGGAGCATTATCAGTGATGACTTGGATGACATTGTATGGGCCAATACGCTCAATTGTTTCAAGTAATGCTTCTGCAATGTTGATGGCGGTCTTGAACTTGTCTGAGTAATCATGTGCAGCTAGAAAGATGGGACCACTAACAGACACAACAAGAACACTTATCAATGGCTTGCCTTTTACATTTGTCCATCCATCAGATACAGTGGACACCCCATGGTCAGTGCAAGAACTTGTCATTTTATTCAAAGAATGTGATTTTTTTGCTTTTTCATGATCAAGGCCAACGGTTCTTGCCTTGTCATACCCAGGGCTTTGTACCCTTTAGGGGCATCATTTATGGCAGAAACCATTTCGTGCCAATAAGGTGAGCGTAGAACATTGAATGGTATCCCACATGCATAGAGAAACCTGTAAACTTTTGAATCCACATCATTCCTACACCCCTCATCAAGGAAATCTGATATGGTTCTACGCCTTAAAGATGATGACCCTGTGCCTCCATGTCCATATCCACTGCCTTGGGAGGATGCTGAAGGAGTTCTTTGTGATTGTGAGCTTGGTTCAAAGAAACCCCTTGATTTTTTTGTTCTGTATTGGGCTTCCTCCTCTTCCCTTATGTATTTGGCTCTATCTGCTGTTGACACCGCTGTACAAGTTTTGATTCCTATTTGTTTCTCTCCATCCCATGGCCTTTTCCCGCAGAGGTGTCTTCTAGCACGGGTGTATGAACCTGTGTAATCAATGTTGCAATGGGGGCAATGAAATTTAGTGGTTCCACCCCCTCTCCCTGTTTCAGCCCTGTGAACATATTTCTACAATGGAGTTTGGTCTTGTTTAGTTTTTTGAGGGTCAAGTTCACCCTCCTCCAACTCCTCCTCACCGGGGTTTTCACCAATTTGACTTTCTCCGGCTTCTTCATCCCCCTCTTCAGTTTGGGGCCCCCTCCGTTTTCTACTCTCCAGCACCATAATAACCATAAAATGGACCAGGAAGAGGAAAATGCCAATAAATATAGCCAGGTCCATGGTGTTTGATGTTTGTAGGGTTTTGATTCTTGAATCTGCAAATTAATTTAATTTATTGGGATTAATTAATTTAATTTATTAATTTAATTTAAATACATGATCTTTAAACTCAAACAGCTAAATTAAATTAACTAAATTAACTACCTAACCATCTAAACTAACTAAATGACTAAGTTACTTACCTCTGCAGGCTTGCTCCTCGCTCCTTAGCACTTGCTCCTCGCTCCTCAGCACTTGCTCCTCGCTCCTTTGCTCTTGCTCCAGCTCCAAACTCAAGCTCAATGAAGTTAGAATGAATTTTTTTTGGCCCATTGGGCTTATAAAACAATTTTTTTTTTTCTAAATTTTTTATTTTTTTCGGGTCCGACGGATTTTTTTTCCGCCGAACCGCTCCCGGCCCGGCTCGAATCTCTCCCGGAGCGATCGCTCCCTAAGTCGCTCCCTGACAGACCAGGGAGCGCAAATTTTTTTAAGGGAGTGCGCTCCCGAAAATCGGGAGCGATTTTGGTCGCCCAGAGCGCGGTTCGGGAGCGGGTTCGAGGGGGGGGGGGGCGCTCCCCCGCAACATAGTTATAAACAAACAAGCCTCCTTTGGAGTGTAATTACTAGAGGAAGAGTGAATCCAAATGAGCTTGTCTTCTCTATCCTGGAATTTGACCTCAGTGATGGTAAGCGTTGCAATGTATTGCTGCCACTGCTGATGCCATAAGGCTGGGAGATTCAAGTCATTTGCCAACATCCAACCCTGAGCCCAAATTGAAGTATTTACCGGATCTGCTATCTGATTTAGAGTCCTGATACCCTGGTCAACCAAAAGTTCCACCATCGCAGGAGGAAGCAAATGATTAGCACCACTTCCAGACCAAGGATTGGACCCAATTTGAACCTTGCTGCCCTCACCAATCCTCCAGGTCAATCCCTCACTTAAAATATTAAAGGAATCAATCAAAGCTCTCCAAATAGTAGAAACATTTGACTTACTCTTGATTGGAGGCTGAATCCAGTCTTCCAACCCTAGCGAGCTAATGTCTTTCTAAACTACCATCTACCTCATTCCACAAGCTGAATGTAGAAATAATATGCCACCTTACTTGGCAACCAAAGCTCGAGAGAATAAACAAATGTTTTTTAATCCCCAGTCCCCCCAGTTTTTAGGCTTTGCAATTCTATCCCATTTTACCCATGAGAAGATTCTGCCTTCCTTCACCCTGCGCCAGAGAAACTTGGTATCACGTTTCCTTATAAGGTTGATAATGCCTCTTGAAATCCATGACAAAGCCATCCAATACACATGAATAGTTTCCAAACTGATTTTATCAACACCAACCTTCCTGCTCTGGATAACCATCGATAACTACAGATCTGAAGTCTTTTCTTGATCTTAGCTCAAAGCCACAACCAACCTGCCTTTTTATAATTATTTGGCTTCAGAAAAAAGCCCAAATATTTCAGCCCATCATCTATGGATTTAAATTGAAAAGGAAATAGAGCTCAAGCATAAATTACTTCCCCCTCCAAGCAACCATTGGACAAAGTTGTGCATTTATGTTCATTGATTATCATCCTCGAGGCCGAGCAAAACAAATTTAAACTGTTTTTAACCATCATTGAATCGCGACAAGATCCATCCAAAAAAGCAGCACATCATCTACAAATAATAGGTGGGTTAGAAATAGATCCCCCGCCACCTTAAAACCATGCAAATCACCATTTCTTTTTGCTTCCAACAACATGCGACTCAGGCCCTCCATAATGAGTAAGAATAACAAAGGCAAAAGAGGACACCCTTGTTTGAAACCCCTTTCAGCATGAAAGAAATCCGTGGCTGAACCATTTATCAAGACAACAAAAGAAACAAAATTAACACAATACATTATCCAGTTAATGAAGCGTATATAAAACCCAAACGAGAAAGTAAAATCATGAGTAACCAACTAGAACGGTCATAAGCTTTAGACAGGTCTAGCTTTAAAATCATTCCCTTTGAGTTTTTGACCTTAAGACCGTGGAGAGCTTCATGTGCTGCCCTTATGGCTTCATGAATCTGAGGATCTTCAAGGAAGGAAAACCGTTCCTTGGATATATGTTGGGACAAAACTGGCTTTAGCAGTTGGCAATTATTTTATATAAGCAATTGCACAAAGCAATGGGCTTGAAATCATCGAAGGATTTAGGGGAGTCCGATGTGGGAATTTGGGCTATGAAGGTGGCGTTGAAAGCATCGTACATTTGACCCTTCCTTCTAGATTCTTCCACTACATTTAGAAGGTCCCTTCCCATCAACTCATAAAAACCCACAAAAAATTCTGTTGGCTCGCCATCTAGCCTTGGACTCTTTTCTTTGTTGAAACTATGCAAACCTTTTTCAGCTCCCCTACAGTAACTAGTTCCATTAGAGATCTGTTAACCTCCTCATCCACATATCTCGGGAAAAGTTACATAATTTGTATAATTCCCTAATCGGTGGCTGTCGAGGAGCCGAAAACAATGATTTGAAATGATTCATACCCAGATGAGCCAAGTCCCTAAAATTTGACACCATCTCCCCCTAGGGGGATTCAACTCCCAAATTGTGTTAGCTTCCTTTCTTCCCGTCACAAATTGCTGGAAAAGTTGTGTTTTCATTCCTTGCCTGGTGTTAGACTCCGTCTCATGTCAGAGATTGATTCTTCTTCAAAACCCGGTTTTGAAGAAGAAATCATTAATGTGTTGTTTTAGATTATGTAATTTGTTCTTCAGCTCTTCAACTGGCAGCGACTTCAACTTGCAAGTGTTGTGCTGGCCATGATGATTCCGGGCCTAGCGCTTCTTCCTCCAAAGACTTGTGTTGTGACAGAATGCGGTCTTATAATTCACACATTGCTAGTCTGCTATATTGAGAATCGATTATTTACCTATACTAGCATCTATTACTTTGGTTTTAATGATGCTGTTGCTACTCTGGATGCTATTGTGGAAGCATATCCTGCTGCTGCCTCATGTTTCATCTCACGAAGGGTTTTCCAATGAAGATAATCGAGAATTTCTTTCTGCCTTGGCAAATATATATAATTTTCTGCTGCCATTATTAAAGAATGGTTTTACTTTGACAATGGATAATGCCCTCAAGCTGTCAGTTCTTGTTTTGGTATTCTGCACCAAGTTCTAAAAGGACATGTTGGCGCTTACTGGATAGGCGGTGCTCTATCGAAGAGAATTACTGAACCTGGTTTCCATTTGAAGATGGGTCTGTCCGTGGTGCTTGGGAGAAGATTGGAACTATTGTCAATATACTGCAAAGTAATTCACATCAACAGTTTCAAGTCGACTGGCTAAATTTTGATGGTGTGGTTGTGAGCTCTCTTGAAGCAAAAGTCATAAACTCTAGCCTCATGCAGGAACCTTTTAGAATGGTACCTGTCATATGGATCATTCATGAGGATACATTAGGAAAGCGTCTAAGGATTTATGCTTCAGACACACACAGAACCATTATCAGCAACTGGAAGTCTGCATTTGAGAGAGCTAATGTGGTTGTTTTTTCAGACTATGCTATGGCGATGATGTATTCTGTATTTAATTCTGGCAACTTCTTTGTTATCCCTGGCTCCCCAAAGGAAACATGGGAGGTGAAGCATTTTATGGCATTGAACAGGAAAAAGGACTTGCTATCCAAATTACGCTTCAAATCTGATGATTTTGTAATTGTAGTTGTTGAAAGTCAATTTTCTTACACAGGTATATGGAGGGAGCATGCACTAGTAATGCAAGCTACCATGCATTTAATGGCAAAGTTTAAAATGAATGATTCTATTGGTACTTCTTTAAGGCTTGTCATTGTGAGTAACAACTTCAACAGCACCTATGGGATGGCGTTGCAGACAGTTGCACTTCAAACTGGGATTTCGAACTGGAATTGTCCAACATGCTTCTCAAGATGACGATGTAAACATCTTACTGAGTACTGCAGATTTGGTGGTTTATGGATCCTTTCATGAAGAACAAGCGTTTCCAGCTATTCTGATACGAGCAATGTCCTTGGAAAAGCCAATAATTGTTCCCAAACTCCCCATAATTCAAAAATATATTGAAGATGGAATACATGGGCTTCTATTTCCAGTTGGAAAATATTCAGATGATAACAGAAGCAAATGCGGTTTTCCATCATGCTCGAGTGTATAATGCTGATATGAAATGCCTCTCATTTTTGAAGCCATTACCAGAAGGATTCTCTCAGGCATTTGACGATATTCAGAGAATTGCCACCGTCAATGGTGATTGCCATTGCTGAAGGACGATTGGATCCAATAACAATGGAAGCTTTTGATGAATTTCCACAAATGCCTTCATCGCTGGAACATCGAGTAGTCTATGCAAATGAGACAACGCTCGTACAAAGTCAATCAAGACAGCAGTCCATTTGTCTTGTTATCTGAGAAAACTCGAGACGAGTTTTGTGTACAGATTGGAGAGGACACTGGCCAGGTATATGAATTACGGCTTGGAGCATAATTTGCAGATTGTAAAACAAAGACTTCTACTGTATTGTATGGTGACTGTATCCTTTATGAGGGCTACTGGAAGGCGTTGCATATGCTTAGATCCTGCATTGTTTGCAAGAAGAAGAGCACTTGTTACAGATGCTGCTCGTGCACTAGACAAGGCAAAAATGATCAGGTCCACAGAAACTTACATTCACAGTACCTATATTTGAAACATGTCCACCGCAAATACTACCTATGGGCCATTTGAGATAGCGCAGGCCGATAAGAGCACTCAATGAATACAACTGGCACACAAGTGTGAAATTGTTAAAGATTTCGAGCAGAAAACGAGGAGCGATTGCCTATGTTATTTTTAGCAAAGGGAGGGACACCTCTAATGCCACCTATTCACCAGATTTGCCTCGAAATTAGCCAAATCATCAACAGATTTCAGTGGAAAGAGCGCCATTCTCTCTTCAGGAAGCGCTGATGGTTTTGTTTTTAGTTTATTTTGTTAATAATGATAAAAACAAATGCCGGGTCTTGGGGTCGATTGGTTTTCCCCAGCTGTGTTTTGTTTCATATATTAAAAAAGGAAACATTCTTGTGATGTTAGTTAAAACAGCGCCCCTGTTTTGGGCAGCATTGTATTTATTATAAAACAAATTCATTTGTAATGAGTTAGAGAGAGTGAGAGAGAGGGGAGATTTTTCTGAGTGCTGAGTGTTGGAACAGAGCTTTCAATGTACAGTTTTCTGCAGGGATTTTTAATGAAAATTTCACAGCTCTAACTTCTGAGATTCATGTGGTATGTTAATTTAGCATAAGTTTTCCCTTTGTCTCATATGTAAACTGTTATGTTCCATTCACCTCATGATCATATGTAATTGAGCAAATGAAGTGTTTAGGTAGGAATTCATAGTATTGTATGCTCCTCCTATAAATTTGCTCATATTCAATGTTTTCTTCTGTTTAAGGAGGATTCAAAGTATTATTTGCCCTCCTTAGCTCCTCACCAGTCTTGCCATCCCATTTAAAAATCTAGATTTGATGCTAAATTCCTTGCCTACCTTGCCTCAGTCGTCAACCTGTGTTGTTCATTATATTTCTCTGTTTGAAGCTGTGATTTTGCCCATGCAGCCCAGAAAAGCCCCGTCATTTAATTAAAAACCCCAAATCAAACTTCCTTATCAGTTTACTAGCCTAATATCAGTGTTCCTAATTGGGTCAGCTCATCCTATTGAAAGATCTACCGAGTTTGACCGGAGAGAGCCTTCTCATACCCCGTAGGGCTAGCTACGAGGTGAAATGGTTTGATGTTGCCTTGAAGGTTTACCTTCCTCAGCCTAGGGTGAAATCTCAAGCGCTAACACCTGGAGCTAAACAACTATGCTCTTTAGGCGCTATGATTATTCTCTGACCGCCAATATCTTGTTTCGTTCTCTTTCCAAGTCTATAATATATTGTTTGAATTCTAGAGAGACGTAACCTTCTTTCACCGGGTCCTCCAACGCATCCAATTCCTCCTCAATTGCCTTTAGAGCCTCATCATCGTTTTTTTCTTTGATCCAATTCATAACTATCCTTTTTAATTGAGACAAATTGTCTTCGAATTCTGCCATGATGGATCTGTTAGAATCATGAATACAATGTCTCCAGTTCTCTTGCACCAGATTACAAAAGCTTTAATCCTTTAGCTAGGTGGCATTAAATTTGAAAGGGGCTTTTGGCTTTTGATTAGTTCCTCTGATTTCTAGAAATACAGGGAGGTGATATGAGATCCCACCTTGCCTTACTCATTGACGAATCATAGAAGTTTTATCCAAAAACGATGATTTTATTAGGAACCAGTGCAATCTGCGTGCCATCATAACACCCCCAGTCCTTCTATTCCTCCATGTGGGCCTTAATCTTACCTGTTTGACATCAATAAGGTGGCTTGAATGAATGAAATTAGCAAAGAAACCAACGAGTGGATCCACCATCGCATGGTCCCCCCAAGCCTCTGAGGCACCCAAGTAAAGTTTAAATCACCCACCAAAAATTAGGTTTCCGAGCTGCATAAACTCCAAAGCCTTCAATTTATTCTAGAAAGCTCGACGATCCAAATATGGTCCATAGACATTCATAAGACGAAATCCAATCCCCAGTTCAATAGCTTGGACATAGACCATCATCACACCATCAAAACCCCAAAAATCTAATAATTTTATCGTCTTGCAGTTAACTCCCAACGCCATGGCCCCCGATCGACCCCTAACGTCCAAGCTTGTAAAGAACCAACTAGGAGCTAACTTTTCCAAAATATTTTTGACTTCCTCACTTCGACCCAAAGTGTCTTGAAGCATTATAATGTCCATATGATCAGTCTGAAACAGGCACTTTAGGGCTAGTTTTTTTTTGGGATTAGCCATCCCTCGATAATTAAAATACATGCACTTCATTTAATCACCGCACCAAGTGTGTTCATCGCTGTAAATACCCCTTCCAGAGACAGTTGACGACCGACAACAATGTCTTGAATAGAACGTCTAATAGCTAAAGAAATATGGGATTTACGACCCCTTGAGGCCTTGGGAATCTTTGAGGGAGAGAGAGGACCCAAACCACTGGCCGAGTTAGGCTACGGGAGATTCCTAGAAGACGATCTAAGATTATATATAGGAGTTCTAATAGAAGATGAGTCTTCTTCCATAGAAAACGGGGCAGAAATTGAAATGGAGGGAGAGGGTGCTGGACAACATGCAGGTTCAGGGCCTATAGGACATGATAGAGGTGCAATAGAGAAACCCCCCAACTACCCCTTACAACATATCATATAAAAACATAAAGAAGCAGACATAGCAGAAACAAAAAGACCAGAACCAAGGAAAGGGAATGAAGGAGTAACTAAGGCATGATGAGAAGTGCTCATAGTCAGCACCTTAGAGCAACATTTTGATCCGACCGAGCTTGTAATGCCGAAACCCCATCGTAGCTTTCCTTTGGATTTTGTTGGCTAGACGCCCTGACCTTCTGAGACTGCTCTGCCCCTCCCAACAACCTGTCACCATTAGAGGCCCTCTCAATCTCCATCTATTTCCCCTTCCAACTAGAAAAAGAAAAGGAGCAGTCCTTTGCAGTGTGTCCCACCTGATGGCATTGACGACAACAAAATGGAATGCCTTGGAAGTCCAATAACTGCTTAAAGGATGCTCCTTTGCATTCGATAATCAAGCTCGCTATAAGGCCCTTCCTGGTATTCAAACTAACCAAAATGCGCACATAAGATCTTTTCTCCATCTCCACAAAAGAATGGTTAAAATCCAAAAATGTGCCAAGATCATCTACAATCCACATATGAAAAACATATTTCTACGAAAAACATCTACTGTCCACATATTTCTACGAAAAACATCTATAGTCCACATATGAAGAGGCAACCCTAGTAATCTCACCCACACTAGACCAAACCCGAGCTACTCTCTGTTCGGGTCGAAAAGGGGATACCACCTCTTAAACAAAATAGGAACTTCTCAATGCATTAGTACAAACACCCAATTTACCTCTTCTTCAGCTTTGAAGTGCAAAGAAAACTAGCCTCGCATCAGAGTGTTGACATATGAAAGGGCTGAGATGTTCGAGGCCCAAACCTCCTGGACCCATTTTCTCCATCTACCTGCTGAAAAACTCCTACCCCAGACTCTCCCCACCAGAACTCAATCCACTGTGTTCATTATTTCATCAACCCTTACTCCTTCACCCAAAACTAGTTGGTTGTTTGCCTCCCTAATTTTTGTACATTGAACCCTTTTCCCTCCCGCATTACCTCCTCTCTTTTTATTTGTAGTCCGGTGGTCCTCCCTTGATGGGTCTTTCGGCTCCGAGCCTCCCGAGGTCCACCCCTTGCCCCCCTCGCCTCCTATTTGAGGTCTAGGTCCATTTTGTTGAGCCGCTTCTACTTGAGGTTCCCGAACCCCTAGACTTTCCCCTCGAGCCAGCAAGCACAACGGAGACCTTCAGAAAAATCCCCACCTCTAGGTTCCACACCAACCCTCGGCACTTTCGAACCAATCCGAACTCCTTCAACATTATCCTCCCTCGAAATCTCCCGTAAAGCCCTCTGATACCTATCAATGCCCAAATCACCAAAGGAACGAGACAAATTAGGAACATCTCCCATGTACCCTAACCTCGAAGGTTTCTTTGGAAAAAAACTAGGCGCAGGAGGGGCTACTTACCTGAAACCCCAGGAAACCCCGGTCTGCCACGAAATTCTCTGTAAGATGTTTCGCTGCATTCTTGATTTTCTTCACATTCTTTGATGGCCTATTTTAAATGTGATTCTTAGTCGCATTGACTAATACAATTTCTTTCTTTATTAATTTTCTTACTTTTTTTTCTCCAATGTAGTTTCTAGCTTCATGGATAGTTGCTTTAAGACTAAGTCAAATTCCTGTCAACAAATCTTGAAAATGCCAGAGCAAACACCCCTGGTTTGTGATGTTTTTGGCTAATTTGAGTGATTATTTGTTCCATAGAATTATTGGTTTTGTCAATGATATGGCAATTCCTGAATTCTGATAGGGCATTTAATTTGCAGTGACTTGTCACTTTCTGGCTTCCTAACTGCGCCATGGCTTGTCCTTGCTTCTTTTATGTTATAATTGGAGTGCAGTCTTTTTGATACACCTGAAATTTGTCACCTATGAAAGGATATTAATTTGTTGTTTGTTGCTTTGTTGAAGAAATCTGAGAGGAGGTTTTCCATCTCAGTGCATGCTGAGGGACCGATAAAGGTATAATTCCTTTTTTCTCTTGAAATTTGGTTCATTTACAGATACCAAAGGTGGGTCCATATTGATAAATTGGTATGCTTAGTCATTTCTATTTTTCTCAATGGCAGGTACTCAGTATCACAAGTGAGCATATGCACATCAGGAAACCCTCAAATGCACAAGGCTTGCATAAGTTTGGAGAGAGAAACACAGCAACTGGTCAGATTAAAGACAACTGCATGGATTTAAGTGAGAAGATCACAGTGTGTTTGCCTTTCATAGGACTTTCTATTATAGACTCCGTTCCACAGGTAAACACAATGAAGTTTGAGCAGCTAGTTAGTTTGTCTCTTACAGTTATGTTATATTCATAATTTTGAACAGAGATAATTGAGCATTACTTATCTGATCTGCTGTATTCGTTGGTTGTTTATACTAGGAACTAGCCTTTGCATGTGCAAGAGGGATCAAGATCCAGATATTGCAAGGCTTACATCAACAGAAGCTTATTCTTCAAGTAGCATCAGTTCAATTTGACAACCAGCTACCCCATCCCATATATCCAGTCATGGTCTGTAATGAAAATGCTTCTAGTGGGCCATTATCATTCCAAGGGAAAGCTAAAGATAATAATCTTGAAAGGGCAGCAGATGTTATATGTGAGGCTTCACCTGATATTGCATTTTTCATCTCTGCAGTAAAATGGCGACACATGGCTACCTCTGTAGTTTGTTTTGAGAGTGTCACTGTAAGGTAATATGTGTTTTGAGTTTGTTATTTCTCTTCCAGATTTTGACATACATGATATACGTTTTTTCCTTAAAGAAAATGCATCTTATATTCCCATAAAGGGATTCATCTTACACCTTTACAGTGCTGGGTCAGAATAGAGAATGTGACTTTCTCCTCCCATTATTTGCGAGGAGAGGCAGCATGTCTGATCTGGAGCTCATTGTAAGAGATCACAGCTTTTTCCTTAGCATGTTAGTGTGTGGATGTGTTTGTCTATAAGCTGTCAATTCACCCAATTGCAACAACGCAGAATCTCCATTAAAGGTTGCATGTAATCACCTTTTCCATGGTCCGAGACTCCGAGATGCCCAGTAGACATATGACATCCCAAAACTTTCCTTCCTGTGTAATCGTCAACTTTTCTCCAAATTTGACTCTTCTGTAATGAAAAAAGGGGAGAGCAGAGAGGAGAACTCGGCTGCTATTCACTACCAGGATCTTTGGGCTATCTTGCATCTCCACAATGATTACTTAACAAGTTAACTGTCTCCAGTTGCTGACAAATCACTAAACTGCTATCTGTGAAAACAGATAATAAAGCCTTTGTTTTCCTGGAAGGCCGTTGTAAGAGCAGGCGAGTCAATCACCTTGGATTCAAAAGATGGATGTGTTTGCATTCCTTTGATTCTTCATAGCACCTGATGCATGATATTCTTAAATAAAGCATTTTCAATTTGGTTTTCATATTCTTTGGGCTTGATCCCAGTTGCATTTCTCTCATTTTGCAGTTTGTAAATTAACTGACAAATAATGATATTTTTCAGAGTAGCACCTCTTCGACTTGAATTTGAAGAGCATATGATTTTGCGTTTGGTGGACTTTGTAAAAAGTCTATCTTGGAGATTTTGGAAGGGAAGCACACAGGAACAAAATTCAGATATGTGGATATTAAAATATGGTATAGGACAAGTCAACACTTCTTCTACAGATGTTCGGAATTTTGAATTTGTTAAGAATCCACATTCGAGTCAGCTGCATTTCCTAAAAGTTATGAAAGTCATGGAGAGTTATAAAAGTGAGCCATCTCCTGCTGCGGTAATGCCAATTGCTGCTCCATGGCAACAGATCTTTCTCTTGGCAAGGAGGAGGAGGAAAATATATGTTGAAATTTTCCATATTGCACCTATGAAACTGACCATAAGGTGAATCATAAACTGGTGTCATGATTTCTGGCGCAAAGGTTCCCCAATTGAAAATGGAATTAAATAAGAATTAGTTGGCATCAGTACCACAGATTTTAAATTTGATTTGTATAGACATATTTCTCTACTGTTTTAAATTCATGATATAAGCTGCAAAGCATCCAGTAAAGAGAGCTTTCACACATTCTGAGGGAATAAGGAATTAGTCATAGACCTGATGTGCATGTACTATGACTATGCTTTTTTATTGGCTCTTACTATGGTTTTCCTTTTATCAGCTTTTCCAGCACTCCCTGGTTGCCCAAAGATGATCGTAAAGCTGCAACACAATCATTGATGTGGATCAGCAGCACAACATTGCAGGTATAGAATAGAAAATATTTACTTTTGGGTTTTTATCTTAATTTATGCACTTTGTGCATGCCCATTATGTGAAATTGAGGGAATTTTCCTTTTATCTTCGAGACATTGTCAGCTGCCACAAAGAAGATGCCAGCAATATATTCACATGACATTAAATCTGCTGGCCCAACTGTTTTCTAAACTCCTACCAGGCCTAAAAGCTATCTGATAATAAGATCTCCAACAAACCAGTTTACAGAGATTCAAGGGAGACCACAATTCAGAGAAAGTTATGATCAATCAAGAAAAATGGGAAAAACTGAATACATTTATGATTTAATAGAATTTATCACTGGGTCCTGTTACCAAACTGATTAGCAGGGTTGCAAAGGTCCATGCAACCTATTAGGATGGACACACAGGATAAGGGCCCACTGTCACCTTGGCCTGAATCCCCATTCATTAGTCCCAACTTCCTCTTGAAAGGCCAAGGGTGGATTCCCACTCAAGAGTCAATACTTCAGCCAGCTCCAAATAAGCCTAGTGCCCTAAATGAGGTCAATAAGACGTGGATGAGTTAATTATGAGAACTCTCCTGCTGATTTCTGTATACGAGTATGCAACAAAAGACTAAAAACAGCAAAAAAATACACCAAATAATATTAGATGTGGGATGCAAGTGCTCAAATTTGAGGTAGGAAAATTACACTAACTAGTTTTAGAGTTATTCTTTAGTTTGAGTTACTAGTTAGAGGGATTATAGAGCTAATTTGCTCACCGACCTGTCAAAACATACTGCAAAATCTGTAGTAAATTGCAGGGACAACAACTAGTTTCATTTAAACAGAGCACCCAATGAGTGCCAATGCACCCGTAGATGTGATAACCAAACTTGGCTCACTAATTAACAATCCAAAATACTTGGAAAATAATAAAGAAATCCATTTAGGAATAATAATGTAGTGAATAATGTATGATAGAATTGATATGATATGATACAATGAATCCCCGTATAGACACCTAAGTGGAGTTCCCTTTCATTGATACTCAAGTCTTTTCATTATACTAATTAGCATTTAATTATGAGTTATTCATTTATATTTTATATTAAAATATATGTTTATGTTCATAACATAGCCATTCCCTTAGAAATGCTTTGTCCTCAAAACATATTTGTAACTTTCTTGAAGCTGTCATAGTGGATGATATGAGATGATATGAGCTTCCAATTGTGACGCAGAATTGGCGGACTGTAAAATGATCTAACCATTCCAAATCAATCTTTTGTGGAACCTTGCAGTTGGTTGATACTCGAAATAAATTGTTATTATGAGACTTAATTTCATTGATATCAATGTCTTTCGGAAAAAAAGTTAGTAGTTTCTATTCTGAATGATCTTGATACATTAATTGGTTGAAGTATCTTCTTTTATGATGAGAATGTAGATAAGGTATTTTTGTACCATGGTTTTCCTTTTTTATGCTTGTAGCATTTTCCTGGCTTATTTTTGGTATATGATCTTCTTCATGTACTTATGTTGCTTTGTTTGTTGGATCTTCACTTGAAATCTTCATCATTTGTGCTGCAATATCTGAGTATGTTTTGACTTTAATTTGATTTCCTTCGTTTTGAGCTGTGAGATTAATGGGATCTGTATTTGTTCCTTTCTCCGCAATTTGGACTTTTTAACCTAAAGACTCGATGCTTTTGTCTAGATAAGTTCTATTTTGTTTTCCAATGATTCCTCATCATTCTTATGCATCTTGATTTGACTCAGTAAATTTTGATTATGGTTCCTAAGACATGAAAATTCCTTAGCTTCTAATTCATCTACTTTATTTATTAATGTTCTAATCTCGTCATCTTTTTGCTGATATTGTCTTCTGAAATTCTTTCTCAATATCTTCCTTTTCTTGTTCTAGTCTACTTTCAAATGACTGCTAATCATTTTTGTGCTTCTTGATTTGAGTGAGTAGATTTTGATTACGGTTCCTAAGACACGAATGTTCCTTTGTTTCTGATTCATCGAATTTATTTATTAATGTTCTAACTTCTTCATATTTTGCTGATAGTGTCTTCTGAAATTCTTTCTGAATATCTTCCTTTTCTTGTTCTAATCTTTGATAACTTTGTCTTGTAGCCTTGGATTTCTTGACTTGTGCAGGTAAGCGAGAAATTTCCTTGTGTTTATCCATGATAAATTCGTTAAATCATTTTTGCATATTTGATATTGACTTTTGACTTTCCTGAATGATTACCTTTAATATCTCTTTCAGATCTTTTGATGAAGGTATATATAGGGAAAAAGGTCAAAACGTTTCCTCTGTATTGAATATGAATGTACCCAGTGTTCCAAACTAGGCTAATTCAGGAATTATGTCAATTTCTTCTTTATACATAATTGCAACATTGAGTTGAGATAGATATTCATAATTATCAATTGCCACTTGCAAGTCCTTAACTATATATTGTTTCTTGCAGAAAATATCATCTTTTACAATTATATGTGGTATTGGAATTAATAATTGATTTACCAAATCGATACTACTGTAATTTTCCTTATGCTGCAAGATTTTTTTCAACAGAAAAAAGGAACTTTTTTGTTATTCCTGTTGGAATAAAAAAACTATTTCTGTAATGTTCCTACTAAGGAATAACAGTAAATATAGAGCTGTGAACTCGGAACAACAGTACAGAAATTAAAATTCAGACACATAAATCAGTACGCCAACAAAATAGGGCAAAGTAGCTGAGGCATTTTTTTAAAATTGGAGAAATGGGTACATGAGTGAGAACAATGGAACCTGGGCTTGTTCATGCAAGCTATGCAAAACCTAGGTGGAAACTTGATGACCTAAGTGCTGGAATGGCTCCCCACAAAAACTCCATACTGCCCAGAATTTTTGTCAAATGCTGCTAGAATGGAACTGGAATTTTGATCTCAGTAATTCCCGAAGAATTATGCAAAAATAACCCTGGCCTCTCCTCACCAAACCCATAAAAACCCAGAAAGGAATTTGGCTATTTCCGGGGACCTGGAATTTCCCCAAGAACTGCGAGTTGCCTCTCTGGTCTGCTGTACGAACTGCTGGGAGAATTTCTGCTGTCAAACCCTCCAATTGCTCTTCCAAAATGCCTCCCAAACTCCCTGTAAAAATCCAGGTTATATCTGTGTTATTCTCTGTTGCATGTGATTGGTTTCTAATATTTTTGCTTCTGCTGCTTATTTGGTTAGAAACCCAGAATATTTATTCTTACGAGTCAGATTATAAAGCATTTTTTATTTCAGATCTGTAATTATTTGTTCAGACAGTAAATTTGTAACTGGGTTTAAAGAAATTAACACTAAACATCCAAGACAGGTTTATTCAAATATAAATAATATAGTATCACAATCCTTGAGATATGACCTGGGGACAACAGTGAGGGGTTGAGGCTTATCACTTATATGGAAGAAGATGGATGACTTATGGATGTCCATGGCCCTGCCTCAAACATCTTACATGCTGCCTTGTCCTCATTTTAAATTTTGCAGTGGAGTCTGTACAACCTTGATCTGCCATCCCAAGAATTTGGTTATGGCTCTTCTAGTATGAGGAAATATGTTAGGCAAATAATGGCACAAACAGACAGGTAAAAAGAGTTATTTATCTATATCTGACTGTTCAGATGGAACTGTTTAGTCATGTCTCAAAAATTGGTATCTTGCATGCTCCAATTTTAGTAACCACCCAAATCATATTGGAAATTCCAAAGGAACCACAATTACAGCTATTCAACAGTGCTTCATCTCAGTGGGATTGGAATAATTTTAAGACCATTGCTAGTAATGTCGAGCGCCTTGACTTTTATCTGTACTTTCCAATGAGAAAGCCTCTGAGAAGCATCATGGGCATATCTCAAGTAGAAAGGAAGCATTTATTCTGGAAATGTCAACTAGTGTAAATGTAAGTTAAGAGTGCACCTGTTCATTTGCAGTGATCACCCTCATAGGTTTAAAGGAGAGCGAGCAAGAGTAACTTTAAACTTATGGAAACTAATCAGATTAAAAAAGCTACAATTCTTTTGGGGAACCCAATTGGAGATTTTTGCCTTAAAATTTCTTTAGGGAAATTGTCAAACATCCAATTTGCTTGCATAGAGCATCTTCTGGGGAAATTGTCAATATTTAAATGGACAAAAGGAAGATTTTTTACTTTTTATATTCTTTTTCTATTGCGATACATCTCAGCTTCTCCTATCCAATTCCACTTCCTGGGAGCCAACAAATTGGCATTTGAATTTAAGTTTGAAGGATTACTTGAAGGGTAGAGTATATCGAAATTTGACCTAACTTTGTTGTCGGCTGTTGGATATACCTATAAGTGTTTGTTATTAACTGTTGGACTCACCCACAGTTGCTCAAAATTCTCATGCTTAAGATCACATGTGCTTTTTGGCTATAGCTAGTCTTTTGTAATTAGCACTAAACTTGCGAACTGATATAAGAAGTGATGTACCTAATTTTGATTAAAGGTCAATTGTTTTGATTTCAAAAGGCTTCACTTAGTGGCCAGGACCATAATACATATTTAGAGTATCCAGTTGATTTTACATTGATTGGAATGGGACAATAACGAGGACAATATTTCAGTCACGTGAAATCACATCCCAACATACATTGTACAATTAATATTCTAGTAATTTTGTCTTTTACTGGTGAGCTATCTCTTTTATAAACAAAATTACTTTTCGTCATTATAAGCTTTAGATCAGATAACAATGTTGCTGAATTTTTTTTCACAATTACAGAGAGGTCTACTGGCTCTCATGGATGTGGAAGGTGCTCCAATTTATTTTCGACAACTAACTTTAGCTCACCCATTGGCTAGTTGGGATGCCATTCAAGGCATGGTCGTGAGGCACTACACTCGTCAGCTTCTGCATGAAGTGTACAAGGTAAATAATCAATTACATTTGTTATAGCAAGGACATTAGATATTCCATTGATTTTGGATGTTGATTGAAATTATAAGCCTTAGACTACATTTTTAACAAAATCTACATCAAAAGTGGATCTCTACTGTATTTTTTAATTTTTATTGTTTTTGGAGAAATACTTCTTAAATTACTCAGAAAATAATATGCACAAGCAGCAGAAAATATGTAGTACTGGTTTTCCAATTGGAAGTTATATTTATCTGTTTTTCTCAAAGTTGAAATTGGTCTTCTTGTTCTTGGATGTCTATTATGCATGTTTGAATGTGTCCACATTGGTGAAGTAATTGGCTATCAGATATTGGCAACACATCATCGATTGATCCATTGGTAGGAATCCATTGGAAGTTACCATGTTTCTTAGGTGTGTTAATGGTGGAGGTATTCCAAAAAGAAGAGATCCTGTATTCTCAAATTTGTTGTTCTTTCTTGCTTTATTTGGCTTAGGTCTTCTTTCGCTCATTAATAGTTCGCTGACTACTAACTCATCTGACTCTATACTAGATACTAGTAGTCAGTGTTGATAACAAGGACATCAGCAAAAATCAATGAGGGTCTGCAGAGCATCTTCTTAGAAGCCAACTTTGACTTAGAAGCATTCAACTTCCTCAAGTTGGTAGTCATGAGTGTCGACATAGGCATACAATCCTCCATCTTGAATCTCTTCAAGTTCTTAACTGCATACTTCCCTTTTCCAAGGAAGATCTCACTTGTTTGTTAACAAATCTCCTTTTCCAAAACGTAGTGCACCATGCTGATGTCCTTCATTTCAAACTCTATTGCAGGATCCCACACACACATCTCTATGAGTTCTCCAACCTTGTAAGAAATAGGTCATCCACTTAAACTACCAGAATGAGTGGATTGTCACCAACTAGTATGTAATATATGTTACCCATGCCTAGTGTTAGCACTCCTTAGTTTTCCCAAGGCTGAGAAAGGAAACCAAAGAGGTAACCACAAACCAACTTTGGACTTGGCAGCTAGCCCTGCCAAATCAGAGAGGGCTCTCTCTAAATCAACCTCATAGCCAATGGAAGTGACTGGAGAATATGAGGGTTTTAGGCTAGGTATTAGCTCAATAGGGTTTTGATTAGGGTTTGCTGGATAAGAAGCACAGGGTCTAGGAACTAGGCCAAGTAGGTCAAAAGATCAATTGCAGACATAGAATGAGGCAAGGTAGGTGTAATCAGTGACACAAATGGTTTGTCATTGTAGTATGGTAATGAGGAAAGGAGCAAAATGAGCATACATGTATGAATTCATTTATTTCAGAGGATGAAAACACTTGTATGAAAATCTCAGAAAAAACAGAGCATTCAAGACAATGTATTATGCTTAACAACTTAAGAGATAATCATGAGAAGAAACATAGATGGTTGCCCAAAAATATTTAAAAATCAAATGCATAAGAAACACTGGAGAAAACAATGCCACTGAGCACAACACATGAATCCCATAAAAATCACTGCAACTGTATATTATTTCTGCCAATATCAAGTACACTAGTTCAAAAGTATGAGCTTCCAATATCCAATCCTCTCTTTGATTTAATTGTGACTACATATAGATGAAAAAAAACATTTCCCCTCTAAGGGGTCAAATCCTCCTTCATAGGAACTGATTACTTAATATTCTCTAACCACAACCAAAAATTAGGGGAGTTAGAAACCAGTTCCCCTTTTAAGCTAACTGATTCTCAAAGCATTTATCACCAGGTATTTTACAATTGTAAGACCTAATACACTCATTTACATCAGATAAGTTGAAGTTACAATCATTTATATCAACCCTATTTGACCTTTACCATTTACATGTAGTAAAATCACTTAATTCTCAGAAGCGTAGCGACTCAGCCGAAGCGCAACAAATATTTGCAGAAGCGCAACAACACTTCGGATGATGATTTTGGAGGTCTTCTAGGATGAGTTTCTGCTGCAAAAGGCATGGATGGAAAGCTGAAGATGTCCTCTACACCATGGAGTCATTGAGCCAAGCAAAAACCTCCATATAACCCTTTCAAAATTGACTTGAAGACAAACTGTCCAAAAGCACAGCGAGTGCCCTGAAAAGGTGGCAGAAAGGTGAAAATTTGGCACTTTTTGACCATTTACTAAAAATTTAAGACTTTTCAAGTGTGCCAAAGTACTTTTCTGACATCCTTATGCCTTAAGCTACCTCCACATGCTTGAAATTATGCATTTGGACCTCCTGAGGAATAGCGCAGCAAGTACTTGCTGCGTTTCTGTAGACTACTTTTTCCTGTGTGCATCAAAAACTCAAAATTTTCAAAAATTTACCTCGTTTCTTTGCTTTCTGCCTTGTGTTCAGACTACCAAAGATGCATCTACCAAGAGGTCAAGGTTATCCCTCTTCTTGAGTTTCTTTAGGGCTTTTTTAAGTTTGTTCTTCATGTTTTTAACCCTATTTTTGCAAATCATGTTTCTAGCAGAGTAGTGTCTTGCCATATTTCTTTGCATTTTGGTATCCTTGTTTGCTTTATACAGTAGCTTCTCCAAGTGGTCATTTACCCTCTCAAGTGAATATTCGTTGTCTTTCTCAAGTTCAGCAGCTATGGTGTCACCTATGTCTTTATCGGCTTGAGGAGGAGATGGCTCTTTTACATGCTTTTCCTTTCTTGCCACTGCTCTAGTTTTGGGTCTCCTTGGCTGTACCTGGATGTCCTTTTCTTCCAACTGCTCCACATCAATGATTGCTTTACCTTTATCCTTTGCTGCCAAAACACCTGCTTTGCTAGATGATGAAGGGTCTTCTTGTGATTTGTTTTGCTGCACTAGGCTTAGTTCTAATTGTCTATTCTGTTGCTTTAAGAAAGCCACCATGAAATTGGCTTTGGCAAGGTCATCTTTTAGCTCCCTGATCTGTGCCTCTTTCTCCTTGATTGTGTCATCTGTTGCCTTATCTCCATGGTGTTCTCCTAGGTCAGCTATCTCTCTTTCAGGAGGCAACTCTTAGTGAGTATGGAAAGGTGGGTCATCTCTGTCTCTAGCTGATTCCATCATGGTTTTAATTTGAATTGTTTCTTCACCCACAACGTCCTTAGTTAGTCTCTTAGCCTAAGACCTAGTTCTAGGTTTAGATTTAGGCATCTCCTCTTCTATCTCAGGAGAAAAAATCAACCACTTACCTCTCTTGTAGGTCTTTGAAATCTCTGCTCTAGGCTGAGTTTTTGTCACTGATGGCATGCTGGATGATCCCAGTCCTTGTGGCCTGGAGGGCGGTGAAGGAGTGCTCTGACTATTTGGCTGATTTGAAACAGGAATCAGAGCAGTTGACTCTAAGAAGCTTTCCCATGACATATTGATCTGAGCTAGATGGTGGAGGACTATTACTTTGATTAGAGCATGATGGAAGAGACTTGCTTGGTGACTTCTTCCTTTGGATTGCACCTTCTCAGTCATTTTCACCAAACTTCTAAACAGATAGTTAGGTAGGTTTAGGGGCTTGATGGAAGTGAAATGCATCAATAATGTAATATGATACTGATATAGCCTAGTAAACCTCCCCTAACAAGTGAAGTACTTCATGATAATCGTCATCAATGGGCTATACTTGTCCAACAACTGTCTGCTAGGAAGAATATGAGATGGAGACTCTTTATACTTTGGCTTCAAGAACATCTTGTATTGCTCTAGGTCCAAATCCATCCCCTTGAAACAAATCTCACCTTCATTAGGGATTGTAGTGGCTAATGCTATGACCTCTGATGTTTCCTGAAATTCATGGCAAATATGCTTGTTAAACCTTGATGATAACCTGCCTCTTGCACATTTAGACAAAACCCTAGGCAGCCTGCCTGCTCAAATGATCTTTTGATGAATTTTGATCCATTGACCTCTTGCATATGAGTTGGCTCATACCTTGAGATTTTTCCTCCCTTAAACTTCTTTCTTTCACTGGACTTCTCCATGATTTGACTTTACTTTTGACAAAAACCCTAGTTTCAAACAAGAATGGGCAAGGGGACTGAGCTGCAAAACAGGGTTGAAAACGCAGCAACTTGAGGTGAGGGAATGAAGGGGAAGGAGGATAGGATAATTTCTGAGGAAATTATGGGGGGTAGGGATATGTGTGAGGAAGGTAATGGGAGTGGAATTTCTCCAATTGAGTGAGAAAAGAGGGGGGGAAAGGAAAAACACAGTCCTAAGCTAGAAGCATAGTAACTAGCTAGGGTTGTGAGGGAAAATGATAAAATGAGTGATTTTGAGTGTGGGGAAAAGGTGGAAAGTGTTTGATGATGGTAATCGGTGATAGGAAAACTTAGAAACAAGTGCATTTCTCTTGAAAAGGAGCCAAAAATCTTGAAAATGGAAAAACGCAGTAGAAATGCAGCAAAACCCTAAGCAAGGATTTTAATCAATTTTCTGAGGGAATTGACTACATCTAGGGTTTGTGAAGGCTCCACTTGTTGAAAGATTCTTTGAAACTCTGAAATGAAGAATGAACTTGTTCTTTGCTCCTTTTAGCCTCCTAATCAAAAGCGCAACAACCTCCAGAAGCGCAGTGAGGCCCTCCAGAAACACAACAAACTGATAGCTAGAGCAGTGGTGATGAAATTTCGATGCTTTGATGGCTATGGTGAGTGTCTCAATGGTAGAGAGGAGCTCTTGGAACTTTTGAAAGGATGAAATGAACTTTGAAATGTTTTGATGCCCCTTTATACTTGAAAAATCAAATTTTTGGCTTTGATGGTTGAATGGCATCATATGTAGTTTTGAAAAAATGACTTGGCTGATATGATTTGACTGCAGCATTATAACTTGAATAGGAAATGATACTTTGATTGCTTTTTGAAAACTTTATTCCCTAATTTGCTAACTCCCATGATGATGACAAGATAATATAAGATAAGATAATTTTATTAATGTCCAACAAACGACCATAAAAGGTCAATGGGACTGTCAGTTACAAATGATTACATTATGAAAGTCGGTGGACCAAATGGTTCCCTTTAACATTTCTATTTAAAAGCAAAAATTACATCTAAAAGTAAATGAAGAGTCAAGAAGCTTCGGAACAAAGCGCTACGATGAAGCAGCAAAGGAGAAGAGGAAGAAGAAGGGGGGGGGGGGGGCAGGGGCCCTGTCTAACCCCTACTCCTAACATCTGAGGTCGAGAGAAGAAAACTGAGAGAAGCTCGTCAAAGTCTGCTATCTTGTGGGCATACTGGGCTATCGTTGATGCTTCCTAGAAGTCCTGAAACACCTCACAGGGGTGGAACTGATCCTGGAGCGCTAGCGCTGACAAAAATGAATGACATGACTCCTTTGTTTGATATTGATGACTGATATGATGATCATCAAATGTATATCCTAGACCATGACCTATATGATGACCCACTAACTTTTTTGATGACCTAGGGCAAGGAATAATTGTTGATTTGGGGTAGCATCGGATGTGCTCTAGCCATGAAAATTGGTGGAGAGGCTAAAGCACATGAGATCTCCAAGACCCAGAAAGGGTTTGGGCAGATTCTAACCAGTTTGGGAGATATTAAAATAATTAATATTTTTAATGGAGTTCCTAAGTCTAAACTTAGGAAAAATAAAATATTAATGGGTATTAATATAAAACTAGGTTAGAATGTTCCAAAAGACATGGATCAAACCAAATCTATTCTTAGCCGTTGATTGGAGATTTAATCTCGGCTGTTAATGGACCAACGAGAAAAGTATAAGAGGAGGCTTGAGGGTCAGTTGGAGAATAAACTAGAGTGATCAGTGATTCTATTCTCTAGAGCGGGGTTTGCTAAGAGAGATAGAATCAGTGATCAACAACGACGGGCAATGAATACATAGCAGAGAGGCAAAGTTGGCACCAAAGAGATAGCGTAGAGCCCGGATAGGTTGACATAGAGGCAGTTAAGGGCTACGCAGAGGTAGCCAGGAGATGAGCAGAGCCAGGAGAGGCCAACGTGTGTGAGGCAGAGGGTCTAAGGGTTGACACAGAAGCTCCAAAAGCTGTGCAAAGGCTAGTAGAGTTGACGCAGGGTCAAGAGGCAGCACTGGGAGGATTTCGTGGAACAGACTGGGAGTTGGTGAGCCGAGTAGGGTGACGCAGTCCCTATCAGAGTGATGCAGAGCAGTGGACGCTGCAATTGTTGTTGTGGGATCATTTATCCGGTGATTAATCAGCCAGAATATGTCTCCGAGGAGAGGTACTACTGCTAAGGGCATTGTTTGTTGGGTGAGCCATTTCTGGCACCCTAGTTGTATTATGAAAACTGCATAATAATAAAACCCTTTGAATAGCTGCACTGGTTTTCTCACATTGGGTTTTTCCGGGGATATTGGTCCAAAAATAACGGTGTTACTTGTGTGCTTGTTTTCTTTCAGTTGATAATCTATAGATGTTGATATTGTACTTGTGTTTATTTTCAGTGTTTACATGGTAAATAACTTGTTAAGTAATTAAACAAGTAGGAAGAAATAAACCAGATAGTACAGGAAGAATTTCTAATGGGTTAAACTTAGAAATTCCAACATGGTATCAGAGCGTGGTTGCAGATCACAAGATAAATGAAGGCATCAGCTAACAGAGAAATAGAAGCAGATTCAACTGTCCCGAGTGACAGGTCTGATTCCTGTCGAAGGCGACAGAGGATGGAGTGATGTAGAGGAATGGCGTCATCATTTTGGGCTAAAGTAAGGCTGCGCAGAGGCTAAGGGAGGCAGAATCAGGCTCACGCAGAGGCCAGGAGGGCTGACGTAGTTGGCTAGGGGAGTTGATTTACCGGTGCCAGGATTGCACAGAGCCAAGTGGCTCAATCCTTCAGTTGCTGGGGCATAGGAGGCTGTGGGCAATTTGCGGTGCGAAGCTGGTGGGATATTGTGCTCAGAACAGTACCTAACAGGGCAAGACCAAGGAGGAGGGAGTTGCTGTTGATTCAAATTTCTAGCCTAGGAATCCAGATCAGTGGTGTAGTTGCATAGATGATCAGAGTGGGGCAACTTGATGTTGGCAAAGGGATTTCCAGAAGGGAAATCGAGACTCAGAGGGAGTCGGATCGAGAACTTCCTGACAAGAAGTTGAGAGACTCAGTAGGAGTCGAACATAGGACTTCCAAGAGGGAAGTAGAGAGACTCGGAGGAGTTGAAAGAAGAGCAACATAATGCCCATGAATGGACTGAGATATCAAGATAGGTTGGATGGAGCATTCAACTTCCTGGTCTGGAAGGCCAGGATCTTGTCCATTCTAGACAGATATCGCATCAAGGACTTCGCCTTGAAAATAATAGCGATCGCAGTTGACCCAATTGAAAATGAGAAGTACAAGGAGGCAATGGCCAGGGCGAAGTGCATCATCCTTGATGGGGTTAAGGATCATGTAGTGCCGCATATTGCCGAGAAGGACACGACAAATGAGATGTGGGAGGGTCTGAAGAAATTGTACCAGCATACTTCCGTGCAGAGGAAGATGTTACTTGAAACTCAGCTACAGTCATACCAGATGTAGAAGGGAGAGCAGATAGATGTCTTCCTTGGTCGATTGAAGGAGATATGGGACCAACTGACTTCCATAGGGACCACGTCGATGAGGAGATGTTGGTGAGGACTGCACTCAATGCAATCTCCGAGGATTGGGAAGTATTTGTCCGGAGCATACTGGACAGGTCGAAGCTTCCAGATTGGAAAGAACTGTGGGTGGCTCTTCGTACCAAGGCAACGCCAGCAAGGGCGGAGAAAGAAGTCGAGGAGGATGACGATTGTGCCATGAGTGCTCATGTGCCACTTGAGAAGAAGTGGGGAGACATCGAGTTGTAGTCAGACGGACTACAAGTGATGAGGGGTAGGATTCTTGAGGTATCCAACCTCTTGGATTATACCTTGCTACGGGAGCCCTGAAGAGGAGTAGCAGGACTGGCGGATGTTGGTAGAGACAGATGCAGATGAAGCAGTAGAGAGTGCTATAGTACAGGAGTCCCGTGGCAGCACGAGGCTGGCATGCTGCAACAATGCGAGAGGCACGGGAGTGTTGAACCAGTGCAGGATGGCATGGAGAGGTGTGCAACAGTGCGAGATGTAGGGAGTTGTTGCAGCAGTGCAAAGGTTAGTAGAGGGAACACTTGTTAGCAGCAGAGGGAGCTTCAGCATCGAGAGTGTTTCTAGCTTGACAGGGATGTTAGTAGTTGGGTGGATAAGTTACTTACTTCTCAGTAATTGAGTCGCAGTGTAGTAGCAGTATGTAGCAGCACGATGCAGCATGATGAGAGGGGGATGCAGTGCTGGGAGTATGGACCAGCAACAACACGGATGCAGAGGGAGCTGCTGTTCAGATGCAGCAGTGGTAGTGGCAGGGCCATGGGGAGCAGTACAAGATGCAATAGTGCAGAGGATGTTGGGCTGGGATGCCTAGCATCAACACAGGGACGATGTTGGATAATGAGCGTGATACTTAGTGAGGAGTATTACTACAACACAGTCCTTGCTAAGAGGGAGTGTTGATTTGGGGTAGTATCAGATGTGCTCTAGCCATGAAAATTGGTGGAGAGGCTAAAGCACATGAGATCTCTAAGGCCCAGAAAGGGTCTGGTTAGATTCTAACTAGTTTGGGAGATATTAAAATAATTAATATTTTTAATGGAGTTCTTAAGTCTAAACCTAGGAAAAATAAAATATTAATGGGTATTAATATAAAACTAGGTTAGAATGTTCCAAAAGACATGGATCAAGCCAAATCTAATCTTAGCCATTGATTAGAGATTTAATCTCGACTGTTGATGGACCAACAAGAAAAGTATAAGAGGAGGCTTGAGGGTTAGTTGGAGAATAAACCAGAGTGATCAATCATTCTATTCTCTAGAGCGGGGTTTGCTAAGAGAGATAGAATCAGTGATCAACAACCAGGGGTGGTGAATAAATAGCAGAGAGGCAGAGTTGGTACCAGAGAGACAGCACAGAGCCCGGAGAGGTTGACACAGAGGTAGCTAGGGGCTACGCAGAGGTAGCCAGGAGCTGAGCAGAGCTAGGAGAGGCCAATGTGTGTGACATAGAGGGTCTAAGGGCTGACACAGAAGTTCCAGAAGCTGCGCAGAGGCTAGTAGAGCTGACGGAAGGCTAAGAGGCAACGCTAGGAGGATTTTGTGGGACAGACTGGGATTTGGTGAGCTGGGTAGGGTGATGCAATCCCTATGAGAGTGACGCAGAGCAGTGGAAGCTGCAATTATTGCTGTGGGATCATTCATCCGGTGATTAATCAGCCGTAATATCTATCTTCAAGGAGAGGAGGTACTACTGCCGAGGGCATTCTCTGTTGTGTGAGCCATTTTTGGCACTCTAGTTGTATTCTGAAAACAGCATAATAATAGAACCTTCTGAATAGATGCATTGGTTTTCCCGAATTGGGTTTTTTTGGGGACATTGATCAAAAAATAATGGTGTCACTTGTGTGTTTGTTTTCTTTCAGTTGATGACCTGTAGATGTTGAATTTGTACTTGTGTTTATTTATAGTATTTACATGGTAAATAACTTTTTAAGTAATTAAACTAGTAGGAAGAAATAAACCTGATAGTACAGGAAGAATTTCTAACGGGTTAAAGTTAGAAATTCCAACCATGATGGCTTTTGGTGACCTTGAATGCACTAGAGGGAGTAGCATTGACAATTAGACCATGACTTGTAACCATTTGACAACCATGAGATGTGTCAAATTTTATTTTGAGAAATATAAAAATTTGAGCTAAGACTCTATGAATAATATGGAAAGAGTACATTTGATCACTGTGACTATTTGACACTAACATTGGCTCCAATGGGGATGGTAGCTCCTTTATGTTGAAGTTTCTAAATTTACTTAGTTTAGAAACCCTTCATGCACTTTTTCTGATTTATTCCTACCTACTTGTTATTTTTCTTTAACAAGTTATTTACAAAGTAAATACTGAAAATAAACACCAGTGCATGTTCAACATGTTACAGATCAACAATTAAAAGAAACAAGAGCAAACACACCACATGACACCACTATTTTTTAACCAATGTCCCTAGAAAAACCCAATGCGGGGAAACCGCTGCAGCTATCTGAGGGTCTTCTTATTAAGCAATATCAGAGTACAATCTGGGTGCCGAAATTGGCCTACCCAACAGAGAATTTCCTTAGCAGCTATACCTCACAGTTTGAGAGAAATCTCCTGGTTGAAACCCTGGAAAATCCTTCCGGCAGTTGTTCAACACAAAACTGCTCTGCAACCCCAGTATCTGCCCAATTTGGACTGCGTCAGCCCCTCTCTGTCTCATGTTGGCCTTACTTTAGCCCCAAGAGGCCCTATGTCAGCTTTTTGGGCCTCTGCGTTAGACACGGTGGTCTCTCTGGTGCTCTGCGCAACACTTGGCTGCCTTTGCGCGGCCCTGCATGAGCCCTTGCTGGCTCGACGTCACTCTCCTAGGCCCTATGTCAGCTTTTTGGGCCTCTGCGTCAGACACGGTGGTCTCTCTAGTGCTCTGCGCAGCACTTGGCTGCCTCTGCGTGGCCCTGCGTGAGCCCTTGCTGGCTCTGCGTCACTCTCCTTGGCTGTTGCGCTGCTCTCCTGGCACAATCTCTGCCTTCTCTATTTCTCTGTACTCAATGCCCCTCAGCTGCTCTCCCGATCACTGATTCTATCTCTCTTAGCAAACCCCGCTCTAGAGAATAGAATGACTGATCACTCTGGTGTGATCTCCAAGTGACCCTCAAGCCTCCTCTTATACTTTTCTTGTTGACAATTCAACGACCAAGATTAATTCCCTAATCAACAGCTAACATTAGATTTGGCTTGATCCATGTCTTTTGGACCACTCTAACTCAGATTCATATCAATACACATTAATATTTTATTTTCCCTAAGTTTAAACTTAGGGACTCCATTAAAAATATTAATTATGTTAATATCTCCTAATCTGCTTAGAATTTTCCCAAATCCTTTCTGGGTATTGGAGATCTCATCTTCCCCAACCTCTCCACCAAATTTCATGGCTAGAGCACATCCGATGCTATCCCAAATCAACACTCCCTCTTAGCGAGGACTGTGCTCTAGCAATACCCCTCACTGAGTATTACTCTGATCATTCGGCATTGGTACCTATGCTGATACTAGGCCTTCTTGCCCACCATCCTCTGCACTGCTGCCTGCTGTACTGCTACCCATGGTTCTGCCACTGCCACTGCTGCATCTGTATGACAACTCCCTCTGCATCTATGCTGTTGTTGGTCCTTTCTCCCAGCACTGCATCTGCATTACACCTCCTCTCATCATGCTGCATCGTGCTGCCCACTGTTGCACTGCAGCTCAGATACTAAGAAGTAAGTAACTGATCTTCCAACTGACCTCCCTGTTGGGCTAGAAACACCCACTGTTGTTGAAGCTCCCTTTGTCACTGACAAGTGCTCCCTTTCTGACCTCTGTGGTGCTGCAACAACTCCCTGCATCTCACTCCATTGCACACCTCTCTGTGTCGTCCTGCACTGGTGCAACACTCCCGTGCCTCTCGTACTGCTATAGCCTACTAGCCTCGTGTTGTCTTAGGAATCCTACACTATAGCTCTCTCTGTTGCTCCATCCGCATCCGTCTCTACCCACTCAGCTAGTCCTGCTACTCCTTGTCGGGGCTCCCGTATCATGGTTTAATCCAAGAGGTTGGGTACCTCAAGGATCCTAACCCTCATCGTCTATAGTCCGCCTGACTACAACTCGATGTCTCCCCACTTCCAATCAATTGGTGCATGTGCACTCATGGCACAATCATCATTTGTCAAAACTTCCTTCTCTACCTGTGCTGGCGCTGCCTTAGTCTCGAAAGACTCTCGCTTACTCTTCTTCCTTGGGCACTGGGTCACATAATGACCCATCTCTCCATAGTGGAAGCACTTGATCTTGGTGAGATCTTTCTTCTTTCGCTTCTCATGCTTTCCCTCAGATGCTAGGGCCACATCCTCCTCCTCCTGCTTGACCTTGATCCCTCTGTCGCTGCTACATGTCTTCGACTACCGTCTGATCTCTTCCCGGCGAAGAGCTGCCCACATATCGTCCCAAGGTAGGAGAGTCCCTCTGGCCAGGATACTCTGGACAAACACTTCCCAATCTTCTAAGACAACATTCAAGGCTGTCCTCACCATAAGCTCTTGATCAGGTGTTGCTTCTATAGCAGTCAGTGTGGAAAAAGTCGGGAAAAAATCGGGATTAAATCCCGATTTTTCGATTCTTTTGGTTGGCCAACTAAATCGGCCGATTGTTTGCCGAATTTTTTCCCAGTCGAAAAAGTCTGGATTAAATCGAAAAAGTCGGGATTAAATCGGGACTTTTTCCAAAAAATCATGGTATTTTTTTAATGATTTTTTTTTTTTGTTTGAAAAAATTGGGATTTTATTGAGAAAATCGGGATTTTATTGAAAAAATCGGGATTTTATTGAAAAAATTGGGATTTTATTGAAAAAGTCCGGATTTTTTAAAAAATGAATATTTTTGTATTTTTTTTAATTTTGCCGACTTTTTGCCGCCTTTTTCGAAAAACTCCCGACTTTAACGACTTTTTCAACTTTTGGACCCTTGCCGATTTAATCCCGACTTCGACTTTTTCCACATTGATAGCAGTCAACTGGTCTCGGATCTCATTCATTTCTCCGAGGAAGGTGTCAATTGATTGATCCTTCTTCATCTGATAAGACCTCATCTGGTTCTTGTGCAGCATTCTTCTCTGCGTAGAAGTATGCTGGTATAGTTTCTTGAGAGCCTTCCACACTTCAACTGCTTTTTCTTCTCGTCTATATGTGGTACCACATGATCCTTGACCCCGTCAAGGATAATGCACTTGGCCCTCGCCATTGCCTCTTCGTACTTGTCATTATCATTGGGGTCGACTAGGATAGCTATAACCTTCAAGGTGAAGTTCTTGATACAGTTCCTGTCAAGCACTGATAAGATTCTAGCCTTCTAGACTGCGAAGTTCGATGCTCCGTCCAGTCTATCCTGGTCTCTTACCCCGTGTAGTACCATGACGCTCCTCTACTTCCCTCCTGAAAGTTATCTGTTCGACTCCTCTGAGTGTACTTGTTGTCTGGAAGTTCTCTTCTGGACTCCCTTTGAGTCCTGATTTCCCTCTTGGAAATCCTTCTGCTGCTTGTCGAGATGGGCCCTACTCTGATCGTCTTGCGCAACTGCACTGCTGATCCAGGTTCCTCGGCTAGAAACCCTCGGTAACAACTCCTCTGGCCCTGCTCTGTCAGGTACTATTTTGACTACACTACCTCGCCAGCTCCACTCTGCAATATTTCTGTAGCCTTACAGACTCCAACAACTGCCTCTTTGTGAAATGCGTCAGCCCCTCTCTGCCTCACGCTGGCTCTGCGTTACCCCAGATGGGTCTACATCAACCCTGGGATACCCTGCGTCAGCCCTCTAGCCCTTTGTGTCAGCAACGCTGGCCTCTCTGAGGCTTTGCACAACTCTCGGCTTCTTTTGCGTGGCTTTAGCTGGCTTTGCGTCACACTTCTTGTCTTCTGCACTGCTAGAAACAGCTTCTGTCACCTTGGGACAACTGTTTTCTGCTGCTATTGCTCCGCCCAGCTGATGTCTTTTAGTCCTCCTGTGATCTGCAAACACCCTCTAATACCATGTTGAAGTTTCTAAATTTACTTAGTTTAGAAACCCTTCATGCACTTTTTCTGATTTATTCCTACTTGTTATTTTTCTTTAACAAGCTATTTACAAAGTAAATACTGAAAATAAACGCCAGTGCATGCTCAACATATTACAGATCAACAACTAAAAGAAACAAGAACAAACACACCACATGACACCATTATTTTTGGACGAATGTCCCCGGAAAAACCCAATGCGGGATAACTGGTGCAACTATTTGAGGGTTTTCTTATTAAGCAGTATCAGAGTACAATCTGTGTGCCGAAACTAGCCTACCCAACAGAGAATTTCCTTAGCAGCTATACCTCACAGTTTGAGAGAAATCTCCTGGCTGAAACCCTGGAAAATCCTTCCGGTAGCTCCTCAGCACAAAACTGCTCTGCAACCCCAGCGTTTCCCCAATCTGGACTGCATCAGCCCCTCTCTGTTTCATGCTGGCCCAACGTCAGACATTCTTGGCCTGCGTCAGCCCCAGGAGGCCCTGCATCAGCTTTCTGGCCCTCTGCGTCAGACATGCTGGCCTCTCTGCGTGGCCCTGTGTGAGCCCTTGCTGGCTCTGCATGGCCCTACGTGAGCCCTTGCTAGCTCTGCATGGCCCTACGTGAGCCCTTGCTGGCTTTGCATCACTCTCCTTGGCTACTGCACTGCTCTCCTGACACAATCTATGCCTTCTCTGTTTCTCTGTACTCAATGGCTCTCATCTGCTCTCCCGATCACTGATTCTATCTCTCTTAGCAAACCCTGCTCTAGAGAATAGAATGATTGATCACTTTGGTGTGATCTCCATGTGACCCTCAAGCCTTCTCTTATACTTTTCCTGTTGACGATTCAACGGCCGAGATTAAGTCCCTAATCAACAGCTAAGATTAGATCTGGCTTGATCCATGTCTTTTGGACCAGTCTAACACAGATTCATATTAATCTAAGTCGCCTGACACGGGGATTCAAGATTCGTAGGATTCGGGATTTGTGGTGTCGGATTCGGACGACCCCCCGGAACAGGACACGTAGGATTCATTATATATTATTTTATTAAATATATATATCTATATATATATATTTAAAATTAAAAATTATATGTAAATTAAAATATATATATATATATATATATATATATATATATCTATATATATATATATATATATATATATATCTATATATATATATATATATATATATATCTATATATATATATATATATATATATATATATCGCTGACTGTAAAATTCCCTTTCCTTCAGTTTTCATAAATTTCAACAATTTTTGGGTTTGTGTTAAAGTTTGTAGAATGATATAAGCACGATTAAGCAAGAACAGTAATAACTAGAATTCTGGAACTTTCACAATTGTGAGAATTACATTTCAGTTGGGTTTATAAATGAAGGAACAATGGAACCTGATTTGTGGCATGAAATATATATGAGTTTCTATCATTGATGATGTGAAAACCTATCCTTCTTCAGCATTTTGAACTCAGTAAAAGGTGGCAAGGATCGACCCGCTTCAGCGCGCAGTGTACTTTGATCAAAAGAGTCTTGCTACAACATTAATACACTCAAATCATGATGCCTTCCAGGAATAATAACCTCAAGCTTGAATCTTTGCTGGATTTGTATGTGATGTGTTTCTTCTTTGACTTGACAGTGAATACGCTTAGCACCAGTCTCAGATTTGGCCCGCAAAGAGTCGTATGGCAATCTGTCACAAGAGACAGATTTCATGTTCCTTGCAATCTTTAATTTGGGCACTTCAAATTGTTAATGTGGTCCTCTGCAAATAATAGTCGACCCCTTCACCGTTCTTTTATGGTTGATAGTAAATACTTCACGTCCATGACAGTGTTAATCTTGTCCAACCACTAATATGATCCCGCAGACTTGGCAAATGCCCCGGCTAACCTTATTGCTCACACCAACGCACATATCAATGCTTTTGAACAATGAATTCAATGTCGCTGTAGACAAATTTTGGGTTTTTTTTTTATTTTCTCTTTAGAGAGAAGCTCAAGTTGGCTTGCGCCTTTCCCCACATGCATTTCCAATCATATCCCTTTGTGGTTAAGTCGATTGGTGTAAATTTTGTCTCATGACAATGTGCGCTGACCAAAATGAAACTCAACGATATACTCGCCGTCAACAAATTCGGCCCTGTGGCCTCTCGCAACCGCTTTTTCCACAACCGGCTTCGGTCTGCGCAAAACTTGATTTCTAATTTGCACGACTTTCCTTCATCGTTGCAATGATGGTAGGTTCGGTGACACAGCCCTCGCCCAATTCCGCTTGACATGATGTCAAAAATCGTGACACGCTGGTGAATTTCATGACACGCTTGGGATTCAACGTGTCATAATAGGATTCGACGTGTCATGTTTTTTGGACACGATTTTCAAGCAAATCAGGTCCGACATGCTGGATTCGGATTCGTTGACCCTATATAACGAATCTGGTTACTTAGATATTAATACACATTAATATTTTATTTTCCCTAAGTTTAAACTTAGGGACTCCATTAAAAATATTAATTATCTTAATATCTCCTGATCTGTTTAGAATTTGCCCAAACCCTTTCTGGGTATTGGAGACCTCATGTGCCCTAACCTCTCCACCAAATTTCGTGGCTAGAGCACATCCGATGCTACCCCAAATCAACACTTTAGGAGGTGTCAAGAACACCGTAGACCAGGTAGCTTTATCCATTGGGCGATGTAGTCATATACAAAAGACTTGACACTCAAACGATTGACTCAAATTGAACTGAAAGCTAAACTGGACACCGTCAACTGCAAACTCTACTGGAAACTGACACTGAAAAAGATGCTCAGAATGTTGAGCTTATTCATCACACCTTACCTACTCTAACTGATCCATAAATCATGTGATCAAGTAAAATGGAACAACCAATGCAACCATGCAAGCATTTTATCCACTGATTGAGTTCATTGGATATGCTTGTTTATGGACAAAATAGAAATTTTGCATGATGATAGCTCCAATAAAAACTTGCAAACAAATCCAAATTTGGTAGGATTGAAAAATTTGAATCCCGTTGTTGACTCAAAAAATAGTGGCAAAGGATCTTCAAACAAATGTGCAATGAGGTTTAGTTAATCCAACAGATTGCAATTCTGCTCTAGGTGGTCTTTATACCATGAAAATAAAATTTCATTTTCATCCTTACTCTCCTGCAATTCTAACTTGTAATTGTCCTGATATGATTGCAAATTTTCGGATGAACTTTGTAATGAGACTCCTGCTGAAAAAGACAATGAAGCCGATTGCCTAATTAAGTTTTTATCATCTCTGTTTTTGTGCTTGTTGTCGCGCGGATTGACACGACAACCCTCAGACCGGGGGCTGTCACTCTTATCCCCGATCCCTCCGTTTAAGCCTGTCTCCCGCGGCTAAGGGGGGTAGTCCCTGTGAGATGATGAGACCAACTGTCGACCAGTTGGTTGGGAGACACGAGATACGACGATATAAAAAAGCACTCGATGGATTTGATTAATTTAGCAGACCAGTGCCTTAAAAGATTGTTATTAAAACGATTACTTGTTAAATGATATAGAAACATAAACCATGAACAGCAATCATTTATCATCAAGAGGGATCAGCTAAATCACATGACCAAAACGATATCCGGCAACTGAAAATTTTGAAGAGATAAATGCCTTAAAATACCACGAGAATCGTAAATCATTAACCAGATATCATATTCGCATCTCGACTTGAAAAATTTTAGATCTCAGCATGAAAGATATAACATGATAGCAACTGAACCTGGAAAAAATAATTTTCCACAAAAAATTTTTTTTTTCAATTTTTTTTTTTTTTATATTATAAAAATGAAAATTAAAAAATCTATAAAACCATAAAACTTTAATCTATTTAAAACAAAAAACTCTAATTAAAAATCTTCCTTTTTTAAATAAATCTTTATTATTATTATTATTTTTTTTATATATATATATATTTTTTTAAAGAAAAATTAAAACTAAATTAAAATCTAAATAAAATAAATCCTAATAAAATCCTAAATTAAAATCTAAGTCAAAACTAAAAAAGAACTAAACTAAATTAAACAAAATTTAATCGTAAATAAAAAAGCCCCTTTTTTATTTTATTTTATAACCAAACTAAAACCAAAATTAAAATCTAATATACGTAACTATATAAAAATATAAAGCAAAAAAAAAAACTAAATCTAAAAATCTAACGAAATGGAAACGTAACCTGATATTTGAAATGCATGTGCATATATGACCTAGCAAAAATAAAAAAAATAAAAAATCTTAATCTAACTGCCGATTTTCGATTTTTTTTTTTTTTTTTTTTTATTCAAATAAATCTAACATTCAAAACGTAATTTAAAAAAAATCAGAACTAAATCAACTGACATATATGAAAACCTAACCTATACCTACGCTATGAAATCAAGACCTACGTTCTATTCTAAAAATAAAGAAAAATGAATTTCGTCAATAAAACTAAGGAATCGATAAATGCTGCCCAAAAACAAATCGAATGCAACTCAGAAACGATACGCAGATGCTAGCTGGCGTGGTGGAAGAAAACTGACCCGCGTGAATGAAGATTCTGATACCGTGCGTGAATAAATAGCTTGCCAGGCATGATCAAGGGATGGGCACGATGCTGGATTCTGATATGCAGTGATCGATGGCGGCTTTGAATCGCCCTTTTTTTGCCGACACGTAAATAAATTACCCTCATGAATACGTTCTTGCTGCGGGTGGATAGGCAGGATTTTGGATTATTTGCAGCGCAGGTCGGTGGAAATTACTCCACGCAGCACCCACACAGGTGCCGTATGGAAACAAAGAACCTCGTATACCTTCGTGACTTACTGTTTTTTCTTACCCGTACGCTCAGATTTCTTGATTTTTTTCTTGTCTTTTGCTGACAGGCCGGCGCTATACCAATCCAACAGGCTAAATCGATGATATGCAGATGCTAAACGCGTAAACAAACAGGGATTTGTTGCGAGCGCAGGTGACAGCGGTGCTTTTGGATCGATTTAATTTGCAGTCATGTGCAACAATGGGTTCAACACAAAACCTGATAAAACGCAGTTGATTTGAGAAATTTACCAAATATAAGTCACTTGTTCATTTTTGTTTGTATGCAGAGAAATCAACGATTTGTCGCAGCAGCTTTTATCGACAGCAACAGATTGTATTACCCACGGAAAATATACGCCTGAAACCAAAAAACTGAAAACCCTAATTAAACCTGATAAAAGCAAAACTATGAAACCCTAGATTAGCTAATTTAATGTACAGATTTGGCTCCTTAACAGCCAGATTCAGCAATGAGCACAAAAATATTTTTAAAGAAACAGAAATTTTAGGTTTTCACTGTGAAGAACTTCAGAAAATCTCTCATGCAAATTAGAAAAATAAACCGAATGATAGACCCAGGATCAAATCCAACTGGGCTCAGCAAAAAATGCTCGTGGGAGTTGGCTGGTTCAGCCGAGAACTTCCCCGAACGCCCACAAATTTCCTTCAGAAAATGTTTTCTGCACAGCTCAAAACAACCATCAGTAAAGGGGGCAAAAATGCTGCTAGATCTCAGGAAGTAATGGAGATACCTGCCATTACTTCAGAAACCCTAACAGCACTCAAACCCTAGCAAGTGTACAAGATACCTGTGCTCACAATACTCTACAAAAAGCTATTATTAACGGCTGAAAATAACATATGCAGAAAATTAAACAATCTCACAGCATTTCAAGAGAGTAACACCAGCAAGATATGAACCCCAAAGTCTTCTTTTATTAACCAGAAACAGATTTACAAGAGAGCTTCTTCAGTATCAGACTTCACAGATCTTCCCTTGATCTGAACTGACCCCTAGCACCCTACTTAAAAGAAATGACTCCAACGGCTAGTTCGAGTGATCCATGTTGAAATGATCTCGACCGCCGATGAGGATCAAGACATCTCTTGATCTCATCCGTCGATTTATTAAAATATTTTGCATGCATTCACTTAAAATATTATTATTTTATTAGTTAGGGTTCTTGCTTTATTTTTTTAATTTTTTATTATTTTTTATTTATTTTAATTTTTTATTAATTTTATTATTTTTTATTAATTTTTTAATTCATTTTAAAATGGATCATCGAACTAAGCCTTCGGAAACATCACCTAGGACCTAGGACTTAGGACTCATGAGGGGATTTAAAACATTTTTCGACCCTCAAGACACATTACATCATGACTTTTACAAATTTACATCTTAAGGGGACAAACCCACTTAATACAGACCTTCACAAATCACCCAGTTCTGCGACACAACTATAATCTAGCAAATCAACACACTAGGATTCTCCTAAAGTTTTAATGACAAAATGCATCCCGGCTTTGGGGTCAGGTTTGAAGGAAAACTCTGCCGATCATGGATCGGTGAGACGAAAAACCTTCCGGGACGTAGATTACCATTAGAAAGTTAGGTCCACCTAGGCAATTTTACATACACGACTCATATCTGCTAAGATTATTTACAATTAATACATGCAGACTGGGTTTACAATCAAAATGATGAAACTGCTGATGACTGCAGGATATCTCGGACACATAGATCAGGTGCTGCCCCTTTCTGCCAAGAAAAGGGGGGTGTACTGCATGGGTAGTTGACCGGTAGTGGTCAACATCTGGCTCTACTTGGGGACACGTTGTTGCTTGCAGGAATGTGAGAATCCAGAATCTGCATCCATACAACACAAAAATAAGTAGCGTCCATCCAAAAATCATCATATACATTAAGCATAGGAAAGATAAAAGCTCTTCATTTATTAACTATCTAGAAAAGTAAATCTAATCCTAAAACAGAAATGAAAATGCGGAAAAAAACAAGGAGTAGGGTTAGAAATACGATACAAAAGATGCCCCATGGCATCAGATGTGTTCAATATAGTGCATACTGAGCATTTGCCTGCTTTCAGGCAAATCTGTCGGCTGCTTGTCGGATGTGCCATGTCCAATTTTGCATATGGTAGGACTTTTTCCTATCCGAAAATCAAGCTGCTCGCGGCCGTCTGATGCGTCAAATCTTCTTCTCATTCTCTTTCTCTTGCGCTTTTTCTTTCTGGCAGGTTGAATTACTGATGACCTGGAACTTTCTGTTTCAAAACTATCAGATGAAGTATGCGTGATATGTCTTTCTTTATCCTGCATCTGATCTTTATCATTCTTAAGTCTATCCGGATCACCTTCAATTAACCATCTTTCAATCGAATCAATAACCTAATCATAATAAGATGGAACTTGTTGCAACAAATGAGAAGGCTCCTGATCTATTGATGTTTCCTGGTTTCTTTCATCTTCCAATTGCTGAAACCTTTGAACCTGTATTTTAATGGCATCCATCTGACTAGAGTGTTCAACCTTTATAGCATTGATTTGTCTGGCATGGTGTTCTTGCATATCTTTTATTACTTTAACATTCTCTTCCTTTATGTCCATCAAGCAATGCTGCATAAAATTTATTTCTTCTTTATGATTTGCTTGCATGTCAGCCAACTGATTATTATGATTGAAAGTCATGATAGTCATTTCCTCATCCATAGTTAATAACTTGTTTTGCATAGAATCAATTTCTCTATCATGATCGCCTTATTTTCCTCTAATCTTGACAGCCTGCTTTGCATGATTCTAATCTCTGTTTCATAATTAGTTTTTATGGCCTCAATTTCTTTAGCATGCTGATTTTGTGTGACCTCAATCTCCCTATTACGTTTTTCCAGATGGGTGCATAAAGTTTTAACATCATTGATAAGACTAGTTTGATTGCTTTCCATATTTCTTACCAGCATCATTAGATCTTGTATAATTTGCTTTTGTTCTTCCCTTTCATTATTATTTGTCCCTGATTTTCCACTATGATGATCTGCAATATTTTCGGTTGATGACACATTCTGATCTTGAAATCTTTCTTCAACAGCTGGATTACTTTCTTTCTGTTCAACAATTTTAGAAGGCAAGCTGTTTGGATAACCATATCTATCTTTAAAAGCATCAACAATGTCTTCTAAAGAAGTGAAAGATTCCTTAGGAAAACTGTTAAACCAATTCAAAGCATCACCCTTTAAAGAATGGACAAACAGACGCATTTTAACATCTTCATAATTATATTGAGGAAGTCTACAATATATGGTCATTACACAAGTAAACCTGTTTGAATGATGTCTAACAGCGACCGAATCACCACCTGAGAACAAAAATAATTTAGAAATGGCCTCTTGCGGAATATCATGGAGGTCATCAGTAAAATGACATGGTTTAAACGAATAATCCATGATGAATAATAAGGGATCAGATGGATGATAGAAATAGATATCTGCTCAAGAAAATCAATAGATAAAAGAAGTGGAGTCGCCACTTGAACAATAAATCTGATTCTAAGATCCAAGAAGTAATCAACAAACAGATATGCGGCAGGCTTATTGTCTGGGAAAAATAAGAAAATGGAGTCGCCACCCAAACAAGAAACAAACCAAAGAGATTCTGCTGATAAGGGAATGAGAAAATAAGGCAAATAAATATCCAAATGATAACCCCAAAGGTCGAATTTGCCAGCTCAAATGAGAGATGAGAAAGATGAGAAGATGAATGTCGATGAAACCCCTGGAACAGAAAAATCCCCGGCAACGGCGCCAAAAATGTTGGCGTTGCCGGGCCAGATGAAAAGATAAGAAATGAGAAAGATGATTGTCGTTGAAACACCGAGAACAAAGTATCCCCGGCAACGGCGCCAAAAAATGTTGTCGCACGGATTGACACGACAACCCTCAGATCGGGCGCTGTCACTCTTATCCCCGATCCCTCCGTTTAAGCCTGTCTCCCGCGGCTAAGGGGGGTAGTCCCTGTGAGATGATGAGACCAACTGTCGACCAGTTGGTTGGGAGACACGAGATACGACGATATAAAAAAGCACTCGATGGATTTGATTAATTTAGCAGACCAGTGCCTTAAAAGATTGTTATTAAAACGATTACTTGTTAAATGATATAGAAACATAAACCGTGAACAGCAATCATTTATCATCAAGAGGGATCAGCTAAATCACATGACCAAAACGATATCCGGCAACTGAAAATTTTGAAGAGATAAATGCCTTAAAATACCACGAGAATCGTAAATCATTAACCAGATATCATATTCGCATCTCGACTTGAAAAATTTTAGATCTCAGCATGAAAGATATAACATGATAGCAACTGAACCTGGCAAAAATAATTTTCCACAAAAATTTTTATTTTTCAATTTTTTTTTTTTTTTTTTATATTATAAAAATGAAAATTAAAAAATCTATAAAACCATAAAACTTTAATCTATTTAAAACAAAAAACTCTAATTAAAAATTTTCCTTTTTTAAATAAATCTTTAATATTATTATTATTTTTTTTATATTTTTATATATATATATATATATATTTTTAAAGAAAAATTAAAACTAAATTAAAATCTAAATAAAATAAATCCTAATAAAATCCTAAATTAAAATCTAAGTCAAAACTAAAAAAGAACTAAACTAAATTAAACAAAATTTAATCGTAAATAAAAAAGCCCCTTTTTTATTTTATTTTATAACCAAACTAAAACCAAAATTAAAATCTAATTAAAATCTAATATACGTAACTATACAAAAATATAAAGCAAAAAAAAAACTAAATCTAAAAATCTAACGAAATGGAAACGTAACCTGATATTTCAAATGCATGTGCATATATGACCTAGCAAAAAAAAAAAAAAAAAATCTTAATCTAACTGCCGATTTCCTCATTTTTTTTTTATTCAAATAAATCTAACATTCAAAGCGTAATTTAAAAAAAATCAGAACTAAATCAACTGACCTATATGAAAACCTAACCTATACCTACGCTATGAAATCAAGACCTACGTTCTATTCTAAAAATAAAGAAAAATGAATTTCGTCAATAGAACTAAGGAATCGATAAATGCTGCCCAAAAACAAATCGAATGCAACTCAGAAACGATACGCAGATGCTAGCTGGCGTGGTGGAAGAAAACTGACCCGCGTGAATGAAGATTCTGATACCATGCGTGAATAAATAGCTTGCCAGGCATGATCAAGGGATGGGCACGATGCTGGATTCTGATATGCAGTGATCGATGGCGGCTTTGAATCGCCCTTTTTTTGCCAACACGTAAATAAATTACCCTCATGAATACGTTCTTGCTGCGGGTGGATAGGCAGGATTTTGGATTATTTGCAGCGCAGGTCGGTGGAAATTACTCCACGCAGCACCCACACAGGTGCTGTATGGAAACAAAGAACCTCGTATACCTTCGTGACTTACTGTTCTTTTACCCATGCACTCAGATTTTTTGATTTTTTCTTGTCTTTTGCTGACAGGCCGGCGCTATACCAATCCAACAGGCTAAATCGATGATATGCAGATGCTAAACGCGTAAACAAACAGGAATTTGTTGCGAGCGCAGGTGATAGCGGTGCTTTTGGATCGATTTAATTTGCAGTCATGTGCAACAATGGGTTCAACACAAAACCTGATAAAACGCAGTTGATTTGAGAAATTTACCAAATATAAGTCACTTGTTCATTTTTGTTTGTATGCAGAGAAATCAATGATTGGTCGCAGCAGCTTTTATCGACAGCAACAGATTGTATTACCCACGGAAAATATACGCCTGAAACCAAAAAACTGAAAACCCTAATTAAACCTGATAAAAGCAAAACTATGAAACCCTAGATCAGCTAATTTAATGTACAGATTTGGCTCCTTAACAGCCAGATTCAGCAATGAGCACAGAAATATTTTTAAAGAAACAGAAATTTTAGGTTTTCACTGTGAAGAACTTCAGAAAATCTCTCATGCAAATTAGAAAAATAAACCGAATGATAGACCCAGGATCAAATCCAATTGGGCTCAGCAAAAAATGCTCGTGGGAGTTGGCTGGTTCAGCCGAGAACTTCCCCGAACGCCCACAAATTTCCTTCAGAAAATGTTTTCTGCACAGCTCAAAACAACCATCAGTAAAGGGGGCAAAAATGCTGCTAGATCTCAGGAAGTAATGGAGATACCTGCCATTACTTCAGAAACCCTAACAGCACTCAAACCCTAGCAAGTGAACAAGATACCTGTGCTCACAATACTCTACAAAAAGCTATTATTAACGGCTGAAAATAACATATGCAGAAAATTAAACAATCTCACAGCATTTCAAGAGAGTAACACAAGCAAGATATGAACCCCAAAGTCTTCTTTTATTAACCAGAAACAGATTTACAAGAGAGCTTCTTCAGTATCAGACTTCACAGATCTTCCCTTAATCTGAACTGACCCCTAGCACCCTACTTAAAGGAAATGACTCCAACGGCTAGTTCGAGTGATCCATGTTGAAATGATCTCAACCGCTGATGAGGATCAAGACATCTCTTGATCTCATCCGTCGATTTATTAAAATATTTTGCAAGCATTCACTTAAAATATTATTATTTTATTAGTTAGGGTTTTTGCTTTATTTTTTTAATTTTTTATTATTTTTTATTTTTTTTAATTTTTTAATTTTTTATTAATTTTATTATTTTTTATTCATTTTTTAATTTTTTAATTCATTTTAAAATGGATCATCGAACTAAGCCTTCGGAAACATCACCTAGGACCTAGGACTTAGGACTCATGAGGGGATTTAAAACATTTTTCGACCCTCAAGACACATTACATCATGACTTTTACAAATTTACATCTTAAGGGGACAAACCCACTTAATACAGACCCTCACAAATCACCCAGTTCTGCGACACAACTATAATCTAGCAGATCAACACACTAGAATTCTCCTAAAGTTCTAATGACAAAATACATCCCGGCTTTGGGGTCAGGTTTGAAGGAAAACTCTGCCGATCATGGATCGGTGAGACGAAAAACCTTCCGGGACGTAGATTACCATTAGAAAGTTAGGTCCACCTAGGCAATTTTACATACACAACTCATATATGCTAAGATTATTTACAATTAATACATACAGACTGAGTTTACAATCAAAATGATGAAACTGCTGATGACTGCAGGATGGCTCGGACACATAGATCAGGTGCTGCCCCTTTCTGCCAAGAAAAGGGGGGTGTACTGCATGGGTAGTTGACCGGTAGTGGTCAACAGTGCTTATAGCTAGCTAATGGAGAAGGACTTTGACTATAGATATCATCCAAAACATCAACGAATGGATCATGAAGAACTTAAGAAGACTGTTGCAGCTTGTTATACAATAGTTCCAATGAGAGTACATGATTTTCTATAGGCTTTTCATCTTTGATTCAGAGATATTATCAAAATGTTTCTTTAAAAACCGAAATGAATCAAAACTTAATGGCACAGAATTATCTTGCATCAATTCATAACATGTTTCAGGTTCTATGCTTTCATTTGTGGTTTGAAACTCAATGTAACTCAATGGCTGCGATTTTGGAGTGAAAGAAGCTTCCATATCACAAGTGACATCCTCAACCGATTCATGAGAAGGTTTCCCATTTATACTGTTGACAACTCGCTTATCTGCTTGCTTATAGTTTTCTCTTATTTTTGCAAATGAGGAGAAACACAAGGGTAAGGAGTCCTGATCAAGAAGTTCATTATCTTCTTCGTGCTCAATATCAAAATTGAAAGACTGCTGATTTCTAATCTTGGGAAAGTTTTCTCTCAGAAATTGAAATGAAGCGAAACATAAGGGCAAAGACCTTTCACTTGCTTTGAAATTTTCTGCATTTTCTTCATTGCTATCATGATTGATATGCATAGGCTGATTGCTATATTTGAGTTGCTGTAATTGAGCTTCCTCCTCCCAAAAACATGCTACTGATTGCTTTGAAGAGTTAGCCTCGATTTCGACAACATAGTCATCATCATACTGATCATACTTGGGTAAATCATCCATATAAGTAATGTCATCAAGCATACACATTGGATCAACTGATTTCTTCTCCACAAGCTGATTTTGCATTTCATCTTCGTACGTGGCTTGGAGTGAATACATAAAACAATCATTTTTTGATCTATGGTAACAAGGATTAGCAACAAAATGATTAGGACCAATAACCTTTTCTTCTTCTGCAATAAGTGGGACATGGTGTTTTTGAATAGCAAGTTCATCTCTCATGATGATCTTTTGCATCATTTCTTCCATTGTGCTTACCAAAATGTCAAGTTTCGCTTCTGAAGATGTTAGGTGCTCCTTCTCTATGTTCTCCCTCTCTTCTTCCTTCAACTTTGACTAGCAAATTAACTTCAACATTTATTGCACTATCCTGCATTTCTTTGAGTGTTGTAGTGCTCCTTTCTCTCAATTGAAACGCCATTTCCAGATCAAAAGTGTCTGAGTAGTGTAAGAGAGCTAAACCAAGAGGTGGTTTTATATCAGCAGGCATTGAATAGTATACTTGATTGAACTTGGCAGAAAAGTGTTGCACTGTTTCTCCTGGCTGTCTTTTCAAATGATTATATTCTTCTAAAATTAGAAAAGGATTCCTCTTGATCACCCATTTATCAAGGAAGACTTGCACAAACTGATGGAAATCAAAAATGCTTGTAGCTGGCAAGTTTTTGAACCATTTCTTGGCTTCGCCTTGCAAAGATAGAGCAAAAATCCTGATGTTGACATCATCTTCTTCAACCTCAAAAAGGTTGAGAAAATTTTCAAAACTCTGAATGTGTTTTCAGCAGTGATGTTACCATATTCTCCATCAAACCTGGGAAGATATTTATAATAATTTTTAGGGAAATCATGGAGTATAGGAGGTAAGATGAGAGGCTTGTATCTATCTGGAATTTTACAAGGTATAGGAGTATGTACAAAAGCTGTAAGATTAGTCTTGATCTCTTGAGGCTCATCAAGTTGAATATGATCAACATAAGTTTTAGAAGAAGGGTCTTGACCAAGATAAAAAATGTAAGGAGAATTTGGATTCACAATTTTCAAAGGAAAGGAATCAAATGCAGGTCTGTGATCCTTTCTCAAATATAGTATACTTTGGAAAACCTTCTTGACATTCTCAGGAAAAGAGAAGAAATAATTAACAATAAAGCATATTATGTCTTGGATGAAATTCCAACTTGAATACTTTATCTTTCCATATTGTCTTTTCATGTTTCTATTGGCAAGGTTCATCCTCTAGTGGAGTCTTTGGATCAAATTTGAAACTGATTTGGAGTCACCAGGTGAATTATTTCAGCGTTCATGTGTCTGATCACTGTCCACCACCAACAATCAGATCTGCAACTTGAACTGTCTTTCTTGGAGAAGATGAAACCTTTCGTCTCGATCCCTGGCAGCGACGCCAAAATGTTAGCACTCCTTAGTTTCCCCAAGGCTGAGAAAGGAAACCAAAGAGGTAACCACAAACCAACTTTGGACATGGTAGCTAGCCCTGCCAAATTAGACAGGGCTCTCTCTAAATTAAATTCACAGTCAATGAAAGTGATTGGAGAATATGAGGGTTTTAGGCTAGGTATTAGCTTAGTAGGGTTTGATTAGGGTTTGCTAGATAAGAAGCACATGGTCTAGGAACTAGGCCAAGTAGGTTAGAAGATTAGTTGTAGACATCAAATGAAGCAAGGTAGGTGTAATTAGTGACACAAATGGTTTGTCATTGTAGTATGGTAATGAGCAAAGAAGGAGAAAAATGAGCATACATTTATGAATTCATTTATTTCAGAGGATGAAAACACTTGTATGAAAATATCAGACAAAATAGAGCATTCAAGACAATGTATTCTACTTAACAACTTAAGAGATAATCATGAGAAGAAACATAGATGGTTGCCCAAAAATATTTAAAAATCAAATCCATAAGAAACACTGGAGAAAACAATGCCACTGAGCACAACACATGAATCCCATAAAAATCGCTGCAATTGTATATTATTTCTGCCAATATCAAGTACACTAGTTCAAAAGTATGAGCTTCCAATATCCAACCCTCTCTTTGACTTGATTGTGACTACATATAGATGAAAAACAACATTTCCCCTCTAAGGGGTCGAATCCTCCTTCATAGGAACTGATTACTTGATATTCTCTAACCACAACCAAAAACTAGGGTAGTTAGGAACCACTTCCCGTTTTAAACTAACTGATTCTCAAAGCATTTGTCACAAGGTTGTTTACAGTGATAACACCTAATACACTCATTTACATCAGATAAGTTCAAGTTACAATCATTTACATCAACCCTATTTGACCTTTACCATTTACATGCAGTAAAATCACTTAATTCTCAGAAGCACAACAACTCACCAAAAGCGTAACAAATATTTGCAAAAGCGCAACAACACTTTGGATGATGATTTGGAGGTCTTATAGGATGAGTTTTCTGTTGCAAAAGGCATGGATGGAAAGCTGAAGATGTCCTCTACACCATGGAGTCACTAAGCCAAGCAAAAACCTCCATATAACCCTTTCAAAATTGACTTGAAGACAAATTGCCCAAAAGCATAACGAGTGCCCTGAAAAAGTGGCAGAAAGGTGAAAATTTGGCACTTTTTGACCATTTACTGAAAATTTAAGACTTTTCAAGTGTGCCAAAGTACTTTTCTGACATCCTTATACCTTAAGCTACCTCCACATGCTTGAAATTATGCATTTGGACCTCCTAAGAAAAAGCGCAACAAATAGTTGCTGCGTTTTTGTAGACTACTTTCCCTGTGTGCATCAAAAACTCAAAATTTTAAAAACATTGCCTCCTTTCTTTTGCTTTTTTCCCTGTGTTCAAACTACCAAAGATGCATCTGCCAAGAGGTCAAGGTTATCCCTCTTCTTGAGTTTCTTTAGGGCTCTTTTAAGTTTGTTCTTGATGTTTTTAACCCTAATTTTTCAAATCGTGTTTCTAGCATAGTAGTGTCTTGCCATATTTCTTTGCATTTTGGTATCCTTGTTTGCTTTATACAATAGCTTCTCCAAGTGGTCATTTACCCTCTCAAGTGTATTCCTTGTCTTTCTCAAGTTCAGCACCTATGGTGTCCCCTATGTCTTTGTGGGCTTGAGGAGGAGATGGCTCTTTTACATGCTTTTCTTTCTTGCCACTGCTCTAGTTTTAGGTCTCCTTGGTTGTACTTGGATGTCCTTTTCTTCCAATTGCTCCACATCAATGATTGCTTTACCTTTATCCTTTGCTGCCAAAACACCTGCTTTGCCAGATGATGGAGGGTCTTCTTGTGATTTGTTTTGCTACACTAGGCTTAGTTTCAATTGTCTATTCTCTTACTTCAAGAAAGCCACCATGAAATTGGCTTTGGCAAGGTCATCTTTTAGCTCCTTGATCTGTGCTTCTTTCTCCTTGATTGTGTCTTGTGCTGCCTTATCTCCATGGTGTTCTGCTAGGTTATCCATCTCTCTTTCTGGAGGCACCTTTTCATGTTGTTGGAAAGGTGAGTCATCTTTGTCTCTTGGTGATTCCATCATGGTTTCAATCTAAAGTGTTTCTTCACCCACAACCTCCTTAGGTGGTCTCTTAGCCTGAGACCTAGTTCTAGGTTTAGGTTTAGGCATCTCCTCTTTTATCTCAGGAGAAAAAATCAACTACTTACCTCTCTTGTAGGTCTTTGAAATATCTGCTCTAGGCTAAGTTTTTGTCATTGATGGCATGCTGGGGGATCCCACTCCTTGTGGGCTGGAGGGTGGTGAAGGAGTGCTCTGACTATTTGGCTGACTTGAAACAGGAAGAAGAGTAACTAACTCTAAGAAGCTTTCCCATGACATATTGATTTGATCCAGATGGTGGAGGAATATTACTTTGATTAGAGCATGATGGAAGACACTTGCTTGGTGATTTCTTCCTTTGGATTGCACCTTCTCAGCTATTTTCAGCAAACTGCTAAACATATAGTTAGGTAGGTTTAGGGGCTTGATGGAAGTGAAATGCATTGATAATCTGATATGATACCAATATAGCCTACTAAATCTCCCCTCACAAGTGAAGTACTTCATGATAATCTTCATCAAAGGGCTATAGTTCTCCAACAACTGTCTGCTAGGAAAAATATGAGATGGAGACTCTTTATACTGTGGCTTCAAGAACATCTTGTAGTGCTCTAGGTCTAAATCCATCCCCTTGAACCAAATCTCACCTTCATTAGGGATTGTAGTGGCTAATGCTGTGACCTCTGCTGACACTAAAAAGTTAACCCCTGCTATGGTAACATGATCTTTCCTGAAATTCGTGGCAAATAGGCTTGTTAAACCTTGATGATAACCTACCTCTTGCACCTTTAGACAAAACCCTAGGCAACCGTCCTACTCAAATGATCTTATGATGAATTCTGATCCATTGACCTCTTGCATATGAGTTGCCTCATATCTTGAGATTTGTCCTCCGTTAAACTTCTTTCTTTCACTGGCATTCTCCATGATTTGACTTTACTTTAGACAAAAACCCTAGTTTCAAACAAGAATGGGCAAGGGGACCGAGTTGCAAAACAACGCTGAAAGCGCAACAACTTGAGGTGAGGGAATGAAGGGGAAGGAGGATAGGATAATTTTTGAGGAAATTATGGGGGGTAGGGATATGTGTGGGAAGGTAATGGGATTGGAATTTCTCCAAAAGAGTGAGAAAAGAGGGCGAAAAACGGAAAAACACAGTCCTAAGCTAGAAGTGCAACAACTAGCTAGGGTTGTGAGGGAAAATGATAAAATGAGTGATTTTGAGTGTGCGGAAAAGGTCGAAAGTGTTTGATGAGGGTAATTAGGGATAGGAAAGCTTACAAACAAGGGGGTTTCTCTTGAGAAGGATCCAAAAACCATGAATTTCAAAAGTGCAACAGAAACACAGCAAAACCCTAAGCAAGCAATTTAATCAATTTTATGAGGGAATTGATTGCATCTAGGGTTTGTGAAGGCTCCTCTTACTTGTTGAAAGACACTTTGAAACACTGAAATGAAGAATGAACCTATTCTGGGCTGCTTTTAGCCTCCCAATCAAAAGCCCAACAACCTCCAGAAGCACAGCGAGGCCCTCCAGAAATGCAACAAACTGATAGCTAGAGCGGTGGTGATTGAATTTCGATGCTTTCATGGGTATGATGAGTGTCTCAATGGTAGAGAGGAGCTCTTGGAACTTTTGAAGGGATGAAATAACTTCGAAATGTTTTGATGCCCTTTTATACTTTAAAAATTGAATTTTTGGCTTTAATGGTTGAATGATATCATGCGTACTCTTTGACAAAATGACTTGGCTGATATGATTTGACTTCAACATTATAACTTGAATAAGAGATGATACTTTGATTGCCTTTTGAAAACTTTATTCCCTAATTTGCTAACTCCCATGATGATGACAAAAATGAATGACATGACTCCCTTGTTTGACATTGATGATTGATATGATGATCATCAAATGTATATCCTAGACCATGACCTATATGATGACCCACTAAGTCTTTTGATGACCTAGGGTAGGGAATGATGACATGACCATGATGGCTTTTGGTGACCTTGAATGCACTAGAGGGAGTAGCAACGACAACTAGACCATGACTTGTGACCATTTGACAACCATGAGATATGTCAAATTTTATTTTAAAAAATATAAAAATTTGACCTTAGACTCTATGAAGAATATGGAAAGAGTACATTTGATCACTGTGACTATTTGACACTAATACCTAGAAGATACCCATAATTCCTAGAGAACCATGCCATAGGTGCCTGATAGAGACCATATAACACCTTCAACTTGGACACATCTGACTCTCTCCTGTGCACCTCAAATCCCTGCATCTACTCAATGTACACCTCCTCCTCAATAATCTCAATGGGGAAAGTTATTTTGACATCCATCTATTGTATCCTCCACCCCATCTCTAAAGGAATAGATATAAAAACCTTGATAGAAGTGCATCCAACAATTAGAGTGAATGTCTCCTCATAATCCACTCCCACCTTCTAAGAGAACCCTGTTGCCATGAACCTAGCCTTGTACTTCTCAATGCTGTCATTTGCAACATGTTTGATCTTAAAGATCCTTCTCGAGCTAACTACTGATTTCCCCTCCGACCTGAACACAATGTCCCACACATCATTCTTTATGATGGAGGCAAACTCCTCCAACATGGCATCTCTCCAAACTTATTGGCCTGTTGCCTCCTCATAACTACTAGGATTAAAGCCAATGATGTTGCTAATGAGCGCCATGTAACTAGGAAATTGTCTTAGTGGTCTGCTCTCATTGAAAGTGCTCCTAGGAGTCTCAACATGCTCCCAAGCATCTCCTAGTGTTTTCTGAAGCCATCTCAGACTCATCTTGACAAAATTAGAAGGTATCTCCTGCTCCTCCTAACGTGAAGATTGAGTACTTGCTACTGGTGCTGCTGGCCTCTCCTCAACCTTCAAAGCCTGTCATTCCTGATCATTTTCCATTGCTTGTTTTGTCTCGTGTGACTTCCTCAAGGTCTTGTACTCCTCATATTACATCTCTGCTCACCACAATCTTACGTTGCAATGGGATGTACACCCAGTAACAAACAAAAATACCCTTCAATTTTGAGGGCTCCAACTTTGTCCTATTCTCTGATGGTACATGGATATACATTAGACCCCTGAAATATATGTAAATAGCCCACCTCTAGTTTCACTTTGTCAACACCACCTCAATAGTCTTATCCCCCAAGACCTTGTGAGGACACTTGTTTTGAATGTAAACCACTCTATTACATGCTTCTACCACAAGAACATATGTAGACATTGATCATGAATCATGGCTTTAGCAGCCTTGACAATAGCCTTGTTTTTCCTTTCATCAACCCCATTCCAGTGTGGGTTGTAATGAACTATTAACTCTTTCTTGATGCCTATCTCTCTGCAAAATTCCTTGAATGCATTAGAGGTATACTCACCGATATTATTTGATCTAAGGAATTTGACCTTGCTCCCTATCTGGTTCTCCATGAGAGCTTTGAATTCCTGAAACTGAGTGAGGTTTTCATATGGCCTTCATGAAGTAGATCCATGTCCCCCTGGAACAATCATCTATAAAAGTCACATAATAGTCCCACTCTAGGACCCCCTTGACTTAAGACAACACATAATTGAATGCACTAGATCCAACAACTCTTTGTACCTGGAATCACTGCTTGGGAAATCAATCTTGCATACTTGGCTAAAGCGCACCCTTTGCAAACACTTTACTGCTCCATGCTGAACTTCGGAAGACCAGTGACAATCTCTCGTAAAATAGGTAAAGCCATGCGATGCAAATGTGCCATCCACCATTGCCACAACTCGCACAAGTTGTCACTGTCATGAACTAATGCTCGTAGTGGTTGACCCCTCAACATATATAGGTTCCCTTCTCTCCTCCCAATCACTCAGCCTGTGCTCGAACTGGAATCTCTCAATCTGACAAATACTTGTCCATCTTTGACGAACACCTCATACTCATTGTCCTCCATAGGCTAGATTGTTAGAAGGTTCTTGGTCAATCTTGGAACAAATAATACCTCCATCAACTCTAAAGGCTCCTCTAACTCTAGTTTAAACTGGATAGTACCAATCCTCTCTATTGCACTCCTAGCATTGTTGCCAACCTCCACATGTAGCTTTGAGTCTAGTTCGAAAATATTGGTGGCCAAATCATGTGATCTTGTCATGTGATGAGAAGCACCACTACCCGTGGACTACACACTGTTGGATATGGTGCCAGAGAGGCAAGATACAAGCAAGAATTCCTTCTCAAATTTATTGGAAAATTCGCTCACTTATGTATTTGTTGAAGCTGCTGTTGAGTCTTCCTGTCTCCCCCCTTCGTTTTTGGACATAGACCTATACAGTGTGAAAATTTCTAAACAAAAATTCTATTACTGTAGTAACTAACTTATTTCACCTACTTATTATTCCCAATAAGTTATTTATGAAATCCCTTCAGTAAACATTAAAATAAATTCTACTGCAGATATCACATCATTATATAGAAATACATATATGCATAAGAATCAATCACATCAACACAATTATTTTTGGCCAATTGTCCCTGGAAAAATCCAATGCGGGAAAACCGGTGCAGCAAAGAAGGGTTTTATTAATCTTCAGCAGCAATCGCTTTTACAGAAAAATTTACGTAGACACTGGGAGAAAACACCCGAGACTTTTTCTCTGAGACTTTATGACACCTGGAGAGCTTTCTTTCTCTATTGCGTTAGCATTGCATCATTCTGCGTGGCTCTGCGTAGCTTTGGTCCCTCTCTACATCATCCCTATATCTCTTTGATCTACGTCTCCCTCTGCATTGTCTCTCAGAGTCCCTGCGTCACTTCTTCTGAGCTCCCTGACTGCTGCTAATACCCCCTCTTCCTCCACCCTATAGCTCTTCCTCTGAAATCGATCTCCTTCTCTTTGAGAATCAATTTTCCTTGAGACACTGAGTATCTGTTGGTGTATCTCCAAATGACCTTCATGTCTTCTCTTATACTTCTCTTGTTGACGAATCAATGGTCGAGATTAAGTCTCTAATCAATGACTAAGATTAAAACAGACTTGATCCTCATCTCTTAGAAGCTTCCCACCCTTATATTTATTAATACCCATTAATATTTTTATTTTCCTAAATTTAAACTTAGGAACCCATTAAAAATGTTAATTATTTTAATAACTCCTCATCCGGATGGAATTTCTCAAAATGATTTATGGGTTTCGGAGATTTCATGTGCCTTAGCCTGTCCACCAATTTTCATGGCTAGAGCACATCTGACGCTGCCACATATCAAGACTCCCTCTTAGCGAGGAATGTGCCCTACTAATGCTTCACCATTGGAAACATCACACTAATCCTCCACACCAGTACCTGTGCTGATGTCTGGCCTACTGCCTTACATCATCTGCACTGCTGCTTCCTGTACTGTTGCCCATGACACTGCTACTGTCACTGCTACATCTATACTGCAACTCCCTCTCAATCTGTTGCATCATGCTGCCCATAACATTGCCACTACTAAATGCTGCACTGCATAACCTGATAGTTATCCATTTCTGCTACTAAAATGGATTCTTTACCATCGCCATCTTCTCCCTGAAATAAACAAACTTAGTTCTTCCTAGGGCCTTGGTGAGGATGTCCGCCACTTGTTCTCCTATAAGAGTGTAGCTCAATTGTACTGCTCCTCGTTGGACATAGTCTTTGACAAAGTGACACCTAATATCAATGTGCTTCGACCGATCATGAAACACTGGATTTTCAGAGAGCTTAATGCAACTCTGATTATGACACATGATCTTGGTCACATCCATCCTTCTACTGAATAGGTTTACAAGTAATTTTCTAAGCCATATGGCTTTGCAAGAAGTTGTGCTAGCGGCCATATATTCTCCTTCAACTGAGCTTAGAGCTATGGATTTATGTTTCCTACTGTACCAGGAAGTCATCCGTGATCCAATGTTGAAACAGTACCCAGTGGTACTTTTCCGATTTACTAAACTTCTAGCCCAATCTGCGTCAGTGAACCCACTCAGTCTGATGTTATTGCTAGATTCTTCATGCAGTCCTTGATGGGCCTGGATGATCCTGTCAGGAAGAGATCATCCACATATAATACTAGGACTAGAGGCTCATTCTCTACAACTAGATAGTAGAGATTGGGATCTGCATCACTCTTGACGAACTCCATCTTCTGCAAGTATCCATCAATTCGACCATACCATGCTCTAGGTGCCTGTTTGAGCCCATACAAGGGTTTCTTCAATCTGTATACATGAGATTTCTTCTCACGTGTCTCAAAGATTTCTGGATGTTCAATGTATACTTCCTCTTCTATTACCCTGTTTAAGAATGTTGTCTTGACATCCATTTGATGAATCTCCCACCCCATCTGTACTGCAAGAGATATCATGGTTCTAATAGATGTATACCTGGCTACTGGGGCAAAGATCTCTTCGTACTCTATTCCTTCCTTCTGAGCATACCCCTTAGCCACAAACCTGGCTTTGTATTTCTCCACACTACCGTCTGCAGCATATTTGATCTTGTAGATCCATCTTGAACCTACCACTGATTTGTCCTAAGGCCTAGGCACCACTTCCTAGACATCATTCATCATTATAGAGTTGTATTCCTCCACCATCGCATCCACCCATACTTGATGCTGAATAGCCTCTTGAAAACTGGAGGGTTCCCCAACCTGAGCTACTAAGGCCTGGTATCTGTTTGGCTGTTTTCGCTCCCTTTTACTTTTCCTGGGTGCATCAATGAAATCTTCAGCATCCTGAAGAATCTAGCGGAGTTCCCGATTCGTTCTTCCTCTCTTAGTAGGTGCATCTGTCAGCTCGTCCTCTTCTTGTGTTTCCTCCTGTTCTGAATGAGAATTTCTGATACTAGCTTCCGTTGGTTGAAGTGGTTTGACCAACGACTCATCTTCTGACTGCTCCTCGGAAGGCATTTCTTAAGATTTTCTGAAAGCTCTATCCTCCAAGAACTTTACATCTCGTCGAACTACTACCTTCCTGCTCCCTGGAAGATACACTGTATATGCCTTAGCATTCTCGCTATATCCTACAAGATATCCTTTCTCTATAGTTTGATCTAACTTCTTCCTCTTCTCCTCAGGTATACGACAATATGCTAAACTCCCAAATATCCTGAAATGACTAACTTCAGGTGCCTTCCCGGTGAAGACCTGCTCTGGAGTAATCTTTCCCAATGCCCTATGAGGAGTTCTATTCTGGACATAGACTATCGTTTTGCATGCTATTGCCCACAAGAATTTTGGCATATCTTGATCATACATCATTTCCCTAGCTGCTTCCACAATAGTCCTGTTCTTCCTTTCTGCTACTCCATTCTACTCCGGATTGTAAGGAGTTGTTCACTTTCTTCTGATGCCCTCCCTAGCGCAAAAATCAGTGAAGTCCTTGTCAACATACTCTCCACCATTGTCCGAGTGCAACACTTTTATCTTCTTTCTTGTTAGATTATCCACTAGAGCCTTGAACTCTTTGAATCGACTGACAACCTCATCTTTGATTTTCAGAAAGTAGATCCAGGTCTTCCTGGAATGGTCATTGATGAAAGTGACAAAGTATTTGGCACCACTAAGAGATTTTGTGGGCATCAGTCCACAGATGTCTGAGTGTATCAATCCTAGTACACTCTTGGCCCTATTGTTACTTCTTGGAAACACTGCTTTGGCATACTTGCCTAGAGCACACCCTCTTTATACATCATCTCGTTCAGTACTAAGATTTGGAGCTCCTGTTATAGTTTTTCTGAGAATTCTTAGAGCCCCATGCTGCAAATGTCCCATCCTTCTGTGCCATAGTTCATCAAATCCTTGTCTCCATTATTGCCTATCAGTGCCATTGGTGATTCTAGCTGCAACCTGTACAACCTGTTACTTCTGATTCCGATCTGGACCTTCTTTTTCCAACTCGGGTGTTTGACATATACTTTCTCCTTAATGAAGAAAACATCATAGCCCTTGCTTTGAAGTTGAGATACAGAAAATAAGTTCATCCCCAGTCCTGGCACATGCAACACATTGGTAGCTCGAAACCACTCTCTTGTTTCTGTTTGAAAAACTATAGTACCTTTCCCTACTGGAGTACACTTTGCCTTATTCCCCATGGTGATTTGAAAATTCATCCTTTCTTCCTGATAATCTGAAAAACATTCTCAGATTCCTCTAATATGCTAAGAAGCTCCAGTATTTATATACCAAACCCCTGAGGAGGCAGAGCTTGCTACGCAAACGACTTCTTCTTCCAATTTGGAATCCAACATAGAATAATCGTAATTTCCGTCTCTTGTGCATTCTTCTGAAAATTTGCACGAGTCTCCTGGAGTGGATGCCTTTGCATCATGCTCTTGACCCATAATTGATTTTCCCTTCCTGTCGCTGAATCTTTGCTCTGATACCATGTGAAAATTTCTAAACAAAAATTCTATTACTGTAGTAACTGATTTATTTCACCTACTTATTATTCCCAGTAAGTTATTTATGAAATCCCTTCAGTAAACATTAAAATAAATTCTACTGCAGATATCACATCATTATACAAAAATAAATACATGCACAAGAATCAATCACATCAACACAATTATTTTTGGACAATTGTCTCCGGAAAACCCCAATGCGGGAAAATTGGTGCAGCAGAGGAGGGTTTTATTAATCTTCAGTAGTAATCGCTTTTACAGAAAAATTTGCATAGACATTGGGAGAAAACACTAGAGACTTTTTCTCCGAGACTTTCTGACACCCGCGAGAGCTTGCTTTATCTATTGCGTCAGCCCTACGTCATTCTGTGTGGCTTTTCACAACTTTGGTCCCTCCCCGCGTCATCATGCGTGGCTCTGCGCAACTCTGGTTCCTCCCTGCGTCATCCTTGTGTCTCTCTGATCTGCGTCTCCCTCTGCACTGTTTCTCAGAGTCCCTACGTCACTTCTTCTGAGCTCCCTAACTGCTGCTAATCCCCCCTCTTCCTCCACCCTGCAACTCTCCCTCTGAAATCGATCTCCTTCTCTTTGAGAATCGGTTTCCCTTGAGATCCTGAGTATCCGCTGGTGTATCTCCAAATGACCTTGAAGTTTTTTCTTATACTTTTCCTGTTGATGAATCAATGACTGAGATTAAGTCTCTAATCAACGGCTAAGACTAAAACAGATTTGATCCTCATCTTTTAAAAGCTTCCCATCCTTATATTTATTAATACGCATTAATATTTTTATTTTCCTAAGTTTAGACTTAGGAGCCCATTAAAATTATTAATTATTTTAATAACTCCTCATCCGGATGGAATTTTTCAAAACGATTCCTGGGTCTTGGAGATCTCATGTGCCTTAGCCTCTCCACCAATTTTCATGGCTAGAGCACATCCGATGCTACCACAAATCAACATACAGTGGCCAAATTTGTGGCATGCAAAGCACATGAATTTACTAATTTCCTTATTTTCTCCTGGTCCTAAGGTACTCCTTTCTATTGTACTCTTCTTCCCCCTCCCCTTCCTTGCGTGACTGAAAAGGTCAAGGTACTCATCATCACCCTTAGAGTGGCTCCCATGAAGAGACTCCTCTCAAACGTCCTCTTTTATAAAGTCATTCGATAACCTCTCCCAATTAGCTAGGTGCATACGTGCTATGATCCCTTTGACAAAGGATAACCATGGCCTAGAAAAGCCATTTAAGGTTGCCCTCACCATCTCTACATCTGACACGGCCTCCCTAATTGCAGCCAACTCATCTCAGACCTATGTGATCTTGGTGAGATATATAGCAATTATATTCAACTTGGACATCTCAATGTTTCTCAGCTTCTCCTTAAACACAATTTTCTTGTTTGCATTGTCACTCTAATATAACTTAGTTAGAGCCTCCCACATGTGAAAATTTCTGAAAGTACACATCAGAAATCCTATTGCAATCACTGGTTTATCATCTCCTACTTGTTTTTACATTCGACAAGTTATTTAATTATTTAAACACTGATGAAAAAAACTATTGCAGACTACACTGACATACAGATCATAAATTGAAACAAATATGAGACAAACACACAAGGGACATTGTTATTTTTGGATAACATGTCCCTGGGAAAATCCAATGCGGGAAAACCAGTGCAATAGATAGAGGGTTTGTATTATTAAGTAAGAAGAATCTGAGTACAATAGGTTGCCTCTTACACTGACTAACCTTTCAGAGAAATCTCGGCAACAAGAAATACATACGAGGCTTTACCTCGTTCTCCAAGTCACAACTGATCCACTGAGTGGCCTGACTACGGCCATCACTGCGAAAATCCCAACACAATCTCTGCTTGGGCCAACATCTTGCCTCTAGGAGACTGCATCACTCCTGCTAGATCGATTTGTTGGAAAAAGACTATTGTTCAACCCTCTCAGCTCAGAACCTTGCTTCTTCAACAAAATATCGAACTTCTAATGATTATCCTGCATTGCTACTCCAAGAGACCCTCTTGGCCTGCGTCAGCTCTACGCTGCCTCTCTGATGCTACTATTGCCTCTTTGCTTAGTACTCGTTGGCTTAGAACTCTTTTCAGATCCAACTCTCTGCTTTTGCCCCTCTCACTACAACTCAGATCACTAGTTCAATTTTCTCGGAAAACCACGCCCTAGAAAAACTGAACTGATTTGATCAACTTGGTGTATCTCCAACTGACCCTAAATTCTCCTCTTATACTTTTCTTGTTGATGAATCAACGGCCGAGATTAAGTCCCTAATCAATGGCTAAGATTAAAACAGACTTGATCCTTGTCACTTAGAAGTTTCTCACCCATATTCTTATTAATACCCATTAATATTTTTATTTTCCTAAGTCCAGACTTAGGAACCCATTAAAAATATTAATTGTTTTAATAACTCCTCATCCATGTGGAATTTCTCGAAACTATTTCTAGGTCTTGGATATCTTATGTGCTCTAGCCCCTCCACAAAATTTCGGAGCTAGAGCACATCCGATGCTACCCAAAATCAACACCACATTTCCTTGGTTGATTTCTGTCTGCAAAGATGAGGGGTCATGTGATTCTTCATCCCATTCAGAATGATTCCTTTGGCTTCCACATCTTTTGGTTATGGATGGGCAATTGTGAAGCATCTGTCAGAGGGATGAGTTATTGATCTACAAACTTCCAGATTCCACTCTCCACCAACACAAATGCTATCCTCTCCTTCCAAGGATTGTAGTTGGATGGACCCTCCAACCGATCTTCAAACCTTAATCCTGTTGCAACCATCCTTGCAAACCTCCAATTCAAAATACTCAAAACCTCAGAAAATATACTGCTTGAAAAATAACAGGTTCCTGCTGTAAAACTTTATGACAGTTTGTTCTTCCCCTCAGAGTTGCCAGTGCTTTAATACTGTGTTAAATTTTATTACCAAGTCTGTTTTATTTTTCCTCAACAATTAATTTATACTCAAAATATATTTTTGCTCAGTAAAATTCTGAAAATTGATAGAAAATAAATACACTGGTATTTTTAACTTAAGATATAAAATCACAGCAGAAATAAAATATGAAAATCAATCACAGGAACAGTAGAAAATTCTTCCCAAACAAATTCTCCTTCACTCTCTTAAATTTGGAAAATTAGGGCCTTGACCCACAGATTTCGGCCTCTTCGAGAAATTCAGCCCCCGGAAATTCACCCTCACTGGAATAATCGGACTTGGAAATCTCAGCTCCTCTACCTGCAAAAATCGAACTCCTCCTCCACCTATATGGCTCCTTGTGCACTAGGAAACTTGGCCTCCTTCCTCTGCACAAACTTGGCTAGAAAAACTCTGCTTCTCTTGATTGGTTTTGGCATGCTCCAAAATCTTGTCCTTTCTCTCAAAAAACTCGGCCTCCCTGAATTTCACTTCTGAAAATTCCTTGCTGCACACCTTTTGCTTCTCTTTAGTCCTCGAGTCTCTCACTCCTTGAGAAAATTGCTTTCTCAATCACAATGTATCTTTCACCTCTCCTTTAGTATTATTTTATAATTTCATTAAGCCAAATCCTTAACCCTAATCTCCTAAGTGATCAATGGCTAGGATTAGATCCTAAGGCTCACTGCAGATCAACGATAGAGATTAGATCTAAGTCATGCAAATAATTTAATTAATTATGCTTAGAAACTTGGTTTATTAGTCAACTTTCATTATTCAAATAATTAATGTACTTTTCCAATTGTAAACTTAGTATACAAATCATAATAATCACTTACTCCTCTCAAGCAAGCACCTAAAGAGGCAATTTGACACCTTCTACATGTTTCACACCTAGCCTATGTAGAAGCACCTGTCCAATCTAATAACATTAACAATTCTTATTAAAGGATATGAGGTTTTTATCAGGGAAGGAGTAGACTGTGCTGGAAGAATGGTTCCCTTGAAAAATCAGCATCTGTTGGAAATGGAATATGCAGGAAGAATATAGATAATAGGATGCTGAGGATTAGTGTCCCTGTTAGCATCAAAGAGCTATTTTGTTGGTCTTCTCATGGTTCAATCTGTCAAAAAATTACAAAATGGTAATTTGCAGGTTCAAGGCTATAAGAGAGCTGCAATTATATAAATTTCTGTTATTATTGAATTAGGTTACATCCAGAATTTCAGCACCTAGCTTTTACCTGTGGATAAAGCTGTGAAGGGTAAGCACAGAAATATGAATGTATTTGTTGTTGACTTGGACAAAAGCTTGCTTCAGGAGGCCTTTTGCAGTGACCTGCACATCAACAATTTTGCTTAGGCCAACCTATACATTAGGTATTTTGGTTGAGCGATCTGTGAGAAAATCGTAACTGTGAAGTGGCCAACTTGTATTTGTGGGAATCTAAGGGCCGCACTCTACTTGTTTAAGGAATACCCAATATAAATACTGGGCCTTATTTCAGTCAGTCTTCTTCATGCATGTTTAAGGGCTGTACACAGTGTGTGGTACAGGGAATATGTATATGTATTGGTTGTATTTTCACTTACTTGTAGCAGTACCTTCTTTCATGAGATGAGAATTCAATGATGCACAGCAAATGCTGTTCACATCTCTGTTGATAAGATAAAATAAGATATGATAATTATATTAATGTTTAACGAATGACCACAAAAGTGCATCAATGGGACTGAAGAGTACAACCAGTATGAATACAATGTAGGAGTGCAAGTGAAATACTGAAAATAATATAAAGAAATAAATCTACACAAGTATAGTATCAGAACATGTGTAAAACCTTTGATTGGACTCTGCTTGAGATAATGATGGACAGAAGACATTGTATTAGTATGCTGTTCCAGATCTGTCCTAAAGAAGCAGTGTTATAATCTAAAGCAGCACTCATGTTGCCTTTGAGTTGGATTGTGGCCTTGTCTTTTAAGTTTTAACCTTCAATGTTTGCAACTTTGCACCCAAATAACCAAAATGTGTTTGCAAAAGCTTAATTGTTTCCAATGCATGTGTAGTGCTGGATTAGACTCTTAATTTTTGCATGACATCAAGGTCGAGTCAGCATGCAAACTGATGTACACTTTTAGTGTTAATTTGATATGAAGTTCTGTAACGAATAAAATATATATAAATAATATAAATATAAATAATTAAGATAAATCATAAATAATAATTAGTTAAGCTAGTAATTAGGCTGAAGAGGCATGTCTAATAAGACATGACTCTTCATGAAGAGACACTTGTTTAGTATATAAGCAAGCCTCTCGTTCTCATTGTAATTGATCATCATAATTCATTCTTATTCATTTTATTTAGTATAATATCTATATCCTAAATGGATATCTTGACGTTCCAAGTCTTTTGGAGTAATTAATTTATAGAAGGAACTTTGTTCGCTTCATTTGGTATCAGAGTAGTTCAGTCCTCTAGGTTGCTTAACCGGTGCACAAAGCTCGTTCTCCGATCCAAGTCTTTGGCTATCGACTCTTCGTCAAATTTATTGCTGTTGCAGTTCAAGCTTTTCGCTAAATATTTGGGAGTTTCTTCTTTTCTCCGTTTTTCTAGGCCTTTGGCCATAAAAAGATAAATTAACCAAAAAAAAATATAAGGAATAAAATAAAAAAGAAGAAGAAGAAAAAAAGTAAAAGAAAAAACAAAACGGATACAAAATCTCATACCAAGTATATTTAAAACTTTTTACATGGAGAAGCCTGTGGTTTTAAAAACAACCCATGGTAATAGCCCATGGTATTTTAAAAGTTAAAAAAAAACAGGGATACAAAAGCTCTTACGTGAAAGGTAAATTATATAATATATTTATATAAAATAAATATATTATATAATTATATAATATATATAAATTAAAATTATATAATATATATAATTTTTTTTATTTATAGAAAAAGTTATTATTATATAAATTTTTTTATTAAAAGAGTGAAAAAAGAAGAAGAAGAAGAAGAGAATATTTGAAATATATATATATACATGATTTTTATAAGAGCGAAGTGGAATATATTTTATAGATTAAGAGAATATATAAAATAAAAAAATAAATAAAAAAAAGAGTGATTTAAAAAGGTATTTAATATTTAAAGAGTAAAATGGAGACTAGTAATGAAAGGTTTCCTAAAACCTTATTTAAAATTTAAGGATCGCTCGCAAGAAGAGATATCATAATCACTATCAGTGCTGCTGAAAAAAGTAATTATGCTAGTCTTAAATGTGCTAACCAATTGGTGATTCCTGAATCAAATATAGTTGAAAAGAATATTCTTGGCGAATATGACAAACAATATGACATAAGCAATCTACACCTAAGTATTGGAGATTACACTTTTACCTCACAATTCACCGTGAAAACCTTATATTCTAACGATAGTGACATTGTTTTGGGATCACCATGGATGGAAACTCTAGGTTCCTTTATTCTAAATACAAAAAAAAGTTTTTGACATTTTCTTACAAGAAGAAGAAAATAATGCTCCAAGATTTTACATTGAAACCAAATTCAGTAGTGCCAGAAGATATCTCAGATATTTCGAAAGTAATTTCTCAAGAAGGTAAAAAAGTATTACAAAATATGCAAAACGAAATTAATAAAATCACTGTTGACAAAAATGAAGAAGTTTCTCGACTTAAAAACCATAGTGAAAAATTGCTGACGCAAATTAAGAAACTTAAGAAGGATAAGAAGTCATTAGAAAGCTAGGTACAACAACTTATCAAGAAGGAAGCATCAAATGTAGGAATTCAAGTTGATGACAAAACAACAAATATCGATTTAGTGAATGTCACAACTCAGGAAGAAAACAAGCAAGTTGAAGAAAACATGCGCTGGGATGTTGCAATTCAAACAATGAACATCCCTAGTGAATGTTTCATAACCAACTCAACAACATCTTCGCCAGAAGAAAATATAAAAATTGGCACATGCCCAGTAAGGAAAAATCAAACAAAAAAAGTTCCATATCGGCATCCGAATCATGAGAACAGACGAATCAACCATGCTACATATTTGAACCAGTCAGAACCGAAACAACAAACTAATGTTCCAGAAAAGAGTAATGTAACCTCAACCCAGTGCTACGAGGACAAGTCGTTACAAAATTCCAGTGATCAGAATGCTATACAGAAGATTAATCTCGGATGGTCTGATCCCTTCTCGGTGCGACAATTTTGTTTGTCACTTAGAAGATCATATCAGCTTGTATCGACGAAGATGATTGTTCCAAGACAGAAAGACTTTCGAAGCCGAAAAAGAGATCAAGCCTTTTTCATTGACAAGCTTTGAGGACAAAGCTCTTTGAGGAAGGAGGCAATGTAACGAATAAAATATATATAAATAATATAAATATAAATAATAAAGATAAATCATAAATAATAATTAGTTAAGCTAGTAATTAGGCTGAAGAGGCATGTCTAATAAGACATGACTCTTCATGAAGAGACACTTACTTAGTATATAAGCAAGCCTCTCGTTCTCATTGTAATTGATCATCATAATTCATTCTTATTCATTTTATTTAATATAATATTTATATCTAAGTAACTAGATTCGTTATATAGGGGCCACGTGTTCGAATCCGGCGTGTTGGACATGATTCGGCCGAAAAACATGTCCAAAAAACATGACATGTCGAATCCTATGAGGACACGTCGAATCCCAAGCATGTCATGAAATTCACTAGCGTGTCCTGATTTTTCACAGCGTGTACAGGATTCATTTAGCGGAAAAGTGACCTGTGTTTGTCCGGACCATCTTTTGGAAGATATTTACTGGTTGCATTTCCTTTATTTCTAGCAAGATATAGTGTAACACAGTTAGATGTATACTGGAAATCCTAAATGTATAGTGGAAGTCGGATTTGAGTAAATATTCAAGATGTACTTATTAAGGTTTTGTTCATGATGATGTCAATCAAGTAAGTTATTTGAACGAGATGTTTTGATTGAGGAATTTTTCAACTATAGGATCATAAGATAGCCTTTTTATTTGTAAGTCATTAATGGTGGTTTCTATTTTTCCTTTTCTACATGTATCATCCAGATTTTCAATAGAATGTTTCACATTCTCTTTGATTGGACTTGGTTTTCTTGTTTCCATATCTTTTCTGGGCGCAACTATGCACAAAGTTGCAGTGTGTGTATGGTTTACAACTTTTATGTGAAATAACATGCTATTGAGGCTTGCCCCACATTGCAAAATATGGGGTAATTTAAATCCTTTTATCCCAGGTCATTGATTAGAAACATAAACAAAATCGACCTAATGCCTCCACAATCACATTCTGCTCCGGCATAGATTGTGAATTTCCACTTGATACCATGCTCTCTGCAAAATGAGTCAATCTCATTAGTGTTGTACCTATGTTGCCAGGAAACATGGGTGCGGGGACGGGGACGGGGACGACATTTTTGGAAACAGGGTGCGTGGGTTCGTCGGGTAATATAATAATATTAAATTTTAATAATTATATTTTATAAATTATAAATTTGTAATTAATAATATATATGAAATTTGAATTTGTATATTTTTTCAACTTTAAACAAGAAAACTTTAATGATAATCATTTAAACATGTTTAGTCTCTCCCATATAAAAACACAATTTTTTCATAAGAGATTCTTCTCAACCTGATAGTGGTCTAGACTTTTCTTGATATCTAATCATCCACCTGCCCCATGCATGGTGTGCTCTGTGGTAAAGCAATCCCAAAAAGTTAAAACAGTGGCAGCCTTACCCTTCCACAAAACACGCTTATTCATTTAGGCATATTTTCCTAGTTTTAATCTTAACATGATGTTATCAGAATGCTGTGAGAAATTGGAAGATTTTGATACTTAATTTAGCCATTTTCCAAAATAGCCCTTTGCCATTTAACAGCATCAGCTGATTACAGCTTATGGCTGGTCGCAATCCTACTTTCTATTTGACCAAAAATGTCTGAACCTGTACGCGTGCATTTACAGTTTATAACTTGATGGTTATTAACTTATTTGGCTTGGGAATGAATGTTTCATAAATTCATTCCAAATTGATTTACAAGAATCTGCAGGCTCAAATTACAGAGTAAGAGGTCTCTTTTCCAGTTCTGGTTTCGATGCCATATAATATTAAAGGCATTGAAGATCCACAAATACAGGAGATTCATAATTTACATTGAGACTCTAACAAACTTTGGGCATAAGTTTTGAAATTGTTTTTATAAATTTATAGCATAAGACTAATGGAGACACTGATCATAAGAATCTCCTGCGGTAGGAAGGGACTCATGAATGTGCAAACAGCTACCCTTTTTTTTCCAACTATGGTCATCACCTTATTAAATATTTCCACAAAGCTACAGCCGATATGATATGATATTCTGCTTGTGGGATTGTACACCCATAATGTTCCTTTTATAATATTGAGATATCATAATCATATATGATTTCAGAATACTGTGTCGCTCATAAGTTTTGAAAAACTTATCACTGTTGATAAAGTTTTACAATGATTCATTACCCATGAGCAGCACGTCATGCACACAGAGCAATGCTAAGGCATGTGAAAAAAGACAGTCTTTGGAAACTGTAATCTTTGGAAATGATGGCAGAAAATTTCCTTGAGAAACATTCAGAAGACCTTACAACCATCTCTGAAGGACAAACTAGACCAATGACCATCAATGACTCCAAAAATGATATCATTCGTGTATGGCATATATTCTATATTCTATGGCATATCATTCGTTTATGGCATATCATTTTTTAAATTTCAATAAAAAATTATTATTTGAAAATTAAATTTTTAATATAGTTTTTTTATGAAGAACCCAAAGAACCCGAAGAACCCAAAGAACCCAACCCGAAGAACCCGAAGAACCCAAGAACCCAAGCACACGAAGAACCCGAAGAACCCGAAGAACCCAAGAACCCAAGCACCCGAAGAACCCAAGAACCCAAGAACCCGTTAAAGGAAAAGAACCCAATTTTTTTTTTTGAAGAACCCGGTTCTTCTGGGTTCGTCTGGGAAGAACCCGTACCCGAATCAGGTACTTGGGTGCGGGAACCCGGGACGGGTTCGAGAACCCCACCCCCGGGTGCAGGTACCTGTGCAACACAATGTTGTACTCTCCACTAATATTAGATTTCAATGCCTCGAGATATTTATTACTTTGCTTTAAACAGAAATGTGTTGTCAGTGTGTTTATCTTACTATCTTGTAGTTGTAAGTTGTCTTTCAGTTATGAATTATGAATCATGATTTATGTGACCAGTACCACTGACATGTATTTGAATTTTGTATGTACTATGCATGCTATAGATGAAGATCTATGTTTGAAACATTGTTTTAAGAAACAGCCGTTTCGATACCGAAACGACTGGGTTGATCTGAGCCATTACCCTCTGCTGTGACTTGGCCCTTGGAACGGTTCGACTGGCCGAGTCAGCCATGACTCGGCCAACTAGGCTGTTTCCGTTACGACTCGGCCGAGTCGCAAAAAAATGCCTAGGCACACGTCAAACTGCGATTTAATAAATTTTTAATGGATTTTTAAAGTGTTTTTTGGTTGGTTTGGACTCCAAGGAGTTATATGAATTTGCTAAATGACTTTTGGGGTCCATTTCCCCCTCCCAAACCCTATTTAACACACCTAAGTGCTCTCATTCTCTCACAGCAATCTTATGCATTTGAGTGAGAGTCTTCTTTGAGAGTTAGTGAGCAGTTCTTGAGCTTGTTTTGGAGCAGCAGTGAGGAGTCTTGGAGGAGCATTGTAGCTGGAGTGAGGAGCTTCTTGGGCAGCCATTTGGAGCAGCATTGAGGAGCTGATTCTTGGAGCAAGCTTGAGGAGGTAGTTTGTGCCTGGAGGTATTTTTTTCACCTCTATAAATCTGTTTTTGCTTACTAAATTTTAGATGCATATCTAAAAAGCTTAGAGAGTGTTTTTTGTCAAATAAATGAACATTGAATCAAGGTTTTTTCTTTCATTTTTAGATTGTTTGCTTTCATTTCCTAGTCAAAAAATGGCACCTAGAGCAAGAGATCTTGCTTGGGCATATGTTGAAATGGTTGATAGTCAAATGCAATGCAAATTTTGCCATAGGAAAATTAAGGAAGGTCCTGGGGGCATTAATAGGCTGAAACAACACTTGGTAGGGATTAGAGGCCAAATTACCCCATGTACCTCACCAGAAATTGGGGAGATTAGGAAGCATTTGTTGGCCAGCTTTGAGAAATTTAAAGAAGATAAGGCTAGGCAAAGAGACATACAGGCTGAAATTGGGAGGAAGAGGGAGATACAAAAAATGATGGCTACCAACCCCCATTATGATTTTGAGGGTTCTTCCTCTATCCCTCAAACTGATACATCCAACCCTTTCCGATATGTTCCTCCCTCTTTTGGTTCTGTTCAAGATAAGGGAAAGGGTAGAATGAATTTGAAAAAGGGTGATGTGACTATCAAAAGTTATTTCACTCCCTCCTCTCCATCAGATGCACATGGTCCTGAAGTTAGTAAAACTCAAATGCAGCCCACTTTAGATGACCATTGGAAGAAAGAATTGAGGGAGACTGCTTGTGAGTACATAGCTAGATGGTGGTATGATGCTGATATCCCCTTTAATGCTGCTCGTTCACCATATTATGAGCCTATGTTTGATGCCATACATGCTGCTGGAAAAGGCTTCAAAGGCCCTACTATGCATGAGCTAAGGGGGTTTCGTTTGCAGAAAGAAATTCAATCCATTAATGAGTATTTGCAAGAGTTCAAGGACTCATGGGCAAGAACAGGGTGTACCATCATGTCAGATGGATGGACTGATCAAAGAAACCGTACCATCATAAACTTTCTTGTCTTCTGCCCACAGGGAACCATGTTTTTAAAATCAGTTGATGCATCTGATAAGGTAAAAGATGGCCACTTGTTTCAGCTATTGGATCAGGTTGTTAAGGAGGTGGGGGTGGCTAATGTTGTTCAAATCATCACAGATAATGCCTCTAACTATGTTCTTGCTGGTAAACTGTTAGAGGAAAAACACAAGACCATATTTTGGACCCCATGCGCTGCACATTGCATAGACCTCATGCTTGAGGATATTGGAAAATTAGATTGGGTCAAAAACACTATAGATCATGCCAAAAGCATAACAAAATTTATCTACAATCATACATTGGTTTTGAGCCTCATGAGGAAACACACTGGGGGCAAGGATATTATTAGGCCTGCCATCACTAGATTTGCTACACATTTTTTGACATTGCAATCTATGCTTTCCCAACATAGAAACTTGCAAAAGATGTTTTCCAGTGATGAATGGAATCAAAGCAATTGGTCTAACAAACCGGAAGGAAAATAATTGAAAAGGAAAGTCCATGAAGAAACTTTTTGGAGAAAGGCAGCAGAGATTGTGAAGCTTGCTGAGGCACTAGTTAAGGTGTTGCGGTTGGTGGATGGGGAAAGGTTGGCTATGGGCTTCATTTATGAGGCTATGGATCAAGCAAAGGAGCAAATAAAGACGGTATACAAGGATAGAGTGGCAAAGTATGGGCCTATTTGGGCAGTCATTGATGAAAGATGGAACAATCAACTCCATCGCCCTATACATGCAGCTGGGTATTTTTTGAACCCACGGTATCATTATAAAGCTAAGGAGTCGGGAGCTTTGAGGGGGGAGGTTAGAGATGGACTGATTGATTGCATTGATCGCATGATCCCATTGGAGTCTGATCAGCTGGAGATACACCGACAGGCCAATATCTTCAACAATGCATCAGGTACCTTTGGGAAGAACCTAGCAAAGATTGCAAGAGAAGCAGATGAGCCAGGTAAACAAAAATTTCAATTTTCAAATTCTTAATAGTTTTACTTCTTCTTTTTTTTTAAGTTTGTTAAATCGTTGATAATTTGAAAGTTAGATATAATTTGTAATTTTGTTGAGCTAACTCATTACACTCCTATGTTTTTTGCAGCACAATGGTGGGAGGCCTTTGGTGGCCATTGTCCTAAGTTGCTAAGGTTTGCAATTCGTATTTTGAGTCAAACTTGCAGTGCATCCGGGTGTGAGCGCAATTGGTTTGTCTTTGAGAGGATTCACACAAAGAAGAGAAACCATTTGGATCAAAACAGTTAAATGATCTAGTTTATGTCCAATACAACCTTCGGCTCAGATGAAACCATTTGCTGAACAAAAGACTTGATTCAGATCCCGTTGTGTTGGAAGACATTGATCCAACATCAGATTGGGTAGTGGAGAGTCGTCCAGCAGAGTTTGATCCTGATGAGGATCTTGATTTAGATTTAGATTTCGAGACATCAGTTGAACTTGAACATGCTGTTCAACTTCAGCCTGTTCAGTTGAATGCAGATCCCAATCCACCAGCCTCAGTCTCACAGCCAGCAAGGACTCCAGTTGTAGGTGCTTCCTCTGCTCAGCCACGACAGAAGCGCAGCCGCATATCTACTCTATCTTAGCTTGCATCTGCTGCAGTTGCACAGCCTGCTAGTGGTACCACTTCTACAGTTGCAGTTGGAGATGATGATGATGAGGAGGAGCCATGGGGCCCCCTGTCTGACTCTGATGATGATGATCCAGAGATTGATCGACATGATCTTGGCTCCTCTGGCAGTAGCTACTAGCCAGTACTAAGTATTACTAGTACTGGAGTCTGGTCACCGTCACAGTTTACTTTTGTTGTAGAGGCCATTTCTAGCCTCCTTGGTTATGTGTTTTTTGTTTTGAGTCTTTGATCATGTCTGACAGTTGACTATGTATTGCCATTGGGTACCATTTTGATATAATGGATTGGTTCATGAGTCTACTTTGATCATATGTTGTCTTCCATCTATATTATAATGTTGTGTGTTTGGAAACATGAATGAAAATCTTTAAAATTATGTTTAAAATCTTTAAAATTATTTTTTTTTATGAAAAAAATAAATATTTAATGTATTTTTTACAACGACCGAGTCATTGAAATCGAGCCGGCCGGGTCATTACCATTTCGGAGTCGAAGTGGAGTCGATCCTTGGCGGAGTTGGAGTCGGAGTCGAAGTTTTAAAACTATGGTTTGAAATCAATAAATTTGTATCATTAATTAAAATTTATGTAAGAAATATCTAATTTTTAATATATATATATTTTTTAATAAAATAATATATAATGAATCCTACATGGCCTGTTCCTAGGGGTCAACGTGTCCAAATCTGACACCGCGAATCCCGAATCCTCGTGTCAGGTGACTTAGATTTATATCCTAAATGGTTATCTTGACGTTCCAAGTCTTTTGGAGTAATTAGAAGGAACTTTGTTCGCTTCAAGTTCATGCTAATTTACCCAACAGTTGGACTGTCTGGGCTTCACACATTGAGTTCTATATTCAGTACACAGATTACATGGAAAGAAAAAGTTAAATTTGTTCATTATGCCTGCATGCTTTTGCATTGTTTCTGTAGGATATTGCATTTCACAGAATGCCTGACCTTAAAAGGAAGGCATCTTATTATATTTGTCTATTTTCTTTTCAGAGGACAAAGAGATGTTGCTAATAATATCTGAATATTTTCCAGGTGCTCGGTTCAGTAGGAGTCTTTGGTAATCCAATGGGCTTTGCAAGAAGTCTTGGGTTTGGTATTAGAGATTTTATCTCTGTGCCTGCAAAAAGCATTGTCCAGGTTACTGTTTTCTTCCAGCTTGAAGCCTCTATTGACTAAAATCTTGAGATTTGTCCGTAATTAGTGTTCTTAAACTTCTTTTCTTTTGCAGAATCCAGGTGGGATTGTTACAGGCATGGCACAAGGCACAAGGAGTCTTCTCAATAACACAGTTTTTGCAGTAAGCAATGCTGCAGCCCAGTTCAGCAAGGCAGCTCGTAAGGTGAGTTTCAACATTTATGCCTATTCAAATCACTTATGATTATTTATGATTGTGCACTTTATTATGTACTGCCTCCTTCAGTAATTATGTGGCCAAAAGAGAGATGAAACAGAGTCTGAAAAAGGTGTTGCTAAAAGATAGAATCAGACTTGTCTCTGATACCAATGTAATGAACAGTAGTTAATTAACTAAATACCCAACATAAGAAGGACAAGGAGTTGAAATCCATATAGGATGTTTATTATACATTATTAATAGTTGACTGTTGAATATGACTCATGAGGTAATTTGATGCAATACCATGTGATGGTATACAAGGAGAAGAACTCTAACTCTCGAAGCAAAAGTTTGAGATGATGGAAATTCCCCTAATTGGAGGTGAGGGGAGGAAGGACTTGATGAATTAGAGCTTCTATCTTCTTTTCTCACGGATCTCATTTTTATTTAATGCTGCCATTTATGTATTGCTTCCATATCTTCATGTAAAGGGTTGTTTTGCTTATATTAGAGGGCTCTGCTTTGCTGAAGAGCAAGGTGAAGTGTGGTCTCAAAACCCTTTTCTCTTCATTGACATGAAAGTTAAATGTGATATATTCAGGGGTTGCTCATTCAATAAAAGGTTGTGTCATTTACTTTAATCCTACTTTTGATATGTTATGTGGCTGCAAGAAGCTTATGGATATGTTGCATCTTTGTTGAGCATTTGGCGTGGCCTTTACAATTATATCAATAATCAGATCTATCCTTCATTGATAATACTTCTTGTTTGGTGGTTTTATCACATGTTCTTTATCTGTTTTCAAGTTCCATTTGTTGCCTAGACTCTGTAACCCAAGGATAAAGCACCAGATCCTGTTTGGCTTCCCACTTTATATCTTAAAAATCTAAATATTACTAGTATGCAGGTCTAGTTATGATTTCAGTATTTACAGAACAGATCGGTTGTCTTTAGTGATTGCCCCCTTTGCCAAAGAAGTGTCATCCTAAGCTGAGGAGAGCGGTCACCGAGGTGAGAATGGGTGATTTCCTAAAGTTTCGCTAGGGTTTGTACTTGATGGTTAGACTTATCTGTGAAGTGCAGATTTTAAGGGTAACAAAATGGTATTGTTGTCTAGGATAAAATCCCTTTCGTTGAATTAGTAGACATGTTATAGTGATACGATGAGGTTTTCTTTTCGAGGATCTTTTTGAATTTTTCCTTATCTAGTGACTCCACAATATTTTTAGAGACATATTCTATGAAGAATGAGTAATGGAAATGACCCACTAATGGCAAGTTATGAAGGGATGCTAAGTCCTTGTGGCACAAATTCCTTCATGTTAAAAAGGAAGAACATGAACATCATTGGAAATTTCATCTCAAGTTCATCAAGGCACATGTGGTGATCCATCCTTCGGTAAATAAGGTTTGTCTTAAAAAGTCTTATATCAATGTATTTGATTCAAAGTTGTCATTTTTCTTGGAGAGGATGTGCATTGAAGATATTAAAACAAAATACTTCGCCATCCATGACATAGAAAGAGTTCTTAATCTTAGGAGGAATTATGGAATGGAAATTTTCGAAGAACGATTCAAGTTGTTGGAATATTTCAAATTACTTAAGCTAGAGAAGTTTTTTTGTAGTGAGTGTGAATCTCCTCATGAGGAGGAATGTTAAAATTGGCAACTAGGGCCAAACTCCATGTAGGTCATGTTATTGATGGAAACTGATATTTTTCTTGGATCCCTCTCGTTGAGAGGTGTAGGATTGATCTAAAGATCATCCGATTCCGATAAGTATTCATGGAGATATGAATTTATTTGTGTTATGGGACAATTTGTCAAGGTTGGCCAGCAACCAAATAAACCCCACTTGTGCTCAACATTTTAGTATAAATAGAGGTGGCCTTCAAGTCATTTTCAACACACTTGGGATCTCCTCCTCTCTACTTGTCTTTGGGTTTTAGTAGGAGGAGAGATACAAAGGGATAACGTTGCCCTAATCTGGAGGGCAGAATCTGGAACTGCCAGGAACTGTGGGAACTGCCGGGAATTGTCAGAACTGCCAGAAATAGCGGGAATAGCCGAAACAGTTGGAACTTCTCGGAAAGCTGACGCAGAAGGCAGAAGCCAGAACTGCCCGGAACTACCGGGAAACACCGGAACTGCTGAGAATAGCTGGAATTGCCAGAACTGTCGGAACAACCGAAATTGCCGAAACTGCCGGAACAGCCAGAGCATCTATCTCCGAAGGAGAGCAGCATGCAAGGGAAAACTAACTAACATTGGGACAGTTGTATGGTACTTAGCAACAAATAGAACATGCATGCAATGTTACAACTAGCATGCAAGGGACAGCTAGCATGCAATAGCAAGCATGCAAAGGACAACAAGCAAGCAAGATGCAGCGAGCACATAGGTCAGTTTGGCAACATGGTGCAACAATGGCACATAATGCGGTATAGTGATGGGTATAGTCATGATGAATGAAGCATGATGAGATACAGCATAGTGATGATGGGTGCAACACGGTGAGGTGCAGCATGATGACAAAATGTAGCACGACGATAGGTGAAAGAGTCACCTTGGAGAATCAGTTGAAGCAGCATGTCTTCAACTGATCTCATGTATCATCTTCTTAGAGATGATCTATGCCCTTATCTAGATAAGTCAAAGTGTTGACTTCTGTTGTAAACATACTATCTCTCTCTCTCTGCCAAACTATTGAAGAACATATAAGAAGAATTGATCAAGGGTTTCCCCACATTGTGGTTTGTCCTTGGCTAGCACCACATCTTGTGTCCTCTTGTCTTGACTTGTCTTCTGCGATTTATGTTTATGTTCTATCTGCAGTTTACTTTAATGCTAATGTGATTGCTAATCTAGAAAAGATATTGAGCTCATTGTGAAAATTGAAATAAATTGCTCCAAGCGTAGAACATACCTAAAATTAACATGGTATCAGAGCTGAGGTGAAGACAATGCCCAAGCAAGAGTGAAAGAGCAATCACTAAAGACAATTGGGAAAGGACGAAAGGATCATTGGATTCCTCATCCCTCTTCAAATTCACCGAGGGTGAAGTCGAAGCAGAGAATATTATCAGAATGGCACAACGGAAGTTTCTGATGGCCTACCTAAAGATCACTTCATTAGGAAGTTTGGATCTAAGGGTGGAAGGAAAGGCAGATGCCTTGGTTGCAATAAGTTCGGGCATTATGCGAAGGAGTGTTCGAATGACAGAGACACATCTCTTGATGATGATAACAATCATTCCAGGGACATCTTCAATGATCAAAGGAATGACAGGTAATGCAGGTCATCAAGGAAATGACCGTGTTGACCACTACGTGTCAACTACCCATGGTAGTACACCCCCTTTTCTTCACAAAAGGGATAGCGCTTGATTGACGTGTCTGTGCCATTCGACAGTCATCATCGACTTGATCATATTATGTTGTAAACCCAGTCTGCATGTATGAATTGTAAATGATCTTAGCAGATATGAGTCATGTATGTAAATTGCCTAGGTGGACCTAATTTTCTAGTGATAATCTACGTTCCGGAAGGTTTTTTGTCTCACTGATCCATGATCGGCAGAGTTTTCCTTCAGCCTAACCCCAAAGCCGGAATGGATTTTGTCATTAGAATCTTAGAGGAATCCTAGTATGTTAATCTGCTAGATTATATTTGGTCGCAGAACTGGGTGGTCGATGAGGGTCTATGTCAAATGGGTTTTCCCCCTTTGAGATGTAAAATTGTAAAAGTCATGATGTAAAGTGTCTTGAGGGTTAGAAAATGTTTTAATCCCCTCATAAGTCCTAAATCCTAAGTCCTAGGTGATTTTTCCAAAGGCTAAGTTCGATGATCCATTTAAAAATAAAAATAAAAATAAAAACAAAATAAAAAATATAAGATATAAATAATTTAAAAAAATATAAAAAATATAAAAAACTAAAAATAAATAAATAAAAATAATAATAATAAAAATTTTAATTTAAAAAAATAATAATAAAATTAAATTAAAAAATAGATAAATAAATAAAAATTAAAAAAGTAATAAAATAATGAAGTAAAATAAAATAATAAAATAAGTCTAAATTTTGAGAAAACAAATGCAAAATTTTAATTTTTAATTTATTAAAATTTCGACGGATGAGATTAAAAGATATCTTGATCCTCATCGACGGTCGAGATCATTTTGACATGGATCACTCGAATTAGCCGTTGGGAATTTTTCCTTTAAATAGGGTGCTAGGGGTCATTTGAGATAAGATTAGATCTGAAAGTCTGGTGCTAAAGAAAGCTCTCTTGTAGTCATTTTTTGTGCAATAAAGAAAGACTTTGGGGTTAAAAATCTTGCTGGTGTTACTCTTCTGAAAATGCTGTAAGATGATTTATTTTTCTGCATAATTTTATTTTCAGCTATTGATTTTAGCTTGATGAAGATTGATTCAGGCACAGGTATCTTGTCTGATCTCTGGGGTTTGAATGATAGTTTAGATTCTGAAATATAATGGCAGGTATCTCCATTTGATCTGGGTTTCACTATTGTTTTCTCCCTCTATGTTAATGGTTGATTTTAAGCTGTGTAGGAAATCCTTTTTTTTAGATTACCGGGCGTTAGGGGAAGTTCTCGGCTGAACCAGCCAACTCCCGGATTGTGTTTTCTGAAAGAGCCCAGCCAGTTCTTGATCCCGGGCTTATCATTTGAAATTTTTTATGAATGCATGCAGGGTTTTCTGAAGTGTCTCACATTAAAATTAAATTCTGATAATATTATTGTGATTATTGACAAATCTGGCTGCTTAAGAGTCGAAAATCTGTAAATTCGTAGCTGGTTTGAAGGGTTTTATTTTTTCCTTGCACATATTGTTTCTGGGTATTTTGTTTTGCCATTGCAGGTTACAAGTCTGGAAAATTTTTGTGGGGTTTTCAGCAGGCAAATCTGTAGCAACAGGATCCTAAAAAAAAGAAAAAACTGAATGCAGGGCAATTTAAAATTTACTGGAGAATTTGCAGGTTTTCTTTGAAGAAATTCGAGGGTTTTTCCAAGTTATCTGTTTGCTGCCTAGGATTTCATTTTGGCAAAAGGTTTCAAAATTTTTTTATGCTATCTGTTTGCTGGGGATTCATTTAAAATTGCTTTCCAAAAATATCAACCAGCAATCTTGCATTTCAAGGGTTTTAAAATCATTCATTTTCAGATCTTTTTTTTTTTTTTATTTTTATGAGGGTTTCAAGAAATCTGAAGGAGAGCGAGTTAAAAAATTTTGTCAAAATTTCTGGAAAATATTTAAAGCTCCTCTCACTCTGCTGCAAATCAAATCCCTATCTCCTCACAGCTCCATTTCTGCATTTCTCTTCAGCATTACTTCCGGCGGATTCCTTCCATGCTACTCCAGCACCTGCGAAAAAAAAAAAAAAATATATATATATATATATATATATATATAAAATATTTTGAAGAAGCTTGATAAAAAAAATTGAAAATTCATTTTTTGTGGTCCATTTTTCTATAGCTAAACGCACTTAAAATGTTTATTTACAAGTTGGCTATATGAAAGTGGTAGCTGGTCAGCATTTAAGTTTTAAAGCATTTAATTTTTCTTGAAGTTTAATTGCTGGATCATTTAAAGGCGTTGTGCATTTGTTGAAAATCTTACATCGCTTGGGTTATTTGATGATAAAAGATTGTTCTACATGGTTTATATTTCTGCAATATTCAATAAATAATCATTTAATCATTAGCTCCTTAAGGCTAACTTAATAAAATCAATTAAGTGCTTGTTTTCCCTCGTGTCTCCCAACCCACCTGGTCCATAGTTGGTCATCCATTGTCCCATAGGGTCTACCCCCCTTAGACGTGGGAGATAGGCTTAAACGGAGAGATCGGGGATCAGGGTGACAGCCCCCAGTCTGAGCGTTGTTGTGACAATCTGTGCGACAACAGGCCGACTCTTCAAAGAAAGCAAGGAACCCCAGGAATGAAGAATCAAATGTTGTTTTTGATAAGATAAAGAAGCGTTATCTTGTATTGGCACTCTCCTACAGATTCTTTGGGAATCTAGCTTATTGATTGTAGTGCTTCAAGGCACTTCATTGGATAGTATGGTGCACTCTCAAATTTGGTAGAGATGGAAACAATCGTGGGATTATACTTGGAGCTGATGCCACCTATCCCGGAAAGGGTGTAGGGAATGTTACCCCTCAATTGAATGTGGGTAACTCGATTTATTTACAGAATCTCTTTTATGTACCTTATCGCAAGAAGAACCTGGTGTCCATTTCGGTAATGGAAGTTGGTGGCACTCATCGATGGAAAGGTACGTGTTTGAAAATAGAATTTTCAAAGATGTTTTTGAGTTCAGGATTGTATCAAGTTGCAGGAAGTCCACTGGGGACCATGTCCATTGACACATAACACCGGAGGTCTGTGAGTCAGATGGTGACAGGGATGCCTGAATTCAAAAAGAGCATGAAAGTACATGTCTGAGATGTAACGAAGGAAAATCTTACAAGGGGACCATTCCCCTCATGTAGCAGGTCCATAGGTTTGGAACAACCCGAGCGGTTTGAGATTCATGATCAGGAATCTCACATATGCAGGTGGAAGAAAGCCCTCTATGGCTTGAAGCAAAACTCCCTGGGCATAGTATGAGAGGATTGATAGCTATCAGATGAAGTTGAGATTCACGGAGAGTCAAGCCGATCCAAACCATTGTTTGAAGGTTGTGGATGATAGACCTCTCATACCAGCATTGTCTGAGGACGACCTATTTGAAATAGGTGAAGAGCCTCTCACTTGCAGAAGTAAGAGGGAGTTGGATTCTGGATGTGGAATGATAAACTGCAAGCCCGTGACTACCTCGAGGATTTTAACTTTCAGAAGTTGTATGGTAGTGATGTCGGACCAAATTTGGGAAATGCCTTTGAGTTTCATAAACTCATTCGCATTGATGTTCTTGGTGAACTTCGGTCTGGACACATGTTTTGCAGTTAGCATGGTGAGCTCATATTTGGTTGGGCCTCACTGGATTGGTGCCAAGAATCTTCTGAGATATCTTCGAGGCACAATCTCTCATGGATTGAGATACATTGTTGGAAATATGAAACTACATGATTATTTGAATGCTGACTGGGCAGGCATTGTGGAGGATCACTAGAGCACTTCTCAGTGCTGGTTCTCTTTGGATTCTACTTCGATATCATGGATGAGCAGGAAGCAGAAGTCGGTTGCTATAAGCACCGTCGAGGATCACTAGAGCACTTCTCAGTGCTGGTTCTCTTTGGATTCTGCTTCGATATCATGGATGAGCAGGAAGCAGAAGTCGGTTGCTATAAGCACCGTCGAGACCAAATACATAGCTACGAGTATGATCTCGTGTGAAGATGCATGGTTGCAGAAGCTCTTAAGTGAGCTGTTTGTACACATGATGAATACCATTGTGATTCTCTGTGACAACTAGAGGGGGGATTCGATTATTGAGGAACCTCGTATTCGATGATTGCTCCAGCAGATAGACATAAGATTCTGCCTTATCTGGGATATGGTAAGTCGATGAGCAAGGAGGCTCCATCGCATTGAGACTGATTTACAAGTCGCAAACATTTTGTCAAAGCCCCGGGGAAAGGTCAAATCTGTGACTTTCCCGAACGACTTGGAGTTGTTGAGAGACCTTCTTATAAGGGTCCTGCATGTTGCATGCATTGAGGTTTGGGAGCTCTGGGGGGCTTGGGGTACTTACTGGAGCAACATACGGCCACAGTGTGACTCAGCCTCCCCTGGTGGTGCGCTATGTACAAGATGACAGGTTCAACCTTCCCCTATGATACCCCGTGGCAACTGTGAAACAAGATGATTAGTTCTCCTGTGGGCCAGGATGATTAGTTCTCTCGTGGAAACTGTGAAACAGGATGATTAGTTCTCCTGTGGGCTGGGATGATTAGTTCTTCCGTGGCGACTGTGGGGCAGGATGATTCGTTCTCCTGTGGACATGATGATTAGTTCTCCTGTCGAGGCATCCTACCCATGCAGTCTGGGACTCATGGGAAGTACCTCTCATCTGATCAATGAGCAGGGAAATGGGGTTAGGGACCATAATAGGACTATCGATGGATGCATCGATGTATCTACCGTACTCCCTATGCTAGGATGACCTCCACTGAGCTGTGGGATTAATGAAACTAATTTGGGATCAGTATGAGTGGCTTGAGACACTCTCTTGTGATATTGATCTGGGATCAATAAAACTGACTTCGGGCCAGTAAGAGGGATTTGACACACTCTCTTCGGATGAAACTGACTTCGGGTCAGTAGAGAATGGTATGAGACATTCTCAATCAATTCTTCTTCTTCATGGTTCAGCAGAGCTCAGCGGAGCAGAGCTCAGCAGAGCAGAGCAGTGTAGGGCACTGATGGCAGAGATAGTATAGTCAGACATATGGATCAGTGGATGGAGTTCTCCCTAGTTGAGAGGGAGTGTTAAAATTGGCAACTAAGGCCAAACTCCATGTGGGTCATCTTATTAATGGAAGATGATATTTTTCTTGGATCCCTCTCATCGAGAGGTGTAGGATTGATCTAAAGATCATCCGATTCCGATAAGTATTCATGGATATATGAATTTATTTGTGTTATGGGACAATTCGTCAAGGTCGGCCAACAACAAAATAAACCCCACTTGTGGTCAACGTTTTAGTATAAATAGAGGTGGCCTTCAAGTCATTTGCAACACACTTGGGATCTCTTCCTGTCTACTTGTCTTTGGGTTTTAGTAGGAGGAGAGATCCTAAGGGATAACGCTGCCCTAATCTAGAGGGAAGAAGCTGGAACTGTTTGGAACTGCTGGGAATAGCTTGAACTGCCGGGAATAGCCGGAACTGCCGGGAATAGCGGGAATTGCCGGGAATAGCTGGAATAGCCAGAACTGCCGAGAATAGCGGGAACAACCGAAACTGCTGGAACTGCTCGGAAAGCTGACGCAGAGGGCAAGAGCCGGAACTGCTTGGAACTATCAGAAAAAGTCGAAACTGCCGGGAATAGCCGGAATTGTTGAAACTGTCGGGAATAACTGAAATTGCCGGAACTGCCAGAGCATCTGTCTCCGTAGGAGAGTAGCATGCAAGGGACAACTAACAAACATTGGGACAATTGTATGGTACTTAGCAGCAAATACACCAAGCATGCAATGTTATGGCTAGCATGCAAGGGACAGCTAGCATGCAACAGCAAGCATGCAAAGGACAACAAGCATGCTAGGGACAACAAGCAAGCTAGGGACAACAAGCAAGCAAGATGCAACAAGCACATAGGTCAGTATGGCAACATGGTGCAGCGATGGCACATAATGCAGTATAGTGATGGGTACAATCATGATTAATGAAGCATGATGAGATGCAACATAGTGATGATGGGTGCAGCATGATGACGAAATGCAACACAACTATAGGTGAAGGAGCACCTTGGAGAATTAGTTGAAGCAACATATCTTCAACCAATCTCATGTATCATCTTCTTAGAGATGATCTATGCTCTTATCTGGATAAATCAAAGTGTTGACTTCTGTTGTAAACGTACTATCTCTCTCTCTCTGCTGAACGATTGAAGAACATATAAGAAGAATTGATCAAGGGTTTCCCCACATTGGGGTTTGTCCCTGGCTAGCGCCACATCTTGTGTCCTCTTGTCTTGGCTTGTCTTCTGCGAATTATGTTTATGTTCTATCTGCAATTTACTTTAATGCTAATGTGATTGCTAATCTGGAAAAGATATTGAGTTAACTGTGAAAATTGAAATAAATTGCTCCAAGCATAGAACATACCTAAAATTAACAAGGAACCATGTGGTTACTTAGGAGAAGCTAAACATTCTAAACATTGAAGGTATCGATCTACACCTTCCATTTCCATTAAGCTTTGATGGCAATTTTATGAAGTATAAGAAGCACAATTCAGATGTTGGTTCTCTTTATTTGGGATAGCCAAACGATGTTAATGAGTGGCAACCTTAACTCTCCAAGGTTAATTTTCTATAATAATGTTTAGCAAGGTAAGGTTCTTTTGTGGCAAATGAGTTCTTATTTACCTTACATATTCAAGCACTCACCTACTTAGATCTATGTTTCTTTGACTCTATTTTTCACACAATGTGATTAGGCGCTGATATTAGGGACTAACCTCCATCTTACTTTCATCAGTCCATGCAGTTTTCCACTATTGCTACAACATTTGTTTTTCTAGGGCTTACTCTTCAATAATCACCTTTTGCCTCCATTCTGTAGCCTTAGCAGTCCTAGTTAGGGAAATCCCAATTGAGTTGGACAAGAGTCAACCAAAAGTGAGTTGAAGAGCTATTGAGGTGACAGTGGGTAGCCTTCCTTAGCTGCACAAGACTTGTTCCTTGATGCTTAGGACCTCATATTATATAGGGTGCTAGATTTTGTGTTAACAAAACCTTTGACTGTTCTCCAACAGCCAATTGCCGTACAAGCAGATCTGATCTTCCATTTCATGGTGACCAAATGGAAAATACTTGAGATAGAACAAAAGTGAAAGCTAAATAATTCTGGCAAATACACCGAGAATTTTTTATGTATGGAAACATGGGGAGCTAGAATATATCTATAGCAATGGTCTTTACTCTTTAACTCCATAACAGAACTACATAGCGCAAAGCAAACAACAGACCACAACATGTATATGATGTTACAGACCTGTATGCTGTAAGTAAACTTTGATGAAGTGACTGCCTGTCAAAACCTCAATATAGTTTTTGATTCTTCATTTCAAGCTGGTAACCAAGTACCAAAGTTCTCACAAACTGCACCACCGAAGCTACAAAACAGTAAACCCTCTCACTGATCATTCTCAACTATTGTAAATTTACAGGGAGAAGAAAGATTGTGCTTTGGAAGGTGGGGAGGGGATTTCTTATAGGCTTCAAATGGCGTTTAAGGTTTCACCAAGTCGCATTAACAGTAAATAATAGGTACTTTTGGGATCTACACGTGGTGCGTGCCTCAAGTCAACAGAATCTATTTTTCTTTTGCAGGATTTGGTATCTTTTCTCAAGATCTGTTTCTGGCCTTTTGGGATCCTTTCCCAGGTGGATCTGTGATGGAAATGGTCAGGTCCGTATCTGGAAAGGGAATTTGCAGTTCCAGTAACATAGCTTGAGACATAGTTTACAAAGCAACGTAAGACTTTTGAAAATGTGGTCAGTGGTCTAGTACTCTCACTGGAAACCTGTCTGTCCTCTGGTTCCAAGGTTGCTCCTCTCCAGCTGGTCAAAATTCCACATATGAAGCACTGTTGCATAGATCCTGGGGAAAATGTGTAAAATCATGGTCTTGTAATTACTAGGGGTCTGATGTGTTTCCTGATTTAAGATGGGCTGGAAAATATTATGTGACCAAGAGGGAGGAAAAATAAACAAACCAGCTGATAAAATATATCAGCAATGTAACAACATAAAGAAGTCAATACCATGTTTTACCCTTGAAAAAATTGACATTCATTTTTATGATCATATCTTTTAGCCTTAACATAGCATAGCTTATGATACTTCAATTTTTTATTACATTTGTTCATTTGAAAGCTTTTGAAAACTATTATATATATATATATATAAACCACATGATCCAGTCCATTTGTAAGCATAGGAAGGAGTTAGAACTTCATTTGGTCTGAACAAAAGTTATATATTGATACGATGGACTGAAAGTGAAAATTTTCAATTTCAATTGTATTTTGTTCTCTCATTTTTGGGGAAATGTTGGTTATAATAACTTACAACTGTCCTTTGACTAAGTGGCTGTGCTATGAGGAGCATTTCTATGCCAAAATTAAAATGTATCTAATTCATAATAGAAAGAACGGTTGTTCCTGTGGATGGCAACTATATATTCTTGTATATGAGAGTTGCCACAGTGAACTTGTTGGCTCCTACTTGCAATTGCCAGCTCCAAGGATGAAGTACAAGGTTGTTGTTCATTTTTTGTCTGATATGTGTCTAAAACAAAGTATGGGGATATATTAGTAAGGTTTCTGATTATCTTCACTTTATCCTTTGCTTTTCATAGGTAATGTGTGCCTCGCAATTTGGGAGAGAAGTCCCCTGAATTGATGAGGGGTCCGATATCTCAGACATCCCCTAGATGTCCCACTACCAATATTGGTCTAACCAATGCCTGGGCATCTCTGTTTCTGGACCCAAAGGCTCAGGGATGCATTCCTATGCATCTGGTTTTGGGCATAGTGCACACTACTCATTGCCTATAAAGTTGTGGCTTTTGCTCCTATGCTACAGCTCACCCATGGTTATATTGAGTTACCAAATTTAGTGTAGAGTCACACAGAGAACAAATTCTCTGCCAGCTGACAGTCTACAATTTTCCTGAACTCATATGTACATGTGTTGATAGGGCCAGATTAGGGATTGCATATAATACTGTTTTCTTAATAATAATACTACACCCTTCAAGCACTTGCACTAGTGAAGTTGCCATTTGATTTGAGTAACTTTGATTAGAGTTGCAAAAAACACAACATTATTTTTCATTGCCTGATATTCTGTTACTGAGTTACTTAATCAATTGTGTTTCTATGGAAACCTTTTAGGACCTAATTTTCTTCTAACATGATTACGATTTTAATCTAAGCACTAAAACATCACCTGAGTACTTATTAGACAGCACTCTCTTGTATTGATTTGAAACTCGATTGAATTGGGAAAGGATAAATTGTCATCTAATAATTATAGCAATGCTTTTATTGTCATGTTTGAAATTAAATTTTATTGTTTTACTTTTAACGTTAATGAGAAGCTCATTAGTACATTAGTTCTTTCATTTAGTGGCAAATACTTAAGCGTACGCATTGTCTGTAGCAATTATTGTAATTGTGTGTTATTGTGAAGCCAGAAGTGCCATGAAATTTTCCACATCAGTCAATATTTTAGTGCACATTTCGTAATCCGTGGTTCTGGATATTTTATACCCCAAAGAATTTCACATTTTATGTCAGCTATGGATGTGGTTATCTATGCAGGGTGTTGTCGCTTTTGCTTTTGATGAAGAATTTGTTGCAGAAATTGAAAGGCGGCAACAAGGGCAAGGCTCTCACAACCAAGGAGTACTAAATGATTTCTTAGAGGTTTGTTTCTTGTGATCTTTCGTTGTTTATTTCATTTCTTAAATATCAGAAATTTTCTTATGAAAATTCTTGCTTCCCTGGGACCTTTAAAAATATGTGACACATTTTGAACTAATTAGTGAATGTAAATTATCTAGGAAAATCTCTTTCTAGACTCTATAGTCAATTGTAAGATAATGTCAATTGGTTTAATCTTAGGTGGATGGGAGGGATGATTTTTATCCTTTCCACCCAAAGTCAATTTCCACAACTGACATGTTCAACTCATAACAAGTATATTGTTGTAATGGCTTCAAGCCTTGTTTTTGACTGACCTTGTGCCCTAAAGAATCTAGGGTTTACCCAGTGTACTTTCCTTGACATGAGGGGAAGTACTCGGTGGTTTTCCCTAGGCGTGTAACATAAAATAGAACACATTTTTCAATGTATCTCAACCTAGGTTATCAAACATGTCCCTGCATTTTACAGGGATGTCATGCATTTTGAAGGATCCATTCTTCATCGAATGATTAATGGCTCTATAACTCAAGGATGCAACTTTTAAAAGAAAGTATACATGGATTCATAAATCCGGGTGCAGCATGTTATGCCTCTAGAACTGAATATCAAGGGTCTTGGAAACAAAAATTCTGGAAACGACACCTTTAAAATGTTGGAGGCTGCAGTACAAAGGTTGACAAATCTCTGCTCAGAGTTGAATGAAAAGAGGAAAAATATGCATTCTGAACCATGTCCTTGTTCTGATTGTGCATTAAGCAACTCCAGGAGACAGCTGATTACTTATAGTGCTGGCGTTTTATTTACACTTACAGATATCTTTAAGTGCCTCAAGGATGCAAGATTGAATGTGTTCTCATTTAACTATGGCATTTGTGGGCAGGCTGAGAAAGCATATATAAAAGACGACTAGAAACAGCTTGCTTAAATCTGATGGTCACAGCCTTGGAATATCCCATCTTCAACTCATGTGTCTGAGGTTTGAATAGCCAAGAAGAAGTGAATTTGCAGACTTTGAATCAGCAATCAAAATATACTAACCTGGGTCATGCTTTAAGGATGAGCAGCAAGCAATACATGAGGAGATGGCAAACCTGGCTCAGGAGGAATAGTCCCCTGTAAGGCAGGTCTGATGATCAGGCCGCATGGATTGTTGATGATACAGGCAGGTGTGAGGTCAAAAATAAATAAGCATGCAACCTGCCTCTGAAATTCAGTCATCCAACAAACCGAGACAAGAATAATGATCATAGGGGCTCTATGTATATATGTGTGTGTTATTAAACATTGATTGTGTTGCCACACAATCTAGCAGGGGTCCTAGGAGGGGTACCTATGGTACAACTGCTAGACCTAATGACAACAATGGGACAAAGACCCATTGTCACCTAAGTCAATGCCTCCCACTTTTTACGGACTTTCACCAATGTGAGGAGTCCAGGTATAGAGGAAACCACTGGGATGGTAGGATCAGTGGCTAGGTATGGTGTGATTTCCAAGGCACATTCAAAGGAGAGACTCAGATAATGGCTCAATTGCTTCAAGGAGAAGTTAATGGCTCCCCAAGAAAGGCTTATGGAGGAGAATTAGACCTAGGTTTAATGATATCTAACGATGACAAGGAGACCTAAGGTCAAGGCTATTGAGATGATTAGGACCTCTTAGGAAGCTTTGAATGATGCTTATATGCCTTTAAATATACCTTTTCTATCCTTCAGAAGCTTGGACCACATGAGACCTAGGGTTTATGTATAATCTCTGGTGAAGACTCTTCAAAGTACTTTCAAGGTCAAGGTGGGATGGGAGAAAGGGTTTAGAATGATTTATTCCACTGGATACTTTGTGCTCAAACTCTCAAGAAAGCCAATGCACCTAAATGTTCAAGATGGGCTTCAAAGTTGGAGCTAGGGCTTGAGATTTCTCAAGAATCAATCGAGGGAATGCCATGAAACCTGGAGGATCACTAGAGGAGACATCGATGCAGTAGCCTATTGTTAAAATTGGCAGCTATGGCCAAACTCCATATGGGTCATCTTGTTTATGTCAACTGATATTTTTCTTGGATTTCTCTCTCCGAGAGGTGTAGGATTGATCTAGAGATCGTCCAATTCTGACATGTACAAATGAAGCTATGTATTCATTTTGATTATGGACAAATTCTCAAGGTCGGCCAACAAACTTATGTAGGCTCAGAAGCCCAACAACCACAACGATTCATCCTCAACATTCGCTATAAATACATGATGCCTCATCCTCATTTGGACACACTTCACTTCTCACACATCTCTCTCTCCTCACTTGATTGGGTACGGATTTTTCGGAAGCCTCTCCACATGTGCAAAGAAGAAGATAGTTGCTTTCAGTTTTGGACGTTGACCAGATTTGACCGAAATTTCAGGAGGCTAAAATTTCAGGTGACCAAAATCTCAAGAGGCCAAAATTGAAGGAGGCTAACTTTGACCAGTGTGACCCTATTTGGACTGCTTTTTTGTGAGGGAAATCTTTGTTTGGGTAGGCCGCATTTTTGGGCACAAAAATCGAGGCATTCTGCACTATTTGACCAACGTTGACTACAGAGAATTGACCGTAGGTTTGACTTCTGCGTTGATCGAGTTTGACTGTGATTTTCGGGATTGTTTTTGGGCTAATTTAGAGGATTGTTGGAGGTCGAGTTGATTGGGTTTGACCGAGTTGTTTTGGAGGTCAAATCTGCCCTGTTGACTAGCATTGACTTTTCTGGTTAGTGCTCTTTTGTTGTTGTTCTAAATTATCAGATTTGTAAATTGTACTATCCCACTCTATGTTAAACTATTGAAGACTATAAGAAGAATTGATCATGGGTTTCCCCACATTGGGGCTTGTCCCTGGCTGGTGCCACATCTTATGTCCTCTTGTCTTGGCTTGTCTTCTACTATTTATGTTTATGTTCTTTCTGCATTTTACTATCATGTTGATGTGATTGCTAATCTGGATATTGATATTGGGCTAATAAAGAAATTGAAGTGAAATTGCTCTAAAGCATAAAACATACCATTGTTGCCTAAAATTAACATGGTATCAGAGCTGAAGTGAAGACAAAGCCCCAGCAAGAGTGAAAGAGCAATCACCAAAGATAGTTGGACAAGGACAAAAGACTCAATGGGTTCCTCATCCTACTTCCCGGCTGAAGACAAGCTCCATGATAAATCTGACTATCATGGATGGAAGATGTTTGTTGATTTGACCTTGGAAGAAAAAGAAGTGATGGATTATGTGCAGGGTAAAATCCCTTAAACCTCCTTCAAATGCACCCAGTTGCTGCGAAGACCAAGTACAATAGGGGTGGAGTGAAAGCGAAGAATCTTATTTGGGATTCCGTTGACAAGCATCTCGTGGCCTATATCTCCGAATTGAAGACCTCCAAGGAGATCTACGATAGGTTGGTCGACATGTTCAAGGTTAGTAATTGCAAATGCTAATCAAATTCTATTTCTCAAGAATAATTGAAGGATGTTAAGAAGGGCAAGGACGAGGACATTCAATCCTATTTCTTGAGGATTATTGAGATCAAGAATGATCTACTCTTGATTGGAGAAGTCATTCTTGACAGGGAACTTACTTTCACCACCCTTGGAGGACTCCCACCTGAGTGGTATGTATTTAGAACCACTATACTCAACAATGATCAAATTCCAGGGTTTGAAGAATTGATGTCAAGATGCCTTCAAGAAGAAACAAGAATGGTGGAGCAAGAAATGCCTTCTAATAGAAGCAACCCCACCACATTCTCTGCTCATGCCAAGAGGAAGAACAATGCAGGTTGAAAGAAGCAAAGTTAAGGAAGACCAAGATTCAAAAATGGAAGGAAGGGAAGATGTTTTGTTTGCAATATGTTTGGACACTATGCAAGAGAATGTCCAAATCGAAGGGACACATCGCATGATGATGATCACAATCATTCTAGGGGCAACTTCAACAACAACAATCAAAGGAATGGCAGGTCAAATGGCAAAGGAAAAAGGAATGCGGGACATCAAGGAAATGCTCGACCCTCCAAGAAATCAAGGAACTCCAGGTACGAAGAATCCAATGTTGTTAACAATAAGCAAAAAGTGTACTATTTTATATCGACCCTCTCCACTGCCTCTGCTCAAGGCACTTCACCGAATACAAGAAAGCCCTCTCTAATTTGATAAAAAAGGAGACAAACTTGGAAATCATCCTTGGAGACGATGCCACCTATCCCGTGAAGGGAGTAGGGAATGTTACCCTTCATTTCAATCGAGGTAACACTATTCATTTCCAAGAAGTACTATATGTACCCGATCTCAAGAAGAACCTGGTATCCATTTTAGCAATGGAAGACAAAGGATTCAAGGTGGCTTTTATGAATGGAAAGGTATGTGTTTGGAAAAGAAATTTTAAAGATGCTTTTACTCTTGGTTTCAGGGTTGACACTTTATATCAAGTTGGAGGAAGTCCATTGGGAGCCATGTCTTGTGACACATCTCTACAATTTGAACTATGGCACCATAGGTTTGCCCATCTTCATTATAAGGCCCTACTCGATGTGAGACAGATGGTGACAGGTATGCCCGAGTTCAAAGTAGAGCATGAAGGTGTATGTTCGGGATGTGCCAAAGGAAAACTCACAAGGGGACCATTCACCTCAAGTAATAGCAAGACCACAAATATATTGCAATTGATGCACTTCGACATATCTGGTATGATGCTCGTAAACTCTTTGGGAGGATACTTATATTATCTCACCTTTACGGATGATTATTCTCGCAATACCTGGATCTACTTCTTGAAGAAGAAGAATGAAGTGTTCATCTAGTTCTGCCACTTCAAAGCCTTGGTTGAAAACCAGTTCGAAAAGAAAATCAAGATATTGAGGACTAATAATGGGACGGAGTACAAATCCAATGAATTCCAAGATTATTGCAGAGAAGCTGGCATTAAGAGGGAGACTCAATGCCATACACTACCGAGCAGAATGGTGTGGTTGAAAGGAAGAATCGCTCTATTATAGAAGTTGTTCATGCCATGCTTCGTGATCAAGGCCTTCTAAAGTTTCTATGGGATGAAGCTGTAAATACCGCCGTGTATGTTCAAAATTGATGCCCTCATCAAGCATTGGGCTCCAAGACTCTCGAAGAAATATACATTGGTAAGAAACCCGATGTCTCTCATTTTAGAATTTTTGGAAGTCTCGTATATTTTCATGTGCCGAAAGAGAAAAGAAGCAAATTGGGTGCATCTGGGAAGAAAGGAATCTTTGTGGGCTATAGTGAAAATTCTAAGGGATATAGAATTTATGTGGCTGGTCAAAAGGAAGTTGAGATAAGTCATGATGTCACCTTCGATGAAGATATGGCCCTTAGGAAGATCAACAACCTTCCTATTCTAAGGAAGGACAAAGAAGCTAACACAAGAAATCAGGGTGAAAAAGAGGACGAAACGATGTTTGATGTTGATGAACCTATGGATCCTATTGATCCTCCTCATGAGCCCTCCTCCTCCAAAAGGAGACCCTTATGGCTTAGGGAGACTCTCCAAGATGTTGAGAGACACATTGCACCAAAGGTGACTTTCCGTGAAAGCAAGAAGTCGAACAGGTATCAAGGATATTTGATCGCCATGAGCAATATCATTCAAAATGAGCCTTCATCATTCGAAGAAGCCGTGAAGCAACAAGTATGGAAGGATGCTATGAATGAAGAATAAAAGTCAATTATGAAGAATGATGTCTGGAATGTGGTCCCTAGACCGTAGGAAAAATCAGTTGTCTTCTCTAGGTGGCTCAACAAAATCAAGCATGGAGTTGATGGAAGTGCAGAAAAGTTCAAGGCTTGCTTTGTTGCTCGAGGCTTCTCTCAAAAGGAAGGTGTAGATTATGATGAGATATTTGCACTTGTTACCCAATACACCACCATCCGCTCGATTATAGCCCTTGCCGCCTCACAAGGATGGAATCTACATTAAATGGATGTTAAGACCGCTTTCTTGCATGGTTTAATCAAAGAGGATGTCTATGTGGAACAACCCGAGGGGTTTGAAGTACATGATTGGGAATCGCATGTATGCAGGTTGAAGAAAACTCTCTATGGGTTGAAACAAGCACCCCTGGCTTGGTATGAGAGGATCGATAGTTATCTGATGAAGCTAGGATTCACTAGAAGTGAAGCCGATCCGAACCTTTAATTTAAGGTTGAAAATGATAAACCTCTCATTTTGGTACTTTATGTGGACGATCTCCTTTTGACAGGTGCAAACCCTCTCATTCACAAATGTAAGCGGGAGTTGGCTTCTGAATTTGAGCTGAAGAACCTAGGACCAATGTGCTATTTCCTAGGGTTGGTGGTCTGGCAAAGGCCAGGCGAAATTTTCCTCTCTTAAGGAAAATATGTTGTGAAGATATTGGAAAGATTTGGGATGGTGGACTACAAGCCTGTGACTACCCCTATGGAACTTAAGTTTAAGAAGTTATGTGGTAGTGCTACTGGACCTGAATTGGGAAATGCTTCTGATATCGTCAACTCATAGGAGCACTAATGTTCTTGGTGAACTCCCGTCTGGAGATATGTTTTGCAGTTAACACATTAAGCCAATACATTTTTGAGCCTCATCATATACATTGGATAGCTGCCAAGAATCTTCTGAGATATCTTTGAGGCATTATCACTCACGGATTGAGATACACTGCTGGAAATGTGAGGCTGCATGGTTATTCTGATGCTGATTGCCCTGGCAGTGTGGTGGATCGCAAGAGCAGTTCTGGTTGCTGTTTTTCTTTGGGTTCTGCTCCAATATCTTGGATGAGTAGGAAGCAGAAATCTGTTGCCTTGAGCACCATTGAGGCCGAATACATAGCTTCTAGTATGGCCTGTTGTGAAGCTGTCTGGTTGAGGAAGCTTTTGAGTGAGTTGTTTGGACATGTGATGGATACCATCGTGATCCTCTGCGACAACCAGAGTGGGATTCAATTATCAGAGAATCTCGTGTTTCATGATATCTCCAAGCATATAGATATCATGTACCACTTTATCCGGGATATGGTACAACAAGGAGCAATAAGACTCCATCACATTGGGACTGAGTAGTAGGTCGCCGATATTCTGACAAAGTCCCTGGGGAAGGTTAAATTCTTGGCCTTCCGAGAACGACTTGGAGTCGTGGAGAGACCCTCTTATGAGGGTCCTGTATGAGATGGACATTGAGCTTTGAGAGCTCCGAGGGGCGTGGGGTACTTCTTGGAGTGGTGAACAACCATAGGGTGAGTGGTTCAACCTTCCCCTAGTGGTTTGCTGTGTACAGGGTGAGTGGTTTAGCCTTCCCCTATGATACCCCTTGGCGACATTTAGGTAGGATGAGTGGTTCATCCTTCTCTTGCTAAGAGATCCTACCCATGCAGTCTGGGACTCATGACAAGTACCTCTCATCTGGCCAATGAGTAGGGAAATGAGGATAGGGACCATAGTACTATTGATAGATGCATTATGTACTATCGTACTCCTTATGCTAGCATGACCAATATTGATCTGGGATCAATTAGAACTGAATTCGGTTTAGTAAGAGTGGTATGAGACACCCTCTTTTGATTGGAACTGACTTCGAGTCAATAAGAGTGGTATGAGACACTCTCTTTTTGGGAGTGACTTTAGCTCAATAGAGAACGGTATGATACATTCTCGATCACTTCTTTTTCTTCATAGTTCAGCAAAGCAAAGCAATGCATTGATGGCAGAGATAGTACAGATTGGCAGATGGATTAGCAGATGGACTTCTCCCTAGTTGAGAGGGAGTCTTAAAATTGGCAACTAGGGCTTCGAGATCGTACTCCTCCAGAACAACTAAGATTCTGGTCTTCTAGATGACATAGTTGGAAGCTCCTTCCAACTTGTCCTGATCTCTATGCCCGTGCAATGCCATCTCACCCAAATTATCGAATTGACTCCTCTAGGCACTGCTCAACACTGATCTGTTGTCCGGCAAGTGGAGAATTCAAAATTTTAGTGAGAAAAGTCCTCTGAGTAGAAAATTCCCCTTCTATGTGTCTTCGCTCTTCTCCGACGGATTTCTGCCCCGACAGAAACTGCGCCCTTCAAGCACTGCGTTGAGGCTTTGCGTCACTCCATCTACCTCTGCAAGCTCATGATTTGGAAATCATACCTCTCTGTCGACTCTCTTAGAGAGAGATTTCCTCGGAATCCTTGCTTCCCAGCAAGGATTGCGCAATCCCTTCAAGGGGTTTCGAATTTCTACCAAGTGCAGCTATTGGCCTCTTTGCTCAGCGCTGTATATACTCTTCCTGTTTCAAAATCAATGCTCAGATACCATGTGAAAATTCCTAATCCTCAAGGAACCCCTACTGCAGCAGAAACTGAATTTACTTCTCCTATTTGATTTTAATATACATTATCGAGTTATTATCTGAATACTGAAGCAAATTGCTTCTGCAACCTACACTAGTTTAAATTTGATTCCATGAAAAAGAAATTTGAGCAAAGAACACGCTGCATAGGAGATATTTATTTTTGGACAAAGTAGTCCCTAGAAAAACCCAATGCGAGAAAATCAATGCAACAACTTTGAGGGTTTTCTATTATTTAGCAGTAATTCTGAATACAATAGCAAAAAACTGGGTGAGTTTTACCTCACTTCACCCGCAGATTCCGGTTGATCCGACAACAAAACTGGCTAACCCTACCTGTTTCTGCGCTAACCCTGCGTAGGCCTAGTGTCAGCCTTACAGGCTCTGCATCATCTCTACGTTGTCTCTTCTGCCTACTGCGTCAACCTTCCCGGTTGTTCTGGTAGTTCCCTAGCAGTTCCCGCTTTCTGCGTGAGGGCAGCTTCTATTTATGCGCTGGCCCTTCTAGCTTTGCGTCAGGCCTACATCAGTCCAGATTGGTCCAACATCAGTCCTCCTAGCTGCTGCGCTGCCTCCACTAGCGTCTCTCTGTTTCTCTATCAGTACTCCCGAACTATCCCTGCCCCTCTGCTGCAGAATGATCACCTAGTTCAAATTCTCAGCTTCCTAGCCCCAGAAATTGAACTCTAGATCAATTCGTTCTCTGTGTGTGTGTTTCTAAATGAACCCCAAGCCTCCTTTTATACTTTTCTTGTTGAGATTTCAACGGTCGAGATTAAGTCTCTAATCAATGGCTAAGATTAAAACTTGACTTGATCCGCCTTCTAGATCATTCTCACCCATATTTTAATTAATACCCATTAATATTCTAATTCTCCTAAGTTTGGACTTAGGAACCCCATTAAAAATATTAATTATTTTAATAAAATACAATCTGGGTGGAATTTCACGAAACGGATTTTGGGTTCTTTAGAACTCATGTGCCTTAGCTTCTCCACCAATTTTCATAGCTAGAGCACGTCCGATGCTACCAGAAACTAATAGGTCACCCATTGGTGGTGGTTAACAGATTGGACCGACATTTGGAATTGAGGTTGAATGATTTATTTAGTAGATCCAACCGAGGTATTGACTTGGAATATGAAAATGAGCCGACCTGTTGATAAAATTGAAAGTTGAATATAAATGTTGGAGAATAAGTAGTGTCGACGTATATTACATTTTGATGAGATTTGTAAGGCATTTTCAAGTGATTTTGACCATGATTTGGGGGTTCTGTCGATCTCTTTGAAAGCATTTGAAAGGTCCATTCACATGAGAGAAGGCATTACACCTTGGGAGATGACTTGGGGTCTTGATCAGATATCTTATGTTGATTAGCAACCCTTATCAAGGGCTCTTTTTTGTGATTTGAGTGCTTTTGTATCCACTTGTATGATAACATGGAAGCTAGAGTGTGGCTATTGAAGCACATTTGCCTACTTTAGGGAATGCTTGGAGATTGTGTTTGTGGTTTCCGTGGAGGAGGAGCATTTAAGGGCCTTTTGAGGCTAGATGTTGCGGCAAAAGCTCCTCTATTCTCCTCATTTTGGAGATGGGTCACTCTAGAGGGCTACTTCCCTTTTATTGTTGTACATGTGGCATGAAAGGCCCTTTGATTTTGTATTTTTGATTTAATAATTATAGAAGAGGTACTTTTGTGCCTCCATAGGCTAAAATAAGGGATTATAGCTTAAAAAATAATATTTGAATGTAAAGGAAGTTGAACACCACCTTAATAAATAGAGTTGCATTTCATTGTTAGTTTTTGGTAGCATGGGATGTGCTCTAGCTATGAAAATTGGTGGAGAGGCTAAGGCACATGAGTTCTAAAGAACCCATAAACCGTTTGATGAAATTCTACCCAGATTGTATTTTATTAAAATAATTAATATTTTTAATGGGGTTCCTAAGTCTAATCTTAAGAAAATTAAAGTATTAATGGGTATTAATCAAAATATGGGTGAGAATATTCTAGAAAGCAGATCAAGTCAAGGTTTTAATCTTAGCTGTTGATTAGAGACTTAATCTCGGCCGTTGAAGTCTCAACGACAAATATATAAGGAGGGTTAGGATTCATTTAGAAACACACACTGAGGGAATGAATTGATCTAGAGTTTGAAATTTCTGGGGCTAGGAAGCTGAGAAATTTGAACTAAGTGACCATTTTGCAGCAGAGGGGCAGGTATAGTTTGGGAATACTGGGAAGAGAGGCAGAGAGCCACTAGTGGAGGCAGAACAAAACCTAGAGGGACTGACTCTGGGTCAGTTTGGGCCCACGCAGGCCTAACGATGAACTAGGGAGAGCCAACACAGAGGGTAAGTTGCCCTCACATAGAAATCTGGAATTTTGCCGGGAGCTGTCGTAACAGCCAGGGAAGGTTGACGCAAAAGCTCCAGGAGGTAGAAGAGACAATGTAGAGTAGATGCAGAGCCTATAAGGCTGACACAGGGCCTACACATGGCCAACGTAGGCCATTATATTTTTCCTTGTAATTGGATTGTCGGAGGGCATCCAACATTGTATTTTGAACCACTGCTTAATAATACAAAACTCTCAGAGTTGCTGCACCGGTTATCTTGCATTAGGTTTTTTCGGGGACTATTTTGTCCAAAAATAACGGTGTCCTATGTATCCTGTTCTTTGCTCAGTTTCTTGTTTCTTGTAATCAAATTAAATTGGTGTAGGCTGCAGAAGTAATTTACTTCAATATTATTCTGAAAATAACTTTATAATGTATATTAAAATCAAGTAGGTGAAGTAAATTCAGTTTTGTTGTAGTAGGGGTTCCTTGAGCATAGGAATTTTAACATGGTATAAGAGCATTGATTTTGGAACAGGAAGAGCAGATCTAGCGCTGAGCAGAGAGGCCAATCGCTGCATTTGGCAGCAATTCGAATCCCCTTGAAGGAATTGTGCAGTCCTTGCTGGGAAAATAGAGATTCCGAGGAAATCTCTCTTTGAGACAGTTGACAGAGAGGTGCGATTTTCGGTTTGTGAGCTTGTAGAAGCAGAGGGAGTGACGCAGAGGCTCAAAGCAATTCTTGAAGGGCGCAATTTCTGCAGGGGCAGAAATCCATCAGAAAAGAGCAAAGACACATAGAAGGGGAATTTTCTACTCAGAGGACTTTTCTTGCGAAAAGTTTGAATTTTTCACTTGCTGGGCAGCAGACGAGTGTTGCACAGTGACTAGAGGAGTCAATTCGACAATTTGGGTGAGATGACATCACATGGGCTCAGAGATTAGGACAGGTTGGAAGGAGATTCCAACTATGTCATATGGAAGACCAGAATCTTAGTTGTTCTGGAGGAGTACAATCTCGAAGCTTACGTCAAGAGTGTTGTTGTTGTTCTCGCAGATGATGATCAAAAGAAGAAGTACAAGGCCGAGTAGGGAAAGGCGAAGAGGTTCATACTCGATGGAGTTTGAGATCATCTGGTCTCACATTTGCAAGGCAAAGATACAACCCGAGAAATGTGGGAAGCTTTGTCTTCACTGTATGAAGGTTCTTCCGAACAAAGGAAGACGTGCTTAGAACAAAAGTTGCAGTGGACATTGATGCAGAAGGGAGAAGGGGTTTACTCCTATCTTCAACGTCTTCAGGACACCAAAGACCAGCTTGCTACAGTAAGGTCTACTCGTCTTGGTCATTGGTGCTCCAACAGAAGATTATAAAAAGATGTCGATGGGTAGATGGAGAACACACCAGGGCAGATACTCAGTTGCTCAAGTAGATCGATTTTCTCAGTGGTTGAAGTTCGGCTAGAGAGGGCATCAACATAGTCTGAGAGTGCAGGAAAAATCTGGAGGGGGCAACATAGAGGAGGGATGCAAAGAGTTGATGCAGGGCCTATGTAGTCACTGCGCAGAGGGTGACGTAGAAAGGCCAGCGAAAGGGAAGGTCTTCTTCGAGGTCCGAAAAACGCTGTGAAGTGAGAAATTCACCAGTAAGTTTCTCTTAGTGATTCTTCCTTTATTTTTTCTATCTGTGTCTTTTACAAAAATTATTATTGAAGATTAATAAAAGAAACCCTCATCTGTTGCACCAGTTTTGCCACATTGGGTTTTTCCGGGGATAATTGTCCAAAAATAACTGTCATTATGCTTATATGTGTGTTAGTAATTTCCTTGTATTTACTTTCCGCAGAATTTATTTGTGAAGGTTGCAATGTGTGTATTTTGATATTTTCCGTGGAAAATTGCAGATAATTTGTTTAAGTAATTTAAGAAATGGAAAAAATATTATCAGCTACTATAGTAGGATTCAGAACTTTGAATTTTCACAATGCCCACATTGATAGCTACCTCATAAGGCTTGGATTCACGAGAAGTAGTGCTGACCTGAACCTCTGCTTCAAAGTAGTCCAAGGTATGCCTTTCATTTTAGTATTATATGTTGATGTTCTATTCTTGACAGGTGGTGAGCCTCTGATTCTCGAATGTAAGCGGGAGTTAGCCTCTGAATTTGAGATGAACCTTGGATTGATGCATTACTTCCTAGGCTTAGAGATATGGTTGAGGCCTAGTGAGATTTTCCTTTCAAAAGGAAAATATGTTGTGAAGTTGCTTGAGAGATTTGGTATGGTTGAATGCAAGTCCAAGGCCACACTTACGGAGATGAACTTCAAGAAACTATGTGGAGAAGCTGCAGGACCCTATTCGGCGAATCCTTTTGAATATTTACAGTTGATTGGAGCATTGATGTTTCTCGTGAACACTCGATTGGACATATGTTTTGCAGTGAACACTTTGAGTCATTTTATGACAGAGCCTCTACATGCACATTGGATTGTTGCTAAGCATGTGCTAAGATACTTACATGGGACGATTAATCTTGGATTGAGATATATTGCTGAAGAAGTGAGACTAAATGGATACACCGTTGCTGACTAGGCCGAAAACGTTGTTCATAGGAAGAGCACATCAGGTTGTTGCTTTAGTTTGGGATCAACCATGATATCTTGGATGAGCAGGAAGCAAAAGCGTTGCTCTAAGCACAACTGAGGCAGAGTGTATTGTTGCTAGCATGGCTAACTGTGAGGCAGTTTGGTTGAGGAAGCTCTTTGGAGAGTTGTTTGAGCAAGTACTGGATATGACAATGATATTTTGTGACAACAAGAGTGGGATGCGACTTTCAGAGAACCCTGTTTTTCATGATGGGTCCAAACATATTGAGATCCGGTACCACTATATTCAAGACATGGTGCAAAGAGGAGCTGTAAAACTCCATCGCATTTCGACTAATCAAAAAATAGTAGAAATTCTCACCAAATCTTTATCGAGAGGGAAGTTATTGGTCTTCAGAGAGCAGCTTGGACTGATGGATGTGACCCTCCTGGACAAGGGTCACTGCGGATCGAGAACATTGAGTTATGCTCCTTCCCCCTTTCTAGGCTCCCAGGGCGAGGAATAGCACTGAAGAGCTCCTAGGGTTGAGGGAACTCTAGACAATAGGATATGTGCGATCCTTATCTTTCATGGTACATGGTATCTTGCTTATTCTTCTTATAGGGTGTGTGATCCTTGCCATCTATGGAAAGTTGGGTATCTCCCCCTATCATGTTTATTGAATTGGACAGAGTATACCCCAGTATGCATCCTACCACAAGTTGGGCCGGTTGGATTGCCACCCATCTGGCCAATGGGTGAAGTAACTTGAGATTAAGTGCGATGCTTGCCATTTATGGTAAGTGGTATCCTGCTCAAGTGATGAGATGCAGTTGTTCTACCACTTGATTGTTGAGGGTCAAGATGGGAAGATTAATAGACAAGGTGCGTGCGATCCTTACCTATAATGGTTAGTGGTATTCTGCCTATTATCACTAGACAATAAGGATGTGTGTGATCCTTATCTCTCATGGTAAGTGGTATCCTGCCTTTTGTCTAGATTAGCAGACATTAGGATGTGTGCGATCCTTACCTCCCACGATAAGTGGTATCTTGCCTATTGTCTTTGGATATAGGGTGGCAGCTGAAGCTCCCCTATGATGATTCTTCTTTAGATTCGAGAATGATCAACAAATGAGCAGAGATCGACAAAGATGAAATATGATATTGATGATAGACTTATGATGCAGTCAGAAATTTCTCCGTAGTTGAGAGGGAGTGTTGATTTGGTAGCTCAGGGATAAATTCCCTCCTTTGGACAACATTCTTCATCAAGAAAGATCCCTTCTAGCCCTTGGAAGAATTTAATTTGGTAAAGGAAAAATATAATTTTTGAGGTGAAACCCACGTGCACAAAAGTACAAGTCAACCTGGGCAAGGAAATTCGTCGTCTTCAAACACGTATAAGTACACCAGTGACCACATGTCACATCACTTTGGAGCATCATTAACACATCACATCTAATCTCTCTTCTTTTGTTTGGTTCTTATAGGTTTGCAAATGAGAGGCCTGAGCTCACACATGCGAAGGGGAGGAGGCAATTCTAACTTTATGTGTTGACTCTCCGATTGGGACAAATTTGACTAGTTTTTTACCGGTTTTGACTTGATTTGATTTGGAAAATTTTGATTTTGGGAGGCCGAATTGATTTGTGTAGAAGCCGAATTTTTCTGGGCACTTTGACCCATGTTGATCAAAGGTCTACACCTAGGGTTTCCGTAGGTCAAAGGTGGACTTTCACTGAATTTGCATGGGCTATAATTTGACTACATTCACTGCCTTTGACAGATTTTTGAAGGTCGAATTTAGTGTTGGTTTGACCAATCTCTATGGAGGACTGTTGACTGTTGACTTATTTTTGTCGTTGTTGACTTTGACTAGATTTGACGTGTTGACCAGATTTGGCTATTGGGCTTGTTTATTTGATATTGGTTGGTTTTGTTGGATAGTCAAAAGTTTATCTTTGACTCCTTGATGATGAATTGGAGCATTGTATCTCTCTGCTGAATATTTGATGACAATATAATAGAAAAATAATTGGAAAGGGTTTCCCCTTGTAGGGTTTTTCCCTGATCATCAGCGAAATCTCATGTCTCTCTTGTTTTCATGTTCTTAGGTGTCTTCTATTGCATTTGAAGTACTTTTCTATCTACAATTGCTCATTGTCGTTGAAAGATTGAATATTGGATAAAGTGATTGCTAATTGATTGAAGAAATTGGAATAAGTGATTGTTATAGCATATAACATTGGAAAATTAACAAAGAGGCAATAAATCATCTTACACATGCTAAGACACCAAGCCTATGCAAAATACCTTTTGAAGCTACTATAAGATTTAACACTCCTTCCTAGCAAGGAAGGGATTCTTTACCACCCTCAGCTTATCTCGATAGTTTACAAACTTCCCTTTCAGTAGAGGCTTAGTGAGAATATATGCCACCTGCTCTTCTATGGAAATCTATTGCAATCTTACAACACCTCTCTGAATTCTATCTATGATGAAGTGATATTTGAGGTCAATCTGTTTGGACTTGTCATAAAACACAAGATTTCTAGAGAGCTTAATGCAACTTTGATTATCATAGTGAATCATTGTTGGCTCCATTTCTAGACCAAATAATCCTGCAAGCATCCTGTGAAGCCACACTACCTCACAACTTGCCATACATGCTGCCATGTACTCTGCCTCTCTTGAACTGAGTGCCACTAACTGCTACCTCCCGCTATACCATGAGATCATGGTTGATCCCAAGCTAAAATAATATCCAGACGTGGGTTTTTGTCCACACCTCTCCTAACCCAATCAAAATATGTGTACTCTTGTAGCTCCACTCCACTAACTCTGGCATATCTTAGTCCAAAGTCCACCGTACCTCACAGGGACCTCAACAGACGCTTCACTGCCACCCAATGAACGTATCTTAGCTCCACCATGAACTAGCTAAGTGTGTCATAGTAAAACTGATATTCGGCCTAGTGTTGACTAGGTTGATCAAGGAACCTATTAGCTGCCTATATAGTGTGGGATCCACCAACTTGCCCTCAGAAGCACTTACCTTCTTCAGGCTAGTGATCATCAGTGTAGACATGGGCCTACAATCCTCCATCATGAACCTCCTCAAGATCTGAACTGCATACTTATTGTTGGTTGATGTAGCTTGAACATGTGTTCTAGCCTCAGGTGGTGTCAGTGAAGCTAGGAACACAATAACATAAAATATCTCCAAGCCCAAATTATTCTTTTGAATGGAAATGCCTTAATTAAATCAACTAATTAGCTTTTAATTATTTTCCTAAGTTTTATCTTAGGGAAATAGATTGATTAATTAGTAATAATTGAGACATGATCGATTTTCCTCTAGAGACTTCTAGAAAAGTTTCTAAGTGATCTTAGCCATCGATTAGATCATTTTAGATCTAGATATTGGTCATTGATTTCTCAACGAGAGATTATAAAAGAAATCGATGGGCAGCCTTGGAGATCATGATCATGGTTACTGGGGTTTCACACCATTTGTTGAATTTTCTAAGTCTATCCATTAAAAAATTAATCTGTATTCTGCTGGTTTGTTTCTTCTACATGTTTAAATTCACACAAGTTATTTAATACATTTAAATACCAGAATAAACACAATACAGTCACAACATCTACAGATCAACAACTGAAAGAAAACAAGCGCACAAGTGATTATTATTTTTTGGACAAATGTCCCCGGAAAATCGGTGTAGCTATTTTGAGGGTTATATTATTATGCAGTCTTTCTAAGTACAACTGGGTGCCTAATTGGCTCACTCAACAGAGAAAAATACACGGCAGCAATACCTCTATATTCGGAAACAGGTATTCAGAAAACCTGTCCCACGAAACCCTCTCCAGCACAACTGAAGCTCAGCGCTGGCCCTTTTGGCCTCTGCGTCAGCCCCAAGACCCTCTGCGTCAGCCCTCTGAGGCACTGCGCAGCCTCTGGGACCCTCTGTGTCACTCCAGTAGCCTCTGTGTGGATGACGCAGTCCCTCTGGCCTCTGCGCTGTCTCTGTTGGGCTCTACGTAGCCTGGACTGGTTGCTGCTCTCACTCTCTCTGCTTCTTCACTGGTCTCTCAATACTGTCTCTGCTTCGTACTCACTGCTAATAACTGATTCAACTTTGTTTAGCAACCCCGCTCTAGCAAAATGAATGACTGATCACTCTGGTGTGTTCTCCTACTGACCCTCAAGCCTCCTCTTATACTTTTCTTGTTGGTCCTTCAACGGCCAAGATTAAATCTCTAATCAATGGCTAAGATTAGGTTTGGCTTGATCCATGACTTTTGGAACCTTCTAACCCAATTTTATATTTTTACCCATTAATATTTTATTTTTCCAAACTTTAGACTTAGGAACTCCATTATAAATATTAATTATTTTAATATCTCCCAAACCGGGTACAATCTGTCCAAACCATTTCTGGGTCTTGGAGATCTCATGTGCTTTAGCCCCTCCACCAATTTTCATGGCTAGAGCACATCCGATGCTACCCCAAATCAACACTCCCTCTTAGCGAGGATTGTGCTCTAGTAATACTCCTCCCTGAGCATCACTTTGATTATCTGGCACCGGTACCTGTGTTGATGCTAGGCCTCCTCGCCCAACATCCTTTGCACTGCTGCATTATGTACTGCTGCCCATGGCCCTACCACTGCCACTGCTACATCCGTACGATAGCTCCCTTTGAATTCGTGCTGCTGCTGGTCCAATCTCCCAACACTGCATCTGCACTGCATCCCCCTCTCATCATGCTGCATTGTGCTATTGCACTACAACTCAGTTACTGAGAAGTAAGTAACTGATCCACCCAACTTCTGACATCCTTGTCAGGCTAGAAACACTCTTGATGCTGAAACTCTCTCTGCGGCTAACAAATGCTCCCTCTATTGCCCTTTGCGCTGTTGCAACAACTCCCTACATCTCGCACTGTTGCACACCTCTCTGTGCCATCTTGCACTGTTGCAACACTCCCATGCCTCTCTCACTGTTGCAGTCTGCTAGCTTCGCGTTGCCCGGGGACTCTTGCACTGTAGCACTCTCTGCCGCTTCATCCGCATCCGTCTATATCTACATCCGCCAATCTTGTTACTCCTCTTTGGGGCTCCCGGAGCAAGGTATAATCCAAGAGGTTGGGTACCTCAAGGATCCTGCCCCTCATCGCCTGTGGTCGTCCTGACTATAGCTCGTTGTCTCCCCACTTCTTCCCAAGTGGCACATGAGCAGTCATGGCGCAATCGTCATCCTCCTCGACTTCTTTCTCCGCCCTTGTTGGCACTGCCTTTGAGTTAGAAGCCTCTCCCTTACTTTTCTTCCTTGGACACTGGTTTGCATAGTGACCCAGTTCCCCACAATGGAAGCACTTAACCTTGGAGAGGTCCTTCTTCTTCCTCTTCTCCTGCTTTCTCATAGATGCTAGAGCCGCATCCTCTTCCTCTTCCTTCTTGATCTTGACCCCTTTGCTGCTACTCTCCATCTAGGTCAGCTGTCTGATCTCTTCTTGACGAAGAGTCACCCACAGTTCTTCCCAATCTAAAAGACTCGGCCTGCCCAATATGCTCTGGACAAATATCTCCCAATCCTCAGAGACTGTGTTAAGTGCGGTCCTTACCATCAACTCCTGATCCAGCGTGGCCCCTATGGAAGTCAGTTGGTCACGGATCTCCTTCAACCGACCGAGGAAGACATCTATCTGCTCTCCCTTCTGCATCTGGTATGACCTTAGCTGATTCTCCAAGAGCATCTTCCTCTACACGGAAGTATGTTGGTACAATGTCTTCAAAGTGTCCCACATCTCCTTTGTCGTTTCCTTCTCGGCAATATGTGGGACCACATGATCCTTGACCCCATCAAGGATGATACACTTTGCCTTAGCCATTGCCTCCTCGTACCTTTCATTAGCTACTGGGTCAACTGGGATAGCCATCACTCTCAAGGCGAAGCCCTTGATACGATGTCTGTCTAGAATGGACAAGATCCTAGCCTTCCAGACCACAAAGTTGGATGCTCCATCTAGCCTATCTTGATCTCTCAGCATATTCACGGCCATATGGCTGCTCTTCTGTCGACTCCTCTGAGTCTCTCTACTTCCCTCCTGGAAGTCCTCTGTTTGACTCCTGCTGAGTCTCTCTACATCCCACCTGGAAGTTCTTGGTTTGACTCTTGCTGAGTCTCTCTACTTCCCGTCTGGAAGTTCTCTTCTAGACTCCCTTTGAGTCTTGATTTCATTCTTGGAAATCCTTCTACCAACATCAAGTTGCCCCTCTCCGAACGTTTGTGCAACTGCAACATTGATCCGGATTCCTTGGCTAGAAATCCGCCTCGGCAGCAACTCCCTCTACCTTGATCTTGCCTTGTTAGGTATTGTTCTAACCACAGTACCCCGCCAGCTTCGCTCCCGCAAACTGCGGACTTCCTTCGCCCCAGCAACTAAAGGATTAAGCCTCTTAGCTCTGCGCAATCCCGACACCGGCAAAATAGCTCCCTCAACCAACTGCATCAGCCCTCTTGGCCTCTGCATGAGCCTTGCTTTGCCCTCCAAAGCCTCTGTGCTGGCCTCTCTCTGGCCCAAACCGATGATGTATTCCCTCTATGTCAACCCTTCCTCTATTGCTTCTGCAAGGATCAACTACTGTCACTCGGGACAGCGGATTTTGCTGCAAATGCTCTGCTCAGCTGATGCCTTCAACTTTCCTGTGATCTGCAACCACCCTTTGATACCTTGTTGAATTTTCTAAGTCTACCCGTTAGAAAAATAATTTGTATTCTGCTCGTTTATTTTTTCTACTTGTTTAAATTCGAAAAGTTATTTAATACATTTAAATACCGAAATAAATACAATACAATGACAACATCTACAGATCAACAATTGAAAGAAAACAAGCACACAAGTGACACCGTTATTTTTGGACAAATGTCCCTAGAAAAATCCAATGCGGGAAAACCAGTGTAGTTATTTTGAGGGTTATATTATTATGCAGTCTTTTTGCGTACAACTGGGTGCCTAACCAGCTCACCTGACAGAGAAAAATACATGGTAGCAATACCTCTATATTTGGAAGCAGATATATCCCACGAAACCCTCTCCGGCACTATTGAAGCTCAGTGCTAGCCCTTCTAACCTTTGCGTCAGCTTCCTGTTGACCTGCGTCAGCCCCAGGACCCTCTGCGTTATCCCTTTGATGCACTGCGCAGCCTCTGGGACCCTCTGAGTCACTCCAACAACCTCTGCGTGGATGACGTAGTCCCTCTAGCCTCTGCATTGTCTCTGCTGGGCTTTGCGTAGCCTGGATTGGTTGCTTCTCTCGCAACTATCAAGAAAATTTGGCCTTGCAAATGTAACTTGTCCAGAAACTTATGCGAGCCAGAGAGAGAGATATCCTCCACACATGCGAGCTATATGTAAAGAGAAAGAGATCATATTCGTACTTCATTTCGTCCAACATGTCCTTTGGTTGGATGCCCAAAAAATTCTTTGTCTTGCGAGGTTGAATTGTTGCCTTGAGGACGAGGTCAAACTATCTTTATATAGTGATTAGTTGGGTCAAATGGATGCCTCTTCTACCTCGGCCAACTTGACTTGTAGGAGGAACGACCTAACTAGTTTTAGAGCCAAAAGTTCAATTTCAAAATTCAAATTTTTCTCTTGTAAAGATCCATAAGGACATAACTCAAAGATATTTTTTTTCTTTTGACTCTAGCATGAAGAACATGCTTTACATTGATGAATATAAATACATCAAGGGCTAAAATACACATTATGAAGACCGACTGTAGTTACAAAATTCAACACTGGTTTCCCCTTCGGGGTTTTTCCAGGGACGTTTTGTCCAAAAATATTTGTGTCCATTTTGTGCATGGTTTTTCTCGGAGTTTCAGCAGTTTATTTTGGTGAATATTGCAATCGTGTTTTTATTCAGTATTTGCAGTAAAATATTCTCTCTCAAAATTAAATACATTGGATAATTACCGGTTGATTGCAATAAGCGATACTTTTATCAAATTTTCACTTTGTCTCAGAGCATACACCAGCAGCGACAGATGAGCTTTCTAGTCGGATGAAGGATGGAGCTTTCCTTGACTCCTTTTTTGGGGTCTTCATTTCTTCCCAATTTCCCCTTTAATCTGATCTTTGAATTAGATCTTGCAGCCTCCCGAAATGGTTTGAGTTTGCTTGCTAGAGCTGCCATGAGGAGTGCCTTATTGCAAAAAATATTAGCAACTTGCTCTTCCGACCCCACAAATATCTCTTCCACTAGATCTTGAGGGTTCTTCTGAAAAGACTCATCTGCCATGGCTAGGGTTCTATGACTTTCTTCTAAAGCCAATTCTTGGATCCTGTAATTTCCCACAAATACTCCAAAAAACCCTAGCTTTGATGACAATATGATCTGTAAACTGACGTGGATATTCCACTGGGACAATTTGTCACAATAGATCTTATAATATTTTGAAATCTTAGATTATGCAAATTAGTTAGATCCTAAATTAAATCACTATTAGTTTTGCTCAAATTTATGAACTAAGTGAAAAAAATAAAATGGAAAGAACAACCAGATAAACACACCATCCACACAAATGAACACCAAATTTATCCTAGGAAACCCAATACAGGAGGAAACCTAGGTAGAAAGTGAGGTCTATCCTTTTCTCTCTTTGGTTCAATTATAAAAATGCACTTACAAGGGAATGGGAACCCACGACGGAGTTACCTTTTGACATTGTGGCCTGAGTTGCACTACACAATCCTCCTCGTCCTTTGATATTCTTATAGAACACCACTCTTAGATGCTATCCATGAGGCAAAGGGAGGAGAAAAGTGAACACACTTTTTTTGACTGAGTTTGATTCGGTCCTTTCATCCTTATCTTGAAACTTGATCACTTTTTGACCTTGTCAACCCTTATCCATGTACCAACCCTAGCCACTTCAATGCTATGTATCTAATTGTTTGGAGCAACCAAATCTTATTGTGAGGCCAATTGGGGTGTTGAAACACCTTTTGCCAATCTCCTAGGGGTGTTGGAGGGCCAAAACTTGATTTTTTATAGGGTTTCCATGAAGTTGGTGTTGCATTCCATGCTTCTTTCTGTGTTGCTTCTCTAATGGACTTAGGGGAGTGGCATTTTGAGCTATAGCCTATGGAACAAGATACAATTCTAAAGAATGGAATCCCTTCTCTTCCTAGTGGCTCGGTATTTAACATAGCCCATTAGCTGTCTAGGGGTAGGGTTTTTTACTTCTTCAACCCTCAATTATGATAAGGCTTTGGATCTTCTAGAATGTTCTCAAAGGTAGCCCCCTCATGTATGAGTAATGGGGTGCCTATGTGGCATCCACTCGTACCATAGGTTTCAATAAGGTAGGTCAACTTCTGGGAGGCATTACTTTCACATACAAGGTCTTGATGCCTCAAAATGGCTTTGGAAGTTTCTGAACTCCAATTTTGCAAACTGGATTTGTAATGTATGAGTTGACGAATAATTAAATGGTTGCATTTAGGTTCATAAATCTATAATATAAAGCCTTTTGATAGCAATTAGTTAATGACAGAATAGTTAGTTTGGTTCCTTAGTAAAATTTCCACAAATTTGGATGGTTAACAGAAGTACCACATATCCTCAAAGTGCACAGAGGATATTGAGTACATTACATATAATAGGCAGTGCATGAGAAAAAGTTCATCCTACATCCAAAATGTAATTATTTTTTTTATCTCTTGTAGAAAGTGATATTTGCTTCCATAGGAATGTTTTCTAGATTCAATTCACTTGTGTTAAAATGTAGGTTCCTGTGATAAAGTTGCTCAAACTTTGTGGACCCAGTTAATAAACCATGATGTGGAGCCTTTTTTACCATCTTTGTAATTTTTTGTACAGTAGAATAAACTGTTGGGAATGATTCAAGTGGGTCATTTCATCAATTTCAAAAAGACATTCAATGGAGTTTTCTCAAAATCTTGGGAGGAAGCATAACTTATAGTGGGTAGCCTTACATGGTTGCTTATTATATACTTCAATGGAAAGATTGGAGAAAGCTTCCTTGCCAGGTGCATCATCGAGGAAATGATAAGGCAAAGCTCTCAGCTATTCTGTGAATTAACTTCCCAAGTTTCTAATTTGTCAATATTTGCCTTTGCTACTTATTACAGTTTTATGTAGCAAAGTACTCATATAATATCGTGTCTTATTGTTGTTTATCATCTAAATGCTTTTCCTTAAAAATTAACCAGCTCTTTGATTTTTGAAGGGAAAATACCAGTTGGGTTTAGTACCAGATTTATTATTATTATTTACTCTTTCGTATCCTTATACCAAAAAAGAAGAAATAGTTAGACTTTCTTACTAAGTATATTGTATAACGTAATGTTCTGTGGAAATTTGAGCAGGGCTTGACAGGTCTCCTTCAATCACCTATAAGAGGAGCAGAGAAGCATGGACTTCCAGGCATTCTTTCAGGTCAGTTACGAAAAATGTACTGCCTTGAAAACATTAGTTAAATTGTGAAACTTGTAACATGAAGAATGAGACTGGTAATTCCTTCAGGCAAGTCACTAGCAGCAGTGCTTTTCAAAATGTTTTGTTTCAGAAAGTAGAAAGTCCAAGCAGAATACTTTGAAAGCTATGTAATATGGATCACATTGCATCTTTTCTTCATTTTTTTAAAATCAAAACAGAACTTTTGGGCCTAATTAAGTCAATATATAGGATGACCGGTCTAAACATCAGTGGCACAAAAGTGTACTGACTGTAACCAAAGTTTCACCTCTGACATATGCAGGCATAGCAGTTGGAGCAGCTGGGCTTATTGCAAGACCTGTTGTTAGTATCCTAGAAGTTTCTGGAAGAACGGCTCAAAGCATCCGGAATCGTAGTAATCCGAGTCAGCTGAACCATTTTCGTGTACGATTTCCAAGACCTCTGCTAAGAGATTCTCCCTTGCTCCCTTACTCATGGGAGGAGGCTGTTGGCACTGCAGTACTGCAAGAGGTGGAAAGCAAGAGACTCAAGGATGAGGTATTTCTCATTCTGGAAATGTCAATGGTTGGAAGATGCAATTACAATTGAATTGCGTATTATCAACTCAACATTGTTTCTGATGCAAAATATTTTTACAGGTTTTAGTGACTTGCATTGCTCTGGGGTTTCCTGGGTTATTCATTGTTTTAACTGAGAGACTTCTATTGAAAGTCAAGAGTGCATGCATAGCTGCAGCAGCTTCCCCTGAGAATAACATGCCAGGAGGACCTGACTGGAGTATCCAACAAGAGATTTCTCTTGATAATATTATACATGTGGACAGAGAAGGCCAGTTACTTAATGTTTTGGCAGGCAGCCAAGAGACCTATTTTCGGAGACGCAAGGACCCAACAACTTCAAAGAAGAATTACATGTCGCACTTTGTACCCTTCACTCAAGAAACCATAGTACTTCCACATGAAGATGCTGCGAAAGAGCTTTCACAATTACTTGGCTCATTACTAGATGAACTGAAAAAACATTCTTCACCCTCTATTTTAAGACGGGAAAACCTGAGATCAGTCAGATGAGAAAGTCGGTAATAGCATAATAGTATTGGCCTGTATTCTCAATTTTTTATATGTTTAAATAGTGTTTGCCCTTGTTAAGCTGCTGTAGTATATCAATAACTGTAAACAAGTGCAAAATTCCTTGTCCTGTATTCAAGGATTTTAGCAGGGAAAATATAGGCCACCATTAATGATTATAAGAAGCTGTAAATACTTTCTACACTCATTATTTGGTTGGGATTAGCAATTTTAGGAGCTATAACCTTTCTTGCCCTTGGGAAAGGCTGTAGAAGCTGTAAAATGTGTGCATAAAGATTTGATTTCAATTTTGACGAGTTGGTTGGCTTGAATAAATAATGACCCGTATTTTATTGATTTGAGTTGTATAAATTGATGTACGTATATAAAGCATGCGATGTACCAGGGATTGGACATCATTTATTCATCAGAGGTAGGAATATATTGGAAAGCAACTATCATTAGCTTGTAGTATCTATGCCTAATTGACAATACAAAACTAAGAAAGGAAAATTGCAATCAATATATATTGATCCACTGAATAATGTTCTTTCAATTTTTATCGACTTCAAAAAATTAAATTTAAAGCGTTGACATTTGCTAATTACCATATTAAATTGACATTTAAAAAATAATTAATTAATTAAATTTTATAATAATTAGATTAATTAGTGATTAGTATAGAAGATTCATATCTCTAAGGACATGAGCATTCATAAAGGGGCACATTTCCAAGTATATAAGTAGGCCCTCATTTGTAACAATTTCCTCCTCATATATATAGATATATATTAGTGACATTATGAAACAACATATAACAAAGAATATTTTTATTCCAGAAAAATGAAAATAATTATAGCATTGTATATCAATTACAAGTATATTATCAATTCAAGGAGATAAGAAGAGTTAAAATACTTGTTTAGACTTGCATTAAGTGGTATCATGATGAAGTGGTTCAATCCTTGAATGTGTCTCAATGTCTATGTGTGTCAACTCTAATATTGTGGTAGTTGTATTCACATCAAGATATGTTATGCATATATCCATTTAAGGTCCAAGTGAATCAATGTTATAAACATAATAACAAAAATTTTGTTTATAATAATAAGTATATTATCAATTCAAGGAGATAAGAAGAGTTAAAATACTTGTTTAGACTTGCATTAAGTGGTATCATGATGAAGTGGTTCAATCCTTGAATGTGTCTCAATGTCCATGTGTGTCAACTCTAATATTGTGGTAGTTGTATTCACATCAAGATATGTTATGCATATATCCATTTAAGGTCCGAGTGAATCAATGTTATAAACATAATAACAAAAATTTTGTTTATAATAATAATAAATTAATTAATTATAAATGAATAGTCAAAGGGAATGTACCCTTTCACCTCGTGTCTAATCAATACTATATAGTAAAGCATCACAAGGGTTATTGTAATCATCAAATCTATATCTTATTCAATAATGATAATAAATATTATCTACAAGTTAGCTTGTTACTATCAACCCCAACCTTGTGGTAATTTTATTCTCAATAAGATATGTATATGTCCATTCAAGGTCTATTTAAGTCAACTCCAGTCAGGGTAATTGTATTCATACAAATATATGTTATGTGTATGTCCATTTTAAGGTCCAAGTGAGACAACTTCAATGTTGTGGTAGCAGTGTTCACACTAAGATATTTTGTTTTTTTTTTGCAGCATCTAGTAGACATTCTTCCATGGGCTCATGCTGATTTGACTAGGGAAGAATGATACATTCACCCATGGGGCCATGTTGATTTGGTTAAGGGTGAATGACCCACAGTACTCACATTAGCTCCATGGTGTAGTGATATAATCTTTTATAGTGTGCTTAAATTGTTTATTGATTGGGGTTTTTCATCCAACAGTGGGGTAAACAATTCTAGGCTAACGTTGAGTTGTGATGTATGCTCCATTAATGAAGGGGTTTCTTGTGATGAGGTACCCCTTAATGGGTCTCCACTCAACATTAGAGCTCTATATAAATAAACAAGCATGTGAAGGGAAAATCATCAACATAGCAAGCTCATTGATCTTTTCTATTGGAGGAGAAATTCAGCTAAGGAGAAATATGTTGTTGGAAATCATCTTTATCACTTCTATCTCTCTTAGAGGTCGCACATGTGAAGAAGGACGAGTTTGATTAAGATGCATTGCCTAAAGCTTAACCGAGCATTGACTAATGTCGATTGTTGTTGTTTGATCAATCTTTGACTAAGTTTGATTGCCTTCCATACAGATTCGCGCGTGTGAGTTGATTGCAGGTCGCACATGCGAATTGATTGTGGACCTTGACTATAGGGCTAAAGTTTGACCACAGAGTTGACCTTTTATTATTTGACCAATGTTGACTAAACTGTAGTTTGACTAGGTTTGACTAGCATTTGATTTGTATTATTGGCATAAATTTCTAGATAAGTTTTTTATTTGTAAACCTGGCTGAAAAGACGATTTCTCCTCAAGAAAAGATTATTGGGTTTTCTCCCAAGGTTGAGTTTCCCAGGGTAAAATTTGTCTATTGTGCATGAATGTATTGCTATGATCTTTAATATTTTCTTTGCATTTATAGTTCAAATTTTGTGTACTTATTCAATGACATCAGTAGCTTGAAAAACACTGGTTGAAAATCATGAGGAAGTAACTATCAGAACAAAAAAATGCATTCTACTGCACTTGACATAGAATTTCAGCATGGTATCAAAGCTTTGTTAAATATCAGCCATTGACTAGCCTCAGATTTCAGTGTTCAAGCAACTTAATCAGATTTCATATCTCTTGTCAAAATGGTGCTCAGTCTCAAAGCATAAGACAGGTGGGATGGTGCTACAAATTCTAGATCTTGGAAGACTAGGATACTTCTTGCCTTGGATGAAAATGAGCTTCAAAATCATGTGAAGGAAAATGTTTCGAAACCAGAGGGGGCTAAGGAGAAATGCAAGAATAAGAATAATGAGGTAAAGGCTAAGAGGATCCTGATAGGTTCCATGAAGGATCATTTGATTCCATGTCTTTGAGTTGAAGATTGCCAAAGAGATGTATGATGCATTGGTGGGATTATTCGAGAATAATAACACTAGTAGGAAAGTGGCATTAAGGCATCAACTCCGTAGTATCATGATGTCTAGATCAATTTCAATTCCCACTTATCACATGAGAGTCTCCTAGTTGAGAGATCAACTTAGAGCCATTTGAGATACCATTGATCAAGTAGAGCTTGTTACAGTGACTCTTAATGGATTTCCTTCTTCATGGGATCCATTTATACAGGGTATTTGTGCACAGGATGGGCTACTCATGTTTGATCAACTTTGCACTGATTGTGTCCAAGAGGAGGCTAGATTGTTGTCCAAGAACAACTTGTAGAGACCTCATGATGAAGAAACTCAAGCTAAGAAGAATATAGGTGGAAAATCAACTCCAGTTCAAGATAAGAAGAAGGATCTTTCAAATATTGGGTGCTTCAAATGTCATACATTTGGTCACTATGCCTCCAAGTGTCCTTAGATAAGAAGGGAAAGCAACATGCATCAATAGCCAATGTTGATGATGATGATGAGCATCTACCACATAAGAAGACCAAGCAATCTAAACTTGATGAGATTGTAGATGAACTTCTGAAGGAATATTTCTTTGTCTCCTCTCTTATAGGTATTACTACCAATAGTAGTGATATTCAGTTGTTGGACAATGGTGCTTTTGGGCACATGACAGGTTCATAAGATTCTCTCACAGATTTGATAGAAAGGGATTCAACATCGCAGGTTGGAACTTGGAGATAATGCCAAGTATGCAGTGAAAGTTGGGACAACATCATTTCACTTAGAGTCTGGAGATTCTCTACACATGAGAGATGTATTATTTGTACCAGGATTGAAGAAGAGCCTATTTTTTATCTCAGCATTGGAGGATAGAGGTTACAGAGTTGCATTTGTAGATGGTCAGGTCCTTTTATGGCTTAAGGGCTCGAGCATAGACTCAGTAGGAGAGATTGGTGTTCAAGAGGGAGGACTATACATATTGTTAGGACGTCCAACCCAGACATTGATACATGACAGTATCAGTTTATGTGAGTTATGGCAGCAGAGATTTTTTCACATACATTATAGGGATTTGCCAACATTGAGGAGGATGCTTACAAGTCTTTCAGAGCTCTAGGTAGAGCATGATGGTGTTTGCTGGGGTTATGCACTTGGCAAGAATACCAAGGGATCTTTTTCGAGTAGTGATAGTAGGTCCAAGGGGATCTTGGATCTAGTGTATGAAAGCTAGTGAAAGTATCATATTTGAGTGGCTTCTTATATTATATGACATTCATTGACGATTTATCTAGGAAGACATGGATCTACTTCATGAAAACCAAGGATGAGACCTTCAACAAGTTCCAAGAGTTTAGAGCTGAGGCAGAGAACTTGACAGGAAAGTGTTGGAAAATACAATGTGGAAGCTATCAATTCAAATTTTCTTGTTCCTTAATACTTACTTGTGAACTTTAATTATTTTCTTGTGTTTCTTTATTATATCTTTTTATCAAACAAATATCAAGATCAAAACAGTAAAAACAATGGACACAGATATTAGACTCCAAGCCAAGCAAAACCCCTCCAAGGGGAAAACCCAAAAAAGCTCTTCTCTTCTTATAGAATCTGCTTCAAATGAGACAACAAAGACCCAAACCCTAGACCAAGTCCTTTTAAGTGCCAAGTAAGCCCTTCAAGAAATCCTTTCAAGTAAATCAGATCAACAAAGTTTGATCCTGCTTCAACCAACTTCCAGCTACAACTTCAACCCTAGATTTGTCCCTATAGCTTCGGCCCTTCAACTGTTATAGGAACCCTAATTCGGCTCTTCATAAAAACCTCCTTTGAGTGAGACAGTTTCTCCCGAGGTCAACGAGGTCGCAATAGAATACTTTCTCTTCTAGCAACTTGATACTGCAACATGATCTCCCACAATTCGGACTTGCAATTTCAGCCTTCTTCGAAGCTTGCAATCCTTAAATCTCTACACGTGTGTTGAGAGATAGAGCTCAAAAACAAATCTTCTTTCTCCTTCTTGCCTTATACACCTTGACTTTCCTTTTCTTCTTGCTTTCCAACTACAAATTGTACTCTCTTGATAGATCAAACTTGTGAGTGAGTGAGTGCCAAATGAGGTGGAATTTGCTCCTTATATAGCCTTTCCAAGGGGCTGAATTCCCTTCTTTAGGTTGACTTATAGCTGTCAGGTCTGACTTGTACTATGGAGATTTCTAGGACTTTCTAGACTCAAAATAAATTCTCTTACAAATTACATCTTGCTCGAAAGGGTCTTATAATCATGATGTTGACTCCATTGACTCATGACAATAAATCCTATGACCTAACAAACCCTAAAAGTACAAAGAACATGATTTTACCTAGAAGATCGTCAATAAGGATCATGAAACACATGCTTTAAAATAATAAATTTTTCTTTTTTCTCATGTTTGTTTACATAAGATACATATTGAAATGAGTATAATAACAATTATGAAGACCAAAAGTAGTTACATTTCCAACACTCTCTTAATTAGGGAGGTATTCATAATTGTACAACCAATACAACATCATTCTCAAACTGATGAGTTCTCATAGGAAGAGTCAAATTGATAAGCCAACTATAAGCATCAATATTATGACCAACACTATCTTTGAGGCATAACTAGACAAGCTCAACTTCATTGAAGTGCATTATGTTGGGAGGCTTTACGTGCGATATCGCACCACCTCTACAAGGCACATACCTCATCCAGATGTTCACAAGGTATGTCCTTTTAGGATTACTCTTATCTTGGATTTTTAACCTCTAATCCTCAAAGAATATCAGTCCTCTTTGACCACTGTTATCTTGGATATCCGTCCCATCCTCAAAGAGTGTTGGTACCTTTCCTTTCTTGGATGCTCTGTCCTCGAGGAAACCACAAATGCTTATTCAATCCTCCACCATTCTTTCTTCAAGGCCTTCACTTAAACTTACGGCTACTAGTCCTAGTCAAGCGCATGGCACATGAAGAAGAGAATGCAGATGTGATGTCCACCATCACTCCCTCTCAACCAGAGAGGTTATCCCTATTCCTTCTTGATTATGAAATAGATCTTGCTCCTAATCAAGGAGAATCCTTTACTTCCTCTCGAATCTAGAGGAGATTTATGAATTTCTTTTCTACTTGAAAAATCATAGCCACAAGCTTTCTAGCTTGTTTTCATAAGAGTATCAACCATATGTTTTCAATAACTACATGGCTTCCTCTTTCCTTCACATCTCATAACATCGATATTGCTTCCTTCTAGGGTATCATGGAGCAATTTTCTTTCATCAATCTTGTGACAGGATCCAAGTCATCAATCTTGCACATCACTTTCATTTGTCACCATCAATGAAGGCATATATTGAGCCTTTCCAAACTCCAAGCTGATCATAAATTCCTCATGAAAGTGATGTCTTTGTTGTTGTACAACTTGACCTTCAGGTTATCTTCTCACACTATTACCCTTTAATCCCAACATGAGTACATTTTGACTTCATAATTGCCAAAAATCATATGTTGAGCTTGACCTTGGCAGGAATCATCTATTGAAAAGAAGGGTTGACTTGGTGATTGGAGGAGTTATTTGTCTAGGTCTAAAGGGTCTTGGATTGTCTCATCTTGATTTAAATCTACTAGTGGAAAAGTTGGACTAGGTCACTCCCCTTGGAGGGGTTTTTCCTTGTCTCTTGTTCTTGTTGTCTTCATATACATTTAATTTGGTAATTGCTTGATGAAAGATAATCTAACATAGAATTAAAAGAAGCCAACATAAATCACAAGTAATTATCAAGGAGGAATCAAACCCTAATTCCTATAAGCATTGATTTCTCAACATGGAATCATAGCTATAAGGTGAAAGGACTAGTTGAAGATCACTTTGTTGGATATCATTGGAGGGAAAACAAATCTTGGAAGAAAAGTTCACTCCCTTAATGGCAAGTTATTTCAAGATGGGACTCAATATCATGAAAATTGCAGGACGTTGGTTGGAAGGATAATCTGCAATCTATCTAGAAGAGTCAAGAGTGAATGATTCTTGGTTGCAGTTACAGGTACACTTGATGATGACAATGTATGGATGATTGATAGTGGAGCCTCAAGACATATGTCAAGAGAAGGTGGAAAACTTCGTACTCTATCAAGAGAACATCATCACATGCAGTGGAGCTAGGAGACAACAACAACTATGTAGTCAGGGACCTTAGATCTACATCATTGAATCTAGAAAGTGGAGCAAAGCTACACCTCAACAATATCCTTTATGTTCCAGGTTTGAAAAAAAATTACTTTCCATTTCTTGTTTAGAAGATAAAGGAGATAGGCTTACTTTTATGGTAAAGTTTTGGTTTGGGGAAAGCATTCAATTATTGAAAAGGCAAAGGTTATTGGAATCTGTGACGGAAGATTATATAGAGTTATAACACCCTCTCCTTAAGACCTTGTTCACATGGAGATTAATCCTATCGAACTTTGGCAAAGAAGATAAGGGCATATTCATTACAAGATAATACCCTCTCTAAGTCAAATGGTAAAGGGCATCCCCAACATCAAGGAAGACCATGAAGGAGTATGCATGGAATGTGCTTTGGGAAAGAACACTAGGAAACCTTTTACAAGTAGTGACACAAGGTCTAAGGAGATATTAGACCTCGTTCATTCTGATGTGTGTGGGCCCGTGTTTAATAAACCTGTTTGGAGGCCATCTTTACGATGTGACCTTCATTGATGATCACTCTAGAAAGACATGTCTCTATCTTCTCAAGACAAAGGATGAAGTATTTGAAAATTTCAAGGAATTTAGATCATAAGTTGAGACCTTAACCGGAAGAAAAATAAACACTTTGAGATCCGACAATGGAGGTGAATACACTTCAAAAGAACTAACATATTGTAAAGAAGTGGGCATTAAGAGGGAGCTCATTGTTCCCTACAACCCCGAATAGAATGGAGTAGCAAAAAGGAAAAATGGAACCATTGAAGAATGCATAAGGACTATGATATTTGATCAAGATTTACCAAAATTTCTATGGGAAGAAGTAGCCATGAGAGCAGTATACATACAAAATAGAAGCCCTGATAGAGTCCTTAATAATATGACACCGGAAGAAGCATTGACAGGGAAGAAGCCATGTGTAGACCATCTCTGAATCTTTGGGTGTCTCGCATACATTCATGTTCCAAACCCATCCTTAGTAGGGATGTTATATTTGATGAAACCCATCCTTACAAAAGAATCAAGGATATACCAATCGAATCCAATGAAGAAGATGTACCTCTATTTGAAGAAGAGAAATATGACGAGACACCTACAAACCAAGAAGAAAAAGGACCAAGCAAGCCTATTCAACCTATAATCATTCCCGAAACAAAGAAGAGGAAAAATTGGTTAAAAGTTGCACTCGGGTATGCCAAAGGACATGGAGCTACTAAAGGAAGTATCAGAGAAAGAAAAAGACCAAAAAGATACTCAGGATATGCAACATACATAATGAAGTTAATCGATGCAGAACCAACTACCTTTAAAGAATCGCTCATCAAGAAGAATGGAAGAAAATAATGCTAGAAGGATATAAATCTATCATGAAGAATGCGGTTTGGGAAATCATTCCTAGACCTGGTGAAAAATATGTTGTCACTTCCAAATGGATTTACAAAATCAAACATGTCCTTGTTGGAAGTATAAGCACGTGAAAATTTCTAACCTAAAATTCTACTACATCAATTGATTTATTTCACCTACTTATTCTTCACAATAAGTTATTTACAAAATCTCTTTAGCAAATATTAAAAAAAATTATACTGCATTTATCACATAATTACACCGAGAAAATACATACACAATAACTAATCGCATCAACACAATTGTTTTTGGATAATTGTCCCCAGAAAAACCCAATGTGGGAAATCGGTGCATCAGATGAGGGTTTTATTAATCTTCAGCAAAAATTGCTTTTACAAGGAATGATTTTACAAAGAAACTAAGAGAAAACACCTGAGACTTTCCCTTGGAAAATTTCTAACACTTTGAAGACCCTTCTCCCACTTTTGCGTCACTCTACATGGCTCTGAGTGCCTTTGCGTCCCTCTGTGTCCACCTGCGTGAGGGCTATGTATCCCATAGACTGTGTATCCCTCTGTGATATCTCTCAATGTCCTTCTGTCACCTACTCCTCATTCACTGACTGTTGTTGATGCCCTCCTCTTCCTCCACCCTGCAACTCTCCCTCTGAAATCGATCTCCTTCTCTTGAGAATCGATTTTCCTTGAGATATTGAGTATCTTTTGGTGTGTCTCCAAATGATCCTCAAGTCTTCTCTTATACTTTTCTTGTTGATGAATCAACGGTCGAGATTAAGTCTTTAATCAACGGCTAAGATTAAAACAAACTTGATCGTCATCTCTTAGAAGCTTCTCACCCTTATCTTTATTAATACCTATTAATAAGTTTAGACTTAGGAACCCATTAAAAATAATAATTATTTCAATAACTTCTCATCCGAGTGGAATTTATCCAAACAATTTATGGGTCTTGGAGATCTCATGTGCCTTAGCGTTTCCACCAAATTTCAATGCTAAATCACATCCGATGCTACCCAAAATCAACAAAACAAATACAAAACAAGATTTGTTGCAAGAGGTTTCTCTCAAAAGGAAGGAATAGATTATGAAGAAACCTTTTCTCCCACTACCAGGTACACTACTATTAGATCTTTGGTTTTGCTAGTTGATACTATGGGATGGAATATCCATCAAATGGATGTCAAAACAACGCTTCTAAATCGAAACATTGATGAAGAAGTATATATTGAACAACTGGAAGGGTTTGAGATAAATAGTAGATATATTCATGTTTACAGACTAAAGAAAACTATATATGGTTTGAAGCAAGCTCTTAGGGCTTGGTATGTGTTGTGCTATGAAACAACCCTCCATTTTTATTATGTATAATACAAGTAGGGACCCTTTTAAATTGAATTTTTCCACTCTTTGTGAATAAAATGCCAACTTTTAGAAAATTGTCACTTTTCAAAAAGCTCTTTTTAACCTAACTTAAAACATATTAAAGTCCTCATCGCAAAATCGCAAATATCATGATTCCTTGGTAGCAAAGTTAAGAACATTAAAAAAATATTGATATGCGACTTGCGATTGAACTTTGTATGCGACATCCCAATCGCATATCGCACATCGGAGGATATTATGTCAGCATCTTAATTGTTACCTATCAAAACCCCGAAAGTGCGATCTTGCGATATCGCATATTGCAGATCAGAAGATCCATCAACAAAGTTTCATTTCGCGCTTTAGCTTAAGTGCCCAATATGACGGATTTGATAGATGTTTAATAAGTGTTTTCAAGTTGGACAGGAGTCAGGTCAGAATGAGTTAATGTGGTTATCATCCCTATGCATGTAATCATGGTGTTCGTTATGGTTTATTAATGTTGAATTCGCTCCCAGATCTTTTCTTTCAAAATGCAGTCATTTCATCAAATCTTTTATTTTACGCAATAATTAATTGATGTTGGTTTTAATAGGAACTCTGCTCAAGCGATGTCAAGTGAGGTCACATCAAATTCCCCTCCATTTACCCCCTCATTCACTACAGCTCCATTCACATCCTCTCATCTTTCCATTTCTTCTACTCAAACAATTAGTGCTACCACAAGTAGTACTAGTCAAGTTGTAAGTTCTACATCCATACCCACTACTTCTGGGTCTGCTTTTATATCTTCTCAAATCCTGATTCGAGTTATGGCTAACCAACCTTGGACTAATCCTGGTGTCGTGTTGTTTGCAAACCCACATCCTCGTCCCGATCATCCAAAGAAATGGTTACCCAAATACAATCCAGATGATGGTCTTCCAGATGAAAAACACATCAACAATTTTATGTTGGCCATGAATTTGGATGGGGTTGCGCATGAAGATATTGTAGTAAGATTGTTTCCCTATACTCTTAAAGGATCTGCAGGATCCTGGTACTTTTCTGTTCCAGCGGGAACTATAACAGACTGGGTAACTTTTCAACAACTGTTTCTTGCAAAATTTGGAGATGATAGAACTATCGCATCTTTAATGAATGCTCTCTCTAACTTGAAAACAAATTCGGGTGAAAGATCAAAGATTTCAACTCCAAATTTAACAAGTTATTAAACAAAATCCCAGCTGCTTCTAAATTTTCTATTGATGTACAAATAGAGTGGTACATTTCTGCTTTACCCTCTAATATATCCATTTTTGTAGATAGAGCCGGTAAGGCTACTCTCTCAGAAAACATGAAAGAAGCCCTGTCTGTAGAAAAGATAATTTTAGCCTTAGAAAAGTGATCTGAGATGGAAGATAAGAAATCTAAAAAGGTGACTTTTAGCCAAGAATCAAAGAATAAAACCCCAAAGGATCCATTCAATCTTGAAGGACTTCAAAATGTCTTGAAAACTATGTCAAATGATATGATTGAAATAAAGAAACAAGTCGTTGAATCTTCAGTTCCCAAGAAACCATATCGCCCATACAATAGAAGTACTGCTTCACCATCTCAGCCTCTGAATGTGATTTCAAGTGTCGAATCAGATCAATATGTTGAAGATGCCTCAGCAACTGAAGAAGAAATAGAGCCTGAAGAAGAAGTCGAATTAAATGGGTTATGGGACTTTATTCTCCCCACCGAAGTCGAATTAAATGGGTTATGTTGATGCACTATTGTATTCTTTGGGATACTTATTGGTAGAAGATTGATTATGGCCTATTGTCACTAGTCAAATGAACAGAACGGTACACATCTGGTATTATTACCATGTTTTGCTAAATCTTTTTTCTAGTATTAGTGATAAGTTTATCTTTCATGAATTATATATGAAATCTGTCATCTCTATTTAAAGTATCAGTTGCACTATTGTATGATATCAAAACAGAGAATGGTTTGTTTTATATGTGATCATGAAAATATGTGATATCTTTTTTCACAAGACTTTTGATTAACTATTTTCTCAAAGGAATTATCTTACAATATATTAACTCTATATAGTCTGCGATTGATCTATATCATCATAGATTACATAGACATCTTTTTATATCGCATAAAACCAGCAATACCTCGGGTTAGATTAAAATAGATTTAATTCAAAGTTTTGCATCTTAGAATAAAGCTATGTTAATTTCTAGTTATTCTTTTGCAAATCGTCAGAAAAATCTCACAAATCATATAAACCCAAAACACTGGGAAATTGGTCCCATCATATCCAGTCAGAGTCACTATCCCAAATGGAAAACGTGTTGCTCTAAGGTCTGGACCAGGTGGTTATCCCCCTTGTTGTTGCCGCAGATTTCTCAGGCCTCAACATTTTTGGCTCTAGAAGGAGGGCCTTGACTATGAATGGCATATAAATCTAAATCTCAAACTCGAAGCCTTCACAAGAGTCAATCCCCCTCAAAAATCCTACAGCTTCTCGATCACGTTCTAAGTCACCCACTCAAAAATCAGAAGTCGTAGAAACTTACCCCTCATCTCCTAAAGTATCTCAACTCTTACTTTCTTCAGAGTATTCTCTAGAATCTCCTAAAGTTCAGTCCTTAGTTCATAAACTAGAACGAATATCTATTTATGATGAAAAGCCTGATAAACCCGAAGTTTCTGAAGAAAGTATTATTTCTTTATTCAGAGAAACTGGTATCCTAACGCGATCAAAAAGTGATAAACTTGGAATACCTCGCTTTGAGTTTCCAATACATTCACAGCATAAAAAAGTTCTTGTGTCTATATCTAAGTCAGATACAAGTGAGGTCACATCAAATTCCCCTCCATTTACCCCCTCATTCATTACACCTCCATTCACATCCTCTCATCTTTCCATTTCTTCTACTCAAATAATTAGTGTTACCACAAGTAGTATTAGTCCAGTTGTAATTTCTACATCCATACCCTCTACTTTTGGATTTGCTTCTATATCTTCTCCAATCCTAATTCAAGTTATGGCTAACCAACCTTGGGCTAATCCTGGTGCTGTGTTGTTTGCAAACCCACATCCTCTTCCTGATCATCCAAAGAAATGGTTACCCAAATACAATCTAGATGATGGTCTTCCTGCTGAAGAACACATCAACAATTTTATGTTGGCCATGAATTTGGATGGGGTTGTGCATGAAGATATTGTAGTAAGATTGTTTCCCTATACTCTTAAAGGATCTGTAGGATCCTGGTACTTTTCTCTTCCAGCAGGAATTATAACAGACTGGGTAACTTTTGAACAACTGTTTCTTGCAAAATTTGGAGATGATAGAACTATCATATCTTTAATCAATGCTCTCTCTAACCAAAAAACATCGTTTCGGGTCTCAAAACGGCTCCGGAAGTTCAGGACCCGAAAAACTGCTAAAAATAGTAAACTGCGCTATAATTAAGGAAACTGAAAATGCTGAGAGGGACAGTTGTGGGGGTCGAAATGGGATAGGTGGGTGGCCACCAACATCTACCTGGATCATTGCTACACATTTTTTGACATTGCAATCTATGCTTTCCCAACATAGAAACTTGCAAAAGATGTTTTCCAGTGATGAATGGAATCAAAGCAATTGGTCTAACAAACCGGAAGGCAAAGAATTGAAAAGGAAAGTCCATGAAGAAACTTTTTGGAGAAAGGCAACAGAGATTGTGAAGCTTGCTGAGGCACTATTTAAGGTGTTGTGGTTGGTGGATGGGGAAAGGTTGGCTATGGGCTTCATTTATGAGGCTATGGATCAAGCAAAGGAGCAAATAAAGACAAGGATAGAGTGGCAAAGTATGGGCCCATTTGGGCAATCATTGATGAAAGATGGAACAATCAACTCCATCGCCCTATACATGCAGCTGGGTATTTTTTGAACCCACGGTATCATTATAAAGCTAAGGAGTTAGGAGGTTTGAGGGGGGAGGTCAGAGATGGACTGATTGATTACATTGATCGCATGATCCCATTGGAGTCTGATCAGCTGGAGATACATCGACAGGTCACAACCTTCAACAATGCATCAGGTACCTTTGGGAAGAACCTATCTAAGATTGCAAGAGAAGTAGATGAGCTAGGTAAACAAAAATTTCAATTTTCAATTTCTTAATGGTTTTACTTTTTTTATTAAAGTTTGTTAAATCGTTTATAATTTGAAAGTTAGATATAATTTGTAATTTTGTTGAGCTTCAGCTAACTCATAATTCATTATACTCCTATGTTTTTTGCAACACAATGGTGGGAGGCCTTTGGTGGCCATTGTCCTGAATTGCAAAGGTTTGCAATTCATATTTTGAGTCAAACTTGCAGTGCATCTGGGTGTGAGCGCAATTAGTCTGTCTTTGAGGGGATTCACACAAAGAAGAGAAACCGTTTGGATAAAAAACGGTTAAATGATCTAGTTTATGTCCAATACAACCTTCGGCTCAGACGAAACCATTTGCTGAACAAAAGACCTGATTCAGATCCCATTGTGTTGGAAGACATTGATCCAACATCAGATTGGGTAGTGGAGAGTCGTCCAGCAGAGTTTGATCCTGATGAGGATCTTGATGTAGATTTAGATATGGAGACATCAGTTGAACTTGAACATGTTGTTCAACTTCAGCCTGTTCAGTTGAATGCAGATCCCAATCCACCAGCCTCAGTCTCACAGCCAACAAGGACTCCAGTTGCAGGTGCTTCCTCTGCTCAGCCACGACAGAAGCACAGCCGCATATCTACTCTATCTCAGCTTGCATCTGCTGCACAGCCTGCTAGTGGTACTGGTACCACTTCTACAGTTGCAGTTGGAGACGATGATGATGAGGAGGAGCCATGGGGCCCCTTGTCTGACTCTGATGATGATGATCCAGAGATTGGTCGAGATGATCTTGGCTCCTCTGGCAGTAGCTACTAGCCAGTAGTACTAGTATTGCAGTCTGGTCACCATCACAGTTTACTTTTGTTGTAAAGGCCATTTCTAGCCTCCTTGGTTATTTGTATTTTGTTTTGAGTCTTTGATCATGTATGACAGTTGACTATGTATTGCCATTGGGTACCATTTTGATATAATGGATTGGTTCATGAGCCTACTTTGATCATATGTTGTCTTCCATCTATATTATAATGCTGTGTGTTTGGAAACATGAATGAAAATCTTTAAAATTATGTTTAAAATATTTAAAATTATGTTTTTTAATAAAAAAAATAAATATTTAATGTATTTTTTACAACGACCGAGTCATTGAAATCGAGTCGGCCGAGTCATTACCGTTTCGGAGTCGGAGTCGGAGTCGATCCTCGGCCGAGTAGGAGTCGGAGTCGGAGTTTTAAAACTATGGTTTTTCTACACTGCTGGCTGACTTGGCCCCTCAAAACTGCCCAGAAAATTCTATAAATTTAGGGTTGTGATCCTTGTCAAAAACCCAGAAAAACCCAGAAAGGTTTTGCTCTGGTTTTGACCCTCCAAATTCAACCCCTTGGCGATTGGCTCTCCTCCAATACTGTAACTCACTGCCTGTAATTGGAACTACTGTAACTTGCTGCCACAAAGTCAGGAAACCTCCCCAAATCAGACTCCCAACAATTTCCCCATAACCCAGCTCCCCAATCCTCTTGTTAAGCCTCCTTCCAAGTGACCCCCACTAGTGACTTCGTAGTCCTGAGTGAGGATGACGTAGGCCCTTTGACCAGCAGCTTGACCTAGGTATTTGACTGGCCTTCTTGCTGTAATCTCTCCTCTCCTACGTGGCAACTCGATGTGAATACCTCCAGTAACCTTTCCAGTTGAATTCCCTGACTCCCCTACTCCACCAAGCACGCAGTCTCTCCCACTGCGTCCCTAGCTGCTCCCAAACTGCGTCCTTGCTGGCCAAGGCAGCGTACTCCACTGCTGGGTGATCTTCTCTCTATCTCCAATGGAAAAGAAAGCCCTCCTAGGGTGGCACTCGAAGTCCACCGAAGAGAGGAATGAGCTTCACTTCTTTGGAAACTCCTGTGCTGAACAACACGTGTAGCTTAGCTAAACGGTCAAAGCAACAATGATATTCTCAAATCATCAAAAGGCCCCAAATTCTGCTCACTTCTATTTATTTTTTCTCCCTTGGGCCCCACGTGGGTCTCATCAAATATTTCGATCCCCCACTTAGGAAAATCAAGCTGCCTCCAAGGGGTGTATATTTTGGGTGGGTGAGTGACCCCCACAATCCACTGAAAGGCACATCGAACCCCTTTCTCCTAAGTTCTTCCATCAAAATTGCATTAAGACAAAAATAAAAAAGTTGCCAAAAATGGTTTCTCCTCACCCTAAGAAAACAATTAGGAAGGGGCATTACAATAAGTTTTAGTTCTGTCCTCCATTCACTTCTTGTCCACTATACCTCTTTGGATTTAAGAGATAATACCAAATTTCCCATCTCTCTGCAATCAAGAGACCATGAAAACCATTTCCAGTTGAGATTCCTGCCCGTGAACTACCCCAAATATGACATCCAAAATACGAGAAGCAATTAGACTACATATATACAGTGACAGCTGAGGATGCTCCATTTCAAAATCTGAGCTTAGTATCTGACAACCAACCTTTGCCAGAAGATCTTTCAAGGAATCTGATGATAATCAACCATTCATCATTTTTGAGTTATTAAAAGCCCTGGCAAGAGAGGGAAGTCCAAAAAAGTTTTGATGTGTTTACAGTGTCCTCTGAGAGAACACCAGAAAAGCATGATCCAGTCCTTGTGCATTGGGTACTTCTTGAAGAGTTGTACTGTTCAATGTTAACACAATGAGAAGGCTACCCAGATTTCCTCAGAATGCACATGTAACTTTTGAGGGTTAACAGACTCTTTGACAGCTTTGCTGCGTTTATTGCTGCTCAGAGAGAATTACATCTTCTGGGAGTGTCACTTTGCTCAGAGTTACTGGAGGTATTTGCAGGATCAGTGTTCAATTATGCTTCAGTGCAGGGTTAATTGGAATGCTCCCTTTTTTGCAGATTGTTGGTCCCTAGTTCATTCTTTCTCCACAGATTTTGGCAGTGCTTAGAGGTTTCAGCCTTATTCATGCTCTAGAAGATCCCGTGTAAGTCTGTCTCTGAGTATGAGATTAGGTCACTGTCTCTTTTCTGTAGTATGTGGCATGATAAGGTATGTCGTTAACTACTAAGGAAGGGTTCACTATTAATCAATGATGCCAATCTTTAAAGCCCCTGGCTTATTATGATTTTATTCCTGTTGTAGTTGACTTACAGAGGAGGTTATGGTGTTCATTGTATATACTCTTCCATATTTTGCTTTGCAGTCTAATTATATTTCTGTAAATATAAGATGTACTTCTTCAAAAAAATGTATTGCAAGGATACTAATGCTTTCGAGCAGAAGGAGAAGATTAGGAAAACTGCTAAAGCAATTGAAGTTTGTATCCATATCACTTAATTGTTAACGTGAAGTACCAGGTGATTAATGATGAAGTAAAATCTTGATATATGTGAGATCCTAATGCTAAGTGGTTGAGACCAACACCTTAATAAGTTAGCGTCGAGGACTGAATGCTGCACTGAGTAATGTGGAAGATTCAATTAAAGATCAGTTATATGCAAACATTGAAGCTTAGTGGAGCTTGATGTTTTCATAACTTCGAAAGTTTTGGCAAATATTAAGGGGAAACATATGCTATGAGGTTAAGTTTGCTCAAAGTCAGCCTTGTTTCGTTGCAAGCAGTGCAGCATTTAATGAAATATATCTTGGCATATACACTATTAGATTTGCAATGCCTGCACATCTCATGATGTATATCCCAACGCATATCCCTCTAAATGCTGCTCTGCTGGGTACATATTGCTGTCCTCTGTTTTTATGCAGTGCTGTTAATTTGGTTTTTGTGCTAGTTTTGTCAATATGGTCATTTTTTCTAGTTCTCGCTTTGGATCTTGGGTCGGTTTTTGTAATGTGAATATTATTCTTTTCTGTGAAATGTAATTTGTCCTTTAGGACGTAAAAATTTATCTGCACATCATTGTAAGACTTATAACAGGGACCCCTTCAAAATTGGAATCATCATTAGTGTGGGAATTCTACACATAAACCAGACTTGCTACAAGTGCTAATAAACACTTATTCTTAAGCTATTGAATGTTGAGCTTCGTCTTGGTTAAGAGATGGAGCCTTTTCACTCCGATGGCTAAGTTCTTTAATTTCTCTCTTTTGCAATCGGAGGGTACAAGCAAAAATACTTTGAAAGCTATGTAATATGGATCACATTGCATCTTTTCTTCATTTTTTTAAAATCAAAACAGAACTTTTGGGCCTAATTAAGTCAATATATAGGATGACCGGTCTAAACATCAGTGGCACAAAAGTGTACTGATTGTAACCAAAGTTTCACCTCTGACATATGCAGGCATAGCAGTTGGAGCAGCTGGGCTTATTGCAAGACCTGTTGTTAGTATCCTAGAAGTTTCTGGAAGAACGGCTCAAAGCATCCGGAATCGTAGTAATCCGAGTCAGCTGAACCATTTTCGTGTACGATTTCCAAGACCTCTGCTAAGAGATTCTCCCTTGCTCCCTTACTCATGGGAGGAGGCTGTTGGCACTGCAGTACTGCAAGAGGTGGAAAGCAAGAGACTCAAGGATGAGGTATTTCTCATTCTGGAAATGTCAATGGTTGGAAGATGCAATTACAATTGAATTGCGTATTATCAACTCAACATTGTTTCTGATGCAAAATATTTTTACAGGTTTTAGTGACTTGCATTGCTCTGGGGTTTCCTGGGTTATTCATTGTTTTAACTGAGAGACTTCTATTGAAAGTCAAGAGTGCATGCATAGATGCAGCAGCTTCCCCTGAGAATAACATGCCCGGAGGACCTGACTGGAGTATCCAACAAGAGATTTCTCTTGATAATATTATACATGTTGACAGAGAAGGCCAGTTACTTAATGTTTTGGCAGGCAGCCAAGAGACCTATTTTCGGAGACGCAAGGACCCAACAACTTCAAAGAAGAATTACATGTCGCACTTTGTACCCTTCACTCAAGAAACCATAGTACTTCCACATGAAGATGCTGCGAAAGAGCTTTCACAATTACTTGGCTCATTACTAGATGAACTGAAAAAACATTCTTCACCCTCTATTTTAAGACGGGAAAACCTGAGATCAGTCAGATGAGAAAGTCGGTAATAGCATAATAGTATTGGCCTGTATTCTCAATTTTTTATATGTTTAAATAGTGTTTGCCCTTGTTAAGCTGTTGTAGTATATCAATAACTGTAAACAAGTGCAAAATTCCTTGGCCTGTATTCAAGGATTTTAGCAGGGAAAATATAGGCCACCATTAATGATTATAAGAAGCTGTAAACACTTTCTACACTCATTATTTGGTTGGGATTAGCAATTTTAGGAGCTATAACCTTTCTTGCCCTTGGGAAAGGCTGTAGAAGCTGTAAAATGTGTGCATAAAGATTTGATTTCAATTTTGACGAGTTGGTTGGCTTGAATAAATAATGACCCGTATTTTATTGATTTGAGTTGTATAAATTGATGTACGTATATAAAGCATGCGATGTACCAGGGATTGGACATCATTTATTCATCAGAGGTAGGAATATATTGGAAAGCAACTATCATTAGCTTGTAGTATCTATGCCTAATTGACAATACAAAACTAAGAAAGGAAAATTGCAATCAATATATATTGATCCACTGAATAATGTTCTTTCAATTTTTATCGACTTCAAAATATTAAATTTAAAGCGTTGACATTTGCTAATTACCATATTAAATTGATATTTAAAAAATAATTAATTAATTAAATTTTATAATAATTAGATTAATTAGTGATTAGTATAGAAGATTCATATCTCTAAGGACATGACCATTCATAAAGGGGCACATTTCCAAGTATATAAGTAGGCCCTCATTTGTAAAAATTTCGTCCTCCTCATATATATAGATATATATTAGTGACATTATGAAACAACATATAACAAAGAATATTTTTATTCCAGAAAAATGAAAATAATTATAGCATTGTATATCAATTACAAGTATATTATCAATTCAAGGAGATAAGAAGAGTTAAAATACTTGTTTAGACTTGCATTAAGTGGTATCATGATGAAGTGGTTCAATCCTTGAATGTGTCTCAATGTCCATGTGTGTCAACTCTAATATTGTGGTAGTTGTATTCACATCAAGATATGTTATGCATATATCCATTTAAGGTCCGAGTGAATCAATGTTATAAACATAATAACAAAAAATTTGTTTATAATAATAATAAATTAATTAATTATAAATGAATAGTCAAAGGGAATGTACCCTTTCACCTCGTGTCTAATCAATACTATATAGTAAAGCATCACAAGGGTTATTGTAATCATCAAATCTATATCTTATTCAATAATGATAATAAATATTATCTACAAGTTAGCTTGTTACTATCAACCCCAACCTTGTGGTAATTTTATTCTCAATAAGATATGTATATGTCCATTCAAGGTCTATTTAAGTCAACTCCAGTCTAGGGTGATTGTATTCATACAAATATATGTTATGTGTATGTCCATTTTAAGGTCCAAGTGAGACAACTTCAATGTTGTGGTAGCAGTGCTCACACTAAGATATTTTGTTTTTTTTTTTTGCAGCATCTAGTAGACATTCTTCCATGGGCTCATGCTGATTTGACTAGGGAAGAATGATACATTCACCCATGGGGCCATGTTGATTTCGTTAAGGGTGAATGACCCACAGTACTCACATTAGCTCCATGGTGTAGTGATATAATCTTTTATAGTGTGCTTAAATTGTTTATTGATTGGGGTTTTTCATCCAACAGTGGGGTAAACAATTCTAGGCTAATGTTGAGTTGTGATGTATGCTCCATTAATGAAGGGGTTTCTTGGGATGAGGTACCCCTTAATGGGTCTCCACTCAACATTAGAGCTCTATATAAATAAACAAGCATGTGAAGGGAAAATCATCAACATAGCAAGCTAAGGAGAAATATGTTGTTGGAAATCATCTTTATCACTTCTATCTCTCTTAGAGGTCGCACATGTGAAGAAGGACGAGTTTGATTAAGATGCATTGACTAAAGCTTAACCGAGCATTGACTAATGTCGATTGTTGTTGTTTGATCAATCTTTGACTAAGTTTGATTGCCTTCCATACAGATTCGCGCGTGTGAGTTGATTGCAGGTCGCACATGCGAATTGATTGTGGACCTTGACTATAGGGCTAAAGTTTGACCACAGAGTTGACCTTTTATTATTTGACCAATGTTGACTAAATTGTAGTTTGACTAGGTTTGACTAGCATTTGATTTGTATTATTGGCATAAATTTCTAGATAAGTTTTTTATTTGTAAACCTGGCTGAAAAGACGATTTCTCCTCAAGAAAAGATTATTGGGTTTTCTCCCAAGGTTGAGTTTCCCAGGGTAAAATTTGTCTATTGTGCATGAATGTATTGCTATGATCTTTAATATTTTCTTTGCATTTATAGTTCAAATTTTGTGTACTTATTCAATGACATCAGTAGCTTGAAAAACACTGGTTGAAAATCATGAGGAAGTAACTATCAGAACAAAAAAATGCATTCTACTGCACTTGACATAGAATTTCAGCATGGTATCAAAGCTTTGTTAAATATCAGCCATTGACTAGCCTCAGATTTCAGTGTTCAAGCAACTTAATCAGATTTCATATCTCTTGTCAAAATGGTGCTCAGTCTCAAAGCATAAGACAGGTGGGATGGTGCTACAAATTCCAGATCTTGGAAGACTAGGATACTTCTTGCCTTGGATGAAAATGAGCTTCAAAATCATGTGAAGGAAAATGTTTTGAAACCAGAGGGGGCTAAGGAGAAATGCAAGAATAAGAATAATGAGGTAAAGGCTAAGAGGATCCTGATAGGTTCCATGAAGGATCATTTGATTCCATGTCTTTGAGTTGAAGATTGCCAAAGAGATGTATGATGCATTGGTGGGATTATTCGAGAATAATAACACTAGTAGGAAAGTGGCATTAAGGCATCAACTCCGTAGTATCATGATGTCTAGATCAATTTCAATTCCCACTTATCACATGAGAGTCTCCTAGTTGAGAGATCAACTTAGAGCCATTTGAGATACCATTGATCAAGTAGAGCTTGTTACAGTGACTCTTAATGGATTTCCTTCTTCATGGGATCCATTTATACAGGGTATTTGTGCACAGGATGGGCTACTCATGTTTGATCAACTTTGCACTGATTGTGTCCAAGAGGAGGCTAGATTGTTGTCCAAGAACAACTTGTAGAGACCTCATGATGAAGAAACTCAAGCTAAGAAGAATATAGGTGGAAAATCAACTCCAGTTCAAGATAAGAAGAAGGATCTTTCAAATATTGGGTGCTTCAAATGTCATACATTTGGTCACTATGCATCCAAGTGTCCTTAGAAAAAGAAGGGAAAGCAACATGCATCAATAGCCAATGTTGATGATGATGATGAGCATCTACCACATAAGAAGACCAAGCAATCTAAACTTGATGAGATTGTAGATGAACTTCTGAAGGAATATTTCTTTGTCTCCTCTCTTATAGGTATTACTACCAATAGTAGTGATATTCAGTTGTTGGACAATGGTGCTTTTGGGCACATGACAGGTTCATAAGATTCTCTCACAGATTTGATAGAAAGGGATTCAACATCGCAGGTTGGAACTTGGAGATAATGCCAAGTATGCAGTGAAAGTTGGGACAACATCATTTCACTTAGAGTCTGGAGATTCTCTACACATGAGAGATGTATTGTTTGTACTAGGATTGAAGAAGAGCCTATTTTTTATCTCAGCATTGGAGGATAGAGGTTACAGAGTTGCATTTGTAGATGGTCAGGTCCTTTTATGGCTTAAGGGCTCGAGCATAGACTCAGTAGGAGAGATTGGTGTTCAAGAGGGAGGACTATACATATTGTTAGGACGTCCAACCCAGACATTGATACATGACAGTATCAGTTTATGTGAGTTATGGCAGCAGAGATTTTTTCACATACATTATAGGGATTTGCCAACATTGAGGAGGATGCTTACAAGTCTTGCAGAGCTCTAGGTAGAGCATGATGGTGTTTGCTGGGGTTATGCACTTGGCAAGAATACCAAGGGATCTTTTTCGAGTAGTGATAGTAGGTCCAAAGGGATCTTGGATCTAGTGTATGAAAGCTAGTGAAAGTATCATATTTGAGTGGCTTCTTATATTATATGACATTCAATTGACGATTTATCTAGGAAGACATGGATCTACTTCATGAAAACCAAGGATGAGACCTTCAACAAGTTCCAAGAGTTTAGAGCTGAGGCAGAGAACTTGACAGGAAAGTGTTGGAAAATACAATGTGGAAGCTATCAATTCAAATTTTCTTGTTCCTTAATACTTACTTGTGAACTTTAATTATTTTCTTGTGTTTCTTTATTATATCTTTTTATCAAACAAATATCAAGATCAAAACAATAAAAACAATGGACACAGATATTAGACTCCAAGCCAAGCAAAACCCCTCCAAGGGGAAAACCCAAAAAAGCTCTTCTCTTCTTATAGAATCTGCTTCAAATGAGACAACAAAGACCCAAACCCTAGACCAAGTCCTTTTAAGTGCCAAGTAAGCCCTTCAAGAAATCCTTTCAAGTAAATAAGATCAACAAAGTTTGATCCTGCTTCAACCAACTTCCAGCTACAACTTCAACCCTAGATTTGTCCCTACAGCTTCGGCCCTTCAGCTGTTATAGGAACCCTAATTCGGCTCTTCATAAAAACCTCCTTTGAGTGAGACAGTTTCTCCCGAGGTCAACGAGGTCGCAATAGAATACTTTCTCTTCTAGCAACTTGATACTGCAACATGATCTCCCACAATTCGGACTTGCAATTTCAGCCTTCTTCGAAGCTTGCAATCCTTAAATCTCTACACGTGTGTTGAGAGATAGAGCTCAAAAACAAATCTTCTTTCTCCTTCTTGCCTTATACACCTTGACTTTCCTTTTCTTCTTGCTTTCCAACTACAAATTGTACTCTCTTGATAGATCAAACTTGTGAGTGAGTGAGTGCCAAATGAGGTGGAATTTGCTCCTTATATAGCCTTTCCAAGGGGCCGAATTCCCTTCTTTAGGTTGACTTATAGCTGTCAGGTCTGACTTGTACTATGGAGATTTCTAGGACTTTCTAGACTCAAAATAAATTCTCTTACAAATTACATCTTGCTCGAAAGGGTCTTATAATCATGATGTTGACTCCATTGACTCATGACAATAAATCCTATGACCTAACAAACCCTAAAAGTACAAAGAACATGATTTTACCTAGAAGATCGTCAATAAGGATCATGAAACACATGCTTTAAAATAATAAATTTTTCTTTTTTCTCATGTTTGTTTACATAAGATACATATTGAAATGAGTATAATAACAATTATGAAGACCAAAAGTAGTTACATTTCCAACACTCTCTTAATTAGGGAGGTATTCATAATTGTACAACCAATACAACATCATTCTCAAACTGAAGAGTTCTCATAGGAAGAGTCAAATTGATAAGCCAACTATAAGCATCAATATTATGACCAACACTATCTTTGAGGCCTAACTAGACAAGCTCAACTTCATTGAAGTGCATTATGTTGGGAGGCTTTACGTGCGATATCGCACCACCTCTACAAGGCACATACCTCATCCAGATGTTCACAAGGTATGTCCTTTTAGGATTACTCTTATCTTGGATTTTTAACCTCTAATCCTCAAAGAATATCAATCCTCTTTGACCACTGTTATCTTGGATATCCGTCCCATCCTCAAAGAGTGTTGGTATCTTTCCTTTCTTGGATGCTCTATCCTCGAGGAAACCACAAATGCTTATTCAATCCTCCACCATTCTTTCTTCAAGGCCTTCACTTAAACTTACGGCTACTAGTCCTAGTCAAGCGCATGGCACATGAAGAAGAGAATGCACATGTGATGTCCACCATCACTCCCTCTCAACCAGAGAGGTTATCCCTATTCCTTCTTGATTATGAAATAGATCTTGCTCCTAATCAAGGAGAATCCTTTACTTCCTCTCGAATCTAGAGGAGATTTATGAATTTCTTTTCTACTTGAAAAATCATAGCCACAAGCTTTCTAGCTTGTTTTCATAAGAGTATCAACCATATGTTTTTAATAACTACATGGCTTCCTCTTTCCTTCGCATCTCATAACATCGATATTGCTTCCTTCTAGGGTATCATGGAGCAATTTTCTTTCATCAATCTTGTGACAGGATCCAAGTCATCAATCTTGCACATCACTTTCATTTGTCACCATCAATGAAGGCATATATTGAGCCTTTCCAAACTCCAAGCTGATCATAAATTCCTCATGAAAGTGATGTCTTTGTTGTTGTACAACTTGACCTTCAGGTTATCTTCTCACACTATTACCCTTTAATCCCAACATGAGTACATTTTGACTTCATAATTGCCAAAAATCATATGTTGAGCTTGACCTTGGCAGGAATCATCTATTGAAAAGAAGGGTTGACTTGGTGATTGGAGGAGTTATTTGTCTAGGTCTAAAGGGTCTTGGATTGTCTCATCTTGATTTAAATCTACTAGTGGAAAAGTTGGACTAGGTCACTCCCCTTGGAGGGGTTTTTCCTTGTCTCTTGTTCTTGTTGTCTTCATATACATTTAATTTGGTAATTGCTTGATGAAAGATAATCTAACATAGAATTAAAAGAAGCCAACATAAATCACAAGTAATTATCAAGGAGGAATCAAACCCTAATTCCTATAAGCATTGATTTCTCAACATGGAATCATAGCTATAAGGTGAAAGGACTAGTTGAAGATCACTTTGTTGGATATCAATTGGAGGGAAAACAAATCTTGGAAGAAAAGTTCACTCCCTTAATGGCAAGTTATTTCAAGATGGGACTCAATATCATGAAAATTGCAGGACGTTGGTTGGAAGGATAATCTGCAATCTATCTAGAAGAGTCAAGAGTGAATGATTCTTGGTTGCAGTTACAGGTACACTTGATGATGACAATGTATGGATGATTGATAGTGGAGCCTCAAGACATATGTCAAGAGAAAGTGGAAAACTTCGTACTCTATCAAGAGAACATCATCACACGCAGTGGAGCTAGGAGACAAAAACAACTATGTAGTCAGGGACCTTAGATCTACATCATTGAATCTAGAAAGTGGAGCAAAGCTACACCTCAACAATATCCTTTATGTTCCAGGTTTGAAAAAAAATTACTTTCCATTTCTTGTTTAGAAGATAAAGGAGATAGGCTTACTTTTATGGTAAAGTTTTGGTTTGGGGAAAGCATTCAATTATTGAAAAGGCAAAGGTTATTGGAATCTGTGAAGGAAGATTATATAAAGTTATAACACCCTCTCCTTAAGACCTTGTTCACATGGAGATTAATCCTATCGAACTTTGGCAAAGAAGATAAGGGCATATTCATTACAAGATAATACCCTCTCTAAGTCAAATGGTAAAGGGCATCCCCAACATCAAGGAAGACCATGAAGGAGTATGCATGGAATGTGCTTTGGGAAAGAACACTAGGAAACCTTTTACAAGTAGTGACACAAGGTCTAAGGAGATATTAGACCTCGTTCATTCTGATGTGTGTGGGCCCATGTTTAATAAACCTGTTTGGAGGCCATCTTTACGATGTGACCTTCATTGATGATCACTCTAGAAAGACATGTCTCTATCTTCTCAAGACAAAGGATGAAGTATTTGAAAATTTCAAGGAATTTAGATCATAAGTTGAGACCTTAACCGGAAGAAAAATAAACACTTTGAGATCCGACAATGGAGGTGAATACACTTCAAAAGAACTAACATATTGTAAAGAAGTGGGCATTAAGAGGGAGCTCATTGTTCCCTACAACCCCGAATAGAATGGAGTAGCAAAAAGGAAAAATGGAACCATTGAAGAATGCATAAGGACTATGATATTTGATCAAGATTTACCAAAATTTCTATGGGAAGAAGTAGCCATGAGAGCAGTATACATACAAAATAGAAGCCCTGATAGAGTCCTTAATAATATGACACCGGAAGAAGCATTGACAGGGAAGAAGCCATGTGTAGACCATCTCTGAATCTTTGGGTGTCTCGCATACATTCATGTTCCAAACCCATCCTTAGTAGGGATGTTATATTTGATGAAACCCATCCTTACAAAAGAATCAAGGATATACCAATCGAATCCAATGAAGAAGATGTACCTCTATTTGAAGAAGAGAAATATGACGAGACACCTACAAACCAAGAAGACAAAGGACCAAGCAAGCCTATTCAACCTATAATCATTCCCGAAACAAAGAAGAGGAAAAATTGGTTAAAAGTTGCACTCGGGTATGCCAAAGGACATGGAGCTACTAAAGGAACTATCAGAGAAAGAAAAAGACCAAAAAGATACTCAGGATATGCAACATACATAATGAAGTTAATCGATGCAGAACCAACTACCTTTAAAGAATCGCTCATCAAGAAGAATGGAAGAAAATAATGCTAGAAGGATATCAATCTATCATGAAGAATGCGGTTTGGGAAATCATTCCTAGACTTGGTGAAAAATATGTTGTCACTTCCAAATGGATTTACAAAATCAAACATGTCCTTGTTGGAAGTATAAGCACGTGAAAATTTCTAACCTAAAATTCTACTACATCAATTGATTTATTTCACCTACTTATTCTTCACAATAAGTTATTTACAAAATCTCTTTAGCAAATATTAAAAAAAATTATACTGCATTTATCACATAATTACACCGAGAAAATACATACACAATAACTAATCACATCAACACAGTTGTTTTTGGATAATTGTCCCCAGAAAAACCCAATGTGGGAAATCAGTGCATCAGATGAGGGTTTTATTAATCTTCAGCAAAAATTGCTTTTACAAGGAATGATTTTACAAAGAAACTGAGAGAAAACACCTGAGACTTTCCCTTGGAAAATTTCTAACACTTTGAAGACCCTTCTCCCACTTTTGCGTCACTCTACATGGCTCTGAGTGCCTTTGCGTCCCTCTGTGTCCACCTGCGTGAGGGCTATGTATCCCATAGACTGTGTATCCCTCTGTGATATCTCTCAATGTCCTTCTGTCACCTACTCCTCATTCACTGACTGTTGTTGATGCCCTCCTCTTCCTCCACCCTGCAACTCTCCCTCTGAAATCGATCTCCTTCTCTTGAGAATCGATTTTCCTTGAGATATTGAGTATCTTTTGGTGTGTCTCCAAATGATCCTCAAGTCTTCTCTTATACTTTTCTTGTTGATGAATCAACGGTCGAGATTAAGTCTTTAATCAACGGCTAAGATTAAAACAAACTTGATCATCATCTCTTAGAAGCTTCTCACCCTTATCTTTATTAATACCTATTAATAAGTTTAGACTTAGGAACCCATTAAAAATAATAATTATTTCAATAACTTCTCATCCGAGTGGAATTTATCCAAACAATTTATGGGTCTTGGAGATCTCATGTGCCTTAGCGTTTCCACCAAATTTCAATGCTAAATCACATCCGATGCTACCCAAAATCAACAAAACAAATACAAAACAAGATTTGTTGCAAGAGGTTTCTCTCAAAAGGAAGGAATAGATTATGAAGAAACCTTTGCTCCCACTACCAGGTACACTACTATTAGATCTTTGGTTTTGCTAGTTGATACTATGGGATGGAATATCCATCAAATGGATGTCAAAACAACGTCTCTAAATCGAAACATTGATGAAGAAGTATATATTGAACAACTGGAAGGCTTTGAGATAAATAGTAGATATATTCATGTTTACAGACTAAAGAAAACTATATATGGTTTGAAGCAAGCTCTTAGGGCTTGGTATGTGTTGTGCTATGCAACAACCCTCCATTTTTATTATGTATAATACAAGTAGGGACCCTTTTAAATTGAATTTTTCCACTCTTTGTGAATAAAATGCCAACTTTTAGAAAATTGTCACTTTTCAAAAAGCTCTTTTTAACCTAACTTAAAACATATTAAAGTCCTCATCGCAAAATCGCAAATATCATGATTCCTTGGTAGCAAAGTTAAGAACATTAAAAAAATATTGATATGCGACTTGCGATTGAACTTTGTATGCGACATCCCAATCGCATATCGCACATCGGAGGATATTATGTCAGCAGCTTAATTGTTACCTATCAAAACCCCGAAAGTGCGATCTTGCGATATCGCATATTGCAGATCAGAAGATCCATCAACAAAGTTTCATTTCGCGCTATAGCTTAAGTGCCCAATATGACGGATTTGATAGATGTTTAATAAGTGTTTTCAAGTTGGACAGGAGTCAGGTCAGAATGAGTTAATGTGGTTATCATCCCTATGCATGTAATCATGGTGTTCGTTATGGTTTATTAATGTTGAATTCGCTCCCAGATCTTTTCTTTCAAAATGCAGTCATTTCATCAAATCTTTTATTTTACACAATAATTAATTGATGTTGGTTTTAATAGGAACTCTGCTCAAGCGATGTCAAGTGAGGTCACATCAAATTCCCCTCCATTTACCCCCTCATTCACTACAGCTCCATTCACATCCTCTCATCTTTCCATTTCTTCTACTCAAACAATTAGTGCTACCACAAGTAGTACTAGTCAAGTTGTAAGTTCTACATCCATACCCACTACTTCTGGGTCTGCTTTTATATCTTCTCAAATCCTGATTCGAGTTATGGCTAACCAACCTTGGACTAATCCTGGTGTCGTGTTGTTTGCAAACCCACATCCTCTTCCCGATCATCCAAAGAAATGGTTACCCAAATACAATCCAGATGATGGTCTTCTAGATGAAAAACACATCAACAATTTTATGTTGGCCATGAATTTGGATGGGGTTGCGCATGAAGATATTGTAGTAAGATTGTTTCCCTATACTCTTAAAGGATCTGCAGGATCCTGGTACTTTTCTGTTCCAGCGGGAACTATAACAGACTGGGTAACTTTTCAACAACTGTTTCTTGCAAAATTTGGAGATGATAGAACTATCGCATCTTTAATGAATGCTCTCTCTAACTTGAAAACAAATTCGGGTGAAAGATCAAAGATTTCAACTCCAAATTTAACAAGTTATTAAAAAAAATCCCAGCTGCTTCTACATTTTCTATTGATGTACAAATAGAGTGGTACATTTCTACTTTACCCTCTAATATATCCATTTTTGTAGATAGAGTCAGTAAGGCTACTTTCTCAGAAAACATGAAAGAAACCCTGTCTGTAGAAAAGATAATTTTAGCCTTAGAAAAGTGATCTGAGATGGAAGATAAGAAATCTAAAAAGGTGACTTTTAGCCAAGAATCAAAGAATAAAACCCCAAAAGATCCATTCAATCTTGAAGGACTTCAAAAAGTCTTGAAAACTATGTCAAATGATATGATTGAAATAAAGAAACAAGTCGTTGAATCTTCAGTTCCCAAGAAACCATATCGCCCATACAATAGAAGTACTGCTTCACCATCTCAGCCTCTGAATGTGATTTCAAGTGTCGAATCAGATCAATATGTTGAAGATGCCTCAGCAACTGAAGAAGAAATAGAGCCTGAAGAAGAAGTCGAATTAAATGGGTTATGGGACTTTATTCTCCCCACCGAAGTCGAATTAAATGGGTTATGTTGATGCACTATTGTATTCTTTGGGATACTTATTGGTAGAAGATTGATTATGGCCTATTGTCACTAGTCAAATGAACAGAACGGTACACATCTGGTACTATTACCATGTTTTGCTAAATCTTTTTTCTAGTATTAGTGATAAGTTTATCTTTCATGAATTATATATGAAATCTGTCATCTCTATTTAAAGTATCAGTTGCATTATTGTATGATATCAAAATAGAGAATGGTTTGTTTTATATGTGATCATTAAAATATGTGATATCTTTTTTCACAAGACTTTTGATTAACTATTTTCTCAAAGGAATTATCTTACAATATATTAACTCTATATAGTCTGCGATTGATCTATATCATCATAGATTACATAGACATCTTTTTTTATCGCATAAAACCAGCAATACCTCGGGTTAGATTAAAATAGATTTAATTCAAAGTTTTGCATCTTAGAATAAAGCTATGTTAAATTCTAGTTATTCTTTTGCAAATCGTCAGAAAAATCTCACAAATCATATAAACCCAAAACACTGGGAAATTGGTCCCATCATATCCAGTCAGAGCCACTATCCCAAATGGAAAACGCGTTGCTCTAAGGTCTGGACCAGGTGGTTATCCCCCTTGTTGTTGCCGCAGATTTCTCAGGCCTCAACATTTTTGGCTCTAGAAGGAGGGCCTTGACTATGAATGGCATATAAATCTAAATCTCAAACTCGAAGCCTTCACAAGAGTCAATCCCCCTAAAAAATCCTACAGCTTCTCGATCACGTTCTAAGTCACCCACTCAAAAATTAGAGGTCGTAGAAACTTACCCCTCATCTCCTAAAGTATCTCAACTCTTACTTTCTTCAGAATATTCTCTAGAATCTCCTAAAGTTCAGTCCTTAGTTCATAAACTAGAACGAATATCTATTTATGATGAGAAGCCTGATAAACCCGAAGTTTCTGAAGAAAGTATTATTTCTTTATTCAGAGAAACTGGTATCCTAACGCGATCAAAAAGTGATAAGCTTGGAATACCTCGCTTTGAGTTTCCAATACATTCACAGCATAAAAAAGTTCTTGTGTCTATATCTAAGTCAGATACAAGTGAGGTCACATCAAATTCCCCTCCATTTACCCCCTCATTCATTACACCTCCATTCACATCCTCTCATCTTTCCATTTCTTCTACTCAAACAATTAGTGTTACCACAAGTAGTATTAGTCCAGTTGTAATTTCTACATCCATACCCTCTACTTTTGGATCTGCTTCTATATCTTCTCCAATCCTAATTCAAGTTATGGCTAACCAACCTTGGGCTAATCCTGGTGCTGTGTTGTTTGCAAACCCACATCCTCTTCCTGATCATCCAAAGAAATGGTTACCCAAATACAATCTAGATGATGGTCTTCCTGCTGAAGAACACATCAACAATTTTATGTTGGCCATGAATTTGGATGGGGTTGTGCATGAAGATATTGTAGTAAGATTGTTTCCCTATACTCTTAAAGGATCTGCAAGATCCTGGTACTTTTCTCTTCCAGCAGGAATTATAACAGACTGGGTAACTTTTGAACAACTGTTTCTTGCAAAATTTGGAGATGATAGAACTATCATATCTTTAATCAATGCTCTCTCTAACCAAAAAACATCGTTTAGGGCCTCAAAACGGCTCCGGAAGTTCAGGACCCGAAAAACTGCTAAAAATAGTAAACTGCACTATAATTAAGGAAACTGAAAATGCTGAGAGGGACAGTTTTGGGGGTCGAAATGGGATAGGTGGGTGGCCACCAACATCCACCTGGATCATTGCTACACATTTTTTGACATTGCAATCTATGCTTTCCCAACATAGAAACTTGCAAAAGATGTTTTCCAGTGATGAATGGAATCAAAGCAATTGGTCTAACAAACCGGAAGGCAAAGAATTGAAAAGGAAAGTCCATGAAGAAACTTTTTGGAGAAAGGCAACAGAGATTGTGAAGCTTGCTGAGGCACTAGTTAAGGTGTTGCGGTTGGTGGATGGGGAAAGGTTGGCTATGGGCTTCATTTATGAGGCTATGGATCAAGCAAAGGAGCAAATAAAGACAAGGATAGAGTGGAAAATTATGGGCCCATTTGGGCAATCATTGATGAAAGATGGAACAATCAACTCCATCGCCCTATACATGCAGCTGGGTATTTTTTGAACCCACGGTATCATTATAAAGCTAAGGAGTCAGGAGGTTTGAGGGGGGAGGTCAGAGATGGACTGATTGATTGCATTGATCGCATGATCCCATTGGAGTCTGATCAGCTGGAGATACATCGACAGGTCACAACCTTCAGCAATGCATCAGGTACCTTTGGGAAGAACCTAGCAAAGATTGCAAGAGAAGCAGATGAGCCAGGTAAACAAAAATTTCAATTTTCAATTTCTTAATGGTTTTACTTTTTTTATTAAAGTTTGTTAAATCATTTATAATTTGAAAGTTAGATATAATTTGTAATTTTGTTGAGCTTCAACTAACTCATAATTCATTACACTCCTATGTTTTTTGCAGCACAATGGTGGGAGGCCTTTGGTGGCCATTGCCCTGAATTGCAAAGGTTTGCAATTCATATTTTGAGTCAAACTTGGAGTGCATCTGGGTGTGAGCGCAATTGGTCTGTCTTTGAGAGGATTCACACAAAGAAGAGAAACCGTTTGGATAAAAAACGGTTAAATGATCTAGTTTATGTCCAATACAACCTTCGGCTCAGACGAAACCATTTGCTGAACAAAAGACCTGATTCAGATCCCATTGTGTTGGAAGAAATTGATCCAACATCAGATTGGGTAGTGGAGAGTCATCCAGCAGAGTTTGATCCTGATGAGGATCTTGATGTAGATTTAGATATGGAGACATCAGTTGAACTTGAACATGTTGTTCAACTTCAGCCTGTTCAGTTGAATGTAGATCCCAATCCACCAGCCTCAGTCTCACAGCCAACAAGGACTCCAGTTGTAGGTGCTTCCTCTGCTCAGCCACGAACAAAGCGCAGCCGCATATCTACTCTATCTCAACTTGCATCTGCTGCACAGCCTGCTAGTGGTACTGGTACCACTTCTACAGTTGCAGTTGGAGACGATGATGATGAGGAGGAGCCATGGGGCCCCTTGTCTGACTCTGATGATGATGATCCAGAGATTGGTCGAGATGATCTTGGCTCCTCCGGCAGTAGCTACTAGCCAGTAGTACTAGTATTGCAGTCTGGTCACCATCACAATTTACTTTTGTTTTAAAGGCCATTTCTAGCCTCCTTGGTTATTTGTATTTTGTTTTGAGTCTTTGATCATGTATGACAGTTGACTATGTATTGCCATTGGGTACCATTTTGATATAATGGATTGGTTCATGAGCCTACTTTGATCATATGTTGTCTTCCATCTATATTATAATGTTGTGTGTTTGGAAACATGAATGAAAATCTTTAAAATTATTTTTAAAATATTTAAAATTAAGTTTTTTAATAAAAAAAATAAATATTTAATGTACTTTTTACAACGATCGAGTCATTGAAATCGAGCCGGCCGAGTCATTACCGTTTCGGAGTCGGAGTCGGAGTCGATCCTCGGCCGAGTAGGAGTCGGAGTCGGAGTTTTAAAACTATGGTTTTTCTACACTGCTGGCTGACTTGGCCCCTCAAAATTGCCCAGAAAATTCTGTAAATTTAGGGTTGTGATCCTTGTCAAAAACCCAGAAAAACCCAGAAAGGGTTTGCTCTGGTTTTGACCCTCCAAATTCAACCCCTTGGGGATTGGCCCTCCTCCAATACTGTAACTCACTGCCTGTAATTGGAACTACTGTAACTTGCTGCCACAAAGTCAGGAAACCTCCCCAAATCGGACTCCCAACAATTTCCCCACAACCCAGCTCCCCAATCCTCTTGTTAAGCCTCCTTCCAAGTGACCCCCACTAGTGACTGCGTAGTCCTGAGTGAGGATGACGCAGGCCCTTTGACCAGCAGCTTGACCTAGGTATTTGACTAGCCTTCCTGCTGTAATCTCTCCTCTCCTACGTGGCAACTCGATGTGAATACCTCTAGCAACCTTTCTAGTTCAATTCCCTGACTCCCCTACTCCACCAAGCACACAGTCTCTCCCACTGCTTCCCTAGCTGCTCCCAAACTGCGTCCTTGCTGGCCAAGGCAGCGTACTCCACTGCTGGGTGATCTTCTCTCTATCTCCAATGGAAAAAAAAGCCCTCCTAGGGTGGCACTCGAAGTCCACCGAAGAGAGGAATGAGCTTCACTCCTTTGGAAACTCCTGTGCTGAACAACACGTGTAGCTTAGCTAAACAGCCAAAGCAACAATGATATTCTCAAATCATCAAAAGGCCCCAAATTCTGCTCACATCTATTTGTTTTCTCTCCCTTGGGCCCCACATGGGTCTCATCAAATATTTCGATCCCCCACTTAGGAAAATCAAGCTGCCTCCAAGGGGTGTATATTTTGGGTGGGTGAGTGACCACCACAATCCACTGAAAGGCACATCGAACCCCTTTCTCCTAAGTTCTTCCATCAAAATTGCATTAAGCCAAAAATAAAGAAGTTTCCAAAAATGGTTTCTCCTCACCCTAAGAAAACAATTAGGAAGGGGCATTACAATGAGTTCTAGTTCTGTCCTCCATTCACTTCTTGTCCACTATACCTCTTTGGATTTAAGAGATAATACCAAATTTCCCATCTCTCTGCAATCGAGAGACCATGAAAACCATTTCCAGTTGAGATTCCTGCCCGTGAACTACCCCAAATATGACATCCAAAATACGAGAAGCAATTAGACTACATATATACAGTGACAGCTGAGGATGCTCCATTTCAAAATCTGAGCTTAGTATCTGACAACCAACCTTTGCCAGAAGATCTTTTAAGGAATCTGATGATAATCAACCATTTATCATTTTTGAGTTATTAAAAGCCCTGGCAAGAGAGGGAAGTCCAAAAAAGTTTTGATGTGTTTACAGTGTCCTCTGAGAGAACACCAGAAAAGCATGATCCAGTCCTTGTGCATTGGGTACTTCTCGAAGAGTTGTACTGTTCAATGTTAACACAATAAGAAGGCTACCCAGATTTCCTCAGAATGCACATGTAACTTTTGAGGGTTAACAGACTCTTTGACAGCTTTTGCTGCGATTATTGCTGCTCAGAGAGAATTACATCTTCTGGGATTGTCACTTTGCTCAGAGTTACTGGAGGTATTTGCAGGATCAGTGTTCAATTATGCTTCAGTGCAGGGTTAATTGGAATGCTCCCTTTTTTGCAGATTGTTGGTCCCTAGTTCATTCTTTCTCCACAGATTTTGGCAGTGCTTAGAGGTTTCAGCCTTATTCATGCTCTAGAAGATATAGTGTAAGTCTGTCTCTGAGTATGAGATTAGGTCACTGTCTCTTTTCTGTAGTATGTGGCATGATGAGGTATGTCGTTAACTACTAAGGAAGGGTTCACTATTAATCAATGATGCCAATCTTTAAAGCTCCTGGCTTATTATGATTTTATTCTTGTTGTAGTTGACTTGCAGAGGAGGTTATGGTGTTCATTGTATATACTCTTCCATATTTTGCTTTGCAGTCTAATTATTTTTCTGTAAATATAAGATGTACTTCTTCAAAAAAATGTATTGCAAGGATACTAATGCTTTCGAGCAGAAGGAGAAGATTAGGAAAACTGCTAAAGCAATTGAAGTTTGTATCCATATCACTTAATTGTTAAGGTGAAGTACCAGGTGATTAATGATGAAGTAAAATCTTGATATATGTGAGATCCTAATGCTAAGTGGTTGAGACCAACACCTTAATAAGTTAGCGTCGAGGACTGAATGCTGCACTGAGTAATGTGGAAGATTCAATTAAAGATCAGTTATATGCAAACATTGAAGCTTAGTGGAGCTTGATGTTTTCATAACTTCGAAAGTTTTGGCAGATATTAAGGGGAAACATATGCTATGAGGTTAAGTTTGCTCAAAGTCAGCCTTGTTTCGTTGCAAGCAGTGCAGCATTTAATGAAATATATCCTGGCATATACACTGTTAGATTTGCAATGCCTGCACATCTCATGATGTATATCCCAACGCATATCCCTCTAAATGTTGCTCTGCTGGGTACATATTGCTGTCCTCTGTTTTTATGCAGTGCTGTTAATTTGGTTTTTGTGCTAGTTTTGTCAATATGGTCATTTTTTCTAGTTCTCGCTTTGGATCTTGGGTCGGTTTTTGTAATGTGAATATTATTCTTTTCTGTGAAATGTAATTTGTCCTTTAGGACGTAAAAATTTATCTGCACATCATTGTAAGACTTATAACAGGGACCCCTTCAAAATTGGAATCATCATTAGTGTGGGAATTCTACACATAAACTAGACTTGCTACAAGTGCTAATAAACACTTATTCTTAAGCTATTGAATGTTGAGCTTCGTCTTGGTTAAGAGATGGAGCCTTTTCACTCTGATGGCTAAGTTCTTTAATTTCTCTCTTTTGCAATCGGAGGGTCCAAGCAGAAATACTTTGAAAGCTATGTAATATGGATCACATTGCATCTTTTCTTCATTTTTTTAAAATCAAAACAGAACTTTTGGGCCTAATTAAGTCAATATATAGCATGACCGGTCTAAACATCAGTGGCACAAAAGTGTACTGACTGTAACCAAAGTTTCACCTCTGACATATGCAGGCATAGCAGTTGGAGCAGCTGGGCTTATTGCAAGACCTGTTGTTAGTATCCTAGAAGTTTCTGGAAGAACGGCTCAAAGCATCCGGAATCGTAGTAATCCGAGTCAGCTGAACCATTTTCGTGTACGATTTCCAAGACCTCCGGTAAGAGATTCTCCCTTGCTCCCTTACTCATGGGAGGAGGCTATTGGCACTGCAGTACTGCAAGAGGTAGAAAGCAAGAGACTCAAGGATGAGTTATTTCTCATTCTGGAAATGTCAATGGTTGGAAGATGCAATTACAATTGAATTGCGTATTATCAACTCAACATTGTTTCTGATGCAAAATATTTTTACAGGTTTTAGTGACTTGCATTGCTCTGGGGTTTCCTGGGTTATTCATTGTTTTAACTGAGAGACTTATATTGAAAGTCAAGAGTGCATGCATAGCTGCAGCAGCTTCCCCTGAGAATAACATGCCCGGAGGACCTGACTGGAGTATCCAACAAGAGATTTCTCTTGATAATATTATACATGTGGACAGAGAAGGCCAGTTACTTAATGTTTTGGCAGGCAACCAAGAGACCTATTTTCGGAGACGCAAGGACCCAACAACTTCAAAGAAGAATTACATGTCGCACTTTGTACCCTTCACTCAAGAAACCATAGTACTTCCACATGAAGATGCTGCGAAAGAGCTTTCACAATTACTTGGCTCATTACTAGATGAACTGAAAAAACATTCTTCACCCTCTATTTTAAGACGGGAAAACCTGAGATCAGTCAGATGAGAAAGTCGGTAATAGCATAATAGTATTGGCCTGTATTCTCAATTTTTTATATGTTTAAATAGTGTTTGCCCTTGTTAAGCTGCTGTAGTATATCAATAACTGTAAACAAGTGCAAAATTCCTTGGCCTGTATTCAAGGATTTTAGCAGGGAAAATATAGGCCACCATTAATGATTATAAGAAGCTGTAAATACTTTCTACACTCATTATTTGGTTGGGATTAGCAATTTTAGGAGCTATAACCTTTCTTGCCCTTGGGAAAGGCTGTAGAAGCTGTAAAATGTGTGCATAAAGATTTGATTTCAATTTTGACGAGTTGGTTGGCTTGAATAAATAATGACCCGTATTTTATTGATTTGAGTTGTATAAATTGATGTACGTATATAAAGCATGCGATGTACCAGGGATTGGACATCATTTATTCATCAGAGGTAGGAATATATTGGAAAGCAACTATCATTAGCTTGTAGTATCTATGCCTAATTGACAATACAAAACTAAGAAAGGAAAATTGCAATCAATATATATTGATCCACTGAATAATGTTCTTTCAATTTTTATCGACTTCAAAAAAATTAAATTTAAAGCGTTGACATTTGCTAATTACCATATTAAATTGACATTTAAAAAATAATTAATTAATTAAATTTTATAATAATTAGATTAATTAGTGATTAGTATAGAAGATTCATATCTCTAAGGACATGAGCATTCATAAAGGGGCACATTTCCAAGTATATAAGTAGGCCCTCATTTGTAACAATTTCCTCCTCCTCATATATATAGATATATATTAGTGACATTATGAAACAACATATAACAAAGAATATTTTTATTCCAGAAAAATGAAAATAATTATAGCATTGTATATCAATTACAAGTATATTATCAATTCAAGGAGATAAGAAGAATTAAAATACTTGTTTAGACTTGCATTAAGTGGTATCATGATGAAGTGGTTCAATCCTTGAATGTGTCTCAATGTCCATGTGTGTCAACTCTAATATTGTGGTAGTTGTATTCACATCAAGATATGTTATGCATATATCCATTTAAGGTCCGAGTGAATCAATGTTATAAACATAATAACAAAATTTTTGTTTATAATAATAAGTATATTATCAATTCAAGGAGATAAGAAGAGTTAAAATACTTGTTTAGACTTGCATTAAGTGGTATCATGATGAAGTGGTTCAATCCTTGAATGTGTCTCAATGTCCATGTGTGTCAACTCTAATATTGTGGTAGTTGTATTCACATCAAGATATGTTATGCATATATCCATTTAAGGTCCGAGTGAATCAATGTTATAAACATAATAACAAAAATTTTGTTTATAATAATAATAAATTAATTAATTATAAATGAATAGTCAAAGGGAATGTACCCTTTCACCTCGTGTCTAATCAATACTATATAGTAAAGCATCACAAGGGTTATTGTAATCATCAAATCTATATCTTATTCAATAATGATAATAAATATTATCTACAAGTTAGCTTGTTACTATCAACCCCAACCTTGTGGTAATTTTATTCTCATTAAGATATGTATATGTCCATTCAAGGTCTATTTAAGTCAACTCCAGTCTAGGGTAATTGTATTCATACAACATATGCTATGTGTATGTCCATTTTAAGGTCTAAGTGAGACAACTTCAATGTTGTGGTAGCAGTGTTCACACTAAGATATTTTGTTTTTTTTTTTGCAGCATCTAGTAGACATTCTTCCATGGGCTCATGCTGATTTGACTAGGGAAGAATGATACATTCACCCATGGGGCCATGTTGATTTGGTTAAGGGTGAATGACCCACAGTACTCACATTAGCTCCATGGTGTAGTGATATAATCTTTTATAGTGTGCTTAAATTGTTTATTGATTGGGGTTTTTCATCCAACAGTGGGGTAAACAATTCTAGGCTAATGTTGAGTTGTGATGTATGCTCCATTAATGAAGGGGTTTCTTGTGATGAGGTACCCCTTAATGGGTCTCCACTCAACATTAGAGCTCTATATAAATAAACAAGCATGTGAAGGGAAAATAATCAACATAGCAAGCTCATTGATCTTTTCTATTGGAGGAGAAATTCAGCTAAGGAGAAATATGTTGTTGGAAATCATCTTTATCACTTCTATCTCTCTTAGAGGTCGCACATGTGAAGAAGGACGAGTTTGATTAAGATGCATTGACTAAAGCTTAACCGAGCATTGACTAATGTCGATTATTTTTGTTTGATCAATCTTTGACTAAGTTTGATTGCCTTCCATACAGATTCGCACGTGTGAGTTGATTGCAGGTCGCACATGCGAATTGATTGTGGACCTTGACTATAGGGCTAAAGTTTGACCACAGAGTTGACCTTTTATTATTTGACCAATGTTGACTAAACTGTAGTTTGACTAGGTTTGACTAGCATTTGATTTGTATTATTGGCATAAATTTCTAGATAAGTTTTTTATTTGTAAACCTGGCTGAAAAGACGATTTCTCCTCAAGAAAAGATTATTGGGTTTTCTCCCAAGGTTGAGTTTCCCAGGGTAAAATTTGTCTATTGTGCATGAATGTATTGCTATGATCTTTAATATTTTCTTTGCATTTATAGTTCAAATTTTGTGTACTTATTCAATGACATCAGTAGCTTGAAAATCACTGGTTGAAAATCATGAGGAAGTAGCTATCAGAACAAAAAAATGCATTCTACTGCACTTGACATAGAATTTCAGCATGGTATCAAAGCTTTGTTAAATATCAGCCATTGACTAGCCTCAGATTTCAGTGTTCAAGCAACTTAATCAGATTTCATATCTCTTGTCAAAATGGTGCTCAGTCTCAAAGCATAAGACAGGTGGGATGGTGCTACAAATTCCAGATCTTGGAAGACTAGGATACTTCTTGCCTCGGATGAAAATGAGCTTCAAAATCATGTGAATGAAAATGTTTCGAAACCAGAGGGGGCTAAGGAGAAAGCCAAGAATAAGAATAATGAGGTAAAGGCTAAGAGGATCCTAATAGGTTCCATGAAGGATCATTTGATTCCATGTCTTTGAGTTGAAGATTGCCAAAGAGATGTATGATGCATTGGTGGGATTATTCGAGAATAATAACACTAGTAGGATAGTGGCATTAAGGCATCAACTCCGTAGTATCATGATGTCTAGATCAATTTCAATTCCCACTTATCACATGAGAGTCTCCTAGTTGAGAGATCAACTTAGAGCCATTTGAGATACCATTGATCAAGTAGAGCTTGTTACAGTGACTCTTAATGGATTTCCTTCTTCATGGGATCCATTTATACAGGGTATTTGTGCACAGGATGGGCTACTCATGTTTGATCAACTTTGCACTGATTGTGTCCAAGAGGAGGCTAGATTGTTGTCCAAGAACAACTTGTAGAGACCTCATGATGAAGAAACTCAAGCTAAGAAGAATATAGGTGGAAAATCAACTCCAGTTCAAGATAAGAAGAAGGATCTTTCAAATATTGGGTGCTTCAAATGTCATACATTTGGCCACTATGCCTCCAAGTGTCCTTAGAAAAAGAAGGGAAAGCAACATGCATCAATAGCCAATGTTGATGATGATGATGAGCATCTACCACATAAGAAGACCAAGCAATCTAAACTTGATGAGATTGTAGATGAACTTCTGAAGGAATATTTCTTTGTCTCCTCTCTTATAGGTATTACTACCAATAGTAGTGATATTCAGTTGTTGGACAATGGTGCTTTTGGGCACATGACAGGTTCATAAGATTCTCTCACAAATTTGATAGAAAGGGATTCAACATCGCAGGTTGGAACTTGGAGATAATGCCAAGTATGCAGTGAAAGTTGGGACAACATCATTTCACTTAGAGTCTGGAGATTCTCTACACATGAGAGATGTATTGTTTGTACCAGGATTGAAGAAGAGCCTATTTTTTATCTCAGCATTGGAGGATAGAGGTTACAGAGTTTCATTTGTAGATGGTCAGGTCCTTTTATGGCTTAAGGGCTTGAGCATAGACTCAGTAGGAGAGATTGGTGTTCAAGAGGGAGGACTATACATATTGTTAGGACGTCCAACCCAGACATTGATACATGACAGTATCAGTTTATGTGAGTTATGGCAGCAGAGATTTTTTCACATACATTATAGGGATTTGCCAACATTGAGGAGGATGCTTACAAGTCTTTCAGATCTCTAGGTAGAGCATGATGGTGTTTGCTGGGGTTATGCACTTGGCAAGAATACCAAGGGATCTTTTTCGAGTTGTGATAGTAGGTCCAAGGGGATCTTGGATCTAGTGTATGAAAGCTAGTGAAAGTATCATATTTGAGTGGCTTCTTATATTATATGACATTCATTGACGATTTCTCTAGGAAGACATGGATCTACTTCATGAAAACCAAGGATGAGACCTTCAACAAGTTCCAAGAGTTTAGAGCTGAGGCAGAGAACTTGACAGGAAAGTGTTGGAAAATACAATGTGGAAGCTATCAATTCAAATTTTCTTGTTCCTTAATACTTACTTGTGAACTTTAATTATTTTCTTGTGTTTCTTTATTATATCTTTTTATCAAACAAATATCAAGATCAAAACAGTAAAAACAATGGACACAGATATTAGACTCCAAGCCAAGCAAAAACCCTCCAAGGGGAAAACCCAAAAAAGCTCTTCTCTTCTTATAGAATCTGCTTCAAATGAGACAACAAAGACCCAAACCCTAGACCAAGTCCTTTTAAGTGCCAAGTAAGCCCTTCAAGAAATCCTTTCAAGTAAATCAGATCAACAAAGTTTGATCCCGCTTCAACCAACTTCCAGCTACAACTTCAACCCTAGATTTGTCCCTACAGCTTCGGCCCTTCAGCTGTTATAGGAACCCTAATTCGGCTCTTCATAAAAACCTCCTTTGAGTGAGACATTTTCTCCCGAGGTCAACGAGGTCGCAATGGAATACTTTCTCTTCTAGCAACTTGATACTGCAACATGATCTCCCACAATTCGGACTTGCAATTTCAACCTTCTTCGAAGCTTGCATTCCTTAAATCTCTACACGTGTGTTGAGAGATAGAGCTCAAAAACAAATCTTCTTTCTCCTTCTTGCCTTATACACCTTGACTTTCCTTTTCTTCTTGCTTTCCAACTACAAATTGTACTCTCTTGATAGATCAAACTTGTGAGTGAGTGAGTGCCAAATGAGGTGGAATTTTCTCCTTATATAGCCTTTCCATGGGGCTGAATTCCCTTCTTTAGGTTGACTTATAGCTGTCAGGTCTGACTTGTACTATGGAGATTTCTAGGACTTTCTAGACTCAAAATAAATTCTCTTACAAATTACATCTTGCTCAAAAGGGTCTTATAATCATGATGTTGACTCCATTGACTCATGACAATAAATCCTATGACCTAACAAACCCTAAAAGTACAAAGAACATGATTTTACCTAGAAGATCGTCAATAAGGATCATGAAACACATGCTTTAAAATAATAAATTGTTCTTTTTTCTCATGTTTGTTTACATAAGATACATATTGAAATGAGTATAATAACAATTATGAAGACCAAAAGTAGTTACATTTCCAACACTCTCTTAATTAGGGAGGTATTCATAATTGTACAACCAATACAACATCATTCTCAAACTGAAGAGTTCTCATAGGAAGAGTCAAATTGATAAGCCAACTATAAGCATCAATATTATGACCAACACTATCTTTGAGGCCTAACTAGACAAGCTCAACTTCATTGAATTGCATTATGTTGGGAGGCTTTACGTGCAATATCGCACTACCTCTACAAGGCACATACCTCATCCAGATGTTCACAAGGTATGTCCTTTTAGGATTACTCTTATCTTGGATTTTTAACCTCTAATCCTCAAAGAATATCAATCCTCTTTGACCACTGTTATCTTGGATATCCGTCCCATCCTCAAAGAGTGTTGGTACCTTTCCTTTCTTGGATGCTCTGTCCTCGAGGAAACCACAAATGCTTATTCAATCCTCCACCATTCTTTCTTCAAGTCCTTCACTTAAAATTACGGCTACTAGTCCTAGTCAAGCGCATGGCACATGAAGAAGAGAATGCACATGTGATGTCCACCATCACTCCCTCTCAACCAGAGAGGTTATCCCTATTCCTTCTTGATTATGAAATAGATCTTGCTCCTAATCAAGGAGAATCCTTTACTTCCTCTCGAATCTAGAGGAGATTTATGAATTTCTTTTCTACTTGAGAAATCATAGCCACAAGCTTTCTAGCTTGTTTTCATAAGAGTATCAACCATATGTTTTTAATAACTACATGGCTTCCTCTTTCCTTCGCATCTCATAACATCGATATTGCTTCCTTCTAGGGTATCACGGAGCAATTTTCTTTCATCAATCTTGTGACAGGATCCAAGTCATCAATCTTGCACATCACTTTCATTTGTCACCATCAATGAAGGCATATATTGAGCCTTTCCAAACTCCAAGCTGATCATAAATTCCTAATGAAAGTGATGTCTTTGTTGTTGTACAACTTGACCTTCAGGTTATCTTCTCACACTATTACCCTTTAATCCCAACATGAGTACATTTTGACTTCATAATTGCCAAAAATCATATGTTGAGCTTGACCTTGGCAGGAATCATCTATTGAAAAGAAGGGTTGACTTGGTGATTGGAGGAGTTATTTGTCTAGGTCTAAAGGGTCTTGGATTGTCTCATCTTGATTTAAATCTACTAGTGGAAAAGTTGGACTAGGTCACTCCCCTTGGAGGGGTTTTTCCTTGTCTCTTGTTCTTGTTGTCTTCATATACATTTAATTTGGTAATTGCTTGATGAAAGATAATCTAACATAGAATTAAAAGAAGCCAACATAAATCACAAGTAATTATCAAGGAGGAATCAAACCCTAATTCCTATAAGCATTGATTTCTCAACATGGAATCATAGCTATAAGGTGAAAGGACTAGTTGAAGATCACTTTGTTGGATATCAATTGAAGGAGGGAAAACAAATCTTGGAAGAAAAGTTCACTCCCTTAATGGCAAGTTATTTCAATATGGGACTCAATATCATGAAAATTGCAGGACGTTGGTTGGAAGGATAATCTGCAATCTATCTAGAAGAGTCAAGAGTGAATGATTCTTGGTTGCAGTTACAGGTACACTTGATGATGACAATGTATGGATGATTGATAGTGGAGCCTCAAGACATATGTCAAGAGAAAGTGGAAAACTTCGTACTCTATCAAGAGAACATCATCACATGCAGTGGAGCTAGGAGACAACAACAACTATGTAGTCAGGGACCTTAGATCTAAATCATTGAATCTAGAATGTGGAGCAAAGCTACACCTCAACAATATCCTTTATGTTCCAGGTTTGAAAAAAAATTACTTTACATTTCTTGTTTAGAAGATAAAGGAGATAGGATTACTTTTATGGTAAAGTTTTGGTTTGGGGAAAGCATTCAATTATTGAAAAGGCAAAGGTTATTGGAATCTGTGAAGGAAGATTATATAGAGTTATAACACCCTCTCCTTAAGACCTTGTTCACATGGAGATTAATCCTATCGAACTTTGGCAAAGAAGATAAGGGCATATTCATTACAAGATAATACCCTCTCTAAGTCAAATGGTAAAGGGCATCCCCAACATCAAGGAAGACCATGAAGGAGTATGCATGGAATGTGCTTTGGGAAAGAACACTAGGAAACCTTTTACAATTAGTGACACAAGGTCTAAGGAGATATTAGACCTCGTTCATTCTGATGTGTGTGGGCCCATGTTTAATAAACCTGTTTGGAGGCCATCTTTACGATGTGACCTTCATTGATGATCACTCTAGAAAGACATGTCTCTATCTTCTCAAGACAAAGGATGAAGTATTTGAAAATTTCAAGGAATTTAGATCATAAGTTGAGACCTTAACCGGAAGAAAAATAAACACTTTGAGATCCGACAATGGAGGTGAATACACTTCAAAAGAACTAACATATTGTAAAGAAGTGGGAATTAAGAGGGAGCTCATTGTTCCCTACAACCCCGAATAGAATGGAGTAGCAAAAAGGAAAAATGGAACCATTGAAGAATGCATAAGGACTATGATATTTGATCAAGATTTACCAAAATTTCTATGGGAAGAAGTAGCCATGAGAGCAGTATACATACAAAATAGAAGCCCTGATAGAGTCCTTAATAATATGACACCGGAAGAAGCATTGACAGGGAAGAAGCCATGTGTAGACCATCTCTGAATCTTTGGGTGTCTCGCATACATTCATGTTCCAAACCCATCCTTAGTAGGGATGTTATATTTGATGAAACCCATCCTTACAAAAGAATCAAGGATATACCAATCGAATCCAATGAAGAAGATGTACCTCTATTTGAAGAAGAGAAATATGACGAGACACCTACAAACCAAGAAGACAAAGGACCAAGCAAGCCTATTCAACCTATAATCATTCCCGAAACAAAGAAGAGGAGAAATTGGTTAAAAGTTGCACTCGGGTATGCCAAAGGACATGGAGCTACTAAAGGAACTATCAGAGAAAGAAAAAGACCAAAAAGATACTAAGGATATGCAACATACATAATGAAGTTAATCGATGCAGAACCAACTACCTTTAAAGAATCGCTCATCAAGAAGAATGGAAGAAAATAATGCTAGAAGGATATCAATCTATCATGAAGAATGCGGTTTGGGAAATCATTCCTAGACTTGGTGAAAAATATGTTGTCACTTCCAAATGGATTTACAAGATCAAACATGTCCTTGTTGGAAGTATAAGCACGTGAAAATTTCTAACCTAAAATTCTACTACATAAATTGATTTATTTCACCTACTTATTCTTCACAATAAGTTATTTACAAAATCTCTTTAGCAAATATTAAAAAAAATTATACTGCATTTATCACATAATTACACCGAGAAAATACATACGCAATAACTAATCACATCAACACAGTTGTTTTTGGATAATTGTCCACAGAAAAACCCAATGTGGGAAATCGGTGCATCAGATGAGGGTTTTATTAATCTTCAGCAAAAATTGCTTTTACAAGGAATGATTTTACAAAGAAACTGAGAGAAAACACCTGAGACTTTCCCTTGGAAAATTTCTAACACTTTGAAGACCCTTCTCCCACTTTTGCGTCACTCTACATGGCTCTGAGTGCCTTTGCGTCCCTCTGTGTCCACCTGCGTGAGGGCTATGTATCCCATAGACTGTGTATCCCTCTGTGATATCTCTCAATGTCCTTGTGTCACCTACTCCTCATTCACTGACTGTTGTTGATGCCCTCCTCTTCCTCCACCCTGCAACTCTCCCTCTGAAATCGATCTCCTTCTCTTGAGAATCGATTTTCCTTGAGATATTGAGTATCTTTTGGTGTGTCTCCAAATGATCCTCAAGTCTTCTCTTATACTTTTCTTGTTGATGAATCAACGGTCGAGATTAAGTCTTTAATCAACGGCTAAGATTAAAACAAACTTGATCATCATCTCTTAGAAGCTTCTCACCCTTATCTTTATTAATACCTATTAATAAGTTTAGACTTAGGAACCCATTAAAAATATTAATTATTTCAATAACTTCTCATCCGAGTGGAATTTATCCAAACAATTTATGGGTCTTGAAGATCTCATGTGCCTTAGCGTTTCCACCAAATTTCAATGCTAAATCACATCCGATGCTACCCAAAATCAACAAAACAAATACAAAACAAGATTTGTTGCAATAGGTTTCTCTCAAAAGGAAGGAATAGATTATGAAGAAACCTTTGCTCCCACTACCAGGTACACTACTATTAGATCTTTGGTTTTGCTAGTTGATACTATGGGATGGAATATCCATCAAATGGATGTCAAAACAACGTCTCTAAATCGAAACATTGATGAAGAAGTATATATTGAACAACTGGAAGGCTTTGAGATAAATAGTAGATATATTCATGTTTACAGACTAAAGAAAACTATATATGGTTTGAAGCAAGCTCTTAGGGCTTGGTATGTGTTGTGCTATGCAACAACCCTCCATTTTTATTATGTATAACACAAGTAGGGACCCTTTTAAATTGAATTTTTCCACTCTTTGTGAATAAAATGCCAACTTTTAGAAAATTGTCACTTTTCAAAAAGCTCTTTTTAACCTAACTTAAAACATATTAAATTCCTCATCGCAAAATCGCAAATATCATGATCCCTTGGTAGCAAAGTTAAGAACATTAAAAAAATATTAATGTGCGACTTGCGATTGAACTTTGTATGCGACATCCCAATCGCATATCACACATCGGAGGATATTATGTCAGCAGCTTAATTGTTACCTATCAAAACCCCGATAGTGCGATCTTGCGATATCGCATATTGCAGATCAGAAGATCCATCAACAAAGTTTCATTTCGCGCTATAGCTTAAGTGCCCAATATGACGGATTTGATAGATGTTTAATAAGTGTTTTCAAGTTGGACAGGAGTCAGGTCAGAATGAGTTAAGTTGGTTATCATCCCTGTGCATGTAATCATGGTGTTCGTTATGGTTTATTAATGTTGAATTCGCTCCCAGATCTTTTCTTTCAAAATGCAGTCATTTCATCAAATCTTTTATTTTACGCAATAATTAATTGATGTTGGTTTTAATAGGAACTCTGCTCAAGCGATGTCAAGTGAGGTCACATCAAATTCCCCTCCATTTACCCCCTCATTCACTACAGCTCCATTCACATCCTCTCATCTTTCCATTTCTTCTACTCAAACAATTAGTGCTACCACAAGTAGTACTAGTCAAGTTGTAAGTTCTACATCCATACCCACTACTTCTGGGTCTGCTTTTATATCTTCTCAAATCCTGATTCGAGTTATGGATAACCAACCTTGGACTAATCCTGGTGTCGTGTTGTTTGCAAACCCACATCCTCTTCCCGATCATCCAAAGAAATGGTTACCCAAATACAATCCAGATGATGGTCTTCCAGATGAAAAACACATCAACAATTTTATGTTGGCCATGAATTTGGATGGGGTTGCGCATGAAGATATTGTAGTAAGATTGTTTCCCTATACTCTTAAAGGATCTGCAGGATCTTGGTACTTTTCTGTTCCAGCGGGAACTATAACAGACTGGGTAACCTTTCAACAACTGTTTCTTGCAAAATTTGGAGATGATAGAACTATCGCATCTTTATTGAATGCTCTCTCTAACTTGAAAACAAATTCGGGTGAAAGATCAAAGATTTCAACTCCAAATTTAACAAGTTATTAAACAAAATCCCAGCTGCTTCTACATTTTCTATTGATGTACAAATAGAGTGGTACATTTCTGCTTTACCCTCTAATATATCCATTTTTGTAGATAGAGCCGGTAAGGCTACTTTCTCAGAAAACATGAAAGAAGCCCTGTCTGTAGAAAAGATAATTTTAGCCTTAGAAAAGTGATTTGAGATGGAAGATAAGAAATCTAAAAAGGTGACTTTTAGCCAAGAATCAAAGAATAAAACCCCAAAGGATCCATTCAATCTTGAAGGACTTCAAAAAGTCTTGAAAACTATGTCAAATGATATGATTGAAATAAAGAAACAAGTCGTTGAATCTTCAGTTCCCAAGAAACCATATCGCCCATACAGTAGAAGTACCGCTTCACCATCTCAGCCTCTGAATGTGATTTCAAGTGTCGAATCAGATCAATATGTTGAAGATGCCTCAGCAACTGAAGAAGAAATAGAGCCTGGAGAAGAAGTCGAATTAAATGGGTTATGGGACTTTATTCTCCCCACCGAAGTCGAATTAAATGGGTTATGTTGATGCACTATTGTATTCTTTGGGATACTTATTGGTAGAAGATTGATTATGGCATATTGTCACTAGTCAAATGAACAGAACGGTACACATCTGGTACTATTACCATGTTTTGCTAAATCTTTTTTCTAGTATTAGTGATAAGTTTATCTTTCATGAATTATATATGAAATCTGTCATCTCTATTTAAAGTATCAGTTGCACTATTGTATGATATCAAAACAGAGAATGGTTTGTTTTATATGTGATCATTAAAATATGTGATATATTTTTTCACAAGACTTTTGATTAACTATTTTCTCAAAGGAATTATCTTACAATATATTAACTCTATATAGTCTGCAATTGATCTATATCATCATAGATTACATAGACATCTTTTTATATCGCATAAAACCAGCAATACCTCGGGTTAGATTAAAATAGATTTAATTCAAAGTTTTGCATCTTAGAATAAAGCTATGTTAATTTCTAGTTATTCTTTTGCAAATCGTCAGAAAAATCTCACAAATCATATAAATCCAAAACACTGGGAAATTGGTCCCATCATATCCAGTCAGAGCCACTATCCCAAATGGAAAACACGTTGCTCTAAGGTCTGGACCAGGTGGTTATCCCCCTTGTTGTTGCCGCAGGTTTCTCAGGCCTCAACATTTTTGGCTCTAGAAGGAGTGCCTTGACTATGAATGGCATCTAAATCTAAATCTCAAACTCGAAGCCTTCACAAGAGTCAATCCCCCTCAAAAATCCTACAGCTTCTCGATCACGTTCTAAGTCACCCACTCAAAAATCAGAAGTCGTAGAAACTTACCCCTCATCTCCTAAAGTATCTCAACTCTTACTTTCTTCAGAATATTCTCTAGAATCTCCTAAAGTTCAATCCTTAGTTCATAAACTAGAACGAATATCTATTTACGATGAGAAGCCTGATAAACCCGAAGTTTTTGAAGAAAGTATTATTTCTTTATTCAGAGAAACTGGTATCCTAACGCGATCAAAAAGTGATAAGCTTGGAATACCTCGCTTTGAGTTTCCAATACATTCACAGCATAAAAAAGTTCTTGTGTCTATATCTAAGTCAGATACAAGTGAGGTCACATCAAATTCCCCTCCATTTACCCCCTCATTCATTACACCTCCATTCACATCCTCTCATCTTTCCATTTCTTCTACTCAAACAATTAGTGTTACCACAAGTAGTATTAGTCCAGTTGTAATTTCTACATCCATACCCTCTACTTTTGGATCTGCTTCTATATCTTCTCCAATCCTAATTCAAGTTATGGCTAACCAACCTTGGGCTAATCCTGGTGCTGTGTTGTTTGCATACCCACATCCTCTTCCTGATCATCCAAAGAAATGGTTACCCAAATACAATCTAGATGATGGTCTTCCTGCTGAAGAACACATCAACAATTTTATGTTGGCCATGAATTTGGATGGGGTTGTGCATGAAGATATTGTAGTAAGATTGTTTCCCTATACTCTTAAAGGATCTGCAGGATCCTGGTACTTTTCTCTTCCAGCAGGAATTATAACAGACTGGGTAACTTTTGAACAACTGTTTCTTGCAAAATTTGGAGATGATAGAACTACAATATCTTTAATCAATGCTCTCTCTAACCAAAAAACATCGTTTAGGGCCTCAAAACGGCTCCGGAAGTTCAGGACCCGAAAAACTGCTAAAAATAGTAAACTGCGCTATAATTAAGGAAACTGAAAATGCTGAGAGGGACAGTTGTGGGGGTCCAAATGGGATAGGTGGGTGGCCACCAACATCCACCTGGATCATTGCTACACATTTTTTGACATTGCAATCTATGCTTTCCCAACATAGAAACTTGCAAAAGATGTTTTCCAGTGATGAATGGAATCAAAGCAATTGGTCTAACAAACCGGAAGGCAAAGAATTGAAAAGGAAAGTCCATGAAGAAACTTTTTGGAGAAAGGCAGCAGAGATTGTGAAGCTTGCTGAGGCACTAGTTAAGGTGTTGCAGTTGGTGGATGGGGAAAGGTTGGCTATGGGCTTCATTTATGAGGCTATGGATCAAGCAAAGGAGCAAATAAAGACAAGGATAGAGTGGCAAAGTATGGGCCCATTTGGGAAATCATTGATGAAAGATGGAACAATCAACTCCATCGCCCTATACATGCAGCTGGGTATTTTTTGAACCCACGGTATCATTATAAAGCTAAGGAGTTAGGAGGTTTGAGGGGGGAGGTCAGATGAGAAAGTCGGTAATAGCATAATAGTATTGGCCTGTATTCTCAATTTTTTATATGTTTAAATAGTGTTTGCCCTTGTTAAGCTGCTGTAGTATATCAATAACTGTAAACAAGTGCAAGTGACTAAGTTTGATTGCCTTCCATACAGATTCGCGCGTGTGAGTTGATTGCAGGTCGCACATGCGAATTGATTGTGGACCTTGACTATAGGGCTAAAGTTTGACCACAGAGTTGACCTTTTATTATTTGACCAATGTTGACTAAACTGTAGTTTGACTAGCATTTGATTTGTATTATTGGCATAAATTTCTAGATAAGTTTTTTATTTGTAAACCTGGCTGAAAAGACGATTTCTCCTCAAGAAAAGATTATTGGATTTTCTCCCAAGGTTGAGTTTCCCAGGGTAAAATTTGTCTATTGTGCATGAATGTATTGCTATGATCTTTAATATTTTCTTTGCATTTATAGTTCAAATTTTGTGTACTTATTCAATGACATCAGTAGCTTGAAAAACATTGGTTGAAAATCATGAGGAAGTAACTATCAGAACAAAAAAATGCATTCTACTGCACTTGACATAGAATTTCAGCATGGTATCAAAGCTTTGTTAAATATCAGCCATTGACTAGCCTCAGATTTCAGTGTTCAAGCAACTTAATCAGATTTCATATCTCTTGTCAAAATGGTGCTCAGTCTCAAAGCATAAGACAGGTGGGATGGTGCTACAAATTCCAGATCTTGGAAGACTAGGATACTTCTTGCCTTGGATGAAAATGAGCTTCAAAATCATGTGAAGGAAAATGTTTTGAAACCAGAGGGGGCTAAGGAGAAAGCCAAGAATAAGAATAATGAGCTAAAGGCTAAGAGGATCCTGATAGGTTCCATGAAGAATCATTTGATTCCATGTCTTTGAGTTGAAGATTGCCAAAGAGATGTATGATGCATTGGTGGGATTATTCGAGAATAATAACACTAGTAGGAAAGTGGCATTAAGGCATCAACTCCGTAGTATCATGATGTCTAGATCAATTTCAATTCCCACTTATCACATGAGAGTCTCCTAGTTGAGAGATCAACTTAGAGCCATTTGAGATACCATTGATCAAGTAGAGCTTGTTACAGTGACTCTTAATGGATTTCCTTCTTCATGGGATCCATTTATACAGGGTATTTGTGCACAGGATGGGCTACTCATGTTTGATCAACTTTGCACTGATTGTGTCCAAGAGGAGGCTAGATTGTTGTCCAAGAACAACTTGTAGAGACCTCATGATGAAGAAACTCAAGCTAAGAAGAATATAGGTGGAAAATCAACTCCAGTTCAAGATAAGAAGAAGGATATTTCAAATATTGGGTGCTTCAAATGTCATACATTTGGTCACTATGCCTCCAAGTGTCCTTAGAAAAAGAAGGGAAAGCAACATGCATCAATAGCCAATGTTGATGATGATGATGAGCATCTACCACATAAGAAGACCAAGCAATCTAAACTTGATGAGATTGTAGATGAACTTCTGAAGGAATATTTCTTTGTCTCCTCTCTTATAGGTATTACTACCAATAGTAGTGATACTCAGTTGTTGGACAATGGTGCTTTTGGGCACATGACAGGTTCATAAGATTCTCTCACAGATTTGATAGAAAGGGATTCAACATTGCAGGTTGGAACTTGGAGATAATGCCAAGTATACAGTGAAAGTTGGGACAACATCATTTCACTTAGAGTCTAGAGATTCTCTACACATGAGAGATGTATTGTTTGTACCAGGATTGAAGAAGAGCCTATTTTTTATCTCAGCATTGGAGGATAGAGGTTACAGAGTTGCATTTGTAGATGGTCAGGTCCTTTTATGGCTTAAGGGCTCGAGCATAGACTTAGTAGGAGAGATTGGTGTTCAAGAGGGAGGACTATACATATTGTTAGGACGTCCAACCCAGACATTGATACATGACAGTATCAGTTTATGTGAGTTATGGCAGCAGAGATTTTTTCACATACATTATAGGGATTTGCCAACATTGAGGAGGATGCTTACAAGTCTTTCAGAGCTCTAGGTAGAGCATGATGGTGTTTTCTGGGGTTATGCACTTGGCAAGAATACCAAGGGATCTTTTTCGAGTAGTGATAGTAGGTCCAAGGGGATCTTGGATCTAGTGTATGAAAGCTAGTGAAAGTATCATATTTGAGTGTTATATGACATTCATTGACGATTTTTCTAGGAAGACATGGATCTACTTCATGAAAACCAAGGATGAGACCTTCAACAAGTTCCAAGAGTTTAGAGCTAAGGCAGAGAACTTGACAGGAAAGTGTTGGAAAATACAATGTGGAAGCTATCAATTCAAATTTTCTTGTTCCATAATACTTACTTGTGAACTTTAATTATTTTCTTGTGTTTCTTTATTATATCTTTTTATCAAACAAATATCAAGATCAAAACAGTAAAAACAATGGACACAGATATTAGACTCCAAGCCAAGCAAAACCCCTCCAAGGGGAAAACCCAAAAAAGCTCTTCTCTTCTTATAGAATCTGCTTCAAATGAGACAACAAAGACCCAAACCCTAGACCAAGTCCTTTTAAGTGCCAAGTAAGCCCTTCAAGAAATCCTTTCAAGTAAATCAAATCAACAAAGTTTGATCCTGCTTCAACCAACTTCCAGCTACAACTTCAACCCTAGATTTGTCCCTACAGCTTCGGCCCTTCAGCTGTTATAGGAACCCTAATTCGGCTCTTCATAAAAACCTCCTTTGAGTGAGACAGTTTCTCCCGAGGTCAACGAGGTCGCAATAGAATACTTTCTCTTCTAGCAACTTGATACTGCAACATGATCTCCCACAATTCGGACTTGCAATTTCAGCCTTCTTCGAAGCTTGCAATCCTTAAATCTCTACACGTGTGTTGAGAGATAGAGCTCAAAAACAAATCTTCTTTCTCCTTCTTGCCTTATACACCTTGACTTTCCTTTTCTTCTTGCTTTCCAACTACAAATTGTACTCTCTTGATAGATCAAACTTGTGAGTGAGTGAGTGCCAAATGAGGTGGAATTTGCTCCTTATATAGCCTTTCCAAGGGGCTGAATTCCCTTCTTTAGGTTGACTTATAGCTGTCAGGTCTAACTTGTACTATGGAGATTTCTAGGACTTTCTAGACTCAAAATAAATTCTCTTACAAATTACATCTTGCTCGAAAGGGTCTTATAATCATGATGTTGACTCCATTGACTCATGACAATAAATCCTATGACCTAACAAACCCTAAAAGTACAAAGAACAGGATTTTACCTAGAAGATCGTCAATAAGGATCATGAAACACATGCTTTAAAATAATAAATTTTTATTTTTTCTCATGTTTGTTTACATAAGATACATATTGAAATGAGTATAATAATAATTATGAAGACCAAAAGTAGTTACATTTCCAACGCTCTCTTAATTAGGGAGGTATTCATAATTGTACACCCAATACAACATCATTCTCAAACTAAAGAGTTCTCATAGGAAGTGTCAAATTGATAAGCCAACTATAAGCATCAATATTATGACCAACACTATCTTTGAGGCCTAACTAGACAAGCTCAACTTCATTCAAGAGCATTATGTTGGGAGGCTTTACGTGCGATATCGCACTACCTCTACAAGGCACATACCCCATCCAGATGTTCACAAGGTATGTCCTTTTAGGATTACTCTTATCTTGGATTTTTAACCTCTAATCCTCAAAGAATATCAATCCTCTTTGACCACTGTTATCTTGGATATCCGTCCCATCCTCAAAGAGTGTTGGTACCTTTCCTTTCTTGGATGCTCTATCCTCAAGGAAACCACAAATGCTTATTCAATCCTCCACCATTCTTTCTTCAAGGCCTTCACTTAAACTTACGACTACTAGTCCTAGTCAAGTGCATGGCACATGAAGAAGAGAATGCACATGTGATGTCCACCATCACTCCCTCTCAACCAGAGAGGTTATCCCTATTCCTTCTTGATTATGAAATAGATCTTGCTCCTAATCAAGGAGAATCCTTTACTTCCTCTCGAATCTAGAGGAGATTTATGAATTTCTTTTCTACTTGAGAAATCATAGCCACAAGCTTTCTAGCTTGTTTTCATAAGAGTATCAACCATATGTTTTTAATAACTACATGGCTTCCTCTTTCCTTCACATCTCATAACATCGATATTCCTTCCTTCTAGGGTATCATGGAGCAATTTTCTTTCATCAATCTTGTGACAGGATCCAAGTCATCAATCTTGCACATCACTTTCATTTGTCACCATCAATGAAGGCATATATTGAGCCTTTCCAAACTCCAAGCTGATCATAAATTCCTCATGAAAGTGATGTCTTTGTTGTTGTACAACTTGACCTTCACGTTATCTTCTCACACTATTACCCTTTAATCCCAAGATGAGTACATTTTGACTTCATAATTGCCAAAAATCATATGTTGAGCTTGACCTTGGCAGGAATCATCTATTGAAAAGAAGGGTTGACTTGGTGATTGGAGGAGTTATTTGTCTAGGTCTAAAGGGTCTTGGATTGTCTCATCTTGATTTAAATCTACTAGTGGAAAAGTTGGACTAGGTCACTCCCCTTGGAGGGGTTTTTCCTTGTCTCTTGTTCTTGTTGTCTTCATATACATTTAATTTGGTAATTGCTTGATGAAAGATAATCTAACATAGAATTAAAAGAAGCCAACATAAATCACAAGTAATTATCAAGGAGGAATCAAACCCTAATTCCTATAAGCATTGATTTCTCAACATGGAATCATAGCTATAAGGTGAAAGGACTAGTTGAAGATCACTTTGTTGGATATCAATTGAAGGAGGGAAAACAAATCTTGGAAGAAAAGTTCACTCCCTTAATGGCAAGTTATTTCAAGATGGGACTCAATATCATGAAAATTGCAGGACGTTGGTTGGAAGGATAATCTGCAATCTATCTAGAAGAGTCAAGAGTGAATGATTCTTGGTTGCAGTTACAGGTACACTTGATGATGACAATGTATGGATGATTGATAGTGGAGCCTCAAGACATATGTCAAGAGAAAGTGGAAAACTTCATACTCTATCAAGAGAACATCATCACATGTAGTGGAGCTAGGAGACAACAAAAACTATGTAGTCAGGGACCTTAGATCTACATCATTGAATCTAGAAAGTGGAGCAAAGCTACACCTCAACAATATCCTTTATGTTCCAGGTTTGAAAAAAAATTACTTTCCATTTCTTGTTTAGAAGATAAAGGAGATAGGCTTACTTTTATGGTAAAGTTTTGGTTTGGGAAAGCATTCAATTATTGAAAAGGCAAAGGTTATTGGAATCTGTGAAGGAAGATTATATAGAGTTATAACACCCTCTCCTTAAGACCTTGTTCACATGGAGATTAATCCTATCGAACTTTGGCAAAGAAGATAAGGGCATATTCATTACAAGATAATACCCTCTCTAAGTCAAATGGTAAAGGGCATCCCCAACATCAAGGAAGACCATGAAGGAGTATGCATGGAATGTGCTTTGGGAAAGAACACTAGGAAACCTTTTACAAGTAGTGACACAAGGTCTAAGGAGATATTAGACCTCATTCATTCTGATGTGTGTGGGCCCATGTTTAATAAACCTGTTTGGAGGCCATCTTTACGATGTGACCTTCATTGATGATCACTCTAGAAAGACATGTCTCTATCTTCTCAAGACAAAGGATGAAGTATTTGAAAATTTCAAGGAATTTAGATCATAAGTTGAGACCTTAATCGGAAGAAAAATAAACACTTTGAGATCCGACAATGGAGGTGAATACACTTCAAAAGAACTAACATATTGTAAAGAAGTGGGCATTAAGAGGGAGCTCATTGTTCCCTACAACCCCGAATAGAATGGAGTAGCAAAAAGGAAAAATGGAACCATTGAAGAATGCATAAGGACTATGATATTTGATCAAGATTTACCAAAATTTCTATGGGAAGAAGTAGCCATGAGAGCAGTATACATACAAAATAGAAGCCCTGATAGAGTCCTTAATAATATGACACCGGAAGAAGCATTGACAGGGAAGAAGCCATGTGTAGACCATCTCTGAATCTTTGGGTGTCTCGCATACATTCATGTTCCAAACCCATCCTTAGTAGGGATGTTATATTTGATGAAACCCATCCTTACAAAAGAATCAAGGATATACCAATCGAATCCAATGAAGAAGATGTACCTCTATTTGAAGAAGAGAAATATGACGAGACACCTACAAACCAAGAAGACAAAGGACCAAGCAAGCCTATTCAACCTATAATCATTCCCGAAACAAAGAAGAGGAAAAATTGGTTAAAATTTGCACTCGAGTATGCCAAAGGACATGGAGCTACTAAAGGAACTATCAGAGAAATAAAAAGACCAAAAAGATACTCAGGATATGCAACATACATAATGAAGTTAATCGATGCAGAACCATCTACCTTTAAAGAATCGCTCATCAAGAAGAATGGAAGAAAATAATGCTAGAAGGATATCAATCTATCATGAAGAATGCGGTTTGGGAAATCATTCCTAGACTTGGTGAAAAATATGTTGTCACTTCCAAATGGATTTACAAAATCAAACATGTCCTTGTTGGAAGTATAAGCACGTGAAAATTTCTAACCTAAAATTCTACTACATCAATTGATTTATTTCACCTACTTATTCTTCACAATAAGTTATTTACAAAATCTCTTTAGCAAATATTAAAAGAAATTATACTGCATTTATCACATAATTACACCGAGAAAATACATACACAATAACTAATCACATCAACACAGTTGTTTTTGGATAATTGTCCCTAGAAAAACCCAATGTGGGAAATCGGTGCATCAGATGAGGGTTTTATTAATCTTCAGCAAAAATTGCTTTTACAAGGAATGATTTTACAAAGAAACTGAGAGAAAACACCTGAGACTTTCCCTTGGAAAATTTCTAACACTTTGAAGACCCTTCTCCCACTTTTGCGTCACTCTACATGGCTCTGAGTGCCTTTGCGTCCCTCTGTGTCCACCTGCGTGAGGGCTATGTATCCCATAGACTATGTATCCCTCTGTGATATCTCTCAATGTCCTTGTGTCACCTACTCCTCATTCACTGACTGTTGTTGATGCCCTCCTCTTCCTCCACCCTGCAACTCTCCCTCTGAAATCGATCTCCTTCTCTTGAGAATCGATTTTCCTTGAGATATTGAGTATCTTTTGGTGTGTCTCCAAATGATCCTCAAGTCTTCTCTTATACTTTTCTTGTTGATGAATCAACGGTCGAGATTAAGTCTTTAATCAACGGCTAAGATTAAAACAAACTTGATCATCATCTCTTAGAAGCTTCTCACCCTTATCTTTATTAATACCTATTAATAAGTTTAGACTTAGGAACCCATTAAAAATATTAATTATTTCAATAACTTCTCATCCGAGTGGAATTTATCCAAACAATTTATGGGTCTTGGAGATCTCATGTGCCTTAGCGTTTCCACCAAATTTCAATGCTAAATCACATCCGATGCTACCCAAAATCAACAAAACAAATACAAAACAAGATTTGTTGCAAGAGGTTTCTCTCAAAAGGAAGGAATAGATTATGAAGAAACCTTTGCTCCCACTACCAGGTACACTACTATTAGATCTTTGGTTTTGCTAGTTGATACTATGGGATGGAATATCCATCAAATGGATGTCAAAACAACGTCTCTAAATCGAAACATTGATGAAGAAGTATATATTGAACAACTGGAAGGCTTTGAGATAAATAGTAGATATATTCATGTTTACAGACTAAAGAAAACTATATATGGTTTGAAGCAAACTCTTAGGGTTTGGTATGTGTTGTGCTATGCAACAACCCTCCATTTTTATTATGTATAATACAAGTAGGGACCCTTTTAAATTGAATTTTTCCACTCTTTGTGAATAAAATGCCAACTTTTAGAAAATTGTCACTTTCCAAAAAGCTCTTTTTAACCTAACTTAAAACATATTAAAGTCCTCATCGCAAAATCGCAAATATCATGATTCCTTGGTAGCAAAGTTAAGAACATTAAAAAAATATTGATATGCGACTTGCGATTGAACTTTGTATGCGACATCCCAATCGCATATCGCACATCGGAGGATATTATGTCAGCAGCTTAATTGTTACCTATCAAAACCCCGATAGTGCGATCTTGCGATATCGCATATTGCAGATCAGAAGATCCATCAACAAAGTTTCATTTCGCGCTATAGCTTAAGTGCCCAATATGATGGATTTGATAGATGTTTAATAAGTGTTTTCAAGTTGGACAGGAGTCAGGTCAGAATGAGTTAATGTGGTTATCATCCCTATGCATGTAATCATGGTGTTCGTTATGGTTTATTAATGTTGAATTCGCTCCCAGATCTTTTCTTTCAAAATGCAGTCATTTCATCAAATCTTTTATTTTACGCAATAATTAATTGATGTTGGTTTTAATAGGAACTCTGCTCAAGCGATGTCAAGTGAGGTCACATCAAATTCCCCTCCATTTACCCCCTCATTCACTACAGCTCCATTCACATCCTCTCATCTTTCCATTTCTTCTACTCAAACAATTAGTGCTACCACAAGTGGTACTAGTCAAGTTGTAAGTTCTACATCCATACCCACTACTTCTGGGTCTGCTTTTATATCTTCTCAAATACTGATTCGAGTTATGGCTAACCAACCTTGGACTAATCCTGGTGCCGTGTTGTTTGCAAACCCACATCCTCTTCCTGATCATCCAAAGAAATGGTCACCCAAATACAATCCAGATGATGGTCTTCCAGATGAAAAACACATCAACAATTTTATGTTGGCCATGAATTTGGATGGGGTTGCGCATGAAGATATTGTAGTAAGATTGTTTCCCTATACTCTTAAAGGATCTGCAGGATCCTGGTACTTTTCTGTTCCAGCGGGAACTATAACAGACTGGGTAACTTTTCAACAACTGTTTCTTACAAAATTTGGAGATGATAGAACTATCGCATCTTTAATGAATGCTCTCTCTAACTTGAAAACAAATTCGGGTGAAAGATCAAAGATTTCAACTCCAAATTTAACAAGTTATTAAACAAAATCCCAGCTGCTTCTACATTTTCTATTGATGTACAAATAGAGTGGTACATTTCTGCTTTACCCTCTAATATATCCATTTTTGTAGATAGAGCCGGTAAGGCTACTTTCTCAGAAAGCATGAAAGAAGCCCTATCTGTAGAAAAGATAATTTTAGCCTTAGAAAAGTGATCTGAGATGGAAGATAAGAAATCTAAAAAGGTGACTTTTAGCCAAGAATCAAAGAATAAAACCCCAAAGGATCCATTCAATCTTGAAGGACTTCAAAAAGTCTTGAAAACTATGTCAAATGATATGATTGAAATAAAGAAACAAGTCGTTGAATCTTCAGTTCCCAAGAAACCATATCGCCCATACAATAGAAGTACTGCTTCACCATCTCAGCCTCTGAATGTGATTTCAAGTGTCGAATCAGATCAATATGTTGAAGATGCCTCAGCAACTGAAGAAGAAATAGAGCCTGAAGAAGAAGTCGAATTAAATGGGTTATGGGACTTTATTCTCCCCACCGAAGTCGAATTAAATGGGTTATGTTGATGCACTATTGTATTCTTTGGGATACTTATTGGTAGAAGATTGATTATGGCATATTGTCACTAGTCAAATGAAACGAACGGTACACATCTGGTACTATTACCATGTTTTGCTAAATCTTTTTTCTAGTATTAGTGATAAGTTTATCTTTCATGAATTATATATGAAATCTGTCATCTCTATTTAAAGTATCAGTTGCACTATTGTATGATATCAAAACAGAGAATGGTTTGTTTTATATGTGATCATTAAAATATGTGATATCTTTTTTCACAAGACTTTTGATTAACTATTTTCTCAAAGGAATTATCTTACAATATATTAACTCTATATAGTCTGCGATTGATCTATATCATCATAGATTACATAGACATCTTTTTATATCGCATAAAACCAGCAATACCTCGGGTTAGATTAAAATAGATTTAATTCAAAGTTTTGCATCTTAGAATAAAGCTATGTTAATTTCTAATTATTCTTTTGCAAATCGTCAGAAAAATCTCACAAATCATATAAACCCAAAACACTGGGAAATTGGTCCCATCATATCCAGTCAGAGCCACTATCCCAAATGGAAAACGCGTTGCTCTAAGGTCTGGACCAGGTGGTTATCCCCGTTGTTGTTGCCGCAGATTTCTCAGGCCTCAACATTTTTGGCTCTAGAAGGAGGGCCTTGACTATGAATGGCATATAAATCTAAATCTCAAACTCGAAGCCTTCACAAGAGTCAATCCCCCTCAAAAATCCTACAGCTTCTCGATCACGTTCTAAGTCACCCACTCAAAAATCAGACGTCGTAGAAACTTACCCCTCATCTCCTAAAGTATCTCAACTCTTACTTTCTTCAGAATATTCTCTAGAATCTCCTAAAGTTCAGTCCTTAGTTCATAAACTAGAACGAATATCTATTTATGATGAGAAGCCTGATAAACCCGAAGTTTCTGAAGAAAGTATTATTTCTTTATTCAGAGAAACTGGTATCCTAACGCGATCAAAAAGTGATAAACTTGGAATACCTCGCTTTGAGTTTCCAATACATTCACAGCATAAAAAAGTTCTTGTGTCTATATCTAAGTCAGATACAAGTGAGGTCACATCAAATTCCCCTCCATTTACCCCCTCATTCATTACACCTCCATTCACATCCTCTCATCTTTCCATTTCTTCTACTCAAACAATTAGTGTTACCACAAGTAGTATTAGTCTAGTTGTAATTTCTACATCCATACCCTCTACTTTTGGATCTGCTTCTATATCTTCTCCAATCCTAATTCAAGTTATGGCTAACCAACCTTGGGCTAATCCTGGTGCTGTGTTGTTTGCAAACCCACATCCTCTTCCTGATCATCCAAAGAAATGGTTACCCAAATACAATCTAGATGATGGTCTTCCCGCTGAAGAACACATCAACAATTTTATGTTGGCCATGAATTTGGATGGGGTTGTGCATGAAGATATTGTAGTAAGATTGTTTCCCTATACTCTTAAAGGATCTGCAGGATCCTGGTACTTTTCTCTTCCAGCAGGAATTATAACAGACTGGGTAACTTTTGAACAACTGTTTCTTGCAAAATTTGGAGATGATAGAACTATCATATCTTTAATCAATGCTCTCTCTAACCAAAAAACATCGTTTAGGGCCTCAAAATGGCTCCGGAAGTTCAGGACCCGAAAAACTGCTAAAAATAGTAAACTGCGCTATAATTAAGGAAACTGAAAATGCTGAGAGGGAAAGTTGTGGGGGTCCAAATGGGATAGGTGGGTGGCCACCAACATCCACCTGGATCATTGCTACACATTTTTTGACATTGCAATCTATGCTTTCCCAACATAGAAACTTGCAAAAGATGTTTTCCAGTGATGAATGGAATCAAAGCAATTGGTCTAACAAACCGGAAGGCAAAGAATTGAAAAGGAAAGTCCATGAAGAAACTTTTTGGAGAAAGGCAGCAGAGATTGTGAAGCTTGCTGAGGCACTAGTTAAGGTGTTGCGGTTGGTGGATGGGGAAAGGTTGGCTATGGGCTTCATTTATGAGGCTATGGATCAAGCAAAGGAGCAAATAAAGACAATGATAGATTGGCAAAGTATGGGCCCATTTGGGCAATCATTGATGAAAGATGGAACAATCAACTCCATCACCCTATACATGCAGCTGGGTATTTTTTGAACCCACGGTATCATTATAAAGCTAAGGAGTTAGGAGGTTAGAGGGGGGAGGTCAGAGATGGACTGATTGATTACATTGATCGCATGATCCCATTGGAGTCTGATCAATTGGAGATACATCGACAGGTCACAACCTTCAGCAATGCATCAGGTACCTTTGGGAAGAACCTAGCAAAGATTGCAAGAGAAGTAGATGAGCCAGGTAAATAAAAATTTCAATTTTCAATTTCTTAATGGTTTTACTTTTTTTATTAAAGTTTGTTAAATCGTTTATAATTTGAAAGTTAGATATAATTTGTAATTTTGTTGAGCTTCAGCTAACTCATAATTCATTACACTCCTATGTTTTTTGCAACACAATGGTGGGAGGCCTTTGGTGGCCATTGTCCTGAATTGCAAAGGTTTGCAATTCATATTTTGAGTCAAACTTGCAGTGCATCTGGGTGTGAGCGCAATTGGTCTGTCTTTGAGAGGATTCACACAAAGAAGAGAAACCGTTTGGATCAAAAACGGTTAAATGATCTAATTTATGTCCAATACAACCTTCGGCTCAGACGAAACCATTTGCTGAACAAAAGACCTGATTCAGATCCCATTGTGTTGGAAGACATTGATCCAACATCAGATTGGGTAGTGGAGAGTCGTCCAGCAGAGTTTGATCCTGATGAGGATCTTGATGTAGATTTAGATATGGAGACATCAGTTGAACTTGAACATGTTGTTCAACTTCAGCCTGTTCAGTTGAATGCAGATCCCAATCCACCAGCCTCAGTCTCACAGCCAACAAGGACTCCAGTTGTAGGTGCTTCCTCTGCTCAGCCACGACAGAAGCGCAGCCGCATATCTACTCTATCTCAGCTTGCATCTGCTGCACAGCCTACTAGTGGTACTGGTACCACTTCTACAGTTGTAGTTGGAGACGATGATGATGAGGAGGAGCCATGGGGCCCCTTGTCTGACTCTGATGATGATGATCCAGAGATTGGTCGAGATGATCTTGGCTCCTCTGGCAGTAGCTACTAGCCAGTAGTACTAGTATTGCAGTCTGGTCACCATCACAGTTTACTTTTGTTGTAATGGCCATTTCTAGCCTCCTTGGTTATTTGTATTTTGTTTTGAGTCTTTGATCATGTATGACAGTTGACTATGTATTGCCATTGGGTACCATTTTGATATAATGGATTGGTTCATGAGCCTACTTTGATCATATGTTGTCTTCCATCTATATTATAATGTTGTGTGTTTGGAAACATGAATGAAAATCTTTAAAATTATGTTTAAAATATTTAAAATTATGTTTTTTTAAATACATAATAAATATTTAATGTATTTTTTACAAAGACCGAGTCATTGAAATCGAGCCGGTCGAGTCATTACCGTTTCGGAGTCGGAGTCGGAGTCGATCCTCGGCCGAGTAGGAGTCGGAGTCGGAGTTTTAAAACTATGGTTTTTCTACACTGCTGGCTGACTTGGCCCCTCAAAACTGCCCAGAAAATCCTATAAATTTAGGGTTGTGATCCTTGTCAAAAACCCAGAAAAACGCAGAAAGGGTTTGCTCTGGTTTTGACCCTCCAAATTCAACCCCTTGGCCATTGGCTCTCCTCCAATACTGTAACTCACTGCCTGTAATTAGAACTACTGTAACTTGCTTCCACAAAGTCAGGAAACCTCCCCAAATCGGACTCCCAACAATTTTCCCATAACCCAGCTCCCCAATCCTCTTGTTAAGCCTCCTTCCAAGTGACCCCCACTAGTGACTTCGTAGTCCTGAGTGAGGACGACGCAGGGCCTTTGACCAGCAGCTTGACCTAGGTATTTCACTAGCCTTCTTGCTGTAATCTCTCCTCTCCTACGTGGCAACTCGATGTGAATACCTCCAGCAACCTTTCCAGTTGAATTCCCTGACTCCCCTACTCCACCAAGCACGCAGTCTCTCCCACTGCGTCCCTAGCTGCTCCCAAACTGCGTCCTTGCTGGCCAAGGCAACGTACTCCACTGCTGGGTGATCTTCTCTCTATCTCCAATGGAAAAGAAAGCCCTCCTAGGGTGGCACTCGAAGTCCACCGAAGAGAGGAATGAGCTTCACTCCTTTGGAAACTCCTGTGCTGAACAACACGTGTAGCTTAGCTAAACAGCCAAAGCAACAATGATATTCTCAAATCATCAAAAGGCCCCAAATTCTGCTCACTTCTATTTATTTTTTCTCCCTCGGGCCCCACGTGGGTCTCATCAAATATTTCGATCCCCCACTTAGGAAAATCAAGCTGCCTCCAAGGGGTGTATATTTTGGGTGGGTGAGTGACCCCCACAATCCACTGAAAGGCACATCGAACCCCTTTCTCCTAAGTTCTTCCATCAAAATTGCATTAAGCCAAAAATAAAAAAGTTGCCAAAAATGGTTTCTCCTCACCCTAAGAAAACAATTAGGAAGGGGCATTACAATGAGTTCTAGTTTTGTCCTCCATTCACTTCTTGTCCACTATACCTCTTTGGATTTAAGAGATAATACCAAATTTCCCATCTCTCTGCAATCGAGAGACCATGAAAACCATTTCCAGTTGAGATTCCTTCCCGTGAACTACCCCAAATATGACATCCAAAATACGAGAAGCAATTAGACTACATATATACAGTGACAGCTGAGGATGCTCCATTTCAAAATCTGAGCTTAGTATCTGACAACCAACCTTTGCCAGAAGATCTTTCAAGGAATCTGATGATAATCAACCATTTATCATTTTTGAGTTATTAAAAGCCCTGGCAAGAGAGGGAAGTCCAAAAAAGTTTTGATGTGTTTACAGTGTCCTCTGAGAGAACACCAGAAAAGCATGATCCAGTCCTTGTGCATTGGGTACTTCTTGAAGAGTTGTACTGTTCAATGTTAACACAATGAGAAGGCTACCCAGATTTCCTCAGAATGCACATGTAACTTTTGAGGGTTAACAGACTCTTTGACAGCTTTTGCTGCGTTTATTGCTGCTCAGAGAGAATTACATCTACTGGGAGTGTCACTTTGCTCAGAGTTACTGGAGGTATTTGCAGGATCAATGTTCAATTATGCTTCAGTGCAGGGTTAATTGGAATGCTCCCTTTTTTGCAGATTGTTGGTCCCTAGTTCATTCTTTCTCCACAGATTTTGGCAGTGCTTAGAGGTTTCAGCCTTATTCATGCTCTAGAAGATCCAGTGTAAGTCTGTCTCTGAGTATGAGATTAGGTCACTGTCTCTTTTCTGTAGTATGTGGCATGATGAGGTATGTCGTTAACTACTAAGGAAGGGTTCACTATTAATCAATGATGCCAATCTTTAAAGCCCCTAGCTTATTATGATTTTATTCCTGTTGTAGTTGACTTACAGAGGAGGTTATGGTGTTCATTGTATATACTCTTCCATATTTTTCTTTGCAGTCTAATTATTTTTCTGTAAATATAAGATGTACTTCTTCAAAAAAATGTATTGCAAGGATACTAATGCTTTCGAGCAGAAGGAGAAGATTAGGAAAACTGCTAAAGCAATTGAAGTTTGTATCCATATCACTTAATTGTTAAGGTGAAGTACCATGTGATTAATGATGAAGTAAAATCTTGATATATGTGAGATCCTAATGCTAAGTGGTTGAGACCAACACCTTAATAAGTTAGCGTCGAGGACTGAATGCTGCACTGAGTAATGTGGAAGATTCAATTAAAGATCAGTTATATGCAAACATTGAAGCTTAGTGGAGCTTGATGTTTTCATAACTTCGAAAGTTTTGGCAGATATTAAGGGGAAACATATGCTATGAGGTTAAGTTTGCTCAAAGTCAGCCTTGTTTCGTTGCAAGCAGTGCAGCATTTAATGAAATATATCCTGGCATATACACTGTTAGATTTGCAATGCCTGCACATCTCATGATGTATATCCCAACGCATATCCCTCTAAATGCTGCTCTGCTGGGTACATATTGCTGTCCTCTATTTTTATGCAGTGCTGTTAATTTGGTTTTTGTGCTAGTTTTGTCAATATGGTCATTTTTTCTAGTTCTCGTTTTGGATCTTGGGTCGGTTTTTGTAATGTGAATATTATTCTTTTCTGTGAAATGTAATTTGTCCTTTAGGACGTAAAAATTTATCTGCACATCATTGTAAGACTTATAACAGGGACCCCTTCAAAATTGGAATCATCATTAGTGTGGGAATTCTACACATAAACCAGACTTGCTACAAGTGCTAATAAACACTTATTCTTAAGCTATTGAATGTTGAGCTTCGTCTTGGTTAAGAGATGGAGCCTTTTCACTCCGATGGCTAAGTTCTTTAATTTCTCTCTTTTGCAATCGGAGGGTCCAAGCAAAAATACTTTGAAAGCTATGTAATATGGATCACATTGCATCTTTTCTTCATTTTTTTAAAATCAAAACAGAACTTTTGGGCCTAATTAAGTCAATATATAGGATGACCGGTCTAAACATCAGTGGCACAAAAGTGTACTGACTGTAACCAAAGTTTCACCTCTGACATATGCAGGCATAGCAGTTGGAGCAGCTGGGCTTATTGCAAGACCTGTTGTTAGTATCCTAGAAGTTTCTGGAAGAACGGCTCAAAGCATCCAGAATCGTAGTAATCCGAGTCAGCTGAACCATTTTCGTGTACGATTTCCAAGACCTCTGGTAAGAGATTCTCCCTTGCTCCCTTACTCATGGGAGGAGGTTGTTGGCACTGCAGTACTGCAAGAGGTGGAAAGCAAGAGACTCAAGGATGAGGTATTTCTCATTCTGGAAATGTCAATGGTTGGAAGATGCAATTACAATTGAATTGCGTATTATCAACTCAACATTGTTTCTGATGCAAAATATTTTTACAGGTTTTAGTGACTTGCATTGCTCTGGGGTTTCCTGGGTTATTCATTGTTTTAACTTTTAACTGAGAGACTTCTATTGAAAGTTAAGAGTGCATGCATAGCTGCAGCAGCTTCCCCTGAGAATAACATGCCCGGAGGACCTGAATAGAGTATCCAACAAGAGATTTCTCTTGATAATATTATACATGTGGACAGAGAAGGCCAGTTACTTAATGTTTTGGCAGGCAGCCAAGAGACTTAGAGACCTATTTTCGGAGACGCAAGGACCCAACAACTTCAAAGAAGAATTACATGTCGCACTTTGTACCCTTCACTCAAGAAACCATAGTACTTCCACATGAAGATGCTGCGAAAGAGCTTTCACAATTACTTGGCTCATTACTAGATGAACTGAAAAAACATTCTTCACCCTCTATTTTAAGACGGGAAAACCTGAGATCAGTCAGATGAGAAAGTCGGTAATAGCATAATAGTATTGGCCTGTATTCTCAATTTTTTATATGTTTAAATAGTGTTTGCCCTTGTTAAGCTGCTGTAGTATATCAATAACTGTAAACAAGTGCAAAATTCCTTGGCCTGTATTCAAGGATTTTAGCAGGGAAAATATAGGCCACCATTAATGATTATAAGAAGCTGTAAATACTTTCTACACTCATTATTTGGTTGGGATTAGCAATTTTAGGAGCTATAACCTTTCTTGCCCTTGGGAAAGGCTGTAGAAGGTGTGAAAATAGTTTGAAAGAACGATGCTCACCAGGTAGCTGCTTATCCTAAATCTATATACAATTCAAAAAATTAGTGTTTCTGAAATGAGGTTTTGATACAGATCCCAGTTCAATTCAGTTCTAAGATTTCTATAACTAATATACGTCATGCCCTAGTTCCATTTCAGAGAAGGATAATTGTATTTTTCATTTGTGTGTATTTGGTCCTACCCATCATGAACTGTGTATAGTGAAGTTCGAATTCAGACTGCCTTGATGCTTAGTTTTAGAAATATTTGTTTAAGGAGAAAAATCCCCTTGATCCCTTTTCGTATTTATCTTTAAATTATCTACTTGAATTTTATGGTGACACCCTAACAACATCATAAGGAACCATATGCTTTATCTGAGTCCTCACAAGATTTGAAATCTTTCCCACCTATGTCTCTTTTTTGGGGAGCTAGAAAAAGCTTATCATTTAAACTTTAAACATATCACTACCATCCCTGTTAGTCACCCCTGTTCTCACAGAGGTTTATAAAGTCTGGACCACCCAACTCTACACTTATCTCAATTTATTGACTCTTAAGAACATTCTTGGAGACAGTTTTCCCATTCACTACACTCCATTATTTTCTCTTTGTTGTAAGGATCTTTGCACCTCTCTTGCGTGTAGGTTTGATGCCTGATTTTTGTAATCTATTAAAAGGAAGTGAAACATATCCACCATGGGAAGTTGTGTACCTTTAAAATCTCATGAACCTTACCATTACTTAGAGGATAAAGAGCCTTGGAGATAGTGATTTGTTGCTTGTATATTCTACTATTCTAGGAAGCCTTGAATGGAGTTATTTATTGTTTCATAATTGCATATTGTCCAATGTGTCATTTCTTTCACATTTGAAATCCAAGGCATTATTTGAAAAAAGAAACTATATGCTTCTTTTCCTTGATCTGGTATGATACTTTTGCCTTCTTGCAAGCAATATCCCCACAGGACTTGTCATTGCAAACAAGGGTAATCATGAACATGTCACAACTACAAAGCTTGGATAGTGAAAGAGTTGGTGGTTATGGTTGGGTTGGAGGCCTTCTCATGATTTTTGAGCTCTGAAAATGGGTATTCAATTTACAAGAGGTCTTAGAGCTTACACCTTACAATGCATCAGAAGATTTAGATGAGGTATATTGGTGTTGTCCTGTATCATACAAGTGATTTTAGTATTAGTCTCTAGATATGCTTGGAGTTATGGGAAGTCAATGCCACAAGTGAAAGTCATCTGAAGATGCTTCCAATTTGGAACAACTATGTAGGCTACTTACTCCAAATCCACAATTTTTTTCCTTTTGACACGTAGAGTGAAAGGTTATTCTTAAGTTCTTAGGTTATTCAAATAACTCTTTAGAAATGATTATTAACTTTCTTCTTGAATATGGACACATTGATGTTATTTTTTTGTAATTCCTAGTGGAGCATGCTATTTTTGGATTCGTGGTGGAATCATATCAGTTTTATTCTACCATTTAGCCATTGTAAAAGTGGTGACAATGATGCCTTGAAGGATTTAGTTAAGTCCATGCCTAAAGATGAGAAGAAACAACATGTTTGCATTCCATAAATGCAATATGTATTTAGTTCAATCATGTGGTCTCCGTCATGGAAAATCAACCATCAATTAATGACTTTAAGTAAAAATGTTTGGCAATGTAAAAAAGCTTCCATATTTTAAGGCATTTTAATATTGCTAATTATCTATGCCCTCGAGATGAAATTAAATTTGTAGAATGCCTCATTTTGTCTTTATAATTATCTCGAGTGTAATAATTCAACATATTTTTGCTTGCTGACTGGTGGAGGAAAAGAATCCTTGAAATAATTATGTGTTTTAGAAGAGAAGAGTTTAACATATGAAAACCAATAAAATTTATAGTTTCAAAATTTTTATAAAATTTCATAGTTAAACTCTTAAAAGTTGTTGGAAACATATTTTGCTTTCTTTCCCTAGTATTTTTTGGAGGCCAAATTTGAATCCCTTGTAGATTGAGTTTTGATGAGTTCGTCCACCCTTAGCTAATAAAAAATGTAATTGTAGTTTAGCATGCAAATTATTTTTCTTCTTCATCTTATCAAATGATGTAATTATGGTTTAACTTGTAGAAAATTTTACTTCCGTACATAGAGGAAACATTTGTTCCCAACCTATGTTCATTTTTTTTCTTGATTGTTGTTAAAAAAAATCGAATTGTTGCTTGGATAAGCCTCAAAAAATTATTTTACTTATTCTTCACAATTTCATCTATATTTTCCTTTGTATTTATTTATATTCGAGTTTTTTTCCAAGTGGGAGTGTCTCTTAGACTTGGCTTTTCAAGTTGTTGATAAGTTTTAGACTTTGAGTCATGTTACCTATTTCAAATAATAGTTTTGGTGATAAGTTTGGGATTGGGTTACTTGGTGAGTCTTGCTATTGTGTATCATTGGTCATTGGTGGTTTTATTAATCTTTAAATATACACCAGTAGGAGGTGTGTTTTTTTTTTTTTTTTTGGGAAAAGATTCCTTTTCCAACAAATGGAAATGATTCCACCTTTGATGGAAACAGATCCCTTGATAGGAAATAGTGAGGTGCAAGTCTTTACTCATTTGATAGGAAATGGTTTTGATCTTGGAATCGCAAAAACTCAAATATTTGGGTGTGGATCCCTAGCTGTTGAATATGACCTGAATTGTTTACCTTACGCTAACTATTATGTCTCTCTGATGCATGTGTTTATATTGATTAATAAAGTGTTTTGCTTCATTAGAGATGTATACTCTGAACTTAGGTGGAATTATTTTACTTGTAGGTCAATTTTTTTTTATCAGTTGTCCTTGAGAGGAGTCCTCATAGTTATATTACATGTCTCTATGATTTATGTGTATTGTAATTTTTTATTTATTTATTTGGTTTTCTTGCATTTTATTTTTTTTTATTTTTTTATTTTTTTATTTTTATTTTTATTTTTATTTTTTATTTTTATTTTTTTTCAGAAGAAAAAAAACCATATAGATTATATTAAGGAAATATAATGGGCTTATATACAGCAAACCAAAAATTCCGTATTGCCTAGAGACCCACGACAGAACAGAAATAAACCATGAAAGAGAGAAATTGTTCCGAATTTACAGAAGAGCAGATAGATGGAGAGATAAGTCTCGTGCCAGAAAGAGGCAAAATAAAACCAAAATAAGACCATCTGAACCATAAGCTCCAGATAGAGTGAGAGCACCATAAGCAAAAAGATCCATACAAGGCTGCGCGGCACCAATGACCACATCTAGAAACCGATGAAAGAGAGATCCCTACACATCAGGAGGGATAGATGAATCTGTTATCCACAGCAAGATAGAAGCAAGTGGAATTCTGAGATCTTGAAAAATACATTTATTTCTCCACTTCCAAATGAGCCAGATGACCGAAACAAACATGGAACGAAGAGATATGCATTGCTCACTCCACCACCTGTAGCCCTCCTGTACAGAAGCAAAAACGCAGTAAGGGAAACAAAAGGATATAGATAATTCATACCAGATTTGCAACGTCTGAGCACATTGAAAAAACATGTGAACATTGGTCTCATGATCCGAGAGACACATGGAACAACGACCCGGCCCGTTCCATCCCTTCTTTTGAAGAACCTCCCAGGAGAGGTTCCTATTGGAGAAAACCAGCCATGAAAAAAGAATACATTTGAGCGGGCAAGTCGCTTTCCACAATGGCATCGGAAACTTTGAGGCTGAGTCATCAGGAAGATCTTCTATCATTGCAGTGTAAATGTCCTTTACCCTTACCGGCTGAGTTGATTTCGAAATAGACCATACCAATTTGTCTTTGTTGCCCATTCGCTGAATGCCTTTGCTTGTTAAATTCTGGATCACCGAGGCCCATATCGGGCCCAAGTGTGGAGGGAGCGATAAATCCTCCTCGCCAGCCCAAACAGGAGATGAGGATGTCCATTGTTTAATCAACTTTTCCCAAGTAAATATACCCTTTGTTTGGAGAAAGAGTATAAGGCATCTTGGGATCAAGAGCTCCAGACCATTGACAATCGGGTCGATGCCAATATAAATGCAAGATCCCGAGAACAACCTCCATCGAAGATTCTGTATGAAGAAAGGAAGAATTTTCCTGAAGCTATTCCATATAGCAGAACCCGATTTTATACCAAAAGAAGATCTCCGATACCAGAACTCCAGGCTGCGTCCTTTCAGATATCGATTTTGAATAATCTTGCTCCATGGACCGGACCCATAAATGCCCCTGTAGAGCGATTTGCACAGTAAAGCCTTTCCAAAAATTTTCATGTTGAGAAGACCCCAGCCTCCGATATTCTTCGGTCTCGAAATGATTTCCATTTTAACCAGATTTATCTTTGACTGGAAAGATTTTCCTCCCCATAAAAAGTTTCCCACAATGGAGCACATCTTCTTGATAATGGAAGCCGGGAGATGAAACAAATGGGACCAATAGACTGATAATTGAGATAAAACTGACTGAACCAGAATGAATCTTCCGGCAAGAGATAGAAATCTCGCTTCCCAAACAAAGATTTTTTTGAAAAATATGTCAATAAGCCAGAACCAATCCCGAGTACCATATCCTTTGGCCTTCAGAGGGAAACCCAAATATTTGAATCCGCCCCTAATAGATGAGTGTGGAATGCCAAATAAATCGGCAATCCATAAAACTATGTCATTATCAGAATCATTATGATACAACATAGATTTAATCTTATTTATCACCAGGCCCGATGCCGATTGGAATTTAATAAGAATATCATGTAAACAATCCCAGGATGCTCTACACAACATGGCAAAGATGAGCACGTCATCAACAAATAAATTGTGTGATAAAGATATATCCTTGCATATTCTTACCGGCCTGCACCTCTGTTCCGACACCACTTTCCTTATCTGATTGCTGAGAGTGTCCATCACGAGAATGAATAACAGTGGCGATAATGGGCAACCTTGCCGGAGGCCTCTTTCAGCTTTGAAAAAGTTAGTTGGAATGCCGTTGACAATAACAGCATATTTGACATTTTCGACGCATGCCATAATCCAATTTATGCATTGCATTCTGAGACCAATCTTTGCCAACAGAATTCAGATAAAACCCCAGTCGACGCAGTCATATGCTTTAGTCAGATCAATCTTCAGAATGGCAACATCGATGTTTTTAGTTAAGATTGAGAAAAGACATTCCTGGGTCATGGCCACTGCATCCAGAATATTTCTGTCCTTGAGAAAGGCATGTTGATGACTTGTAATAAATAAACTTAACACCGACTTCATTCTTTCCGCAATGATCTTGGAGATGATTTTAAAGAGGATATTACATAAAGCAATCGGCCTGAAGTCGTTGAAAGACTCGGATCGATCTTTTTTTGGAATCAGAGCAATAAATGTAGCAGTGATGGCACTGTTTATATTTCCAGATATCCTTGTGGCTTCAACCATCCTTAGCAAGTCCTCTTTAAATAAGTCATAAAAATGAGTGAAAAATTCGATAGTCCAGCCATCTGGGCCGGGACTTTTGCCCTTTTTGAATGCTTTGATAACCGCTTGTAGCTCTTCCTCCTTTATAGGACTGAATAGATTATCATTTGCCTGATCATTGAACATTACTGGCATGAGATCCACAGCCCATAGGATTTCTGCTATGTTACTCTGACGACGAGAATATTGTTTCTGGAAGTAGATGGACGCTTCCGCAGAGATGCCTTGTTGTGAATATATTATGTCACCCTTTTCATCTTTGATGAGCCAAATGGAATTAATATTACGTCTTGCGTTGCCAACTTTATGGAAAAATTTGGTATTACGGTCCCCTTCTTTGAGCCAGAGAGCCCTGCTCTTGAGGCGCCATGTTGCTTCCTCTTCTTGTAAAATCTTTTGTTTGGCTTTCTCTAATGCTGTAATATGAGACCTTTTTTCGAAAGACATGCAATCTGCACTGGATGAGTTTAGAACAGAGTTCAACTTCCTTTGAATGTCCGCCAGCAACTGTTTATTTTTTTGTTTCTTGCGTATCTGCCATTCCTTGGAGATCACCTTTAGACTCTGAATCTTCTCTCTGAAGGTGGAGAAAAGGGCCATGTCCGATTCCATTATCTCCTTCCATTTGTTCCTGATAACATCATTAAAATCTTGATCCTCCAGATGAACTCTGTTAAACTTAAAAGAGTAGCCTAACCTGGGAGCCACGTCTTTCCAGACCAAATAAATGGGCCTGTGATCTGATGAATGGTCGGACCCCATGATAGACATCGGCATGCCCCAAGCATCAATAATTTCTGACTTTACCACAAAGCGATCCAACCTCTTTGCGATAAAGGCGGCCCCCAGTCTTTTATTGTCCCATGTGGGCATTCTTTTCCTTGGCGGAATGTCCACCAAATTTCTGTTTATGAATTCTTGTCTGAGCCTTTCCCCCAGAGGATCGTTCCTCCTCCCATCCCCCCATACTTCATCAGCGTCTAATGTAACATTGAGGTCCCCAGCTAACATAAATGATTCCATATCCAGTAACTCAGAATCGATTAGTCTTTCCCAAAAAGGCGAGCGATCCCTGCACGAAGCATATATATTCAGCATGTTGATGGAAAGAGATTGTCCCCTGACAGTTGCTGAAATAAGAATACCTGAGGAGGATTCATTTAGCTAGATTGAATGGCAAATAAAGGTGGACCAAAATAATTCTAAATGAACTCAAGGAAGAGAAGGGCGCATTTAAGGACAAAATTGTCACTGATTTAAGCATGCTTCATTTTTTAAGGCACATATTTTTGTTTTCGAAATTAATCTATTTAGCAACCAAAATTACCTTATTCTGATTTTGCAGATTAGAGTAAAAACTAAATAATTGTACTACACTATGACAAATATGAAATTTGACAGTTTGAAAACTCTTTAAAACAAAATTATAGCACCATTTCATGGGAATTCTAAAATTTAACAGTTCAAATCACTGATAAAAAGATCAAATCATTAATTACTTTTATGGAAGGCATGTGCTCTGAAAAAACATGTATTACATAAGAAGGAAAAAAAGAACTATTATAACAAATTTGTGACCTCAATTGGCCAAAAATCCCCAAACTTGTGCTAGAGAGTCCCATTTTGAGGTTTATTTTTGAAACTCTGATGCATCAAATTCACTTTTAAACAATTATTGTTCAATAGCAAGATAACATACCATTATGAATTAGAAGAATATATCATGATAGATCTCAAACTTAACAGTTCTAAAAACTATTTAAAACATAATTTTATATATTGTATTATCAAAACTCTGAAATTTTATAGTTCAAAAAACCCCAAATAAGCGATAAAATGTGGAAGCCTTAAATTTTGGCTTGTATATGGGCCCCAAATAGTGCTAGACAATCTTGTTTTTAGGTTCATTTGAAAATGTAATGCAAGTATGCACTTAATAAGCCATTCTAGGGGTTAAAATAGAATTGTAGAAATAACAATATGAGAAATTTGGAATTTGAGAGTTTAAGAATTTCTTTAAGAAAGTATTATAGATATATACTGTATATAATAGAGTTATGATATTGGAGTTCAATTAAGACAAAAGAATTTGTAGTATTTACCTACTTTGTTGAAGGTACATGGATGAAATATACAAAGTACATAAGTAATGGGAAATTATTAATTTTGAGACTACAGTTGGCCTCAAACAAAGTTGGCCACTCCTATTTGAGGATTTATTTTGGAGAATATAAATCTTTGAATGCAATTTAAGCCATTCTTGTTTAATATTCAAAAAATATTTCAATCTGATTTAACATGTCAGGGTACAATTGAATACAATTTAAAATTTCTAAAGATACGATTATTGATATTACATGTCTTTGTTAAGGATGTTGATCATTCAAGAGTGTTAACTTTGTGTTGCTTTGTAGTTGGTCATCCCATGAATTCTGAGTCAATAATGTAGCAATCAATTCTCAAGGTGAAATTAAATTAAAACAAAGGGATGTGGACAGTGGAGAGGTCTTGATGGGCTTGTTTGCATAAAATGTTGATTATTTTACATTCTCATCCAGGCAGGATATGAGTTTTTCTCGTTTATTTATTAATATATAAATTTCAGAAGTAAGGTGCCCTATCTTCTATCTCCCTATAGAGTACTCTGCTCACATCTTCTTTCTTCTATATTATTGGTTCCCATGCTATCGCCTTACGATGTTTCTTTTGCAACATTTGGTGCAATTGCTAGTTATCCGCTTATTAATTAAATTTAAAGATGGTTATGGAATCATTATTTTAATTTATATGGTAAAATGGATGTTAATTTATAGGTATTATTTATATGTTATATATTTTAATGTGATATGTATATTATATTTTCTTTTATCTAAAAAATTGTTCATAAATTTATTAATAAAAATCAATTACAATATAAACAAAAATGAATCTAAAAAATATCTAACATCTCACATCTCACATCTACCCTATACACATCTAACATCTAACATCTCACATTTAACGCCCACACATCCACCCTATATTGGGTTGTAGAGCACTGATTATTATTAATAATAATATGTAGTTAGTTTGTTGTTTTTAATGATAAAAGATAACTTTGTATTAGAGGTAGTTTCCATACTGAACACCATTATAAAACTAGGGCAGCCATATAGGTTAAATCACTCATGAACACCAATAGGCCTACTAAGTTAAATGCTTGAGGAGTGTCCATAGATCCACTAAGTTAAATGGTTGATGAACACTAATAGATTCACTTTCAAGACTTACCAACATTTACTTACAAAGAAACCACAATCAAGACGTGAAACAACATTGATTCACAAACAAAAATAATAATACATTCAACTTACATATTTTTATTAAATTGACAATGCAAAAACCTTCATGAGATTATCATCTCACCTAGTAAGCTATACTGACACTCAATTCAAATTTTATCATGTCATTATCTCTACATGTTTACAAAAGAAACAAAGATATGGAACTGATAGGTTACCTTTGTGGCCATGGTAATCTGAATCCACATCACTCACCCGCATATAACAAAATAGATGCTTGTTGGATTTGGTACACTAATATAAGGAAGGGAATACCACCATGTAAACATGGAACATGTGAAATATGTGACACGGTGGATTGATTTGTCTAGATTATTTAAGGTTTTACACCAAAGGACTCTCTGACACATATTATTTCATGTTTGATACATATGCAAACTGCAATTTCAATGAGGACAAGGTTAGGTCAAGTCATGCATACTCCTAGTTTCCCAAGTAAAACTTCATGTTCTATCATTCCTATTACTTTGAATTCTTCTTAAGAAACTCTTTTCTGGTGGGAAATCACTATAAAACAACTTTGCATGCATTTGTATTTGTAGTTGCACATTTTTGAAGACCCTTAAATTGTAACTATTTTCAACATTTACAGGGAGGAGGAGAATCATCTTCTAATAATATTTGTTTTCCCGCGTCGTCTTTTACCATTAGGCAACAACTCCATCATCACTATCATTTTCCGCTTCCTTAGTTGCTCAGTGTTTCCCTCAACTGTAAATATGGGGAAAAAAATAACCATGATAGTCAAATAATTTTCCAAAGAACTGGATGAGACAATTGTCATTTGTTTCTAGTCATGGCCCAATCCTTTGGTGGCAATGTTGTCTTCACACATTTGGAGTGGTTTTAACCCTTATGTGATTTTAACATTAGATAGTGAGGATTAAAAATGAGGAAAATATTTATCACATCCCCAATATTCAATCTATACTCTCCCTTCTAATTCCAAAATATACACACCTATCAACATAACAAACAAAGAATGAAATAACTACAACTTGCTAACAAAAACACATTGATTTTCTGTTAAAAAATCCTTAAGTTTGCATGTCCATATTCTAAACTAATAAAAATTGTAGGTATATTGTGGTACAAGCTAAGTCAATATAAACACAACATAAAATAGTATTAAAAAGTTGAAATAACTTAGAAAATTGGTCCATGAAGGGACTCCACTATGAGGTCCACCTGATTTTTCTATGTTCTCCTCATATTGCATGCCTATCCTTGATTGGATTGCAAGGAAATATTCACCCAAAAAATACACCAATTATACTTTAGGAGATTGTTGAATGTCCATGTCTTCATCCTTTGTCCATGTAGAGCCATGACAAAGATAATTCCCAAATAGATTGAGAAATCAATGGGGAGGAGGATTGAATCACCTCCTATAAGAGTTGAAAGAGGGAAGGAATACAAGATACAAAATAAATAAAAGAACATTGTTGGGAACAGGATCCCCCAAGGACAGTTTTGGGGCTAAAAGCCCATGTTTTGGGTCAAATTTGTAATAAAATTGTAAAGTCTCTGCATTTTGTTGTCACGGAGCGTGAAGGTGTTATGAGTTATAAAGGGTTGTCCTCACTTAATTTTGTAAAGTAAAGTCGGCTATAAAATATCTACCCATTGTCTACGGACCATGGGATTGTATAAAAAGAGCTAAGTAAGTAAGCTCTAAGTAGTTCGGATGAGTCATGAGTTGTAGATGAAGTCTTGAGGATAAGGAGAGAAGTCTAAGTTTCGGGTCGTAGTGTAGGTAGAGGCTCTGCAACTGAGTGCGCAGAGGCCTAGGGTAGAAGTCTGCAGCTGAGTGCGTGGACCCCTATAGCCATGTGCACAGGGTGGATAGAGTCTGCAATCGTCTGAAGATATCAATAAAGAGGAGCATTTTACATATTCTGTGTCTTTATTTCCTGTTAATACATGTTGCCATATTTTGTATGAATTTCATTTATAATTCTTATGTGATGCACGAATGTATGTAATTACGTTGGATAATTGAATGCAATTAAGGCTATCTGTTTACACGGTGCTAACTATGGTTGTTTAATAAGATAAGTAAGACACTTAAGGATAACTTGGAAACCTTTTCTATATGTTATTTTGGTAGCGTGAAAGTACCTAAACCACAGGTTAGGGCTGCACGAAGGCCAATCGTACCCCTTCGCGGAGGTACTGAAGGGAGGAATAAAGGGCTAGTCTGATAGAGACCTAAAACTTAATGGCCTACACGAAAGTAGGAATAAGAGGAATAAACTGAAATCACAACCATCTCAGGGTGCGGAAACTTGGTTCCAGCATGCCCCCATACTGCTTCGGGTGAAACTTTGGTCCTTGCTCCGCGGGCTGATGTCGAAAGGGCCAGTAGTGTAGGAATTTGTTTGGCTAACTAACGCTGAACCTGGGTCAGGCCCCACCAAGCCAACAAATGGTTTCGTTGTCGGGACTAGAATCTGCATAAGAGATGTGTGATGTTGTGAAACCAACTCACAAAATATAGAAAAGATAGATGAACGCCTTATAATTCAGCCTCTTCGAGGGGGCAACCTCCTTTACATTACACAAATGAACAATTCTTGGATGATTCAAATGACAAGACCTCCTTTCTATATATAGGAGTCTAAGGGGTCATAATATAATCAAATCCGACCTAACAATAATAATGTAAGGGCACAATAATAACAATAGTGGGCTTCTATGGGGCACAATAATAAAAATATGGGGACTACATGGGCACAACAATATAATAAGGGGGTTGTACTAATAACAATAAGGGGTTACACTAGTAGTATAGGGATCTAACATGCCCCTCTCCTTCAAAAAGTGTTGTCCTCAACGTTTGAGTAGTTCTTCATGCTTCTATATAAAATTCTTGTCCTCCCATGTGGAATCTTCAATGGGTAAGTTCTACCACTTGATGAGATACTCTGAAATTGATCGATTTAGTAGCTGTCGGGTTCTTGTTTTTGTGACTGCTCCAGGTTCCAATATGATTTTTCCTTCATCTTCAAGTTCTGGCAATATTTTTTGAATTGGGATCTTCTGCAACTTTTGAATGAGTGGCCACACTTCTTCATCCTTCTTCCATTCATACCTTGTTTCATTTATCAAATCTGGCTCGATAATAGGAATAGCACAAAACAATGCTTCCACGTCCTCATCCTTTCTTGACAATGCATCTGCAACAAAATTTTGCTTCCCTTTTTTGTAGATGATGTCAAAGTCATAACCCAACATATTTCTGACCCATTTTTTCTATTCTTCTAAAGATAATATATGTTCTAAAAAGTATTTAAGACTATCATGATCCATTTTTACCTTGAAGTGTCTTCCCACTGGGTAAGGTCACCATTTCTTAAGTGCATGCAGTATTGTCAACATTTCCTTCTCATAAATAGTTTTCTTGAGATGTAGCCATAAAAATACCCAATCACTTACATCAAAAAAAAATTCACAACGGTGTTGATCTACTTGTTGTTTCATTTGATTCTGCACCAAAGTGGCATTATCCTTTAACAGTTGGAGAACTTGTTGTTGATGTTTGATGTGATCTCTCATTGCTTAAACCTTTTTCTTCTTGATATGTCCTTCTATCTTGATAGTTTGAGCAGTTGTAATTCTGGCCAATGCATCACAAGATATGGTTGGATTCATTTCTTCTTTCTCGATGTGATCTTTCACTTCTTGAACCTTTTTCTTCTTGATATGTCCTTCTATCTTGAGAGTTTGAAGAGTGGTAATTCTTGTTGATGCTTTACAAGATATGGTAGGATTCATTTATTCTTTCTCTGAGGTTGGTTCCTGGTGTATATCCTCTTCTTTTGATGTTTCTTGATCCTTTTCTTCCTCCTCTTCATAATCTATGTAAAATAATTTCTTCTTAGCACACTTATGACCTTTAGTGAATTTTCTATCACAATTGTAACAAAGCCCTTTTTCTCTTTTTTCTTCCAATTGTTGTGGTGTAACCCTTGTAGGTTGTGGAAGGTTAGGAGAAAAAACACTTCCATCTTTATAGTTGTGAGTGGTAGACTTCCTTGTTGTCATAATTTTTCTTTCCACTTTGTAACATAACCATTTTGCTCTTTTTTCTTCCAATTGTTGTGGTGTTTCTCTAAACAAGGTGTTGCTCTTTGTATCCTCATAATGTGCTATAATTTCCTCCATGAAGATTGACCATGTAACAAGTGGTTTACGAGAACAAAGCCCTTTATACCATAAAGATTGATATTGTTCTAAATATGAAGATGCAATACATACCTTTTGTAGCAATGGTACACCATGTAGATCAAAATATTTCTCCATCTGTAGTATCCAATTACCGGATCCTTGCCATCAAACTTCCTCATCTCAATTTTTCTTGATTTTAGGAGATCCATCTTGAAACAATTGTAACTCTGTACTTTCGGATCTTTAAGTTTTGAAATTTGGGTCTATAATAGCCCTTTGGTTCCTCTTTCTAACACCGTAAGTCTAATTACAATTGGATTCCTGAAGAAATACTTATTCCCAATCTCTTGTGATGACCTAATTATAGACATTTTCATAAGATCAAACTTGTATGAAGTGCCACGTGTCACTGTTTTGACTTTCGGATATGAAAAATATACAAAGGAAACTATAGTCCGTCTTATTTCTGCAAATTCTTACGAAATTTCAATTTGATGCTCAGAGAGAAAATTATGACGATTTTCCCACGGTGACCTATTTGGAATGTAATTCGGGGGTCTGCAAAAACCCTAACTTCCTCAGACTATATCTCCGAAAATATAGTGAGACATGATCTGAAATTCGGAGCCAAGGTTCAAATCGATTACTTCTCAAATGGTTTATTGTTTAGCTTTTGAAACTTCATAGCAAAAAAGTTATAGTGAAAATCCCACAATGACCTATTTTAGTTTAAATTCTAGAGCTTGCAAAAAACCTAATTTCCTCAAGTCATATCTCTGAAAGTATAGCAAGACAAGATTTGAAATTTGGACCCAAGGTTTAGCATGATTTCTTCTCAAATGGTTTTTTTCTTTTTTTCTTTTTTTCCCATCTCAAAAGGGTTGAATACATCAAGCAGACGAAGAAGAAATATGTCCCATAGGCTATCTTTAGCCTCATGGACATTAAAATAATTTCTTTCTTTCTTCTTTAGATTAAAAATTTGTAACCTTTTATTTTGCACGCTCATGACTTTCACACCCTTCGACACAGGTACTTGTGAAAATTTCCCGATTTCCGTTGGTTTACGACAAATTGTTGCACTTTTTTGCATTAATAAAGTGTGAACTTGACTTGTGCACTTATAATTCTTTGAAAGTGCGACAATTTTGCAACACAATTTAAAAATATATATATTCTCAACTTTCTTCACTTCGCCCTCTTCTCACTGGCTTTACATGCACCATGAATCTTGTGATCCTTCATCGGATTTGATACCTATTTGTTGGAAAGGAATAGGAGGTAAGGCACAAAATAACACAAATAATTCACACATTGTTACGCTCTTAACCTGCAAAATAATACCCAAATACAGAATATGCGAAGAAAAGATACCCAGAACACAAAATAGCAATGATTTTATTATTCAGAGAGCAATGTTCACATGCCTCTTCAAGGGGTCAACCTCCAATAGAGCAGAGCTCGATTACAAAATAAGACACGATGCTCCTCGCAGGGAGTCTCTATCCTTTATATATGACTCATACATGCAATACCACAAATCAATACCGTGGGTTTTATTAATACCATCTATCTAATACTACGGCTACGGCCCATTTGCAACTAACTGTGGTCCCGTCATTAATTTCGGGTTAACCACTTACAAATAATATGGGCTTTATTGACTCTTTGACTATGACGTGATCCCAAGACATAAATAAGGAGGTTAGGGTGGGACCCTAACATGCCCTCCCCCTTAAGACTAGCCTTGTCCTCAAGGCTGAAGCTGCGGAAACTGCTGAAGAATAGTAGCTGGTTCCCAAGTTGCATCTTCCGGAGAGGTGTCTTTCCATTTGACGAGGACTTCCTTAATCATGCGGCCGCGCAGGTGCTTGTCTCTTGTGGCTAGGACCTGTTCGGGTTGAAGCCAGATTGACCCTTCTTCGTCCAGTTCAGGTAGACTGGTTTGAACTCGGCAATTGTTCCCAATTACTTTCTTGAGGCATGATACATGGAAAACTGGATGGATTTTTGTAGTAGGTGGCAAAGCCAACTTGTAAGCCACTTCTCCAATGCGCTGAAGCACTTGGTAGGGTCCGGAGAATTTTGGAGATAGCTTCTGACACCCCTTGTCTTTGAGTGATGTTTGCTTATATGGTTGCAGCTTCAAAAAGACTTGGTCCCCTTCTTGAAATTGGCGCTCTGAGCGATGCTGGTCGACCTGTTGCTTCATGCGGTTCTGAGCTTGATGAAGATTCTCTCTAAGATGGGCGAGCATGGTTGCGCGGTGTTGTAGGAGTTGATCCACTGCTTGTACTTTGGAGCACCCCTTGAGATAAGAAATAGGGGAAGGCCGAATTTGACCATATACTGCTTCATAAGGAGTCATTTTAGTAGTAGCATGATAGTTGGTGTTATACCACCATTCGGCCAGAGGTAACCACTGTACCCAAAGGTGTTGCTTTTCTGAAGTGAAACACCTAAGGTAGGTTTCTAGACATTTGTTGACGGCTTCGGTTTGACCATCCGTTTGCGGATGATAGGAAGTGCTGAGTTTTAGTTGAGTGCCCTGTATCCTGAAGAGTTCTTGCCAAAAATTACTGGTGAAGATCGGGTCGCGATCAGACACAATAGAAGTGGGCATGCCATGCAGTTTAAATATCTGATCCATGAAAGATTGAGCAACCAAAGTTGGTGTAAACGGGTGGGGTAGGGCACAAAAATGAGCATACTTCGACAGGCGGTCCACCACCACCATGATGACTGACTTGTTCCCTGATTTTGGAAGACCTGTAATGAAATCCATAGAAACCTCCGTCCAAATTGATGTCGGAATGGGCAATGGTTGTAATGTGCCTGGTGTGTTGACGGTTTCCCCTTTGTGGCGTTGACAGACATCACATTCTGCTACAAAAGTAAGGATGTCCTTTTTCATGCCGGTCCAAAAAAATGATCTTCTGGTGCGAGCATAAGTTTTCTGAAAGCCCGAATGTCCTGCAATGGGAGATGAGTGCAATTCGGCCAATATGCGACTTTTGAGGGTTGATGTTGGTGATATTACGACTCTGTCCCTGTAGCGAAGAATATCATCCTGCCAGGAGTAGCCCTTGATGGAATTTGGATCTACCTGCAATTGAGAAATGAGTTGGGATAGCCCGAGGTGTGAAAACCATTCTCTGCGAGCTTCTTCAATCCATTCTGGAATGGGGAGGGAAATTGCTAGCAGAGTACTTTCGTCCTCAAATTGGCGAGATAATGCATCTGCTACCCTATTGTCTTTCCCTTTCTTGTAAATGATCTCATAATCATATCCCAGCATTTTTGCGAGCCATTTATTTTGTTGTGGGGAAGATAGGCGTTGCTCCAAAAAATATTTAAGGCTGTGATGATCTGTGCGGATTTGGAAACGTCGCCCCAATAAGTAAGGTCACCAGGTGTCGACTGCATGTAAGATGGCCATCATTTCTTTTTCATAGGTAGATTGGCCCAGATTCCTCCCACTTAGTTGTTGGCTTGTGAAGGCCAAGGGTCGCCCTTCCTGTATTAAGACTGCCCCAATACCTGTCCCCGAAGCATCACATTCAATGACAAAAGATTTGGTGAAGTTAGGTAGTGCTAAGACTGGAGTGGAACACATGGCATTTTTGAGAGCTGTAAATGCCTGTTGGGCTTCCTCATTCCAGAAGAAGGAATTTTTCTTTAGGAGTTGAGTGAGGGGCTTCGCTATGCGGCCATAGTTGCGGACAAATTTACGATAATAGCCGGTGAGTCCCAAAAATCCTCTCAAGCTCTTCAAGGTCTTAGGTTGAGGCCATTCTTGCATTGCCTGGATCTTTTTGGGGTCCACCTTGACACCTTCCCACCCACAATGTGGCCCAAATACTCAACTTCTTCCATGCCAAACGAACACTTGGACATCTTGACAAATAATTTATGTTGGCGGAGCAGTTGCAAGAGTAGATCTACATGCTGAAGATGTGCAGCCCAAGTGCCACTATAGATGAGGATGTCATCGAAGAAGACCAGGACAAATTTCCTGAGATATGGTTTAAGAATGTGATTCATAAGGCTCTGAAAAGTAGAAGGGGCATTACAAAGACCAAAGGGCATGACCAGGAACTCATAATGGCCTTCATGAGTTCGGAAAGCAGTCTTGGGAATGTCGACTTCCTTCATGCGAATTTTGTGGTAGCCTGAGCGAAGATCCAACTTAGTGAAGAATTGAGCCCCATTGAGTTCGTCCAGCAAATCGTCAACCACCGGGATGGGAAATTTATCTTTGACTGTCAACTTATTGAGGGCCCTGAAGTCGGGACACATCCGCCACTCTCCGTCTTTCTTGAGCACCATGACTACTAGGGATGAATAAGGACTAATGCTGGGACGAATGACACCTGCTTCCAAAAGTTCCTTGATTATCTTTTCCTATTTCATTCTTTTGGGTGAATGGATATCTGTATGGCCGCACATTTGGGGGTTGGGCCCCTGGAACCAATGTGATGCTATGATCATGTTCCCCTCGCGAGGGTGGAAGCTCCTTAGGCTTGTCAAAGACCTGCCGATGTTTATTTAAAATTTGTTGCATCTCAGGATGAATTTGCAGGGACTGGGTTTCAACGACCTGGATGGCATTAAATTGAGCTACCACTCCATGATTGCCCTTTTTTAACAATTTTTCCATCCTATGCGAGCTGATGATCGAGGGGGCTCCCGCCTGGAGTCCACGGAGGGTATGTGTGCAGTTGTTTTGCTTAAAACTCATATATAACTCCTGGAAATCCATTGTGATTGGCCCAAGAGTGCGGAGCCATTCAGCGCCGAGGACAATGTCGCATCCCCCCATGTGGATGGCAAACATGTGTGTTTTCAACTGATAATCCCCCATTTGAAGTTTTACATTTTCACAGCGGCCTTCACATTTCATGGTGCCCCCATCCGCGATTTGGACTTGGAAGTTAGAAACTGCGTGTACAAAACAATGCACTGCGTCTGCGACTTTTTGATGGATGAAATTATGGGTACTTCCACTATCAATCAAGACTACTACTGGGCGATGTTTAAGAAAACCCCTGATTTTGAGAGTTTGAGGGGAAGAGATTCCTGCCAATGCATTTAGCGAAATAACTGGTTCGTCAGATACAATCTCCCTTTGGTTGTCTTCTTCTATCGCCTCAGGTTCCTCAAGTGGTGGCTCTTCCTCGGTTGAGCTGTAGTCAGTGGCATCTATTTGAAAAAACTTGGGCTCCTTGCATTTATGACCAGGGGAATATTTTTCATCACAGTAGTAACATAGTCCTTGCTTCCTTCTTTCGGCCATTTCCGCAGGTGACACCTTTTGGATCTTAAATGTCTGAGTCGTGTTGTGAGCTTGTGGGGGATGACCTTTAGCGGGGAAATTGGGGCAGTTGTATTGGGCTGCTAATGCACGTTCCACCTTACGAGCTACCTGGCAAGCCTCCGTCCACGTGGGAGGCTGGTGGAGTAGAACTTGAGCTTTGATGGCTTCTTTAAGACCGCTGATAAAACATTCCGTGTAGAACTCATCTGTGAGACCCTTAGTGCGGAAGGCTAAGGCTTCAAAAGCGGTAATATATTCATCCACTGTACCTGTGTGTCGGAGCTTAGTGAGATGCCCCAAAAAAGAGTCTTCCTGTTCAAAGCGATCTCGTAGAGCTTTGGTAAATTGGGCCCAATTCTGAAAAGGTCCATTGCAACGCTGATGCCATTCCCCCCATTGCCATCGTTCATTGTCCAAGTACATGGTCCCCACCATAATCTTAGTCCCATCATCTAGGATACGATTCAATTTGAAATACTGCTCCATTTGTGCTAGCCATGCGGACGTGTGAGAACCGTCAAATTTATGCATATCCAACTTGGGAGATCGCTGACTGGGTGGTGGATGGGTGTGCCAGACGTGAGGAGAGTGGCTAGACTCACCCTCATGGTATTCATGGCCATTATACGCCTCCTCGTGCGCTGGCTCCTTGCCCTTCTCGAGTACTTGTTGTACCTAGATGCTTAGTCCGCCAATCAGACGTTGGAGGGAGTTCAAATTTTCTTCAATTGTGTCTAGCCTTTCATTGGCCATCGCTTGAGCTCTAGTTTCTACCATACACCAACTTGATGAAAAATTGGGACCGCCAAAATTTTTTTTTCTAATAAATTGAATGGTACCACCTTTCTCAGCTCGTCGTCCTGATGCTGATACGAAGTTTTACTCCTTCTTGATCAATACTGCAGTCGCCAAATCCTCAAAATGTCAATGCTGCCAAAAGTCCTGCGAAAAGTATACCCCAGTACAGGAACCCTACCCAACAACTCCGATCTGGTGGATCTGAGAGATCTGAATGGTGGAACAACTGCTGCTGCGGATCTGATGGAGCTGCGGGACTGATGTCTGCTGCTGCGGCACTTCTTTGCACACGCGGATCTGGAATAGATGATGTGTGATCCCCCGATAGAAAAGGGAACTATGGTCTTGAGGAGTGTCAGGTGCTACAGATCGCAATATACATAAGGGTCTGACAGTAGTACTCAGCCCAATGTTTCAGGGCTCTAACTAAGGAGGATCGACCGTACCCTTAGCCGTACAACCCGACTACCCTATCGTACGGGTGAGTAATCTCTCCGAGTGCTGTTCTCGGTGTACTGTAGCCACAAGACGGCCGAAGGTTTATCTATGGCGAGGTTTCAAGGGAGCCTAGGGGGCTTCCTATATACCCAGAGGGTACGTGGAAGACAATCCGTGCGCGGTTCTATCTAATGCGCTACTACTCGAAGGGGTACCCACAGGGGTTACAAGGGAGTCCAACAGACGTGACCACCTCTTGTATTTCCTGCGTGCATGCCTCCCCAAATCCGCAGGTTTATGCGCTCAACGACAGATCCCGTGGTTTAAAGACGCCGGAACACGTCTCTAGCCTAAAAAAAAAAAAATTGCTAAAAATTGGAGATCCCACCGAGCCCTGGAAAGTGCTCTGATACCACTTGTTATGCTCTTAACCTGCAAAATAATACCCAAATACAGAATATGCGAAGAAAAGATACCCAGAACACAGAATAGCAATGATTTTATTATTCAGAGAGCAATGTTCACATGCCTCTTCGAGGGGGCAACCTCCAATAGAGCAGAGCTCGATTACAAAATAAGACACGATGCTCCTCGCAGGGAGTCTCTATCCTTTATATATGACTCATACATGCAATACCACGAATCAATACCGTGGGTTTTATTAATACCATCTATCTAATACTACGGCTACGGCCCATTTGCAACTAACTGTGGTCCCGTCATTAATTTCGGGTTAACCACTTACAAATAATATGGGCTTTATTGACTCTTTGACTATGACGTGATCCCAAGACATAAATAAGGAGGTTAGGGTGGGACCCTAACACACATAATAACACAAGTTGTGGCTCTTCTATTGATCACACAAACTCTTGCATGCGGGAGTAATTACAAGTTCTAGCAGTACCTTAAAATGTATGTGTATCTGATGTTGATGGGTTTTTAATTACTTTTTGATCTTCATAATGGATGTTGCTAGTGTATGCTTAGTTCAATACGAAATATTTATTTTCTTATGATTGCATTTCAAAACTTAACTGCATTACTTATAGGTTTAAAAAAAAAATTGGCATTATAAGGATGGTCCCTACAACACAAATGCCAAGAGGAGGACCAAGAACCTCCCCGTGAGAGTTGAGGGAGGCCACCTTCACAATAGAGAAAAGTTTGGCAAATTTAGAGTCAATTCAACATGTAGACAGACTAGTTAAGGTGACAACAACCTAGCAGAAAATCTCGACAATGTATTTGGAGGAAAAACCATCCTCCCCACCTTGTAATGGGAAAGATGTTGAGATTATATGGCATTAATAGGTAGGTGATTTCTCTTTCAGTTAGTAATTGCTTGTGAGTGTTTTTTACAACTTTATATTAGTATCTTCTTTACTTACGTTATTGATGTTCTTCTTCATCACACGGCTACCAGTGCATGAACATAAATAGACAAGAGATACAGAATGTAGGTTATCATCCAGGGAAAAAACCTCTCACTCTTTAAGATGAAAACCCATACAAAATCTTCTTATAGAGATTCCAATTGATGAATACCAAGACCAAGACCCATGACTTATTAACCACTCCAAGACCAAGACACTAGTTCTCTTGACTGACTTTTGCTCCTTTCTTCTTGTTGACTTCTCTTCCTCTTCGACCTTCTTAGCACGAAGACATAGTTACCACCGAGACCTCGTCACTGATATGTCACAGAGATCTTATTTTTGTGGTTCCAATGAGTCCTTATCGATTCCTTCATACTATGGTAGTACCGAGCCTTACTCATTATTAAGGCACTGAAACAAAGTAACAGTGTAAGTTCTAAAACGAACTCTGGATAGACTGAGATCTCCTATCTGAGCACAATGAGATAGTCACCAAATTGTGATATCACGAACTGAGTTGGCACCGAGACTAAACTGAATCATAGCACAGGATTAGCATTACAATGTGGCTTCCACCAAATTGTGGTCTCCATACCGAACTATAGCTTCTAGACCCTTAACAAAAACTGCAATTCATTATTATGACACCGAACTGTGCTTCTCTGAGATCCGAATATATCACAGCAATTTCCTGTCAAAATTACATAAGTATCTTAACTTGTTACTGTACCTAAGCATCTGAAAATCTCAAAGATGTATCTGAACTTCTTCACTGTACTTAGTCACCGAAACTTCAAAGGAATCTGAACTTCTGAACTATTGAAATGTGAAGACCCCATCCATGTATATATAGTTGTTGATCCATATAAATAAGTCGACCTCTGATCTCGAACTGGTGTGTCTCCAAATAGGTGAGTTGACATGAGTTTGTTACTTCCTCTTGAAGCCGACTTGCAGAAGAGAAACAAGTGCTTGTCTTGTAGACTAATATACATTTGTAACATGCCCAAGAAGGGCTCTCCATTCATGACATTGACTCTTTTGATTTTAATGACAAATCCTAAGGCTCTCAATGGGAGTCATCTAAAAATATATATCTTGCTCATGAAACCCATGAAGCAAGCATTACAAAATAATTTTATATTTCTTCTTTTCAAAAATCACAATTACATGTCATTATGAAGACCGAACCTAATTACATTTTTCAACACAAATATCATCCCAAAGATAAAAATAAATATCATAACAATGATCAAGATAATATGAATTGGCTTCCTACCATCTCTCACATGATCAAAATAGCAAAAAAGTCATACCCATCCCTTCACTAACATTTTCCAACTACCACACTTCAATAATAAAAATAAATAAATAAATAAATAAAAATTAACATTTCTCGCATTTTAAAATCCAAAAAATTGACTTTTCACAACATATTTTTGGACTTTTTAAAGTCCAAAAGATTGAAATAATTCATGTGATTGATTTCACATGTAAAGTTTATTAATAAATTTCTAATGAGATATCATATAAAGGTTTCATAATTCGGATTCCAACTTATGTTTAGAGGGGGCATATTTGTTTCACCGCCTCATTTCTAATACTACGGATTTTTACTTTATGGTTTACGTACTCTAGGATCTTCGCTTCATATTATAATAAAGTGATTTTCCTTCATTTTGATTAAGAGATAGGTTAAAGGCTATATATATAGTTATTAGATCTCTTTTCGCATTTAGTCATTACCATTTAACTACTATATTACATAGTGCTCTACATTTTACATTTTGTTATTTTGTATTTCAAATTTTTTTCTATTATTAATTTTATTTGATTTTTGAGTTGTTTTTAGTGTGGTTTTTAGGCGTGAAATCTTGATTTGTCATTTAAATTGATTTTTTATTGTATATATGGATTCAACACCCTTGAAAAATCCCTAGGATAGTTAGATTGTGCAAAGGTTACCCATCAAGCTTGTAATTTTAATAAATTCTTGCTAAATTTTAGAGAAATTATATCAGAAAAACCCTCCGAAATTTTTTAGAAAAAGTCTCACTAAAGACAACTTGGTTTTATTTTATATAATTATATATTTTATTTTATTTTCAATTTAATTTAAATTATAATTATATTGTTATATTTGTTTATTTTGAAATAGAATTTTAATTAATATACACAAATAAAAAATTAAAATTTATCTTTAAAGTAATTATGTTTTTTTTACTTTTATCACAAATTAATTAATTAAAAAAAATTATAAATAAATGTCGTGAATTATGACTTTTTAAACGTGTGATATTGATAAACCATAATATTAACCTATAATATTATAACAAAACATATTTACTCATTAAAATTTTTTATAATAAATAAAAAAAATATTTTAATACTCGTTATAGATTAATACATAATACCTAATACATCATGCCTATTAGTTGTGCCTTTGATGGCATTATCTCTTTGGTTTTTTATAAAAAAATATAGGAAACTGATTTGAATCCAACTGTTGCATTGTGTTCACATCCCATGGCAATGCCAGGTGGGGTAACTCGCAGAAGTGTACTACACTCAACGCACTTTGTGCTATGAATTTTACACATGAAACGTAGCAGAAGCACTAAATGTATGAAGGCTTCTGGTGGGATATTCCCAGACTAAGCGAATCGCATGGGATACTGCTCTTGTTCTAAACGATTCTGACGGATACTGCGCAATTTTCATGACCACCAAAGAGCTCGAGACTTATTTATATCAACCCAAAATGTTGTTGCTCACACTGGAGTTTTATTTGCAGTGTCGATCATTCTTGTAATGAGTTTGAATATTCTTCCCTATAATGTTTGAAATAGTGAGTTTGCATAGCCTTTTTGTCAGTGTTCATGTGAATTCAAAATGTTTTATTGAAAATTAAAATTGTTAATTTTATTTATTTATTTATTTTTATTTTGACCAAATCAAAATGTTTACATGACAATACAATATCTCTATCATAATGGATCTAGAAAACACGTTTCAAGGCCATTATTTTTAATCTTTTATTATTTTTAATTAAGCTTATAGGTAAATGTTCAGAAACATTTACACCACTTAAATATCTCCCCCCTACCTTTTAGCTTTTAAGTTTAATTTTAAAAATATTATAAAATTAACTTAAAATAAAATATTTTGATTTTGAAATGAATTATGGTATTTGGGTATGTGGTATTGATAAGACATGGTATTGTAACAAATTTTGTTTACAAGTTAATAATATCTATGATGAGGGTGAATATTCATGATTAAGAATTTTGTTATATTGTAAATTTATTGTAAGTATTAAGTTTTTATGTGCTTATTAATTAAATTTAAATATGGTTACATAATCATGGTTTACTAAAATATGGTTAAAAGTTTCTTGCTTCATGTCCATGATGATTATGTTCTTGCTTCATGTGTCTGATGATGGATGAAGGGTTAACCCCAAAAGTAAGACATTTCAACCATTGTTAACACTCTCCATAAACATTTTCTTCTCATTATTAATTTATATGATAAAAAAGATCTTAATTTATAACTATTATTTATATGATATATATTTTAATGTGATATTATGATTTTCTTTTATCTAAAAAATTGTTCGTAATTTTATTAATAGAAACAAAATTATAACATAAGAAATTGATTTTTACTTTTTTTATCATTAATTTAGCCAACATTTAAATGTTTACACTCAACATCTCCCCCATATTGGGTTGTATATTACTTTTAACCTTTTATTACTTTTTAATTGGGTCCACATGTAAATGTGTATAAATATTTACACCACTACAACATCTCCCTCATACTTTTTTTTTAGATTTAATTTAAAAAATGTTATAAAATTAAAATTAAAATAAAATATTTATAAAATATTTTGATTTTGAAATGAGTTATGGTTTTTGGGCATGTGGTATTGTTAAGCCATGGTATTGGCCCATCGTATTGTAACAAAACCTATTTACAAATTAATAATATCCATGGTAAAGTGGGGATGAATATCCATGGTTAATAATCTTATTATATTGTAAGTTTATTGTCATTGTTAAGTTTGTATGTGCTTATTAATTAAATTTAAATATGGATACAAAATCATTATTTTAAATTATATGATAAAACGGATGTAATTTATTACTATTTATATATTATATATTTTAATGTGATATATATATTATGATTTTCTTTTATCTAAAAAATTGTTCATAATTTTATTAATAAAAACAAAATTACAATATAAAACATTTGAATTTAAAAAGTGTTTACATCTAACATCTAACTTCTAATGCTTACACATTTTCCCTATACTAAGTTGTAAAGCCCCTATTGGTGCAATTATTTTAATGCAACTTTTTTCATTTTTTTTTTTATTTTGTGAATAAGGCACTTTGTATTTCATTCCAAAAATAGATATTTAAATAAGTATTTGGGCATAATAGCCATATGAACTCCAGCTAGACACAATCTTGTTCACCAGAATAATAACAAAGAAGACATATCCCTACTTATCCAAAACATAAGCAGAAATATCCATCTCCAGAAGTCATGAAATTACACCGAAGAGAAAACACCCCAACAACTAATTGCATTACTAGCATATGAAGGAAAGACAACATCAAAAAACACATAAGTTTAGTGACAAGCATAGAACCATTCAACATGAAATCCAAAAGCACTAATCCATCCAACAGATTGTACCAAAGATACCAAAGAGAACACAATCTACAACCATTCCATTTGTATGCAGCATGCACGCATATCTCCAACACAATAATAGTCCAACACTTCACCATTACGGAAAAGTGTACCAGTGAGTACCTAGAACAAGAGAACCAGGAATCGTGCATATGAATCCTTGAGTATGATTTCAAAATTCCAAAAACATCAAACCAAAGATTAGACCATCCCGTCGATGAGATAACCAAATTAACTTCCCAAGTGCCATCCAAAACTAGAGAATCAAATAACCAGCAATGTGTTACTCCACATGGTCTAAGGAGAGAATAGTAGGAGTCAGAGCATTATCGTTCACTAGAGGACCTGACAAATCTCCAGATTTAGAATCACTAAGAAAAAAACCTTCCATATTTGACAAGCAAGCATCAACATTGTCTAAGAAAAATTGTATATTACAAAGCATACACTTCACATCCTCCTAAGGAGAGAAAACATTGTAATTGTTGACCTATTTGTCTCAGAAGACAAGATGTAACAGAGTCATGAGTTATTGGTTAATAGCCAAGGAACTCAGAAAATGCCACATCCACTGACGAAATCTGTCAGGAGTTGACCACCACTTCTCATCCTCAAACACCAATTCTGAATCTAAAAAATAAGGGTGGTCACCAACTTCCTTACTTTTTGGAATGAGAATCTCTCGACAAACTTTCAGGGGGACCACATCAAAAGCATAGGCCACAGATTCACAAGAAAAAGGGCACGCCCTTCTAAAACCTCCTTTGTGACTGCTCATCCTCTATCACTGGAGGCATGAGGACTGAAGCAAAATGACACACATGACACTGACTCAACAACCCACAGCCAATGAAACTGTTGGAGGAAGGAAGCAGAAATCCTTCCAAGCTAGACTAAAATATAATAATATCATTGCCTATAGGCTAAACAAGAGGACCAACTCCCAAAATATTTTTCAATTCCCCACAATGAAGAGTCATAACCCATAAAGATAACTGACCCACCTTAAAAATACTTGAACGAAACTGGAGACAATGACCATAGAAATTGGACAGGGAGGATTTATAGAGCAAAAAAATACCCCTCCAGAATCCACCATCCACCAAGGTCCTTATATCAATTGACTCAGGAAAGCATCCACAAACGAACAACAAAAAATTGTAGACATTGAAAGACCAATTTCCACACCAACACAAGGAAAGACCCAATTGTACATAGTTACCCAGACCTAGTATGCAAGGGATACCAAAGACCCAAAAGTGAGTTTGCAAGCATATATAGACCCATTGAAATCCCAAAAATATAAACCCAAAATAATTAAAAGGTAGAGTGATACACACTAGTACCATGATGAAATGGAAGATACCAGAAGATTCACCCAATACTATTTCCCAAAGAGCAGAAGGGATGCCACCAAAATGCTCAGTTGGCACCTCCCCAAGAGTCACACACCAAAATTCGCACTAGAAGCCACCAAGAACAAAGACCAGGGCACCCACACTTCAATTGAGACACTCTACCATCTTTCAAACACTAGTGTAAGGAGAAAAGAAAACCACCCTTCGCCACAACAAATGTAAACACTAGTGGAGGACGAGGAGGAATCCTCACCACTCCTTTAAATCATACCACAACCTCCCCTCATACAGCCTGGTATATTAATACACCTCATGTCTCTCAGCTTGGAACACCAACATATGTATGAGAAATAAATTTCATTAGCCACCCGCCCTCAACGATGAACCAAGTGTTCCACCAGCACACCCATGGATGTTTCCACTGAAATCCTGTAATGACCCATCTAAACTAATCCACTAATGTAAAGTTTTAAACTTTATATTAAAATAGATATGATAAACTTTAAAACAAATATGAGTTAAACTTTAAAATAAATATGATTAAACTTTATAAATATAAATTTTAAACCTTATAAAATATATAAATTAAACTTTATAATAAAAATAAAAAAAAAAAAGAAACACCCTTATATAAAAGGGGACACATAAACCAACCAGGATATATATAACAAAGTACATATGACAGCAGAGGCAGAAATATGTAAGGGCCGCAGAATGCATGGAAGGCATGTCGGGAGGAGGGAAAGCGATGACTGCAGGTAGGAGGGAGGCCACCGCCAAGCCCGTAGTTAAAAACCAGATGTCTGAACCGAGAGGGGGGGGCTGGAACAATAGAGTTAGAAACTAGGAGGAGTAATTCAGTAGTGAAAGAGGTCTTCCATTGGAAGAGCTTTAATTCGTCTGAGGTTCTGGGCACGGGGAACAGTGAGCTTCTGTGAGAAGCTTACTGGATTGAGCAGCCAGTCTCTGCTCAGTCTGGCTGGGTGGAATTGGTCTCCCAGGTAATTGGAGTAAAGCAGCAGCATCATCATCAAATTCACCGGATTAGATAGCAGTTCAGGTAAGTGCAAAACCAAAATTTTTACGGTTCCTGTTTTCTAGTTTTGATTACTACAAATCCCACTATCACCCCCATTGGGAATTAAGTAATCCAAATACAACAAGTTTTGAAGAGGAGCTAGATTTCCATCCAAGGTAGAGGGGGGACATATTTCATCCAAATCCAAATATTTGAGGTGACAACCCAAATTCACCAAAAATTCAACTACCTTATTTCCAGATCACTTAGTGAGCTGGACAAAAACATACTCTATTTTAGAAAGCAATTCTTTACTATTTCCTACAATCCCCTCATATCTCCAACTTTTAATTATCTTCCATGGAATTTTCCCATTTAAAAAAAAATTAACACATTGAATGACAATCATTGAATCTCCCTCTGCCTGAAGTAAGAAGAAACCTTCCCTGATGGCAATGTGGATACCATACTCCAATGCTAAAAATTCAGCCATATTATTACTTGCAATACCATATTATTGCTTGTAGAATTTCACCCTCAATACCATCCACCTGCCAATCATCACAGGACCAAGAAATAACAAGAAGGGATTCTTAGATATTTGACAGAATCAACTCCTTTATGATTAAAAAAAATTTACTCTTCTCTCTGAAAATCAAATTATTCCTTTCTTTCCACAGATTCCATAAAATAAAACCTTTTGCAAGAATCTAGGCCTTGTTGGCTATAGGATTCTTAAACTTCTGATAAACCCAATATGTTATCAGAACACTAACATTCTCATGCTCAGGAATATCATAACCAAAAATAGAATGAATAATTAACCAAACCTGTTTTTCCTGTCGACAATAGAGGAAGAGGTGATCCAAATTTTCCTCCTACTGACAGCAAAGAAAAGAAAGAGATGGTCCAACATATCCCTTCCTACTAAATCGATCCCAAACAAGCAGATGTTGTCTAGCAAGCAACCAAAGGAAAAGGGTAATTTTAGGCCAGTGGACTCCAAACCAAAAATTTCTTCAGATATCATCCCCACATGCCCTTGTGATTACTTCATAAGCTTCCTTTAATGAAAAAGAACCCAACTATCTCTTCCCCCACCTAAGTATATCTTTCTCTTGGTTAACATGAATCTTTTGTTCCCACAATATTTGTTGAAGAAGATCCCACTGTAAATCTATTGGGTTGTGTTATATTCTTTCCATGATTAGCCCACGTAGTTAACCGCGGGGTTAGAAGGGGGTGGGAGCCCCCCCTTCGTTACGACAATTGTGTAGCGGGGAGAGTCATGGGAGGTTTGAGGGGTGCAGGTAACCCCACTCTATAGGGTCTAGGGGCACACCTACATAGGTTTTGTGCATGACTTTTCGCACATGGTTTTGGATGCTATATTAGGTTGGGTGGACCTACCTATGGTTTTGTGCATGATTTTGAACCGTATATTAGGTTGGATGGACCTACCTATGGTTTTGTGCATGATTTTCGCACAGGTTTTGGACGCTATGGTTTTCGGTCCATGGTATTAGATGCTTCGACATGTAAAAATATGTATTGTAACATTGAAAGGAACATAATGAAAAATAAAGCTGGTAGTCCCGGTTTTGGGATCCAAGGGAAAATCTCTGTGTATATGTGTTTTATGTGTTATGATCTGGCATTGTTTATTCTTTATGTTTTAAAATTCGTCTGCGGGTAATGTTTGTACAGGATTAAAACCTACTTTTGGTATCAGAGCTGTTTTGGCTTCAAGGGGACACCTTTGTTGCTGAGGGGTTTGGCTCGGGCCTGTGGTAGACCCTGTTCAGTGGGATATCTGTGGGATTGATTTTGTTAGTGAAAGAAGATGGCGAGCAGTGGAAAGATAGAGATCGAGAAATTTAATGGTTAGAGTTTTGAGTTGTGGAAACTCAAGATGGAGGATTTGTTGGTGGATAAAGATCAATGGATCGCGGTAGATCCAGGTACTAAACCAACGAGAGTGTCTGATGAAGAATGGAAGAAGTTGGATCGGAATGCAAAGAGCACAATACAATTGTGTGTCTCAGATTCAATATCATTGAATGTATAAGGGGAAGCTATAGCAAAGGCTTTGTGGGATAAGTTAGGGACTTTGTACCAATCTAAGTCTTTAGTGAATACATTGTTCCTACGGAAAAATTTGTATAACCTGAGGATGAAAGATGGAGACTCAGTGATAGAGCATCTAAATGCGTTTAATACTATGGTAAGTCAGTTATCGTCTGTTGATATCAAAATTTCAAATGAAGATAAGTGCATTAGTTTGTTGTGTTCTCTACCAGATTTGTGGGATAGTCTGGTTATTGCAATAGGTAGCAATGCAACTGCCTTGCAATTTGATGAAATAGTCTCATCCTTGCTGACGGAGGAGATGAGACGGAAAAATATGTAGAGCTAGAATGGTTATGCCTTGTTTTTACGAGGACGGTCCCAGAACAGAAACAAAAATAAGTCATCGAGTGGGAGATCTAAATCTCCAGGAAAACATGTAAGGGTGGTGTGCTGGAAATGTGGAAAGGAAGGGCACCACAAAAGGGACTGTAAATCTAAAGCTCCTGACAAAGGAAAGGGATCTGATGATGCTCCTTCTACAGAGGTGATAACCACCTCAGATGAAGGTGGGGATGTGTACTTGGCTTCTTCAAGTACACATGTAGATCACGAGGCATGGTTGATTGACTCAGGTGCATCCTTTCACTTCACTCCCCATAGAGAGTGGTTCTGCGAGTATGAAAAATACGATGGTGGTGATGTCTTCTTAGGGGATGATAGGAAGGCTAGAATAGTTGGTCATGGAAAAGTAAAGTTGAAGGTGCAAGGTGGAAGAGTTAGAACACTTCTAGGTGTTCTACATATTCCTGCATTGGCTAGAAATCTAATTTATGTAAGCAAGTTGAATGATGTAGGTGTAAAAATAGTGTTTGAGAAGGATCCCTGCAATATGGTGCATGGAGCACTGGTATTGATGCAGGGAGTTCGGATTGGAACTCTGTACAAGATGCAAGGTAGCACTATTATTGATGTGTGCAACAGTTCTGTGGTTCCTGAAAGTGGAGCAGAAAATATAGTGGTCTTTGGAGAGAAGACCATGTTATGGCATCAAAGGCTTGAACATATTGGAGAGAAGGGGCTTCAAATACTTCATGGTAAAGGTATGGTACAAGGCATGAGTACTAGCTCTCTGTATTTTGATTTCTGTGAAAATTGTGTATATGGGAAATAGAATAGGGTGAGTTACCCCTCTAGTGGTAAGAGGCGAAACATATATTAGAGCTTGTGCACCGTGATGTGTTTGAACCTGTGAAAGTTCCATCACTGGGTAAGTTTGTGTACTATGTATCATTTATAGATGACTTCTCAAGGAATACATGGATATATTTCCTTAAGAAGAAATCTGAAGTCTTTGATAGGTTTAAAGAATTTAAGGCTCTGGTGGAAAACCAAACAGTGAAGAAGATAAAGGTGTTGAGGACAGATAACGGTGGAGAGTTTTTCTATAAGGAATTTGAAGAATTCTGTAAGAAGTGTGGTATAGCATGGCAGAAGACTACTCCATATACACCTGAACAAAATGGAGTTGCAGAAAGAATGAACAAGACGTTGATGGAAAGGGCAAGAAGCATGCTCAGTGGTGTCGGGTTAGGACAAGAATTCTAGGTAGAGTTGGTGGAGACAACATGTTACTTGGTCAATAGATCACCTTCATCAGCATTGGAGGATAAGACTCCACAAGAGATATGGACTGGTAAGAAACCCTCTCTTTCACATCTGAGGGTATTTGGATGTGATGCATATGTACATGTTCCAAAGGAGAAATGAACCAAGTTGGATATAAGACTGAAAAGTGCACCATTATTGGGTATAAGGATGGTTTAAAGGGTTATAAGCTTTGGAACCCAATAACAAGGAAGGTTGTGTACAACTGAGATGTGGTGTTCAGAGAGGTGAAATATGTTATTAAACATGAATTCCAACCAAAGGAACCTAAGAAGATAGAGTTTGAGCTAAAGGAGGAAGAATCAGACCCTACAGTAGAGGAGGAATCAGAAGATGAATAGCCACAAACTCCAGGTGTGAGAAGATCAATTCGAGAAAGAAGGCAGCCAGAAATGTATAGTCCATCTTCTCTATATTCAAATTTTGCTTTATCTATTACTGATGATGATCCCAGAACTGTGAAGGAAGCAATAGATTCAGAGGATGGAAAGCTCTTGAAAGAGGCCATGGTTGATGAAATGGCATCTTTGCACAAAAATGAGGCTTGGGATCTGGTGGAGTTGTAGACTGGAAGGAAACCCATTGGCAGCAAATGGGTGTTCAAGAAGAAGACAAATGTAGAAGGAAAGGTGGAGAAATACAAAGCTCGGTTAGTAGCAAAAGGTTATTCCCAAGTGCCAGGAATAGATTTTGGTGATATTTTTTCTCCTATTTCCAAGGTAGCTTCTATTAGATTACTTTTATCTATTGTTTTTGCTTTTGATTTTGAGGTAGAACAGATGGATGTGAAGACAACATTTCTTCACGAGGACCTGGAAGAGGAGATCTACATGAAGCAACCTAAAGGATTTGCGGTGAAGGGTAAGAAAGAACTAGTATGCAAGTTAAAGAAGTCTTTGTATGGGTTAAAACAGTCACCAAGGATGTGGTATCAGAAATATGATACATTTATACGAGGACTTGGCTTCACCAGAAGAAAAGCAGGTCTCTATGTGTATTTTAAATTAATTGGTGACCGTGTTATTTATTTGGTCTTGTGTGTGGATGATATGTTGCTGGTTGGAAATGACAAAGAAATTATCCAGGATTTGAAGATCCATTTGTCCTCCAAATTCGACATGAAAGATCTTGGTGCTGCAAACTATATTTTGGGCATGGAAATTAAAAGAGATCAGACAAAGAGGAAGCTCTGGTTAAACCAGAGGAAGTATGTCGAGACAATATTGCAGAGGTTTAATATGCAGGATAGTAAACCTGTGAAGGTTCTTATTCCTGTGGGTGTAAATTTATCTATTGAACAGTGTACCAAGACACAAGAAGAGGAAGAGGACATGTCCCGTGTTCCATATGCAAGTGTAGTTGATAGCCTGATGTGTGTGATGGTCTATACTAGACCAAACATTGCACATGAAGTGGGAGTATTGAGCAAGTTTATGTCAAAACCAAGGAAGGAACACTCGACAGCAGTGAAGCGGGTTTTCAGGTATTTGTGTGGCACTAGTGATTATGGTTTGTTATACCAAGGAAGACCAAGATTGGACAAAGTGTTGGATATTCGTGGCTTTGTTGATGTAGACTGAGCAGGAGATCTAGATCAGAGAAGATCTACAAGGGGGTATGTGTTTAACCTATTTGGAGGTGTAGTTAGTTGGATGAGTAAGAAACAATCTGTAGTGGCACTATCAAATACAGAGGTAGAATACATGGCAGCTACTCATGCAAGCAAGGAATTGATGTCATAATACCATGCAAGTAAGGGGCGAGGGAGTTCATTTTGGATGTCGATGGAAATATAGAAAAAACATATTTTTAGGGTTGTGTAAAGGTTACTCAATCAATTATAACCCTATTCTATTTACTAAAGTGTGCTTCTAGCAAAAGAAGTGAGACCAAACTCTTTGGTTTCATCAAACACTCAAGCACAATAATTTAGATAGAAAACAATCCTATTAGATAGAAAACTTGTTTCAGACATAGCCCGAGTCTAAATGGAGATTGGTAGTCTACATAAAGCCTCATTTTACCAAATATTTTGAGTACACAACCATTAAGCTAATTTATTGGTTAATGAAGTAGTTATCTTTAATACAAGAGTCATGTGGAAAAGGAATGTCGGGGGTTTCACCCAATTCCTTAGAAAACCAAGGTCATGAAGATAAGGACACTTAATGATGTAAGTAATATCCACTTGTTCATCAAACACTACAATTGGATTTCAATTAAGGAGGCTAGATATAAAAGGACATGCACTCCCCTCATTTGCATGCATGAATTTAAGGTTATTATGTCTCTTGAACCCATCTTTGAAGGACTATTTTAGCAAGGTGGGATGATGCTTTATAGTGAGAAAGATTGTTTTTAGGTCGAAGAGATGAATATCATTCAACCAATCCTAGTAAGACATTATCTTGAGCTATGGTTGGTCCTCTAGTATTTTAGTCTATGAGAATTTGCTTCAAGTTGTTAAGAATGTTCCTTCATGTATTAGTTTTTTCCCCTAAAGGGCATATTTTGTGTGTGGTTTTGATTGCTTGATATGCCCTTAAAAATCTTAGTTCTTATATAATATTCTTGGCATAGGTTCACCAAATCACTTGGTTTTCTTGTATTCCCTAATATCTCTTTATTGGGCAATTTTCTTTGGTTTATTTTGAGCCCTAGCTTTTCAATTTTCCTATTCCATGGATTTGGAAAATCTAGTTATTTGGAATTAATATGTGGAAAAGGGGTTCTCCCTTTAAGTTCTAGAACTAAGAATTTCTTTGGGAACTTTTTGTTTTGCACCGATTTAAGTCTTGGAACACATCAAACAAGCTAAGGTATTATTTTTTTCGTAGGTTTATTATTTATATGGCTATAGGGAAGCATAAGAATTCAATAGGATTTTAACAACACATGAGGACTCAATATTATTTAATAAATCTTATGTTTCTTTGGTGACATCCAAGGTCCACAAGAATGAACACTAGTGCAATTCATCAAATGCTATAATTATGAACATCCTTGTACAACAAAAGTTTAAAATTGTTGAACTACAAGCTAAGTGTAACATGTTGAGGAACCATTCAAGAAAATTTGAGGTAAATATTTTTCGAGGGAAACAAAAAGAACTAATTTTTTCGATTATATTTCTAGTTTACCTCAACATGGGTCAATCAAAAAATATCTAGAATGTGTATTCATTGAATATAGAATTTAATTCCACATCCGGCAAGTTCCTACACCCTAAATTTGACTAAATTAATGAGATTAATAAAAAATATGATTAAAAAGTAGTTTTTATCTCTCAAACTTCGAAAATTCATAATCTCTATTTATTATTTTATTATTTTCCTTATAAATCTCATTTTAGACCTTAAAATTTCTCTAATGTTGATTATCATCTTTAGTAAAGGTTCACACTTATAAAATCTAACCACTAAATGTCCACAAACTCTATTGAGGTAGGTCCAAAGGATGAAGATTCATTGCATCAGATGTTGGAGGGTATGGACCTTGAGAATCAAAACTCCCTTCCTACTAACCATGGGAAGAAATAAGCCAATAATCACCATGTTTTTAGATAATTTTCTATTCTCAGTGAAACAATTAGAATATAGGGAGCATTTTTTACATTATATACCTATAAGTTTTCATACAGGAATCACTCAGATGTAATCAGTATAATTTTTTTTCAATTTTTATTTCGCAACTCTTGAAGCATTGCCATTCATGTTTGAAAAAACAAGATAATTATTTTTGTACTCTATTGTCTAGCTTTTTGCTATAACTTTTATAATACAAGTTTCTTAATAAATAAATAAATATATATATAAATATATATTGTGTTAATATTGTTGGTCGATAGAAATGACCAAGAATGATTTAAGGGTGGGGAGGAGAAAACTCCTTTCAATAAGCACGTGATCTACATCCAATTAACACACAAAAATTGATACATGATATGGACTTCATATTAAACATGTCACTTTCTATTTCAAATAAATAAACTATAATATAATTAAACCTCCATTCAAGTCGTAATTGATTGTTTTATACTTAGGGTCAATTGTTATTCCTTGTCAACATTGTCTAACCTATGTAAATTTAGGATTAAATAATATATTTGAATGGATATGTATCATGGAATTATTGGCCTTTCTCATTTATTTAAGGAGAAATTATTTATTACTAATGTATTAGCTTACGAGTCTGTAAGCAATTACAAAGTCTAAGATTTATTTTTTTTTATGGGTTTTCATCCTTATATATTGATGAGTTATCAATGTGTCGAAACACGTCAATTTATGAGATGGTTGCATCCACGTACTATATATTGATATCACTCGATGAATATATTGTTGAGATGGCTAAATATTTTCCTGTCAATCTTGTGTCACATATTATTGCATAGTTAACCTGGTATGAAAGCTTCGTTGGTCTTAGTGATTAGTGATGATAATAACCTTCATTATCATTTATATATTTTTTTTTCAATTAAAATTTCAATTAATACTATTTTAAAATGGATCTAATTCCCTCTAACCTTCCAAAATTATAGATATTTTTAAATTATTTTATAATTTTATCTTCATTTTTTAATGAAATTTTAGTTATTATTAACTCATAAAGTAAACCAACTTAAATTTTTCTAAAGTTAAAATCTACAAAGCATTGAGATGTATCAAATCATTTGAGGTGAAAAAATTGCAGTGCAAAACTTGAAGAACAACTTGTAGCTCTAGGGATTTGGTCCCTCTTAATGCTTGATAAACCCGAAATTAAGATGGATCTAGGCTAGTTTAGTCATAGGAAATCATGTCACTACTTTAGATGGTTATTGTAATATTTTAATTACAAGCACAAGATCTAGTGTGTAATAAATACTACACTAGGAATTGGATAACAATAAAGGTGAGAGATGAAATTGCACTAAAAAAAGACTAAGCCACTAAAGAGAGCAATTCAAATTACTCATAAACTCTTGTCTATATTATTTGACATGAATTTTTAAGTCGTATATAAGCCCCATGTTAACACTAAAACACCTTAGTAAGTCTGAGCTATTGAGTCATTATATTTCTATTTTTATATTGTTATGTACAATATAACTCCTCATGGTCCCATTTTCTTATAATTGCACCCATTGTCTCCTATTATACACTAAGGAGACCTAGTCATAGAATCATCAAATATTGTCTTGGACATTGTATTAATTGTAAAATGGGGGTTTTTCCTCAAAGTGGACTATAGCTATTGGTTTCTTATCATTTTTAAGGTGCAAGGATAATAACATTTGGTATTAGAGCTCATGATCATATGGTTTGCTACTTCAAAAATGGCATTGTGGCATTTTCACTATATAAAAAAAAAACAATTGGGTGGTTTCATATGGTGAAACTTGGAGAATAATGAGAATATATCTCAAGGAAGTTAGGGTTTCTTAATTCTCCTAAAATTTGTCTCAAAAAGGTTAGTTCAACATTTTTACTATAACTTTTTCTTGGGAGGTTTCAGATAGTGAAAATATCACTCAAATTTTAGATCTTGGTTCACTATATTTTCAAAGATATTCTCTAAGGAAGTTAGGGTTTCGAAATCCTCATGAAATCAGTCTCAAACAGGTTAGTTCAACATTTTCACTATAACGTTTTTCCATGAGGGTTCAAACCATGAAACTTAGACCATATTGAGGCGAGATTGCAGATAACATCTGGTTCAAATTTTAGATCTTGGTTCACTATAATTTTCGATATATGCTCAAGGGAATTTCTGGTTCCTTAATGCTCTCGAAGTCAATTTCAAATAGGTCAGTTTGAAATTTTCATAATAAACTTTCTTTAGTGGGGTTTCAAACAATGAAACTCGAACCATATTGAGGAGAAAATTGAAGAACGTCTTGTTCAATTTTTAGAATTATTTCAAAGTTATACCCTATGGAATTTAGGGTTTGTGAACAATACATAAATCAATTTTAAACATGTCTACTTAGTATTTTTGTTATATCTTCTTGTTTGGGAATTTTCAGACTATGAAATCTTCAGGAATTTCTAGAGACATACAGAAGTACCTCAAGTAAAAACTTCATAATTATATTTGAATAATTGTACACACAACACACTATAAAAATTTTCTCATGGGAAGAGGCCAAAAATAAGAAATTTTTTGGAAAGTTACGTAACTTTTACATGACACATCAAATTCATTTCACACCTGTGGAATTGTAGAAGAGACATATCATAGTATTATAGATCAAATTTTCAAATCCATGAGAGATAAATCAACAAAATTTTACCCATTTTTCTCTTCTCCAAACTAAGGTACGTAACTTACTAGTGACCTAACTATTGATTAGAAGATCCCTTTTTCTTTGGTGATTGAAAGTTGTGATAAAGAGGAGTGAAATTATTATTTTCCAACATGCCTCCACAGAAATATACTACACTAATTAAATTTATAGAAGGCTCGTCTTTGAATCATGAAGACAGTGAAGACTTTGGATTTAGGGTATCTTTATTAGAGAAGAAAGCTAATGAAATGGATGGTAGTATGTTGAAAAAGGTAGATTTATAAAGTTCTCAAGAAAATCTTAAAAGAGAAATGGAAAAGAATATGAATGAAAATAAGGAAGGAATAGAAAAGAAGATGAATGAAAATAAGGTAGAAATAAAAAGAAGAAGAATACAAATAAGGAAGGAATAGAAAAGAAGATGAATGAAAATAAGCAAGAAATACAAAAATCCATTATTTCCATGGAAAATATTATCTTTGATAGGCTTCTAAAAGGGATGTGGAGATCTAAGGAAATCATGAACAAAAGAAGAATCATGTTGTTGAGAATCAATCTCATATCGGAAGTATGCTATCATAATTGGAGAGCACAAATCTTGAATTACATAACTATAATCATGAAATTTCAAGCGACGATCCACATCATCAAGAGTTCAAGTCAGCACCAAAGAACTATTACATTATGAAGATAAATATGAGGAAGTAAGATGGTAATGATCCAGTAACATGGATATTTCAAATAGAGAAATATTTTGATATACACCAAGTGGTATCCTTACAAAAGGTAAATATTGCATCCATATTTTTATGACATAACCAACATGTATGGCATTAATGGCTTTGTGAAAGAAAAAATATTATGTTGTATCTTGGACTATTTTTATAGATGAATTGATAGCACATTATGGGGATATTAAGAACAAAACATTCTTTAGTCAATTGGTAGATCTTCAACAAAAAGGTCTAGTTACAGAGCACATTCAACAATTCCCCAATGATCACCGATTATCTAGATTGAAGCTTTAGTACTACTATTGCCCATTTCCTTAAATTCCTTATGCATCTAAGCTTTGCCTTTGTTTCTTTTTGTGTGTACACCAAAACCCTTGGTTACCAATCCAACCTCTCTATCTAATGTTTTAGTCTAATTCTTCAATCTAAGATAAATTTGATGATATTTTAATTTATGGTGCTTTAGAATGGTGCTCAGATCCTTATTTTCCCATTCCTTGAGAAGAGTTACCAAAATTTGTTTGTCATTGTTCAGGATCTAAGTATCCTCCTTTGCATCCATTTCTACCTTATCTGACATGGGTATCTTTTTTGGATCTAGGATTTTTGGGGAAGCTTCTGGGGTCTTTCTATTTGGGGAGGATTTAGTCTGAGGTTCCTCCACATTGGAGTCCAAATTCATCAGATCTTCAGGAACCTCAATATTTTCATCGAAATTTGTAAGTGTTGAATAGTTATTTTCCACTGGGATAACTTTAGCCTCTGATTGGATGGATTGTCCTTTGGGGTTTCTCTATCTGATTATAACTTTTTGAAAACCTTCAAAATTAACTTTTTGGGTCTCTTCCCGCAGTTCTTCTTGATGGATTAGGAAATATCATAATAAGTGGCCATACTCATGACATCATTGACATTAGAAAGGAACATGTTCATAGTCCAAATGTTGACACCAGAATTTGTCCTAGTAGGAAATTCCAATGGACTTTGCTAAAGGTTGGGATATGTTCATGTAGACACATATTATGGCATATGAAGTGTACCATCCATGTCTAGTGACTTTCGATAGCTTGAAAAAAGATCCAATCAAGTTTCTAATTCCTTTGAGAATTTATGGGTCCCAAAATTCTTTGTAAAAGGTTTTACCCACATTGTTGTTGCTAAAAATTGCTCTTTTCTCGGTTATCATTAGAGAAATTTTTTGATCTAAAATGGGCCTCTTAAGGAATATTATAAAATAAAAGTGGAAATAATAAAATAATATTAAATTACATCATCAAGTTTTGGAGGGAAAAAAGGAAAAACTACTTTTTCAACTTGTAGTTTCAACTTATCTCCCTATGATTGTACTCAAATTTCGAGCGAGAGCACTCGTTCAATGCGAAATTTAATTTTACATCCAAGTAGTACCCATGTTGCATACTTTCAATGGACCCTACTACACGAAAAATGTGAAATACATGAACAAACATGATTGCAACACATGTTTTCATGTAGTAGTGTCCATCAAAAGTATGCAACATGAGTACTCCTTGGATGCAAAATTGAATTTTGCATCCAATGAGTGCTCCCGCTCAAAATTTGCATAAAATCATAGCGAGATAAGTTGAAAATGTAGTTTTTTTTTTTTTTTACTTTTTTATCTTTTTACCCTTTTACTACAAAAATGGTGAATCATCCCCTATGTTTGACATCAACATATTGAATCCTATTGGTTCTTATAAAGTTGATTTTTGTTGTACATTTTTATTTTGAGGCCCATTTTTTACCTCAAAATTCCTCTAACGATCACTCCTCCTAGAATCTCATGAAGAGGCATGCATTGCTGAAAAAATAAGGATCCTTTTCAAATAATCGAGCCCTGTCTTCTAAGATGAAGAAGATTACCATAAAAAATCCTTTAGCCCCTGGTTCCAAATCAATTTCACCTTTTGGTTGTCATTTACTATAAATCCATTTTACTACACCCTTCTCAAAAGGTCATATCCCAATAAACTTACAAATGAGGGTGTGATCTTACATATATTGTTTGTATCCTTCCAATTTGTTAGGCCAAACCTTATATTTGGGGTTTGTTTCTTCTTTTGGAAAACATATTCTCTTGAAATGTGATTCCCATTATGCTCCAAGAATCATATTATCTCGTGTATTTCCTTCTCCGTTTGTAGCTCTAAATCCTCCTACATTTCATTAATTTTCATCTTGGTCACTGCATTTTTGTAGGAGGGGATTGCGCCCCTCCCCACTTGGGCACTCATAGAGTAAATCCGATGTAGCTAAAGCGATAGTATTAAAGTATAAAATGTCTCCTTGCTAGATGATGCTAGCCACCAATGATAAACAAAGTTTTTAGGAAATTTTGTATAATCAAACCCTAACCCTAGTAGAGTTGGTAAGTGTTGAATAAATAATATAAATGTGAAGTAATTAATATATATAATAACTTTATTATGAAAAAGATTAATAAAATTATAATGAACTTGAGTTTATTTATTAATGTAATTCAATTTCTTTTACACTTTATTTAATTATAAGTGATATTGTTTATGGTTTGATTTAATAATGATAATTTAATATTACTTGTTTCCTTAAAATTAATGTTATAATAATATAATTTTGATTGCAATTAAAAATATGATGATATTTTTTTAATTATTTTTATAAAACAATAAAATATAAAATCAAAATCAAATTCCTAAAAACATTATAATTTTCTTTTTTAGAAAATAAATTGTAAGTTTTATTAATGAAAATAAAAATTACATTTTGTAGACACACATAATGTGTATGCATATAGAAGTTAGAAGATACAAGACGAAGCTAAAGAGAAACAAAAGGTAACATATAGGTTCTTTTAATGACTAAGAACCAGAAAGCATAAACCGGGAAGCACCAACAAAAATGTAAAGAAAATTAAGACTCGCAACTAGTGCTAATCTTTTCTTTTTTGTTTTTCCTTTTTTGCACATTTTTCCATCCATCGAGATTTGGTTCAACTAGAACCAAAGCCAATTCTTTTCCCACTTGAGGAACTCCTTTGTTAGAATTTGAGCTCTCAGAGATGTGAGACCTTTTTGTGCCCCTGATTCCATCCAATGACAAAGAGTGCTTAGGATCCATTTCTTTCTATTGAATGGTGATAGTTCCTAGCTAAATTGTAGCGTTCCCATTCAGTTTGCCTCTCTATTGGGACATATCATTAGTTTCTTCTTTTTTAGGTTCATTTTCCTTATTATCTTCTTCTTCATCCTCAAAGGGATATTTCTCTCCGAACTTCCATCCTTTTGGTTGATTGGACTACCTCTTCTTCTTCTTAGGATTCTTCTTTGCTTGTGGGAATGAATTATGTAAATGTCCTATTTGAAAACATACACAACATCATAATGTCATGTTATCATAATATAGAACTTGTGACCAATGGAAGTTATTGTGTTTAAAATTTATATGATCTGAGAGCCCTTTGCTAAGATCAATCTCCACACATATTTTGGTATACATAAAAAGACTAGTTTCTGTTATTTCCAGATCCATTTTTTTGAATTTCCCAAAGTGTTACCTATATCTTCAAGGACTTTATGATGCTAGAAAGGAAGGGGGAGGTTTGGAAGCCTCACCTATATCAGCATGGTAGAGATCACCATAGTGTTGGCATCAAATTTTGGGAACCATAGAGTGATGAATAGTCTGGCTCTACCCTATAACCAAGGCCCTTTGTTAAGAGCATAATCCATATCCTTCTGAGTTTCAAATTGGACTATGAAAAAACCCTTTGAGCATAAGAAACTGTCATATTTCATAGTTTAAAGCTTCAAGTTTAGGCCAAAAACCATTAAATCTGCAAATAATTTCTTTAGATTGTATAACAAATAAAAGGTTAGATGCCTCAGGAAGATTTACTTCCATAGAAGGAGCTTTCTCCATTTTTTCTACAATATAGGGTCTTGGAACATTTTGGATATGAGTTGTTGATGTTGGAACCTTCCCTTGGATTGTTGCCTTAAAAGACACAAGGGTCCCATTAATATTCTTTGCACCAATAGTACCCCCACAAAGCCTTGTGTTCAGGATGATGGTTGAATCTTCTGAGATATTGTAGTCTTTGATCTAAGAAGAATCAAATAAAACCTTCCTTTCAAATTGTAGATATTGAAAACATAAAGGTATACCCCACTTATGTTCAATGGCCTGCTTGAGTGAGTATAGAGAGGTTGAACTTTGGTCAAGATAATATTTTTTTCCACTGATATTCGTAATGAAGATTTGAAAAATGTTCCAGCGCAGATTATGGAGGTGCGGTCACACCACACAAAGCCTATGGGTCAGAATGGGCTAGTCGCATGCCTGCGAAAGCCCCATAGACACAGGGGACAATGGAACAGAGTATTTTTCTTAAAGAAGGAAAAACTAGGAGAAAAATATAGAAAACTATAGGATTTTTCAAGTTTCTCCAAAAAAATCTATATAAAAACTAATCCTACATTATATGAGAAAAAACTGTAAAAAAAAGATTTTATCCCTATAGTTCTACACCGCCTGAATATATTATAAAAACACGACAAATATAAAAAATATTTCGGCTGAAGATTTGACATTTGTTGGCACCTCCCTTCCTTATTTTTTGTTTTCCATGTAATTTTTACAAGTTGTTATGGCCACATATCCTAGTGGCATCCTCAAGTTGGGATCAAAGCTCATATTTGTATGTGGCAGTCGGCTTCAATTCCCACGACATAATCAAATTGTCAACCATTTGCATATTGATTTGGTTTTATTCTAGTTTCCTGAGATGTTCAGGTTGTGTTTCAACCACATATATTTCGTAAGACTGCATTTCAGCCATGAAAAATTAGGAGCGCATGCTTTGTCATTAATTAGGTACAATTGCTTGGGCGTTGAAGAAAATTAGGAATATAATCAATGTAATCCTTAGACTTTATCTGAAAGCTTCAGATATGTTGAAGACTTTGAGATTGAGTAAATTGAGTCTGTATTAGTTGGTTGGTGGTCTTAGTCTCAGGTTTCAAACGGGCTCCGACTCATTTATATAGTAAAATGATCTATATATAACTTTTTGGATGAAACATACCATGCCCCTATATCTGGTTTGCTTTGTAAAATTCTCAAGATGTGTCTGGTTTTATTCCTAAAATTCTCCTGCCAATATTTATCAAGCAATGTTACCTCCTTCTTCGGCCTACAATTGCATGTGAATTAAAGAGCTTTTGAATGACATGTGACATGGGTACACATATTTTGATGGCTATTGTAGGGACAATAAGCTCATATCATTTATAGTGTTTTGAAGTTGCAACATCATTATGCCAACTTGGAAGAGTTCAGTTGGACAAATTATAATGATGGAGGTATGAACAACTAACATTTCGAAATGATTATAGCTCATGATAGATGAATTTTTTTTTTCCTTCTTGCAATTTTAAATTACAAATTTCTTTTTCCTAAATGTCTTTACATCTTGTGTTGCACCTCTCTACATGTAATACAGATTGTGTGTGTTTCAATAGTAATGATAAGTTGTACAACATACACAAAACATTGTGCAATTAGGGATGGCTCATAGGTGTATGATGCAATTAGGGATGGCTCATAGGTGTATGATGCAATTAGGGATGGCTTGTAGGTGCACGATGTTATGTAATCTGCGACAACAACACCAGGATATAATCTTGTCATTAGACCTATTGAACTGATTTGCAAGTATAAATAGGTAATAAAACCTAGAAAATATAAACAGGCATTGCTATTACTTTTTGGTAATTATAACAAAATTACTGGTGATTGAATTTAAAAACATTTTTTATTTTTTCTCTACTTTTGCTCTATCTCTGTTAATATACATTGAATAACTTGAATAATTGCTAAAATTTGAAATTTGGAAATAGCTTTTGCTATGTTGGTTTCTGTTTTTTCTCTTTCACTGTGTTGGTTTTTATTTTTTCTCATAACACTGTTGATCTTTCTTTAAACACTTTTGAGCGACTTCTTTGAGGGTTTAATTCTAGCCTATGACTAGATTTGGAATTGATGACACTCACTCTACAAATTCTAATGTATCTGTATCTGTATTTGTATATGTATGAGCTATATTTGTAGGAAGCAAAAAAGTTGAACTATTTGTATTTGTATGAACTATATCTGCAAAAAGCAAAAGATTTGAATTTGATGGCACATAGAGAAGGTGTTATGTAGCCTCCATAGAAATCTCAAAGGCCTCTTGGATCTGTAGAATGGAACCAGGTGTTACTTATAAGGAAAACTTATTATGTATATAATATATTTCATCATATTATTGCTATCTATATCACGAGAATTTCCCTAACCATAAAAGTAAATATTAAAGGGTTGAATTGAAGATGGGATGAGTTAGGTGGGCTTTCTGGGCATATGTTCTTACTTTACATTTATGCAATTGAATTCATATGGAACTGGAATGAGAAAATGAGAAACAATCATTGTTCATAATAAAGAAACTTGAATGTTCTTACTCAAGCATGAAAGTGAAGTTTAGGGGTACAATACCTTCTCTTTCGTTGAACCCTGCTTTTGTCTCTGGTTTTATGGTTATACATGAAATCCAATATGGGGAAGAAGGAATCAGGAAAAGCACTTGGGGAGGGCATGAAAAAATGCAACTAGGGCAGAGGTAGAGGGCTAAGAACCGATAGAGCTTGAATCTCAGATGTTGCCATGTGTAAACAAGGGTGGCATGTGTAAACAATGGTCATAGCCAACGGTGAGAGGTGTAATCTCCCAAACGTTGTCTTTGCCCAACATTTAAAAACTTTGGTTAAAAATACTTGCCTCAACCTCCATTTAAAAAACTTTGGATAAAAAAACTTTCCCCAACCTTCATTTAAGAAACTTTGGATAAAATAACTTGTGTGCGCAAAAATAGCATCAAGGCACATGAAGTTTGCAATAAGAGGGAAAATCTGAAACTTTCGTTAAAAATTTAGTGAAAGGAAATTGTCAATTCTAAACTTTGGTTAAAGAGTGAAACAAAGTGAAAAATTTTGGTCAACCGATCAATTAATCGTTGGTCAACACTCCAGCAATCGATATAGTCCATGCTCTGCCATAGGCAGGGACTAATAAAGATACTTAAATACAAAGCTTCTACCCAATTGCATTTTAATTAAAAAATAATTTTACAATATTATCTATTTATTCTCTCAATTCATGTTACATGGTTTAAAATTGGAAGAATTAGCATGCAGGGTTGATTATAGTGGCATATTTTAATTTGAAAAATTGGGATATAAAACCTTCCAAGCATCCATGATATTTTTTGGGTTTGTAACATCTATAACTTATGTCCACACCATCATCATTCATCTACACATCGAAACATTTCCAACAATGCAAAATTCATCTTAATCAGAGCACTCAAGTGAAAGTTATGCATCCCAAAAGTTGACCTACATTGTTGAACATGTGGTATGAGTGGATGCCACTAGATTCCCCATTACTTACACATGTGGGGCTAGCCATCTGTATACTTTCAAGAATACTTTATAAGATCCAAAAGCCTTAGCAGCAATTGAGGATTATTCAAAACTTAAGAAAATCAAAACCCTAACCCTAAATGGTTAGCGAGCTATGTGAAATATGTGGATCCTAGAAGGATGAGAGGTTCCATTATTTTGCATTGTATTTGTTCCATAGATGAGAAAAACATCTAGGAGTGGTATTTCGAGATCATAATAAAGGAGGAGGATAATTCTATAATAGTCATCCAAGTCATAATGTCAAAAGGAAACTTCATACTTAGTTCTGATTTACTTGGTATGTGCATTTTATAACTAAAGCAAAGAGAGAAGAAGAAAAGTCTCACCTTCTAATGGGTTTTCTCTTGTATGAGGTTTCATAGGATAAAACTTGTGTTCATTTATGTGGATGGTGTGCACATTTTCATGTTCTTTTATTTTTTATCTTTTATTATTTACATAAAATTCAAGCAAAACCTATAATTAATTGATCTCAAACCTTTCGAAAATTAATTTGCATAATCTAAGATTTCAACATATTATAAAAATATTATGACAAATTGTTTCATTGAAATATAGCCTAGATCCATCTTAACTCCGGATCTACCAAGTGTCAAATCCATCATCTACCAAGTGGAGAGGGATCAAATCTCTTTTTACTATAAAAGGGGTTTGCATCTCAAAAGATTTAAGATCCAAAGTTAAGATGGATCTAGGCTAGTTTAATTTTCCCCTTTATATAGATTATATTCCACATGAATACCATGGGTTCTCATAAACATGGAGCTAAAAAACCACTAATAACTTACTAAAATAAATATATACTAATTAAATAAACATATTCAAATTTAATTTTAATAAAAATATTCTTTTATTTTTATTTTTATTTTTATCAAGTAAAATTGTTTATTTTAAATTATTTTTATTTTCATGTAATATGACTAAGTCAAAATATTTATAAAATAAGACATTACAACATCTCTTCCATACTGAAATAAAAAACCCCTCTAATATAATTTCAAATCTATTTATATCTCAATACATAAATCAATTAATATGAAAATAATGATTATTTCCATTCATTAAAATTGATGTTAATATATCAAATTGATAATATTAAATTAAATAATTCTGGTTAAATTAATAAATTATAAAATCTAACTTTGTTATAAATAATTTGGAAAATAAAGTGTTTTTAATTAAGTATTTTAAGGTATAACACAAACATTATAGTTGAAACGGAAGAGAGAGATGGCGAGAACGGTACAGACTGCTCATAATTCAACAAGCGGGAAGGCGTCAAGGAAACAGTGGGAAATAACGGTGGCTTGGAATTCTGCTCTAGTGACTGGAGGAGTGAAGAAACCTCACAGGTTCAAGGCCGGTACTGTTGGCCTTTGTGAGATTCGAAAGTATCAGCAAAGCACAGAGCCACTGATAAGAAAGTTGCCACTTCAGCGCCTGGTAAGGGAGATCAACAAGGACGTCAAGGAAGATTTGGGGATCCAGTCATCCCCCGTGAAAGGTAGCCCAAGATGGGCAAAAACAAACCATGGCGCTCTAATCTGCACCCTGAGCCTTTCTGTGCCCACTCCTACGCTGCAGTGCGGCTATGGGGGCTGGGGGGTTTCGAATCAGAGACTAATCAAGGACAGCGCAATGCCCATGCCCACCGCAGAAGGGGAAAGGGTAAACCAACTCTAGATCTATGCAGAACTGTCGGCCTCCCTTTGTGCTGGTCCTCGAGGGGGGGATGTGCTTGAAAACCGACCATCATTGTACATGCAGGGATAACAGAACTGGACCAACTACAGGAAGAGTCAGCGGCCGACATCAATATCCCTGCAAAAGAAATTGGATCCAGGTAGGAATTGGAGATTTTCAACTCAGCTAGAGATCGAGCTTGGCTTCTCCAGATCTGGAAGGAGGCAAGGAAGAGGTCTTATCTGTGTATACCACGGGGGCATCCTCCTTTTTCGCATCTTGAGGCAGCGCAATGTCATGGGCAGCTAGAACAGCGAGATCCGAGGCAACAGGTAACATCAATTTGTTTTTAGATTTTTATTAAACTCCCTGTGGGGAAAACCAGTCTAGTGTGGGTATATGCAGAAAGCACCATTATGCAGGTGAAACAACAAATCTGGGCATTGATGGGATACCCTGTTCAGATCCAACACTTGGTCAGTGGTAGGTGGTCCCTTCAGGATAACAAAACCCTAGAAACCTACGATATAGGCCCAGAAGCAACCATTGCTTTAAACCTTAGGCTGAGAGGAGGTGCTCTGCCCCAGGGAAATACAAGCACCACAGGAGGAGACAAAGGGAAAAAGACAACATCTCAGCAACAACCCAAGGGAGGCTTCTCTTACAAAAACATCCTACAGGGTGATAGAGATCCAGGGTCCTCTCCAGAGCAAGGTGGACATACACCTAGGCCATACATAGTAGATCAGCTTGGGCAAACCCCAGCCCTCAACATTGATTCTACAGGACTAGAAGAATTCGTTAAGTCATATGAAACTCATGCCCTAATCTATCGATTTAACAGTTTTTGGCCAAAGCCAATGGATCTATTTCACTGGATCTTCACTAATTGGACCATGGAATGTGATATACATCTATGCTCCAAGGGGTTTTTCATTGTTAAGTTCGCATCTACGGAAGCGAGAGATACAATCATCAATGCAGGGCCTTGGTTTTGGGGAACAACGGGTCTTTTTATGACCCCATGGTTTCCAGATTTTGATCCAAACAAAATGACTATCTCTAGAATGTTAGTCTGGGTCCGCCTATATAACCTTCCTCTTCACTTTTGGAGTGAACGAGTTTTGGAAGGAATTAGGAACAACATAGGTAAATATATCAAAATAGATCTGAAGAGGATTGAGGAGAGGATCTACACTTTTGCATGCATTTGTGTGGAAGTTGATCTAAGTAAAGGATTGTCGGAAAGTATAAGGCTGGTATACAAGCAACAAAACTAGCTGCAAGGACTAGACTACGAAAACACTGCTTTCAGATGCAGAATCTGTAGGCTGACAGGACACTTGCAAAGTACATGCCCAGAAGCCAAGAAAGTAAACAGTAAAAAGAAGCAGAAAGGGAAACAGAGAAAAGGGTGGCAATACCCCCCTCCTAACTCAGAGGACGAAGAATCAGAAGCAGAGGAGGAAGTTACTCCCACAGAGAATACTGAGCCTACCCAAGGAAAAGAGACCCAAAAGGAAAGCATATCAGCTAACAAGGTTTCACAACTCCATTCAAATCAGGTAGAGAATACAAGCGAGGATCTGAGTATGGGAGGGATCAAACGGCATCACCCCTCACATACTTCAAACTCAGACAAGGATACACCTCCACAGAAAGCAGAAACACAGTTAGTCCTAGCAACGATCAAGCCCTCCCAAGAAGAGTGGCGCAAGGTCGAAAAGAAGAAGGGGCGAAAAACATGAGATGTGAGTCTCTACTCACTCCCTGGAATCAATTTTTCTGTTCTTTCCTCCTTTCCTTTTTCTTTTCTTTCATTCTCTCTAAATGCACGGTAGCATTGCTACGTTGCATTGTGTGCAAAAGCACACGAGCCCAATGGGCAACTTCTGAAAATGCTTCAATGCATATGCTAAGTGTAACTTTTCATTTTATAAATAAAAGGTTACCGATTTTTTCTGTGGAAAAAAAAAATAAATAAATAAATAAATTAAGTATTTTATGTCCCTTCAAATAGACTATCTTACTACAAGACTCATGCAAATTTATTCATGTGTGCTATATTTATTTTCTTTGAGAAGCTAATGACAGTGGGAAAATAATCTCTTTCATAATTATCTTTAAGATTATTTTTATTTTTCATTTTGTTAAAAAAATTAATGAGAAAATAATCTTTTTCATAATTATTTTTTAGATTATTTTTGTTTCTCATTTATATCAAATTGATAATATTAAATTAAATAATTATGGTTAAATTAATAAACTATAAAATCTAATTTTATTATAAATAATTTGGAAAATAAAGTGTTTTTAATTAAGTATTTTATGTCCCTTCAAATAGACTATCTCACTACAAGACTCATGGAAATTTATTCATGTGTGCTATATTTATTTTCTTTGAGAAGCTAGTGAGGGAAAATAATCTCTTTCATAATTATTTTTTAGATTATTTTTATTTCTCATTTTATTAAAAACTATATTATATTTATTAAAAAGATTATATTATATTTATTTTCTTTGAGAAGCTAGTGACAATGGGAAAAGAATCAATTTTATTTTTTTTTTCATTTTATTAAAAGAGTATATTATATTTTTTTTTTTCATTTTATTAATGTACTATATTATATTTATTTCTTTTATTGATTTTAATGTTAGTGACGATAAAAACTAATTATTTTTTAAATAAAAATTATAAATAAATATTTTGATTATCTTAAAAATAATCTTTATTTTAATATATATTTGAAAAAAACAAAAACAACTGATGCAAATTTTAGACTTTTCAAAATATTTATAATCAAAAAAACTGAAATAATTCATAATTGATTTCACGTGTAAAGATTATTAATAAATTTGTAATGAGATATCACACGAAGGATTATTCAAACAAGTCTTTGGAGGAGCCATATTTGTTTCACCGCCTCATTTCTAAGACTGATTTTTACCTTATGGTTTACGCACTCAAGGATTTTAGTTCATATTATACTAAAGTGATTTTTCTTCATTTTGATTAAGAGATGGTTAAACGTTAGAGTAGTTTCTATATCCACGTTTGATTATAAGAACTATAAGAAACCACTCTCGTAATGAATGGTTTAGAGGAAAAACAAATTCCAATCTTTTTGTAACTTAATGTCTTGGATGCTTTCATATGAGTTGTAACTATTTTTTTGAAAATATATTAATGTTGGATTAAAAGAAAATATAGATGTCTTTAAACCAAAACTATAGAATGCATGTCGCATTGTTTTCTTTAACCTAACCAATTATGGTTTGAAACTGTATTGGAAATGTTTTGCAGTAGAGAATGTTAATTTAAATGTTTTTTCTAGTGTATGGATGGTAATGGATGCAAAGGAAAGATATTTGTATCAGATAAAAACTAATACATATATCACACTCCTCAAAATGAAGCTAAAATATAAGTATCACTTCTTTCCCTTAACAAAATATTTGCATCTAAACCAAAAATCCAAAAATAAACCAAGAAATGCATTGTATTCCCAATATACACTAATATATGTTCAAGTAAAACCAAAAAAAAAAAAAAGCAAACAAAACTAACAGAGCCTGAGAGAGTCTCGATAGTAAGACCCAACAGGAATCAAAATATCTAAAAACATAACAGTACTAGATTAGGGGTAGTCTGCCCTCCTCCACCAAAAAGCCATCGGAAACGTGTTTGAAATGTATATTCCCTAGAGAAGCCAGGAGACCCTTCTTCGACATACCATCAGCAAGAGAATTCAAATCTCTTGAAACATGTGAGAATATGATATTCCCAAAAGATTGCTTAAGGGGCACGATGTGGTGCACCAAATTGTCAAGGTGGGGAGGCAAGAATACAATCCATCCAGTGATCCCATCAATAATAGATCTAGAGTCACCATATATGGAAATGTTGACAACTCGATGTCTTTTAGCAAACCATAAGAGTCCCCATAGAGCCATTAGTTCGACTCTGGTATTTGTGCTAGGGCCACCACTCTAGAACAAAAGGAAGTGGGACCTAACAGTGAGTCTCAGCTAGGAACCACAACCAAAATCCAACCTATGCAGTGTCATCGAACAAACCAGACGGAAAATGTACATGCAAAAAATTTGATCTATTTTTGGGCTCATTGTCAACTAATTTGAGCCCCATCGTAGGCTCCATCCAAGTCCGAATGTTGGAGAAAATTTTGGATATATATACACACACACACACACACACACACACACACACACCATAAAACATAAGAGAATTTTGTGCCCTCCATATTTCCCATAAGATAAAAAGTGGGACGAACGTGTGAAAACCAACTCGAGAAGCCCACCAACTGAGGCAGGTTTCCATCATGAGAAAAGGTGCATAGGAGGGAGTTGTAGAGCATGTAAGATCTGAGCCCATACCTACAAATATAAAGGACATTGTAAAAGAACATGAAGAATAAATTATGTCGAATCCATGCTGAAAGGGTAGCAACCAAGAACCTGGAATCCTCTTTTACAAATATTATCCCAAGTGGGGATTTTATTATGCCACACTAACCAACAAAAGATGGTGATTTTCAACAGCACATACCATTTCCATATATTGCGGAACCAACACAGAGTAGACATAGGATAAATCTTGGAGAGAATGAATTTATATATTTCTGAAACTACCATTGAACCCTTACGAATGGATCCAAACCATTGTAATGTATCACCTTGCGCCTTCTGACTCAGACCTGCCAACCTAAGAGCCTGTGAGTACTACTTCCAAAGTAATGCATTTTCACCTATCAAGCCATGCTCCCATGCATTCTTCCAAATTTGGTATGTGTCGCACCAATGATTGATGGCTTGTACAAGAAAAATATGCCTCTGGAATGCAGGACTTCAAGTAAGCAAACAGGAAAACCAAGAAGAGCTCTGAACCCTATAATAGAATCACCTCCAATCAATATTTTATCCTTGTATCCAAAGGACCATTATAACATACACAAAAACCAATTTTAAACTTTTTGGAAACTTAACGAGATATATGATTCATCATGTATCCCAATATTTCCACTTCTATACCAATCCATCATCAACCTTTGTTTCATATATTTTTCAAAAATAATGTCCTACCAAATTCCTTTCCCATAGAGAGCCTGCCAAAGTGATTTAATTAATAATTCCCATCCAAAAACATGGGCATCTAGTATACCCCAGCTACCGCACTCCTTCTCTCTAGTAATGTAGTCAAAACTAACCAAATGAAATGTGTGCGTGCCTTTAGAGCCAACCCATAAGAAATGTGCCATAATAGATTTGATTCTTTTGGAAACGTGGACAGGTAGAGAGAATAAATGCATCCATTAAAGCATTAATTGTTGTAATACAAATTGTGTCACAATATATCTACCACCCACAGAAAGCCACCAATGCGACCATAAAGAGAGTTTGTTTTCAAATTTGTCCAAAAGACAGTTCTAGTCGACAGTCTATATTTGTTCAGTTTCAGCTAGAAACCCAAATAAGTGAAACCATCTTTCAAGTTGGATATTTTAACCCCAAAGAGCCCAAAAATGTACTCGATGTCCTCCATGTCAATATAAGAGTGGATCAAGATGGATTTGTTACCATTCAAAACCAAACCAAATGTATCACCATACCTAGCAAAAATGTAATGGAATATATGCCATTGTTCCCATGAGACTTGACCGAAAGTCAGCACATCATCAACAAAGAATAGCTGTGTAACAAAAACCTATCGAGTAATTTGAAGTCCTCCAAACAAGCCTAGAGATCGAACCTAATCAATATTCTTAATTAAGCCATCCATGACAATAATAAAAAGCAAAGGAGATAAGGAACAACCTTGACATAAACTGTGACCAACCCAGAAGAACCTCGATGGGAAAGCATTGATTAAAACAACAAAATTAATAAATGATACGTAAGCCATAATCCAACCAACATTTTTCACAAAGAGCCCAATTTTAGTGAGGATAGGTTGCAAAAGATCCCAATCAACACAATCATAGGCCTTATGCAAGTTTAGCTTCATAACCAGGGCCTCCAACGTTTAGGAATGAATCAAGTGTATGCACCCCTTTGTCATAGCCATCGCATCATGAATGAAACAGTTAGAGAGAAAGTTGAACTACTCCTAAGAGATAATCTAAGAGAGAACCTCCTTCATCATGGTCGCAATAATTTTAGAAATAAGTTTGCATGTGATATTACATAGGGATATCAGATGAAAATCCGAGAAAGAAAGAGGATGAGAGGATTTTGGGATGAGAGTGATAAAGGTGGAATTTATTGCCCCGCAGACGCGACCCAATATGTGGCATTCCTCAACCATATCAATTAGATCCTTTCCCATGATGCCTAAGAACCTTAAGAACAATTCCACCATCCAACCATTTAGGCCTGGGCACTTATCTTTCACAAAGGATTTGAGGACTTTTTTAATCTCCTCTAGTGAAATAGGACAACCCATTGCAACATTTATATCTTATGTGAACATGAGGGGGTAATTGTCAATCCCCTAGAGTTGATCTTCAGTGTCGACCCCCAAGTGAGCAGAGAACAATTTCTCAAAGAATAGCACGACCTCACTTTGAATATCATTAGTGGTAAAAACTCGGTCCCCTGAAGCGGACATCATCTCCCATATAGTATTAATGTTCCTGCAATGATTTGTAAAATGGTGAAAAGAATGTGTGTTCTTGTCTCCTTCCCTAATCCATAATTCCTAACTCTTAAGTCTCTAAGAGGCCTCTTGAAATCAAGAACATCCCTCTTCTCCTTTTCAAGTGCCTGCAAGCGGGCCAAAATTGCAGCTGTAATACCCTCCTCACACATCCACCCAAGTAACCATGCCAACTGGGTAAACATGTGACGAGAGGCTACTATGATTGGATTAAAACTCTTATGTGACCTTAAGGAAGTGGAATCAATGAAAACATCACACACAGTCATCCAACATCAGCTTCAGAATCCTCATGAGACATGTCAACCACTCAGGCAACATGTCCCTGGGTCCCACTGATGTTTTCAACATCTTAGGCCTCAATCGCTCTGATGTTATAGGAAAGGGAGATTTCAGAAATGCAAATTCACTCTCACGGACTTTCCTACTAGCGAACAGAGACTAAAATTGTCAGTTATGTGCCAGCGACCTCGGGATTTAAGCCACTTTTTCAGGCCCAGAGCCTAGGTCACTGCCCAAAATGGAGTGATAGCTTAAAATCAGTAAAATTATAGGAAAACAATGATGCCAAAACAATAAGTTGAAAAAGACCTTAACCAGACCCCTACTAGCCATGACAGACATTTTGTCAAACGTATCATCGACATGTAACCTATAGGTGTAAAAAACAAAATTAAGTATATGGATCTCATACTTATATGAGAATCACTATGAACCGTTGTTACCTCATGTCATTCACTGCATTATCACCTATTAGGCCATAGATACATTACATATTCATTTACAAGTAAAAACATGTTGAGATCCATACATAGTTGTTGTCATAAAAAATATATATAACCAGCATAATAGGGACAGAAATATCATAAACATATCAGCCATAAAATCCACATATACATCAGTACATTTACACATGAAAATAAAGGGAATGAATTTCTCATTAATGAATGCAATAAACTAATCGGAGATGGGATTACCACGTTCCAATCGACCATAGAATGGATGAGACAAATCTATCTTGAGCCATTCACCCATGTGCCATATTCCAAGCATGATTGTAGGACTCAAACCAAAAGAACCAACTAGGGCATACCGAAGCCAAAACACCTCACCCTCATTAATAGAAACCAAGCTTTATCGTAATCCATCTCGGATCGCTAGGCCAACATAATGAACACATGATAACAAGATTTATCATGATCTCCACCGAATCACTAGGCCAAACAAGCATGGATGGCATCAGATTTCTCCACCTACACCATGAGGAATTTTCTTGTCTCCTAGTCTCTCAGGCTTTACCGCAATCCAAACTCATATCACTAGGCCCTAAACCAAGACCCACTTCTTTACCACATATCCCAAACCAGGAATTAATAGGCCCAACGAAGAGAAAACCACCTCTTTGCTTTATTGTATATCCTGCCACTCAACGGAAAGATTCCTAGGCCCATCGAGGCAACACAATCTCGGCTTTACCACAACCCATAGTGTGGTTCAGGGGTCACTAGGCTAGTGGGTTTACCATGATTCACATTTTGATTTAGGGACCACTAGGCAATGTGCTCTATCATTTGGAGATCCACCCCACTCAACTTTAAATCCATCCGACAATTTAGCTCAACCAAAACATGAGAACCCTATCACAACATGGCTATCTAGAAATGGCAAGGCTAGGTTGAAAACACAGTTACACCTGGAAAAACCCATGCCACAACAGCAAAAGAACCACATGCAATACCATGCATGCCAAATCTAGTAAGGAAAATACACATGCAAGTTGATACCTGCAATGAAGCTTGTTGTAGCTGCTTGATCCTGCCTTTCCCTACTTGATCTTTGCTTCCTCTTGCCTTCTTTTCCTTTCTTGATCCAATGCCAAAATGCTCCAAGAAAACTCTAAGTGTCCAAGAGTGTGAGAGAGAGAGAGAGAATAATGAGAGAGTTCCAAAACTAAACTGGCAAAAGGTTACCAACTGATCCTCAGAAGCCCTTTTATGAATGAGGCCTCTATTTTCTTTATTTTCCTTCAATTTCCTCCTCACATGAAACCTATGACCTTTCACCTCCCTTTTCTCCTAATTTCCATTATTTTCATAAATAAATGTGCCAAAAATGCCATTTTGTCTTTCCAATGCCTTAGCCATTTCCTTTTCCAATTTCCTTAGCTATAAACAATTAAATGAACACCCCACACTAGGATGTCTTGCCCAACATTCAGCTTAGAATAAGTGTCCCATCAACTGTGGTTATTGTTTTTAACTTTTATTACATGGAATTTTCACTAGGGTCGTTACAAAGCCCCCCCCTTGGGGGACACCGTCCTCAGTGTTCAATTACACATATACCTCAACAACCCGCTGAAAGAAGACATACTGCTCATGGAGCTTTATAACATAGCTCGATGCAGTTTTTACAATAATCACCCTGCTGAGTACCAACTCACATGACATCATAGCAACATGATAACATAACCACATGATATCATAGTAACATGACAACATAATCATAATGACATGACACCCATACTGCTTAGTGGAGATTTATAACATAGCTCATGGAAGTATTTACATCCATATACATATGTACATATAGCAATATTACCAAAGTATATACCAAAAACATGTACCAGAAAAACATGTCAAAACATATGCCAAAACACCATATCAAAGCATATACCAAACACCATATCAAAGCATATACCAAAACACTATATCAAAGTTGCTTTGTCTCAATAGGAAAACAAGGAAGGATACATAGCTTGCATCTGATATGCCATCTCCCATGTAGCTTCATCGTACCCAAAGTGCTTCCACTGCACTTTAACTTGCTCAATTTCTCAGTTCTGGAGCATGAGCACCTTTTTCTGCAATATACACTAAGGATCTGGCTGGAATTGTCCATCTGGTTCCACCTGTAATATAGACCAGTCAATCACATGATCAACATCCTTAACATACTTCTTAAGAAAAGATACATGGAAAACATCATGTACTTTCATTGTCTAAGGTAGTGCAAGTCAATAGGCTACTGGACCAATCCTCTCAATGATACTGAAGGTTCCACAAAACCGTGGTGCCATCTTAGCACAAGATCCAATCTACAAGGAGATCTTCTTCGGTTTGATGTGCAAGTACACATGTTCCCCAACTTTGAACTCCTTGAACAACCTATTCCTATCTACATAAATCTTCTGCCTATTCTCTGATGCCTTTAGATTCTTCTTGATCACCTGCATTTCCTATTCCATGTATGCCAACATCTTTGGTCCAATCAACACCATGCTAACTAGAGTGCTCCAACTGATAGGAGTGTTACAACTCCTCCCATACAATGCCTCAAAAGAACTCATCCTCAATGACTCCTAATAATCATTATTGTATGCAAACTCTACCAAGGGGAGACACTCTTCCCACTTCCACTGCTAATGTATCACATACATACTCAACATGTCCTCCAATATCCTGTTGACCCTTTCTGTCTATCCATTTGTCTGCGGATGATAAGTTGTAATGAAGGCCAACTCTGTGCACAAACCTGCAAATAACTCCTTCCATAACTTGGAAGTTAACTTCACATCCCTATCTGACACAATCTTCTTTGGAACACCATGCATTCTAACCACATCTCTAATGAATACTTTTGCCACATCACTAGCTAAGAATGTAGACTTCACTGGAATGAAATGTGCAACCTTTGTCAACATGTCCACGATAACCATGATGGAATCATGTTGTCTCACTGCCTTCGACAACCCTGTGATGAAATCCATGGAAATAACCTCCCATTTCCATTTTGGAATCGGATCAGTTGTAGCAATCCACCTGGATGCTTACATCATGCTTTCACTTACTGACAATCAAAACACCTCGCCACAAACTCTGCTATATCCCTTTTCAAATTCGTCCAATAGTAAAATCTCTTCACTGTTGTTAGTATCTTCTGATAACCTGGGTGACCTTAATATGGTTTTGCATGAAACTCCCTCAATATCACCTTCTTGAGCTCACTACTATCTGGTACATATATCTTGTCTTGAAACCTAACCAATCCATCTGTTGTAAGACAATAATCCATATCATGTGCACCTACACTTGTACCTGTACCTATGCATGTACCTGTATTATCACATGTACCTATACCAGCACCCTGCTACAACCTGTACACAATATCCATATACCTGACATCCTATTGACCTGTGTGCAAGATCATGTCCTATAGATTTGTCCCATAGGTGCTCATAGCTGCTAAGTGATTTACCTAAACCCTTCTGTTGAGAGCATCTGCCACCTGTTCTCCTTAACTTTGATGTACCTAATCTCAAACTCAAGCTCGTTAATTGTGGCCAACCATCTAGCATACCTGACGTTCAGATTCGGGTGGTCAAACAAATACCTCAACCCAATGTGATCACTCATAAGTACAAACCTGCTGCCAAGAAGATAGTACCTCCACATCTTCAATGCATGTATGATCACTGCTAACTCAAGATCACGTGTCAGTAGTTCTACTCGTGCTCGTTTAGTTTCCAGGACTCATAGCATACCACTTGTCCATCTCGCGTAAGGGCTCCACCTAACCCTCTCTTGCAAGCATCTGTGCATACCACAAACTCTTTATTTGTATTTGCAATCTATAGCACTGGTGCATGTGTCAACAAATGCTTAAGCTGCTCAAAGCTAGCCTCACACTCCTCTTTCCATTCGAACTTCTTACCTTTCCTCTGCAATGATGTGATAGGATAAGAAATCTGTGAGAAGTTCTTGATGAACCTTTGATAATAGCCTATCAAACCCATGAAATATCTCACCTCATCCACACTCTTAGGAGCTACCCATTCCATGATGGCTCTTATCTTCTCTAGATCTACTGCAATGTCATCCTTGGAGACAACACACTAAACTAAACTAAACTAACAAAAGGTTACCAGTACCCACACCTCTATGTTGTTGCTACGACTCATGTCCCTGTCTAGTTGCATTAAACTTCGTTTGCGGTGCCACATTCTCTTTTTCATCTGCATGTTGAGGCCTTGTCCTCTTAGGCTTCCATTTACCTTTACCTTTGTATTTTCCCTTCCATCCTTGTTGAGATTCATTCTTACGCTTTGATTGTTCATAACAATGCTTCAATTTCCTAATAACTTCCTCAAGTGACCAAGACTCATCATACACAATACGATATCTAAATGCTAATGGAAAACCACTGAAAAATCATTGAACTTTATCCTTCTCATCAATAAAATATGGTACGTACCTCAATAGCTCCAAAAACATGGTTGTGTACTCTTCGTCTGTCATTGATCCCATCTTAGCTCACATAATTCCTTGGCCTTACTATCATAGTACCTCTCTGACAAGTACTTATTCCTGAAAATCCTCTTAACATCCTGCCAACTCAAGTCATCTATCCTTATGTCTCTGACCCGCTTAACATATTCCCGCCAAAAGTCTATTTTACCTTTCAAGCTAAGGATAACTACTATGGCCTTCATGTTATCCATGTATGCAACTCAAAGAATTTTTTCATCCCAAGTATCCAAGCCTCTGCATCTTCCAACTTCTTCACATATCCATCAAAAGTAGAGGTTTTTCTTTCATGAATTCATCTGCCAAGTATCATGTACCATTCCTCCTATAAGGATGATAAGAATGGCGATCATGATGTCTATCAGAACCAGAACTAGAATAGTACATGCACTCATCACTCCTCCTATCTGAATTGTCCAACAACCTTACATCTCTCACCGTGTCAGGTCTATCCAACCTATGTCTACCAGGAGACCGACTGCCATATGCCCCATTAATTCTATCCTCATGTCCATGGTTGATCCGAAGGAGCCCTTATCGTTGCAAATCTGACAAACTATTAAGGAGTATAGTATTAATCAATGTTTTCTTCTCTTGTGCTTGTATGATTCATTCATTATCTACCTTACAACTCCTTATCTCTTTCTTGAATCTCCTCAATGCATCTACCAAATCAGAAGAGCGCCCCACACCACATTGCTCATTTGATGCATATGGAGATTCTGTGTAGTCTACCACCTTGCTAGCCATTTGATCTTTTTTCCTGTAATGCATAATATGTTAGATAAACCAAATCACAATAAATCAACATATCTTATCATAATGCAAGGAGGATACTGTTATGAAACCAGCTCACACAAAGATAGAAAATATAGTTGAACGCCTTAGAATTCAGCCTCTTTGAGGGGGCAACCTCATTTACATTACACAAATGAACAATTCTTCGATGATTCAAATGAAAAAACCTCCTTTCTATATATAGGAGTCTAAGGAGTCACAATATAACCTAGCCGACCTAACAATAATAATATAAAGCCACAAAAATAACAATAGAGGGATTCTATGGGGCACAGTAATAAAAATATGGGGAAAATAGGGGCGCAACAATATTAATAAGGGATACAACTACAACAGTAATGGGTAATCACTAGTATTATAAGGACCTAACATGCCCCTCTCCTTCAAAAAAGTGTTGTCCTCAATGCTTGAGTAGTTCTAGATGCTTCTGTATAAAATTCTCATCCTCCCATGTGGAATCTTCAGCGGATAAGTTCTTCCACTTAGTGAGATACTCCGAAATTGATCAATTTCGTTGCTTTCAAGTTCTTGTTTCTATGAGTACTTCTGGTTCCAATATAATTTTTCCTTCCTCGTCAAGTTCTGGCAACATTGTTTGAACTGGGAGCTTGTCACCTATAACCTTCTTTAAACATGAAACATGGAAAACTGGCTGCACTCGAGGCGCTGCAAGAAGCTCCAATTTGTATGCCATAGTACCAATCTTTTGCAACACCTTGTACATACCATAATACTTTGGTGATAATTTATTATCCTTCTTAGCTTGCTTAAGGGACATTTGTTTATATGGTTGTAGCCGTAGGAACACCCAATCAACTACATCAAAACTTCTTTCGATGTGATGTTAATCTGCCTGTTGTTTCATTCTATTCTGTGCCAACACGAGGTTATCCTTTAAGAGTTGGAGGACTTGTTGTTGATGTTCGATGTGATGTTCCACAACTTGAACCTTAGAATTTTCTCTTAAATATGATGTGATGGATGGTGGCTGATATCCATAAAGTGCCATAAATGGGGTCATTTTTGTTGCTATATGGAAGGAAGTGTTATACCACCATTCAACCAGAGGCAACCATTTGACCCATTGTGTGTGATATCAGATACAAAGCAATGAAGATATCCTTCCAAACATTTGTTTACTATCTCAGTTTGCCCATCAGATTGAGGATGATAAGATGAGCTATAAGCTAACTGAGTACCATGACAAGAAAATAATTTTGTCCAAAATTTTCCAGTGAAAATGGGATCTCTGTCACTTACAATAATCTTTGGGTTTCCATGTAGCTTTTGAATTGTTTCCATAGATGCAGTAGAAACTGTACTGGCTCTAAATGGATGTGATAATGCATAGAAGTGTGCATACTTGGTAAGTCTATCAACTACCACCATGATGACACTCTTTCCCTCGGACTTGGGTAAACCTGTGATAAAATCCATTGAAGCCTCCTCCCAATGTTGGCTTGGAATGGATAAAGGTTGTAATAGACCTAGGGTCTTAATTGTTTCAACTTTATTTTGTTGGCAAACCAAACATTCTGCCACAAACTTTTGAATATCCAATTTAAGGCCATCCCAAAAAAATTCCTTCTTAACCCTATGGTAAGTTTTTAAAAATCCTCAGTGCCCTCCTAAGGGAGAAGTGTGCAATTCCATAAGAATCTTTTGTTTGAGTTGCGAATTCTTACAAAGGTATAAGTGATCTTTGTACCATAACGAATCATTTTGCCAGCTAAATGTATCAGATGTATTGAAATCTTGTTGTAACTTACGAATAAGTGCCCATACTTCTTCATCATTCTTCCATTCCTCCCTTGCTTCATTTATCCAATCTGGTTGGATAATAGAAATGGCACACAACAATGCTTCCACATCCTCATCCTTTGTTGAGAGTGCATCTGCCACCACATTTTGCTTCCTTTTTTTGTAGATGATTTCAAAGTCATAATCGAACATCTTCGTGACCCACTTTTGTTTCTATTTAGAGGATAATATTTGTTCTAAAAATTATTTAAGGCTATCATGATCCATTTTTACCTTGAAGTGTCTTCCCATTAGGTAGGGTCACCATTTCTTAAGTGCATGTAGTTTTGCCAACATTTCCTTCTCATAAATAGCTTTATGTGAAAACTTTCCCTTGATTAGACGACTTTCAAAAGAAATGGGTATTTCATCTTGCATTAAAATAGCACCAATTCCATTTCTTGAAGCATCACATTCCACAATAAAGGTTTTTGTGAAGTCTGGAGTAGCTAAGACCGGTGCTTGGCACATTTCCTCTTTAAGATGTTCGAAGGCCTTTGTTGCTTTTGGAGTCCATGAAAATGCATCTTTCTTCAATAATGTTGTTAGAGGTGCTGCTATTCTCCCATAATCTTTAACAAACTTGTGATAATACCCTGTCAACCTGAGAAATCCTCACAGATGCTTTATGGATGTGGGGATTTTCCATTCCTTAATGGATTTAATTTTTCTAGGGTCTACTTTAACTCCATGAGATACAATATGACCCAGATATTCCACCTCTTGTACTCCAAAGAAACATTTGGATCTTTTTGCATATAATTGTTTCTCCTCCAATAGTTGTAGCACCTTGTCAACATGTTCAACATGATCCATCCAAGACTTGCTGTAGATTAGTATATCATCAAAAAATATTAACACAAATTTTCTAAGGGTTTGAAAATGGAATTCATCAAACCTTGAAATGTAGAAGGTGCATTGGTAAGGCCAAAAGGCATGACCAAAAATTTATAATGACCCTCATGAGTTCTAAATGTTGTTTTCGGAATGTCTTCAGTCTTCATTCTGATTTGATGATATCCTTAACGAGGATCCAACTTGGTGAAGTAAATTGATCCATGCAATTCATCCAGTAATTCATCAATGATAGGAATGGGAAACTTATCTTTAATATTGAGCTTGTTGAGCTCCCTATAATCCAGACACAAGTGCCATGATCCATCCTTCTTGTGCACCAATACTACTGGAGCAGAGAAAGAACTTTGACTAGGTTGAATTATACCAGCCTCTAGCATTTCTGCAACCATATGTTCAATTTCACACTTTTGGGCATAGGGATATCTGTACGGCCTGATGTTTGGAGGAACACTTCCTAGAATCAGATGAATAGCATGATCATGATCACGAATAGGTGGGAGACCTTTGGGATTCTCAAATACCTTGGAATGATTGTCCAAGACCTTTTGGAGATCTGGAGAAATAGATGATTCCGATGTGGAAACATTTAGCGAACATAATTGTGAAATTACACCTCTTTGTTCCCTTTTTAGAAGCTTTGTCATACCATTAGAGCTGATTATCTTTCTCGTCTTCCCTACAATACCCCTTAATTCAACTTCCTTTCCATCTGCAAAAAAAATCATGAAAGGTTCTTGAAAATTAAAAGCTATTGTACCCAAGGACTATAGCCATTGGACTCCTAGTACAACATCAGCACCTCCCATTGGAATGGAAAGCATTGGGCTCGTCAATACATATTCTCCCATGGATAGCTCAATATTATGGCACTTTCCAAAGCAATTTATCATTCTTCCATTTGCAACCATCACTTGACATTCTGGTGCTGGGTATAGGAAGCAATTCAATTCTTTTGCTACCTTACAATGAATAAAATTGTGGGTACTACCTGAATCAATCAACACTATTACCTTTTTCTTCTTGATTTGTCCTTCTATCTTGATGGTTTGAGGAGTGGTAATTCCAGCCAATGCATTACAAGATATGGTCAGATTCATTTCTTCTTTATCTAGGCTTTGTTCCTGGAGTATAACCTCTTCTTTTGACCTTTCTTGCTCCTTTTCTTCTTCCTCTTCACAATCTGTGTAGAATAATTTCTTCTCAGCACACTTATGACCTTTAGTGTATTTTCTATCACAACTATAACAAAGCCCTTTTGCTCTTTTTTCTTCCAATTTTTGTGGTGTCAACCTTATAGGTTGTGCAAGGCTAGGGGTAACAACACTTCCATCTTTATAGTTGTGACTGGTATGCTTCCTTGTTGCCATAATTTTTCTTTCCATTTTTCTTGCTAACCTGAATGCCTTCTTTAATGAATCAGGTTCCCAAAGGAAAACATCATGTTGGATATTATCCTTTAAAGTCCCTATGAACACATCAATCCTATGCTCCTCTGGAATATTTTTTACTCTTATGTTCAATTTTTGGAACTCCTCAATGTGCTCCATTATTGAACCCTTTTGTTTGAGACTTATCAATTGGCTAAAAAAAGTGTTGTCTTTGTGTCCTCGCAATGTGCTATCAATTCTTCCATTAAAATTGCCTAAGTGATAATTTGTTTATGAGAGCAAAGCCATTGATACCATACAAATTGATTTGGTTCCAAATATAAAGTTGCAATACGTATCTTTTGTGTGTTTTGCACATTATTGAAATCGAAAAATTGCTCCATCTGTAATATGATTCCATGTTGTGGGGTCCTTGCCATCAAACTTCCTCATATCGATTTTTGGAATATGATCGGTCTTCGATCCAACATTAGAGTCTATGGAATCATGATTAACATTTCTTTTGTTCTCATCATGAGTTTCCTTTACTACCCTTTCACCATTTGTGACCATTTCTTGTAGCAACTTATTCATATTTATCTTCAATTCTTCCATGTCTGTCTTCAAATCTATTTTCAAATCATTCATATTAGCTTCCATGCCATTCATCTTGGCTTCCACGCCCTTTATCTTAGATTCCAAGCCATTTATCTTAGCTTCTATTAGCCTTTGTGAGAGTGACATTTGTTGCACTTGGTCTTGTAATTTTGATATATAAAGTAGCATTTCTTCCTCTTCTTCATGAGTCATGCTAGCGCTTTCAAGTTGCTTACTAGGTGTTTGCATTTTCTTTCCTCAGAGCATCAGTTACTGATAATAATTCTCTACTATGTTTTTTGAATCCTTAAAAATAATTTTTCAAACCAATCTTAAGAAAAAATTTAAAAAAATATACACACCTTTTTTCACTTTGAAGGATCTTGATATTGCCTCTGATGTATCTCTATAATTTCGATTCATCCAGTTCTGAAATTGTGACTACCAGTAGCCCTCTGTGTCCTCTTTCCAATGCCACTAGTTTGATCCAAATTGGATTCTCCAAGGAAGAGTTATGCCAAATCTCCCACAGTGACCTGATTATAGACTACTTCAATAGAGCGGACTTGTACGACATGCCACGTGTCCCTGTTTCGACCTTTGGCTCTGAAAAATATATAAAAGAAACTATAGTTCGTCCTCTTTCTGTAGCTTCTTATGAAATTTCAATCTGATGCTTAGAGAGAAAGTTATGATGATTTTCCCTAGGTCACCTGTTTGGAATGCAATTCAAGAGTCTGCAAAAAGACCAACTTCCTAAGATCATATCTCCACAAATACAGCACGAAAAGCTCTAAAATTCAGATCCGAGGTTCAGTGTGATTTCTTCTCAAATGGGTTTTTTTTTCACTTCTGAAACGTCACAGAAAAAAAAGTTATAGCAAAAATTCCACGATGACCTATTTGGAGCAATGAAACCCTAGAATCCAAAGCTCTAATACCAAATGTTATGAAACCAACTCACAAAAAGATAGAAAATATAGTTGAACGCTCTAGAATTCAGCCTCTTCGAGGGGGTAACCTCCTTTACATTACACAAATGAACAATTCTTCAATGATTCAAATGACAAAACCTCCTTTCTATATATAGGAGTCTAAGGAGTCACAATATAACCCAGCCGACCTAACAATAATAATATAAAGCCACAAAAATAACAATAGAGGGATCCTATGGGGCACAGTAATAAAAATATGGGGACAATAGGGGCGCAACAATATTAATAAGGGATGCAACTACAACAGTAATGGGGTAATCACTAGTATTATAGGGACCTAACAGATACTTTAACTGCAAGATCATCAAATCAGCATGATACATGTATAACATAAACATAACATCATATAGGCATACACAAATAAATGTATCAACACATAAACATCACTCTAGTTAGGGTCCAGTCATCAATGCAAGGCCATATCAACAATGCATGCTATGACCTCATGCATGACAACAACCATTACTCCATTGTACACATTGCCCCATGCAACCAACAATATGCATAAGCAATGCCTAACCAACTACACATACACATAAACGCATGTAGTCGAGCATTAGTGATCAATTCTTGTAATCAACCTACAAGACTGATACATATAATCAAAATATTCAAGAATGTAACCTAACATACAAGGATGTAAGTAGGCAACATAAAATCAACTTGTAAGTGACATATAACCATATACAACCAGTCATATACTCATGACAAATGCATTCTGCAAAATCAACATACACTTCAACATGGCAACCGTACTATAACCATAATAAATCATCCAGCAAATGTAAAAAGTACATGGAATGCAAGTGTAAGAGACACACATGCAACTAAAATGCATGCATGGCCAACACACACCGCCCATCCAGTTTGAGGGTTGAACCATGCTCTGATACCACTCTATAACACCCTCCTCACACATCCACCCAAGTAACCATGCCAACCGGGTAAACATGCGACGAGAGGCTACTATGATTGGATTCAACCTCCTATGTGACCTTAAGGAAGTGGAATCAATGTAAACATCACACACAATCATCTAACATTAGCTTTAGAATCCTCAGGAGACATGTCATCCACTCAAAAAGTTTTTCCCTGGGTCCCACTAATGTTCTGGACATCTTAGGCCTCAGTTGCTCTCATGCTATAGGCAAGGGAGCGTCCAAAAACCCAAATTCGTTCTCACGGGCTTTCTTGCTAGCAATTAGAAACTAAAATTGCTAATTCTATGCCAGTGACCCCAAGATTTAAGCCACTTTTTCAGGTCCAGAACCTAGGTCACTACCTAAAATGGAGTGATAGCTTAAAATAATTAAAATTACAGGAAAACAATGATGCCAAAGAAATAAGTTGAACAAGATCTTAACCAGACCCCTACTAGCCATGACAAGCATTTTGTCAAACATATCATCGAGATGTAACTTACAGGTGTAAACAACATAATTAAGTGTAGGGATCTCATACTTATCTGAGAATCGATATGAACCATTGTTCCCTCATGTCATTCACCGCCTTATCATCTATTAGGCCATAGATACATTATCCATTCATTTACAAGTAAAAACATGATGAGAGCCATATATATTTGTTGTCATAAAACATACATTTAACCAGCTTAATAGGGACAGAAATATCATAAACATATCAACCATAAAATCCACATATACATCGGTACATTTACACATGAAAATTAAGGCAATGAATTTCTCATTAATGAATGAAATAAAACAACCGAAGGTGGGACTACCATGTTCCTCTAGACCATAGAATGGATGAGCCAAATCTCTCTTCATCCATTCACTTCTGTGCCATATTTCAAGCATGAATGTGGGACTCAAACCAAAAGAACCAACGAGGTCATACCGAGGCCAAACCACTTCACTCTCATCAATAAAAACCAGTATTCACTGTAATCCATCCTGGATCACTAAGCCAACACAATGAACACATCATAACAATATTTACCATGATCTCCACCCAATCACTAGGCCAAACAAGCATGGATGCCACCAGATTTATCCACCTACACCATGAGGAATTTTCCTATCTCCTAGTCTCTCAGGATTTATTGCAATCCAAACCTAGATCACTAGGCCCTAAACCGAGACGCACTCAATAAGCTTTACCGCATATCCCAAACCCGAGATTACTAGGCCCAACAAAGAGAAAACCACCTCTTGGATTTATCGTATATCCTGCCATTTACTGAAAAGGATTCCTAGGCCCATCGAGGAAACACAATCTTAGATTTACCACAACCCATAGTCTGGTTCAGGGGTCACTAAGCCAGTGGCTTTACCATGATCCACAGTCCAGTTCAGGAACCACTAGGCCATGTGCTCTATCATCAGAGATCCACCCCACTCAGCTTTGAATCCATCTCAACCAAAACATGAGAACCCCATCACACTATGGTTATCTGGAAATGGCAAGGCTAGGTTGAAAATATTGTTACACCTAGAAAAACCCATGCCACAACAACAAAAAAACCACATGCAATACCATGCATGCCAAATATAGCAAGGAAATTACACATGCAAGTCGATACATGCAATGAAGCCTGTTGTAGCTCCTTGATCCTACCTTTCCCTGCTTGATCTTTGCTTCCTCTTGCCTTCTTTGCCTTTCTTGACCCAATGCCAAAATGCTCCAAGAAAACTCTAAGTGTCAAAGAGTGAGAGAGAGAGAGCTCCAAAACTCAACTGAGAAAAAGTTATCAACTGATCCTTAGGAACCTTTTTATGAATGAGGCCTCTATTTTCTTCATTTTACATTAGTTTCCTTCAATTTCCTCCTCACGTGCAACCTATCACCTTTTACCTCCCTTTTCTCCTAATTTCTATTATTTTCTTAAATAAATTTGCCAAAAATGACATTTGCCTTTCCAAAGCCTTAGCCATTGCCTTTGCCAATTTCCTTAGCCATAAACAATCAAATGAAAACACCACACTAGAATGTTTTTCCAAACATTCAACTTGGAATAAGTGTCCCATCAACCGTGATTATTGTTTTTAACTTTTATTACATGGAATTTTAAAAGGTTGTTGCAATAGCCAAAGGGGTCGAGAGATCGATAATATTACCAATGAGTGTCATCTCAGTCTCAATTTTGTGGAAGTCCATTCTCATCTTATGTTTTTTATGGGCTCCCAAGTCATAACCACACTCTTTAACCGCCTTAGCTTCATAGTGATCTAGTGCATAGCCGAGTGCACCTGTGTGTGATTCAAGGAGGTCCAGAAATTGTGTACAATCTTAACAAAATATTCATCTTCCAACTACATTCTATTAAATTTGAAATGAAGACCCTTGCGAATATCCTCCCTTCTCCATTGAAGAATAATCATAAGGTGATCTGAAATGTGGGTCTAAACAACCCATGACCTTGTATTGCCCAAAACCTCTAGTAAATTTTCATGTACCAGAAATCTGTCAAGTTGTTTCCCAATATGATCCTCACCAACCTTTCCATTACTCCAAGTAGGAGTGAGTGGGTCAGTTCGAATGTCAACCAGGTGATTCACTTATTTGGTATGTGTTATATTATTTCGATGACTAACCCTGGAATAATTTTTTTGAGGTTCGGGGCAGCGCCCCAGAAAAAACTTTATGGACAGTTTTGCGCATGGTTTTGGGCATGATGGTTTTTTGCCTATGGTATTTTATAGATTCATTTAAGGGAACTAATTTTGTGTCCTAATCCAAGTTTATTGGATTGGGGTTTATGAATGCTTTGGTATATGTGTGTGTGTGTGTGTGCGTGTCTTGTAACATTGAAAGGAACATAATGAAAAATCAATTTGGTAGTCCCAGTTTTGGGATCCAGGGGAAATATTTGTGTATGTTTTTTTATGTTCTCACCATTGTATATTTTTCTGTTTGAAGAATTCATTTGCAAGTAATTTGTGTACATGGCTAAAACCTACATTTGGTATAAGAGCAGTTTCAACTTCAAGGTGTTAGGTCCCTATAGTACTAGTGTAACCCCTTATTGTTATTAGTGCAAACCCCTTATTATAATTTTGTGCCCATGTGGTCCCCATATTGTTATTATGGTGCCCCATAGAAGCCCACTATTGTTATTTTTATGTCCTTACATTATTATTGTTATGTTGGCTCTGATTATATTATGACCCCTTACACTCCTATATATAGAAATGAGGCCTTGTCATTTGTATCATCCAAGAATTGTTCATTTGTGTAATGTAAATGAGGTTTCCCCCTCGAAGAGGCTTATTTATAAGGCATTGATCTATCTTTTCTATCTTTTTGTGAGCTGGTTTCATAACATTTGATACCAGAGCTTTGGATTCTAGGGTTTCTCTGCTCCAAACAGGTCATCGTGGAATTTTTGCTATAAATTTTTTTCGGCAATGTTTCAGAAGCTAAAAAAAAAATTCATTTGAGATGAAGTCTCACTGAACCTCGAGTCTAAATTTCAGATCTTGTCTCGCTATATTTTCGGAGATATGATCTGAGGACGTTAGGGTTTTTGCAAGCTCCAGAATTTCATCTCAAACAGGTCATCGTGGAATTTTTGCTATAATTATGTTTCTACAAAGTTTCAGACTCTGAAATTAAAACCCATTTGAGCCAAAAACTTGGTGAAGCATGGGCCCAAATTTCATATCTTTTTTTGCTATATTTTTGGAGATATAGTCCAAGACATTTAGGGTTTCTGCAAGCTCCAGAATTACATCCCAAATAGGTGACCTTGGGAAAATCGTCATAACGTTCTCTTTGAGCATCAGATTGAAATTTCATAAGAAGTTACAGAAAGAAGACAGACTTTATTTTTCTTTTTATTGATTTCAGGTCCTAAGTTTGAAACAGTGACATGTGTCACTTCATACAATTTCTCTCTACTAAACTAGTCTATAATCAGGTCATCATGGGTGATTTGACATAACTGTTCCTTGCAGAATCCAATATTGATCAGACTTGCGGGGTTAGAAAGAGGACTCAGAGGTCTACTGTAGGACTCAATTTTAGAACTTGGAGATCTGAAGTTATAGAGTTACAGTCGTTTCAATATCGAGCTACTAAAGTCAACAAAAGGTGATATGAGAAAGTTTGATGGCAAGGATCTGGTAAATTGGATACTATATATGGAGCAATATTTTGATAGTACGAAGTCTCTAGTGAACAATTTTTTCCCGTGGAAAAGGTTATATAACCTAAGGATGAAGGATGGAGACTTGGTGACAGAGAATTTGAACACCATTAATATTTTGGTAAGTCATTTTTTATTTGTTGATATAAAAATTTCAGACAAAGATAAGTGCATCAGTTTGTTATGTTCTATACCAGATTCATGGGATAGTCTGGTTTTTTTTATAGATAGCAATACAACTACATTGAATTTTGATGAAATAGTCTTACCCTTGTTGTCAGAAGAGATGAGATGGAAAAATATGGAGAGCTAGAATGGAAATACCTTGTTTATAAAAGGATAGTCCCAGAAAAGAAACAAAAATAAGTCCTCAAGTGGGAGATCTAAATCTAGAGGGAAATCTAAATCTCTAGGAAAATTTGTAAAGGTGTGTTGGAAATGCAGAAAGGAAGGGCACTACAAAAAGGATTGTAAATATAAAACTCCTGAGAAAGGAAAGGGATATGATGATGCTCCTTCTGCAGAGGTGAAAACCACCTTAGATGAAGGTGGAGATGTGTACTTGGCTTCTTTTTCAAGTACACATGTAGATCAATGCATGGTTTTGGGCATGATGGTTTTTTACCCATCATATTTTGTAGATCTGGTAAAGGGAACTATGGTTATGTTCTAATCTAGGGTTATTGGATTGGGGTCTATAAATGATTCGACATGTATATATTTGTATTGTAACATTGAAAGGAACATAATGAAAAATAAATATGGTCATCCCGACTTTAGGATCTGTGGGAAAAATATCTGTGCATATTTGTTTTATGTTCTCACCATTGTATATTCTTTTGTTTGAAGAATTCATTTGCAAGTAATTTATGTACAAGATTAAAACCTACATTTTGTATCATAGTAGTTTCAAGTTCAAGGGGACACTGTCACGCGGAAAGAGTCTACAATGCGGACAAAGCAGACCTCCCTAGAAAATAAAGTGTTTCTAGCGACAAACAAGACAATTAAGAACTATCCTTCCCTAAATATGCATTTACAATATAAGTAATCAAGTGTTTAGATCCTACCTTTAGTCCAACGCTGTTGTAGTAGTCAAGCCTCGCCGATCTGGATGAGCTCCTCCTTCTCTTCGAAACCTGCATCCACTAACAAGCACACGATTAAATAGCACTTGAATATCTCATAAAATAAAACATATTTAACATACAGACCAAGGAGTATATGAAACAACTCATAAATAACAAATTGTTGAGAAGAATGGACTTATTTGTATTAATAGGAAACAAAAGAAACCTTACAACCTGAGCCTTGGTGTTGTGCAGGTTCCTCCCAGGGTCCAACAAGAGTTCTCCCTTACTCTGATCAGCTCACCCACTTCCAAATGAAACAAGAAAGGATGGGAATCTCTCCTCACAAGCTTCTACAAGGAAGTCCTAATTCTAGCAGCATCTACCCTTATGAATCTTCAGCTTTCAACCTCCCCTCTTTCTGGCCCAATGCCTGTATTTATAGTGCTATAGAGGAAGTTATTCAGGTCCACCATGGATGGGATAAGCCCCTCTTTCAATGGGATAGCTCCCCTCTTCATGGGATAAGTTTCTCTCTTCATGGGATGCATGAACCATCTAGAGGCGCTCAATACACGTCAAACCATCTTCTAGAATGCTCTAGATTTGACCACAAGTAAATTTTTTGGAGTAGAACTCGCGCCTTTTGACCTTTACAGGAGTATGCACCCCAGCTTTTACTTACAGAGCATACAAGTACACAGTTTTTATGAACTTGAGGTGCGTACCCGCAGGTAAAGCTAAGAGAATCTGCGTACCCAGAGATATTTGACTTTACAAGGACTTTCTCTTCTTTTTGGAATTTGACATGAGGAGGAGAGGTACAAGGTTTGCCAAGGAGGATAGCATGACCATGGATGAAGCCATACTAACTGCAAATAGTCATGGTGACAAATTTTAGTGTAACAGATTGCCCCCTAAAGTGCGAAGCCTGTAGTAGATTAGGCTTTCATATCATCTAGGAAGGGTGAAGGACTTTATCATTTCAAGGAGAATCTTGTGGAGAGCCCGGACAGAACCTGCAAATATTCAACACAAAATACATATATAAGATCATGTCATCGCTGAGGTAGGCATTCCCATACTCAGATTGAAAACTTTAACTAACAAACTAACTACTGCTCTGATACAGGAATGATTTCGCAGTACATTACAATCATAGACTCATGTAGATGCAGTATGGACGCAGCCATTTGTTTATGATTAGTCTACTATATAATGAATACAAAACTCCTCGCAGCCTGGATGGTGGAAACTAGATCCAGGGTCTTCATTTCTACTTCCCGAAATAGTACGATTCTATCCATGTGAATAAATGATTTGATGTCGAACACGGTAGAAACCACTTGATTACCAGTCAATGATGTAAACTGTTAACAAGTGTGAGAGAGACCACCAGTGATGTCAATGGTTCTCAAAGTACCCAGTACAACCCGTGAAATGTGAATAGATGTCTTGATGTCGAACACGTCACGGAGTCCTTTGATCGAAAGTCAATGATGTAAACTGTCGTCAAAGGCGAGAAACCTGCCATTGATGCATGCAGACTTCAAGGTACTGACGATTTCTAGGTCATCTTTCTAGATAATGTGCTGATGTCGATAGAAAGCGACCTGTTGCAGGCAAGCCCACAACGCGAAATCTTAGTTCAAGTTGAAGAAACGAAGCTGTAAGGACTGACTCAGGGATGGTCAAAATGGATGACAAGTATTTTGCAGATGAATGGTTTATTTGCAGCATCCTCTTGAACACATAACGACACGACAGATGGCTTGGTGACAAATGACCCAAAGTTAATACCCGGAAACGGTTGAAGACTTTCAATGAGGTTTGATCAGCTTTGAGGCAAAGGATTTCCCAACCCAAGTGAATGAAAAAGTGTCGTGTTCAAGAGTGGTGACAAGGTTTTTCTGTGACTGAGGATATCAAATAGGCTCATTCTTCTCTCTTTTCCCCCACCATTTCTGGCAAGTACCTCTTTATTTTTTACAAGCTTGAGGAGGATAACATATGCTTGATTATAAGCTCATCCTTCGGATGAGTCCAACTTAGTTTAGATTCGGACCCTAAGAAGGAGTGGTCCATTCCTGTTTGTAATCGAACAGGTCCTTTACTGTGAAATTTTAACGAGTCCAGTATAGGAGAAACTTGGCATTTTTCAATTTTAGAGAGTCTGAAAAACTTAAGAAGACTCCAAGGTTGAACTTTTTCGTAAATTTGTGTCTCCCAAGCCCGAAAAAGTATAAAATAATACTTGAGAGAACCGCTTGATCTTTACGACCAAGGAGTACTTTCATGATTAGTGCCTCTGACCTGAAAAGTAAAAAGCGACCAAAGACACGTCGTTTTATTTCCAATATCGAGTTTGAAACGACAAAAACCCGACAATATTTTCGTGTTTTTACGGTCAGAAAAGGACTATAAGAGGACCGTCTTTTGATTCCGTTTTAACGAGTGCAAAAGAGACGCTCGGCAATCTTTTCATATTTCAAGAGTCAGAAAAGGGCTTAAAAGATGACTCTGATGTTTTTGTTTGTGGAAAATGATGAAATTTACCCTGCAGATCCTTTATCCTGCACAAAAACCAATACATTACTCATACCTGTTTAAGATAGGCAAAAATACATTGAAAAATATCCTTTCATGGTGAAAAATAAACAAACTTGACATTCATTTATCCAAAAAACCAATAAAAAGAGTTTTTACCAAACCATTTTTACCATTTTACTGTTGAGGGAGAGAAAAGGACTTTTGACAAGAAAACTTCCCGTGGACATTGCGGAGAATCCGACCGTCGGAATCGAGCGTCGTCACCTCCAGGTATTCCACAACATCCTCCTCTTTATTTCTATCCGTTTAGAATTTCATTTTAGGCCCTAGTTTGGTTTTTTGGGGGGTTTGGGGTTTCAAGGTGCGCCCTCCGGGGTACGCAGGTGCACCACTGGTGACCTGCGTACCCCGACATTTTCTCAATGGGGAAAATGTCGGGCGTACGCAGCCTGCCTTCAGAAAAGGTGCGTACCCACGCACTGTTTCTGAAGGCGGGGTGCGTACACCGCGCAAAGCGATTTCCCAACCCCAAATTTCCAAATTGGACCACCAATTTTTGATTTAGTGAATTCTAATAGATGTTTTATGGTGTGTAGGTGCCCACCATGCTTGATTGGCGCGAAAGAGAACACGAGGACGTCGATTTGGCCGCGATCAATCATCAACCATCCATTGATGCCTTAAAAGCTTGCGGTCTTTATAAATACTGGGCCATACCTGGCATGAGGGCCCAGGTGCCTTTCTTAGAGTGGCTGGTCGAAAGGTGGAACGTACAGGATCAATGTTTTTACATCGGAGGGCACCAGCTCGAGATTGAGCCCTCAGATATCTACTTTCTCACTGGTTTGCCCAAGAGGGGCGAACATCTGACTCTGTTCGGGACTAGGCCGGGTGGCCAGTCCATCGCTAGTCTCCGACTAGAGTGGTGCAACACACAGAACCAGGAGAAAGGCATAGAGATCAATACTATCACACGACCCGATCTTATGGTTATTGCCTTTACTGTGACCAGACTTTGCGGGGCAGCCGCTTTACACATAGCCACCGGGTCCCAAATGCGGATGGCTGTCGATTGCTTCCGAGGCACCATTTTCAACTGGTGCGATGCTGTGTTGGCCAACATGAAAGGCCAACTGACTAGGGCAAAGAACGGGCAACTCAAGACCTTTGGGTATGGGCCTCTAGTTGTGAGCTTTGCCCTAGAGAGAGTTCCGATGCTTATCCCTCAGCATCTCACTGTCGAGATTGGGGCTCCTCGAGAGCCTAAGTTGACGCGCTGGGTTACGGTGATGGCCCGTCATCCTGACGAGGGGGCGAGGGTCGTTCGATTCACGCCAGAGTATTTTCACTGGTTGGAAAACCAGGTGTTCGCGATCCAGGACTTTCCGTATGCCGGAGTAGATTTTCGAGGTGATCCAGACATGGTTCTTCCAGCGGGAGAACAGTGGGACGATACAGGTAACTTCATTTTTCACAAGATTTTTTAAATTATCTATATTTTTTTGTTTTTATATCGTCTCAAAACTGACAGTAACAATTTTCAAAATGCAGATGTAGGCCCACATCGTCCAGCCAACCTCCGGCCTTTCGATAGGAGAGTACCAGCTGCACCAGCCCCAGCCCCACAGGACGAGGCTGCAGAGACCTTAGCCGAGTTGGAGCATGACTTAGAGCGTCTCACGGCGGATATACCAGAGACGTCTATAGACGATATTCCTATCCGACTTCAGCGCTATGTAGTCGGCGTCCCAGGACCTTTTAGGAGGTTCCTGTGTAGGGTGGCCCGCACAGTGGTATCGTACAGAGATCACCACCAGTGATTGGATGGTCATTGTAGACACATATGACATTTTGCTTTTTGTACTTATCATTTTTGCCGATCATAAGGTGTTTTTCAACCTATGATCGATGACGATGTATATTTTTTGACACACTCCTATCTATATATATATATCATTATTACCGGCTTATTTTGTTAAACATGTGTGATGAAATGTTTATAAATTTACATGTATGATTAACGCAAATGTCTATTTAACATCTGAGAAGCAATTGCATCCGCTAATGTATTTAAAGACCTTGGAATATGTTGATATTCAATGTAATCAAATTCACATTCCAAGAGACGTACTCTCAAAAATAACCTAAGTAACACTGGATTTCTAATAGCATAAACTCTATTTAACTATAGTACAACGAGTTCAGAATCCAACCTGACGATCAAACGCCGAATCCCAAATGAAATAGATTCAGACAATAACTCAATCACTGCACTGTATTCTGCAATGATGTTTGTCGTTTGACCGAGGCTCACCCCATGCATAGAAACTAACTCGTCAGAGGGCGAATAGATAACCCAAGCTGCGGAAGAGATATTCCGTGTACTACGACAAGCACCATCAACAAATCCAATGTACGTTTGAAGAGGCGTCGACATCTGCCATACAAGTAAAACCAAAATAAGCCAGAATAACGACGAAAAGCACACTCTAAACACACTCTCTAAGCTAAGCACACTGTCTAAACTAACAAACACACTAGCTAGAAAGCAAAACCTAACCTAACTAAAATCTCCATACCCATCATTTAAGCATAGTACCTCTTTAGGTAAAGACCATTCCTGGGTTTACCCAAAGAGTCCCCGTCAAAGTCCACCAGCTCATAGGCCCCTTTGGCTAGCTTTCGCTTGACAATATAAGGCCCATGCCACATAGGGACGAATTTCCCAGCACCTAATTTATCGTTAGCTTGATCATATAACAAAACTAGGTCTCCTTCCGAAAAATTTCGCGGGGTCACGTTTCGATCATACTGAGCTTTCATACGTTTTGCGTGAGCCTCGATCGCCAATGCAGCATCACGTCGAGTCTCATCTAATTGAGCTAAGTATAATAAACGCTTCTCCTCTTCGGAAGTAGCTGGGAGTAATTCGATGGCCATCTGCAGTGACGAGATTTCACATTCAATGGGTAGCACAGCTTCCAAACCATAAACTAGTTGGAAAGGAGTGAATCCTGTTGATGTTTTCACTGAGGTTCGATATGCCCAAAGCGCTGAAAATAACATGTTGTGCCAATTCGACCGATGAATACCAATGATTCGTCGGATCATGATAACGAGAACTTTGTTGATGGACTCAACCAGACCATTGGCTTGTGGATAATAAGGAGTTGAGCTATCATGTCGCAAACCAAGCTGGCCTGTCAGTTCTGTCATCATGACATTTCGAAAATGGCGCCCATGGTCAGTGATTATCGCTTGTGGGACACCAAACCTAGCAATAATATGATTGAATACGAAAATCGCAGCTGTCTTGCCGTCTGCTTCGAATGTAGGCATCGCCTCGGCCCACTTAGTAAAATAATCAACCGCAAGGATGATATACGCATGCCCCCCGGCCGAGTGAGGGTTACAAGTAATAAAATCGATACCCCATTTAGCAAAAGGACCAACGGCAATTATAGGGTGGAGAGGAGCAGGTGGTGCGTGCATCTTTCGATCAAACAACTAACAGTTGTGGCATTTTCGGACCGCAGTAATACAGTCTTTAAACAAAGACGGCCAGAAATAGCCAGCGCGCAATATCTTTTGGGCGGTGGCATACCCAGACATATGACCGCCACACGCTCCAGAGTGACAGTCATTCAGAACCCTTTCAGCTTCTTCATGGATTAAACAACGTCGAAAAACCGAATCCACCCCACGACGATAAAGAGTATCTCCAATGATTTTGTATTGTTGGGATTGGAATCGAATTTTTCGACGTTCCGACCGTGAAATTTCAGGCCGAAAGGTTTGGGTCTGGAGATAGACGATTATATCCCCATACCACGGATCTAAAGTGTTGATAAGAAACAAAGAGTCGTCCGCAATGGGCTCCTCTGCCACAGTCTCTGTGTCAACACGCGGGAAATCACACATCAACTCTGCAAAGACTAAAGATTTCTTAGACTTGGATTTTTCAAACTCCAAGTCGAACTCCTGCAGGATAACGATCCATTTGGAGTACTTGCCCCCTAGCAGTTGTTTAGTCAAAATATAGATCATGGGGTTGCAATCGGAAATGACTGTAGTTTTGCGGAGTAGAATGTAGTGACGAAATCGCTGGACAGCTTGAACGGCTGCCAGTGCCAATTTCTCCACATGCGAATATTTTAGCTCAGTAGGGTTCAATGTCCGACTAAGATAATATATCACATGTTCCGTTTCGAATTCATCTTCCTGAACTAAGACCATCCCAATGGTGGAATGGGAAGCGGCGAGGTACAAGAGGTAATCCCGGTTGTAGTTGGGAGGATGCAGCAACGGTGCATGGGTCAACGCATGCTTGAGTGCATCAAAAGATCTCTGAGCTATCTCATCCCAATAGTATGGAACATTTTGCTTTAACAACCGGGTAAAACCCTTTGTAACTTCGGCGTAGTTAGGTATGAATCGACGTAAAAAGTTTGCTTTCCCCTGCAAACTTTGGAGTTGGCGAAGACTCAAAGGAGGAGGCAATTTGATGATAGCCTCTACTTTCGAGGGATCGACGCGAATACCGGCTTTTGAAACTACAAAACCTAGCAATCGTCCCACTTCGATACAGAAGACACATTTGTGTGGGTTCAACCGAATTCGATAATGCCTACACCTCATGAAGATTGCTCGTAGATGGACAAGGTGATCAGCTCGACGTAAAGAATGAGCAGGGAGATCATCGAGGTACGGTTGCACAATGTGCTTGATGTCATGAAACGCATAAGACATCGCCCTTTGAAAAGTTGCTCCGGCATTCTTCAGCCCAAAAGGTAATTTGCAGTAAGCAAATGTCCCCCATGGACAAATGAAAGCCGTTTTTGGTTGATCGGCAGGTAGAATATTGATTTGATTGTAGCCGGAAAAACCGTCCATAAAGGAAAATATTTCACTGCCAGCACAATCATCAATTATTTGATCGATATAGGGTGTTGGATAGTTGTCTTTTGGACAAGCACGATTAATATCCCTATAGTCGATACATATTCTTATTGTTCCCTGCTTTTTGTTAACTGGAACAATATTCGATACCCAATCCGTTAACACGATCGGATAAATGAAACCTGCTTTCAACAGCTTCTCTACTTCTGCTTTGATTGCAGCCGCTTTTCGTGGGTGTATCTGACGCAGACGTTGCCAGACGGGTTTAGCGTCCGGGTAAGTCTTGATTTCATGGACAAAAATTGAGGGATCGATTCCTGGCATCTCTTCGTATGACCAGGAAAACACGTCACGGAATTCTTGGAATAGGGCCTTGTATATTTGAATTTCATCGTCCGTACACGAGGCACCTATATGAATGTTCACATTGGTATTGTGTCCAGTGATTAGTATGTTGAGTCATGTTGGTGATAGGCTTGTTTTGGAGGAGTCTTATGGAGTCATTTTGCATCCACATGTATGGGATACTAATGATGAAATGTATTGATATGTCATGTATTTGAGTCATTGGTCCAAAGGAGATTAACATAGCATCCATGTATTTATTGATATATTCATGTAAAATGCTCATGGAGCCATGTACTTATGATGTACTATATTTTGGGTCATATGGTCATGTAATAATCATGTATGAGGTCTTATGTTGCTACTGAAACCATCTATTTATCATGTATATGTCACTTGAGTCATGGTTATGTCGAGTAACAGTCTATACGGTGCTTCTATATGTCAAAGGAAGCATTGTTTACAGCGGAAGCAACCATTTTAGCCCAAAAAATGGTATCTCTACAGTTTGGAGATGGCATGTGTTCAAGGGGAGCATTATTTGTTCCTATTTACCTTAGCCATACATTTTTGGCATTATGATCTGTTTGGAGGTGTTCATGTTATGCCTCATACTATGCTATGACAGTTGGGATTTTGGCCTCATGTGATGAGATGATTTTGTAGTTGTTTCTATGAAGTTATGGGGGATATTGTGTGTGGTTTCCTCATATGATGTTGTTATGTGGAGGTGTTGGTTGGTGCCTTATGTGCATATTATTGCATGTATTGATTCTACTCATAGTTTCTATTATGATGATGTTGCATATGATGATGCTTGTGGTTGCCTTATGTTGGCATGTTGTTGTTTGTTGTTAGTAGTTATTGGTTGGTATTCTGCTCTGGATGTTGATTGGATATATATGCTACTTGTTTCTTATATGGAGGCATGGATGATCTTTGATGCATTATATTTCAACCATGTAGAGATGTATTTCTCCAGCATGTACTTCAGTTTTTGTTTCCTATTGAAATGGAGTTTACCCTTTGCCATTGATGTCAAAAGGGGAGAGAATTTGGATGGATAAAGAGAAGCTTCAGTTTTGGAGAGTGTATGGAGATCAGCCTCACATGTTGTTTAGGTTGACATCAATTCCAAAGGGGGAGTTTGTTGGCATTGTAGTATTGGAATTGATGTCAACATGGTCATGATGCTTCTAGTTGAGTTGACATTGGGTTGATTGCATTGGCATTAACGTCAAAAGTATGATGTCACTCATGTTGGTTTGTGTTGGCATTTATGTTGATCAGATGATGGCATTGATGGAGCTTGATGGTAGAATGATGGTCTTAGAGGAGTTGGCATGTGCATTGAAAGACATGTAATGATCGTTTGTTTGATGTTGCAAGATAGTTGGATGGTGCTTATACAAGTAGAGGATGTTGCTACAGGTTGATCATACATATCTACATGTGATAGAGATGGTTCATGGCACACTAGTTGAGTTGTCAACTAGGTATTCATTAGGTCTTCATGTCTATGCCTATGAGAATGATTTATTGTAGTGATGTGATGGCTTGATGATGGTGCTACAGAGGTGTTTGCAGGTATGTTCATATGTGTTGCAGCTATGGAGATGATTGTTGGAGAGTGGAGGACTTGTTGGCACTCCTGCCAACCTTGTTTATTGGCCCTTGTAGGTAAACTTGGAAGTGACACTTGGGAAACATGATTGATCCACTTGCATATGTGCCAGAGGTTATGTTAGAGGTTTGGAGGCTTGCACAAGAGCTGGAGAAGATGACCCAATAAATGGCAGAGGTTTAGAGCTGAGGGGTTATGGTTTTCACCTATACTCTGCCCCAGTCACTCCCTTATAGGCTCATGAGAGCGACTGAAAATCCTAGTCGCACTGAGGCAGGCCTGTGAGAGCGAATAAAACTTCTTGTCGATTTTAGCTAGTTTCAAGCGTGTGGCTGATACATTTCATGGGATTTTCTCTGCATTCCTTGCATTGTTCAGAAGGAAATTGTCAAAGAAATTCATAGAGGCTTCTAGAATTAGTGAAAAAGGTCGCAAATGGTTTGAAAAGGTCCTATCATGATGTGAAAGCATTTAGTGCACAAGTTGTGGTGTTAGTGGATTGATTTGGTCCAATTTATGCACCTTTGATCCCAACCCCAATCTTAATTTCACCCTACATGTTTTATAATCTTTTCTTGTGAGCTTTTTGGTGGTTAATTATGAGTTGATGATGTATGTATGTGAGTGAAGGTATCAGAGAAGGAGATTATGCTTCAGACCTTGAGTAGAGCCTAGATGTTTCAGTATATGAGTGTTAGTGATTGAATAGTGAGTAGATATGAAGCATGATTCAAACACGAGATACCTAATGATTCCAAGAAGAGGTAGTGTTAAGAGACACCATTATATTACTTAAGCATAAGTTATCATATCTAAATACGTGACCAACATATAAAAGCACATTATTCATTTTTCATGTTAGACTTATCCATAGGGACATCCTTTTATGGCACCAAGGTGTAGCCCATTCCTTTTAGTGAGGAATATATGGTCCACATACCATAGCAAGAGTTCTTAATGGATTCCTTGAAATCTATCTCATTATGTTTATTGATCAACTATTGTAACTAACCCAACCAATAAGTCAAATACCTATTTGACTACTCAACTAACTACCTTAGTAGACTCTCAATAATTGACCAATTGTCTCCAAAAGATCTAAAGGTGTGATGAACGTGTTAGTGTCAGTATTTCCAGCCTTCCTCCAGTGATCAAATGTGCTCTTACAAAGTGATTTTGAAGTGTCAAGGTCAAATTTTGTCATTTCAGTGAGTCTTCAAGCAAAATTTGGTCACTAGGCATTAGGTCTAGGGTTTGCTTTCACTCTTCTCAAAGTTGTCCAAATGGCGGTCCATGTCATCATTCAGCTGAGTCTATCATCATTCATAGGGTTTTCATTATCATCTCAGTGTCTAATGAGTCTTTTTACAACTTATTCATGCTTCAGTTGCACCTAGGCAAGGTCATTTCCCTCTCCTAGGGTTTTGAAAGCTAATTTCTCTTGAATGGTCAAATCATCGGCAAAACTTGTATCCAGATGTTCATACACCTTCCCCTATCCTTAAAATACCCTATAAAATGCTTCCCATCCCTCAGATCCCCCAAATTCCTCATTTTCGCACAAACCCTAGTTTCTAGCTACAACTTGGCAATTTTCTAGGTTGGGTCTGTGTTTTGCCATTTTGGACCCCTTCCCCTCGCTCAATCTCTGATATTCCACTTTACCTTGCTTCCTAACATCCCTCCCCACTCCCAAAAATTTCCCCAAGAATTTAGAAGCCCCCTATCCCCTTCATTTCGCTTCATTTCGACAAAATTCCTTGTTTCACACATCGGAACAAGTTTCACTCAAATGATGTTTCAGAGCAATCAAAGATGAATTTTGGAAAAATGAGAGAGGTTTTTGTCTAAAACATGCCAAGGAAGAAAAAAACCCTTCAATTTTTACACAGGTGTCATGGTTTGAGAGAAATGTCAAGAATATCGTTGCCTCAGGAGAATCAAAGACACCTCTGAAGTGACCTTGGGAAAATCAAGTTTTCTCCTAGCTTGGTTTGCCAAATGATTTTCTTGATGGGTAAAATGATAACTAGACACAAAGAGATTTCCAATGAGCTATCATGAGCTCAATTTGGGGTTGAGGAAGGCATTCAAAAGTTGACTGCAACAGCACTCTTCCTTGAGGCAGCCTCATTTGGAACTTTTTGACCAGTCTTGGGATATTTGATTTTTGACAGGTCAAATGAAGTTCAAATTGAAAAATTCGAGTTGGGTTCGAAATTAGACTCAAAGACCTTTCCAACGAGCTATCCTGCACCTGATTCTGACACTGGTAAGGCCTCCAAAATCCTCCTGCAAAAGTGTGCGACCCGTCAGAGGCGCGCGACCCGTCAGGACACCTCTGCCAGTGCAAAAATTACACTGGCGCGACCCGTCAGGGGCGCGCGACCCGTTGGGGATTTCTCCACAGAAATTTGCCAGTAAACTTGCCAAGGAGCCACAAATTGCCAAATTTTGTAAGCACCACCACCACATCCTGAGATTGTTCACGAGGAGGAAGGACCATCACAGCAGCATGACATCCCCATCACTAGACATGTCAGCTCCTCACCTTTGGTTACTTATCAGAGAGGCCAGAGGGCCTTATTTGCAGCAGCTCGGCGAGTACTTTCTCCACAGCATGTGGAAGGGGTCTCGCCTTCATCATCAGCTCAGCGAGTGTTATCTCCACATCGGGTGGAAGGGGCCTCGCTTTCTTCACCAGCACAGGTAGCACAGAGGGGCAAGCAGCCCATGATCGAGGAGGAGATGACCGGTGATCCCGACATTGACATTATTGATCTTGATACCCGCTCTCCTACTTCGGAGCTTCATGAGGCTATTCAGCAAAAGGAGGCAGAGAACCGCTTGTTGCAGCAGAAGCTAGAGATAGCTCAGTGGACCATCACATATCTGGAGCAACGCAACAAACCGTTGGAGGATGAGAAAACTCTTGATGAGTTGTGGAGGATTCGTAGTGACCGCATCTTGAACCGAAGAAGGCCCGGTGATTTATTGCCAATTGAGCGGGAGACCATGCTTATCTGGGTCAATGCACACTTGGAGAGGCTGTTGGCTAAGGCCAACCAAGATAAAGAGTTGCTAAGAAACATGAAAAAACCATTATTGGGCACGGATGTACGTGTGCAAAGCAAAAATGAAGGTGCTTAAAAGGCGGTTGACCGGGGCACTAAAACGGAGAAAGAGGCCAAATCCCCTCCGTATCTTGGTTGAGGTTTCGCTCAAGGATCAAGGCACTAAATAGCCTAGCCACAGCACAAATCCCAAGAAATTTTGAGAATTTTGGGTGAATATTGGCATTTTTTGGCAATTTGCAGGTTTTTCCCATTAACGGGTCTCACCCCACGCGCGACCCTACATCATGGCAACTCAGTTTGGTGAAAACTCAGCATTTCTAGATTTTTCATGCAAAGTTACATATGCCCATGGATGGACTTGAGATTTTGTGCAGTTTTGGTCCCCCAAAAGGTCAAAAAACTACCAAAAAATGACTTTCTGGCCCTTTTTTGAGTTGCAGAAACCAGTCTTGGGAGAATTAAGTTTTGACAGGGCAAATGAACTCCAAATTCAGAAATTCTAGTTGGGTTCGAAAGTAGTCTCACAGACCTTTCCAACAAGCCCACTTTTGCTCAATTTGGCCACCTGAAAGTACCCCAAACAGAGCTCCAAAGGGGCGCGACCCGTTAGGCAGGGGGCGCGACCTGTCAGGCAGTTTTTTGCCAGATTGCACTGTACAACCCAGAAAACGCAGATTTGACTCAGTTTGACTTTTTGGGGTTGAAGATGATTATCTTTGATGTAATTTTTGTAACTCTAAGACACTTTTACTCTTGTTTAACACTTCTAGAAGATTCATTCATGTAATGGGTAAATATGTAATGTATGAATTGGTTTCCAAGTTTATAGAGGCAAGTTGTTTTGACTGCCTAGTTTTTAGTGCTTAGTTTAGAAGTGGTTGAAACAGCTCCTAGGATAGTGAGCTCGACCCCTAGAGGCAAGGGAAGAGGTTGGCTTGCCTATATTATGTATTTTCTTAGTCATTTTGAGGGGTTGGAAGGTTGGACTCTTGAGGGAGAAGCTATCATTGTATTATTTCACTTGTATCTCTGCAATTTTTGGCTAAGGAAGACCAGGGTTTTGCAGTCCTCTTTGGGATTCTTGTGGACTCATGTGTTGATGGTGTGTTTCTCAATGTACTTGTAAGCTTGTTATGTGACTCATTTCCTTTCTTTTACTTCTGCACATTAAACAAATGAAGTGTTAAAGTAAGAATTCATGCTTGCCATGCTCTGCTTTTAAATTTGTTTAATTTCAATGTTTTCTACTGTCTAAAGAGAATTCAAAGTGATTGTTTGCTCTCTTTAGCTCCTCACCTTTCATTCGTGACCATCCACTTTAGTTAAAGGCATCAACACTCTCCTACCTCGCCCCAAGGAACCCCCTGCAGAAACTGTGTCCAATCCCCGCACCCAAAATTGCCCTCTCCTCAATTTGCCACCAAAAACCCAAAAAAAAAACCCCAAATCAACCTTTTTTATCAGTTTACTAGCCTAATATCAGTGTTACCTTGTTGGTCATCTCATCCCATCAAAGATTTCACGAGATAGACCGGGGAGAGCCTTCTCCTGCCCCGTAGGGCTAGCTACGAGGCTAAATGATTTGATGTTGCCTTGAGGTTTACCTTTCTCAGCCTGAGGTGAAATTTCAAGCGCTAACATACTGGCGACCATACTGGGGAGAACAAATTAACCGTTTGCTCATTGATGTGTTTGTTTCATAAGTCTTAGACGGAGCCTGAAGTTATGCCAGGTAGCCTTTGAAATGCTTTTGCTTTGCATAAGCGGAAGTAGATAAACGCTGCTTCAGTCAATCTCCGTGAGCTTGTGAATACAACACTTCATTTGCATTTTATCCCAGTACATGTATCAAGTTCAGATCTGATTGTTGATAGTGGACAACGATCAGACACTTGAAAGGCTGAAATCATTCACTTGGTGACTCTAAATCAGTTTTGAGATCAGATCTAAAGACTCCACTGGAGGATGATCCCGACCAGCAGAAACATGAAAGGAGAATATGGCAAGATCAGGTACTCAAGTTGGAATTTCATCCAAGACATTTTGTTCTTTGTCATAGATTATTTCTTCTCTTTTCCCGAGAATGTCAAAACTTCTTTGCAAAGTATACTATGCTTGAGAAAAGATCCCAGGCCTGCAGTTGATTCTTTCCCTTTGAAGATTGTGAATACCAAAGATTTGCATGCCTTTGAGCTTGATCAAGATCCTTTTTCCGAATTTTGTGATGACCATCTTCAAATTGATGAGCCTCAAGAGACCAAGACTAATCCTATACCTTCTGTACGTACCCCTACACCTTGTAAAATTCCAGATCGGTATAAACCTCTTGTTTTACCTTCTTTTCTTCATCCTTTCCCCAAAAACTATGATCTATACTTGCCGATTTTTGATGGTGAAAGTAAGAATGTCAACGCTGAGCAACATGTTCAGAATTTTGAGAATTTTCTAGATCTTTTTGAAGTTGATGAAGAAGATGTCAGTATTAGGCTTTTTTCTCTTTCTTTGCAAGCCAAAGTGAAGAGTTGGTTCAAAGCCTTGCCTGATGCAAGAATTTCAGATTTCCAACAGTTTGTCAAAGTTTTTCTCGACAGGTGGATGATCGGGCATAACCTTCTCTTGATCGTAGAAGAGTATAACCAGCTGAAAAGATTGCCAGGGGAGACAGTACAACAGTTTTCAGCCAGATTTAACCAAGTTTATTATTCAATGCCAGTTGATATAAGGCCTACTACTAGATCTGCTCTCTTGCACTATCCGGGTGCCTTTGATCCGGATATGGAGTTTCAGCTGAGAGAAAGGGATATTGCAACACTTCACGAGATGCAAAACAGTGCAGTAAGTGTAGAAGCTCATCTGCTAATCCGAAGGGCAAGGTTGAAGGAAGAAGAGATGAAAAACATAGATCCAGAAAAATCAACATCTCTAGAGGTAAATCTTGCCATTTTGGTAAGTGCAGTGGAAAAGATGATGGACAAGATCAACACAAGAAATGCTTATGATGTTCAAGATCATGGCGTGTTGATTGAAGAAGAACAAGTTGCTCATTCAAAATATTTTGTTTATGATCCCAGTTGCCATAGTGATTGTTTTATAGATCATTGTGAAGAAGAGAGAGTTGTTGATATGATGTGTATGTTTGATGATGATTTGCCTCGGTTTGATGAGTATGATGATGATTATGTTCTCCAAACAAAAGCTAATCTTACAGACAAATCAGCAGCTAGTTTGTGGGAGGAAGAAGCTCATTTTCAGCAGTTTGAATACAATGTTCAGCCATCACATATCAGCTATGACAGTGACGAGGAAAGTGCAGCAAATTTTGAAGTAAGTGAAGGATCTTTGCCTTTTAGTTTTGATTCGTTTCAGTTCATCAGAGATAACTACCATGCAATCAGAAATCAAGTGTCAACAAGTTTTGATTTGGACCATCTTGAGAGCAATGAAAATTTTGTTCAAGACTTCTCATATTCAGAGTTGCAACCCCTGAAAGCCATTGATTGTCAAGATGCAGCTGAAGACTTGGAAGTGGACACACATGATTTAATGATTCAAGGTGACTCTGTACCATTTTGTTTTGAATCAATTCAGTTTTTGAAGGGTAGATTGCATAGTAAATCATTTAATGTTGAGGATGAGACAGATAACAAAATTCTTGAGCAGCCTGTAGCATCAGATTTGCAGCCACCAAATGAAATTGAAGGGCAGATTATAGATGAAGGTGTGGCAGCCGAAATACCTGATTTGATGATGCAGGAAGATTCTATACCCTTTTGTTTCGAAGCATTTCAATTTATAAGGCAGAATTCTCGTAAAATCTTTCAAGAACAAGATGAGCAGCATGTAGGCAATCATGTAATCACAATGGAACCAATAGAAATGGGATTGCAGCAGTCTTTTCAAGTTTTTCATGATCCAATAGCTGATGTTTTGGATGAGGTGTGTAGTCAAAATCTATCTCCATTGTCTATATGTGAGCTTGAAACGTGTATTGATACAAGCTTGATCCAGTAGTCAGTTTCTTTGTCATTTTCAGCAGAGGTCTCATCACAAGGCTCAGATCAAAGTTTGCATTCATGGTATGAGGAAAAGAGAAGTAATCCATTGGATGAACTAAGTTCCAGTGTGCTTGAATTTCAAGATCCTTATGCAGTGTTTTTGGAGGCGGATAGAGAATTCATATCATTCAATGGGTCTGTTTCTAAGTTGTCATGGGAGTTGCCTTTCAGTAGTTCTCTCTTGTTGTTCATAAGCAAGCACTTGTGGAGAATTCGAACAGCAGATGGGACACTTACTTGGTTACATTGGTTGTTTCATTTCACTTGACCAGGTGATGAATGAAACTGTTAGAGTAGGTTTTGATGAATAAGCTCCACTTTGAGCATCATTTTCAGTTGGTCGATTGTGTTTAAGTATCGAGTCAGTTTTTAGTTGAGTCATGAGTCCTTTATGAGTCAATTTTTAGTCTTGTTGTTAAGTTAGTTTGTGTCAGTTTTCAGTCATGCATTTCAGCTTGAGTTTATGACTCCATTTCCCAATGATTGAAAAGCGCTGATCTTCTCTCCCAGAGGTCTGAGGTTCTTGGTACCTCCAAGGAGCTACCATCCCCATTGGAGCCAATGTTAGTGTCAGTCTCTACAGCCTTCCTCCAGTGATCAAATGTGCTCTTACAAAGTGATTTTGAAGTGTCAAGGTCAAATTTTTTCATTTTAGTGAGTCTTCAAGCAAAATTTGGTCACTAGGCATTAGGTCTAGGGTTTGCTTTCACTCTTCTCAAAGTTGTCCAAATGTCGGTCCATGTCATCATTCAGCTGAGTCTATCATCCTTCATAGGGTTTTCATTATCATCTCAGTGTCTAATGAGTCTTTTTACAACTTATTCATGCTTCAGTTGCACCTAGGCAAGGTCATTTCCCTCTCCTAGGGTTTTGAAAGCTAATTTCTCTTGAATGGTCAAATCATCGGCAAAAATTGTATCCAGATGTTCATACACCTTCCCCTATCCTTAAAATACCCTATAAAATGCTTCCCATCCCTTAGATCCCCAAAATTCCTCATTTTCGCACAAACCCTAGTTTCTAGCTACAACCTGGCAATTTTCTAGGTTGGGCCTGTGTTTTGCCCTTTTGGACCCCTTCCCCTCGCTCAATCTCTGAGATTCCACTTTCCCTTGCTTCCTAACATCCCTCCCCACTCCCAAAAATTTCCCCAAGAATTTAGAAGCCCCCTATCCCCTTCATTTCGCTTCATTTCGACAAAATTCCTTGTTTCACACATCGGGACAAGTTTCACTCAAATGATGTTTCAGAGCAATAAAAGATGAATTTTGGAAAACTGAGAGAGGTTTTTGTCTAAAACATGCCAAGGAAAAAAAACATCCTTCACTTTTTACACAGGTGTCATGGTTTGAGAGAAATGTCAAGAATATCGTTGCCTCAGGAGAATCAAAGACACCTCTGTAGTGACCTTGGGAAAATCAAGTTTTCTCCTAGCTTGGTTGGCCAAATGATTTTCTTGATGGGTAAAATGATAACTAGATACAAAGATCATTCCAATGCGCTATCATGAGCTCAATTTTGGGTTGAGGAAGGCATTCAAAAGTTGACTGCAACAACACTCTTCCTTGAGGCAGCCTCATTTGGCACTTTTTGACCAGTCTTTGGAGATTTGATTTTTGACAGGTCAAATAAACTCCAAATTGAAAAATTCTAGTTGGGTTGGAAAGTAGACTCAAATACCTTTCGAACGAGCTATCCTGCACCTGATTCTGACACTGGGAAGGCCTCCAAAAGCCTCCTGCAAAAGTGAGCGACCCGTCAGAGGCGCGCGACCCGTCAGGACACCTCTGCCAGTGCAAAAATTACACTGGCGCGACCCGTCAGAGGCGCGCGACCCGTCAGGACACCTCTGCCAGTGAAAAAATTACACTGGCGCGACCCGTTGGGGATTTCTCCACAGAAATTTGCCAGTAAACTTGCCAAGGAGCCACAAATTTCCAAATTTTGTAAGCACCACCACCACATCCTGAGATTGTTCACGAGGAGGAAGGACCATCACAGCAGCATGACATCCCCGTCACTAGACATGTCAGCTCCTCACCTTTGGTTACTTATCAGAGAGGCCAGAGGGCCTTATTTGCAGCAGCTCGGCGAGTACTTTCTCCACAGCATGTGGAAGGGGTCTCGCCTTCATCATCAGCTCAGCGAGTGTTATCTCCACATCGGGTGGAAGGGGCCTCGCTTTCTTCACCAGCACAGGTAGCACAGAGGGGCAAGCAGCCCATGATCGAGGAGGAGATGACCGGTGATCCCGACATTGACATTATTGATCTTGATACCCGCTCTCCTACTTCGGAGCTTCATGAGGCTATTCAGCAAAAGGAGGCAGAGAACCGCTTGTTGCAGCAGAAGCTAGAGATAGCTCAGTGGACCATCACATATCTGGAGCAGCGCAACAAACAGTTGGAGGATGAGAAAACTCTTGATGAGTTGTGGAGGATTCGTAGTGACCGCATCTTGAACCGAAGAAGGCCCGGTGATTTAGTGCCAATTGAGCGGGAGACCATGCTTATCTGGGTCAATGCACACTTGGAGAGGCTGTTGGCTAAGGCCAACCAAGATAAAGAGTTGCTAAGAAACATGAAAAAACCATTATTGGGCACGGATGTACATGTGCAAAGCAAAAATGAAGGTGCTTAAAAGGCGGTTGACCGAGGTACTAAAACAGAGAAAGAGGCCAAATCCCCTCTGTATCTTGGTTGAGGTTTCGCTCAAGGATCAAGGCACTAAATAGCCTAGCCACAGCACAAATCCCAAGAAATTTTGAGAATTTTGGGTGAATTTTGGCATTTTTTGGCAGTTTGCAAGTTTTTCCCATTAACGGGTCTCACCCCGCGCGCGACCCTACATCATGGCAACTCAGTTTGGTAAAAACTCAGCATTTCTAGATTTTTCATGCAAAGTTACATATGCCCATGGATGGACTTGAGATTTTGTGCAGTTTTGGTCCCCCAAAAGGTCAAAAAACTACCAAAAAATGACTTTCTGGCCCTTTTTTGAGTTGCAGAAACCAGTCTTGGGAGAATTAAGTTTTGACAGGGCAAATGAACTCCAAATTCAAAAATTCCAGTTCGGTTGAAAAGTAGACTCACAGACCTTTCCAACAAGCCCACTTTTGCTCAATTTGGCCACCTACAAGTACCCCAAACAGAGCTCCAAAGGGGCACGACCCGTCAGGCAGGGGGGCGCAACCTGTCAGGCAGTTTTTTGCCAGATTGCACTGTACAGCCCAGAAAACGCATATTTGACTCAGTTTGACTTTTTGGGGTTGAAGATGATTATCTTTGATGTAATTTTTGTAACTCTAAGACACTTTTACTCTTGTTTAACACTTCTAGAAGATTCATTCATGTAATGGGTAAATATGTAATGTATGAATTGGTTTCCAAGTTTATAGAGGCAAGTTGTTTTGACTGCCTAGTTTTTAGTGCTTAGTTTAGAAGTGGTTGAAACAGCTCCTAGGATAGTGAGCTCGACCCCTAGAGGCAAGGGAAGAGGTTGGCTTGCCTATATTATGTATTTTCTTAGTCATTTTGATGGGTTGGAAGGTTGGACTCTTGAGGGAGAAGCTATCATTGTATTATTTCACTTGTATCTCTGCAATTTTTGGATAAGGAAGACCAGGGTTTTGCAGTCCTCTTTGGGATTCTTGTGGACTCATGTGTTGATGGTGTGTTTCTCAATGTACTTGTAAGCTTGTTATGTGACTCATTTCCTTTCTTTTACTTCTGCACATTAAACAAATGAAGTGTTAAAGTAAGAATTCATGCTTGCCATGCTCTGCTTTTAAATTTGTTTAATTTCAATGTTTTCTACTGTCTAAAGAGAATTCAAAGTGATTGTTTGCTCTCTTTAGCTCCTCACCTTTCATTCGTGACCATCAACTTCAGTTAAAGGCATCAACACTGTCTCCTACCTCGCCCCAAGGAACCCCCTGCAGAAACTGTGTCCAATCCCCGCACCCAAAATTGCCCTCTCCTCAATTTGCCACCAAAAACCCAAAAAAAAAACCCCAAATCAACCTTTTTTATCAGTTTACTAGCCTAATATCAGTGTTACCTTGTTGGTCATCTCATCCCATCAAAGATTTCACGAGATAGACCGGGGAGAGCCTTCTCCTGCCCCGTAGGGCTAGCTACGAGGCTAAATGATTTGATGTTGCCTTGAGGTTTACCTTTCTCAGCCTAAGGTGAAATTTCAAGCGCTAACATACTGGCGACCATATTGGGGAGAACAAATTAACCGTTTGCTCATTGATGTGTTTGTTTCATAAGTCTTAAACGGAGCCTGAAGTTATGCCAGGTAGCCTTCGAAACACTTTTGCTTTGCATAAGCGGAAGTAGATAAACGCTGCTTCAGTCAATCTCCGTGAGCTTGTGAATACAACACTTCATTTGCATTTTATCCCAGTACATGTATCAAGTTCAGATCTGATTGTTGATAGTGGACAACGATCAGACACTTGAAAGGCTGAAATCATTCACTTGGCGACTCTAAATCAGTTTTGAGATCAGATCTAAAGACTCCACTGGAGGATGATCCCGACCAGCAGAAACATGAAAGGAGAATATGGCAAGATCAGGTACTCAAGTTGGAATTTCATCCAAGACATTTTGTTCTTTGTCATAAATTATTTCTTCTCTTTTCCCGAGAATGTCAAAACTTCTTTGCAAAGTATACTATGCTTGAGAAAAGATCCCAGGCCTGCAGTTGATTCTTTCCCTTTGAAGATTGTGAATACCAAAGATTTGCATGCCTTTGAGCTTGATCAAGATCCTTTTTCCGAATTTTGTGATGACCATCTTCAAATTGATGAGCCTCAAGAGACCAAGACTGATCCTATACCTTCTGTACATACCCCTACACCTTGTAAAATTCCAGATCGGTATAAACCTCTTGTTTTACCTTCTTTTCTTCATCCTTTCCCCAAAAACTATGATCTATACTTGCCGATGTTTGATGGTGAAAGTAAGAATGTCAACGCTGAGCAACATGTCCAGAATTTTGAGAATTTTCTAGATCTTTTTGAAGTTGATGAAGAAGATGTCAGTATTAGGCTTTTTGCTCTTTCTTTGCAAGCCAAAGTGAAGAGTTGGTTCAAAGCCTTGCCTGATGCAAGAATTTCAGATTTCCAACAGTTTGTCAAAGTTTTTCTCGACAGGTGGATGATCAGGCAGAACCTTCTCTTGATCATAGAAGAGTATAACCAGCTGAAAAGATTGCCAAGGGAGACAGTACAACAGTTTTCAGCCAGATTTAACCAAGTTTATTATTCAATGCCAGTTGATATAAGGCCTACTACTAGATCTGCTCTCTTGCACTATCCGGGTGCCTTTGATCCAGAGATGGAGTTTCAGCTGAGAGAAAGGGATATTGCAACACTTCACGAGATGCAAAACAGTGCAGTAAGTGTAGAAGCTCATCTGCTGATCCGAAGGGCAAGGTTGAAGGAAGAAGAGATGAAAAACATAGATCCAGAAAAATCAACATCTCTAGAGGTAAAGCTTGCCATTTTGGTAAGTGCAGTGGAAAAGATGATGGACAAGATCAACACAAGAAATGCTTATGATGTTCAAGATCATGGCGTGCTGATTGAAGAAGAACAAGTTGCTCATTCAAAATATTTTGTTTATGATCCCAGTTGCCATAGTGATTGTTTTATAGATCATTGTGAAGAAGAGAGAGCTGTTGATATGATGTGTATGTTTGATGATGATTTGCCTCGGTTTGATGAGTATGATGATGATTATGTTCTCCAAACAAAAGCTAATCTTACAGACAAATCAGCAGCTAATTTGTGGGAGGAAGAAGCTCATTTTCAGCAGTTTGAATACAATGTTCAACCATCACATATCAGCTATGACAGTGACGAGGAAAGTGCAGCAAATTTTGAAGTAAGTGAAGGATCTTTGCCTTTTAGTTTTGATTCGTTTCAGTTCATCAGAGATAACTACCATGCAATCAGAAATCAAGTGTCAACAAGTTTTGATTTGGACCATCTTGAGAGCAATGAAAATTTTGTTCAAGACTTCTCATATTCAGAGTTGCAACCCCCGAAAGCCATTGATTGTCAAGATGCAGCTGAAGACTTGGAAGTGGACACACATGATTTAATGATTCAAGGTGACTCTGTACCATTTTGTTTTGAATTGATTCAGTTTTTGAAGGGTAGATTGCATAGTAAATCATTTAATGTTGAGGATGAGACAGATAACAAAATTCTTGAGCAGCCTATAGCATCAGATTTGCAGCCACCAAATGAAATTGAAGGGCAGATTATAGATGAAGGTGTGGCAGCCGAAATACCTGATTTGATGATGCAGGAAGATTCTATACCCTTTTGTTTCGAAGCATTTCAGTTTATAAGGCAAAATTCTCGTAAAATCTCTCAAGAACAAGATGAGCAGCATGTAGGCAATCATGTAATCACAATGGAACCAATAGAAATGGGATTGCAGCAGTCTTTTCAAGTTTTTCATGATCCAATAGCTGATGTTTTGGATGAGGTGTGTAGTCAAAATCTATCTCCATTGTCTATATGTGAGCTTGAAACGTGTATTGATACAAGCTTGATCCAACAGTCAGTTTCTTTGTCATTTTCAGCAGAGGTCTCATCACAAGGCTCAGATCAAAGTTTGCATTCATGGTATGAGGAAAAGAGAAGTAATCCATTGGATGAGCTAAGTTCCAGTGTGCTTGAATTTCAAGATCCTTATGCAGTGTTTTTGGAGGCGGATAGAGAATTCATATCATTCAATGGGTCTGTTTCTAAGTTGTCATGGGAGTTGCCTTTCAGTAGTTCTCTCTTGTTGTTCATAAGCAAGCACTTGTGGAGAATTCGAACAACAGATGGGACACTTACTTGGTTACATTGGTTGTTTCATTTCACTTGACCAGGTGATGAATGAAACTGTTAGAGTAGGTTTTGATGAATAAGCTCCACTTTGAGCATCATTTTCAGTTGGTCGATTGTGTTTAAGTATCGAGTCAGTTTTTAGTTGAGTCATGAGTCCTTTATGAGTCAATTTTTAGTCATGTTGTTAAGTTAGTTTGTGTCAGTTTTCAGTCATGCATTTCAGCTTGAGTTTATGACTCCATTTCCCAATGATTGAAAAGCTGATCTTCTCTCCCAGAGGTCTGAGGTTCTTGGTACCTCCAAGGAGCTACCATCCCCATTGGAGCCAATGTTAGTGTCAGTCTTTCCAGCCTTCCTCCAGTGATCAAATGTGCTCTTACAAAGTGATTTTGAAGTGTCAAGGTCAAATTTTTTCATTTCAGTGAGTCTTCAAGCAAAATTTGGTCACTAGGCATTAGGTCTAGGGTTTGCTTTCACTCTTCTCAAAGTTGTCCAAATGTCGGTCCATGTCATCATTCAGCTAATTCTATCATCATTCATAGGGTTTTCATTATCATCTCAGTGTCTAATGAGTCTTTTTACAACTTATTCATGCTTTAGTTGCACCTAGGCAAGGTCATTTCCCTCTCCTAGGGTTTTGAAAGCTAATTTCTCTTGAATGGTCAAATCATCGGCAAAAATTGTATCCAGATGTTCATACACCTTCCCCTATCCTTAAAATACCCTATCAAATGCTTCCCATCCCTTAGATCCCCCAAATTCCTCATTTTCGCACAAACCCTAGTTTCTAGCTACAACCTGGCAATTTTCTAGGTTGGGCCTGTGTTTTGCCCTTTTGGACCCCTTCCCCTCGCTCAATCTCTGCGATTCCACTTTCCCTTGCTTCCTAACATCCCTCCCCACTCCCAAAAATTTCCCCAAGAATTTAGAAGCCCCCTATCCCCTTAATTTCGCTTCATTTCGACAAAATTCCTTGTTTCACACATCGGGACAAGTTTCACTCAAATGATGTTTCAGAGCAATCAAAGATGAATTTTGGAAACCTGAGAGAGGTTTTTGTCTAAAACATGCCAAGGAAGAAAAACGTCCTTCACTTTTTACACAGGTGTCATGGTTTGAGAGAAATGTCAAGAATATCGTTGCCTCAGGAGAATCAAAGACACCTCTGAAGTGACCTTGGGAAAATCAAGTTTTCTCCTCGCTTGGTTGGCCAAATGATTTGCTTGATGGGTAAAATGATAACTAGACACAAAGAGATTTCCAATGAGCTATCATGAGCTCAATTTGGGGTTGAGGAAGGCATTCAAAAGTTGACTGCAACAGCACTCTTCCTTGAGGCAGCCTCATTTGGCACTTTTTGACCAGTCTTGGGAGATTTGATTTTTGACAGGCAAATGAACTCCAAATTGAAAAATTCTAGTTGGGTTGGAAAGTAGACTCAAATACCGTTCGAACGAGCTATCCTGCACCTGATTCTGACACTGGGAAGGCCTCCAAAAGCCTCCTGCAAAAGTGCGCGACCTGTGAGAGGCGCGCGACCCGTCAGAGGCGCGCGACCCGTCAGGACACCTCTGCCAGTGCAAAAATTACACTGGCGCGACCCGTCAGGGGCGCGCGACCCATTGGGGATTTCTCCACAGAAATTTGCCAATAAACTTGCCAAGGAGCCACAAATTTCCAAATTTTGTAAGCACCACCACCACATCCTGAGATTGTTCACGAGGAGGAAGGACCATCACAGCAGCATGACATCCCCGTCACTAGACATGTCAGCTCCTCACCTTTGGTTACTTATCATAGAGGCTAGAGGGCCTTATTTGCAGCAGCTCGGCGAGTACTTTCTCCACAGCATGTGGAATGGGTCTCACCTTCATCATGAGCTCAGCGAGGGTTATCTCCACATCGGGTGGAAGGGGCCTCGCTTTCTTCACCAGCACAGGTAGCACAGAGGGGCAAGCAGCCCATGATCGAAGAGGAGATGACCGGTGATCCCGACATTGACATTATTGATCTTGATACCCGCTCTCCTACTTCGGAGCTTCATGAGGCTATTCAGCAAAAGGAGGCAGAGAACCGCTTGTTGCAGCAGAAGCTAGAGATAGCTCAGTGGACCATCACATATCTGGAGCAGCGCAACAAACAGTTGGAGGATGAGAAAACTCTTGATGAGTTGTGGAGGATTCGTAGTGACCGCATCTTGAACCGAAGAAGGCCCGTTGATTTAGTGCCAATTGAGCGGGAGACCATGCTTATCTGGGTCAATGCACACTTGGAGAGGTTGTTGGCTAAGGCCAACAGAGATAAAAAGTTGCTAAGAAACATGAAAAAACCATTATTGGGCACGGATGTACATTTGCAAAGCAAAAATGAAGGTGCTTAAAAGGCGGTTGACCGAGGCACTAAAACGGAGAAAGAGGCCAAATCCCCTCCGTATCTTGGTTGAGGTTTCGCTCAAGGATCAAGGCACTAAATAGCCTAGCCACAGCACAAATCCCAAGAAATTTTGAGAATTTTGGGTGAATTTTGGCATTTTTTGGCAATTTGCAGGTTTTTCCCATTAACGGGTCTCACCCCGCGCGCGACCCTACATCATGGCAACTCAGTTTGGTAAAAACTCAGCATTTCTAGATTTTTCATGCAAAGTTACATATGCCCATGGATGGACTTGAGATTTTGTGCAGTTTTGGTCCCCCAAAAGGTCAAAAAACTACCAAAAAATGACTTTCTGGCCCTTTTTTGAGTTGCAGAAACCAGTCTTGGGAGAATTAAGTTTTGACAGGGCAAATGAACTCCAAATTCAGAAATTCTAGTTGGGTTGGAAAGTAGTCTCACAGACCTTTCCAACAAGCCCACTTTTGCTCAATTTGGCCACCTACAAGTACCCCAAACAGAGCTCCAAAGGGGCGCGACCCGTCAGGCAGGGGGCGCGACCTGTCAGACAGTTTTTTGCCAGATTGCACTGTACAACCCAGAAAACGCAGATTTGACTCAGTTTGACTTTTTGGGGTTGAAGATGATTATCTTTGATGTAATTTTTGTAACTCTAAGACACTTTTACTCTTGTTTAACACTTCTAGAAGATTCATTCATGTAATGGGTAAATATGTAATGTATGAATTGGTTTCCAAGTTTATAGAGGCAAGTTGTTTTGACTGCCTAGTTTTTAGTGCTTAGTTTAGAAGTGGTTGAAACAGCTCCTAGGATAGTGAGCTCGACCCCTAGAGGCAAGGGAAGAGGTTGGCTTGCCTATATTATGTATTTTCTTAGTCATTTTGAGGGTTGGAAGGTTGGACTCTTGAGGGAGAAGCTATCATTGTATTATTTCACTTGTATCTCTGCAATTTTTGGCTAAGGAAGACCAGGGTTTTGCAGTCCTCTTTGGGATTCTTGTGGACTCATGTGTTGATGGTGTGTTTCTCAATGTACTTGTAAGCTTGTTATGTGACTCATTTCCTTTCTTTTACTTCTGCACATTAAACAAATGAAGTGTTAAAGTAAGAATTCATGCTTGCCATGCTCTGCTTTTAAATTTGTTTAATTTCAATCTTTTCTACTGTCTAAAGAGAATTCAAAGTGATTGTTTGCTCTCTTTAGCTCCTCACCTTTCATTCCTGACCATCCACTTCAGTTAAAGGCATCAACACTGTCTCCTACCTCGCCCCAAGGAACCCCCTGCAGAAACTGTGTCCAATCCCCGCACCCAAAATTGCCCTCTCCTCAATTTGCCACCAAGAACCCAAAAAAAAAAAACCCAAATCAACCTTTTTTATCAGTTTACTAGCCTAATATCAGTGTTACCTTGTTGGTCATCTCATCCCATCAAAGATTTCACGAGATAGACCGGAGGGAGCCTTCTCCTGCCCCGTAGGGCTAGCTACGAGGCTAAATGGTTTGATGTTGCCTTGAGGTTTACCTTTCTCAGCCTGAGGTCAAATTTCAAGCGTTAACAGAACGTACATAGCCTATTGTTCCAACAATATTGTGATAAGGTTTTTTGACATATAACACCATTTTTTATTGGTAGTTTGTGACAATAGGAATAATTAATTTCCCCATTTCATGCATTGTAACCATTTTTATTATAGATCTCAACTAACTACAATTTTAATCAATTATATGGTGCAGATTTGTAGTGAATATCCTAAAGAGTATGTCATTTGATATTGCACCACCATTTCTATGGAGGGGGGATAAATGGTTAATGTAGAAATTCCATTACTATTTATGTGGACAAATATATTGGAAATATATGAGTGGTTTATGTTTTTAATGTCACACAACAATTAGAGTGATTCCAAGTCATATTTGAACCTATATCCCTCTAATTGGAGACTATATTTTGAAATATCAAAAGTGTCTGATGATCCTCACTCATTGATCATTCAAGAACCAACAATTCCTCAATAATTTAGAGTTAGTTTAAATGTTGCAGTAATAATTCCAATAAGTGTTGCACATAATGTTTTCATTGATTACAACAAGTGTCATTGATGTCAAAGGGGATGCCTAAGGAAGTAGCAGCATCATTCATGGATCAAAGAAAGTAGTATGATAGTTGCATATCCTACATTATCTCTCATTAATATATGGATGGTATGGTTGGAGAGTCATCTCCAAGACCTTTCCAACGACATATCACACTATTAAAAAATCCTCCCCGATGAGAAGTTATGGACATTTGAAGATAAGCATTAGTGAAGGACCTAAACCATGGGGAAAAACCCACAATCACCAAAATTTTTAAATAGTGTGTGTCTTCTAGGTGGGTCTATGGGTCAAGGACCTAATCTACGACAGATAGCAGCCCAATTTGCATGAAATTTAATAGCATTAAAGTTCGAGCACATTTGCTTAGATTGGATGGATCTGAAGGCTAGATGAGATATTGAACAACAAATGACTTATCAACTTGTCCAAAGTTTAACCAGGGTCATTCATCTACGTTGGGCCTCGGTTTTGATGAATTTTACACACCTTTTTTACCTTCGATCACATATATTTTTACCTAGTTTTTATAGGCATTATCACTATTGTGTACATTCTTGGGATAATTATCTTAGATTGAAGAATGATAAGGTAATTGTTTATTATTTAACATATTCCATTTGTTTCAATAATATTTACATCAAAATTTTATTAATTATGGTTTTTGTGTTATTTTAATTTCTCCTATGTTCTCAAGAAGGCACACGAAACTCTGGTTAAATACTTGGTCAAACTGCTTCTATATACATACATCAACAATTGATTGTTAAGTGCACCAAATTTTTGGCATGTTCTTGCATCAGCAATATAGTTCCTACACCTATTTATAGTTTGACATATTGGCACACTTCCGGAAGAAAATAGAGAACATGGTTTTTCCCACAGTGATGATTTCATGCTCCTACATGAATCAAAACACACCCAGGTCACACATGTGGATCTCTAGTGTTAATTTATCTTAGGGATACATTGTTCTATGATGAAGATAATTGCATTTATGAACTTTTGATCAAATTCACATTACTTTTTTTCCATGTAGCATTCACCTTTATCATATCATCATTAGAAATTATGTAGAGATAACAATAAACATCAATAATTCAGTGGAAAAATAAAGAGCGGTAGAATAAAATCATACACAATAGAGACAATGGGATTTAGGTCAAAGACTGAGGAAAAACCCCGAAAATCCAACCAAATTATTCTTCTATTAGATATTCATCAATTCTTCAGCTAAGATACAAAGTACATTGAGACACATCAAACATATTAGGCCACATAGGGCCAACCAGGGATCATACATGATCCTCATATGTCAAACTACATCAATCCAATTATATTACTTCCTCGTTAGCTACCATACATCCACGACATTGTCATGCATTATTGTCATCACTACCATCTCACTACTATAAAAGTCACTACTATGTCCTTCTATTTCAAGAACAATCAGAGATGTTGCCCTGTCATCCATTAGGGTTATTGCCATATACTTGATTATTGTAGGGACACAATTATACCAGAATATCACTAACTTATCGAAAACATTTTGATGATTCTAGTTACTATAATATAGATATACATCAGAGTCTCACAGTCATTTAAATTACTATCTCATGTCAAAGGAAATTACACAAAGTATGGTGTTAATTGAAATTTCCATAGACCATTGAAGCGAGCCTTACCCTGGAGACATTATGAACCAGTGATATGAGCCATACAATCATTACATGCCACATAGAATGTGATCTTCATGAAAGTGAACCACAATAGAAGATATGCAAACCATAACTAATATGTGCCATCAAGATATTCTATGAGCCATTATAAAGAACGATGCATAGATATACAATGTACAGTGATACAATGTACTGAACCATATTTGTGACGATACATAGAGTATATAGAGATTCTTAAAGTATACATACGATGCTACAAGAATGGATGTGAACCATGATCAGTATCTGAGCCATAAAATCGACCCATGTGTGCTACATGAATGACAATGCAAGTCATTGTGTAATGAGAAGATGCCACTGTGAGATGTGATGCCTTTGAGTATTGCAATGATGCCACTGTGTGATGTGCTTCCTTTATGCAGTGTGATGATGCCACTCTCTGATATAATCCCTTTATTTAGTGTGACGATTTCACTCTGTGATACAATCCCTCTATGCAATGCGATGATGCCACTTTGGATATGATCCCTTTATGGAGTGCGTAGTGTTACCTCATAGAGACATGAGCGATGTATAATACAAGCCAAAGTAAATCGAACCACAAATATGATTACAAAGAGATATGTATAGTTGAGTGAGCCTCCAATATGAACATAGAATGTAATCCTAGAAATGCAATCCCAGAAATGTGATTCCACAGAACTATAATTGAACCTTAAAGATATAATAGATATGTGAGATCTTGTGAATATAATGAGCCATACAATATTCTTATATATTCATTCAGTGGTGGAATTGATCCTTTAATAGTGGATCTGACTTAGGGTTTAGTAGGGAAATACTTAAATTTGAATTTAGCTCAAAATAATATTTTATTTCTCTTTAATAATTGCTTGCCCAAATTAAATTTTTCATGCCCACACATTAATAAATAGAATTTACCTTTGACCAATTTGAATTATTATTTGGGTTTTTTGATGGGGTAGATGGGTTCCAATGGAAAATTCATCCCGAAGCTACCCAAATTTTAACATTGCCTCTCAGCTAGGGACAAATTTCCATCTGCATTATAAGTCTCATCTTGGATGTACAAGACTCCTGCCTCATGTATCATCTCATCTCATCTCATAAAAGAAGAATAATCCACAATCGAAGATAGGGGAGATCTATTAGATCCTACAAACCCTATAAGTCTCTAGGTTAGGTTCCTTGACCTTCATCTCTGCTACATCAACAAGATAACCATCTTATCATATCTCGTCTCAACTTGTCTCTCCTTTTATTATCAGCTTAATAATGATTTCTTTATCTAAAGAAGAAGAATCATCATAGGGGAGCTCCAGTTATCACCCTATATCTACGAACAACGGGGGAGATTAATCTACCACCCTATATATTTTATCGATAATAGGCAGGATACCACTTACTGTGAAGGTAAGGATCACTGTCTATCCTATTTTCCATTGATCTTCCCATCTTGACCCTTAAGAGTCATAGGTAGAACACTTGCATCCCATCACTTGATCAAGATACCACTTACCATAAATGGTAAGGATCACAGTCTATCTCAAGTCTTCTCAACCCATTAGCCAGACAGGGAGGAACAATCCCAACAAGCCCATATTATGGGTAGGATGCCAACTGGGGTATACTTTTTCATGATCAATGAGTGACAATAGGAAAGATATGACTTACCGTGGAAGGCAAGGATCATAGACTATCCTATATTTAGATAATGGGTGGGATATCACTTACCGTGAAGGTAAGGATCACATAATATCCTATTGTCCATAATTCCTTCAACGACAAGATATCTCTGGCTCAATTCCTCTCCCTATGAGCTCAAACAAGGGGTAAGACCATAACTTAGTGTCCTCGGTCAGATCGGACCCTTACTTAGGAGGGTCACATCCATTAGTCCAAGCTACTCTCTGAAGACCAATAACTTCCCTTTCAGAAAATCCTTGGTAAGAATGTATGTTATCTTCTCATCTACGGAAACCTCACTGCTTCAATTCCACAATAAATCAATTTTTGAGCCTCACTGCTCCCTCTGCACCATATCTCTAATCTCAAAATGCTTATACCAATCATAAAACATAAGATTCTCTAAAAGTTGGATCCCACTCATATTACTAAAGTATATCACATTCATTTCTAACACATGCTCAAACAGATCTCTAATTAGCTTTCCAAATTACACTACCTCACAGCTAGCCTTACTAGAAACAATTTTCCCTGCCTCAGCCATACGCAAATATTTTGTTTCCGACTCATCCAATAAATCATGGTAGATCCCAAGCTAAAACAAAATCCCAATGTGCTCTTCCTATCAACAACATTTCCAGACTAAGTCAACATCGATGTATTCATCAAGTTTCTAGCAGTGTGTCTCAGTCCATGATTAATAATTTCAAGTAAATAACTAACCACCTATTTAGCAGCAACCTAATATACATGACCAAACTCTATCTATCTCATATTATATAATGCAAAGAAACGATCCATTTGACTATCATCTTATCATGGGATTTACCAAAACTTGAATTCCAAGTCTCATACTTCCATAGTCAAGGAAGGTCTCATCATATCTCTGACGGGTTTTGACTCGAGGTTAGAGGTCAATTCCCTTTAACACTAGATGATGAGATGATCTACTTCGACCAAAAAATAAGTCAATATATAAAACCAAAAACACATGCATACCTTCAATATCCTTGAAGTGAGGTAGGATCCACATCGTTGTTTCCAGCTGCAAAAAAGGATTTCTATCAAACCACTTTATCTAAGCCTTGAGGCTTGCTTGAGACTAAAGTCATCGATTCATAGGGAATCCACACTTTATTGTCATATTTTCATCATTGACATGTCATATTACTACTCATATATGGAACTTCCAATATTCTTCTTTATCTGGGATAATTCTCAAAGCACCATCCTTACTTATGCTTATTTTGCCTAGGTGGCATCCATCATTGTAGCTCCCTCTATCATAGAAGCTTTACCATTCATCACCAACTCTTTCTTTACATGTCACTCCAAGGTTTGAGGTCTTATTCAACTTCTTACGCTACTCTGATCAAGAGGCTACTTTACTTCTTCCTCAATGCTACCATATATAGATTTGGTCCTTACATCTGATTGAATTACCTGTTGATCCCAGAACAAGAACAAAAGTAATATCAACAAGAGAAATAATATGTATAGAATACCTAATGGAGAGGCGAGACTTTGAGGAGACCATTCCTCCTTTTCAAAAGACTCCATCAATTTCACTTTGAACTAATTCCTATTATCTTCAGCTGCATGCTTCATCTGGGAGGCACTATTATCTTTCTTTTCTAGATGTGAGAGGGGATCCTTCAATCTCCTACAACAACTCCCTCTTGGACTTATATCTTCCTACTTTCTTCTTTATTTTGGAATACTTCATGAAGGACCTACTTCCTAGGTCACCACTTCATTCAAGAAGTCAAGGAAGGAAGCATGTGTTAGCCAAGCTCTTTCACAAGAAGAGTAAACAATAATCTAGGGAGATGAAATCAGTGAAAATTTTAAGAACCCCCCCTAAATCTATAAATATAATAAATGGGCGAATCTCCATGGTATATAGGAAAAATGGAAGGCGATTTTATCAATAATATAATATGTATACATAATTTTTTAGCGAATCTCTCACCAGGCATGGCGAATATTTTACTCAATTATAAAATCTTGTAAGATCTTGGCGAGTCTTTCACTAAATAATAAAACTTTGTAAAGTCCTAGTGAATCTTACCATAGGCTACATGCTGGTTTAATTCCCCCATTTAAATAGGCTACATTCCAGGTGAATACCATGGGTCAATACCATGTGCCATTTTGGTGAATACCATGGGTCAATACCATGTGCCATTTTTATTTTTATTAATTCTAATATTAGGGTTAATAATGGTTTTTTGCATGGTATTAATAACAATCTAGTCCATGGTATTTGTCCCATAGTATTTTGGCCATAGGTTTCACCTAAATATAACCCATTTTTTGACTGTTCGTAAATATAAGGTGACTTATGGAGTAAATATAAAAAAATGTTTTATTTGTTTACCATAACTCTCGTTTATTTATATTTTTATTAATTTACCATACCTCTTTTACAAATATGGTATTTGGCCCATAGGATTCACTTAAATAAAATCTCTTTCTTGAGCCTTCATAAATAAAACGAGGGTTATGGACTAAATATAAAAAGAGGTTTTATTTATTTACGATACGTCTAGTTTATTTATATTTTTATTTATTTACCATACCGTTTGAGTAAGTATAAAAAGATGTTTTATTTATTTACCATACCTCCACTTTACTTATATTTTTATTTGTTTACACCGTTACATGTATATAAGGTGACTTATGGAGTAAATATAAAAATTGTTTTATTTATTTACCATACCTCTCATTTATTTATATTTTTATTAATTTACCATACCTCTTTTATAAATATGGTATTTGGCCCATAGGATTCACTTAAATAAAACCTATTCTTGAAAATGGGCGAATGGAAGGTTGTAAGTCCTAATTTCAAGGGCTAAATTTACTTTTTTTACCCTCTCCCTTAAAATAAGGTGGGCTATTTGAGGTGATTTGTAAAAATGTACTATGATACAAAATATTCGCCCACTAAAAATTTAAAACCCCTTAATTTCGCCAAAGGGCGAACATTCGCCCCTAAAATTATCCTTGGATGAAATAACCTAAACAAAAAGGCATAACAAGTAAGGAAATAACATAAGTATAGAAGCACTTATCTTTTAATGAGGATAGCGGGAAGATATCAAATCCCTCTAGACCTTGCCTCCCTCTTTTCCAGGAGGGATCCAGATCCATCAAACATGTAAGAGTATCTTCAAGGAAGAAGTGATTTTTCTTAAGCACCACATTGTCTTCTCAACTAATCAAGATAGGGAAATTAAGCCCAACTATCCACGTACAAGATGACCATTGGATCTTCATAGCATCATCTCCACATTATAGGTATCCAAGTGTAAACAAGATAGGGATCTCAATCATAGAAACCCTAATCATCATAGAGTGGGTTGGTTGATCCAACCATGCCATCTCATCATAGGGGGCATCACGCTAAAAACAAGGCTACAAAATATGCTAGAAGGATTTTCAAGCTGCCACAAGATACCAAGGGTCATATGATCAAAGGCTTGCCTAGGGTTTATTCAACCTTTCAAGAAGATATTGCATCATCCATGCTACAAGGCCTTTTCCATATGCAAGGCCTCACCTAGGGTTTATCTCAAACACTAACCTTCACTTGTAGGAACAAGGACTCCTAGGGTTTCCTTCAAACCCTAGCATTCTTTTAGGTCTCTCCCATCTTCATCCATTTCACTCTGCTTGATCCATCATGGGTGTCTTCATGGGGGTGATATTCAATTAGTTTTCTTCATCCCATCTTTGAACCATGTGAATTTATCTTAGGGATACAATGTTCTTTGCTGAAAATAATTGCATATACGAACTTTTCATCAAAATCACATTATTTTTTTCCATATACCATTCACCCCATATCATATCATTATTAGAAATTATGTAGAGAGAATAATAAACATCAATAATGCAGCAGAACAATAAAGAACAATAGAAGAAAATCATACACAATAGAGACATCGGGATTTAGGTTAGAGACCAAGAGAAAACCCCACAAGGGGGAAAACCCAACCAAATTCTTCTTCTATTAGATATTCATCAATTTTTCAATTGAGATAAAAAGTACATTACGACACATCAAACATATTAGGCCACATAGGGCCAACTAGGGATCATGCATGATCCTCATATGTCAAACTAAATCAATTCAAGTATATTATTGCCTCATGAGCTACCATACATCCCTGACTTTTTCATGCATTATTATCATCATTGTCACCCCACTGCTATCAAAGTTACTGCCATGTCCCTATCTTTCAAGAACAATCAACGATGTTGCCATGTCATCCATTAGGGTTACTTCCATATACTTGATTACTGCATGGACACAATTATACCAAAAATACTCCATGCATTAAGGTTACCATTGTCATAGGAATATCACTTATAGCCAGATATCACTGACTTATACAAAAAAAAATCATGACTCTAGTTTTTGTGATATGCATATACATCAGAGTCTCTCATAATCATTTAGATTATTGTCTCATGTCAAAGGAAATTACACAAAGTATGGTTTAGTTGAAATTTCCACGGAGTATAGTGTGATCCATGCCATATAAACATTATAGGCCATTGAAGTGAGCCTTACCTTGGAGACATTACGAACTAGTGATGTGAGCCATACAGTTATTATGTGCCACAGGGAATGTGATCTTCATGAAAGCGAACCACAAAAAAACATATGCAAACCATAACCAATCAGCTCCATCCAGATATTGTATGAGCCACTATAGAGAATGATGCATAGATTTATTATGTACAACCATACGATGCATTGAACCATAGATGTGATGCAACATAAAGTATACAGAAATGCTAAGAGTATATATACGATGCTACAAGAATGGATACGAATCATGACCAGTATCATAGCCATAAAATCAACCCATGCAAGCTACAGAAATGACAATGCAAGTCATTGTGTTATGAGAAGATGCCACTACGATATGTGATTCTTTTATGTAGTGTGATGATGGCACTTTGTGATACGATCCCTTTATGCAGTTGAATGATGCCACTCTGTGATATAATCCATGTATGTAATGCGATGATGCCACTTTGTGTTACAATCGCTTTATGTAGTGTGCAGTGTTACCTCACAGAGACATGAGTGATATCTAATATGAGCCAAAGTATATCAAATATGATGACGTATAGATATGTGTAATTGAGCGATCCTCGAATATGAACAGAGAATGAAATCCTAGAAATACGATCCCACAGAACTATAATTGAACCTTAAAGATACAATAGATATGCAAGAATTTGCACATATAATGAGCCATACAATATTCATATTCATTCGGTGGTGGAAGTGATCCTTTAATAATTAGCTGACGTAGGGTTTAGGAGGGAAATAATTAAATTCTGATTTAGTTCAAAATAATATTTTATTTCTCTTTAATAATTGCTTGCCCAGATTAAATTTGTCATACCCACATATTAGTAAATAATATTTACCTTTAACTAATTCAAATTCTTTTTTGGGGATTTTAATGGGTAGATGGGTTCCTATAGGAAATCCATCCTGAAGCTGCCCAAATTTCAACATCTAGAAGCTAATTAAGGCCTCTATCCCAAATTCGCAACAGTTTTCAAACAACCAACTCTTCCTCGATTTGCATGTAGATGAGGGTGAATCTAAAAATTTTGAGACATGGGTTTTGTTCCCATTATGGAAAATTAAAGAATATGTGGGAAATTTTCGAAAATTCACCATGATTCGGAATATACAAAAGCTTCTTTGAGGCATATACCTTTAAAAAGCACAATTTTCCATATTTCTAAAATCACACCTAGATTTGAAGAAAATGAAAAATCAGCATAAGGAACTATTCTCTAATTTTTTATATGGTTGTTGCATCCTATACTAAATTTTTCTATGTCATCTCAATTTGTTACAACACATTTTTTTAATGCAAATTGTATAAAAATAAGAGCCATGGCTTATTGTAAAAGGTATATAGGGGGGAGGGTTGAAATAATTGTTGTCAAAGTGTTGGGCTCTTCCATAGCGTAGCTTTGAACCTTGGGGTCAATCTCTATTTTGTATAGGTATTCTAAGATTTTTTTTCCATGTTGTAAAATATTGCACAACATTTTAATAAACTCATGCTAGGTTCTATGCTTTAATTTTATGTGTTTAATTGCATCTTTGTGATTTAATTCTTATAAGAGGCACAAGCTGATTGGATGGGCCCATCAATCCAGCTCATTGTACTCCTCCTTGTGTATTCATATCTTACTATTTGGTGTGCTAATTAGTAGTTTCGCTTTTAGAACTGATGGTTTATTGTGTGCCAATAGAATAGAGGTTACATACTCTACATTTCTTAAATAAATTCTCTATTCTATGCCTGGTTTACATTTATACATGGAGTTCTAGATATCCTTATCATAAGAATAGTATGCTAGCGATATGAATGTTGCACGTGTTGCTATAATCAAATACTAAATAGATATTAATTGCAAATAGCGAGCAAGTTTCCTCTATGCGCACTATGATTAGTTGCATACTCTGTTTTAGGATTTTTCTTTGGATTTCAATCTTGAATCAAGACCTATAAAGTTTTATTGGTTGGTAATATAAATTATAGTAGATCCATTACGATCTAAGAGCCCTTTGTTGACTTAAATGCATCATATATGGTGTGACTTCAAAGGAATTAAATCGATTTTCTAGATCTACCCATACTTTCACACTAAAACAGAACTTATCCATATAATGCTTTCTTGGTTTACAAAGACTTGCAGGATTCATGACAATGGTGCTTTAACAAACAAATTGTGTTGCCCTAGATCGGAACTTGTCTCACAAGAATGTAAGTTCAGGTATTATTTTATATAATTTGATCCTCCATAATTTGAAGAGCATATTTGAAACTTATCCAGATTTTTGTATACCTGTAGAATCGATTATGAAAGGGGCGTAATCTATGTTCATTTGTGTTATTTCTAGGTCCACTCTTGTGCATTAATACAGAGAGTACATATATTTGTTTGGATGGAAAGATTTAATTGTTTAATAATAATGTTTTCATATGTTTCTTTGGGTCTTTCAAATAAGAACTCCTTTCATAAGATTCGTTATTAATTTTTTAGTCTTGTATCTTTTAAAAGTTACCAAGAATTCTTCTTGATACTATTTCCAGAACTGCTAGGAAGTGAGTTTATGAAGATTTGAAGTTTGCACTAGGTCTAGAAGAAATATAATTTTATGAGATTGTTTGATTGGAAATATCATAGGAATATTTGGGATTTCTTTTGATTTCACACAGAGACAGTTTGCACTAGAATCAAATGTAGAATCATAATAACCCTAGAAATTATGCATTGAGTGTGGTAGGGTTAATTTTATAGTAGGTGGATTGTCTAGGATTTCAATTTCCTTGCTCCTTGATTTATTCAAGACAATCTTTACATTTTCTTAAGAAATTTCTCAAATTTCCAGATTGATCAATAGCTAGAGTTTTCTCTTTAATTAAGGTTTAAACTTTAATTGTTTTTAGTTAGGGTTTTGCTTTTCAATTGCCAGTAATTAGGGTTTTGCACATGAATTTCCAAATAGTTATGGTTTTCTCTTCAATTAGGTTTTTTTTTCCAGTTGTTGATAGTGTTAGGGTCGGTCTAGTAGCCCTCCACCAGAGATCAAAGCTCTTTGCATTTCATAATTAGGTGTCCCATCAGTGTGATTATGTTGCATTCCATTAGGCATGCCATAACTCTGGTGGAGGAGTTTGTGTCTTTTATTCCCCTCCTGTTTGGCACTACTGGTTCAGGTTTGTTTAAGTAAAGAGAGTGTTCAGGGGTCATTTATCATCTTGTTTTAAATTTCATGGTCTTAGGTCTAGGGTTGAGTCAATTTTGTCTTAAAAAGTCATAAAGGACCAGCAGGCCAGAGGGATGTCCTTCATAAAGCATCATTTCAATAATTCTCATCATTGTACAGCTAAATTTTTACCTTGTTTTCAAAACTCTGTTTTTGAAAAACAAAGGTTATTATCTCGTTTTTTGTAAAAATTTGTCAAAATTTCAAATTCTCCGAAAGTTGAAGTGCAGCCTTGGTCTCCTTTGCCAAAACATATCCGAAGCCATCCCTGCAAAAAATTTCAAGAGAAATCATCATTTCAACCAATTTATTTCAAAAAAAGGAAGCCAAAAGTCAGAGCCAATTAATTCAAAAAGTGTCAACACTCAAAACATTACAAAGTGGGTTTTGGGCAAATAAAAATCAAAAGGGAGCCTATAAAAGCACATCACTCTTCATTAGCAACTCATTTGCCTCTCACAAGCCAAGAGAATCCTTGCAAAGGCGATTTCAAGAGTCATTGAGCAAATTGGACAGTTTGCAGGGGCGCGCTACGCATCAGCTGAGGCGCGCTACGCACCCAGGGCGCGCTACGCATCAGCGTGACTTTTCCAGTGCATTTTTACTCAGGTGCTACGCACCAGAGGGGTGCTACGCGTTGGGCAAGGTGCGCTACGCGTTGGGTTTTTCGCCCAGTAAACCGCCAGCAAGCTACCAAATCCTCTTTTCTCTCAAGAAATTTTCAGGTAGGCCTCTCCTCCATGGCTAGTTTTGGTTTGGCAAGATGAATGAGAAATTAATATGTTAAAAATGCCATGCAAATGTGAAGTTGAAACCCTACATTGCTGTGTGAAATTTAAAGACTTAGTTGTGCTAGGGTTTCAAAGTATTTTGCTGTCCAAGGTTGCCCATTTTTGATCCCTCTTTTCCCATACCTTCACCACCATTCTCCTTAAAATTTTCCCATGCAATTATATAATCTTCCTACTAAAATTCACTAAAATCCCTAAACCCTACTAAAATCCTTAAACCCTATGAAAATTCCCAAACCCTACTTCACCTTAAAATCCCACAAGTTATGATTTTTCATGTTCCCTTCCCTAAATTCCTTTTTCATGTTTATTGTCCCTAATTCCCTCATGTTCCCCTTTCCCTAACAATTCCCATGTATTTTTGTCCCCTTGGTGACAGCATTTGAAAAAGTCAAACAGCAGTTCATTGGGTGCAAAGTCAGCATTACATTTCAGTCTCTTGCCTCCAAAACCATGTCAGAAACCGAAACAGATTATGAACAGAGTGATGACCGTGATTCAACACCGGAGATAGAGGTGCCAAGGAGGCATCACAAGGGTGGTAAAGGTGGTCAGCATGTCAGGGAGGAGCCCACCTCTTTGGCTCATTTGCAAGCTTGTCCACTTGCAGTGACCTGTTTTCGGTACCTATCATGTTTTGAGTATTGTGAGAGGATCTCACAAATTCAACATCACAGAGAACTAGTCTGCTTGTTTGTCCTACATTTGCATAACGGTCATGTGAACCTTGTAGGAGTGGATTTCACACTATCACCCGAGATTGTTGCTCAAGCAACCGGGATACCAAATGTTGGAGAGGAGTGGAACAAGCGCCAGCAGTTAGACAGATTTCATTATGAGCCATATATCAAACCTGGATGTATGAGACACCTAACTGATGTTTTTCCCTTCAGATTCCTAAGGGATGAGTATGCACCCTTGATGAGGCTCATTATTCGCTATTTCACTTGTGAGGGCAGATTTTCACGTTTATATTCGTACCATATCCGTTTGTTGATGCATTTCACACAGGTGCGAATGATGAACATTCCAATTTTCATGTGCCGAAATATAGAGAGGATGGTGCCCTTGGTACAAAGGAAGAGCCCAGCACAGCAGCACAAGAGTATTTATCATTATGCACTGATCAAAATCATAGTGATGCATCAGTTGTCACAGCAGGGTATTCCATGGGAGGATTTCATCTCTCGCGACTTCTTCACAGTGCCACAGCCACCTTCTGAGATTATCCGTGATGAGGGAGGGCCTTCACATCAGTTTGACATTCCAGAGCCCGAGCATGTCAGCACTCCTCCATATGTTACATATCAGATAGGCCACAGGGCCTTATTTGCATCTGCACGGCGAGTATTATCTCCACACCAGGTGGAAGGGGTATCGCCTTCTTCATCGGCACAGCGAGTGTTATCTCCACCTCATGTGGAAGGGGCCTCGCTTTCGACAGCAGCACAGGTACAGGAGAGAGGCAAGCAGCCCATGATTGATGAAGGATTATCAGGTGATCCAGACATAGACATTATTGACCTTGACATCAGTTCTCCTAGCTCGGAGCTAAAGGAGATCATTCAGCAACAAAAGGTTGAAAATCACTTGTTGCAGAAGAAGTTGGAAATGGAAAATTGGACAATCAACTACTTAGAGCAGCGCAACAAGCAGCTAGAGGATGAACACACTCTTGATGAGTTGCGGAGGATCCGAGAAGACCGAAACTTGGCCCGCAAGAGACCCGGTGATTTGACACCTATTGAGCAAGAGGCTATGCTCATCCGGGTAAATACTCATTTAGAGAAATTGCTAGCCAAGGCAAACAGGGACAAAGACATGCTCCGCCACATGAAAAATCATTATTGGGTCCGTATGCATGTGTGCAAAGCAAGAATGAAGGTACTTAAAGGACGATTGGCCAAGGCACTAAAACGGAGGAAAAGGCCCGATCCACTTCATATTTTGGCTGAAGCCTCCTTGAAGGAGCATGGCACTCAATGATACACCCTCAGCTCAAAATTCAGAGAATTTGGAGCATTTTTGGTCAATTTTGAAGTTTTTATGCTTAAAACAGGTTTTTTCCCTCAACGCGTAGCGCGCCGCGCGCTACCCTGAAGATGGGGAGGTCCATTTCACAAAAGGTCAGCATTTTTGGATTTTCCATGACAAAATACACCTGCTCAGCCACTGCCAAGACATTTCATTAGGTTTTGAGCCCCCAAAAGGTCAAAAAACATGCAAAAAATGACCTTCTGCCACTTTTTGGACACACAGGAAGCAGTCTTGGGAGATTGCATTTTTGGAGGGGCAAATGGGCACCAAATTTAGAAATTCCACTTGGGTTGGAAAGTAGACATCCAGAGCTTTCCAACAAGCCCACTTGAGCCTAATTTGGATGCTGGAAAGTGCCCCGAAAGTGGGCTCAAAGGTGCGCTATGCGTAGAGAAATGGCGCGCTACGCATCAGGGAAATTTGCCAGTTTTTCACCTACAACTCAGGAAAACGCAGCATTTGACCAGTTTTGACTTTTGGAGGGATTTTTCATCCTCCTTGATGTAATTAATGTAATTTTATGTTGACATGACACTTATTTATCTCTTCTAGAAGATTCATTCATGAAATGGCAAAAAATTTAATGAATGAATTAGTTTCCTAGCTTATAGAGGCAAGTTGTTTTGACTGCCTAGATTTTAGTGCTTTGTTTAGAATTGGTTGAAATAGATCCTAGAATGATGAGCTCGACCCCTAGAGGCAAGGAAAGGTGTTAGCTTGCCTATATTATGTATCTTCTTAGTCATTTTCATGGTTGGACTCTTGAGGGATAAGCTTATATTGTATTACACTTTGTATCTCTGCAATTTTGGCATAGGAAAGACCAGGGTTTTGCAGCCCTCTTTGGGATTCCTGTGGTTATTTGTGTTGATGGTGTGTTTCTCTCATGTACTTGTAAGTTTTTTATGTGTATCATTTTCCTACTTTTCTCTTCTGCAAATTAGGCAAATGAAGTGTTAAGGTAGAATTCATGGTTTCTATGCTCTGCCTTTAAGTTTGCTTAATATCTATGTTTTCATCTGTTTAAGGAGAACTCCTGGTGGTTTCTTGCTCTCCTTAGCTCCTCATCAGTCATTCTTATCCATTCACTTCCTTCAAAGGCATCAAGACAATCTCCTACCTTGCCCCAAAAAGACCTCTGCAAAAGTTGTGTCTCATCCCCGCACCCAAAATTGCTTTTCCCTGTTTTCCAACAAAACCTTAAAAATTTTGAATCAAACTTCCCTATCTCTTTACTAACCTAAAATCAGTACTATTTTTGAGTCATCTCGGCCCTTTTGAAAACCTTGTGCCGAGATAGACCCGGAGAGAGCCCTCTCCTGTCCTCGTAGGGCTAGCTACGAGGCTAAGTGGTTTGATGTTGCCTTGGATTTTGCCTTTCTCAGCCTGAGGCGAATTTCAAGCGCTAACAGATAGTTTAAGTTTACTTACCATTGTTGATAGAGTGTAGGATCAGTGTTTGTAGTAGCTAGTGTTTTTCTTCTAATGAATGCCTTTGATTGCAAGAATGACTATTGTTTGCAAGAATTTGAAGCTTTGACTAGATTGAATAGATTAGGGTTTTGTTTTGCAGGTCCCCTAATTCTTTCTCTGGCCTTTTTAGTGTTACGCCTTGAAGTTCACAGACCCTAGATTTAAAATTAAATGTTTGTAATTTAATCCACCATATACTACACCCAACAGTTTTGCGTCATTGTTAGGGAGGCGCTTAGGGGTTTAACCTCAAGTGGCAACCTGTTGAATTTGGTTTGCTTCTTCACCTAGTATTTCTTGCAAGTTTTTATTTCTTTCCTACAAATTTTGTTTATATTCTTAAAAGGATTTTAATTTTTAGGGTGTTGTAAGAACCCCCCCATATAATCATCCATATGGTGATAGAATATACCAGCCATCTTGTTGAAGATGAAAGAATGGTATTTCAGGAAATCCTTCAATGAGGAGTTCAAGGATAATAATTAATGCTTCAGTTAAGATATTAAAATCACCTAATGGCGAACTCACGAGTGAAAAAAATTGATATTTTTCTTGAAAATGTTAAAAATAATACCATTATCTATTTTTCTTCATTATTAGATGAATTGCAAGAAGAACACAAGCAACCTAAAATTGAAAAGCCATTGTTGATATTTTTCTCCAATTGTAGGAAGAAGCAATTCCTTGGAGAGTGTCCACCTAACATCCTGAAAGATTTCATAAATTGTCAAGAGGCTCATTTAATAAAGAATTTCCCATCATTGCTAAAAGATTACTAGAAGTATTCAGGGAATCAAGTAAGGAATCAAATCGACCACCAAGTATAACTCAAAACCCATCATCATTTAATACTTGGACTAACGCTTATTATCCTCAACAGTTTCCTCAGAAAACTTGTAATCTTTTAGTTACATGGTGTTATATACCTAGGGGGGATAATATGGGGTACCAAGGGTGGTACCCAAGGTAATAATGTAATAATGGGATGGGCCATAGTAGTAAATAAGGTGGTTAACCCATGTCATGTAAGGGACCACAAGTAGTTAATAATAATGTAATGGGTCCATGGTATTAGTTGATGGTATGAGGGAACCATGGTAATGATGCATGGTATTGTATGTATGAGGCCTATATAAAGGCTAGAGACTCCACATGAGAGATATGAAGATGAAGAGAAGTATTCTTGTATGAACAAGCATATGGCTTGTGGAGTGTTCTCCTTCCTTAAGGAGTGAATGTATGGTGTTGCCCTACCTTAAGGGTTTGATCAATAAAGTATCATTTCATATTATTTCTGGGTTTCTTTGCATTATCTTATACTTTTATATCAGATCTCTAATATTCTGGGTTAGATCTACAACAAGTGGTATCAGAGCACTTTCTTGGGCACAAAAGTGGAGAATTTTTTTTTCATTTTTGCAGGGTTTCTAGGGTGGCGAATTTGCAGATCAGATCTGTACGTTTTGGTGCTAGATCTGCAGAATCTAATTGTATATCTGTATTCTCCGGGAAAAAACACCCGATTTCAAAAAAAAAAATCAGTCGAATCGGAGTCCGGATGAAGGAGATATCACTGATTTAAAAATCAGTGGGGTTGCAGACAATTTTCAGGGCAGTGAGTTTGCGGCACAGATCTAGAAGTCTTGGTGAAAGATCTGCAAGATTTAATTGTAGATCTGGAATCCTTGTGAAAAAACACATAATTTCAAGAAAAAAAATCAGTCGAATCGGAGTCCGGATGAGGGAGATATCGCTGAATTAAAATCAGCTCTTTTTGCAGAAATTTTGGGTGACGGCGGGAGAGTAGCAGCGCAGATCTGAAATTTCAAGTGCCTGGATCAAGATTTCTACCACATGGGCAGATGCAGAGTGGTTGTTCCGTTTCTAAAAATAGGTTATAATAGAGATTCTAAGCAATATTGACGGATCTGTGACCATTTCAAGTTTTCACCAATATTTTTGTGATGGCGGGCCTAGATCGGAGTTTGAGGGACTTGTATAAATTTGATGGCTCTCATCTAGTTAAATAGCTAGAACAAATGGAGAAATATTTCAAATCGGAATACATCTATGATCATTATACTCAGTTGAGCAGGGGAGAAATGTATTTGGACCTTGAAAGATGCAAATGGGCGGAATGGCATCAGCGTTGCAATGGACCTTTTCAGAATTGGGATGCCTTCAAAAAAGCTCTTATAGAGCGCTTTGACCGTAAATCAAATTTTGTGGATAAGCACACACAGACAGACACACAGCCTAGCAAAGCTTTTATTTTTACAGGAAAGAAGGAAACCAAGGAACCAAAAGGGTTATTTTTGGCTGGTATCTCTGTATTGCAGGTTCATGGATTGATTCAGAAGGAGAAAATCATTGTGTCTATCAATCCGAGTTGCAAACAAAATCTTATAAATGTCAACTTGGCAAAGAAATTGCAAGTCCTAGCGAAACAAATTGAACATACACAGGTTGATCATGAGGATGTTCAAGTGTACACGGATTTGAAGCTTTCTATGGATAAGTATGTGTTTCATGGTGATTTTTACGCTTCAGATATGGATAACATGGATGTTGTTTTGGGATAACCTTGGATGGAATCCGTGGGTACTATCAATATTAATGTGCAGAAGAAATTCCTGAAGCTATGGTATAAAAAGAAGAAAATTACATTACAGGATATTTCCATCCATAAACAGGTAGAGCACATGGAGGCTTAAGCAGAAGATGTTCAAGGGACTGACATATCAGATGATGAGCAGTTGATGGTCGACAATCAAACACAAACAGAGGCTGAAGTAGAACAGGTTACAGGTGCTGACACATCTGATGAGGGTTCAGTGGTTGAAGTCATATTAGAAAAGAAGCCACGACAACAGGCACCACAGCAGGGTGAATTAAAGAAAAAGACACCGTGGGTTAAAACTTCAACATCTCATCACCCACATCACCCCGCAAGAAAACAACCAACAAGATGGCAACCAACTAGCCACAAGGACAACAACCCCCGTATGATGGATAGCAAGGAGCCTAGATCCACCTACTACATATCAACACAGAAGAGCTGCCATGGTCAACTTCCATCTCAAGCGAGCGAGGCACCAGCGAGATCGAGGGTTCACCTTTCTCTTGGATGGCTAGATGCACGTGCATGGTATCAGTGGACTACTCTTTTGAGTAGATCTTATTATTTGTGTTCTTCCCATGTTTCGGGGACGAAACATGCTTAGGGGGGTGGAATTTTATATACCTAGGGGGGATAATATGGGGTACCAAGGGTGGTACCCAAGGTAATAATGTAATAATGGGATGGGCCATAGTAATAAATAAGGTGGTTAACCCATGTCATGTAAGGGACCACAAGTAGTTAATAATAATGTAATGGGTCCATGGTATTAGTTGATGGTATAAGGGAACCATGGTAATGATGCATGGTATTGTATGTATAAGGCCTATATAAAGGCTAGAGACTCCACAAGAGAGATATGAAGATGAAGAGAAGTATTCTTGTATGAACAAGCATATGGCTTGTGGAGTGTTCTCCTTCCTTAACCCAGAATATTAGAGATCTGATATAAAAGTATAAGATAATGCAAAGAAACCCAGAAATAATATGAAATGATACTTTATTGATCAAACCCTTAAGGTAGGGCAACACCATACATTCACTCCTTAAGGAAGGGGAACACTCCACAAGCCATATTCTTGTTCATACAAGAATACTTCTCTTCATCTTCATATCTCTCATGTGGAGTCTCTAGCCTTTATATAGGCCTCATACATACAATACCATGCATCATTACCATGGTTCCCTCATACCATCAACTAATACCATGGACCCATTACATTATTATTAACTACTTGTGGTCCCTTACATGACATGGGTTAACCACCTTATTTATTACTATGGCCCATCCCATTATTACATTATTACCTTGGGTACCACCCTTGGTACCCCATATTATCCCCCCTAGGTATATAAAATTCCACCCCCCTAAGCATGTTTCGTCCCCGAAACATGGGAAGAACACAAATAATAAGATCTACTCAAAAGAGTAGTCCACTGATACCATGCACGTGCATCTAGCCATCCAAGAGAAAGGTGAACCCTCGATCTCGCTGGTGCCTCGCTCGCTTGAGATGGAAGTTGACCATGGCAGCTCTTCTGTGTTGATATGTAGTAGGTGGATCTAGGCTCCTTGCTATCCATCATACGGGGGTTGTTGTCCTTGTGGCTAGTTGGTTGCCATCTTGTTGGTTGTTTTCTTGCGGGGTGATGTGGGTGATGAGATGTTGAAGTTTTAACCCACGGTGTCTTTTTCTTTAATTCACCCTGCTGTGGTGCCTGTTGTCGTGGCTTCTTTTCTAATATGACTTCAACCACTGAACCCTCATCAGATGTGTCAGCACCTGTAACCTGTTCTACTTCAGCCTCTGTTTGTGTTTGATTGTCGACCATCAACTGCTCATCATCTGATATGTCAGTGCCTTGAACATCTTCTGCTTCAGCCTCCATGTGCCCTACCTGTTTATGGATGGAAATATCCTGTAATGTAATTTTCTTCTTTTTATACCATAGCTTCAGGAATTTCTTCTTCACATTAATATTGATAGTACCCACGGATTCCATCCAAGGGTATCCCAAAACAACATCCATGTTATCCATATCTGAAGCGTAAAAATCACCATGAAACACATACTTATCCATAGAAAGCTTCAAATCCTTGTACACTTGAACATCCTCATGATCAACCTGTGTATGTTCAATTTGTTTCGCTAGGACTTGCAATTTCTTTGCCAAGTTGACATTTATAAGATTTTGTTTGCAACTCGGATTGATAGACACAATGATTTTCTCCTTCTGAATCAATCCATGAACCTGCAATACAGAGATACCAGCCAAAAATAACCCTTTTGGTTCCTTGGTTTCCTTCTTTCCTGTAAAAATAAAAGCTTTGCTAGGCTGTGTGTCTGTCTGTGTGTGCTTATCCACAAAATTTGATTTACGGTCAAAGCGCTCTATAAGAGCTTTTTTGAAGGCATCCCAATTCTGAAAAGGTCCATTGCAACGCTGATGCCATTCCGCCCATTTGCATCTTTCAAGGTCCAAATACATTTCTCCCCTGCTCAACTGAGTATAATGATCATAGATGTATTCCGATTTGAAATATTTCTCCATTTGTTCTAGCCATGTAACTGGATGAGAGCCATCAAATTTATACAAGTCCCTCAAACTCCGATCTAGGCCCGCCATCACAAAAATATTGGTGAAAACTTGAAATGGTCACAGATCCGTCAATATTGCTCAGAATTTCTATTATAACCTGTTTTTAGAAATGGAACAACCACTCTGCATCTGCCCATGTGGTGGAAATCTTGATCCAGGCACTTGAAATTGCAGATCTGCGCTGCTACTCTCCCGCCGTCACCCAAAATTTCTGCAAAAAGAGCTGATTTTAATTCAGCGATATCTCCCTCATCCGGACTCCGATTCGACTGATTGTTTTTTTGAAATTATGTGTTTTTTCAAAAGGATTCCAGATCTACAATTAAATCTTGCAGATCTTGCACCAAGACTTCTAGATCTGCGCCGCAAACTCACTGCCTTGAAAATTGTCTACAACCCCACTGATTTTTAAATCAGTGATATCGCCTTCATCCGGACTCCGATTCGACTGATTTTTTTTTTTGAAATCGGGTGTTTTTTCCCAGAGAATACGGATATACAATTAGATTCTGCAGATCTAGCACCAAAATGTATAGATCTGATCTGCAAATTCGCCGCCCTAGAAACCCTGCAAAAATGAAAAAAAAAAATCTCCACTTTTGTGCCCAAGAAAGTGCTCTGATACCACTTGTTGTAGATCTAACCCAGAATATTAGAGATCTGATATAAAAGTATAAGATAATGCAAAGAAACCCAGAAATAATATGAAATGATACTTTATTGATCAAACCCTTAAGGTAGGGCAACACCATACATTCACTCCTTAAGGAAGGAGAACACTCCACAAGCCATATGCTTGTTCATACAAGAATACTTCTCTTCATCTTCATATCTCTCATGTGGAGTCTCTAGCCTTTATATAGGCCTCATACATACAATACCATGCATCATTACCATGGTTCCCTCATACCATCAACTAATACCATGGACCCATTACATTATTATTAACTACTTGTGGTCCCTTACATGACATGGGTTAACCACCTTATTTATTACTATGGCCCATCCCATTATTACATTATTACCTTGGGTACCACCCTTGGTACCCCATATTATCCCCCCTAGGTATATAACATTCCAACCCCCTAAGCATGTTTCGTCCCCGAAACATGGGAAGAACACAAATAATAAGATCTACTCAAAAGAGTAGTCCACTGATACCATGCACGTGCATCTAGCCATCCAAGAGAAAGGTGAACCCTCGATCTCGCTGGTGCCTCGCTCGCTTGAGATGGAAGTTGACCATGGCAGCTCTTCTGTGTTGATATGTAGTAGGTGGATCTAGGCTCCTTGCTATCCATCATACGGGGGTTGTTGTCCTTGTGGCTAGTTGGTTGCCATCTTGTTGGTTGTTTTCTTGCGGGGTGATGTGGGTGATGAGATGTTGAAGTTTTAACCCACGGTGTCTTTTTCTTTAATTCACCCTGCTGTGGTGCCTGTTGTCGTGGCTTCTTTTCTAATATGACTTCAATCACTGAACCCTCATCAGATGTGTCAGCACCTATAACCTGTTCTACTTCAGCCTCTGTTTGTGTTTGATTGTCGACCATCAACTGCTCATCATCTGATATGTCAGTCCCTTGAACATCTTCTGCTTCAGCCTCCATGTGCTCTACCTGTTTATGGATGGAAATATCCTGTAATGTAATTTTCTTCTTTTTATACCATAGCTTCAGGAATTTCTTCTTCACATTAATATTGATAGTACCCACGGATTCCATCCAAGGGTATCCCAAAACAACATCCATGTTATCCATATCTGAAGCGTAAAAATCACCATGAAACACATACTTATCCATAGAAAGCTTCAAATCCTTGTACACTTGAACATCCTCATGATCAACCTGTGTATGTTCAATTTGTTTCGCTAGGACTTGCAATTTCTTTGCCAAGTTGACATTTATAAGATTTTGTTTGCAACTCGGATTGATAGACACAATGATTTTCTCCTTCTGAATCAATCCATGAACCTGCAATACAGAGATACCAGCCAAAAATAACCCTTTTGGTTCCTTGGTTTCCTTCTTTCCTGTAAAAATAAAAGCTTTGCTAGGCTGTGTGTCTGTCTGTGTGTGCTTATCCACAAAATTTGATTTACGGTCAAAGCGCTCTATAAGAGCTTTTTTGAAGGCATCCCAATTCTGAAAAGGTCCATTGCAACGCTGATGCCATTCCGCCCATTTGCATCTTTCAAGGTCCAAATACATTTCTCCCCTGCTCAACTGAGTATAATGATCATAGATGTATTCCGATTTGAAATATTTCTCCATTTGTTCTAGCCATTTAACTGGATGAGAGCCATCAAATTTATACAAGTCCCTCAAACTCCAATCTAGGCCCGCCATCACAAAAATATTGGTGAAAACTTGAAATGGTCACAGATCCGTCAATATTGCTCAGAATTTCTATTATAACCTGTTTTTAGAAATGGAACAACCACTCTGCATCTGCCCATGTGGTGGAAATCTTGATCCAGGCACTTGAAATTTCAGATCTGCGCTGCTACTCTCCCGCCGTCACCCAAAATTTCTGCAAAAAGAGCTGATTTTAATTCAGCGATATCTCCCTCATCCGGACTCCGATTCGACTGATTGTTTTTTTGAAATTATGTGTTTTTTCAAAAGGATTCCAGATCTACAATTAAATCTTGCAGATCTTGCACCAAGACTTCTAGATCTGCGCCGCAAACTCACTGCCTTGAAAATTGTCTACAACCCCACTGATTTTTAAATCAGTGATATCGCCTTCATCCGGACTCCGATTCGACTGATTTTTTTTTTTGAAATCGGGTGTTTTTTCCCAGAGAATACGGATATACAATTAGATTCTGCAGATCTAGCACCAAAACGTATAGATCTGATTTGCAAATTCGCCGCCCTAGAAACCCTGCAAAAATGAAAAAAAAATTCTCCACTTTTGTGCCCAAGAAAGTGCTCTGATACCACTTGTTGTAGATCTAACCCAGAATATTAGAGATCTGATATAAAAGTATAAGATAATGCAAAGAAACCCAAAAATAATATGAAATGATACTTTATTGATCAAACCCTTAAGGTAGGGCAACACCATACATTCACTCCTTAAGGAAGGAGAACACTCCACAAGCCATATGCTTGTTCATACAAGAATACTTCTCTTCATCTTCATATCTCTCATGTGGAGTCTCTAGCCTTTATATAGGCCTCATACATACAATACCATGCATCATTACCATGGTTCCCTCATACCATCAACTAATACCATGGACCCATTACATTATTATTAACTACTTGTGGTCCCTTACATGACATGGGTTAACCACCTTATTTATTACTATGGCCCATCCCATTATTACATTATTACCTTGGGTACCACCCTTGGTACCCCATATTATCCCTCCTAGGTATATAACATTTAATAAGATCTACTCAAAAGAGTAGTCCACTGATACCATGCACGTGCATCTAGCCATCCAAGAGAAAGGTGAACCCTCGATCTCGCTGGTGCCTCGCTCGCTTGAGATGGAAGTTGACCATGGCAGCTCTTCTATGTTGATATGTAGTAGGTGGATCTAGGCTCCTTGCTATCCATCATACGGGGGTTGTTGTCCTTGTGGCTAGTTGGTTGCCATCTTGTTGGTTGTTTTCTTGCGGGGTGATGTGGGTGATGAGATGTTGAAGTTTTAACCCACGGTGTCTTTTTCTTTAATTCACCCTGCTGTGGTGCCTGTTGTCGTGGCTTCTTTTCTAATATGACTTCAACCACTGAACCCTCATTAGATGTGTCAGCACCTGTAACCTGTTAGATCTAACCCAGAATATTAGAGATCTGATATAAAAGTATAAGATAATGCAAAGAAACCCAGAAATAATATGAAATGATACTTTATTGATCAAACCCTTAAGGTAGGGCAACACCATACATTCACTCCTTAAGGAAGGAGAACACTCCACAAGCCATATGCTTGTTCATACAAGAATACTTCTCTTCATCTTCATATCTCTCATGTGGAGTCTCTAGCCTTTATATAGGCCTCATACATACAATACCATGCATCATTACCATGGTTCCCTCATACCATCAACTAATACCATGGACCCATTACATTATTATTAACTACTTGTGGTCCCTTACATGACATGGGTTAACCACCTTATTTATTACTATGGCCCATCCCATTATACATTATTACCTTGGGTACCACCCTTGGTACCCCATATTATCCCCCCTAGGTATATAACACATGGAAAACCTTTAGTCCTCCTATGATTGAATACCCTACCTTTTAGCCATATTGGCCCTCTCCCTAGCCCTCTTCCTCAAGATAGATATCCCCATGGCCTCACAGATGATTTGGAGCTTCTTTTCTAGGAAAATTCCCCATGAAAACTCGATTTCCTAAGAAACAACAACTGAAATTTTCATCTAACACAACAGCAATTAAACCCTCTCTATGGTCTCGGTTACCTATGCAACCAAACCCTAATCCAAACCCTAACCCAAACCCTAGTCAAAACCCTAACTCAAACCCTAATCCAAACCCTAGTCCAAACAAATAGGTTGCCCATAAATTTAGAACACATGTTTTTCCTCCTTATTCCCCTATTGAATGCAATGTCATATCTTCTAGATTAGGGAAGGGAGTGAATTTCGGAACTAACCATATTACCACAGAACATTTACCCTAGGAAGAAGTTCTAATCCAAAGACCATTAGAGGAGAAATCTATAATTGGAATTTGTTTTGAACCTATTGTTGAAGCTCATCAAGAGAAAAACCCTAGAATTTCCCTTAACCATCCTTTCCAATTTGAGGAAAAAACAATGGAGCCCGAGATTGAGGAGTTTATTTCTTGTATTTCATCATATCCCTTAAGCCTCCAAGAGAGCGCTCATTAAGTTGTGGAAGACTTGCATAACATACCAAAGGGGTGCATGCCAACAATTTTTAATGAGTTGAAGAATCATGACTATATGGATCCCATTGAATCTTGGTTTCAAATGATCATCGCCACACCTCTTTCCCTCATCATTCAACATCTCTTGGTACCATATAATTTAAAACAATTGGTTTCTTATACACCAGTATATGTTGAAGCTTACTTTTTGAATTTGAGTATGAGTATATTTATCACTTTGTTACGCACATGGCTACACTGGAAGTACTCCTACACTTGAAGAATATCTTCCTCTCTCTAAACTAGGATAGGGTAGTGTATAAGCAATAAACCGGATTCTGTATGAAAATAAAACAGTTACAGAATCACTGTTGAAACTGAAATTCCCTAAGGCATAGTTATTGAAATTTATGTTACACACTCCTATGGTAAGTCTTGTTAGAAGAAACTAACTCTTAATGCCTCATTCTTTTGTAAAGAGACTTTGATTATTGATTAGATGGTTTTTTTTCCATGGTCGATACACCCATTGGATCAGCCAGGGGGATTTTTCATTGTTATGTTTGATATTTCCTATTCATAAGCCTAAAACACTACTCCTAGCCTATTCACTCTAACATAATGTCATCCAAGAAGTATTTTCAAGTTTCTCTTAGAAGGCATTGTTGAAAATCCTCCTATGGCAAAACACTGCTATAAAACTTTAATGGGATTTCATGAGAACCCTAGCATGATTCACTCGAGAGACCTTTCCGTCATTATCTGAGATGCTTTATTATACATTGAATAGTTAATATTCAAGGTTATTGTGGATGATGTTTCCTTGGGATAAATATAAATAATTAGTTATGTACCTGGAAAATCTAACATACTCTCATACCACCCACCTTCCTTACACTCTAAAATTTTCCAATGAGTAGTATACATTATTTCAAATATTTTGAGTGATATATAATAATAATAAAAGGGAAGTACAAGAAAACCTATTGGGGTATTGAACAAGACTTCTGGTAGCGGGGCTATGCTTGTATGGTACCAAGGCAAACCCGTCGGGGTACTAAACAAGTATGCTGGCAGCGAGGATATGCTAAGTAAAAGAGATGGAGAACACACATTAGCACACTTAAAACAAAGACCCTGGGTTACATTTAGAATAAATTATCATTAAAATTGAAGCTAGGAAATGAACTTCCTATCTCTCGGAGAATGGCATTAAGATTCTTCAGATATTATGCTTTGGAGTTCTATCTTTCAGAAATAAGAAGGTTTTCATGGAAGTGGGACCCTTAGTGCAGGTGGTTCACTTTTCCTGAACAAAAGGAGCTTCAGTTATACACTTGGATAATGGTAAGATGGTCATCTTGGGAAGGTATAATTTTTTCATCCTTCTTTTTCCTTATTTCCATCCATATTTAGTGCCATGGCTTTCAAAATATGATTATGTCGCTTTTATTTTTGATGTGGTATCTAAAGTGAAAAATTATTGACTAAGGTTTCTCCTGAGATGCCTGTGAAAAGTTTGATGGATGGTTATTTCATTTAATGATCACACTATCCCTTCAGTTACAACATTTCTAGCATTCCTATGGCAGCCCTAGCATTAATCACTCTTTTGGAAAATAATGAAGATCAGTCTTGACATCACTGAATCTCTGGTCACGAGAACTATATAACGGTAAATAGGAGAATCTAAGTCAAAGGAATTCATCCTTGATCTTTCTTATCTTATTGATGCAAATGAAGTCGACATCATATAACACTTACCTACATGCTTTTATTCAATTAGCCCTATAAGTTTTCAGTTCATGCCCTAGATCCTTGAGATGATGAATGATGTAGCAAGACTCTAATAGAGATATCCTAGCCCTATAGTTTTGATAAATTTGTGTCTTTGTTCAGAGGTATTTATTGCATGAGGACATACAAGGTGATTGACATGGGGGGATGTTGGGCCTCATTTTTATCGAATTTTGCACACCTTTTTTTCCCTTCGATCACCTATGTTTTTACCTATTTTTTACAGGCATTATCACTATTTTGTACACTATTGGGCTAATTATCTTAAATTGAAGCATGATAAGGTAATTGTTTATTATTTAACATATTCCCTTTGCTTTAATAAGATTTACATCAAAATTGTTATTGATGATGGTTTTTGTGTTATTTTAATTTTGCCTAAGTTCTCGGGAAGGCGCATAAAACTCTAGTTAGAGACTTGGTCAAACTTCTTCTATATGCATACATTAATAATTGATTGTTAAGTGCACCAAATTTTTTTCTTGATCCTGCACCCATTTATAGTTTGACATATTGGTGCAATTTCGAGAGAAAATCGAGAACATGATTTTTTTTCGCAGTGATGTTTTTATGCTCCCACATGAGTCAAAACACACACAAGTCACACGTGTGGATCTCTAGAAGCTAATTAATGTCACTGCCCCAAATTCGTAGTAGTTTTCAAATAGTAAACTTCCTCCTCGATTTTTTTACAGAAGAGGGTGGATCTAAAAATTCTGGGAAACAGGTTTTATTCCGAGTATGGAAAATTGAATACCAAGTAGGTCGTTTTCAAAATATTCCATTCTTTGGAAAATACAAAAGGTTCTTTGAGGTACATTTATTAAAAAAACACAATTTTCTATGGGAAATATGTTGTCATTGATGGCAACATGGGGGAAGGTGTCAAACATATGCCTCAGAAGATCAAGTTCCAGGCACAAGAAGAAGGTTGAAGAGCAGCATGGATGAAAATGATGCAGATAATTTGGTGTAATTTCAAGTGCAACATATCACTTCAAGAGTAGATTAAATCAATCTCAGTGGAAAAAGCTCTAAAAAATCTTTCCAGCGGTATGCAGAAGTTTGAAAATGGCCTCCTAGATTGAAATTTAGAACCAGTCAAAGTTGCAGGACCCCCAAGACAAATATTGCAGAACTAAGGAGGTTGGAGACGTTTTTTGCACTTCATTAAGTTGGTAAAGGTGCCAAGTCCATTGGAAAATATGGAGGAGTTTTCATTGAAAGCATCAGACATAAGTGGATTGAATAGCGAGGCAGCAGGGAGTACGGTCATTGGCCATAAGGTGGAGACCCCATTATAACACATCTCAATGAAGGTAACCTGGAAGTTATACCACGGTGAAACCTTAAGGAGTGCGAAGGAGATCTAAGCAAGAGGTCGCCACAATTGACAACTTAGCCTATTGAGGCTAGCCAAAAAAGGTGACCTTGGAAGGATAATAAAGCAAGCATGCCGAGGAGCATCGGCGCAAAGGAAATTTTGAGCAGTATAAGAGAAAAATAGTTGGGACCCTTTAAAATTTCTATAAAGGGTTTTCTTGCAAAACCAAGGCCACAGGACATTTCTCTTTCCTCTTTGAGAGATGACATGAGGTGGCAACATACTATTCATTAGAGATGATGTCATCACCGACCAATGGGAGCGTTACAGGTGGTTGGAGGATTTAGTGTTTTTGGGTACCCAAATGGTCCATTCCTTAGCGACACATAGACAAATCATAGGATGACACATGGAATAGGTGACATCAGCATGACATCATTCCACTAGTCAAAGCCCAAAAGTTCTTGGAGGAGTGAAAAGGGATCAACGGGCTAACTAGGCATCAAGATGATGTGGGTGGTTTTAGAGACAGCTCAGCCTGGGTGGATATCTATTGGAACTTGGTTGTAGCAGTAGACCCCACGGTACATCTCATCCTGTAGGACAAAGCCTGAAAGAACTTAACGAGTGCAGAGAGGAAGCATTGGGAAGTAAGCATCGGGTTGATGAGGATATATGGAAAAATGGAAGCAAATGAGATTGAGGCAAGGTGAGCCCTACAGGACCCCAGAAGTTTACAAGGGAGCACAAGAAAAATCGTCAGGATTGAGCACTACAAGCTAAGTGCCAACACGAGGTTACATGTGGGAAATGAGACCAAGGGCGTGAAAATAATTTTAGCACCTAAAGGCCAAGCCAATGGTCACAACACTTGGTCCTTTGGGAGAAAACAAACAAGGTGTCAGAGCATAAGGAGCTAAGGCCAATTTTGGCAAATTTGGCAGCATTATGAATATAATTTAAACAAGGTCGTGGAGTTTTTATTTGTCGTGCTTTACAAGTGGTAGGATATTAAAAAAGGCTTTGGGCCTATGGTAAAGTGCCTTGGGAACATTCTTGGATGGATTGAGTTGGCAACTGTATGATATTTAAAAAGGCCTTCAGGCCTTGGAAGTGATAAGCTGGTAGCCTGGTTTGATGGTGTATTTGCATGAACAGTTGAGTTTTCAGCTTTTAGAGTTTGGAAGTTAATCCAAGCATAACAATAGTTAAGAGGTAGAGTTATCAGTTTTGATAAATCTAGAGGTTCACCAAAAATAGAGAGTCCCAACTAAAGTTTGTTGAAAGAACAGAATAGAAAAATTAAGTAGAAAAACTCAGAGTTTGAATTTAAAACTGAAGATCAGATATTGAAGACTCGAGAATCAGACCCAGAAGACTTAGTTGAATAGGACAAAGGAAAAAAATTAAGGATTCATGCAAAAATATAAGTGAAGTTAACAAAAAGCATTGAATCCAAAATTAGCAAAGCAAAATTCTTTATAAGCAGGCTAGAGCAAGAAGTTGCAGAAGAGAATTTTTTTGTGCAGAATTTTGTGTGAGGTGATGTTGTTGGTGTATTCAATAATCAGAGATTGTTGAAGGTATTGGTGATTAAGGAAGAAATTGTTTTATTTGAAAACAAAGGAGGCATTCATGGTTCTAGTATGAAAATAGATGAAAGATGAATTAGTCAATGTCAAGCAAGTTGTAGCTTGCATATCAGGGGTTGGTGCTCCTTCCAGCGGGTGCTGGTAAATATTTGGAGTTGTAGCTTCATGTTGGTTGTAGCCAAAGAATTGTAACAAGAAGTTGTATCTTACCTTATGAATTAATTGGAGAATAATTTGAATAATTTGTGTGTTCCATTGTGATTGTTGATATTATTTATTTTCATGCTTATTTGAAGTAATTTGTGGTGTCCTAGTGTTCTTGCACAATTGAAAGAAAAATTTTAAATTGGTAAAATTCCTACAATACTAATTCACCCCCCTTCTCAGTATTGCATTGCTTTCTAACAATTGGTATCATAGGGAGGTTAATTTGAATATGTTTAATAGTTGGAAGAAATATCGAGGACCATGGAAAAACATGAAGGAGGATTTATTGACAATGAACTAATGTTCAATGGAACAAATTATGTGTTTTGGAAAGTGAGGCTGAATACCTATATTCAATCACTTGGAGCTGATGTGTGGGATGTTATGGAAGAATAATATCAAAATCCTCCAACAATTATTACCAAAGAAAAAAAGATGGAGTTCACATGCAATGCTAAAGCAATGAATGCCCTACCTATTGGCCTACCTAAATTAGAGCTTGTCAAAGTGATGGACTGCACATTTTCCAAAGCTATTTGGGACAATATGACTAGTTGTTATGAAGGTTACAACAAGGTAAAGAAAGCTAAACTTAAAGTGTATATGATGCAATTTGAGTCTTTAAGTATGCGTGATGGTGAAGATATTGCAAAGTAATTTCTCGGAGTTGATGAAGTTGTGAACACCATAACAGGGCTTGATGAGAATCTAGATGAAGTTGTTGTAGTTCAAAAGGTGTTGAGATCTCTTCCTGAAAGGTTTAATCCCAAGGTTTCATCCATTGAAGAGATGACCAATTTGAACACTCTCACTCTAGATCAACTACTTAGAATACTTATTACCTATGAGATGAGAATTTATAATGGAAAGTCTGCAGCCAAAGGATCAACCTTTAAAGTAGAAAATAAATGAAAAGAAGAGCATGATGACTCTTGTTGTGATTCAGATGAAGAAGAAACCAACTTTTTGAGGAATCTTAAGAGAGGCTTAGGTAAATATAAATGTAAGCTACCTTTCAAGTGCTTTACAAGTGGCAAAGTTGGTCATTATGCATCAAAGTGTCATGAAAAGAAGAAGAAATATTATAATCCTAAAGAAAGATTCAATAAAGTACAAAAAGCGAAAAATAAGGCTAAGAAGAGGGTTTTTCTATGTTCAATAAGATATCTCCTTGGAGAGTGAATCCAACCACTCCTCAAATGGGGACAAAGATGTCAAAAGCCCAAAATAATTCAAGTTGATGGCCATAGACAATCTACAAGTAAAGCCTATCAATTTTGATGATGAAGAGGGTGAAGTTGACCTAGAAGGAGAGATGGTAAGTGAACTTGAGGAAATAGAAAGGATAAGAAAGAAAAATAAATCCCAAAAGGAGTTGTTGAGCAAAGAAAAATTTGAAGTTGTTAAACCAGTGCTCCTACAGATTGAATAAGGTAAGAAAATTCAAGATTCATTAAATCAGCAGTTGAATGAGAAGAATCAAGCATGTGAAAGACTGGAAGGAGAAATCGTGTTGCTAAAGAAGGAGTTGGAGAAGGCCAAAACGCAATTGAGCTTCAATCGAAAATTTTGAAAAGGGATGGATAACTTGAATGACATATTAGAAGCACAACGAGTCTCTAGAGATCGAACTGGTCTTAGATTTGAGGTTGATTCTAGTGCAACAGTAAAACTAAAGGGAAAGAAATAAATTACCTTTGTACCTGCAATAGGAGAAGGGATTGCGTCGCATGAAAAGAAGAATACGCATCCAAAGAATTATCAATAGTAGCAAAAGAAAAATGCTAGCCAAGCAAATCGAAATACTAAAAAACCACTCCAAAATAGAAGACATCCTTCCAGGTATAATAATATATTTCTAGGGTATTTTTTCACATGCACTAATTATGGCCACAGAGCAGCAAATTGCAAGGTAAATCTATCTTATAGGCAGCTCATATGTAGAAGAAGATTTCAGGAAAGAAAAAGCAGACTTAGGTATAACAATTCATTTTCTCTTTTGAACAATCGGTGCAATGTTTTAAGTGCCAAAATTTTGGGCATATAGCAATAAATTGTAGACTTAAGGAGAAGAAGAAGATTGAACCAATTAATGAGAAAATTGAACAAAAGCCCAAGGTATGGAAAGAAAAAGAGAAAACATAGCAATGTGATATTACTTTGTATGCTCATAATGAAGGGAGTTAGTGGTATGTGGGTGGTGGTTGTTCCAGGCACATGTCAGGTGATAGAAGCATTTTTTTCACATGGAAACTAGTTGACAAAGGTAATGTAACTTTTGGCAACAATGCTCCAGGAAAAATTATTGCAAACGGATTGGTTATCCTATAAAATGGCAAAGGTAAAGCCAAGAATGTTCTATATGTTGATGGGTTGAAGCACAACCTACTTAGTGTGTCTCAAATGTGTGACCAAGGCTACGATGTAATTTTTAAAGCTAAAAATTGTTAAATCAAGTCTATAGGCACAGGTGATATAGTTTTTGAAGTTGTAAGAATAGATAATATTGTATATGTGCTCAAAGAGAAAACAGAGAAGTGTTGCTTATCGAAAATTGATGAAAGTTGGTTATGGCATAAAAGACTTGGACATCTAAACTTTGATAAGATATTCAAAGTGAGAAAGAAGAACATTGTCAAGGATCTTCCCAGGCTATCAAAACCAGAGAATACAATTTGAAAATCTTTCTAATTGGGCAAACAAACTCGAGTTCCATTCAAGGCAAAGGAGAACTCATCATCAAAACCATTGCAACTAGTACACATGGATTTTTGTGGACCATCTAGAACGCAATCACCCATAAGTAAATTATATTTTATGCTAATAATTGATTATTTTAGCAAGATGATGTGGGTTGCCTTCCTTAGAGAGAAATATGAATCTTTTGAGAAATTTAAAGAGGTTAAAGCCATGGTTCAAAATGAAATTGATTGCAAAATCAAGGGCATAAGATCTGAAAATGGAGGTGAGTTCACTTCAAAAGAATTTGATGAATTTTTCAAAAAGAATGGCATCAAAAGGCAGTTCATAATAACATATACTCAACAACAAAATGGTGTTTCAGAAAGAGAAAACATATTGGTGTAACAGTTCGCCAAAGCCATGATGAATGAAAAGAATGTACAATGGAGATTTTGGGCAGAGGTTATTCGTAGAGCAATGGTCATTCTCAACAATGCTCATTTTAGACCAAAAAGTGACAAAACTCCCTACGAGCTTTGGTATGGCATACCTGCACATTCAAACACTTTATAGTTTTTGGTAGCAAATGTTACATCAAGAAAAATGATGATAAGGTGGGAAAGTTTGATGCAAGAGTAGATGAAAGCATTTTTCTTGGATGTTGACATAACAGGAAAGGGTATAGATCCTATAAAAATAACACCAAGTGGATTGTTGACTATATTGATGTTAAAGTGGATGAACACATTGAACCTGAAGAGAAACAACCAGTAAAAACTAGCACTAATAAACCAGTCAACATTAGTGAGGAGTATAGTGAGCCACCTGCAAAAGAAGAAGATGTTGAAGAACTCTCTAGTCCTCAAGCCAAATATCCTTCAAGGTATGTACAAAAACACCACCCAGTTAATCAAATTGTTGGAAAATTAAATTCTGGTGTGCAGAAAAGAAGGAAGTTTCTTAATTCCCCTGCACAAGCACATGTTACCCTGTTGTCCTTGGAGGAACCAAAGGATGTTGTACAAGCCATTCAAGACCATAATTGGTTAAAATATATGCATCAATAATTGGACCAAATAGAGAAAAAATAGACTTGGGAACTTGTTCCAAGACCTACAAACAAGAATGTCATTTGCACGAAGTGGGTTTTCAAGAATAAATTGAATGTTCATGGAGAAGTGGTAAGAAACAAGGCTTGATTGATATGCAAAGGCTATGCTCAAATAGAAGGTCTAGATTTTGATGAAACTTTTTCCTCTCTTGCTATATAAGAGGAAATAAGAATGTTTTGTCATTTTCTTGTTTCAAGAAATTCAAAATATATCAAATGGATGTTGAATCTGCCTTTCTAAATGGAGAATTACAAGAAGAAGTTTACATAGAGTAGCCAAAAGTTTTTCAACTGATAGAGAAACCAGATTATGTTTGCAAGCTTAAGAAGGCCTTCTATGGTCTCAAACAAGCTCCTAGGGATTTGTATTCCAAGCTAGATAGTACATGCTCAAGTGTGGATTCAAAATAGGTGTTGCAGACAGCAATTTATATGTCAAAACAAGGGCTAGTAAACTTATAGTAGTGGTGTGTATGTTGATGACATTATTTTTGCCAGTGATTCAGATTTTCTAACCAGTCAATTTGTAGTCGATATGAGGGTAGAGTTTGAGATGTCCATGCTTGGAGAGCTTTCGTATTTCCTTAGATTTCAAATTGCGCAAACCTCCAAAGGGAGTTTCATCTCACAAAGACAATATATCAAAGTGTTGAAGAAATTTGGCATGGAAGATTGATCTTTAGTGAGAACCCCAATGATAACAAGTTGCAAACTTAACAAGATTGATGAATCCCTAGAGGTTGATCAGACTTTATACAGATCCATAATTGGAAACCTATTATATTTGACAGATTCAAGACCAGACATTATGCAAGCATCTTGTATTGTTGGAAGACTCCAAGAAGCCCTTAGATAGAGCCATTTACTAGCATCCAAGAGGATTCTTAGATATCTCATAGCAACAATGGATTATGGATTGTGGTACCCTAGAGGTAAAGATTTTTCATTAACTATTTTTAACGATGTTGATTGGGCAAGTGATATAGATGATCGAAAGAGCACAAGTGGTGGTGCTTTCTTGCTTGGAGAATATCTAGTTTCATGGTTGAGCAAGAAGAAAGTGATCATTTCCTTATCTACCGTTGAAGAAACATATATTGCGGAAGCTTCTTGTTTCACTCAACTATTGTGGATGAAGCAGGCCTTATAGGATGTACAAGTGTTCTATGATAAGCCTATTCCCATTATTTGTGACAACACAAGTGCCATAAGAATGTCCAAGTATCTTGTTTTTCACTCCAAGTCAAATCATATTCAAATCTAGTATCATTTCTTGAGAGAGAAAGTTGCCAATCCAATTTTAAAGTTGGAGTATGTCACAACAAAATAATAGGTTGTTGATATCTTCACCAAACCTCTTCCTAGAGACCTGTTTGAGAACTTGAGGAAAATATTGGGAGTCATTTGTCTTGCTTCCCTCCACTAGATCTTCCTGTAAGAGGAAGAAATTCAGATGTTATATATTCAAAATATCAAGATGAAGTTTCCAGGTCCGCAGGATCAACAAGACCGAGGAATATTGTTGATAGGGGGAGTATGGTGATAAGGGGGGCATGTTAGTGTCTTTTCCATTAATGTCAACAGGGGGGAGGTAATTTGTGATCAAACAAAAGAAAGGAGAGGTGTTAGTAATCAAACAATAGTAAGAGAAACAACAAGCAAGAACAACAACAACATCACAACTGTAGAAAGAAACTAAGAGAAGTGCATCTCAATGAAGAGCAGTATTCAAAGGAGACAATGATAGTTGGAATGACTTGATGAGGATGTTTTATTTGATCTTGGTGTTGTCATCAATGCGAAAGGGGGAAAATGTTGGAAATATGTTCTCATTGATGGCAGTAGGTGGAAACGGTGTCAAAAATATGCCTTAGAAGATCAAGTTCCATGCACAAGAATAAGTTTGAAGAGCAACAGGATGAAAATGGTGCAGCAAATTTGGCACCATTTCAAGTGTAGTAGATCACTTCAAGAGAATATGAAGCCCACCTAGATGGAACGATATTTAAAAAATATTTCCAATGGTATGCGGAAGTCTAAAAATGGCCTCCTAGATTGAAAGTTAGAGCTAGTCAAAGTTGCAGGGCCCCCAAGTCAAAGATTGCAAAGCTAAGGAGATTGGAGACCCTTTTGGTGCTTCGTTAAGTTTGTAAAGGTTCCAAATCCAACGGAAACTATGGAGTATTTTCCATTGAAAGCACGAGGCATACGTGGCTTGAACATCAAGGCATCAAGGAGCATGGTCATTGGCCATAAGGTGGATCCCCCATTACAACACATCCTAGCAAAGGTAACTCAACGGTTATACCCCAGCGAAACCTTAAGGATTGCATTTGAGATATGAGCGAGAGGCCCACATAATAGAAATCTCAACCTGCTGAGGCTAGCTTGAAAAGGTGAACATTGAAGGATAAAAAAGCATTGTGTAGGGGAGCATCAGCTTGGAGGAAATTCTAAGCACTATAAGAGAAAAATAGTCGAGACCCTTTAAAATATATATAAAATATTTGCTCACAAAACCAAGGTTGCAGGGCCTTTCTCTCTCCTCTAATAGATGGCAGTCTCTCCTCTCTAATAAATGGTAGGTGGCAGTGTACTATTCGTCAAAGATGACATCATCACTGACCAATAGGAGCATAACATGTGGCAGGAATATTCAATGTTTTTAGATATGCAAATGGCCCATTACTAAGTGACACATGGATCAACCACGGGATGAAACATGGCACAAGAGACATGAGCATGACAGCATCCCACTAGTCAAAGCCCAGAAGTTCTTGGAGAAACAAAAAAAGGGATCGACGGGCTGAATATGTGTCGGATGACATGGGTGGTGTCAGAGACAACTAAGCCCGGGTGCATTTCTATTGGCTCTTGGCTGCAGCAGTGGACCCCACGGTACATCTGAGCATATAGGACAGAGCCTGGAATAATTTAATGAGCACAGATAGGAAGTGCAGGGAAGTAGGCATCAGGCTGACGAGGCTTTATGGAAAAATAGTAGCAAATGAGATTGAGGCAAGGTAGGCCCTACAAGACAGTTAAGCCTGTAAACAGGACCCTAGAAGTTTACATAGGAGGATAAACAAAATCATCTAGATTGATCACTACAGGCTAAGTGTCGGCACGAGGTTACATGAAAGAAACGAGACCAAGGGCGCAAAAGAGAATTTAATGAAGAAAATAAGCTCTCGTAGGCTTAAAAATAATTTTAGTGCCTGAAGGCTAATCCAGGGGCCACAACACCTGGTCCTTTGGCAGAAAACAAGCAACACACCAGAGCATAAGAAGCTAAGACCAATTTTGGCATATTTGGTAGGATTATGAATATAATTTAAAAAGGGTCACAGATTTTTTATTTTGTGTGCTTTGGAAACGGCGGGCTATTAAAAAAGGATTTGGGCCTATGATAAAGTTCCTTGGGCACATGCTCGGACGATTTGAGTCGGCAACTATTTTTGGTAGCATATGATTTTTAAAAGGGCCTTTAGGGCTTGGACGTGATGAGTTGGTAGCTTGGTTTGGCGTGTATTTGCATGAACAATTAAGTCGATGTCTTTTGGAGTTTGGAAGTTAAGCCAAATATAACATCAGTTAAGAGGCAAAGTTAGCAGTTTTGAAAGATATGGAGGTTCACCAAAAATAGAAAGTCCCAGCTAAAGTATGCTAAAAAAATAGAATATTAAAATTAAACAGAGAAACTTAGGGTTTTAATTTAAATCTAAAGATTATAGATTGAAGACTCAAGAATCAAATCCAAAAGACTCAACTAAATAGGAAAAAGGAAAAAATTAAGGATTCATGCAAGAATACAAGTGAAGTTAGAAAAAAACATTGAAGCCAAAATTAGCGAATCAAAATTATTTATAAGCAGGCTTGATCAAGCAGGTTACAAAAGAGAGACCTTTTGTGTGGAGAATTTTGTGTGAGGTGATGTTACTGGTGTATTCAGTAATCATAGATTACTAAAGGTATTGGTGATTAAGGAAGAAATTATTTTATTTGAAAGAAAAGGAGGCATTCATGGTTCTAGTATGAAAATAGATGAAAGATGAATCAATGAGTGTCAAGCAAGTTGTAGCTTGCAGATCAAGGGTTGGTGCTCCTTCTAGTGGGTGTTGGGAAATATTTAGAGTTGTAGCTTCATGCTAGTTGTAGCCAAATAATTGTAACAACAAGTTGTAGCTTGCCTTGTGAAGTAATTGGAGAACAATTTGAAGAATTTTTGTGTTCCATTGTGATCATTGATATTATTTCTTATCATGTTTATTTGAAATAATTGTCGAAGTACTTGGAGGTGTCATAGTGTTCTTGTATAAGTGAAAGAAAATTTTTAAATTGGTAAAATTCAAAAATACTAATTTCCCCCCTCATAGTTTTGTCTTGGTTTCTAACATTTTCTAGATTTCTAAAATCACGCCCAAATTTGAAGAAAATGAAAAATCAGCATAAGGAACTATAATCTAGTTTTTTATATGGTTGTTGTAACCTATACTCGGTTTGACTATGTCAGATCAAGTTGTTACAACCTAGTTTTGTAATGCAAGTTGTATAAAAAGAAGAGCCATGGCCCATTGTAAAAGGTAGATAGGCGAGAGCATTGAAATAATTGTTGTCGAAGTGTCGGGCTCTTCCATAGCATAGATCTGACCCTTGGGGTCTATCTCTATTCTGTACTAGGATTTTGAGCTTTTCTTCCACGATGTAAAAGGATGCACAACATTTTAATAAACTCATGCTAAGTTCTGCGCTTTAATTTTATTTTTTAATTTCATCTTTGTGATTTAATTTTTTATAGGAGGCATGAGATGGTTGGTTGGGCCTACCAATCCAGCACGGTGTCCTCCTCCCTATGTATTCATTTAGCTAGGTTTCATATCTATTAATTGATGTTTCATATCTTACTGTTTGGTATGCTAATTGGTAGTTTCACTTTCATATCTAATGGTTTATTGTGGGTCAATAGAACAGAGGTTACGTACTCTACATTTCTGAAATAAACTCTCTAGCTTATGCCTGATTTGCATTCATACATGTACCTGGAGATATCATTATCATAAGAATGATATACCATTTGTATGAATGTTGCGAACAAATTATTTCTATAATCAAATATTGTAGGGATATTAACTGCAAACCGCAAGCAAGTTTCCTTTATGCTCACTATGATTAGTTGCATACTTTGTTTTAAGATTTTTCTTTGGATTTTGATCTTGAGATGAGACTTAGAAATATTTATAGGTTGGTAATATAAATAATATTAGATCCATTATGATCTAAGATCCCTTTGTTGACTTAAATGCATCAAATATGCTGCGACTTCAAAGGCATTAAATTGATTTCCCAAATCTACCCATACTTTCACACTAAAACATAATATAGCCATATAATGCTTGTTTGGTTTGCAAATACTTACATGATTCATGATAGTGGTTCTTTGAAAAACAAATTTTGTTTCCCTGAACACGGACTTGTCTCGCGAAAATGTAAGTTTAGGTATTATTTTATATAATCTGATACTCCAAAATTTGAAGAGCATATTTGAAACTTATCTAGACATTTGTATACATGTAGAATCAATTGTGAGAGAGGACAAAGTCTATGTTCATTTGTGTTATTCCTAGGTTCGGTCTTGCACATTAATATAGAGCATACGTATATTGGTTTGGCTAGAAATATTTAATGTTTAATATAGCCATTACTTATTAATATTTTTTAATACATTAATAAACTAATATCATTATTTAAATATTGTTTTTCATAAACTAGTAATATTTGGTTTTAATAAATTAATTTAAATATTATTTTTCAAAACTAGCAGTTTAATATAGTCATTACTTATTAATATTTTTAATACATTAATAAACTAATATCATTATTTAAACGTTATTTTTCAAAAACTAGTCGTTACTTAATAATATTTGTTTTTAATATATTAATAAATTAATATCGTAATTTAAATATTATTGTTCAAATATAGTGGTTACTTGAAATTATGTCTCTAAACTGCTCTTTATTTAAGCCTTTGCCATGGTCTGCCTCTTCATCTGGTCCTGATGATGAACCACACTTGTTGGTTCGAAACGTGTCGGCCAAACATTTCTCTTATGTGATTTCTACTGAAAGACTTTGCTTAATTCATTATGGATCACAGAAGCTTGAATACAGACAAAAAATAAATAAATAAATAAATGTTTTCATATGTAACTTCAAATCTTTCAAATAGAAACTCCACTCACAAGATTCGATATTAATTTTTAGTCTTTTATCTTTTAAAAGTTACCAAGAAATCTTCTTGATACTATTTCTAGAACTGCTAAGAATTGAGTTTATGAAGATTTGAAGTTTTCTTCAGGTCTTGAAGAAAGATAATTTTATGAGAATGTTTGATTGGAAATATCATAGTAAGTTTTGGGATTTATTTTGATTTCACCCAAAAAGAGTTTGCACTAGAACCAAGTGTAAAATCATAAAAGCCCTCGAAATTCTATATTGAGTTTGACAAGGTTAATTTTACAGTAAGTGGATTGTCTAAGATTTCAATTGCCTTGCTCCTTGATTTATTGAAGACGATATTTACATTTTCTTAAGTAAATGCTCAGGTTTCCAGATTGATCAGTAGCTAGAATTTTCTCTTTAATTAGGGCTTACTCTTTAATTGTTAATAGTTAGGGTTTTGCTTTTCAATTTCTAATAAGTAGTGTTTTTCCTTTCAATTTCCATTTAGTCAAGGTTTGCTCTTCAATTAAGGTTTGCTTTTCAGTTGTTGATAGTTTAGGTTTTCTTATAATTGTTGATAGAGTGTAGGATCAGTGTTTGTTGGAGCTATGGTTTTTCTTCTAATGAATGCCTTTGATTACAACATTGACTAGCATTTGCAGGAATTCAAAGGTCTGAGCAGATTGGATAGATTAGGCATTTCCATTGTTGCACCTAAAAGTCCACAAACCCTGTATTGACAATTAAATGTTGATCCATTACTCCACCATATACTACACCTAATAGCATGTCCCACAGGGACATGTGGTAGTTGGCTACAGGGTGAGAAGGATGGCGTAATCAAGGTGATGTGGCACCTCCAAGGACTACCCTGCGGTAGGAAAAATTGGCACATTTTGATTAGAAAAAAGGTTAAATATGGGTGACATGTGGCACCCCTCATGGATCATCACATGACATCATGACATCATGTTGATGACCATTGACCCCTGAGGATCAAGTTGTTGTAACCATTTTTTACCTATGCAATTTATTTCTAAATTGTATATTTTTCAAAAAAAAGAAAAAAAAATATTCGCACTATGTAATAAATCTTGGCATATTTTTATAAATGCCTCTTTAGTTAAATTTTGGGCGTAAATAAAGTTTGTTTAGTGGTTATTTACATAATGTCTTCAGCAATTATCTATCTAGCAGTTTCCAATGGCATTGAATGTATCTGCCGAAATTAATTATCAATAATATATTGCAGGACCCCCCCCCCCAACCGCACTCCCAACATTTAATGGGTGGGGGGGTCCGCAAAGTTGTTTCATTAAAACCAATCAACCCTATGTCTTGAGCATTCAACAATTTTGGGACCCCCCTTCACTACTAAATACCACCCCCCCTTCAAACCGTTTTCCACTTATTTTCTCCCATCGCTACCACTTCTGCCACTTTATCCCTTCCACCAAATGACCGCCAAATTAACCCCCACCATCTCTTCCAATAATTTAATGATTTATCTGTTAAACTATTAATTCACTCATGCCAACATTTTGATATTTTTTTGTTGATGTGCCAAACATTAATTTCAATAACGGTTATCTAAAATCAACTGCTAAACTAAATTATCTGCCATCAACCATATCATTTTCCTTCATTTCGCCAGTGCTTGTAGAGGTTCTCAATGAAATAAGATTTCTAAATTTTACAGTCGACCATGTCAATCATCCAATAGATCATCGGGTATTCTTAATTCTTTTCTTTCCTATTATTTCGAAATGGCTAGTCAGAAAGGAAAAGCTAAGATTTCTGTTGAAAACCCAATTCTTCCCCTAGTCTCAACTGTAGATGAATTTCCTCTGGTAGATACTGATTTCAAAATCATAGAAATCAAATGTGAATTTGACTTATATGAGTTGTAAAATTGGGAATTTCATAAATTTGAAGATGTTAATGATGAATTTAGCTTTTTGGAATCCATATTACCTCAATTTGTTTTCCCTCAAACTTATCATTTCCCTGAATTTTTTCCTTGGTGTGAAAATCATTATCTGCCCAACCAAAGAGCAATAGTAGCGAGAAATGGTGAATTATTGTTCTCCATAACCCCATAATCTATTTGACAAGCCTTGCAAATTAACCCTCCAAGTTCCCTTCACATATTTTCAATTGATTTTCTAATGGAAATCTACCAGAAACTTACCTTTCAGTAGTGAGCTAGTATCTTTGAGTCTTTTATGCCTGAAGGATCTGAATTACCTTGTCATAATCCACCATATTCTTTAGCAACCTTTCTAGAAATGTCCAAACAAATAATTTCTATGGTTTGTTTTCTTTTAGGCTACCAGAGTGATGAATGGGTGGATGAATTCATTTTAGGGTTTTGGTCAGTCTTTTCATCTGGTAAAAAACCCTTTGTTCTTTTCAACTTTAGCCAGTTTATTTCAGATATCATTCATGAGCAGTTCTTGAAGTTCGGTGCAGAAATATATTTTAAACATCAAACTATATTGGTGTATTTATTTTTATATCATCAGTCTGGAAGATTTAAAATGCCACTCCAAAATCTTGACTCATAGGGAAGGCCACAGTCTGTCATTCATTGGACTTCATTGGTCAGAAGGAATTCAGAAGATTACTATTTTAGTGATTTTATAGATCAATTTTTATATTTGTCATTATGTCTCCTCAGTAGTGATGCAGTTCCAAGGATATCAATAGAAATTAAAATAATTTTGCATCTGAGTGAACACAAAGGTGGGAGATTGGTACTTATATCATAATTTCATAGAGATCAGATTTTATGGGTCTGAGTTGCCACCATACAAACTGCTAGTTTTTGTTCCCATGAGGATTTTTGCTATAGAATTCATAAGACAAAGCATGAATATGGATGAAATTCCTTTTGTATCCAGAAAGCAAAAGGCTCAATTCAAATTGAAAACTCAAATTTTTCCATTTATAGTAAATACCAGAGCAGCTGATAAGGAGGTGGAAAAATTATTAAGTCAAATGAAGTTTAAGTTAAATTTTAGCTGGAATTATGATCCTTTGGGAATAATTTCATCTATCAGAGTTGAGAAAAAATATGCTCCTTATACTCATATCTCAAAACTAGAAATCAAACAATATGTTAATCAGGAAGTATGGCAAGAGAACACTTTGCAGGAGGTGGAAGAGCAGGTTTCTAGTTAAACAACATTGGAAACTCTAAGAATTAAAGAGAAAGAGTAAAAGAGACCAAGTCAAAGTATGTATCCTACTTGTTCAGGTTCTAAATTAGTAGAATTTAGAGTTTTTAAGAGGAGAAAGACAAAGAATATAGAGGAAGAATCATCAGGGGTCATAAATACAGAGGTGTCTACTACATTCACGTTATCAAGTGAGCCTGTGTTCACTTTGCAACAAACTAAAGAAAAAATTCCTGGTGTATCTGCTTCCCCTTAATTTGGTGAACAAATTATCCTCACTAGATTCAAAGAAATGAAGAAGAAGAATGAAATGCTAAAGACTGCCACCTATTCTGAGTTTTGGAAACATACTTCTACTACCCAAACCAGATTGTTGTTTGCACTAGACCCTGACATAGGACAATTCCAATTGGCATTTCTTGAGCCAAAAGTTCCAGTTCCAAAAACAACAAAGTATTACAAGACTTCAGTGTTTTCTTTTGATACAAAACAAATTCATCCCATAGATCAAATTGATCTACACAAACAGGTTGGTGAAATGATACATTCTTCTATCCCCATTTCAACAATGGCAGCTTTAAAGCTACAAGCTTCTTTGAATAATATTCATTCTCAACTTAAATTAGAAAATATGTCATAATTAGAAATAGATACAAAGATAAAAGGCTTGGAAGACCTTGTAATCAAATTAGGATTAGATCCTAATGATGCTAATGCAGCTCAAGAAATTATTAAAAATAGAAATGCAGATATTCAAGCACTACAAAAATAGTTAAAGTTGCCTACAACAGAGTATCTTCAAGCCCAGGAAGTATGGAAATTAGAGAAGGGAAAAAAGAATTTGCTATGTATGATTATTGAGCAGAACATTCAAATACAAAAATTGGAGTCAGACATGGAAAAACTTTTTAAGGAGAAAGAGCAGTAAGTCAATGCAGGAACTTCTACAACAGGAACGAGGTCAGCCAGCCAAGATTCAAATGAATAGTTATCCAAAGACATGGGATATATATCATTGATAAATATTGAAATTGAGAAACTAAAGGCATCGTTAGAAAAGGCAGAAGATAATAAAATCAAGGCAGATAATGCATATCTCCCAGAAGTACAATATAGTTTCATGCTTACTAAACAACTTCAAAAATATATGGATGAATTAGTCAGTGCACATAATTTGTCAAAAGCTAAAGAAAAGATCTAGATAGACATAAATTCAGCCATTTCAGATGTTTGGAAATCAATATATATTATTTTTGAATAGGAAGAGTTGGTGCACAAAGCAAAATTAGCTATTGCTGAGATCAAAGAGGAACTGGACAATAAACCTGGAGAAGAAACAAGGATTATCAGAGTTTTGTATTAAAAAACTAGAGAGGAACTTGAAGACATGGGTATTGAAAATGGGACAGATGCAGTCCTCGATGTCAAAAAAGTATTGATGCTAAAACTAGAGAACAAATGCCAAAATCTAGAATTTCAGATCAAGAGGTTTCATAAAAAAATATTTGTTCTTCAGCAAAAATGACTCCCATCATTAAGGGATTCTTGTGGCCAATTGATCCAGTGGGAAGATTATTAGAAAAATTTACATGATATAGTAATAAAAAACTCAAAATTTTCTAAAGTAAAAGGAAATGTTGGTGGTAGAACTTTCCTCCAAGGTTTAGAAAATGATTTATTCATTTCATATAAAATTCACCATATTTTTGTAACCAAGCCCACATTTGAAAAATGAACTGAGGTAGATGAAACATAGAGGAAAGTAACAAAAATATCATATCCATATGATGATAAGTGGGATAAGTTCCATGAACTTATCAAGTAAATAGAAATCAGTTTTAGATGCAGGATTAGGGCAAAGCAACAGGAGAAAAATCAACAAAATCATATTTAAAGGCAGTAGTTGGAAACTAATTCCTTGAATAGTGTGTTGATTCCACTAAATGAGTTCCAGAATTTCTATTTTGAGTTGTATTAATTAGAGTTATCCAAATTATTTTGGATAAAACCTTATTTGTATGTAAAAGATTGTAATAGATCAGATATTTTTAAGAAGACTATAAATACTTTGTAATTTAAAGTAAGAAGGGTTGATACTTTGATAAAACTAGAGACATTATTGTATTTTGGAAATTTTGAAGATAATCAAAGGCTTCTAGCTTCAATTCTTAGCAACATTTGTGGTCATGTGAGTCTCCTTTATGTAATCATTTATGTTATTCTTCATATGTTTGAGGTAATATAGAAGTACTAGGTATGGCTAGGTCGAGTTTTGATATCCCTGATAGCCCCTGCAAAGTTATTATCATTACTAAGATTAGCTAATTAAACAGTTTGTTTGAATTAGTACATTTGCATCTTAAAATTATTGCCTTCTGTCATCTCTCAAATGTATAAGTGTTAGTTATAGAAATATTTCTATACACCTCTACTTATTTGATAATATAAATATTCAGGAAGGGTATTTAATTATTATATATCTTCTTTTTCATCTATCATAAACATTTAAAGATTTCATGTTGTTAGTACTAGAATCGTGACTTTGAGAAATCTTTGAAATATTTGGGTTATATCAATGTGCATGATTTGAGTCATTGGTCATCCATTTAAATAAATCCTAATTTAGATGCTTTGGCACAGTTCTTGAGCCTAGAACTATCTACAAAGAAACAACACAAGTCATGGGATATAGTCATATGGTTAGCCTCCCTAGCACTAGGAGCCTTAAAATATGAACACGGTCATTTGGCAGGGTCACATTGTGGAAGGGCTAACCCCTATCGCTTGTTTGCATATGGTCGACGGTCACTCCATTGGCACTTGAAATAAGTTACATTGAAATTCTGGTGGGCCCTCATGAGGCTCAGGTCCATGAAAACAATATATATACTTCATACAGTGACTCCATCGAAGGTAATTTGAACAACATTAATGATCATAACTCAATCACAGGCCTGATTTCTAGCTATGTGGTTGCAATGGATTGTAGAATTCATTAATGGGCCCCATCAATAAGTATATTATAAGGCCCATTTTTCTATCCTCCAACCTATAATTTCCCCTTTTCTCACATTAATTAACATACTTTTGGCTATAATGTGCTTAATAGGAAGACTAAAGGATGTTTGTCATACTTTGTGGCCTAATGTGGTTAATGTGTAGGAAAAAGAGCATTTTTTAGTGCATTTACTATGCAGAGACATGTTGGAGGCAGTTAGAGGAGATGTAGGAGGATTTTCCCTTATATTTACTCCCCTTCAACTCGACTTGATCCCTAAAATCACTCATCTACAGCTCGAAGTCTACTAACAGCCAATGCACTCAAGTAATTATGAGGATCTAAGGGAGCTAGATCCACTTTTTTCGAGATATTGGAGGGAAGCATACATCTTTCCAAGGAGTTTTCCCCTCATTCATATTTGTATAAATAAACAAGCATAAGGGCTCAATAGGATTCAAATTTTTGAGCAAGGGAAGAGCTACTAAGAGCTAAGAGCTTGAGACTGTTATTTTCATTTTCCTTTGCATGATGTACATGAACTTTATTTTATGTCAATGAAAGGTTTATTGTTGTCTCACATCTAAGTTTGTTTCATAGAGCTAAGGCCCCTGGGGTTAGAGCCCAACCCAGAGGTTCCAGCCTCTCTTGGGTATCTTAATTATGCATTACTTTTAGCAGCAACATCTCTTTCTTTCTTAGTAGAATTTTACTCGCAAAAATTGTTGTTGCAGTTCTAGCTACCACTTGTTTTAGGGGAAGTGTGGTTGAAGAATATGCAATAAAAAGCCAAAACTATGTAGTGATTTTCCTTTGCAGATTGCTAGACCTTGCTTATTGTTCTTTTACATACTTTGTTTTTGCATATTTATTATTTAAATCACATTCTTCTTTAATATTTAATGGATGTAGGTCATATCAATGCTGCAAGATAGATTGAATTTTGATGAAATAAAATTCAGTTCATACTTTTGTGTTATTTGGTTTCATAAAATTAAACTCATCCTTTCCTGTTTAGTTCATTTTGTTGTAATTTGATTATTAGTTTGGCATTATTTTCAAGTGAAAAAAGGGATTGTTTGTTGGTCTACAGGTACTACCAGTGGCTTGCAGGGTTGGCACACTCATCCTACATTCATCTTGGCATCATCAACCTCTTCCTTTTCATCTCACATTTCCCTCAAAACTTTTCCACTGAAACCATATGTTTGGGTCATTAAAAGACACTGTGTGCATTTTATTCTATACAATATGGGCCTCTGAGAGGTGCTAGTATTGGAAAAAGCCTCATCTAGCATGCATATACCTTCATGTACCCTTCCCCACCTTCAAGACACTTTTTCCACCCTTGGGATGCTCACAGATCCAATCTTATAGCAAAACAGGGCAATCCTATAGCATCATGTAGCAATCATGTAGCAGTGATGTAGCATCCTGTAGCAATCCTATAATAGTCATGTAGCATCCTGTAGCACCGTGTAAACTTGACTAGATTTGCTCCAAAATCTTCATTTTTGTCTCTTAGGCTTGAATAACGACCTTTAGGCTCTGAATCCTTGATTGAGGAGGACCAAAGACCACACTAGGCCTGCCTTTTCTTCACTGCAATTAGGGTTAGAGGATAGATTTACAAATTTGAATAGTAATGATGATTTTCTTATGGCATGCACAAGGACTCTGTCACTAAAGTTAAGTTTCTTTCAAAATAGTGATTAAGAGGTGTTTTATCAATGTAAAGTAGATTACGCCTGTTTTCTTGAATTTACGCTCTCTTAGGGTTTCAATTACAATCATTGTTATCGCATAGGTTAATTTCCTTTTCATAGAAACTTTTCACATTCTGCAATTAGACTAATGATTCACATTCTTGCAAGTAGCATAGAGTTTACATTCTGCAAGTAGACTAGTATTTCCATTTCTGCAAATAGCATAGTCTTTACATTCCTGCAACTAGGGTTATCCTTTACATTTGGATGAATATCATTTTCATTTATGCAAATAGAATAATGTTTCCATTCATGTAATTAGAATAGAAATCTCTCTTTGTTGCGGGTGAGACCACCCTAGGGTCTTGGGTTGAGAACCCCAACAAAGCGGAGGGCAAACCACAACAAGAAATGCTCAAGCAATCAACCTAAATGCTTATTCTATTGAACTGTGTAAGAGTGTCCTTACCCAGGAGTCCTAAGTTTGAGTAGATCCCACAGGGTGCAAACCCTCAGCTTCTCTTGATATCTTCGAAACCTGAAAATTATTCAAATTAAACATATACAGCAGTAGAAATGTAAAGCATGTCCATGACATTAACTTTAAATCATATAAATGAATGACCGGTTATGCATTAATGTAAGATTCATAAGCGAATTACAATATAAATAGATGCATAAACACATTTAATATCGGAAACAGAACAATATTCCTTTATTGCAGTTAGCTACAAGTAAAGTGGAGAAATATGACCTGAGTCCTTCTTCGGCTCTAAGCAGAATCGTCCTCCGGATTCGTCCTTTCCCGGCCTCAGCGATCTTCCTCCATCACCAATACAAGGATATCTCAAGAAAGATGAAGGATATCTCCAACAAGGAAGCAAGGGTTTCCTGAAGCTTTAGGGATTGCAAGAGACACAGGGATTTTGTCAAACTCGATCAGGGATAATCTCGCTATAGTATCAATATCTCATATCTTCTCCCTTAAGGCCTTCCCATGGAGGTTTATTTATACTTCTCCAAATTAGTTTTTTCAGTTGGGAAACAGTTGGGCCACGGGCAATAAGAGGTGAGTAACAGGTAAAACCCATGAACTCTGCCCAAAATTAAGGAAATTTAATTTTTTTAAGTGTTTTAACATATGTACGTAGGTTGGGTATATGCTGACCTGCATGTACATGCTTTTATCACAGGGCAAAGTAGCATATAGGGAATAAAACATTGTTTTTTAGATTTTGGACCAAGTCTAGAAGGAAGGGTTGCCCTAGGCCATAATCAGAGCATCAGATCTACCAAGAGTGGAAAATGGTGCTATAACAGATGCCCCCTAATATATGAGGTTAGAAGGGGTACATGATGGCTAAAATGTATTAAGTGTATAGAAGGAATCATGTCAAGATTAAGGAGGAGTTCACCAGAATTCAGCCTGCCAAGCCAGCGAAAGAGATCAAAAAGAAACTATTGTGTGAGGCGGTCATACCCATTCTCATAAATAGTAAAGCATGTCCGCATGTAAAGTACAAAAGCAGATCCAATATGCATACAATTATAAAGGAACTGAAAATACATAATGGATCATCTGATCATAATCAAGAAAGTACATGTTTGAATATCACACATAAAGAGCTTATCAATGATACTGAAGTATGAAGTTGATCACTGAAGTCAAGAAACTAATCCAAATAGTACCAAGTGAACATGATGGAATAAATGGTACTACACTGCAACTCGGGTGCCAACATATAAGATGTCGGTGTAAAGAACTAAAACATATAAGGTGGATGGTATCAACTAGCAGAAACAGAAGCAACTGACAAGTGAACCAAGACATGCTAATGCAAACCCAAGGTCTTCACCGACCATCGTGGTACATTTCTACATAATGGGAATAAATGATCTGAAGTCAACCATGTGAGAAATCGTTTGATTACCTGTCATTAATTTACATCGTTAACAAATGTGATGCTACTCACCGATAATGATGATGAGAGTCAAGGTACCCAGTACAATCTAACAAGTGCGAATAAATGATTTGTAGTCAAACACTTGGAAGAATCTATTAATCAGGAGACAATGATGTTTTCCTACTGTCAATAACGAAGGAATCTACCATTGATGACTGCAAACCCTAAGGTACTGCCAAATGTGCTCTAGCTCTCTTTCCAAGAGCAATGGTCTGAAGTCAATGGGAAAAGATCTGCTAGAAGGAAGGCATTAAGGCATCCCTCATCAATCTAGTGCCAGTGTAACTAGTTGGCCAATAATGTGGAAGGAATCAGACGAACAAAGATGTAGTAACCCAACCGAAGCATGTTTCCAACGTACACAGGATGTGGCTAACGCATGATAGAAACCCTCTGAACCAACCAATAATGAAATCCGACACAGAGGTGAGGAATCCACCAATAGGGTCAAATGGAAACCAAGGTGCTACACAAATCCCAATGTGTGATAATGAAAGCTGATGTCGAACATAAGGGAAACCACTTAGTCAAATACCCATGATATTGATCGATGTTGAGCACAAGGTGACCTATCAATAATGAAAATAGGGCCATGGTGTGGCTCTAGATTTTCCCTTAGAGCAATTTGTCGTAGTCGATAAGAGCAAGACCTGCCAACAAGAAGTCAATGGAGACCTTCTCAAACCAGCATGAGAAAAGGACCAATATATTTTATGTGATAATGAACATGACGCTGACAACTAGGGATGGACAACTGAAAAATAGGTCAAGAGACACTGCAGAGAGGCTGACTCAGGTTTACTTCCCTTGAACAAAAGCACGACTCAACTGTGACTACATGGCAGCATATGATAACTTTGTATAAGTTCGTCATGTAGAAGGCATAAGAAAACTCTCCATATGATTGGAAGAGGTAACCAATCAGAGGAGTACTGACTCAATAACAAGGTTAAGGCACTCCTAACTCAAACTAAAGCCCATCCCAATGGAGGAAAGACTTACTTTTGAGTGCTTTGTTCAAGGGTGACACAACTAACCCTAGCTGCCACCAAATATGGAAATAATGTCCCATTCCTGCTCTTTTTGGAATATATAATTTTTTTGTCTTTTTCTTTTATAGGAAGCTTGAAAAATAATAAAATAATGCTATAGTACAGTGGAAAGAACAAGTGTCGAAAAACAAATGTTCTACTTCCTGGGAGGGGAACATTCCTATGCTCAATGCAAGGTGGCGAGATTGGTCAAGGACACTCAAAGGAATGCTCTTTCCACGGGTAAAATGGTGTGTCAAGTCGTTGAGGCTAAGTGATTGCAAGCTTGATTTTTTAAAAGACATGGTTGAAAAGTAGCTTAAACACAAGTCCAAGTGAAGCCGGCTCAAGGCCAAAAGGTGCAAATAGTTAATATTCAATGCAGCAGTACAACTCAACACAAAGGAGCCTCTAGGGTATAAGGCCAAAAGATATCAAAGAAGTAGAGGAATCAGGCTTCAACGCACAAGTCGTGGCAGGACTAAAGAGGACTCCCAAGCTTAAGAACAAAAATTCAGCATGGGTGCCAAGTGACAACAAGGTACTATCTAGGGCGACCATGATAAGGTAGGCTCTACCACACAATTCATGATACTTCTAAATAATGAGAAGCTTCTGCATCATATCTTGGTGGGGTCGATCCTAAGGCCAAAAATGGAAAAGGAAATTGATAAATGCCCAATGCAGGTGAAAAAACTAACCTATATGCCAGTTTCAAGAACTAATACCTATCAGAACGGATCAACCATAAAAATGTCCAAAGGAGAAATCTTCCAAGTTCTATAGACATAAATAGGAACACTAGACAAGAAGTTAATAGATCCCACATATAAACTTCAGGTAAAATCTTGTGTTATAGAATACAAAACTTGAAAATGCGTACCTTATATGTACAATATGGTACAGGGAACCATGTAGCCTTGCAGCTTACGCATAATAGTTCTTTAGGACAAGCCCTTCGTGAGGTTCAGGCAAAGGACTCCTTTGGTATTTAACACTCATGGCTTCAAAAAGTTCCTCCTGTGAAGGTAAATCAAACTCGAAGAAATCATGAGAACTACAAGAATCAAAAGAGGGAATTAAGGGGTCCCATGTCCCCGTAGGAGGAATCACTTGGTCAATTGCCAGGAGCAAGTCCCAAGAAGGAAAACAATAGTTGAAAGGATCATTCTTAGAAGCAATTGAACATTGAGGATTCAACGCCACATAATTCACCCGTGGCTGGGTAGAGTCTACTTGAATACTTGGAATAAACCAAGGGTTATTCTGTAGTAAAGTCGAATTAGGATGGTGATTATCAGATGCAAGCTGATCAATAGTGACAATATTTCCATTATGAGGAAAACACATCACTCGAAAGAGTGAAGACACCACATCATTCATAGCATAGACATAATCACTCCCAAGAAGCATATTAAAGTCTAAAGGGAAATCAATCACCATCATATTGATAAAAACAATCTTCCCACCTAAAGTAATAGGAAATTGAGGAAGAACACCCATAGATTCACCAAGTCTTTTATCATAGACTAACAACTGACTATCAGCTGACAACAACTTTGGAGAAACTAAAGCTTTCCAAGTTAAGGAGGATATAATAGTTGCAGAGGATCCTTCATCCACCATACATCGATAGACATTTGTGGAATTAACTCTAACCTTCATTTGGAAAGGTGCAGTTGAAGGAAGACGAGGCTCGACAATACTATCCCAATCAAAGGAGACATTCCTAGAACTTGGAGGGGGAACATTCAAAGAAACCGAAATGCCCCCTATACCAGAAGACTTTGTACTAGAAATCAAACAGAGTCTGTTGTTAGGCACTTAACCCCCCAAAATAGGAGTGTAATCAGCCAGAGATTGCACTGGCTCAACCACATTATTAACCAATGGTTGATAAGACTGTTGAGAAACCATAACAGATTTAGGAGTAGAAGAACTTTCAGACTCTGACCATATCCTTTGTACCTCTAGAATATCAGGGCACAAATGAGTAAGATGGTCTCCCTTACATATCTTACAAGGGAACCTAGGTTTAAAACTTCCATACCTAGGTTTCTTATCAACATCCATTCCGCCAACATGACTAGCAGTGGTTTGTGGAGAGTCCCCAACATGACTTGCAGAGGTCAGTGACTCTTTGCTAGTATGACTCGCAGTGACTAGACTTATGCCCCAAGTGTGACTTGTAACGGCTGAAAGCTCATCTCCAACATGACTAGCAGAGGTTGATGATGATTCATTGCTAGTATGACTTGCAGTGACTAGACTTATACCCCCAGCATGACTTGCAGCGGCTGAAAGCTCATCTCCAACATGACTAGCAGAGGTTGGTGATGTATGGATAGAATTATTCTTCTTCTTCCTCTTCCTCTTTCTCCTCTTTTTAGATCTCTTATTGCAAGAGGGAGGAGGAAGAGGAATCCCAGATTTTTCTTTGAAAGAAGATGAAAAATTAACACCCATTTGATGCCCTTGAAATAAAGCATTCATCTGAGAAGCTTCAAGAACATCAAGAATATTCGGAGTGGACCACAGCCAAATTGGTAGTCCAAAATTTAATCCAGGAATATTCAAAATGGACATCAAGGGGGTACCAACGTTTCCAAAAAAAGGAAAAACATAAGGATCCCCTTTTGGAAGGGTACCTTGGTTTGGCTCCATGGGAATATTGGCCATACCAAAATTATTTGCAGATCCTTCCCTTGCGGGAATGTACAAATGACTTTCCAAGGAAGAGAGATGCACAATCAAAACCTTTGCCCTTAAGGAGGAAACTCCACAACTTTCAAAAGAAAGATCAAAAGCCTTTCAAGATCGGCAGAGTGGTAGGTCAGTCACTTAGAATCTAAGGTCCAAAAGTGACAAAAAAAATCCACCTAAATCCAACCAAATCCAAAGAGAAAAGAGCACTCGACTATAAAGTCCCTAAAGATGCAACCAATCAAGCAACTTCCAAGTATTTCCACTCCGGGTGATGAGGACCAGACATCAAAAATACAATAAAATGAAGTAAGGGACCTTCCAAAGATAGTTTTGGATAATAACGGCCCAAGCCTACCAGCGAAGATAAGAGAAACAGTTATGCTGACCTCCAGACAAAAACCTTTTTCGGTGAAAGCACCCAAGCTTTGCAAGGGTACCCTCTTCAGGTGCCATAGGATTCCCCTCCGTAACCACCTATGAGATCCCTAGGAAAGGCAACTATGGGCACCAACTTGTATCAAAAGCTGGGTGGAACAGTCATGAGGTGGGATCCAACAAGTAGGAGAGGGGGTATCTCTCTTCCTTTTCTTCACTCTCCCTCATGCTTAACTCCTAGTCACAGAACTTTCTTGGTCTTTCTAATGATATTGGATTTCGCTCGTTATTCAACTTCTATGTTTGATAATTTGAGCGGCCTTGGAGAGTTAACTCTCCACTCACCTATTCCAAGGCCCTAATGAACCTAAACTTGTTGGTGTTTATTAATGACAACAATAAAGGTTCTAGTTCATTTTATTAGATTGCTTGATTTTATATAGTTGTTCTTTAAGTCAAGGGGAATTACGAGAGTAAAACTGATGATGTTTTGACGCAATAGAAACCAATAGAAACTTAGCTACATGCAAATGCAGTTATTTTCTTCAATGAAAAGGGATTTATATAGAGTTATACGAATAAACTTGTACAAGCAATTTTTCTTTTTCAAGAAAACACACTCCACACATACAAAAGCTAACAAAAAGACTAAAATGTCTACAATGCAAACTATAATGATAGTGCATGGGTGCTTATACAAGAAGAAAAAGTGTTTCTTTATAAAATCAATAAGCCAACTTGACAATAAAGAGGGAAAAAAATTCAATAACAAATTTCCCTCAAAACCAAGAAAAACAATTTGAACAAGATCACAATTGCTCAAAAACAAAACAAAAGAAACCAAAAAGCCAAAAGCTTGGAAAAAGAAAAGCAAAAGCAATGTTTTTGTGTTTTTCTTTTAAGGAAACTAAAGCAACTTTTGAGGTCACAAAAAGTACTACTAAAATTCGAAAGATCAAGAAATAAGTACAATGAGTCTTCCAATCTCGCAAGTTATAAAACTCATGAATAAATGAAGAAAGACTACAAACTTGCACAAACTGATCTGAACAGCAGCAAAAGATTTCGGAAAACCAACAAAATATCAAGAAAGAAATACTTTCAAACTTGCCAAAAAGACTCTCAAAAAGGCATGAAAAGCAACAAGGCCATAAAACAAGGAAAAGAAAAGCAAGAGAACTTGAAATCTGGGCTGAAAATGAAATCAAAATCAATTTCTTGTTCTGGAAAACCAAAACATCCAAGAACTTCAAAACAAAGTCTTGAACCCAAGACACAAACTACAAACTTGCTTAAGAAGCAATCCTAGGCCAAAGGAGATTTTGAAAAAGAAAGCTTGTAGGAAAACTGAGTTCTCCAGATAGTAGATGACCATACAACAGCATAAAACACCAGGCAGAAGACCTAACTATGCAAAAATATTTGAAAAAACAATTCAAAAAATTGCATACATGACTGTGTAAAGACACAAAAGCGTGCACACGTGTTTCTAATACAAGAAACTCACGTATACACGAGTCTTCTTGAAAAAAACTCTGTGTATGCACAAATGTAACCTAAGAAAACAGCATATACAAAGCTTAATTAGGAAAAAACAAAAATTAAAGTCTGATCAAGAAGATCAAACTTGATGCTTGGGACACTAATGGATCAACCAACATTGTAAAAGCAAGCAATCAAGAAATTGAACCCTAATTGAGAACAAACAACCCAAACCAGGAATAACAAGAATGTTATCCCCAGTGGAGTCACCAATTCTATTGCAAGTGAGACCACCCTAGGGTCTTGGGTTGAGAACCCCAACAGAGCGAAGGGCAAACCACAACAAGAAATGCTCAAGCAATCAACCTAAATGCTTATTCTACTGAACTGTGTAAGAGTGTCCTTACCCGGGAGTCCTACGTTTGAGTAGATCCTGCAGGGTGCAAACCCTCAGCTTCTCTTGATATCTTCGAAACCTGAAAATTATTCAAATGAAACATATACAGTAGTAGAAACATAAAGCATGTTCATGATATTAACTTTAAATCATATAAACGAATGACCATTTATGCATCAATATAAGATTCATAAGTGAATTACAATATAGATAGATGCATAAACACATTTAATATCGGAAATAGAACAACATTTCTTTATTGAAGTTAGCTATAAGTAAAGTGGAGAAATACAACTTGAGTCCTTCTCTGGCTCAAAGCGTAATCGTCCTCTAGATTCGTCCTTTCTCGGCCTCAACAATCTTCCTCCATCACCAATACAAGGATATCTCAAGAAAGATGAAGGATATCTCCAACAAGGAAACAAGGGTTTCCTGAAGCTTTGGGGAGTGCAGGAGGCGCAGGGATTTCATCAGACTCAATCAGGGATAATCTCGCTATAGTATCAATATCTGATATCTTCTCCCTTAAGGCCTTCCCGTGGAGGTTTATTTATACTTCTCCAAATTAGTTTTTTCAATTTGGAAACACTTGGGCTACGGGGAATAGGAGATGAGTAATAGGTAAAACCCGTGAACTCGGCCTGAAATTAAGAAAATTTAATTTTTTAAAGTTTTTTAACATATGTATGTGGGTTGGATGGTTGTTGTCCTAGGGCGGCGAAGGCACAACATAAGCAGATAGGGTTTTAGTTCGACGAGGATTTTTCCATGGATGGGCACAGAGGAGGGAGCTCCACCCCCTCCTGCAAAGCAGCGTTGGTCAACAAAAGCAAAAAACCTCCGGATAAAGGCAGAAGTAATGCGGAGGATGGAAGGAAAAATAGGGAAGAGGAAGCAGAAGAATCCATATCGACGGAGAATGATAGCACAAAATACAAGGAGGAAAGTGACAAAAACCAGAAGGGACCATGTAAACCGAAGGTTGAATTAACTCCAAGAGTAGTTTTAAATAATCCTGAGTTGCAAGCGCACAGGGAGCACATGCAGACTTATGCAATCATATGCAAATTCATGGGACTATGACCCACTAAAAAAGCATTACAATCTTGGATCAGATACCATTGGAAACCTAAAGGAAGCATTGATCTTCATTAGGGTCCAAGGGTTTCTTCACTGTGGTGTTCATCAACATTGAGGATAAAGACAGAGTGTTTGAAGATGGGCCCTACTTTTATGCAGCAGCAGGGCTCTATATGAGGCCATGGAATATGAATTTCATTCCGAAGAAGGAAACCTTCACTTTAGTGCCAGCATGGGTAAGACTCTACTCTCTACCTCTTCATTGTTGGCAAATAGAATCACTAGCTACCATAGGCAATAAATTAGGAAAGTTTGTCAAAGTTGCTGAAGCCACTAGGAGAAGAAAATATACTTCCTTTGCTAGGATCTGTGTGGAGATGGATCTATCTGGAGCTCTTCCGGATGAAGTCATCTTGGAGGTTTTTGATGAGGAATGGGTACAGACAGTAGACTACGAGCATATTCCATTTAGATGTCATAGATGCCATGAACACGGGCACCTTTTAAGAGACTGTCCTCTCAGCAAAGCAGAAAACAAAAGAAACACTAACACAATGAAAGATACAGACAGTTTTCAAAAAGTAGTTCACAAAGGAAAAAACAGCAAAAAAGGGCCAAAACAACACCAAGTGGGAGGTCAAAAGGCCAGTCAGAATCAGTTCCAAGTTCTCGAAGAGGAAGAAGAAACAGTAGGAGAAGATCAAGTAATGAAGGAAGGATATGAAAGGAGGGAAAAGGAAGAAGATAATGAAGAAAAAAAGAAAAATGAAAAACAGAAAGGAAAAATGATGAGTGTTTCAAAACTAGAAATGGATCAGGAGATGAACCAAAGTGAGATGGAAATGGAAGACAATGAGCTACAGGAGATTCTGGACAGAGAAAACCTAGATCTAGAAGGGTTCTTATATCAGGGAACTACAAGTGGGGTAGAATCACTACCACAAGAAGAGATCATTAGAATTCAGTAGTTATTCCTATGGAAAACTTAGGCCAATGGTTTGGAGGAAGTAAACAACACTGATAAACAAAGGAATGAAGGAGTGAAAGCAGTAAAAATAACTTCGGGGCTGGCACCGAGATATCCTGGAAAGAAAAGAGGAAGGAAAAAGCAGAACAAGCTTCTAATGGAATGTGGAAAACTCATGGTAGACTCAGGTAAGATGAAAGATCTAACCAGTTACTCCTCCACCAATCTTTAATCATGAAGTTCACAACTTGGAATATTAGAGGTCTAGGAAGCAAGAGAAAATAGAGAATTTTGAATAACAGAATGAAGCAAACAGCCCCAGATATAATTTTTGTCCAAGAAACAAAATGCTCTATTCAAAAGTTAAGACAAATTCATAGCAAATGGCTCAGTAGATTTGAGTTTCTAGAAGTTAAAGCGAAAAACACAACGGGGGGTATCCTCATCCTCTGGAACCCCATGAAGATTGGAATAATCAATGTGGAGGCATCAAGGAATTACTTATCAGTGGTCATATAGCCTATAGGAGACAGGGACACTTTTCTAGTTACGAATGTTTATGGCCCTCAAAGATTAGATGAAAAAATCAAGTTTATAGACTCCTTGGTGGATCTACGGGCCAGGCATGAAGGGTTACCATGGATCATTGGAGGAGACTTCAATATGATCAGATCCCTCTCGGAGAAAAAAGGGGGCACAAGAGCTCTAAACAAAGATTCCTCATCCTTCCAAAACTTTTCAGAAAACATGAAGCTTGTGGACATTGAGACGAACAATGGCTTCTGCACATGGAATAATAAAAGAGGAGGGGATTCCCAGGTAGCCTCCAAGCTAGACAGATTTATGATCTCAGAGGATCTCATGCTTTTAGACAAGGAAATAATTACAGAAATTCTACCTTTTGGAGGCTCAGATCACTGGCCGGTTCAAATGGAGATCAAGGGCATAGGCACCCCAAGAAACTGACCTTTCAGATTTGAAAATATTTGGCTTTCACACCCAGATTTTAGAAGCAACATTGGGAAATGGTGGGTGGAAAATCTGCAGATTCAGGGATCTTCAATGTTCCTGCTACACAAAAGATTAAAGCACATCAAGATGAAGTTAAAAGATTGGAACAAGAATGAATTTGGAAACATTTTTGCAGACAAGAAATCTGTTGAAAATAAAATCCTGGAGCTCAGCCAAGCTTTGATCAAGGAAGGATTTGATAAGAACAAAAATGATCAGGTAGAGAAACATCATCAAGAATGGGAACAGTTATGTAAACAAGAGGAAATTTTTTGGAGACAAAAATCTAGAGTTCAATGGCTAAAGGAAGGGGAGCGCAACACTAAATTTTTCCATAGATCCACTATAGCTAACAGGACTCACAACAGGATCTCCTCGATCAAGGACGAGGATGGGCAGATCCATCAATCCCATGAAGAAATAGAAGCGGTGTTAGTTAGACACTTCAGAGGTATTGCCCAGGAAAACATCTTAATAAGGGAACCTTTCATCAAGGACTTCACTAAACACATACCTAAGCTAGTATCTAAAGAGGACAACTATAATCTAAACAGACCTATAACTGAAAAGGAGGTCAGTGAGGTACTCAAAGAAATGCAAAACGACAAAGCTCCAGGTCCGGATGGATTTAATGCGGATTTCTTCAAAGCTTGTTGGGACATAGTCAAAAAGGATATTGTAAGGGTAGTAGAAGATTCCAGGCTGAACAGATCGATTTTGAAAGCTCTCAACACCTCTTTCATTGCCCTTATTCCAAAATAGGAAAATGCTCAAACGCCAGAGAAGTATAGGCCCATTGCCTTATGCAATGTTGTTTACAAAATAATTTCCAAGGTGGTGGCCAACAGACTCAAACCTTTGCTGCCTTCGCTTGTTTTGGGTGAACAATCGGGGTATGTTGAAGGCAGACAAATTCTAGATAACATCATTCAAGCTCACGAAGTGGTTCACTCATTAACAAGTAGGAGGAAAGCAGGTATGATAATGCAATTGGACATAGCCAAAGCTTATGATAAAGTAAACTGGACATATATCAGGAAAGTGCTCACTGCATATGGTTTTGATCATAATTGGATCAAATGGGTCATGGCCCTTGTGACTTCCTCCAGCTTCTCAATTTTAGTTAATGGATCTCCCTCTGAAATTTTTCTTCCTTCTAGAGGTCTCAGACAGGGTGACCCACTCTCTCCTTTTATTTTCATCCTCATGATGGAAGGGCTAGGAAGGTCCATCAAGCATGCTAAAGTAATGGGAAAAATTAAAGGACTCCAACTGTCGGAGAATGGTCAAGTTCTGACCCATCAACAATTTGTTAATGATACCATGTTACAGGGAATTCCCATAGTCAAGGAAGTGCTTGCCTACAAACAAATTTTGAATGACTTTGCTATGGCAACAGGTATGGAGGTCAATCTTTCCAAATCAGAAATTTTCTTCTTCAACACCCACATTGCCATTCAGAGAAATGTCTCCAGAATTCTTGGCTTTCAAAGAGAATCCCTCCCCTTCAAGTATCTGGGAGTTCCTCTAACAACGAAACCTTTGCATAAGAGCATTTGGGAACATTTAATCAATAAGATGCAAGATAAGGTCAAAAAATGGACGATCAGATCTTTAAATCTGGCTAGCATACTAGTCCTTACAAAATTTGTGCTCCAAGCTATCCTAGATTTTATGCTTTCTGCTCTCCGAGTTCCAAAAGGTGTCTTACAGCAATTTAGAAATATACAAAGATATTTTCTTTGGGGCAAGGAGGAAACTAGGAAAAAATGGGCTTTAGTTTCTGTCTAGTCAATTTAACGTCTTAAATTGCTCTACATAAATTATCAATCTGGGTATCGTAAACTGATGAAGTGTGGTGCACCATATGTGCTTAGTTAACCTTTTTCTTACTTCGTTGTTTTATAGGTTATGTTGTTTTTGGGGTTTTGTTCTTGTTGGTTTCCTAAAGTGTCTAATGCAATTGGAAATCATATTCTAAGGTCTTAAGAATACTTTTAAAGGAAAAGTATGGATAGATATTTCAAGACAAGGCCTATGTCCCTAATGGTAACTTCCAAAACTTAGCACTTCAAAAGATCTTAAAACATGTTATTGATGGAATTAGTACTTAAACAAAAGTGTAAATACGCAGCTACTTCAATCAAAATAGAATGCAACAACCAAACAATGAGCTAGTGACTATGAGACCCAGTATCCTTGCTGCTGAATAAAAAGAAAACTAAACTTAAAGCAATTCAAAAACTGTAAGCAAAGCAAACTAAATCACACTACTTCAACTCATATTCTGACCCCTCACCTTTCGACTCGCTCTGGCTATAGGAGGCAATCATAAACAAATTGAGTAATCTGATATCTAAATTGCAAGAAAGTAAACTAAATCATACTACATCAAATAATATTCTGATTCCTCACTATTTGAGTCGCTTGGCTATAGGAAGGTAATCATAAACAAATGGAGTAATATGATATCTAAATTGCATGAAATGAAATTGCATAAAATGAAACTAAGATTAAACTACTCATTCATACTTCAATCCCTGAAAATGACATAAGTAATCTAATCACTAACTTGCAGGAAAGTAAATGAGCAAAACAAGACTGAAAGAAATAACAATGCTGGAATTAGAACTCAGAAAATAAATCAGCAGAAGGACAAGATGATTCTATCATGTCATTAGTCATTAAAAGGCTATGTGCATCACTAATATACAATCAACCGGTTGAACACACTTGCATGAATTAAAATTACATGGATGAAAAATATAATCTATCAAACTTGAAAGCAATCAAATGACATAATGAAATCAAAGCAAAATTTACAAAATGAAATCTACTCTACCTTACATTCTAATATGCTCCATGACATCTACTTCACATCTCCTTCCATGTTGAGAACATCATAGCTTTATTCAAATTCTTCAAAATTACAAAGTACAACAAAGTTCTCCAAAGCTTTCAAAATCCATCAAGGAAGAACTACAAACTCCAAGCTAAAGAACTCACAAGCTAAAAGACTTAAGAACTAACAAGCTCTAAGCTAACAAATGAAGGAGAGAGATCTACTATTTATACAAAATGGTGAGAAGCCATCTCATTAATGAGAGTCCATGAATCTCTCCCTCTACCTCTAGAGTCCTAATCAAAATAGGAACTGATAAGACACATGTCTTCTTAGAGTTACAATACAATTAGGAGATGTGACACATATCCTCATGATCCCATGATTCTTTCCACTCAAATTCGAATTTGGCCTTAGAGTGCCACATAAGGGTCTTCTAGAAGCCTCCTTTCAACCTACACATGTCAACAATCTCAACCCATTTGTTAGGTATAAGAATATGCACATTATTTTCTAATTTTTAACCACAAATTCACTTAAAAGGCTTAGAATTAATAAAGTTTGGAAAAACATAAATGTGGCCCAATGATAATGAAAGTGGGATGAATGTGGTGACATAGTAGTGAAATGGAGGTGATATAATGGACATACTAGTGAAAGTGTAATAGAAATGAATGACATTTTCAAGACTCAACAGTTTCATGGGAAAAGATTTGTAAACATAAGAACCAAGGAGGACTAGGACTAGATGATCCAGAGACTCTCAGTAAGGCTCTTGGAGCCAAGCTTTGGTGGCGGTGGGTTAAAGATCCTAAGGCTCAATGGGCAAACATTTGGAAGGAAAAATATGCCAACTCCTGGCAATATTCTAAGCTAATAAGATTGTCTGGAAATATAAAGGGCTCTCCCATTTGGAACAAGGCCTGGGAGAATAGAGAGGTGGTTCAAAAAAACAGTTTCTGGGAAATTAGAAATGGAGATCAGGCACTATTCTAGGAGGATAAGTGGCAACAAGAGCCAACACTCTTGAGAGAGGATTTTTTGAGCCTCAAGCATGAGACAGATAGCCAAGGACTAGTAAAGGTAAAGGACTTATGGGATCATAATCACAATATAGGAAAATGGAGAGTGTGGAAAAAAATAGTTAGCAGAGCGAACAGAATAATCAACAGCAGAGCCGAGACCCTAAAGAGGATGTTGGATTAGAGAATGATTCTTGTCACTAAAGGGCAGGACCAACTAATATGGGGTAACAACAAAGAGGGCAAGTTTAACATTAAGGAAGCTAAAGATATTCTCTTAGGGCCAGAGTCCCAAGATTCAGACAGAATTTGGCAGAAACTTTGGAGAAGCAAGAGTTGGATGAAGATCAAACTCTTTATGTGGCTGGTTAACCATAGAAAAATATTTACCTGGGACAACATTAGAAAGAGGGGGATGCTAGGGCCCTCCAGATTCCAGCTCTGTGAAGCTCGAGAGGAAACAATGGAACATCTTCTCAACAGCTGCAATTTCACCTCCAGGTTATGGGATTTTTTTTCCACCATCTTTAATCAGTCTGACAGAGACAAAAATTACATCACTAACACCCTAAACAATTGGACGAATAAGGTCTTAGATAATGAAGTTCTTAACTCAGCCTAGGCTCTCTTTCCAAGCTTCATAATATGGAATGTGTGGAAAGAAAGAAAGAAAACAATTTTCAAAGAAGAGAAGAATTCCTCTCTCCGACTATTGGAACAGATCTTGAAACAGTTAAAAGAGACAATAGGCACAACTATTAGGGATCTCCCCAAGAATTCTCCCTCAAAAACAGATTTGAGAATTCTCAGGCAGTTAGACTTGGAAGGGTTCACTCCACAAGGTATGGATAGGAAAACAAGCATGAGGGAAATGGTCAAAGAATTCTGGAGACCCCCTCCGAAAGGTTTTCTGAAGTATAACATTGATGGTGCTTCAAAAGATAACCCTGGAATGGCTGGCTTTGGAGGAGTTCTACGGGATGAAAATGGAAGCATCATCTCCCTCTTCCATTGTCATTTAGGAAAAGCCACCAACAACATGGCGGAATTAATGGCTTTGGAGCAATGCTTAGATTTTCTGAAACAGGACAACTGCCAAAATGTGATAATAGAAGCTGATTCAGTGTTAGTTATCAATGCGGCCAAGAAAATCAGCCATAGAATGAGGCCGGAAAAATTCACACAACACTGGAGGTTAATAAGGGTGCTCCAGAAAATACAAGTTCATCTTCAAGGACTACGCACACTCACATTCATTCATGTGCGCAGAAAAGCCAACAAATTGGTGGACATTCTAGCCAATCAAGGTGTTACCTGCAGGGATAGCAGACTTTCGATGGGCTGGCTTGCTATGCCACAGAGCGAACTAAAAGAACTTTGCCATAACCAGGCAGAAGAGGATAAAAAAGTGTATGAGAACAAAACCAAGGAAGACAATACGCAATAAGAAGACTGCTGCAGGATTCTCTTTTTGGTCAGACAGGTCTACGGTGGTTGAATCGCATGGGACGGTCTCTGCAACTATGGTTTTCACAAACACTGAAAATCTCCGAAGGCGGGCGATGTGTTGTTCGCAGATTGGTAAATGGTTGAGATTATTAACCGTTGGTTCTGTTCTGGTGGCAATTTTCCATTCTTTACAGGGTTTGGAGGCTAAACCACTTCTGGAGTGGTATGGGCGCGATCACACCGCTTTCAACACGAAGGCGGTTTTGTTCACTCGGCAGCGATACCATACATCAACGGACACGTGGATGAGGGTTGGGTCGGAAAACCACCCTCATCGCACATTAAACCTCGTTCATTTTGGGCAAGCAATTTTCAGCATAGCTGTCCGATCTTGGCAAGCTCGATCAATGAACAGGATTGTCTGTGTGGTTTGGTGGGACCAGGGGGTTAAACTCCTTGCTTCTTTTGGAAGAGTTTTGCATCTCAAATATCGGGTTTAGTTAGGGTAACAGACAATTGTGATATAAAGGCTGGTCAAGAGTTAGTTGGCATGGGTCTTAGTGGGGTGGGTTCTTGTCCACGATGAACCTCGTCGCTTATTTTTTGTCGGCTTTCAAAGGTTTAGCGGGCACTTTTTGCGGTTATAGGGCCTTGTTGTCATAGGTTTTTTCTTTTTGCCTCTCACCACTCAGTTTGGTGGAACTGTGTAAATAATGTAATTTTTTATTGATTTAATGGAAATGAAGGTACAAATCTTGCTTAAGAAAAAAAACATATGTACGCGGGTTGGGTATATTCTAACCCGCGTGTACACACTTTTATCATAGGGCAAAGTAGCGTTTATGGAATAAGACACTGTTTTTTAGATTTTGGACCAAGTCTAGAAGGAAGGGTTGCCCTAGGCCATAATCAGAGCATCAAATCTACCAAGAGTAGCAAATGGTGCTATAACACTCTTTTCATGCAATTTCCCTCCTTGAACTAGCTGAAAAAAGTTGTCTCTGTGTGCCTTAATCTAGTCCATTCTTGAAGGTGGAACGAGTAGAACTTGACCTACTATGCATATAGCACTATCACAACTTAAGTCTATATGAACCCTGGGTTCATAATTAAAGTTAGTAGCCTTGGGAGTCTCAACATTCTTGTTGTGATACTAAGGATCATCAGTAATTACATGGTGTTTGGTTGATGATTCAAGTCTCTCACGGGTTTGTCTCTAATATATATACATGGTGGTTTCATGAGTTTGATGCATGGGGTTTTTGTCAATGATTCGAAGCTCTCTAATATATATATATGTGTCTGTGTCTGTGGTGGCTCCAGTTGTCTTATACACATAAATTTGTGTACATGGTGGTTTCATCTCTCTGATATGCAAATAGTCTTGTGAATTCATTGCACGATGTTTGGTCAATGATTTGAAGCTCTTCTGTTTATCTCTCATGTGTGTGTATGTGTTTGTGTGTGTGTGTGTTTTCATTGCATGGTGTTTAGTTGATATTTTTAAGCTTTCAGCTCTATCTCTGATTTATATATATATGGTAGGATCAGCTCTATGATATACATATACATTATGGTTTCGTATGGTTTCAGTCACATCTCCCGTGACCTTCATTTGGTTGACGCCTATTCAGTATGTTGATAAATATATGGTGTGACTTTAGTTAATGACTCATTGATCTGGTTAGTTGGTTATATGGTTTTGTTTTCTCCTTGGACGCCTTAGGTCTGAGACTAGTCAAACTAGGTCAATTTTTTTATATATGGGGTTATTGGCGCACTTGATTTGACCATTTTGAAGAAAAAGTAGACTTTTCTTAGAACCCATAAAATTCCATTTTGTATAATGCACTTGGTTTGTGCTATTTTTTCAAATGATTAATTTTTATATAGTTTTATACAGTCTTATATATTCTTATATGGTTTTTGGGGGTTTTTGGGCTCATTTTAAAACCAAATTGGATTCTAGAAGAAGCATGATGATCAGGTTTTAGTTGTGAACATTTATAAATACATGAAAAGCCTTGTTGATGTAGTTTTGATGTTCAAAATTAGTGTTATATGTTTTGGGGCTTATGAGCAAGTTGCAGTGAGTATAGTGGATATGGTCAAAATAGGTTCTGGGAAGAATTTTATGTGGTCATATTGGTGAACAGGTTGTAATAGGGTATGGACAAGATATGATTGTTTGATGAAAACATTATGAAAACAGTGGCGTGATCATTTTTTGATGACATATTTTGAAGAAGCATGTGGATCTCATTTGAAATGTTATGAATAGTGGTCCATGTGAAGTTGAAGAAGGAGTTGGGTGCTTCCACTGAGGTTTCTGCCTCAATCAAGTTGAATCCTACAACAAGTCAAATCTTTCTCATCTCTAAGATTGGTTCCTCCATCAAGTTGTAACCTATTTCTAGTGGTTGGTTGCAAATTTTTCAAGGTTGGTGCCTTAATCAAGTTGTAGTTTATCGTAAGTAGTTGCTTGCACATATTGGGGGAGGGTGCCTCCAGTAGGTCAGTGCCTACAAATATATGTAATGAATTGAATAATAAGAAGAATAAGAAGAATTTGTGGTTTTCTCCCATAAGTGTTTCCATGTAAAATCTTGTGTCCTCTTGTGTTGATGTGATGATGGATTTTTAATGCATGTTATTAATGAAATGTGTTAAAATGATAAGTTTTCCACTACACTGATTCACACCCCCCCCCCCCCCCCCCTCTCAGTGTGATCTTTGGTCTAACAAGAAGACCAACAGGAATGGTTTCTCCTTTAAAACATATTAAAAAAAGAAGATAATTAGTTGTGCTCATCCTCTTATTGGATAGTCATATGCCTTAGTTTCATCCATCATTTTATGGAACCCAAAACAAAGGTCATATACCAAAGATATCACCATTTCCCCACATCTATTTTTTTTAACCATCCTAAATCCATCTTAACTCTGGATCTACCAAGCGTCGAGAGGGATCAAATATCTTAAGGTGGAAACTTCTTTTAGAGTGAAAGAGATGTTTTATCCCTCACAGCACTTGGTAGATCCAGAGTTAAGATGGATCTAGGATGGTTTAATTATTAATAATTGATCATTATAATTATTAATTTTAATTATTTTAATTTTATGTAATTTGACCTCGTCAAAATATTTTAATTAATAATTATAATTATTAATCTTATTTTTATATTTTTTTTTATTTTTTTTAATTGTATTTACATTTATTTTTATTGTTATCTAATTTGACCGAGTAAAAATGTTTACATAACATAACATAACATAAACTTACAACATCTCTTCCATACTGGGTTGGAGAGTGCCTCTCGATGCAATCATTATATCCATTACTTCCATTGTATTTCTATTCTCAAGTTCCTTTATCTATTTTCCATTTTCCCAATTGAGTGTTAATTTCATGCAGAATTCCCTTACCTTCTCTTCTTACTTAGACATTTATGTGGTTATCTACCTTTTCTCACGCTTCATCATTTTCCAAGTTGTGTAGAATGTCATACTTATCCATTTTCCAAGTCGTGAAAAATGCCATACTTTATACTTCTCTGCACATATATATTTCTCCACACATTTGTGTACCCATACTTCATACTTCTCTACACATTTATATTCCCTTCTCTTCTCTTTTACTTAATCATTTACTACACTTAGTCATTTTCTAAGTTGTGTGGAATGTGGAACATTACCCAAACTTTATATTTCTCCATGGTCATTTTTCAAATTGTGCATGAAACATTACCCATACTTCATTTTTTTTTGCACATTTGTATCTCTCTGCACTCATTTTAATTTTTAAGAGAGTATTATTTATTCATATTCCTTATTTCTCTGAATTTACTTATCTTAAGTTTTATTCTCCTTTTCTTCGGGACACCTCCCAATGACATGTGGCAATAAGGTGCACTCATCTCTTACTAAAAATTGGAAGGTATTACTTGAATATGTATGACTAAGTAGTGACTTAGTATGATGACTAGACATTGAGATGGAAACCAAAAACTACATTATGCACAAGCTACACAAGGCTCCATGGCTATTTCTACTTCATACACAAATAATATGAGGAGCTCATTTATTTATCATTTTTTATAAATACCCTCCCATAATGAATGTATAATAAATAAGGTGTATTTATAAATCAAGGGCCAATATTTATGTGGAGAAAAATAATGGTTGTTGAGTCACTCTCTTGTAAAGGTCATATATTGAACTCCTGATGTCCAAATTGAGAAAACAAGATCTTGTTGGAAATCCAAAGACTTGAAGAAAAATTTGGAAATGGTTTCTATGGTTAGGATAACAATTATTATTCCTTAGAAATCAAAATAACAATCATAAATATTTTGTTGTGGTATTAATTTATTTTGGAAAATGATTTATTAAAAATAATTTATGTATTCAGGCTTTTGTGATCCATAATGAATTAAGTAAAGTCTTTCAGTAGAAATCACATAAGAGAAATTTTTGGCCGACATGTTTCAAACCAATAAGTGTGGTTCATCATCAGGACGAGACGAAGAGGCAAACCATGGGAAAGAATTAAATAGAGAGCAATGTAGAGACCAAAATTTCAAGTAACGGTTATATTTGAACAATAATATTTAAATATGATATTAATATATTAAAAACAAATATTATTAAGTAGCGGAGTTGTCTATAGTGCGACTTTTTGGAATTTCGGTGCTGGAATCCAATGGAAAAAATTGAGGTGAAATCTTGATTTGTGTTATTTACACTAGTTTTTTTAGTTGTATATATGGATTCAACACCATGAAAAACCCCTAGGGCACTTCTATTGTACAGGGTTTACCCATCAAGCTTGTCATTTCAATGAATTCCTGTTGGATTTTAGTGAAATTAGACAGGAATTTTTCACTGGAAAAGCTTTCAAAAAGTCACACTAAATACAACTCCTTAAGTAGCAGCTAGTTTTTGAAAAATAATATTTAAATTAATTTATTAAAATCAAAGTCAAACTCCAAACAAGAAGGGAAGTCAAAATTTATAAAAGGAGTCAATACCTTAATCGAGACAAGATCATTTAATAAATAAAAATAATTAATGGAAATAAAATAAACTAAATTAAAAATAATTAATGGAAAATAATAAAATAAAACAAAAATATACACAAGTCAAAAGAAATATATATATTCAAAGAAAAGTAATCAATAAATAAAACAGGGTCAACAATAAAATATGGGGCTAAGGCCCATTAAACAAATAATAAAAATACTAAAAGGAGTTAAGAATGAATAAGATGATAAAATACTTAAGAAAACACGAAGGATCAAGAAAATAAACTCTAATGAAGAATAAATCAACAACAAATACTATAAAAAGGATACCAATACCTACATAGATAAACAAAAAAAACAAAATAAATCCCAAAAAAAACTAAAAAACTAGGAGGACATGACAGGGACATGAACTTTTAAAGTGGGTCTTAGTTTGGAGGATGAATATATAAGTTTGGGGCATAATTTAGTTATCATAAAAAAGGAAAAAACACAATTATAAAGAAACAATTTTAAGAAGTTGAAAAGAAGAATACAAAAGAGCTAAGACACATATTTTGAGGGGGAGAGAGATCACTCCTTCCATTATTCTTTTGTAAATTTTGTGAGTGCATCTTTTATTTTTGAATAATTTTCCCTTCTTTCATACCAAACTTCGATCATCCATCTTTATTAATTGTATTCTTAATTTATAAATCTAATCCTTGACTACAATTCTCCTTTTTCCCAAGTTATTATTACTATTATATTCGCTCCATGGGAGCCCCATCCTAGTCCCTTCGACAAATGTATTTCCTAAATTTATCATTTAAGTATCAAGAGTATTGTGTTGTGTGATAGGTATACACTTTATTCATACTTGAACTTCAATTTTTTATATTTTTTTGACTTTCATGGAGAGCTATTCCAAGACTTCATAACATTTCTACTATCAAGACTTTAAATAATCATGAGATTTCATGTATATTTCTCCTATGCATTTTAATAGTTTGAATGAATGAAATCATTAAATCCCTCTAAAGTTCTTAGCCATCAATAACTTTTTTTCTATGAATATTGCTTCAAATATGTTTTCCTCATTGTGTGAATGGATGGATGTGATGGAATGAGTTTAGTTATTTATGTTTGTGAGGTTATCATATTTTAATTATAATTTATTTATTAGTTTTTATTTTCAACCATCTAGTCCACTCACAAATGTAGATATAATGAAAGGTTGATCTTATTGATTGCAAAAGTATATTGAGAATCTGAGTGAGAAATGGGACTATTGTTATATGGAAAATTCACTTATACGGACAAAAATGAACTCCCTATATCTAGTGGTCTGATCGAGAACAACAAAGAGAAAAAAGATCTATGTTTTCCTTATAGAGATTGAAATATGGAAAAGATACCTACCTGGAATTTGTAGTAAGTCCTCCTCTTCTCCTTTCTTGTAAGCTCCAACTCTAGCTCCTCATGTTATAAATGGAACCTGCAACAAAGACTAAAACAAGCAAGGGAACTACAATATCCACATAGCATAATCCAATATCTCTAATCAATGAGTCAACATGGCATTGAAATACATAAGCATCAACATGACACAAGTATAGGAAAACATAGTGTTTTTTGTATTAATAAATAAAGGAAAGAGTTACAACCATATATAGAAGTTGAATTTGTAGATGTCTCCCCAATTTTCTTGTCCTTCCTTGCCACAAAGAAAACCTTCACACTCAACCCTAATGCATAAATGTATGGATTCCTTAAGCTCAAAGTAGCAACATGAGGGCACTAATAATCTCCAAAAGCCAACCAGACTCTATGGGAGGCAATAAATTTATAGGGTGAAAGTGGTAGTTTAGGATTTACCAATCTAGGCTTGAGATCCACATATGAAGGAGGATAAGCTCAAGGGATAAGAGATAAGACCATTAGAGTAGGATCAGATAGGAATTTGAGATCTCTATCTATAGTAAATGGTTAAAACCACCTTATAAGCTTCTAGAAGAAGAAGATTCGAAAATATTTTTTAATTTTCCTGAAATTCTAGAATCAACACACCTGCAGAGTAGAGAAACCTGCGTTGATCAATGTTGATACTCAGTAATGCAACTTGCTTCTAACGTAGGTGGACATACATGTAGAGTGTGTTGGGGCTAAAAACATGGTTTTTGAGCTGATTGACCCAGAAACTATGACTTTTTAGAGATATAATGCTTAGGGATTTGCAAAGGGATTATGACAAAGTGTTCAAAGATGTTGATTGATCCGGTTTTCAGGTCTTTTGATTAGATGTGACAAAATAACCTGTAACAACTACCATCTCTATAAAAACATAAAGATAATCTTAAATATTCCCTAGAAGATCGACCCTTGTTCCTTATAAGAAAAGAGATCAACGGAAATACATATGTTACACAAAGGTGGGATCAACATTTTTCAATAATAGTATAAACTACTAGGAATTCAATAATCTCTCAACAAACAACATATTCAAAAACAACTTTACTCACTCCTTAAAGTAAATAATAAATTGATATTTGAATAAATATTTAAATGTATCTTGTGTGTAAATACACACATACATTTTAATTTTTCTTAAGTTTGTGTGTAAATACACACATACATTTTAATTTTTCTACGTATAAAGTAACTGACAGATATATATGTTGATTGCTTTATACTTCAAAAAAATAAAATGTATGTGCATATTTATATACAAGATACAACTTTTAAATGGATTTATATATGGCAAATTCTACCCATCAAAAAAGTTGTAAAATTTCTCTCAATATAATTAATAAATATGCCTTAAAAATATTTATAAAATTAAAATCAATTTTATTTTATTTCATTATTATTTTTTAAAACATGAATGAGAACTTCTAGAGAAACAGTATTTCGAAAGATCAGTTTCCATTATTACACTATATATAATTATTTCATAAATTTGTAGTCTACATTTATATATTTTGGAGGTTTTTTGGGTATATTTTATACTCGAATTTGCTCTAGATCCAGTATGGATTTGTTGCAATCACAAGTTTGAGTTGTGAACTCCTCACAATCCAAGTGCTCAAAGAGATTTTCAATCACTGAGTTCATATATGTAGTCAAAAATGCATTTTAAACAACAAAAGATCATGATTTGACCAAAAATTGTTTTGCTAAATTCTGGCCAAAAACTCCAAAATGTATAATAATTACACAATGTCATTTCATAAATGTCATAAACAAGTTGGTTACAACATGCAATTGGAGACTTGAACTCAAGCATATAGGGAAATGAATTGTTCACCAAATCACTTGAGCTAAGATACTTTGAATTTATATTTCAACTATATGCTATGTTTTTTTAATTCTAGTTTTATTTATTTTAAAATTATATTTTTATTTAAGTTTTCAACTTTTGAATGTTTTTAATTTAATGTTTCAATTTTATAAAAGAAAATGAAAAATATAAGTTAAATAACATTAGGATGAAAGAGCCTCCTGAGGTGTAGCGTATTTAGCAAAATGAAGTGTTATGTAAACTATGAGATCCAAGGTTCAATTTCCTTTTCTCAAACTCATGTGATAACCTCGAGGATGGTGTGATTACACCAAGAAGTTATAGTGGTAACGATTAGAATTGACCCACACGAATATGATATTGGCCTAGTTACAGAGGTTATAATAGTAACTGTAGGTTGGAATTAGCCCCATGTGAAAATGAGACTAGCCTAATTACAAAAGTTATAGGAGTAGTGTTCAGTTAGAGCTGACGCAATGTCACGTAAACAACCTCAAACAAATATAATACCAACCTAGTTACAAAGGTAACATGCAAATATGAAAGTGCCCAATTACAAAAGTTATAATAATAACGGTTTAAATTAACTCCATATTTCATATTAATTAGCATAATTACAAATTCCTCTCATAAGAAAGTGAAATTATAGATTGAACCATTCACATTTTTCATTATGTATGGGTTTTAAAGGAAGTGAATTAAAAATGGATTTTTTTTTCGAGATGACACATATTTTTACTTTCAATTCTTTTTTAAAAAATTTAATTATTTAAATATAGTTTTAAAAAATCTATAATTCCAAATTTTTTATTTAAAATTTTAACATGTAATTATTATTTTAATAAATAATTACGGAGTTGTCTATAATGCGACTTTTTGGAGATTCCGGTGACGGAATCCGGCGGAAGAAATTGAGGTTAAATCTTGATTTGTTGCAGTTAAAATGGTTTTTTAAATGCATATTTGGATTCAGCACCCTGAAAACCCCCTGGGATGCTTTGATTGTGCAGAAACTAGCTATCAAACTTGCGATTCCAATAAATTGCTGCCGGATTTTGACCGGAAAAACCTGTCGGAAAGGCTTTCAAAAAGTCGCTTTATAGACAACTGCAATAATTACTAAAGTGTGAAAATGATTTTAAGTGATTTTAAGTAGAAGATTTTTTTTAATTTATATTATTTTAAAAATATTAAGGTAATTAAGAAATAATATTTTTTATTTAACAATTTTTAGAGTGGGATGGAGTTTTTGTTGAGATTTAGAGTTTGGTAATGTTGTGGTTTTTTTTTCATTCACCAGCGTGGGTCAAGGGCTCAAGTTTTGCTTTGATGGCATGTCATGTTTTGGATTTGCAAACCCCAGTATTCTCCTAGGTGTTGACATATGGATGAATAAATTTTCTCTATGGCGAAACAGTCAGCTCGTTTTTGGTGTTTGCTTAAGGTATTTGTGGGCATAATATGGCCAAGTCTTGTAGAAACCTCACATGCATGGTCTTGTTATGTTCCCAAAGTCACGGATTAAAGACTCGCAAAGCCCCCCAAAACCATCTTCATTGGTTAGTTTTTTGTTCGTTTGAGATGGATGTGACAAGCAAGCCCAATAGGGTTGTTTTTTTATTTTCCTTCCTATATTGTTCCAAAATCACAAGTTTTCTCAACATCGAGGATGTTGAGGCCTGCGTTGGATCTATTTCCTAAGCACAAATTGGAGACATTTTCTCAAAGTGCACTCAATCGCTCCAACTAATCTGAGTAATAAGAACCACAAGAAGTGATGGGACAAAATATTTTCCAGTTTTTCATCAAGAATTTATGTGGGAAGTCCTCCCATTTTTGGAGAAGGAGCACAGACTCTATCAATAATTTGAAGCAAAGCATAGAGAATAGGTGGGGCATCCCTGCAAAAAATTAAATCCTATTATATGAAAGGAATTTGCTTCAAGACACTTCCCAAATTAAAGACTATTGCATTATAAGGAACTCAACTATCATCTTGAATTTAAGGTTACATGGAGTTGCTCTGACCCATGATATCTAATGGGTCTACTTATTACAAGGATGTGGCGAAAGGAAATGCTTCCTTCCCTACAAAACAACCTCAAAACAACCCAGGACTCTATATTGTTGAAAAAATGAATCAAGCACCTTTTATGGAGGTAAACCACATTTTTTCTTCTCTTCAATTCAAGGCTATAATATGTAGGTTCAATGGTTTATGGCCTAAATCTGATGCTTTACATCAATTGGTCTTTTCTTCCTAGACCCCAAACTGAGACATCAATTTATGCTCTAAGGAATCTCGAGAAAGTCTTGCATGAGAGGCCCTAGATTTGGGGAAGAATTAGGCTCTTTATCACCTCTCAATTGTCAGATTTTGATGCAACTAAAATGGTGGTCTCAACAGTGCCAATTCAAGTGCGGCTACCAAATCTACCCCTCCCTTTCTGGCATCATAAGGCTTTAGAAGAAATTGGAAAAACTCTTCGAAAATTTAAAAAGATGGACCTCAAAAGAACAGAGACAGGTATATTTACCTTTGTCAGAATTTGTGCAGAAATAGACCTTAGTAAAGGTCTATGTGATCACATTCAATTGAAATGATAGCGAGACAAGATCTGAAATTCAGACCGATTTGTTTTCATACGGGTTTTTTGTTTAAATTCTGAAACTTCGTAGCGAAAAAGTTATAGTGAACATTCCACGATGACATGTTTTAGATGAAATTCTTGAGCTTGCAAAAACCCTAACTTCCTTAGATCATATATCCTAAAATATAGCGAGAGAAGGTCTAAAATTCGGACCCGAGGTTCAGTGCAATTTCATCTCAAATGGGTTTTTTTTAGTTTCTGAAATGTCGCGAAAATATATATCTATATATATATATATATATATATATATATATATATATATATATATATATATATATATATATATAGATATAGATATATATATATATAATTTAAATTATTGTGAAAATGTCATGATGACCTGTTTGGAGCAGCGAAACCCTAGAATCCAAAACTCTGATACCAAATGTTATGAAACCAACTCACAAAAAGATAGATCAACGCCTTAGAAATAAGCCTCTTAAAGGGGGCAACCTCCTTTACATTACACAAATGAACAATTCTTAGATGATACAAATGACAAGACCTCGTTTCTATATATAGGAGCCTAAGGGGTCATAATATAATCAGAGCCGACATAACAATAATAATATAAGAGCACAATAATAACAACAGTGGGCTTCTATGGGGCACAATAATAACAATATGGGGACTACATGGGCACAACAATATAATAAGGGGATTATACTAATAACAATAAGGGGTTCCACTAGTAGTATAGGGACCTAACAATTTACCTTTGTCAAAATTTGTGCAGAAATAGACCTTAGTAAAGATCTATGTGATCACATTCAATTGAAACATAAAAAGTTTCAATGGAACCAAGAATTAGATTATGATAACATGGCATTTTGATGTTGTATATGCTACCCAACTAGTCATCTGTAGTACACATGTCCATAGGCAAAAAACCCCTCAAAAAATAAAAAGGGTCAAGCCCACAAACCGAAAGGATGGCGGCTCTCAAATCCCCATTTCTCTGAAGATGAAGTAGAAGAATCCATAGAAAAGCCTCCAAACCAATGAGAAGAGGATTCATAGAACTAGAATGGAAACCTATCTCACCTACATAATGACACTGAAGATCATGAACCACAGGAATCAAAATCGCAGAATGATGAGGCACATGTAGAAAGTGGGATGGGGGGGACAAAAAGAACACATGTTTCTGAGAGATTAGACTTAGACAAATAATTCCCACCAAAGGAGACAGAAAAAGAATTGGCAATGGTTCTCGTTGAACCAAATTCAGGAGGATGGTAGAAAGTGCAAAAAAAGAAAGGCCAAAAAGAGAAGTTAAGTTATTATTATCACATTTAACTTCATTCTCTTACTTTTGTAATTTTTTATAATTATTTCTCTTTAGCTCAAATACTAAGAGGTGCATCTATTAAAATGTTTTAACATATGCAAAATGTAATTTTGTTCTTTCTTTCATAATGCATAAAATTACGAATATTTTTTTCAAAAAATAAAATAAATAAAATAAAATTTACTTATCATTTTCTAATATTATATATGATTAAAAATTCTTATATTGAAAAAGACAAAAAGAAAGGGATATACTTCATAAACAAAATCTCAAATGATATCTTCCAACCATTTTTTTAATCTTACTTTTTTACAATAATGATTCTTAGTCTTTTAAATCTTACCTTTTAATCTTATTTTTTTTATAGGCATGATTATAAAAATACATATATATTATTATTAAAAAAACTAATTAACTATTAAGATTAAAATTATACTTTCATCTCATCCCTTTATGTATGAAGACTATAAAAAATATAATCAAAAATTTAAAAAAATTATTTTAAAATAAACACATTTATGTTTTAAGAATGAGTTTTAGTCTTTATTTTTATAACTAAAGTTTTTAACACTGAGATATCAAGGGTTTATATGTTTTTATATCACTAATCACGTTATAGAAAATATTTTTGTGATGGAATATATATATATATATATAGTTATTATTGGCCTTGAGGATTAGTTTAATTGATTGAGGTCTCGTTGCTAAAGTACTTCGTCATTCGAAGGTCATGGGTTCAATTCTCCTAAACACCCTTAGGGTTAGGCTATGCTAGTTTGGTCAGCGTAATGACCCATGGTATTCATGTGCAATATAACCTATTTAAAGGGGGGGAGACAAGTTGAGGTCCATCTTAACTCAAGATCTACCAAGCATCGAGAGGGATCAAATCTCTTTTAATTCTAAAAGAGATTTGCACCTCAAGATATTGGATCCCTCTAGGAGCTTGGTAGATCAAGAGTTAAGATGGATCTAGGTTGGTATATCTATATATATATATATATATATATATATATATATATATATATTTGTGTGTGGGGGTGGGGTGGGGTGGGGGAATCGATTTTTTGTTGCACGAGGAATAAAATTGAATTTTGCATATGCTTAAAACATTCAAAAAGAGTCCGTAAGGGGTAGCTCAAGTGGCAATGGCCGTGGAAATGAAGTCTCACCGAACCAGAGATCTTGGGTTCGATTCTTGTGCTACCCTCCTCGGAAATGGGGTGAATAACGAACATGTAAAAACTCAAAAATGAGAGGGTCTTACCTAAGTTTACAAAAAAAAAAACATTAAAAAAGAGAAATTCCATAGTCTTGTAAGAAAAATACACTACCTTTCAGCTCAAAAAATAACATACAACAACTAAGAAATTGAGTGTTATAAAAATCACTTAACTTCTCTTATTTCCCTTCTTTCTTTGCAGTTTATGCCAACCCCTTGATGATATATCTACAGGTATTACTACCAACTCTATCACATTCACCACAATGGGTTGTTCTTTATCAGAATCATAACTTTCCAACACAGGTTCTCTTTTTTTCCCGATATTCCATCGTCTTTAAGTGTCAACGTTCCTTCTGCACCAAGATCATGAGTTGTCTTTGTATCTTGTGATTTCTACATATGTTGTGAATTGAAACTGGATTCTAGGTTTTCATATCATCTTTAGAGAGGGGATATTTCTTGATCTCCTCTTCCTCATCCTCCAAGAAAATGGGTTCATATGGTTGTTAGCTTTTGGATTTCTGAATCTACCCCTTTTTCTTTTTTGAATTTTTTTTACCTATGAGCACAAATCCTGCATCTGCCCTTTTTGAAAACATGAATGACATCTGAAGGTTGTGTTTTCATAATCTAAAGTCAAGATCCATCGGAAAGATCTATGATTCAGCAAAATATGATCTTGTAGACCTTTACTCAAATCGATTTCCACGCATATATGAGAAAATGTGAATAATCCTTGTTATAATCGTTCACTATCCATTTTTATGAACTTACCCAGAGTATTCCAAATATTCGCAATGACCTTTTGATGCTAGTTTGGAAGAGGGAGATGTAGCAACCTAACCCAAATTGTCATTTTTATTACAGCAATGATACACATATCAAACTTTGGAAACCATGGAGTGACGAAAAGCCTCGCTCTTCCCAAAACCAAGGCCTATCTGCCATACATTTTTCATAATCTTCCTATGAATCAAACTATAAAATGAAAAATCCTTTGGAACATAAATAAATATCACAATTTGTTGTCTGGGTTGTAAAGATTCATTGATTTAATGCTTCTAATGTTGGCCAGAATGCATTAAATTTGCATATGACAGCCCTAACTTGTAGGAATATGAAGAGATGCTTTACCTCTACATTGTTTTGTAACGACCCAGAAATAAACTATACAAAATTAAATACATTAATCATGTTATTATAAATCAACATATCTACTCAATTAATTACCATAGGATTTGAAAATATTTGAAAAGAACAACATACATATGGAGTGACGATAGGCCTTACTAGTGATTATGAAGTTGTTATGTTATTCAAATATTATTCACTACAAAAAAGTGAATCTCCACCCAACCTTAGACGAGTTGCAACCAATATTTCTTGCATATATCACCCCCAGCCCTCAAGCAACTTACTATCGTCAGTGCCCTTATCTCACAGCATTCATTTCCTCAAAGATGAGCGAATGAATGCAGAATTCCCTTCCTAAAAAATGAGTGGATAAATGAATGCCTCTCATCTCCCTTTTTTGTCATTTAAATAGAACAAACCATTCCAAAAATGGTATGGGAATTGGAAAGGATCCGCATATACACAATCCATGTGTCAGCATGCCAATTTTTATTTTATTTATTTATTATTATATTTTTCTTCATTATTTTTTATTTTGTTTCTTTTTATTATTATTATTATTATTATTATTACGGGACATTACATGTTTATTTCCAAAGCAAGCATTTCCCCCATCTTCTCTACAATGTATGGTCCTTGAAGAACTTGAGACTAGATCGTTGAGATGGGCTCTTTACCTCGCGCGGTGTCCTTGTATGAGGTTGAAGTAGAAGGCCCTCTGCAACCATTGCTCCCTCGCGCAATCTCAAGACTAAAAACATAAATGAATTCCTAAAGATGTATGCACTCAGTTGGAAAGAGTCCAATAATTGTTTTCTCTCATAAATAAGACATTGAAAGACTACAGGAATTCCAAGATGTTGTTTCAATATCTATTTTAAATCCTTCACCTTGGCTTCCACATGAACCTAGAAATATATAGAATTTCCACTGAGGGTTTTAACAAAAATTTGAAACCCTTACATGGATTTCAAGCTTTATGTGCTATCCACCACCCCAATGGAAGGGGGATTTCGAGGGATCTTCAACAAATTTTCTTCTTTTTGAGTGGCTCTACATATACTAAGGCGTGACTCTGTAAGAAAAAAACTCGTAGATCTACACATACGAGCCTAAAAATCCAAAGAGAGGGAGTTGGGCCCTCAAAAACCCAACCAAAGGCTCGAAACAAAAAAGGCAAGGCATGTTGTTCCACAAAAACCCCAAAATTCACCTAGATCTGATTGGATCTTGTAATAGGCCTCCTACGTAAAAAGAACCGATTGCCCTCCTCACCTTAAACTAAGAAAACAATGACTAGAGGAAGTGGATCTTGTAACCATGCAAAACTAAAACCAACCCAATGAAACCCTTAAAAAAAAAAGATTTTTTTTACACAACCAAACATCAACCTAAAAAGATGAAGGGGCTCACGCTTAAGACCCATATCACTATGACCAAACCTTACCTAAGTGGCTAAACCGCTACAAGGCATCTCCACAATAACCCTAACTCTGGTCGTCGTCATTATTTCCATGTTTTCTTGATATTTCAAACATCAAAACAAACCATTAAATATTGTTTTATTTTAAATTGAAATTTTATTATAAATAATATATAATTTGTTATAATTTTATATAAAATAATATTTTAGTATTCTCTTTGATTTTAATTATTAAATTGAAACGCATTTTTTACAATTTAATATAAGGAATTCATATAATTCATTCCTTACTCAAACGTGGTATTTAAGAAAAAATATATATTTCAACGTGATAAATAGATTGTATTTTATGATGTGATTTTTAAAAGTGACCTATAATTTTTATTTTTTTTGTAGAGAGTAATTTCTTTTTTTTGGTATATAGATTGTATTTTATGATGTGATTTTTAAAAGTGATCTATAATTTTTATTTTTTGTATAGAGTAATTTTTTTCTCCATATTATTTTAATTTTAAGAAAAGTTTAAATTGTAAATTTCATAAAGAAAAGTATAAATTTATTTTAATTTTGAAGAAAGTTTAAATTTAAAATTTTAGAGAAAGTTTTTATTTAAGAAATTTTATTTAAGTTAAGATTAAGTTAAGATAGTTCATAGTTAAAACACATTAATAGTATATTACTTAATAACATATTGCTTAATGTTAGAGAAATATGTACTAAATTATATACACAATATGGAAATTATCAATTCAAACAAGTAACATTGTGGATATTGATTGTATTAACAATATACATATATTAATGTATAAAGTTATACCTAAAACCAATTCAAACAAGTAACATAATGGATGTTGACAATATAAACAATATACATATATTAATGTACAAAAATTGTACCTATAAATATATACATAGAAAAATAAATTTTTACTCAGCTAAATTTTTGTTTATTAAAAAAAATTGCACCTATAAAAACCTAATCATCAAAAAAAACTTAATCATCCAAAATATATATATATATATATATATAAAACATGTCAACAGACAAATTTTTAAATTAAAAAACTTTAAATTACAACAATCAAATTCCACAACAAAATATATATAATTTAGAGACAAAGTCTTCCTTTTAGGTGTGAATTTAGGCAATTTTTTGAAAGCTGTTCCTGTAGATTTTTACAGTCTAATTTCTCTAAAATCCAACAGGAATTCATTGAAATCACAAGTTTGATGGGTAAATCGCACAATAGAAGTGTCCTAAGGGTTTTTGAGGGTGCTGAATCTATATAGAGTCAAAAAACTAATTTAAATAACACAAATCATGATTTCACCACAAATTTTTACACCAGAAACTCCAAAAAATCACACTAAAAACAACTCCATTTTATAAAATCATGAAAAAAAATCACCCAATCTTCTACTGCTTAGTTCAATTGAATAAAATCATGAAAAAAACATTTATTCCAAACTTGAAAAAACACTTATTCCAAACTTAGATATATGGAATAAAATCATGAAAAAAACATTTATTCCAAACTTAGATATATCCAGATAGACTTGATTTAAAATGAAGGAAACATTTGCTTTAAAATTAAGAAAACATTTGCTTCAAAATCAGATACGTTACTCTATAGTCAAATATGGCAAAAATGATTTTATGGGAAAATATATCAGAGACTTTTATCCTTTTATTACATGTTGGAAAATATAATTTATCTATCTAGGTTATTCTTTGCTTGGGCTCCTCGGGTCGGGTGGTTCAATTTTCTTACTTTACCAATGTTACCCATGAGATCATTTTCAGTATTTGCCTCTGCAACTTAACGGAATTGGCTCTGCAGCCTGAATATCAAACCGGCCGTTGTTCATAGTCCGCCATTCCTCTGCAAAATTCGTCACTGAATAAGCAGCTCTTCCGCCTGTCCCCTTTCTGCATAATTTTCATCCTTTGAAGCTCTGTTGGAGATCAGGAGCGATCACAATGTACAGAGTCTGTCTCCTAAAAATCCTCAGGAAATGGAGAAAGCGGCCGATGGGGTACGAGGAGTTCAACCGCGCCCCTTCTTCTTCAGCGAAGAAACTGAAAAGAAGAAGAAATGCAGTGACCGTTCTGGTGGGAAAAGAGAGGGAGATCTTCAAGGTGGACCCTCATATTCTGGACTGTGGATTGTTTCAACCATTAATGGAGAAAGCCACTGTTGGTAGGATTTTCAGGAAGGGCAATGGCAGAAAAAAATCATTGAACGAATTCATTTTCTTGGACTGTGATGCAATCTTATTTGGCCACATTCTTTGGCTGCTGCACAATGATGACCCTTGTCTTCGTCATTTCAATCTGGAGATTCTCATGGAGTTTTATTCCCAAGAAGATTGCACCATCCATCTCTGATCTCCCCCCAAAAAATAAAAATAAAACCATTGATGGTTCTCTTGTATCATTAGAGAAAAAAACAGAAACAGAGCCGGGTGACTGGTTTCTTATTTAATTTTGTGCAGAGGCACTCTGATCATTGTTGTCTGGGGGAGTAAATATTGGTGTTGTACAATTGCAATTTGATGGATTGCTTGGTTAACATCCAAAATTTATGAAGAAATACTTGGAAGGTTTTACAGGGAAAAAATTATATTAACACTAGGCCAATAGGTTAACCTTACCTTAAGGTGGACAGATGATGTATGTAAAGAATTTAATGTTTTTCTTATAGTAAAATTGTTAAACTTATTTTTATTGTCCAGAGCAGACCTCGGTGTCACTTGTAGAGATGGTTGAATATATATATATATATATATTTTTGTAAAACAGTTTTTTTTTATTCTGATCGAAATTTTGGTATTTGGAATTTTTGGTGTTTGGAATTCATTTACAAATAATCCTACCAATATTCTAATGCAAATGGATTATTATTTTTAGTTTATTTTATTTTTCTGGAGATAATTTGACCATCAAAATCTATTTAATTTTTCTTTGTTTTCTTGTGGGGAATGAATTTCAATGGAAAAAAAATATAGTTCAAACATTCAAGGACCTTTGTAAGAAATTTCTTCATTGTTTTGGTTACAGCCTTTGTAGGTCTTGTCAACATATTTCACCATTTGAATCATTACTGCAAACGTTATGATATGATTGTGATTTTTTTAAAAAAATTATTGGCAACAATACGATAGTAATATTGTAATATTTTCAATTTTCATTTCTGAAAATATTGTGATATTTTTTTATATTGTGATATTTAGAGAGAAAATTTTCGGGAGAAATCACATCAAATAATTTATTGGAGCCAACATTTCGAACCTTCCATTGTCGTTCATTATCAAGACAAATCTAACATTAACCATATACATAGGTAGAGATGCTTCAAAATATAAAATTCCTCTGTTAGAAAGTCAACAATAAAAATTGATTTAAATAATAATTAAATGTTATAAAGTCAAAGAAGTTACAAACTTTTAAAAACATCCTCATATATATATATATATATATATATATATATATATATATATATATATATATATATATATTAATTAAATTAAATAAATAGATAATAATAAATTATAAAATAAGTCAATAGACATTAAGAATGAATAATTAAGATCACAAATTTTCAAAAAATATAAAAATAAACAAATAAGCAATTTTTAATTAAGATCACAAATTTTCAAAAAATATAAAAATAAACAAATAAGCAATTTTTTAAATATATATATATATATATATATATATAGGAATCAAACAAATTTTCAAATAAATAAATAAATAAAAGAATAAAAAATAGATAAATAAATCAAAATTTTTGAATAAAAATAAGCATAAGAGATAAGAATTAAGAATTATACTTAAAGAAATAAAATAAATAAATAATAGAAAAATAAACAAATATAAAATGTAAATTAAATAAATAATAATATTAAATTAGTGAAAATTAAGAATGATCAAATATATATATATGATCTAGGGAAAAAAAAAATCTAGACAAAAGAAGAAATTTCAAGGAAAAAATAAAAACTAGGAATGGAGAGCAAGGATCTAGTTGCTGCTAATTTTCCAACCTCCATTCCTATTCAGATTGTTACCATGTTTCTCAATTTCTAACACCTCTTTCAACTTCTTATGATGGAAGTGATCAATTTTGGCTAAATCCCGGGAATCCTCAATACATATGTAGTGTTTAGTATTAGACGCATGTTCAGCTAAGGTAGACCAATGAGACCTGTTATGTCCAATATCTGCGGCATGCTCTTGAATCCTCTGTCTGATGGAATGACACGTTTCTCCAATATAGGGTGTTCCCCATGAGCAAGGGACTAAGTAGACACCTTTCATATCTTTGGGGTCAACATGATCCTTAACTGACCTGAGAGACCTGAGGGAGCTTCGGATAGTGTTGAGGGGCTTGAAGGAAGTATGCACCTTATTCTTATTTAGAATGTGGGGAATCTTGTCAAAAAAGTATCCTCTTGATTTTTCTAGCTGTGTTCATCTTCCATTCATTCTCGGAACCGCAGTCAAGATTGACAAAATTTGTTTATTTTTTATCTTTTTATTTTTTTATTTTTTGTATTTTTTGAAAATCTGTGATTCTTAATGATTCATTCTTAATGCTTATTTACTTATTTTATAATTTACTACTATCTATCTATTTAATTTATTTAATTTAATTTATTTATTTATTTGGGCAATCTTGTTAGTGGTTCCGAGAATGAATGGAAGATGAACGCAACAACTTCATTAGCAAAATGAAGAGGATCTTTTTTTGACAAGATTTCCCACATTCTAAATAAGAATAAGGTGCATACTTCCTTCAAGCCCCTCAACACTATCCAAAGCTCCCTCAGGTCAGTTAAGGATCATGTTGACCCCAAAGATATGAAAGGTGTTTACTTAGTCCCTTGCTCATGCCAAACACCCTATATTGGAAAAAGGGGTCAGAGGATTCAAGAGTATGCCGCACATATTAGACATAACAGGTCCGTGCCTTACCTAAACATGTGTCTAATACTAAACACCACATATGTATTGAGGATTCCCACGTTTTAGCCAAAATTGATCACTTCCATCATAGGAAGTTCAGAGAGGCATTAGAAATTGAGAAGCATGGTAACAATCTGAATAGGGATGAAGGTTGGAAAATTAGCAGCAACTAGATCCCTGCTCTCCATTCCTAGTTTTTATTTATTCCTTGAAATTTCTCTGTTTATCTAGATTTTGATTTTTCCCTCAGATCATATATATATATATATATTATCATTCTTAATTTTCACTAATTTAATATTATTATTTATTTTATTTACGTTTTACATTTGTTTATTTTTCTATTATTTTTTTATTTATTTTTTCAAGTATAATTCTTAATTCTGGATCTCTTATGCTTATTTTTATTCAAAAATTATGATTTATTTATCTATTTTTTATTCTTTTATTTTTTATTTTTATTTTTCTTAAATTTGTTTTTTTTTTTATATTTTTTGAAAATTTGTGATTCTTAATTATTCATTGTTAATACTTATTTACTTATTTTATAATTTATTATTATCTATCTATTTAATTTATTTCATTTTATTTATTTTTTATTTTTTATTTGTTTTTAAAGGATGTTTTTAAAAGTTTGTAACTTCTTTGACTTTATAACGTTTAATTTTTATTTAAATCAATTTTTATTGTTGACTTTTTAATGGACGAATTTATATTTTGAAGCATCTCCACCTATATATATGGTTAATGTTAGATCAGATGCTCCACCTTTGCCCTGATGATGAACCATAGTGGAGGGTTCGAAATGTTGGCTCCAATAAATTATTTGATGTGATTTCTCCGGAAAATTTTCTCTCTAAACATTATGGATCACAGAAATCTAAGCTCGGAAATATTAGCCCGTTACGGAAGGGAATTTGTTGATAAATTTCGACTTTTCGAACACTTGCGTTTGCAGGTTTCAAAGATGAGATCCGGTCTAACTTTTTTAAAAAGGTGTAGAGATTCTTCAGTTATTCCTCTCTTTGCTAGAATTAATCATCGGTTGAATAACGTTAGAAATTTTCCCTTTTTTAAGATCTAGTTTATCTCTTTTGCGCTCTGAGATTCGCAAGCTACAGAGGAATCTTGATCTGGTCTCCCAAAGGTTATTTTATTTACATCTGTTTCTAGCGCAGGTTTTTTCTTCTCCTCTTTGGAGGAAGGTTGATGCATGCACCGCCATGAAAGCCAATCGTCTGGAGGAAATCTCGAATAAAAAGTTGTCAGCGAAGTTTTTGAAGCTTAAAGACGAACCCCATTCATACAGGTCTTCCTCGCGGGCACCCTCCTCCTCAAGCAGAATTCGGAAGGAGAAAATATCAGCCCTTCATTCCTGGGTTTCTTCTAATGCAAGCTTAATTGTTCCTTCTTCTCGTTCCAACCTGGAAAGCTCCCAATTTGCTGCTCAGAATATTTCCCAGCATTTTGAGTCTGCAGGTAGTATTGTTTCCTATTTCGAAATTCTTCCTGCATTGTCTGAGGTGACCTCATGTTGTGTTCCCCTCTGCAACGATATTTTTTCTTCTCCCCGGTCTGAGAAGACCAATTCTTGAAAGCCTGTTGATCCTCTCCCTGATGCTTGCCCATCCCGTGACTGCCCAACCTCGAGCTCATCGCTAGCTCCCATTCGCAGTGGCTTAGCAACAAGCCCGAATGATGAATGCCCAACCAGAGACAGCCTAGCCTCTAGCTCATCGCTAGCTCCCATATGCATTGGCTTATCAACGAGCCTGAATGATCCACCTACGGTTTCACTTTCTATTCGCCACAGGTCTCGTTCAGCACCTTGGTCTGGTTCCTGCTGCGTCCCTCCGTCTGGGACCTCAACCCCGTTAGCCCTCAACGCAATGCTTAACTCATACCCCCCCTCCAATACAGGAACCCCTTTCCCCAACCTCCTTCCCACCACTCAGTTGTGCGCTTACACCTCATCATTCGATTCCCCTGCCCTGGTCTTGGCCCATCCCTGTGCTTACACCTCATCCCTCGATCCCCCTACTCTAGTCTCAACCCATCCCTCCTCTTCTAATCTGGCAGCACCTCCCTCTTCTTTGAACCAGCATAAATTGTCATCCCGCTCCTATAATGCTCAGCCCCCTCTTAATCTTTCTTTGGGTAACAAAAATAAAAATTTTAATAATTTGGTTTCTAACTCTCCTAATTTTAATAAAAAAGTTTTTAATCTTTCTAGCAAGGAATTTGACTCTTCTACCTTTCGTCTTTTGGAGAAGGGTCTTAATTTCGCTTTCGCTCCCAAGAAGATTCCTCTTGAAGATATTATCTGCAATATTGAATTTGGGATTAAGGGCTTGTAGGATAACATTAAAGAATCTATTAGGCAAGATTGTGCTATGATTCTTAAGAAAGCCAAGCCGCCCAAGAGAAACCTGTCTAAGCAAGAGTTTCAAGCCCTTAAAGCCCTAAACAATGACCCTGATGTCGTTGTGCTTAAAGCTGATAAAGGTGGTGCTACTGTGATTCTTGATAAAACTGACTACCAGAGTAAAATGTTAGATCACATCCTCAATAGTGGTAGTTATAGAAAATTAAATAAAAACCCTATTAAGAAAATCTCTAATGAAGTTGCTCGTGCTATAAATTCAAGTAATATCCCTAGCCCCCTAAAGAAAAAACTTATTGTTAACAACCCCCTCACCCCTAGGATTTATGGGCTTCCCAAAGTCCACAAAGATGGGGTTCCCCTCCGACCTATTGTCAACACAATAGGAGGACCTACATATTTTCTTGCTAAGTTCCTAGCTTCAAAACTGAAGCCCCTTGTTGGCCATACTGAGTCCTTCGTTAAAGACTCAGCCTCTTTTGTTAAAGAGCTTAAGGATAGTAATATTGACCCTGCTGATTTTCTAGTGAGCTTCGATGTTGTCTCTCTCTATACTAATATTCCCATTAATAAGGCTATGGAAGTTATTAATTGCATCACCGATCCTGATACTGCTAAGTTGGTAGGTCTCTGCCTTACCTCTACTTTTTTTAGTTTCCAAGGAGAATTCTATGAGAAAATGTGTGGAGTAGCTATGGGGTCTCCCCTCTCTCCCGTGGTCGCGAACTTGTTCATGGAAGACTTTGAAACTAAAGCCCTTGCCTCTGCCCCCCTTCGCCCTAAAATTTGGAAGAGGTTTGTCGATGATACCTTCGTTGATTGGCAGCATGGGCGTGACTCCCTGGATTCTTTTCTTTCTCATCTTAATAATCAATCTGAATCTATTAAGTTTACTATGGAAACTGAGGTCAATGGTAGTCTTCCCTTCCTCGATGTTCTTATCTCTAAGAAAGGAGATGGTACCTTTTCTCACCAGGTTTATCGTAAAAAAACTCACACTGAGCAATACCTTCATGCAAGCTCCCATCACTATCCTCCTCAAAAATTTGGTGTTCTCAACACCCTAGCCACTAGAGCTCTTAGGATTTCTGATGAAAGTCACTTTGAAAGTGAAAAATCCCATCTTCTAAATTTTTTTGAGGATAATGGCTATAATAGACTCCTTGGGCTCAAAGCTTTTCGAAAAGCTAGCCTCGGACCTAAGCCAAAAAAGGATCCTCTTGATTTTGCTAACTGCGTTCATCTTCCATTCATTCTCGGAACCACTGACAAGATTGCCCACATTCTAAATAAGAATAAGGTGCATACTTCCTTCAAGCCCCTCAACACTATCCGAAGCTCCCTTAGGTCAGTTAAGGATCATGTTGACCCCAAAGATATGAAAGGTGTCTACTTAGTCCCTTGCTCATGTGGAACACCCTATATTGGAGAAACGGGTCATTCCATCAAGCAGAGGATTCAAGAGCATGCGGCAGATATTAGACATAACAGGTCCCACTCGTCTGCCTTAGCTAAACATGTGTCTAATACTAAACACCACATATGTATTGAGGATTCCCGGGTTTTAGCCAAAATTGATCACTTCCATCATAGGAAGTTCAGAGAGGCGTTAGAAATTGAGAAGCATGGTAACAATCTGAATAGGGATGAAGGTTGGAAAATTAGCAGCAACTGGATCCCTGCTCTCCATTCCTAGTTTTTATTTATTCCTTGAAATTTCTCCATTTATCTTAATTTTCACTAATTTAATATTATTATTTATTTAATTTACGTTTTACATTTGTTTATTTTTCTATTATTTTTTTATTTTATTTTTTTAAGTATAATTCTTAATTCTTGATGTCTTACGCTTATTTTTATTCAAAAATTATAATTTATTTATCTATTTTTTATTCTTTTATTTATTTATTTGAAAATTTGTTTGATTCGTCATTATTCATATTTTTTTTCTAATTAAAAAATTGTTTATTTTTTATTTTTTTTATTGTTTGTATTTTTTGAAAATTTGTGATTCTTAATTATTCATTGTTAATGCCTATTTACTTATTTTATAATTTATTATTATCTATCTATTTAATTTATTTCATTTTATTTATTTTTATTTATTTAGTTTTTTATTTTAAGGATGTTTTTAAACATTTGTTACCTTTTGACTTTATAACGTTTAATTTTTATTGTTGACTTTGTAACGGACGAATTTATATTTTGAAGCATCTCCACCTATATGTATGGTTAATGTTAGATCAGATGTTCCATCTTTGCCCCGATGATGAACCACAGTGGAGGGTTCGAAACATTGGCTCCAATAAATTATTTGATATGATTTCTCTGGAAAATTTTCTCTCTAAACATTATGGATCACAAAAGTCTAAGCTCGGAATATTATGATATTTTTAGTGGAAAGATTAATTTATATTTTTAACATGTATTTTTGTATGTTTATTTTTGTGAATATTTCTTGTATATTGTTGATATATTCTTTTTTTGAATCATCAACAATATTTTCACTCACATCGTATTTTAAACATTAATTTAAATTTTGTTCTGTGTAAATACCCTTCTCCCAATCTTCTTCCTAATAAGTTATTATATCATTTTCTTTATATTACAATTTTAACATATACCAAATTTGAATTGCTCTTCTTTCTTTCCCCTCATAATGGGTTGATGTGATATTAATTTTTTTTAAGCAATGTTTCTTTCACTTCAATGTTAACCTCTAGTTCTTTACTTACCATGTTTGGTACAATTTCTTGGTATATCTCACCTCCCCTTTCCTCTAATATTAACATCTACATATTGTGAACAATGTTTTATAGGCCTTATTGGAATATGTAATGTATCATATTTAGATTGTGATCCACATTACCATACTACTTTTCCTCCTCGTAATGGGTTGATATGAGAGCATCTCCTCCTCATAATGTTTCTATATAATAGCATTTCTATAATGTTTTGGTATAAAGATTTAGTTGTTTTAATACCCCTTTAACTTTTTTGGACATATCTCATGATTTGGATTGTATCCCACATTAATACCTTTCCTCTACTTCTTATCCCACATTAATACATTTCCTCTACTTCCTCTTCATAATGAGTTAATGTGATGGTCCTCTACTTCTTATCCCACATTAATACATTTCCTCTACTTCCTCTTCATAATGAGTTAATGTGATGGCATTTTTTTAGGAATATCATTCATAACGATTAGATAAATAAAATAAATATTAATATTAAATAATTAAATATTATTTAGGTTAAATGGTTAATAAATTAAGTGAAAAGGCATGTCTAAAAGACATGCCTATTCACGAAAAGTTACTTGTTGAGGTATAAATGCAGGTTCCTCATTGTAATCTTATATCATCTTATACAATTATATATGTAATAATAAAGTATTATTACAAATACTTGTGTGTATTTTTACATTCAAGTCTACAAGCTATCAGTGTTTTGTGCTTCAGCATAGTTTTTAGGTTACAGTGGTATCGGAGCCATGGCACACGATACAATCATGCGGGCCTTTGAACGTAGTTTGTAGAAATTTTGAATAATATGACACTTATTCACAGAGATTGTCTTGATTATACACTATTTGCAGAATGCATGCATAATACATAACCTCCTCTACGTTGATCATCAATTTTGCGGAATTAAAAACAATGAAACATCAATCGCATGTGCACATTAACACAGTATGTAATGGGGAAAGCATACAGCTGAAAACCCCGAACTATTTGTATATTATAATGATTGAGAACACGTAACAATACATAGTACAATACTCCTCACAAGTACTCAGTACTATCTCCACCTGTTACACACAAACTAGCTCAGATCTGAATCAAGTCACAGGTTCAAATCTCCTCCGCTGTCTGTCTGCTTCTACTGCGTAATCCAAATTGAGAATGATTCTTTTCCAAGCTCGTTTTCCCTTGGCTTGTACTGCGCAATCTCAATCAATGATTGTGCAAATCTCATGCACAGCTATAATCACAACTAATAGTAGTCTCCACCTGTAACACCTATCTCCACTGAACTGTCCATGTACTAAGTTAACTGATGTATTCTTTAGTTGCTTTATGAGTTAATAATTAGTAAATTAATTAATAATTAATTCACATCACTCATCACTAGTGTATTCTGCAGTTAGACTAAATACAACTAGTTCAACTAAGTCAAATTGAACACAACTCCATCAACTCCTCAATCAACTCCACCAAACTCAATCACTTGAGTTCTAATTGAAGTCCATCATGCAATAGCTCAACAAACCCATAAGAAAATCATATTTCCTTCTGACAGTTGCATGTGCCACATCTGTAGCTCGAATTGAAGTGCTCCAAGAGGATAAGATAATGTTTATATTCCAAATATTATTAAGCGCTAATAATATTCGACTGTTCTATTTTTAGACTAGCAGTCTAAAAATATACTCCGCCCATATGTATAAAAATAAAAGTCCATATACTTTTACCAATTTGACCAATCATCCACAAATAGCATCCTGCAACTCATAGACCATGATCCATATGTCTAAAAATAGACTTTGCGCCAAAAATAGCCTCCGGGCCCACTTAGTGAGGACGACTTCTTTTCACTAAGCTCCATCATCTTGTTGCATTCTCAACATAGTTCGCTGCACAATGTGTCGTTACGTTCACGTCCTCATTAATTTGAACAGTTTAGTATTCAAGAAGCAATTCAGTGTTTAGAAAAGTCAATTGCAGAAGTTAAAGAAGCTCGAAAGGAAAATGATCTAGATGATGATCCAAATGAAGTTGATGTTGAAAGTAAAGGAGAAGGAGTAGATACCGAGCAAGAAAGAGATATTAGTGATCAAAGGGTTGAGAGTGAACAAAAGGGACTATATCCAGAATTTATAATACATGATGAAGTGGATCGGTATGAATCAAATGAAGAACAACAATATGAGCAAAGGCAAAAGGAGAAACCAGTAGGCCCTACCTTAGAGTTGGAGTTTCCATTACGCCCACCTCCAGGGCAGCCAGACAATATGAATATTATGCGAATGTCAAATATCATAGGAATTGAGCCAAAACCGTTTGACCCGAAGACATTTGTTGAAAAGGAAAATTTTGAGACGGATGAGTATGGAACTAAGAAACAGTTTAGATTGGATGATAATATAGTGCGATGGAGGAAGGTCCAAAACCGTAATGGTACCATTTCTTATGAAATCAATGCTCACCTTGTGAGATGTTCAGATGGCAGTTTGCAATTGCTTATAGGGAATGAGGTGCTTGATCTAAATGTTCAAGATGCAAAACATGACCAAGCTCATCTCTTTTTACACCATGGAAAGGGAATCCTACAATCTCAAGGACTGTCTCCGTATAACAGTGATTTCCATTGCCAAATTCAAAGTTGCAGCCCTAATCCGTCAAGCCTATTCGGGTTCGAGGTATTGGGGTGGGGAGCGCAAGTGCTACCGGAAGTGAAAAGCAAACCTGTAGAGTTGCTCGATTTAGAAATTTCCTTTGTTTTCGCTGCAGCCGAAAACGAGCACCGCGACGTGTTCGAACCGTTCCCTCCTTTTCTTTTGAAGGACAGGGAGATTCGTCAGCGTTCGGGACTTTTCAACAATAAGAACAGTTCAAGCTCTCAGAGTGGGGGCAGCAACCAATATAACAAGAACCTGGAAGTTTTGAGGAGTATAATAACCTCTTTTCCACCAGTTTCAGAGATGAGATTGTTTGCGAATGAAGTTGAGCTGAAGGCAAAGCTGGCCATCTCATGGCTATCAGGTGCCTTCAAATCCGTTCAGGTGTGGGCAGACAAACACTTTGGGAAGGAAGCCTGGCAGCTTCCCTACAACGTTCTCCAATTTCTACTGCTCTTTAGTCTAGTCTGTAATTCATATCTGTTTACTCATAGCTTTTGCCACCAATTATTCTGGCTACTGACTGCAATCGATTATTCAGAGTTTCAGCGTTATACAAGTAACATCCGCCTTGGGAAAATTAATATATCAGTAATGGCTTCTTTTATTATATTGGCATCTGTTGTTTTCTCATCAAAAGAATCGCTAAGCACTGGTCGTATGGGCTTCCAGAAACCGCTAGCAGTTTCGATCACCCAGAGTGGGAGTGTTAGATTTCGGCCGTGTTTCAAGGTGAAAGCAATGCAGGAGGCGTTTGTGGGCGCAGAGGGCATTTCAGTGTGCAGTCTCATGAAATCGAAGACTTCTCTGTATGAAGTGCTCGAGATAAGCCCCGCGGCTACTGCAGAGGACGTGAAGAGGGCTACAGCAGAGAAAATGGTTGGACAAACTAGGGCTACTTCAAGAAACCTAGAATTGCTACAGTCACAGGTACGAAAGATGTGTGAAAATGGTGTTACATTATTAAGTGAATTGTCTCGAATCATGTAGAATCAAACATCTTTACAACCTGTTAATACATCAACTCCATATGGTACTCCAAAAGACGATATGGTCATATCTCCTAAGAAGAAAATAGATGATTTGCGAAGAATGTTTTGATAATAATGATGTATTCCTCGGGGCAATCAGCAACGCATATCGCACAATCTTATCCGGTGGAAAACGAGAGGCTCTTTATGCCAAACGTCATAACCTTCCACAGTATGGTTTCAATATCAAGTTTCATATATATTAAAGTTATACATATAATTTTAATATATTAAATTTAATAAAACTATATATATATATATATTAAAAAAACAAACCAACAGTATTATTATTATTATTATTATTAGAGTTATATAGATATAGATATATATATATATATATATATATATATATATATATATATATATAAAATAAAAAATAAAAAATAAAAATAGTAGAGTTATTATAAATAAATATTACCGATGAGCTATAAGAGAAGAGGATGGCCAGATTATATACATCGAAGACGACATACACTAAGTGAAGAAAAACCCAAGCGTTAAAGCTTTGAGGACAAAGCTTCCGAAGGAAGAGGCTATGTTATGAATATAATTCATAACAATTAGATAAATAAAATAAATATTAATATTAAATAATTAAATATTATTTAGGTTAAATAGTCATTAAATTAAGTGAAAAGGCATGTCTAAAAGACATGCCCATTCACGAAAGGTCACCTGCTGAGGTATAAAAGCAGGGTCCTCATTGTAATCTTATATCATCTTATACAATTATATATATAATAATAAATTATTATTACAAATACCTGTGTGTATTTTTACATTCAAGTCTACAAGCTATCAGTCTTTTGTGCTTCAGCATAGTTTTTATGCTACACATTTGCTTCACTATTTTGATATTATGCTTTATATAACCTTTTGGCATATTTCATGATTTAGATCACATTTCACATTTCTTCTCCTTTCTCCTCATAGATTACATGAATCCAAGACAATTAAGCATTTACTTTTTATAATATCAGTAACAACCTTTTTATAAATTTGAAACACTAAAAGATATAATAATATGATAGATGAGCTCATTAATGAGCTCAAAACTTTGTTTTATAGTAGATCTAGATCAAAATTCTAACGAGTCTGTGTTACATACTCTTAGATTGATTGGACTTTGACGAAATTATGTAACCATAAGAGAAGTTTTATACTTCTCAACCCTACAATAATTAAAAATGTAAGATGGTAGTAATATGCCCATGTATAGGATTTGATATGAGGCAACTAAGGGCACCAAATACATTAAATTAAAAGGGGTATAAACCAACAATCCATGGGATCTATTGGGGTGGACTTATGAGTGGGCCTAATGGTTAAGCACATGTGCTTCCTTGTAAGAGGTCACATGTTCAAATCCAAAGCGAGGTAGAGTATGTACATCTTCATAGAATTTAGTTGTCAAATCCTTATGTAGAAGGGGGTCGCATATACCAATTTGGTGTCTGACTTAGCCATGGCTTGAAAACTAGATTATTGTTATTAGAAGAAGAAAGAAGTGAATTATATTTTATAAATATAAAGACAAAGGAAGGAATGGAGTATTCATTTTTTATCATAAGATTTATAATGTACTTTTGGGAGAACAAAGCTTGATTATACTTTTGTTAAGATATGAACATAAATGCATAGTAATAAATTACTTCAATTGTTGGAAGACATATGAGACTTCATATGAGTTTTGATTGGAAAGTCTGATTGAGGTGATTTAAAAGTCATTGGAAAGAGGAAAGATAGGAGTATATATTGATAAAACATTTATGGCAACTTTGAATATTATTAGTGAGAGGTTAGTGACATTAAAAGTTAAGAGTCATTAATAAGCCCAATTGGTGAGGAATATGATGTTCAGAAATATCATTGTGGTCCTAGTAATGAGGAATATATTATTTCTCTAAGTAAAATTTTCAAGAAAAAATGGAAGAATAAGATAAAAAGAACCCTAGGCGGTGAAACTTATAAATGGTGGTTTTGTATCAATAAATATAAGTTGAATAAGAATAACTATTAATATTTTTGTGATGATGGATTAGATATAAGAATGTAATGTAAGGGGCTTAAAAGAATTATAAATGCCATGAGCATAATATAATGTATTTTTTTATATTAATAAAAATATAGCCCATGAGGGGCAGTTCAATTAGCGATCGTCATGTTATGAAATATTATGTAAACCATGAAATCAAGGTTCAAATCCTCTATGGATCAAACCAAAAAAAATATTGTATTTTTCCCACAGGGCATAGAGCACACGGTGATAGGGTGTTATGTTAAGGCACTACATGGTGTAAATGTCACTGATTCGAAACATCGTGGGAAAAATCCAACCATGCTAAGGGTTTTCATGGCCCAGGCTGGGTGTGATCCCTGGGTGATTTTGACGACTTAGATGCCCCTAGGTCGTGGCTATTCAAGCCATAGGTTAAGGGTGTCAATCATCTCAGGACTCACATAACCTAACAAATAAACAAAAAATGTAGTTTTTATACATACATACATACATACATACATACATACATACATACATACATACATACATACATACATACATACATACATACATACATACATACATACATACATACATACATACATACATACATACATACATACATATATATATATATATATATATATATATATATATATATATATATATAAGTTGAATAATCTCTCAAATGAGGAATTTGAAAAGGATTTTTAAGACAGATGGTTAAAATACAAAAATAACAATAGTGAAATATGAATGGATATTTGAAAGGAATTAGAAAAGATAGAATTTAATTTCATGTTGTGTAAAGAAGTGTGGGAAGAAAATAATTTAAAGCAAGATGTTGAAAGATGAAAAGTGTTAGGGTCCAACCCTGACCCTTTTATTTATGTAATAGGGTTGAGTCATAGTTATAGTTAGTTAAAGAGTCCATAAAGCTCGTATTAATAATTGTAAGTGGTTGACCTGCATTTAAGAAATGGACCACAGTTAGTTGCAAACGGGCCATGGTATTAGATAGATGGTATTGAGAGAACCATGGTAATGACCCATGGTATTGTATGTATGAATCCAATATAAAGGATAGAGACACCCCATTGAGGAATGCCAAGTCTTATTTTGTAATCGAGCTCTGCTCTGCTGGAGGTTGCCCCCTCAAAGAGGCAAGTGAACATTGTTTTCATCTCTGAATAATAAAATACTTGATGTTTTTCTCATTTTGTTATGTGTTCTAAGTTGTATTTCTTCGAATATTTGGTATTCTGGAATTTCTTACAGGTCAAGAGCATAACAAGTGGTATCGGAGCACTTTCCAGGGCTGGTGGTACATCCATTTTTGGCAAAAAAAAAAATTAGGCTAGGGACGTGTTCCGGCGTCTTTAAACCACGGGATCTGTCGTTGAGCGCAAAAACCTGTGGTTTTGGGGAGGCATGCACGGAGGAAATATAAGAGGTGGTCACGCTTGTTGGACTCCCTTGTAACCCCTGTGGGTACCCCTTCGAGTAGTAGCGCATTAAATAGAACTGCACACGGACTGCCTTCCACGTATCCTTTGGGTATATCGGAAGCCCCCTAGGCTCACCTGAAACCTCGCCTTAGATAAACCGTCAACCGTCTTATTGCTACAGTACACTGAGAACAGAACTCAGAGAGATTACTCGCGCGCATGATAGGGTAGTCGAGTAGTACGACTAAGGGTATGGTTGATCCTCCTTAGTTAGTGCCCTGAAAGATTGGGCCCTTATGTATATTGCGATATGTAGCACCTAACACTCCTTTGAGATCCATAGTTCCCTCAACTCTCTGAAGATCGTCCATTATCTTATTTTTCAGATCAGATCTAGTAGTTGGAGTTCTGTTGCCGCTGCAACAATCAAATCCACCAGTTGAGGTTCTACCACCATAGTATCATTCAGATCTAGTAATTGGGGTTTTGTCGCCACCGCAGTCCAACTCACATTCAACAGTTGGGGGTTTTGCAGGCATATCAAACCATTTGTGCAGTGAGGCTAGTGGCTCCTATAGCCTGGAGCAATTCTCGTAGGACATTGGCCAGGATCAAGTTTTCTAGAATTTGACCACTGCAATATTGATAAGCGGGGAGTAAAACAAGAGACTTATCCCATAAGAATCAGGCCGACGAGTTGATCATAGTAGTACCATTCACTTGTCATCTTCAATTTTCGGGCGGTTCCGAATTTTGTCAAAGTGACGATAAGCAACCAAGATCTATGTATGGTAGAAACCAGAGCTCAAGTCATGGCCAACGAGAAGATCGAGCGCCTTGAAGAAAAGTTGGATTCTTTCCAGAACCTAGCGAACCAAATGAAGGAATTCTTGGCACAATTCAAAGTGAGCATGTCGGGGTTGCATTCGACGGCACATAGTATTAATGAAGACCTTGAAGGAGAATCTAGCCATCATCTTCACTTCCATGGAATTCACCAACATTCCCACCCTCGCCCACCCTAGCTAGACATGTATAAATTTGATGGCTCTAATTCGACATTATGGTTAGCACAAATGGAACAATATTTCCTTCTAAACGATATCTGAGATGATCAAACTAAACTACGCGTGGGAGCCCTTTACTTTGACCAAGAGAGATGGAAATGGTGGCAGTGGCATCGGAAATGCTATCCCCGGAACATAACTTGGCAAGTGTTCTCAAAATCTCTTTGTGACCACTTTGACAGAGACTCTAACTTTTTGGGTCGTCTTACTAAGCTCTGACAGACAGGCATAGTAAAAGAGTACATTGCAACCTTTGAGACATTGGCCATCCGAACAGAAGGTCTAGGCGATGAATTCTACTTGGAATGTTTTATAAGTGGTCTCAAAGAAGCCATCCAAGCACATGTCTGGATGCACCACCTACCTACATGGATAGATGCTTGATACATGGCTATCGAAGTGGAACGTACTTTAGCTTCCCAGTCTCCTCTTCAAAGTTTCATAGCCAAGGGATGCCCCACCTAGGTTTAGGGCCCTAACCAAACACTTAAGGTTCAAATGGTGTCTCCAGCAGAAATGGCTAAAAGAAGAAAACAAGGATTGTGCTACTACTTTGATGACAAATACTCCCCTGGGCATAAATGCAAGGAACCCAAATTCTTTCAAATTGATGTTACTGATCATAGCTCATCTGAGGAAGCCCCACCCCTTGAGGGACCAAAGGACGAATTTAATGAAACCCAGCAGGACAATGAACTCCCAGCTACACCAAAGGAACCAGTTATCTCACTATATGCTTTGGCGAGAATTTCTGCGCCCCAAACTCTCAAAATCAGAGGCTTTATTAAACATCACCATGTAGTAGTATTGATTGATAGTGGCAGCACTCATAACTTTATCCATTAGCGAGTCGCCGAAGCTATTCATTGTTTTGTCAGGGCAGTCTCTAATTTCCAGGCCTAGATTGTTGATGGGGGGACAATGAAATGTGAAGGCCACTGGGAAAATATCAAACTTCAGATGGGAGACTACACCTAAAGACCCACATGTTTGCAATTAACATGGGTGGTTGTGACATTGTCTTAGGTGTTAAATGGCTTCGCACACTAGGCCCAATCACCATGGATTTCCAGGATCTATATATGATCTTTAAGCAGAATGACCACACGTATACCCTCCATGGGCTCCAAGCAAGTGCTCCTTCTATCATCAGCTCGCATCACATGGAAAAGTTGTTGAAAAAGGGCCATCATGGAGTTCTCGCCCAGTTTAATGCCATCCAGGCCATCGATCCCACTACTCTTCATATTCATCCTGACATGAAACCAGTCTTGAATCGACACCAGTAGGTATTTGACAAACCTAAAGAGCTTCCACACTCTAGAGGGGAACATGATCATAGCATCACTTTGGTCCTAGGGGCGCAACCGCCGAATGTGCGGCCAAATTGATATCCTTTCGCCCAAAAGAATGAAATTGAAAAAATCATCAAGGAACTCCTTGAAGTCAGTGTCATTCGTCCTAGCATCAATCCTTATTCATCAACAGTGGTCATGGTGCTCAAGAAAGATGGGGAATGGCACATGTGTCCAGACTTCAAGGCCCTCAACAAGCTCACAGTCAAAAACAAATTCCTTATCCTAGTTGTTGATGATCTGCTGGATGAACTACATGGTGCTCAATTCTTTACTAAGCTAGATCTTCACTCTAGCTGTCATCAAATACGCATGAAAGAAGTCGACATTCCCAGGACTGATTTCCGAACTCATGAAGCCCATTATGAATTCTTGGTCATGCCATTTGGTCTCTATAATGCCTCATCCACTTTTCAAAGCCTCATGAATCACCTGTTGAAACCATATCTCGGAAAATTTGTCCTTGTTTTCTTTGATGACATTCTCATCTACAACCTAACCTAGGAAAAACATCTTCAGCATGTAGACCTACTCTTGCAACTGCTCCAGAATCATAAGTTAATTGTCAAATTTTCCAAGTGCTCTTTTGGCATGGAAGAATTCAAGTATTTGGGCGACATTGTGGGTCGTGAAGGTGTCCGGGTGGATCCAAAAAAGATACAGGCAATGCAAGATTGGCCCCAACCAAAAACCTTGAAGAGTTTGAGGGGATTCTTGGGTCTCACCGGCTACTATCACAAATCTATCTGCAATTATGGTCACATTGCTAGATCCCTCACTAACCTTCTTAAGAAAAAGTCATTCCTCTGGACTGCTACAGTGTAACAGGCATTTATGGCTCTCAAACAGGCCTTGTGTTCCACTCCCATATTGACACTACCTGACTTCACCAAATCTTTTGTGATTAAATGTGATGCTTCAGGTATTGGTGTTGTCTTAATGCAGGAAGGTCGACCCTTGGCTTTCACCAGCCAACAACTAAGTGGGAAACATCTGGGACAATCTACCTATGAGAAGGAGATGATGGCCATCTTACATGTAGTAGATACCTGGCGACCATACTTATTGGGGTGGCATTTCCAAATCCGCACAGACCATCAAAGCCTCAAATATTTTTTGGAGCAACATCTATCCTCGCCCCAGCAAAATAAATGGCTGGCCAAAATGCTGGGATATGATTATGAGATAATTTACAAGAAAGGGCGTGACAATGTAGTAGCAGATGCTTTATCACACCAATTTGAGGATGAAAGCACCCTACTATCAATCTCTCTTCCCATACCAGATTGGATTGAAGAATCCCGCAAGGAATGGTTTTCACATCCCTCTCTCTCCCAACTCATTAATAACTTGAGAGCAGATCCTAATTCCTCAGTTGGCTACTCTTGGAAGGATGAGATTCTTCGCTACAAGGATAGAGTAGTTATATCACCGACATCCACCCTCAAAACACGCATTTTGGTAGAGTTGCACTCATCTCCCACTACCGGCCATGCAGTCTTTCAGAAGACTTATGCTCACACTCGTCGTTCTTTCTTTCGGAAAGGCATGAAAACTGACATTCTTACTTTTGTAGCTGAATGTGATGTGTGTCAATGCCACAAAGGAGAAACAATCAAGTCACTAGGCACCTTACAATCATTTCCAATCCTTGCCTCAATCTGGACAGATGTTTTTATGTATTTCATTATTGGTCTCCAAAGTCAGGCAAAAAATCAATCATCATGGTGGTTGTGGACAGACTTTCTAAATATGCTCATTTTTGCGCTCTACCCCACCCATTTACCCCCACTTTGGTGGCTCAAGATTTCATGGACCAAATCTTCAAAATGCAAGGCATGCCCACTTCCATTGTGTCTAATCGTGACCCGTATTTCACCAGTAACTTTTGGCAAGAACTTTTCAAGATACAAGGCACCCAACTCCAAGAAAGTACTTCCTATCATCCCCAAACTGATGGTCAAACTGAAGCAGTCAACAAATGTTTAAAGACATACTTAAGGTGCTTCACTTCGAAAAAGCAACATCAATGGGTACAGTGACTACCTCTTGTTGAATGGTGGTATAATACTAACTATCATGCAGCCACTAAGATGACTCCATATGAAGTAGTCTATGGTCAGCTCCCGCCTTCACCTACTTCTTATATCCTTGGATGATCTAAGGTGCAAGTAGTGGATCAACTCCTACAGAACCATGCAGCCATGCTAGCCCGTCTCAAAGATAATCTCCATCAAGCTCATAATTGCCTGAAGCAACAGATAGACCAACATTGTTCAGAGTGCACATTTCAAGAAGAGGATTAGGTATTCCTGCAACTGCAACCATATAAGCAAACATCGCTCAAAGAAAAGGGCTGCCAAAAATTAGCTCCAAAATTCTATGGACCTTATCAAATACTTCAGCACATTGGAGCAGTGGCCTACAAGCTAGCTTTGCCACCAACTTCAAAAATCCATCCAGTCTTCCATGTATCATGCCTCAAGAAAGTGGTGGGGAAAAATTACAGAATTCAAACTAGTCTACCTGAATTGGATGAAGAAGGTTCAGTCTAGCTCCAACCTAAATAGGTTCTTGATACGCGAGAAAGACATCTGCATGGCCACATGATCAAGGAAGTCCTTGTCAAGTGGAAAGACACCTCTACAGAAGATGCGACATGGGAACCGGCCACTATTCTCCAACAGTTTCCGTAACTTTAGCCTTGAGGAAAAGGCTACTTTTTATGGGGGAGGGCATGTTAGAGTCCAACCCTAACCCCTTTATTTATGTAATAGGGTCGAGTCATAGTTATAGTTAGTTAATGTTATGAAACCAGCTCACAAAAAGATAGAAAAGATAGTTGAACGCCTTAGAATTCAGCCTCTTCAAGGGGGAAACCTCCTTTACATTACACAAATGGACAATTCTTAGATGATTCAAATGACTAGACCTCCTTCCTATATATAGGATTCTAAGGGGTCATAATATAATCAGAGCCGACATAAAAATAATAATGTAAGGGCACAATAATAACAATAGTGGGCATCTATGGGGCACAATAGTAACAATATGGGGACTACATGGGTACAACAATATAATAAGGGGGTTGCACTAATAACAATAAGGGGTTACACTAGTAGTATAGGGGCCTAACATGCCCCTCTCCTTCAAAAAGTGTTGTCCTCAACGCTTGAGTAGTTATTGATGCTTCTGTATAAAATTCTTGTCCCCCCATGTGGAATCTTTAGTGGGTAAGTTCTTCCACATGATGAGATAATCTGAAATTGATCGATTTCGTAGCCACTGGGTTCTTGTTTCTGTGACTGCTCCAGGTTCCAATATGATTTTTCCTTCCTCTTCAAGTTCTGGCAATATTGTTTGAATTGGGATCTTCTGCAACTTTTGAATGAGTGGCCATACTTCTTCGTCCTTCTTCCATTCATCCCTTGCTTTGTTTATCCAATCTAGTTGGATAATAGAAATAGCACAAAACAATGCTTCCACATCCTCATCCTTTCTTGAGAGTGCATCTGCAACAAAAAATTTCTTCCCTTTTCTGTAGATGATGTCAAAGTCATAACCCAACATATTTGTGACCCATTTTTTATGTTCTTCTAAAGATAATATTTGTTCTAAAACGTATTTAATACTATCATGATCCATTTTTACCTTGAAGTGTCTTCCCATTGGGTAAGGTCACCATTTATTAAGTGCATGTAATATTGCCAACATTTCCTTCTCATAAATAGCTTGCTTGAGATGTAGCCGTAAAAATACCCAATCGCCTACATCAAAACTTTTTTCACTGTGATGTTGATCTACTTGTTGTTTCATTCGATTCTGCACCAAAGTGGCGTTATCCTTTAAAAGTTGGAGAACTTGTTGATGATGCTCGATGTGATCTTTCACTGCTTGAACCTTTTTCTTCTTGATATTTCCCTCTATCTTGAGAGTTTTAGGAGTGGTAATTTTTTCCAATGCTTTACAAGATATGGTTAGATTCATTTCTTGATGCTCGATGTGATCTTTCACTTCTTGAGCATTTTTCTTCTTGATATGTCCTTCTATCTTGATAGTTTGAAGAGTGGTAATTCCGGCCAATGCATTACAAGATATGGTTGGATTCATTTCTTCTTTCTCAATGTGATATTTCACTTCTTGAACCTTTTTCTTCTCGATATGTCCTTCTATCCTGAGAGTTTGAGGAGTGGTAATTATTGCCAATGTTTTACAAGATATGGTCGAATTCATTTCTTCTTTCTCTGGGGTTGGGTCCTGGCATATATCCTCTTCTTTTGATATTTCTTGATCATTTTCTTTCTCCTCTTCATACTCTAAGTAAAATAATTTCTTCTCAGCACACTTATGACCTTTAGTGCATTTTCTATCACAATTGTAACAAAGACCTTTTTCTCTCTTTTCTTCCAATTGTTGTGGTGTAACCCTTGTAGGTTGTAGAAGGCTAGGAGAAACAACACTTCCATCTTTATAGTTGTGAGGGGTAGAATTCTTTGTTGCCATAATTTCACTTTCAATTTTTCTTGCCAACTCGAATGCCTCCTCCAATGAATCCAGTTCCCAAAAACGAACCTCATGTTGAATGTTATCCTTTAAAGTCCCTATGAAGACATCAATCCTTTGCTTCTCTAGAATATAGTTTACCCTTATATTCAAATTTTGAAAGTCCTCAATGTGCTCTTCCATTGAGCCCTTTTGTTTGAGATTTATCAATTGGCTAAAGAAGGAGTTTCCCTTTGTATCCACATAATGTGTTATCATTTCCTCCATGAAAATTGATTAGGTAACAAGTGGTTTACGAGAACAAAGCCCTTTATACCATAAAAGTTGATCTTGTTCTAATTATGAAGATGCAATACATACCTTTTGTAATAGTGGTACACCATGTAGATCAAAATATTTCTCCATTTGTAGTATCCAATTTACCGGATCATTGCCATCAAACTTCCTCATCTCGCTTTTTCTTGATTTTAGGAGGTCGATCTTGAAACGATTGTAACTCTGTACTTTCAGATCTTTAAGTTCTAAAATTGCGACTTGCGGTAGCCCTTTGTGTTCTCTTTCCAATGCCACCAGTCTGATCAAAATTGGATTCTCTAAGAAAGAGTTATGCACAATCTCCCAAGATGACCTGATTATATATCTTTTCAGAAGAGTGAACTTGTATGAAGTGCCACGTGTCACTTTTTTTACCTTGGATCTAAAAAATGTACACAAGAAACCACAATCCGTCTTCTTTCTGTAACTTCTTACGAAATTTCAATCTGATGCTCAAAACCGAAGTTATGACAATTTTCCCCAGGTCACCTGTTTGGAATGAAATTCGGGAGTCTGCAAAAAGGCCAACTTCCTCAGATCTGTTGTGGGGGAAAGTATCCAACTCGGAATGACCCTAACCCACTCTAAGGGTGACAGTTCCTTAGCAATAGCTGAAAGCAAAGCTATCTAAAGTTTCTTCTTTATGACATGCAAGAGATAAAAGGAAGAGATCCACTTACCGATGTCTTGCGCAAATGGTCGATCCAATCTCCTTTGATTGCCGCTTGCTCCCAGCTCCAAGTCTTTTCACGGGCCCAGCTACACGAGATCCTGCAAACAAGACAAAGAAAGGAAACTACAAGAAGCATGCATTCATAACTGATTCAAGGATTAGCATAAATCAAAGACGCAAGTAAGACAATACACCATTGAAACACATGCGAATAGAAGAACCTCAAAAGCTTTATTAATATATGGAAGTAAGGTTCAGGCGGTGATACAACCATGAGAGGTCCAATCCAGCATCACCTTCCCGACGGAGAGAAATCTCTTCTTCACTTCCCTCAAGCAATCACCCAATACTCACAACTGTAAACCAACAGCAATTCTTTGCACTAAATTCCGGCCTCCAGATCCCATGGGATGAGATCCTTATATAGAGTTTTGGAGTGAAGATAAGTCAGCTTGATGTGTGACTTGTTGTCCTCTTCAACTCCAGTTGTTCTTCAGTTCTTCACTCGGAGTTTCTGTCTTCCACTTGGAGTTTTAGAAGCTCTTAACTCATCATTAGGCGAATCTTATCATCAAGTGTCTTTTTAGAAGCTTCCTGGGCACTGGCACTTTGAGAAAAAGATTCCTCCACATGTCCAAGTACGCCCAACGCAGGTAGCCTTTGTTCTACTTGCTATGCAATGCAGGTAGCCTTTGTTGTACCTACTATGCAATGCAGATGCCTAGTGGAGCAGCTGCAATGATCCAAAACTGACTTGTTTTTGAGTGTTTTTCAGTGGAGAACTGATTTGCAGTGCTGTGGTTTGCTGACCTTGTTCCTCTAAGGGTAAGAACAACTTGTTTAGGGACTTTGGATCCCTTAGATTATTGACATTTCATGCTCCATGTTGCAAGGCACAAAAATGTCTATAACAATTGCCCCCTAAAGTATGAGGTCGTTTATCGGGTGAAATGCTTTATTAGGAGGATCCGAAGTTCATTCAATCGCCGGGAGGTGACCTGTAACAAAATACAATACAATACATTATCTTTTCATACTTTCTTTTCATGATCTAGCTGATGCGGGCATTTCCCATGATCAGCTTTATAAATACATTTGTCGTACATAAACAGACGATCGTCTGATAAGAGATGGATAATTCTCTGCTTTTAATTATCATCCTTTTAGTAGGATGCTCATCTGCTGCACATGTCTATGTTTTTATCTCTTGAATATATATCGCAGCCCGGATGGATGAGACTAGATCCGGGGTCTTCAAACTGGTCCGATCTTCACTCTAGTACAAGTCGATCCATGTGAGAATTTCTCGAAGTCGAACATGGAAAGACATCGCTTGATTACCAGTCAATAATGTAAACTGTTAACAAGCGCGAGAGGAATCACCGATAATGATGATGACCCTCAAGGTACTGCAGCACAATTCACATGGCGTGAATATAGGATCTGACGTTGAACACCACGCAAAGTCTCCCGGTCGAAGGTCATTAATTTATACCTATCGCCAAAAGTGAGAAACTTGCCATTGAGGCATGCAAGCTTCAAAGTATTGAGGGGGTGTTCCTAGATCAACTTCTTGGATAATGAGCTGATGTCGACAAGAAGTGATCCGTCAAAGGAGGGCCTTAATGAATCCCACATCAGTGACACGGAACGGAGCTAGTGATGATGGTGAAAACGATCTGTGAAATATGATTCAGGGTGGCGGTCATGGAAGGATGAAAGATGATGTATGGTAGTGGATGGGACCCGGTTGACACTTTCTGAATGACATCTCTTGAACATATAACGACACTGATGTGATGGATCGGTAGCATTACCCCATGTATGGATGGTATGGCGAGACCATGGTGAAGGGACCGGTGAATGATAATAACCCAACCCGATATTTACGGAGGCAAAAGTGTCATGTTCAAGAGCGACTTGCTACCATTAAGCTTTGAGGTTCTTCCCAATTTGTCCCCAGTCATTTCTGACCAGTACCTCTTTATTTTTCTCAAGCTTGAGGAGGATAACATATGCTTGATCTATAACCTGCCCTTCGGGCAAGCCCATCGCTATGTTTTAACGAGCCTAGCGATAGGGAAACTCGTTCTTGTCTAAAGACAAGTTTGTCGCTATCTAATATTTTTAACGAGCCCAGCGACAACGACAACTCGATCCTTTTCATTTTTAGAGAGTCTGAAAAGGGTACATAAAGTGGACTCCAGGGGTCCTTTTTCGTCATCTAATCCCTTAAGTCCGAAAAAGTATAAAACAATACAGAAGGGATGAATGTTCGATATCTTTATCGAGCCGAACCAGACAAGCGCTCGATCTTTTTGTGCAATAATCCCTCAGGTCCAAAAAGATTAAAATCTAGAGGAGGGATAGCTCTTCCGGTCCTTTTAACGCGCTGGAAGGCCAAAACTCGGCAAACTTTTCATTTTTTACGAGTCAGTGAAAAGAGCTCAAAGAAGACTCGTCTTTTGAGGAACGAGTGATAAACAGGGATAGCAGCAGATTCCAGGTACAGGTTGGAATTTTCCAATCACGGCAGTATTACAAGGATGGCTAGGTGGGATCACTCTTCGCAGCTGTTCCTCAAAATAGGTAAACAATCAAGTGGATGTGAATGATCGGCCAAATGAAAAGTGGAGGTGACGGTGCACAAACATGACCAAGGTTTTTATGGCTGATGAATTTACGGTCTCAAATGGTTATTTACCGGTTCATTTTTTCTGAATGAGCTTGAACTCTGGGGGGAAGCCTGCTCACAAGCTTATGTTTATTTTTTAACGAGCATGAATTTCCGCATCAAAACTGCTCAGATCTTGCGTTTATTTTTTAACGAGCATGAACTTTGCCAAAACTGCTCGTTTGATAAGATCAAATTCATATTTTACCATGACTAGCTTTTTCTTTTCAGAGATAGTACTGTATCATCAATTGCTGCAACAAACTTTGTTAGAAACGGATAACATGAAGTAAAAATACTAATATTTTACTTTGAACTACGTAAAAAGCATTTAAAAGATGTTTTTACCTCTCATTTTACCATTTCATGTGCATTTGGTTTGTTGGAGCTTTGGAGGTGCCTCTTCCTCTTGATTTTTCACCAGCTGATTTCGGGAGATTCTGTGGACGATTTTCAGCGCCGTTTTCACCAGGTAGGAGCTAAACCCTAGCTCTATCTTTTCATGGTCTTATTTCTCAGTTTCATGCTTGTTTTCCTGCCCCCATGAGCCCCTGGGGTTTCTCTAGGGCGCTCTGCCATCAGCGCAGGTGCCCTATATCGAAACCTGCGTTGGGGCCTTCATTTTCAAAGGCAGTTTGTTCCCCAACGCAGGTAGACCCTTCTCTACCTGCGTTGGGCGCAGAAAACTTCTTGGTTGCACAATTTTTCATGAGATTTTTGCCATTTTCTTCACTGAGTTAGGGATCTTACTCCTCTTCTTGTTTGTTTTGCAGAGTTTATTGGAGCAGAATGACTCTTACGTGGCGAGAACGAGAGCATGAAGAGGAGGACATGATTGCCCTCCATGATCCTGTTACCGTGAGCGCGTTGCGGAACTGTGGCTTGCTAAAATTCTTCCGCATATCTAGCATGAGGGCACAGATACGTTTACTGCAGTACCTGCTTGATGCTTGGGATCCTGTTAACCAAGTGTTCCAGATTAGGGGCAAGTCCATCCCTTTGACCATAGTGGACATCTACTTCTTGACTGGTTTGTCAAGGCGGGGTGCCCCCGTTTCCTTGTCCGGTTCGGCCCGAGGGAGTGATTCCGTGAAAGACTATATCCGTCAGTATTGCAGGGAGGGATCCCAGCCGAGCAGAGACGGCAAGATTTCCATCTGTGATGTTACTGACAGGTCTCTCAGGTCTATTCTGTTCACGATTTGTAGGATGGCCGGTAGTGCATCCCCTCATGTTGCCAACAGGTCATATGTGCAGCACGCCCTGGAGTGTCTTCAGCCGAAAGTTTTCAACTGGTGTGATGCAGTATTGGTTCAGATGAAAAACCAGTTGGCCAAAGTAAAGGACAAGAGACTGAAGAATTTTGGCTTTGGTTTAGTTTTGACTGCCTTCGCTTTGGAGAAGATACCCCTGATGCAACCTCAGTACATTATTCTCGACTTGCCATCTCCTACTGAGCCACGCATGCAGAGGTGGGTTGACCACATGGCTAGACATGCGGGTCAATCTAAGATTACTTTTGCTGATGCCTTCTTTAGGTGGTTTGAGCGGCAGGATATGGCTTTTTCTGAGTATCCATATATTGGCATGGACTTCCGAGGTGATCCGGATTTGGTACTGCCGGATGGCGAGCAGTGGGGTGATCTTGGTAAATATTTTGACCTTATCATTGTTTACTGTTTTCATTTATAATGTCCTTGTGCTTTACTCTATCAAGACTCTAATCAAACTCATGTGTGCATGCAGATGTGGGCCCTGTCCGTCCAGCAGTTCATCCAAGAGCTCCGGCCGCTGCCCCTGCAGGGGAGGCTCCTGGGAGAGCTATTCTCCGTGACCTTGACTTGGCCGAGACTCTTACAGCTGTGCAGGAACATGTCGAGGGTCTTACCCTTGGGATTCCGGATGTACGGATCGACGAGTTGCCTCTACGATTGCAGCGACATACTGTTGGTGTTCCCAGACGATGGTCTCGTCTTCTGCGCATGATTGCACAGGCCGTGGCATGTTATCATGAGCATCACTAGGCTAGGGTGCCCCCCAGCCATTTTTGAGTTTTGGGGTCATATGACCGATTTTGTCTTGGTTACAGAACATTACATGTAAACCGTAAACAATTATGTATATTTTTGATTTTCGGAGTTTATTCCAGTTTTTATGTGATCCATGTATGAAACATCGATGATGCTTCTCTTTTTATCAATTTTGCAGATGTCTATCTAACACATAGTTTTCTAATGAGTCGGTTAATGTGTTTAAGTTTCTGGAAATGTGTTAATATTGGATAAAATCAAACTGTCTTTCCAAGATTTTAACTCTTAGGAACTTGCGATAAATAGCTGGATTTCAGACAGAGTAGGTACCATTGAGCTGTAGTACCACGAGCTGTGAGTCTAGCCTGACGACTAGCCGGCGTATGCCATGGGTGATGGCATCAGAGAGGAGCTCTATCAACGCGCTATACTCAGCGATATTATTTGTCGATTGACCAATACATACCCCCCTGAAACTCACTAACTCGCCGCTTGGGTTAAAAATGGCCTATGCTGCTGAGGATAGGTTCCTCGAACTACGACTCGCTCCGTCAGCATATCCAACCCATGGTTCCAATGGATTTGACATCTGCAATAAGTGTAAAAGCGGATTACTTAAACCGGAACAAACGCTTTAGCGAAAACAAAAATGTAACAAAAGCATACAGGTTAGTATTAGGCATAGTAACGCTTAAGGTACAACCCGTTGCGGGGTTGCGTCAGTGGGATTTCGTCATAATCTACTAACTCGTAGGCACCTTTTGCTAACACACTTTTAACAATATAAGGGCCCATCCATAAGGACTTGAATTTCCCAGCTCCCAATTTATCGGATTCTTGGTCATAAAGCAAGACCAAATCACCTTCCGAGAAGACACGAGGTTTGACATTTTTGTCGAACTGCGCTTTGACTCGTTTCTTATGGGCTTCGTTGGCCAAGGCGGCATCACGACGAGTTTCATCCAACTGGATTAACTCTAAGAAATGAGCTTCTTCTTCTGAGGTTCCGGGGAGGAGATCAATTGCGAGTTTAAGGGACGAAATTTCGCACTGGATTGGTAGGATCGCTTCCAGGCCATACACCAGTTGAAACGGTGTGAACCCAGTGGCATTCCTTACCGATGTTCGGTAGGCCCACAAAGTCGAGTATAGGATCAAATGCCATCTTCTTTTGTGAACCCCCACCATCCTTTGCAGCATGCGCTTCAGGACTTTGTTGATCGCTTCAACTTGTCCGTTAGCTTGCGGATAGTACGGAGTAGAGTTGTCGTGAGACAATCCTAGTTTGGCAGTTAATTCAACCATCATGTGATTGCGAAAATGCGATCCATGATCTGTTACTATGGCCTGTGGCACGCCGAATCTGGCGACTACATGATTAAAAAAGAATAGGGCTGTTGTTTCACCAGTGTTATCCAATGTAGGCATCGCCTCGGCCCATTTGGTAAAATAGTCAACTGCGACTATAATATACCCATGCCCCCCGGTCGAGGTGGGGTTACATTGCATGAAATCGATGCCCCACTTGGCGAAAGGCCCCACAGCTATTATTGGCTGTAAAGGAGCGGGGGGTCTTCTGGTTTTGCTATCAAAAATCTGACATGCATGGCAACTTCTCGTAAGATTCTTTGTGCTGTAGCATATCCAGATTGATGCCCCCCACAAGTGCCTGAATGACATTCATTCAGGGCTTTTTCGGCTTCCTCATGGGTTAGACACCTTCTCAGAACCGTATCGACACCACGACGGTAAAGCGTATCACCGACGATCATGTAGTCTTTTGCTTGGTATCGAATGCGTTTTTGTTCTGAGTGAGAGGTGTCTGGCCGAAACTTTTGGGTTTGGAGATAAACTATTATATCTCCATACCACTCGTCACTTGCTGATATCAGAAACAAACTTTCGTCCACGATCGATTCTTTGGACGTTTCATCGTTTGACGATGATGGGAGATCGCATAATAATTCTGCGAACACTAAAGCTTTCTTTGATTTGGATTTTACAAATTCCAGATCAAACTCTTGAAGGATAGCTATCCACTTTGAATATTTGCCCCCAAGCAACTGTCGCGACAGTATATAAGTCATGGGGTTGCAATCTGACAATACAGTGGTCTTCCTAAAGAGGACGTAGTGCCGAAATCTTTGTATCGCTTGAACAGCTGCCAATGCTAGCTTTTCAACATGAGAATATTTACTTTCTGTATCATTTAAGTTTTTACTTAAATAATATATAGGGTGTTCACTTCCATCGACTTCTTGAACTAAAACCATTGCAATGGTCGTATCTGCTGCAGCCAGATACAGGTTAAAATCCCTAAGATAGTCTGGGGCGTACATTAATGATGCCTTGATTAGCGCTTCTTTCAAAGCATCAAAGGAAGCTTGTGCGACCTGGTCCCAGACGAAAGGTACATCCTTCTTCAGGAGACGGGTATAACCTTTAGCAAGTTCTGCGTAATTTGGAATGAACCTCCTCAGAAAGTTTGCTTTCCCTTGGAGTTTCTGAATCTGAAGCAAGTTTGAAGGTGGAGGCAAATTAATGATCGCCTGCACCTTGCAAGGGTCGAGACGAATCCCATCCTTGGAGACTATAAAGCCAAGTAGACGACCAGAACCGACGCAAAATACACATTTGTGTGGATTGAGTCTTATTTTGTAGTGTCGGCAACGTAGAAATATTGCTCTTAAATGATGCGGGTGATCAGTCCGCTTTTGCGAATGAGCCGGAAGATCGTCGAGATAAGGTTGAACGATGTTCTTGATGTCATGGAAAGCATAATTCATTGCTCTCTGAAACGTCGCCCCTGCGTTCTTTAAACCAAAGGGTAATTTTCGATAGGCGAATGTGCCCCACGGACAGATAAATGCAGTCTTTGACTGGTCCTGTGGGCGGATATTAATTTGATTATACCCGGAAAATCCGTCCATAAACGAAAAGATTTCACATCCGGCGCATTCATCAATTATCTAGTCGATGAAGGGTGTAGGGTAGTTGTCCTTTGGACAGGCTTGATTTACATCCCTATAATCGACGCACACTCGTATTGTTCCTTGTTTTTTCATAACAGGGACAATATTCGATACCCAATCGATTAGAGGAACCGGGTAGATGAAACCAGCATGGAGGAGCTTTTCAACTTCCGCCTTAATGGCAGCGACTTTCTTGGGGTGCACCTGCCGAAGCCGTTGTCTCACTGGTTTGACATCAGGATACATCTTAATTTCATGTTCAACGATACTCGAGTCAATGCCTGGCATTTCATCATATGACCAAGCAAAGACATCTCTAAATTCGCGGAAAAGAGCTTTATATATTTCTTGTTCTGAAGGGGAACAACCTTTGCCGACATAAATATTCTCTACAATGTCTGTTTTTGTCGAGATATCTACGGCTATAGTCTCTTCTATATTGGATAGGTTTCTCTCGGAGTCCACCTTATTTACAGTATTTGTTAGGAATTCAAATACTGAAGGGTGATACAGGTCGCCTTGAGTATCTTCCTTTGGAAGGGAACGATGGTGGTTATCATCCCATGGTGCCCCCTCAATCATCATTGACTGCAGGATCCCTTCGTCACTTGCATGCACTTGTGACCAAGGATCCAAAGGGGTACCACATTCTCCTGACCTATCTACCCAGACGGTTGACGAGCCTTGATTTGGGCTCGCCTCCCATGCCTGAAATATTGATTGCTACAATATTTCGATTGGGCTCGGGTGCAAAACCATTGCCCGATCCATGATGACTTTGTCTTTTGCGACCTTCGTGGAAGATATCATGTTGCAGGTAGCCACCAATGGTACATTTCCTATGTACGTATGATTTGGTAGCGAGAAAGTCCCCATCATTGTGGGATCTTTCAACAGGCCTACTCCTATATCTTGAATTTGATGGTCGCTTTCATGGATCATGGGAATGCTTCCCGTAACTTGTGAACCATTAAGGAGGAAGTTCTGTTGGTCGACGACCGTAATCCCTCCTTCAAACGGGAATGCGATCTTCCTAAAATAAGTCGACACGACAGCTGCCATGGCATAAATCCATGGTCTTCCCAGTAGGATGTTGTAATCTAGATTTCCATCTATGACTTCAACATCAATCTCTATTGTTTTTCCACCTAGTTCAACTTTCAAGTTACTTAGGATACCGTAAGGGGTATATGTCCTACCATCGAAAGCCTTTAGTTTTGTCGAAGATCTCGACAAGGTTGGTGACCCTAGCGTTTTCCAGCAGCTCATCGACATAATACATGTCGATGCTCCCTCGTCAATAATTGCTCTGTGAACAGTTTTGTTGAGGGCCTTCACTTGAATCAGGAAAGCTAGCTGAGCTGGTAACTGAGGTTCATACCCTTTATGATCAAAGGACACAAGATTGGAATCCTTAGGATCAACCCCCCCTATTGCCGATAACAATGCCTGCCTCTGGGATGGACAATTTTGTAGTACTTCTAGAGTCGACATAGCAGACGGCGATTGAGCCAAATCTTCTACTATGTTATAATGCTGCGCCGCTCTGGCACGAGGATTAAACATCGACTTGTGTACTACACCCTTAGGTGGTTTTATCATTAATTCCGGCATTATGGGTGGGACAACTTCTAACGAAGTCGTTGTTGAACTACTAGGTTGATCTTTACCTTTTTCGTTTGACAGTTGCGGATTCCCGTAATCTTTGCTCCTTGTCGAAATCAAAGCATCATTTTGCTGCTTAGAGATCGACAACATCAGCACTTGCGACGGGGAAGCATTTCCACTATCAACCATATTTTGACCTGGATTGGGAAATGGATCAGTCAGCACAGCCGGGTTCTTTGGACTTTTAAAGAATCTCTTGAGCTCAGCTTTGTATGGACAATCTTGTGTCCAATGATCCTCGTCACATACAAAACATGGATGAGGTGGCTTCCCTTTCTGTTTCCCTTTCCTAGGAGAGCTTGAAGAAGCTTTTTCAGGTGACGGATCATCCTGCTGCTTCTTCTTCCCTTTGTTTTGTTTCTTCTTGCTTCCTGGTTGATTGGTTTCTTTGCCTTTATCTGCTGATATGGCATTTACTTCCAAAGCAAGAATCTCTTCATGGGCATTTCGATCTGAAGTTTTACGGGCCTTCTGAGGTGAATCCTTTTTCGACTTCGCGCTTGCAGTGCCAATCACGCCATCTCCGGCATGAGAGTCAATATTCGATTTAGGAGGGGGAGGAATTGAAAATTCAGGTCTGGGGGCATCAGGTATTTTGTCATAGAGCGTGCCAGACTGAGTATATACCAAGTCTAAATATTGAGCACGAGCAATGACTTGCTCCTCTGTTACGACTCCTCCTTTGGCCACATCCTCCGTTATAGCTGGAAGCAGTGACTTTATAAACCATTCAGCTAGTAGCTGATCAGGAACGTATGTTTTCACCATCCTACGACGGCGACGCCACTCATGTATATGATCAGATATGTGAGTAGCTGTCGTCTGTTTGAAGTTGGTCAGTATCTCGGTTCCTGTTTCATACCTGATTGGTAATTGAAAATGGGTTAAGAAAGTCGTGGCTAAGGAGCTGAAATTGTCGAAAGAGGCTCTTGGCAATTCTATATACCATTTAGCCGCCGGACCTGTCAATGTCCTCTGGAAGAGGCGAAGTCTTATCGAATCATCATTCAGGGTGTTCGATGAACACCACAGATGAAAGGTCATGACGTGATTCGACGGGTCTTCACCTGGATTTCCATTGAATTTAGGAATGTCCGATGGAAGTTTGTGAGGAATCATGGGCCACCAAGGGGCGTAGGCGATAGGATCGTTTGTCAACCGATGTAGATCGGGTAACTCCAGAGTTGCCACGAATGGCAGCTGCTGGCTCAAGTTAGGTGAAGCGTACCCAGGGTATGACGGAATTGCCTGAGCAGTTGGCCTTTGCATACCAGCATAATGTAATTGATGCTGATATGATTGATACGGTTGATGGACTACTCCACTATATAGTGGTTGGTTTTGACCGTACTGTAAGTATGGTTGTCCATTGTTCGCAAAAATCTGCTGCTCGGTACCTTGGTACACTTGCTGGAACTGCGGTTGTTGATACTACACTAACCATGGTTGTGACGCCATTGGTTGTTGTGCTATGCTTACCACTGGGCCAAGATTAGGGGTAAGGGTACCCGCTTGTGCTTGTGTTGCCCCGCCAGTTGGCGATTGTGGTTGAGTTGCAGGGTCAAAGGGTTGTTGCATTACAACCTGAGAAAACTGAGTTTGACATGCAACATGTATTGTTTGAACTTGCGACACAGTCACAATAGCTGGTGTCGTCGGGATGTTCGTCACAGGCATCTGTTGTTGCATAGAATACACAACTGTTGGTTGCTGGGGTAGCATAGGTATCCAACCACTGGTAGTTATTCCAGTATAACTTGGGTATGGTTGTGAACTCCCGTATGGGTAACCTCCCGGAGGAGGTAATGAAAAAGCGTATTGCCCCCCATACGGCGGTGGTCCGGAACCGAGAGGATTTATTACACCTCGAGGACCGGATTGCCCAAATGGATTCCCGAAAGGATCGATTTGTTGAGTTCCAACATAGGAGTTACCGGGTATTATCCCGGGAGAACAAACAGGAACAGACCATACTGTCGTCATGGCCCCCGAAGGGACCCCCTCAAGCTGTTGAGAGTTAGGGACAGATGGTATGCCGGCGAACATTGTCGGAATGACCGCAGGGAGTTCTGCGGTCGCTGTGTCATTTGGCACAGTCCTAGATGTTGACGGTTGTTCAGACATCTTGAGTCTATCCAGTAGATTGCCTAGTGATTCTTCAGGAACTTCTCTGGGTGATAGGCTTGCTTCTGATGCAGTAGGAAGTAGAGTGATCCCTGCTCCAAAATGTGTTGGAGTAGTTGCTTGTGGATCTTCTACAATCTCTTCTATTGCGATCAGACCGGGTGGAAGAGGAAGACCGTCAGGTCCGTAGAATATCTCTGGTGCCGAAGAAGGGGTTGTTTCGACAGCGACAGTTGTTCGAGTAGCAAGACTCTCTGAACCGACCACTGATGGAACTGATTCAGTAACACAAGTATTTGCTCTCAGACTAGGATCAGCGTTACTGTCCTTCTGGGGCTGCTGAACTTCTTCAATAGGGGCAGGGTTTCCAGAAATGTTTGGAGTAACCGGAACCTCAGATGTCGTCGGAACACTTGTTCTAACTTTGACAGGAGATTTGGAACCAGTTGAACGAGGTCGCTTTGCCCGGGTTGTTTTCGATTCCGGGGACAAAGACGTTTGTCTTGTATTCCTCCGCGAACGACGGTTCATCGATTGACTTTCTTCCACGATTGCGGATTACTTGATCAACCAACAATGCACATGGTAAAATGTGTTTTCGAATTGAATTAATTTTAGACGCTTTTAAGACACAACTTGCTTTTTCATGTTTTAAGAGTCGAGAAAAAGCTAAAGATGACTCTAGTCTCCTTCGATGTATTAACGAGCCCGAAGTGACAAATGCTCGGATGGACTTTTTCAGTTATAGAGTTTGAAAAAGGCCAAAAGAAACTACTCTGGAGTTCTAGGCAAGGGTGTGCCAAACCTTTCGCGAAACCACAGAATACGTTTTACGGTACGAGTGGTCGATCTTCGTGAATGCTGTGTTCACTGCATCGCGATCAGTAGGGCGGCCGACACGGCTTCCTATGGATAAAGGTTTTATTCCTATAGGGGTCCCCCAATATACGCGACGGTACGCGGGGGCACAAGTCCGTATTAGTGCTATCGTCCCTCAGGAGGAATCACCCACCTTCGTAGAGATCAACAGTCACCATGTTTAACGACGTCGGTTCACGTCTCTACCTAGACCTCTACTGTGTTTCGTTATGTTTCAAAGCGTTGTTAGATAAATTCAGTTCTTTTTAGGTTGATCTTGCTTAGCAGTTTGCCTTTATGGATCACCACGTGATGTATGATACAACTCCTAAATGCAGTCTAAGAATGATAAGCAAGCTTTTTTCAATTCTTTCAACTTATGAAAACCTTAACTACTGAAGGAAAAGAAAGACATCATCTTTTCAAACAGATCATAGAGCACCCACTGATGCACTTTTCCTAAATCGACATGCAAACTGTCAAAATGCTCATGCACAATGCAAGTATTTCTTTTCTTCTCTCTTAATGTTGGTGATTACAAAAAGAAAGCTGTTGTATAATTTCGAATTCAATTTCAAGCGAAAGAAAACAAGTTTTTGTCCAATAACCAAAAGAACACCTTAAGATTCACTCGTTTCAACACAAGAAATACTGAAATTCGAACCATATAACGAAAGCAAATGCTCAAGCAGCTATGAACAGCAATAAACTAACTCTTAGAATCACGACGACACTTTCTCACAGGTCTAGATTCAAGAGGTCATAGCAAGACTAGTTCACTTTCGCTATGGGAAACTGTGAATGACGGCAAGAAATACAATAAGAACAATCACGATTTCTTCATACAACTGAGGCAGAATGAAGGCAAAGAGAAGTGGTTTCAGCTGGGTATACAGGTTGACAACTGGCTGCAAAAACAATACTGAAAACTGGGCAACAGACAGTGGAGAATCCAAGTTGCACAAGGCAAAACTGGATCAGCGCAGGTGCTGCACTGTGGATCTGAGATGCAGCGCAGGTAGCCCCTTCGGGACCTGCGTTGCAGTGCAGGTAGCCTTTGTGGCAGCTGCACTGATGAGACAAGTCACGTCTCTCTCAGATTCCGGGTCACAGTTTGCTAAAAAATGAGCGGTTTTTGGCCAAATCAGAGGCTGTCAGTCAAGTATACACTAGAGGATGATTAAAGGAAGATGAAAACTATCACAAAGAGCTAAAAAGAGTCCTTGTGGATCTGCTCTTCAAATCATAAACAGGCCCAGCACTGGGCTAGAGTAGCTGCCCTCTACTTTGCATTCGAAGGACTCGAATGCAGTTCGATTCGGTACTATCTTTGTTCAAGAAATGAATAGCAAGAAACACAAGCTACCAACAAGACACGATCCCCAGCGGAGTCGCCAGTATGTTGTGGGGGAAAGTATCCAACTCGGAATGACCCTAACCCACTCTAAGGGTGACAGTTCCTTAGCAACAGCTGAAAGCAAAGCTATCTAAAGTTTCTTCTTTATGACATGCAAGAGATAAAAGGAAGAGATCCACTTACCGATGTCTTGCGCAAATGGTCGATCCAATCTCCTTTGATTGCCGCTTGCTCCCAGCTCCAAGTCTTTTCACGGGCCCAGCTACACGAGATCCTGCAAACAAGACAAAGAAAGGAAACTACAAGAAACATGCATTCATAATTGATTCAAGGATTAGCATAAATCAAAGACGCAAGTAAGACAATACACCATTGAAACACATGCGAATAGAAGAACCTCAAAAGCTTTATTAATATATGGAAGTAAGGTTCAGGTGGTGATACAACCATGAGAGGTCCAATCCAGCATCACCTTCCCGACGGAGAGAAATCTCTTCTTCACCTCCCTCAAGCAATCACCCAATACTCACAACTGTAAACCAACAGCAATTCTTTGCACTAAATTCCGGCCTCCAGATCCCATGGGATGAGATCCTTATATAGAGTTTTGGAGTGAAGATAAGTCAGCTTGATGTGTGACTTGTTGTCCTCTTCAACTCCAGTTGTTCTTCAGTTCTTCACTCGGAGTTTCTGTCTTCCACTTGGAGTTTTAGAAGCTCTTAACTCATCATTAGGCGAATCTTATCATCAAGTGTCTTTTTAGAAGCTTCCTGGGCACTGGCACTTTGAGAAAAAGATTCCTCCACATGTCCAAGTACGCCCAACGCAGGTAGCCTTTGTTCTACTTGCTATGCAACGCAGGTATCCTTTGTTGTACCTGCTATGCAGCACAGATGCCTAGTGGAGCAGCTGCAATGATCCAAAACTGACCTGTTTTTGAGTGTTTTTCAGTGGAGAACTGATTTGCAGTGCTGTGGTTTGCTGACCTTGTTCCTCTAAGGGTAAGAACAACTTGTTTAGGGACTTTGGATCCCTTAGATTATTGACATTTCATGCTCCATGCTGTAAGGCACAAAAATGTCTATAACAAGATCATATCTCTGCAAATATAGCGCGAAAAGCTCTGAATTTTGGACCCGTGGTTGAGAATGATTTCTACCAAAATGGGTTTTCTTTTTATCGTCTGAAACGTTGCAGAAAAAAGTTATAGCGCAAATGCCACGATGACCTGTTTGGAGCAGCGAAACCCTAGAATTCAAAGCTCTGATACCAAATGTTATGAAACCAGCCCACAAAAAGATAGAAAAGATAGTTGAACGCCTTAGAATTTAGCCTTTTCGAGGGGGCAACCTCCTTTACATTATACAAATGGACAATTCTTAGATGATTCAAATGACAAGACCTCCTTTCTATATATAGGATTCTAAGGGGTCATAATATAATCAGAGCCGACATAACAATAATAATATAAGGGCACAATAATAACAATAGTGGGCTTCTATGGGGCACAATAGTAACAATATGGGGACTACATGTGTACAACAATATAATAAGGGGGTTGTACTAATAACAATAAGGGGTTACACTAGTAGTATAGGGGCCTAACAGTTAAAGAGTCAATAAAGCCCGTATTAATAATTGTAAGTGGTTGGCCCGCATTTAAGAAAGGGGCCACAGTTAGTTGCAAACGAGCCATGGTATTAGATAGATGGTATTGAGAGAACCATGGTAATGACCCATGGTATTGTATGTATGAATCCTATATAAATGATAGAGACTCCCCATTGAGGAATATCGAGTCTTATTTTGTAATCGAGCTCTGCTCTGCTGGAGGTTTCCCCCTCGAAGAGGCAAGTGAACATTTCTTTCATCTCTGAATAATAAAATACTTGATGTTTTTCTCATTTTGTTCTGTGTTTTGGGTTGTATTTCTTTGGATATTTGGTATTCTGGAATTTCTCACAGGTCAAGAGCATAACAAAAAGTGTAGAAAGATAATGAAGTACTAGAAAAAGAGCTTACAAGTATGCAAACCTTTAATGAAGTGAGTTAAAGAAGGAGGTTAAGATCTTAAAGCAAGTAAACATGAGCAAAGGCAAGAAAGATAAATATTATTCAAATGGGAAATGAAAAAGAAATATGAAGAAATTATGAGATCTATGAAACCATATCTCCTTTCCCCTCTTCCCTTTCCTTTCTCTCCTCTCCCCTCTCCTCCCTTTCTTTTCCTCCTCTCTACTTAATGTAGTCAAGAGATTAAAAGAAGAAGATGAGCATTGTCAAAATAAATAGAAATCAAAGATGATAGATTCTCGAGATATAAGCCCTAAATATGTATGGGATAAAATCAAAATTACAAAAATTAATCAAATAATATTAAAAGAAGTTGATAGATAGAATCAACCTTAAGTGGTAAAAGGAAAAGGACAACAAGATAAAATAGGGTCACTAGAAAAATACCTAAAAATTTTGAACTCTATCTTGGGGATGTAATGGTAAAATATGATGATATTATTTCAAAACTAAGATTAGTTGACTTGATTACAAATAGGGGGGGACTATGATATGACCCTAATGGGAGAAAATATGGGATTAAATGTATATGTAATAGGGTTATATGTTATATGGGTTGGCCTAATAATAGACCCACCTGATAAATTAGTGAAAACATCTATATATAGAGGCCAATAGAGACTTTTTTATAAATATACACTAGTTATATGAATATATGGATATACTTGAGAGTTGTTTCCTTAATGTATAAGAGGTTATTGTATAATTCATCATTATTATAGTCACTTTGTGAACTTTGCTACATTTGTATATTGGTAAACATTATGCGTATGTTAGTTTATCATATTATTTTAAGTTTATACAATTTTGCTTTGATACCAAATATTATCAACAAAATACATAAACTAGCATGATAAACCAATGTACATACACCAAATATGAATATAAAGTACAACTCTCAAAATAACAATAATGATAAGTTTCACAACAACCCTTGATATATATTAGGAGAATAAATCAAAAAATACCCAAGTACTTTCATATATCCAAATCATCAATAACTCTAATTACATCTATATATATATAATATTACTCATTGCACATGCAATCCCTTATTAAGATTTTTTTTTTCTTTTGGTGGTTCACAGACACCCTGGTCATTGGGTGGCCGCTACGTCCACAGAAAAATCTAGGTTGATCAACCCCAAAGGGAATCAAGCCCCGCGGCCAATAACTAGGCCTAACCCCAAGGGCTTTAGAGAGAATGGACCTTGTGACCTCCTGATCGGCGAGGCACTGAATTGACCAGTTGCGCTAACTCTTGGAGCTGCAATCCCCTATTTAAATTATCCCTATTATATATACATTTAACCTCATAGGTAAAAAACATATTCTACAACTACACATAAGCATGAAAGAATACAATCAAAGTTTAGTCTCACTAAATGCAACAAGCATCTTACTTTGAAAACCACCTACTTAAATATATAAGGGGCATTAAAAAAAATGGTGAAACTTCTTTTGGCAAATGGATACAGATGAATAATGGAACCAAAAAAAGATAAAAATTAATCAATAATAAAAACAAAAAACAAAAACTTGTTCTTCAACAAATGAGCGATGTTATTAATATTAGTATAATCAAATAGCCTTTAAAAATGTTATTCTAACCACACTAAAAAGGTGAATGTTGTCATGGAGAACAATCATTTGTAAATGTTGTCTTTTAATATTTGTAATTCTTTTCTGTGTAATGAATTTTTTTATTTTATTTAAAGAAACCATTTTAGGGTTTTTTATTAATATTATTATTTTTGGTTATTTTTCTCCCTAAGAACGTATATGCCTGTATGCCTGTAATAGCGACAAGAAAACCGTAGAAAAGAAAATATAAGGGGGCGAAGAAGGGAAAAATCGAAAGTATGTACAGGTGGGTTGAGTAGATTTGCCACTGGGTATCATCGAGATTGCCACTGGGCATCATCGAGATTGCATGTTTCGATCACCCATTCAGGAACTATTGGTGGGCCTTTCCATTTTGTTGTCAAAAAAATTTCCTCCGATTCGAACGCAGACAAATTGATTCGAAACCCACTCAGCCATTGGCATTCCCTCCTTTTTTTCGAGGCTTCGATCAAATTTCTCTTATCTGCTCTGTACTAGGTGAATTGGGTCTCAGCCATAATCGAGCTTTGGGTTTCAGTCATAATCGAGCTTTGGGTTTCAGTTATAATCGAGCTTTGAAATCTGCAGAAAGGAGGTTATTGAGAGAAGAATAAGTGGATTTGCAGGTTGCTGCCAATTTGATGATTTTGATTGAATGTGCTAATTAACATAATGGCAGAATAGGGAAAATCGAGCTTGGGAGCTTGTCTTTTATTTATATTCAGCTTGATTATATATATATATATATATTTTAGTTCGGGTGAAGCGGCATCATGGTGCAGGGAGCAATTTAGGGCAGCTTTTATGATGACAATAATAAGAACTAAACCTTGTTTTTGGGCCTGGATTTAACCGTGGTGGAAATGGAGTTGGGTTTTAGGAGAGAGTTTTTAGCAATCATGGCTAGCGATCTTATGACTAAATATCACGATGGCACTACAAAAATAGATGCGGATGAAACTTCTAGTGAAGAACGCCATCTGAGACACAAGCGCACCAAGTATCATCTCGTCATTTTCTCAGTGAATAATGCTCATTGTTTATATTTTTATTTTTCAAGTCCTTTATTTGAGTTTTAGCTCTTTTTTTATCTGCTGAAAGGAGGTTATTGACAGAAGAATAAGTGGATTTGCAGGTTGCTGCCAATTTGATGATTTTGATTGAATGTGCTAATTAACATAATGGCAGAATAGGGAAAATCGAGCTTGGGAGCTTTTCTTTTATTTATATTCAGCTTGATTATATATATATATATTTTAGTTCGGGTGAAGCGGCATCATGGTGCAGGGAGCAATTTAGGGCAGCTTTTATGATAACAATAATAAGAACTGAACCTTGTTTTTGGGCCTGGATTTAACCGTGGTGGAAATGGAGCCGGGTTTTAGGAGAGGGTTTTTAGCAATCATGGCTAGCGATCTTATGACTAAATATCACGATGGCACTACAAAAATAGATGCGGATGAAACTGCTGGTGAAGAACGCCATCTAAGACACAAGCGCACCAAGTATCATCTGGTAATTTTCTCAGTGAATAATGTTCATTGTTTATATTTTTATTTTTCAAGTCCTTTATTTGAGTTTTAGCTCTTTTTTTATCTGCTGAAAGGAGGTTATTGAGAGAAGAATAAGTGGATTTGAAGGTTGCTGCCAATTTGATGATTTTGATTGAGTGTGCTAATTAACATAATGGCAGAATAGGGAAAATCGAGCTTGGGAGCTTGTCTTTTATTTATATTCAGCTTGATTATATATATATTTTAGTTCGGGTGAAGCGGCATCATGGTGCAAGGAGCAATTTAGGGCAGCTTTTATGATAACAAATAAGAACTGAACCTTGTTTTTGGGCCTGGATTTAACCGTGGTGGAAATGGAGCCGGGTTTTAGGAGAGAGTTTTTAGCAATCATGGCTAGCGATCTTATGACTAAATATCACGATGGCACTACAAAAATAGATGCGGATGAAACTACTGGGGAAGAACGCCATCTGAGACACAAGCGCACCAAGTATCATCTGGTAATTTTCCCAGTGAGTAATGCTCATTGTTTATATTTTTATTTTTCAAGTCATTTATTTGAGTTTTAGCTTTTTTTTTATTACGAATCTGGCCTGCATGAACATGCCCATCGTTGATTATGTTGAGTTTGATTATATGTTGTAGTATGAGTTATAAAACCAACAAATAGACTTTAATCCTATGGTTGTTACAGGACATATTCATTGTTCTTTTCATTTTTATGGAGTGTAGTTTGCTTTGGGTGAGTCTTTATTTTTGAAATAAATGGATCAGGGTTGGTCTCTAGGCCGAAAGGAGCCTAAAGGTATCCATATCATCAGCCTGTGAGAATACAGATGGAGTTGGGGAGAGTGATTTGGAGAGGGACCTGGTTCACCATGATTACAACGAGTGAAATGAAATGTTTGAAAATTTCTAAGAAGTTGGTGCAGAGCTGCTAAGCCACATCTAGAAAGCAAAACCAAATAAACTTCTCTCCTTAGGACATGCAGAGATGGAGTTAAAGATTTTTAAGTTTTTAACCATTCAATTTACCTCCCTTTTTCCAACGGCTATGATGTTTGAAAATTTGTGCAGAACTGCTAAGCCTCATCTATAACGTGAGTGGAACATAAGCATAAAGTTAAGATTGAGCCTTGAGCTTTGCTAGTGCAAAACCAAATAAACATCTCTCCTTAGGACCTGTAGAGGTGGAGTAAAAGAGTCTTTAAGTTTTTAACTATTCAATTCACCTCCCTTTTTCCAACGGCTATGTTGAAATGTTTTGAGAAAAGTGATTTGAAGAGTACCGTGGGTCACCAAGACTGTTATGAATGAAAGTGTAAATGGATAAGCAATTGGTTGAAACCTCCCAGAGTATTTCAAGAATGTTGGTGACTTACAAGTATGAAGCTATGTTTGAGCCTTGAAATTCTGTTGGGCAAAATTAAATAAAACATCATTTGCTCAAAATACGTTTTTGCCCAAAATTTGTTTAAATCGTCAATAATACGATGTTTGCCGTATTAGTGGCACTCTGAATTTGTTTACAACCTCAAATAGATTTTTGTTTTTACCTGGTTGGTCATTAATAAATTTTGAATGTCTTGAGAATCTTGATTTTTTTTGTAGGGTATCAAGAATTGAAAATATGTCTTTTGACATTGTTGAGGAATTTAAGAAAGTTGTGTGCTTCTACAAAACTTCACTAAGGCATTGCATGGTGTGGATTTTCTTCGTTTGTTTTTGTATCTACCTTCTATTCTCTTTGGCAATGATGCTTCTATTTCATGTTTTGGTGGATTAGCAGGGGAGCCCTATAACAAGCACGGCATTCTCTCCAGGATTTTTGTTGCATCCATTCGAGGAGGCTAGTCCATTGGGTTTAACGCTAAAGAAAACACCTTCATTTATAGAACTTATTCAAATGAATCTTTCTGAAGGGGACTCAACATCTCCCTTAGCTATAAATAATTCCAGCCTGGAGGTGGGGAGAAAGAATGAATCAAAGTGTGCACCAGGACCGGCTATTGCTGACAATTACAAGGCCTCAAACTTCCTAGCCTTGGTTTTGAGAATTGGTTCTTGGGAGTTAATATGCATAAGAAATTAATACAGCTAAGTTTGCATATTAAATTCTTTAATCTTGTCAGAACATATTAAATATTTTTTGTTCACCTGAACAAGCCTTTTGATAGCCACTGATGGAAACTCATGATATGGTAGTAAGTAATGCACATTTAGCAAGATTGCATTGACATAAAGATGCTGATGGTGCCGGCGTATTTCAAGATATGAAGGAGACTTGGTGGTAAAATGCTATGATGCAAAGTGTAGACTTGTTTGGGAAGTCTTAGAGGGTGGTCTGAAGAGCAAGATGGAGATTCATTGGTCAGATATAACCTCTTTGAAGACCAGTTGTCCCGACAATGAACCTGGTACCCTAGAGATTGAAGTAAGCATCAGGTTTTGCTTATTTTTTGTGTCCTACTTGAGGCGGAGTTGAAGTGCAGGTGCTTTTGATATTTCTATACCAGTATCTTTTCTTCTGTATCATATAGGTACGACTTCCATGAACTTGAACGGGCCCTTCAACAGTTTCATTGCCTCCAGAGGGGCTATTCCCATGTATATCACTATAACATAGAGGCTGCCATTCTTTGAAAATACTTTGGACATTGTTCATTCTATGCATGTCTTGAGCAATTGGATTCCCTCACAGCTGCTGGAATTTGTACTCTATGATATCTACACGACTCTGAGGCCTGGAGGCCTGTTCTGGCTAGATCATTTTTTCTGCACAAAGGATCAGCTGAAGATCTATGTGCCCATGATTGAGCAGCTAGGGTATAAGAAGCTGAAATGGTCTGTTGCCCCTAAGTTGGATAGAGGGCCCGAGCTCAAAGAAATGTATATCTCTGCTGTCTTGGAGAAGCCACTTAAGAGGCAGTGCGCAGGCTACTTGTAGATGCAATTTTAAGTTTCATGGGCTTAAGGCCCCTTAACTTAAAACAAATAAACATTTCTCTCTGTAATGTATTTTAATTTTCAATTATGGGAATATATATGATGCCCTTGCCTGTTTTTAAGATATTTGCCACTTTCAGTGTATGGTTCATGTATCTGGGTTTGATTTAGGGCTCCAAGATTTTCATATTCATATTAATATATAAAACACATCCGCAATATGAATTTCTGGATTTTCTACCGTGCCATGGTTTTCATTGATTTTTGAAAAAATGTGGATGGTTCGTCTGTAATGGTCAAGGGCTGAAATTCAATGGCCATGTTTAGTAGGTTTTGACTGCAATGGCGAAACTGCAAATTAACTGGAATTCATCGAGATAAGCTTATCAAGAGAAATGATAAGCTTATCTCATGACAAATAGGAAAAGCGGTGATGTTGAATTCTAGAGAACAATTGATTAAAATTAGAAGCCCAAAGGACATGGACCAAGAGCATTTTGTGCGCCAAATCAATGAAAGAATTCAGATCCTTCAACCAATGAAAGAATTCAAGAATCAAATGTCCTAGAATGCATGCAATGTGAAGAGAGCATACAAACTTTTACTCCGTAAAACTATGATGAAAATGAAAATTATGTAAAAGATCAAGAGAATTTCATTCAAACAAGAGCTCAACTAAGTAGGTTCAAGCCTAGAAATCAAGTAGGTAAAGGAAAAGCATTCAATAATACTCCTCATTCAAACCTTCATCAAGCTAATGAATAGCATACAAGGAACAAGCTAATGCAATGATGAAGATGACTTATAACATAATGAATGAATTGATAGAGCTACAAATTACTCATTCTTTTGTTAAAGTGATTAAAATACCTCAACAAAAGGAGAACTTGTTGAAAGCCTAGGAGAATACAAATCCATCAAGCTCAAGAATAGAAACAACTTTTATCAGTAGTTAACAAAGACCCAAGTACCTCCACCTAGAGTAAGAAGAAAGATACTCCTTTTTATCTCTCTCAAAAATCATGCTTTTTATCTTACATAATTGCATGGTCCATAGTTGTCTACAAATAATATAATGCCACTTTCAATTATGAAGTTTTTAGGATTGGAACACCAAATATTATGAAGCCCCAAAAAAGTATACACGCTATTGGTTCAAAATAGATTCCTTCCTATGATAAAATTAAAGATTTTTGTGCATGGATAAGCTCTGCTCCACATATAAATACAATCTTCTCTCTGATTGTAGTTGACTTTCCAATGACTTATGGAGTTGTTGTTGGTTATGATTAATCAAATAGCTGATCGTACCTACGGTTGTATAACTTTGTTTTACTTTTATATGATCTATGAAATGGATTTTGAAGGGCTGTAAAGCTTTCAAATGAAATATTTGCTACGGATCTATCCTATACAAATTTGTGACAGAAATAGCGACTAAGATGGCCATAAAGCGATCTCTTACTTCCAGATTAAAGGTTATTTGGGCACAAGTACCATGCGAAATTAGATACAGAGGTTCATTAAATAAAAAAACAGTTATATTCACTTAGAGCTGGTGCCGAAGAGGATTTGTTGTCTCGTGCAGAAGCTTTCACATTCAAGCTTTGGCCTGATGATGTGGATTGCATGATGTGCTTTTTATTGTTCACTGATGAAATATTTGATGCATTTTAAAAAGAATTCTGAGAAATAGTTTGACAAACCATCTAATAGTTCTAACAGATCACTTGGTGAAAGCATTGCTTAAAGCATATTCAGAATAATATTTGTATTGTTGTGCAGGTAATGAAGTATGGTACAAATGAAACACTACCAGACCAAGCCTTAAATGGCCATTCAACACAGGTGTTATTTTAGCCAATTTGGAACCCACGAGTGCTTTATCTTGATTGTGGTCTTTTATCAAAAGGTGGCAAATCACTTTTAGACAATACTTTTATTTCAAACTGGCGATCAAATGCAAAAACAAATTTGTTTCTCCGCGGCTCTCTCCTCTTTTTTATGAAACTCTGCTTAAATGTAGTCAACTATTTATCATGCTGGAATCGTGGCTCTCTCCTCTTTTTTATGAAACTCTGGTTAAATGTAGTCAACTATTTATCATGATGGAATCATACAACTGTTTCCTTGATATATACCAAACGCTAGAAGAGAATATGAAGAGGAAGAGCAAGCTGCTTTCCCAAGTTCTTGATCACATGATATTGCTTCTTCTAATGTATTTCTGTGAGACACTGAGGGATCTTCTAACACCACAAATTGTTCAGCAAGAGATTCAGAGGACTGCAACACCCGCCTCTATGTGGAAGATCTGTCAGAAACAACCAACTTCAAGAGTTATATTCGTAGATCTATTACTTGATTAGAAGAGAAAATGAAGATTAAGTGGTTACTCTAGAGTCTAAATGACAAAATAAATCTTTAATTACGAATGGAATAACAAGCAGATACGGTATACAGTAAAATCGCGTTATTTTTATGGCTGTGAAATGTAGAATTTGTGTACTGTGTCCAAACTCTTAGTAACAGTGATAAGGACTTGGCCTCTTCTTCAATACACAAAATAGGGTTCCTTGATTTTACTAATATAGATGACATATGATGCCCACTGATTGTCTTTTCAAGGCTTGGAAATATATGCATACAAAATCTCAACTTCCTTAAATTATGAACGGCCTTAGAACTGTCCTTTAAAATATTCTCCGCTTCCTTACAAATATGTGGAATGACAAGTCCACCACCTTTCTTCTTTTATAGCCCGGAGATCAAGAAATCACAGCTCCAATGACCTATACTGGTCGGCCAAATTCACAGAGCATGACAGTATATAGCAGTGCTTTATGTGACATAGGCTTCTTGGCCTTATTACAAGCACAAGGAATAAGTAGGCATCTTCTTAGATAAAACAATCGACATTAACAAAACTTTCTCTCTTCAATAACTCAGAGAACAAAGAGGCATGAATAGGTCAGATTCACTGTCTGAATTGAAGAGCAAGAGAGAATATACGACAGCAGGGAGAGACCATGCAGAGCAGATATGTACATTCATACGGATCTAGGCAGTTCCATGTAGTTTACAAAACAGTTCCATATGTTCATGCAGATAGGGCCGTGCAATCCATAAAGCAACACAGTCCAGACATACAGCATGCCATATCTTCTTGGGCCAACTGTACTGCTCAGTTTAGGGTGATTTGTTGACCATAGAGCTGCTGGATTTTAGCACACTGTGAAGGTTTCTTCGTAAGTGTTTTTGAAAGAATGAAAATCTGATTTTGAAGGAGAAATTACCTCTGTATGTGTGAAACTGTTTTATGCTTCCACTATTTAATTTCCAGCTATTGTGTGATTGATGATATGGCCTGAAATTTAATTTCTGGTTAATTAAATTCAGCAAGTTATTTGTTTAATTAAGATCTTAAGGGCATTAGTCATCTGGCCATTCTTACTGTAGTGTGCCCTACCCTAATGGCAGTAACCCTCAAAGGGATGAGGCCAGCGATCATGCATGTTGGATTTTGAGAAGTGTAGGTGTGTCCGCTTTTTAATATTAAGCAGTCCACCATAACATTTCTGCCTCCATACCACAAGATCGAGAACAGAGTAATCCTTTCTCCAAGGTTGGCTTCATGAAATGACCTTTGGCATATTCTTGTGTTCTTGCACTTTTCTTGGCCTCCTAGGAGAATAAAGTTATTTTCAAAAGACTTATCCAAAAGCATACTTATGCCCAGAATGTAAAAGAGAGATAGCTCCATTGCATAACAGACCTTTATTGTTTCTTGTGCTCAGAACAATAGGAACACTTGGCTCCTTCTTAATGTGGTTCAGAGAACTAGGCCAACAACTTGGTTCTTGATTGCTCCATAGGACTCTCTTTAATTCATTGATCAAATCCAAATAAATATATGTATCCCTAGAGTCACTTATTTGATCCTCAAAAATTTTTATTGTTGGACATCTTTGTTTACAAGACTTGAATTTATGTGAGCACAGGTGACTGGATGGAAGGACTGCTAGCTTCAGAATTCTGATGCAGAGGTGCCAAAGGGATCAAATCTTCAAACATACTGTTGACTGCTTTATCCACTGAGAAGATTGGACTCAGATCAACAAATTCTTAAAACAAAACTCTTCATTGACTTCTTATCATGACACGTGGTTTAGCTGCTGAAGGAGGACTTTCCTATTGTAAGAACATTGAAATATTACCTCCGCAAATAGCATATCAAAAGTCCCTAAAAAAAATTAAATCACTGCATTAAATGGGTTATATGCATTAAATTACCCAATCCATGATGAGGAAGGGTCCTTCACATCTAGGCATCCATATTCATAAGACCGTCTTTCATAAGATCCTGGCTCAACGCATCAAAGTGCCCAATGACCTAATCAAGATGCCAAAATCAGTGTCCTCACAGTGCCCTCTGCTCATTGTGCTCGCCAAGACATAGGATCAGCCATGCACATCCTTCTTCCAATGTGTTCTTCATGAGGCACCTTGAGAGATACCATACCTCTGATTTTATGTTCATACACACTGCTACAGGGGTCTGCTTCAAAGTGCCTCGCACTTCTTCTATCTTCCAGAATTCCAAGGGTACTGTCACCCTTATCCAATGGTACCAACACAAAGGAGCTGCATACTTTTCTTGGATGAACTTCCTTTGCTTCAGCTGCTAGACAAAAATAGGATCACATGGAGGGCTGCCACTAAACCTTCTCAACAAAATCACATCAACTGCTAGATAATGACATTATGGAGGGCTTTTACTATTCTTCAAAAATCATTTTCAGACTGATGTCTAAAGGGGCCATCCCTTCTCATAACTGCATCCTCTATTTTTATTGGCTTCAGGGCACCTCTTATGAAGGTTTCGAAGACATGAATATATATTCCTTATTGATTTGCAAGTTGGCTTGAATGGAACAGGCTTTTAACACTTGTATATATATCTATATATATGCGCTTGTAACAGTGATAAGGACTTGGCCTCTTCTTCAATACACAAATAGGGTTCCTTGATTTTACTAATATAGATGACATAGGATGCCCACTGATTGTCTTTTCAAGGCTTGCAAATATATGCAAACAGAATCTCGACTTCCTTAAATTATGAAGGGCCTTAGAACTGTCCTTTAAAAGATTCTCCGCTTCCTTACAAATATGTGGAATGAGAAGTCCACCACCTTTCTTCTTTCATAGCCCAGAGATCAAGAAATCACAGCCCCAATGACCTATACTGGTCGGCCAAATTCACAGAGCATGATAGTATATAGCAGTGCTTTATGTGACATAGGCTTCTTGGCCTTATTACAAGCACAAGGAATAAGTAGGCATCTTCTTAGATAAAACAATCGACATTAACAAAACTTTTTCTCTTCAATAACTTAGAGAACAAAGAGGCATGAATAGGTCAGATTCATTGTCTGGTTGATGGCATACTTTTTATAAATAAATTTCCATGGCTATTACGGTTCAATTAAGAGCCAATCTCTTGCAGAGTTCAGAGTTGAATTCATCTGTAACTGCCTTTGATTTAGGGAGTGGTCAAGAAAAAACTTCAATGCCTAACAAGACTGTGATGATCACAACCATAAATGTAGCTTGGGCAGAGGAAAACAGTGTACTACATTTGTACATGCAGAGCCTTCGAATAGTTATTGAATCATGTTCTCCTCGTTGCAGTGGACCAGGGGTCATTTAATCATTGCCAACATATTCATCACACTGCTATATTTTGCTAAAAGAAATATCTGATTTCAATGAATCTGCCTCTGCATACCAAGACTGGCGTGAATGGTAAAATTCAATGAATCTTCCTCTGCATGCCACTAGAAATTGTTGGATGAAAATATCTGTTTTAAAGGCAAGAAATGGAATGGTTTTTTTGTTATTTGGATTACCAAAAGAAATGGCTTAGTTAAGATAGCTTATAAATGGAGGCATAAATTCTGAGGCTCTCATGGTGTTATTTCAATATATTGGCCCTGTTCAAGTTTTGAATGATTCAGAAATTAGCAGATTTGTTAAATAGTGGAGGCAGGAAATTTGCACTTCTTTTCTGTCAAACCTGGTAGCTGATAAAAGATGAGAAACAACTTAATCACACACATGTTGGTAAAAGCCTAATACTAAGAAGGCAGGTAGAAGTGGATGATTAAGATTGTTTATAGGTTTAGCCAACAATTTTATTGGTAACATGTATAGTTTGAACTTTTGGTGATATTGTCTCATCACATAGGCTGACTACAGTTTGGTGAATTGTTACTGGAAATATACTTAAATCAAGATAAAATATAGGTGGTAATACCTAGTTGAATGGAGAGTCCTAGTATATTGGCCCTTTTAAGGATTATTACTTGACCAGTTTGTTGCCTTAGTCTGCTGAGTAAATTTTTTTTTTGTTGGTTGGTTGTTGTTGTAATTGGTAAATTGTATAGGTGATTTTCATTCACATGCTTATTGGAATAGCTGGCTTCTTGAATAGGGCAGTCATGCAGTTGAGTATGTGAGAGGGGTTTGTAGAAAACATTGTCTAATGAACTCTTATGAAGAGGCAAAAAGTCTCACTCATAGCCTACTCAGGGCTTCAGATGGGAATTTCTTTTATATACTGATCAACTTATTAGAACTACTGCTGCACTTTCTTCATCCACAGAAGCCACTTGAAAATGCTTGAAAATAAACTCTCTGTAAGGGCCATTGTCAATAAAAATATTTGCAGTGGAGGCCCTCAGCCCAACAACCATTTTAGCCAGCCTTGGAAGGCAAATAGTTGAGTTCAAACATGATGAAAATTTAATTCCCTGTATACAAAAGCATGTATTAGGTGTTGATAATGGCTAGAAATATGCACTGAAGATGTATATACCTCCTTTTGTACAAAAATGAACAGAAGAGGCAGAGGTATAAGGTTCACCTCTAATTTTCTTGCAAGTTCAATCCACTGTAGGGTGTGAAAGGAAGTGTCATAATGCTAAGAGTGAAAAAGAGGGGAAGGAAGAAACTAATAATTTCATAAATTCTAGCGTTCTATCCGTACCTTGATTTGTTCTAATAAAATAAATATTAATTGTTTTTCAACATCCAGGGAGCTATCTGGTAATAATAATAATATTTTATTAGTATTATAATAATAATAACAACAATGGAAAGGTGGGGAAGGAAGAAACTAATAATTTCAGAAATTTGGACCTTTTATCCTAGCTTTATTTGTTCTTCAGATCCAACTAATATTTTGTAGATCCAACTTATGGTGAACCAGTAGCTTGAAAGCCAATTGCAAGTCATTCAGCCAACAACGATCTATAAGCATGCCATAGTATTATGTCTCTGCGTATTCACAATAGTGATTCCATTGTCATATTATTATTCCCCACTTGGACAGAGAGATGACACAAGGGGTTTCTACATGTTGACCAACCATGTAAATTGGATCTTATAAATTAAAATTCTTGTTTTCTTGCCTTCTATTTCTGTAGATATCAATTGTGTAGTTGATGGCATACTTTTTATAAATTCTTCCACAAACTATTATTATTTACAAAATATTCATTTTCAGAATACACATAACTAACTATTGCAATTGTAACTCATTATCATCCACCCTTGCTTTCAACAATGTCCATTCACATGTCCCTATTCTTCCCCACTCTATGCTATTCTTCCCCACTCTATACATGTCTTTATTCTTCTCCACTTTATGCTATTCTTCCCCACTCTATGCCTTACGGCGTTTCCTTTGCAACATAAGGTGCAAATGCTAGTATTAGTATAATCAAATAGCCTTTAAAAATGTTATTCTAACCACACTAAAAAGGTGAATGTTGTCATGAAGAACAATCATCCATCAAGTCAGAGTTCATCTTTGAATAGTCTCTAACATGCTAGGATCAAAATGTCATTTGCAACTTATTATTAAAAACCAAAGGTTTTTTTGTTCATTTGGCATGGTCATGGACATACTATAATTTACATATTTATATTGAAAAGGACAATATTAAAGTGATGTGAATTTTAGAAGCTTTATATAAATAAACTTTAAACATATTTCTCACTACTATTTAAGCCATATGGTGTTTTTAAAAGTCACACATTTAATTTCTAAATAAAATTAAATATCTACACCCCAATAAACATATGATTGTAATAATGCTAGAAGAAAGAAAGAAAGAAAGTATTTTAACATCCACGAGGCTAAAGATATCCTATGGGATAGATTGCTTCTTCATCTGCTTGATGTATTCGACCCTTTTTCTATGAAGCTTCACAATAAATGCTCCCAACTTCTCGACAAACCCCTCGCTAATAAGATTATCCCAAGAGCTATTTATCAGCATATTTGCATAACTTTCACTGTTGTCTTTGAAGGCCTCACATTCTAAAATGAAATGCTTTTCTGTTTCCATTTTTTCGGAAGAACAAAAAATGCATAGTCTTTCTTCCCACACTTCTTTTGGCCTTTTCTAGAACCCTATTTCACAACGGAGTTGATGAGAATTAGTCCTTAACTGAGCAATAAGAATTTTGGCTTTCCAAGAGATATTGGCCTCTATCTATGCTTTTGGTTGATGACTATGAGTGGGATTAAACACTTCAATATAGTATTTTTCCTTTCTTTCTAGCTCTTTATCCTAAGTACGCTTGTTGAACTTATTTATAACAAAAGCTTTTATCTCTTTGTTGTTTATGGGACACATGTTCAAGCAAATACCCCATTTACCAAACCATTTTTTATTTTGCTGCATCCAATTTTTTTTTCTTTTGCACAATTTGTCATTAAAGACAACCTTATGTCATCTACCCTCTTCCATTTGCTCAATTTTTTTTAAATATCTTATGACTTGCACCATAGCAATTGCTTCAATAGGAGCAGCCCCTGTTTCACTTAACAAGATAGCATAAGGAACTGCACTTTTAATATTGAATTTGTTTGTAATCAAATGCTTCTGAATTTCCTCAATTTGTTTCCATTGCATGTCGGATGTACTGCTGGCCCATAGTTCACAACCATAGAGAATCATCAAAATCACTAGAAGCCCAAAAAGAGTTTGAGGGGTTTTCCAGTCCCATAACTCTATCTCTCTACACCTATTTTGAAAAGCATAAAATGCTTTCCAACCCCCCAAAGTTATTTTCTTTCTATAGCCATCCCAACTTAGATTTTTGTTGAAGTCAATTCCGAGGTATTTGTAATCCGCAACTTCTCTTGCCTTCAAAGTAGAACTTATGTTGGTTATGTTTTCTTTTTTTTAGAGAAAACCACTACTTTCGTTTTGTTGATATTGACTTGCACCCCCACACTTCTACAAAAATGCTCAAGGGATATTAAGTTCTCTTACAAACCAAGAGTCGATTTAGCAATCAGAATAAGGTCATCTGCATACAAAAGAAGTCTTATAACAAACTTGCCCAAATAGATATCGTCACCCCCTTGCGAATTTAACCACTCCTCAAGCTTGTCGATATATAAACCAAAAAAGGTAGGAGACAGTGGGAAACCTTGCTTGACCCCAATATCGCTTCTAAAACTCTCAGAAATGCCTGCTGAAATTCTAATTTTGACTTTCACTTCTTCATACAACCTATGCACAACTACTCTCAAATGTTTAGGAACCCCAAGTTCCTTCATTCTGTGCCAAAGCTTATCCCTAGGAACTGTGTCAAACACTTTTTCTGAAATCAACAAAGCAACAAAAGACTCCTTCCTTTTTCTCCCAAACTTTTTCAATGATGTGCCTTAAAGTTATACAATGATCAACTGCAGTATGTTTAGGTCAAAAATCTGCTTGCCCTTTAGCACGCTTATCTCTTTCTTCTTCCCATTTGCTAATTTTATTTTCTAGCATGCTATAAAATATAAATAAGACTATTAATATAAATATCATTATAATATTAACAAATACCTTACTAATTTAATTAATATTAATTAAATTAAATCAATATACCTATTAATACTCATCATTCATATACTCTAATAATAATTAAGCATTAATAACATTAATCAATAATCTAATTAACATATAAGCCTAGCAAATATTTATAAGTACATATGAACATAGGTATTAATGATCATACCTACTATTATAACCACATATAAGGCAACGCTATACAGCGCTGCATAATGTAATTAATAATATGACTATAGTAATGTACTATGGGCATGGTTAATGTATTATATTATGAGTTCCATATCCATAATGCTTAGGTTAACTACGTAATAGTATCATTTTGATTATATTTATACGAATTAGTAATAGAATAGTTAGTATACTTAAAATATAGTTAGTAGTGTTAGTATATATTATTATTAATATTAATTAATTTGGGTTATGGTTGGAATTTGATGGGCAAAATGTTTGTTACATGGTATTTTTGCTGATGTTTAAAATTTTGCATAACCATCTTCCTTGATTCGTTCTGAAATTTACAAAACGTATTTTTGATGGGTTATTATTTTCCAAAAACGTTCTTAATATTGTATATCAAGTTGTGTTTCATTTGGGTTGGGACTTGTCATGGTGTCACATCCATCCATTTATTCACTGAGGATGGAGTAAGACTACGAGTATGCATCCATCCATTTATTCACTGAGTATGGGGTAAGACTGCGAGTATGCATCCATCCATTTATTCACTGAGTATAGAGTAAGACTATGAGTATGCAGACATCAAAGTTGTTTGTCCTTGCGCCTCTCTCATCTACTAAAATGTATGATGGAAATTGATTTGGCACATTACATTGGAGAATTTATGATCTTCAACTAATGTATCAATGGAATACTGTCAATGAAATTGACTGATTTATTTCCAAATCATGCTTGAATGTTCCCAACTCTGTAATATTCTTAAAAAAATGGGTAGGGGACAACTTACAGTGACTCCACATGGAGCGCATTGGATCATGGATGGAAGATGGAATTGAAGAATCAGGTGTATACCAAATTTTTTGTGCCTTGTAAAATCAAGGCCTCCTCCATCGATTTGTGCTATGTTAAAATCATTGCACTCCATGTGGGCTTACTTGTTTGGTTTCACAACCTTGGAGGCAGTCTCCTCTGTCTTAGCATGACCTTAATACCTTCGTGGTTGGATGGAGGCCATTAAACCATTCAAAAATGTGCCTAGTTTTCTTTGCATATATTCTTTTTTGTCTGTTAAAATTATGTAGAGCGTTAACGCGAGTGGGTTTTAATCAATTTTACATTTTTTATTTTGAAAATTTTACTATGCAATAAAATTCCAAAACAAAATTATGTACAGTGTTAAGGCGAGTGGGTTTTAATCAATTTTACATTTTCTATTTTGAAAATATTACTATGCAATAAAATTCCAAAACAAAATTTAAATGAAGAAACCTGCCACTCCAATGTTTCAGAAGAGTTCCAGAGAATTCCATAATGTTGGCCCACTTTGCAACCTTTACAAAATGGCGAGTGGAAAATAACTCACAGGCTGATGAATTTGCCAGAGAAAACTTAGGTACTCACTTCATTTTTTTTGGGTAGTGTATGTAGTTATTTTTCACTAGCTTGTGAGTTATTTTCCACACGTCACTATCATTCTACAACAAATCATTATATAATATAAAGATTGCTTTTACTTTGTTTTATGACATATTTTAGTGTAAAATTATCCACTATCATTTTGTTTTACTCTGCCTCAAAGTAGTTTTTAATTTAAAATTAATCAGTCATTTTTTTAATTTTTTTTAAATTTAAAATATATCAAGATTGCCAAAGTAGGCCCCATTGAATGGTCTTTTCTACTAAGAACTATGTATATTTTTTGAACAAGACTTACAATCATGTACTTTTAATCTTTAACAATTAATTTTAATCTTAATTTGATTGTGAATTTGGTTATTTGGAAATTTTGATATAAAATATGAACCACACTCGTTCGAAACATGTCAACGAGAATATCTATGTGATTTTTACCAAAATATTTTGTTATAGCTATTATGGATCATAGGAAAACTTAATTCAAAAAGATAATATATATTATCGTTATTAATTATATAGGAATAATAAGATTTAGGATTCAATAAATCATTTGTGTTATGGACATTTCTGTTTTTATTTATTTTTAATGATAAATGTAGGAATTTACAGGGTAAGTTCCTCAGACAGAATACCAAAAGGACACCGCTCACAACCAGATCACAGATCAATACACCAGTATTTTTGACGTGGTTAAAACCCCCAAAGAGGGAAACAGTCCACGGCCTAAGCCAACGCGGCCACTTCAGGAAATTTATTAATAAAAGAATGAAAATTTACATAAGCTTCTCTCATAGACGGATTACCCTACAAATGACCCTCCATGCGCTTTAAATAGAAATCATGGACCAATCGGGTATCAAGACATGGATCAAGTGTCGGTAATACCGAGGAGAGAGTGAACCGTCGAATTGTAAGTTACAAAATGTACATAGTAAAGAAACACACTTTACCTAACCCTATACTAGACCAAGTTGTACTTAACTATTTCCTATGTGTCGGAATATCCTAACATCCCCCCTTAAGAACAACTTGGGATAGGATTGAAGGATTTACAAATATGACACAATAGGAGAAGGAAGGAGGCACTAAAACCTATCCCCCCTCAGTGACAACTTCCTGAACTCCAAGCATAAATCGAAGTTTAGTGAACTTCACCTCTGTGAGACCCTTTGTGAAGATGTCTGCAACTTGATCATCTGTTGAACAATATTGCACTTCAAGAACATGGTCATGAATGAGCTTTCTGATGAAGTGCATGTGCAGTTCAATGTGTTTTCTGCGCTGGTGTTGGACTGGATCTTTGCATAGTTGAATGGCACTTTGATTATCACACCAAAGTGTAGTAGGATGCTGCTGTTGAAAGCCAAACTCTGACAGGATCTGACGAAGCCACAAGGCTTCTTTACTAGATTCTACGGCACCACGATACTCTGCTTCTGCTGAAGAAATAGAAATGGCACCCTGTTTCTTGCAAGCCCATGTAATAGGTCCTGAACCAAGAGTGAACACATAACCGGCAGTAGACTTCCGATCATCAAGGTCACCAGCCCAATCAGAATAAGTGAAACCAACCAATAGAGGAGCTGCTTCAACACTGTAATGAATCCCAAACTGAATTGTACCTCGAACATAACGAAGTATTCTTTTAGCTGCTTTCCAATGACTTTCATGTGGTTTTTGCATAAACCGAGCAACAAGGCCAACAGCAAAGGAAAGGTCAGGACGAGTATGGGTTAGATACAAAATTTTTCCTACAAGTTGACGGTATAAGGTAGCATCAACTTCAGGAGAAGTACAAGTGACTGAAAGTTTGACTCCAGACTGAAAGGGAGAAGGGGTTGGCTTATAGTCTTCCATGTGAAAATGACGTAGAATATCACGAGCATACTTGGACTGGGAAAGGGAAATACCCTCCTTGGATTGCAAGACTTGAAGACCGAGAAAATAATGTAAGTGTCCTAAGCCTGTCATTTCAAATTTCTTTTTAAGGCTGGAGTTCACATGGTTTATGAGGTTGGGATCACTACTAGTAAGGATAAGATCATCAACATAAAGGACAAGGATGATAAGAGACTTGCCCACTTTCTTGGTGTAGACAGTATTATCAGAATGACACCTAGAAAAGCCAGATTCTAAAAGAAAGCTATCCATTTTGGCATACCAAGCTCGAGAAGCTTGCTTGAGACCATAAAGGGATTTCTTAAGTCGACATACAAGGTTGGAGTCTATTTGTATAAATCCAATAGGTTGTTCCATATAGATTTCTTCATGCAAGTCCCCATGCAAGAAAGCAGATTTAACATCCATCTGATGGACTTCCCATTTGAAAGAGGCAGCAAGCGAAAGAACAAGGCAGATAGAGTTCATTTTGGAAACAGGGGAGAAGGTTTCAGTGTAGTCAATTCCTTCAACTTGTGAATAGCCCTTAGCAACAAGACGAGCTTTATGTTTATCAACTTTCCCATCTGGTCCATACTTGGTTCTGTAAACCCATTTGCATCTAACAAGTTTTCGTCCCTTTGGTAGAGGAACAAGATCCCATGTATCATTTGCCAATAATGAATGATATTCTTCATTCATAGCTGCTTCCAAATCTGGATGGCCTGAAGCTTCTGCAAAAGTGTCAGGATCAGAATTCACTGGAGCTTGAGCCAGTAAAGAAGAGGCTCTGTCAAACTGAGAACAAGTGTGTCGCTGATCTGTAGGATCATCGGCAAGATCACCTGCTGCATCTCGAGTAGCACAAACCCATCTTGGAAGCTGAGGAGCTGAAGGAGGATCCTGAGAAGGTGGGGGAGGAGTGTCATCCTCACTTTCATCATCTGAAGAAGAAATGTTTTCAAAAGTAGAAGAGATAGGGAGAGGTGGCACATCCGCCGGACTAGGCTCGCAGGCCGATATATTTTCATCAAATTTTACATCTCTTCTAATGATAACATTTTTGGACTTAAATGGAATAAGTCTATAGCCTTTGACATCTTCAAAATATCCAACAAAAGTACATTTTTCACTCTTAGGTTCTAAAGATTTATGCTTTTCATATGGAATATGGGCCCATGCTTCACTTCCAAAAACACGAAAGTGACTTACATCTGGTTTGATTGAGCTCCATGCTTCTTCTGGAGTGATATTCTTTAAAGCCTTAGTAGGAGTCTGATTTATTATGTAATTTTCACAGTTAATTGCTTCTGCCCAAAAACTAAGACCAAGTCCTTTAGATTGTAGCATACAATTAGCCATTTCCTTTAAGGTGCGATTCTTCCTTTCAGCTACACCATTTTGTTGTGGAGTGTATGGAACAATATGTTGCATTTGAATTCCATTCTCAGTGTAAAAGTTGATGAATGTGTTTTTAACATATTCTCCGCCATTATCAGATCTTAGCTTAAGAATTTGATGTCCAGTTTGTTTTTCAACGAAGGCCTTGAAGGCCAAAAATGTGTTAAATACTTCACTCTTGAGTTTTAAGAAGTATACCCAAGTGCGTCTGGAGAAATCATCAATGAAAGTTAAGAAATACTTGCAGCCAGAGAATGAAGCAACTGGAAGTGGACCACATAAATCACTATGCACAAGCTGTAAAGGGGCTGAGGCGTGCCAAGAGGCACATTTTTCAAAACTGTCCCGATGATGTTTTTCGAGTACACATCCGGAACAAACACCATCTCTACAAGATACAATTGGAAGACCTGTGACCATATTTTCTTTACATAGATGCTGAAGAGAGCGATAGTTTAAGTGACCAAATCGCTCATGCCAAAGTTTGCTCACTTCATCGTTATGAGCAACAAATACTGAGGGAAGATTTGATGACCCAAAGTTGTGAAACTTATACAACCTTGTAGAATCATCAGTAATGCCAGTAGCTAAAATCTGTTAGGGATCTCTTAGGTCCTTGATTACAACATCATGAGGTGAAAATTCAACGATTTTACCTTCACCTGAATGAGTTATCTGATATACAGATAGAAGGTTGCAGGATAAGGTTGGAACACATAATACATCATTAAATTGACCATTGTCTAGATGAACAGTTCCAATTCCTACAACATTAAGAGATCTATCATCACCAACATATATATTTTTGGTGTTACAATCATTTAAACAGAAAACATGGCTTTGTTTTTGGCCATGTGATAAGAAGCTCCAGAATCAATGAGCCACTCATGAGAATGAGAAGAAGAAGATACATTTAATGCATAACCAGACCGAGATGGTTGACAGCCACATGCAGAAAGTTCCATTCCTGAAGATGAAGTTGAAGTTGAAGAATGCTCCAAATGGATGTTATGCTTCTTCATTGCTGCTTCCAAGGCTTCCATCTTCTTAAAGCATTTGGATTCTAAGTGGCCATCTCGATTACAAAAGTTGCAATGTCTATCAGTCTTCTTCCATTTGTTTTTATTTGTCTTATCATTTTGCTGAAATGATTTTTCATTTTGAGGCTGAGTTTTCTTAGGACCCTTGTTTGGTTTAGGACCATTCTTTTTAGGATATGACTTCTTAGGATTTTTTGAATTTGGTTGTTGCTGGGCGGCTAACGCTTTCTTGGAAGAGTTTCCAATGTTAAGAAGACCAAGGTGTAAGAGTTTTTCTTGTTCTCTTATTAAAGAATCACAAAAAGAGTCAAAGGAAGGGGGCTTGTAGTCTGTTCCTTGAGAAATGAAGGTTTCTCTTGTAGAATGGAAGGTGGAAACAAACACAGAGTAGGCTGGTCCCAACTTAGTAAGGATGGAATAAATAAGGTTACTATCTTGTTTCTTTACCTTAACACCTTCCAAGAGATATCTAAGGGTCTTGAACTTAGACAAGAAATCTTCAATGCAAGAAAAATTATTAGGGTCCAATGTAAGCAACTCATTTTCAAGTTGATGGGCTCTAAGTTCATTTTTAATCCCAAAAACTTTATTGATTTGTTCCATTGCTTCATGAGGAGTATCAAGTTCTGCAATATGGAATCTAAGATCTGGAGAAATAGACATCCCTATCAAACCACGTGCTTGATCTTGTCTATTTTCCCATTTAGCAGCCTTTCTTCATCTTTCGGTTTCTTTTCTTGGCCTGAGGCTATTCGGTAGAGACCTTTACTTCTAAGTAAATCCTCCATGTAGGACAACCATTGGAAGTAGTTAGTGCTATCAAGAATAACTTGGCATGGACTTTCCATTTTTATTTTTATTTTAAATGAAGTTGTAGATGCTGAAACTAAATGTTCCAATGGATAGATCTCGAAAAATTAGGCTGGTTTAAAAAAAACGGCTCTGAAAACGGCTTCCGGATGAAGAAGTTATGGCCTTTTGAAAAAAATTGTTGAAGTTGTCGACGAAGTGCGGGAATGTGCGGAAATGAAAAAATCCGCCCAAAAAATGGAGATTTGAACCCAAGACCTCTACTCTCTTAAGACATCTTTCAACCAATTGAGCTATACAAAAAATTTGAGAGAGAGAGGGGGGGGTTGATGCTTTGGGTTGCGTGCTTGCTTTGAGAGAGCTCTTTTTCCCTACAAAACAAAAAACACAAAGCCCAACACGGACATACAAAGAAAATGAACCTTACGGTTCGAAGTTAGCTTTAGCCGAAAACTAAATATTTTCCTCAATGTTTCTGATTTTCCGAGATCACACTAAGACACAGGGAAAAGAGCATACGCATGAGAAAAATCCTTCCTTTCTGTTTCTGATTTGCCCAGATCGCATAGAGTCGCAGGGCAAAGAGCATACGCAGAAATGAAAGGTATAGATCTGGTAATAAAAAAAACTAAATAAACGAAACCGAAATAAACAGAGAGAAAATAATTGTAAACTGCAAGAGAAAATAACTGTAAACTGCAACTAAACATTGTATACCTCCAAATCTTAAAAATGAAGCAGCTAGGGCTACCGGAAACCTTTTCGCATAAAACGAAAGGGGTTCCTCACTGGAACAGATGCTCCCAACACAATAGAGCAGTCCTCTCGGCCTGAAAGCAGTCAGAAACAGTAGATCTAGGAAACGACAGTTGTATGCAGTTGTACCAGCTTCAGATTTGGATCACCAATGGACGCGGCCCTCAAATAGCTCTGATACCATGTAGGAATTTACAGGGTAAGTTCCTCAGACAGAACACCAAAAGGAAACCGCTCACAACCAGATCACAGATCAATACACCAGTATTTTTGACGTGGTTAAAACCCTCAAAGAGGGAAACAGTCCACGGCCTGAGCCAACGCAGCCACTTCAGGCAATTTATTAATAAAAGAATGAAAATTTACATAAGCTTCTCTCATAGATGGATTACCCTACAAATGACCCTCCATGTGCTTTAAATAGAAATCATGGACCAATCGGGTGTCAAGCCACGGATCAAGTGTCAGTAATACTGAGGAGAGAGTGAACCGTCGGATCACTACATATCGTGACCGTCGGATTGTAAGTTACAAAATGTACATAGTAAAGAAACACACTTTACTTAACCCTATACTAGACTAAGTTGTACTTAACTATTTCCTATGTGTCGGAATGTCCTAACAATAAATATGTGAAAATTTTAATATAATTGTATTTTGAAAGGTAATTTTTTATTCCAAATTTTATTGCTGAAGGGTTTATTTATTATCAAATATTATTTTTAAAGGGCAAAATTTTAAACATAACGTTTTTTGATGGGAAGTATAAAGATTCAAAACATCAAAAGAAATTGTCTAGTTGGTAAAGAGGAATCCAAGTTCCAACCCTGTTTAGGGTCCATTTATTAATTTATTAAAATAGTTATAAGGTAATTTATTTTCTCAGAAGATTTTTTGGCGTAAATCACATTAGAATGCTTTTGTCGACGGGTTTCAAACCAATGAGGTGGTTCATCATCAAGACAAGTTGAAGAATCAGATCATGGTTGCGTGATAAATAAATAGAGCGGAACATCCAACAACTAAATTTGACCAGGAAACGACTATATTGACCTGGGCAATCATACTAGCTAACGACTATATTTGACTGGAAAATAGCTAACTGGACTAGATCAAGGGATAGGGACAGGAAAACAAAACTGGTTAAATAATAAGTGAGTTGGTTATATGCTTATTTAAATAAGGTGATAGGAATTAATCTATATAAAGGTTATATAAATAAATACCAAGTTAGTTGATTTAAGAATTAGTTTAATAACTAGTCTATATAAATCAAAATGAATCAAAATTACTGATATTAAACTTATATAAAAGTTATATAGATAGAGTTATTTAATTAAATGTTACGTAACTTAGATGTAAGTTAGTTAATATTAAACCTATATTTAATTAATAGTTAATAAACTTCTTCTTTTTTTATATCTAGTGGAATCCGCAACGGCGGTGGTATCGTATTCGTATTACACGGGGTCGAATCCCACCGACTGCCACTATAACCGCTAGGAGGAGCCGCCCAGCCTGCAAGAACGGCCCTCAGGTTAAGACGAGACTTGAACCCATGACCTGCACAGTGGCACGAACGACTTAACAGACCGTCCGCTGGCCACGAGACCAAACCCCTGTGGGCAATAGTTAATTAAACTTTAGTTTAATATAAGGTAACCAGTTTAATCAATATGAATCAAAATTAAATTCATAAAAAATTAATATAATTAGATATTTGATGTTATTTTAGAATTATATAATTAAGTATCTAGTTAATTAATTGTAAGTTAGTTTTAATTATTATTATTATTATTACTATTAATGTTAAATAAACATAGTTAATTGTAGGTTAATATTTCTATAACAACTAACTATTGTTAAACCTGCTATTAGATCTCATTAATAAAATTATCAAAGTCAACTTAAACTATAAATCTAAAACTATCTAGAGATTATAATAGGAATAATCCATTTAAATTGATAACTTATTAAGATAGTTGAATAAGGACCTAGGATATGCGGCACAATTTCCCACACTTAACTAACCAAAGAGGATAAAAAAAGGAAGAAGTTTGTTTTAAATTTGATAGTTAATCTTAAGCAACTTTCATTAATATTTATAAAAGGTTAACAAACAAAAATGTTTTAAATATCAAAATCTAAAACATAAAAATTAAGGACAATAAAAAAGGAAACCCCGATGATTAGAGAAGGGGGAAGATAGGAAGGCTCCATAGAGAAGAATGCCACAAGGAGTAGGGAGGGGGGGTAAATGGCTAGGAAGGGAGGGCAGGGATCCAACAACTGCTAATTTTCTAGACGTCACCTCTATTGAGATTGCTTGGCCTTTTTTCAATCTCAATTGCTTCCCTAAACTTCCGATGGTGAAACTGAGAAACCCTAGCGATAACACTTGCCTCCTCAATACAAACGTGATGCTTCGTCTTCTCGGCATGCTCTGCTAAGGCGGAGGATCAGGTCCTTCCATGTTTTAAGTCGGCTGAATGCTCATTAATCCTTTGATTGATAGAACGACCAATCTCACCAATATAGGGGGTCATTTATTAATAATTATAATAATATAGTCAATATGTTTTGATTTTCAATTAGTTCTTAAAGTTTTAAAAAGATTTTACAAAGTCTATTAAAGTTTTTAAAAAAAATAACTTTTAAACTGAGTATTTTCAAGATAAAAAATAATTTTTAAAATTTGAATTTATATTTTCTTATTGGTTCATATAGATGAAATGACTAATTTTATGGGGTTATAAATAGAATTTGTCAAAAACAAAATTTATTTAAAAAAAAAAAAAAAACTATATGCCACAATAATACACACATCAAATCTCAATATTTGTGGAAAATGGTACCTACATCAAATCAATATTTATGAAAAAATCATTATTTATAAAAAAATCAAAAATAAAAAATAAATAAATAAAATTATATGCCAACAAGTGTCATAATAGTACACACACCAAATCTCAGTATTTATGAAAAATAGTATACACATCAAATCTTAATATTTATGAAAATTTACCACGGATGCGGGTGCTCTGCATAGCTATTAATGTGATGGGATGGAGGACGGCGAGGTGTGAAGGGCACATGTCCAGCATGCGCGCCGGACGGAAAACCAGGTGGGAAGACGGGTCTTTAAGCGAGGCAGGCGTTAAGGTAGACAAGGTAATTGGTCTCGGCATTAATCAGAAGGTTGGCTCCGCACGCGCTGAGGATCATCCGCCTGCAACTGCCCTGATCACGATGTTAATGGTGGGTGAGGACAGGGAGAGGCGCTCGTTTATATAAGTGCTATGGCTGCAGCGAAATCCTACTATGCCTCATGCTGTTCAGAATTATTCAGGGTATTGGCTCTGCAGGGGTCTTGGGAGGGTCTGGCTTTGTCTGTTGTTTTCGAATTGTGTTTGGGGAGAAGGACTCCTTCGCAGCTAAAGGAGGCTTCTGCGGTGGTGACTGTAGAGTTATACCAGCTGAAAGTAAAGGATACCTGGTTTCGAAAGCTATTATTCAGGTCGGTAGAGGAACTCCGTCGGCCGCAAGTAATATTCTTAATGTAAATTATGGATTACAGCCTGCGTTGGATTATTTTCATCTTGTTGTGTATAATTTTGGGCTAGCTATGACTAGACCCCGCCAGTGTCTGTTAAGCCGGAGAGGATCCGGCAGGGGTAACCCATCTCGCCCTTCAGTTGGGTCGGGCTCCAAGGAGCAGGTTCCAGACCCTCCTAGAACTGAAAACGTCATTAGAACGGGTCAATTTCTCAATCCTAGCTCTCCAGGGTCTACCGGCTCACCGTCCTTCGGCTCTGCTACTTTCAATTTTAATTGTGCTCTCAGTCGCCCCCGAATTACTGCTCATGTCTCTGTTCTTTTTCTGGAAGAAACACAAGATGAAGGCGAGCCTAGTATCACTCTGCCTCACTCCACTAGGCCCCCTGTTGCAATGCACCATGGGATATCACAGCCTGCCAACGCTCAAGCTCAGATGGAAGGGATGGAAGGGACAGAAATTGACGACGGCGGCTGCAGGATTGTTGAAGAGCTCCCTGAGGATGAAGGAGGTTGCAGGATTGTTGAAGAGCCCCCTGATGCTTAACCCCAAATCTCAAATCCTCTTCAATTTTGGCTCTGTCTGTCAGCTTATATGTATTTGTTCATGTGTCGGATCTACCTCAATGTTCCATGTTTCAGTGGTTTGTTCATGTATCAGTGGTATGTTCATGTGTCATGTGTCGATTCTATAGTCAAGCTCCAAATGTTTCTTACTTATTCCCCTGCGTGGGATATCTTTTTCCAGCTTACAGTTTTGGACTAGACATGTTCATTCGGCCTATCTCTCAGGCACGATGCTCTTCAGGACTCAAATGATGTAACAGAAAACTCTTTTTGTAAATAATAGATTAATTTTACTTAGCAAAAAAAAATATTTATGAAAATTTAATCCGTTAGCTATAATAGTAACCTATAGGCGTAGTCTAACTTATAGACGAAATAACATTTTCACGACCATTTTTTCTCGTTAATTTTAATCAAAATCCTTTATAATTTTTTAAAAGCTTTAGTTTAAATTGTTTAATCTGCATAATTTGAGTCTCTTGGGGTTTTTCAAGATGCTGAATCCATTTATGCATTCAAAAATGTATTTAAACAACAAAAAATCTTGAAATTGTATTGCCTGATTTTGATGAATTCTGGTGAAAATGGTTATTTCGTTTATAAATTAGACTATGTTGTAACCTATATGTCTCCATAAGTTCCTATTATTTTGCTCATATGGAGAATTCTTTAACATTTGCCTTCAACTTTATAATTGACTTTCTCAATTGCGCAAAAATGTACTTACTTGGTATTTGAAGAAGCTACAACTTTCTAAGTATGTACTTACTTGGTATTTGTCAACCCTAGGTGAGAAAAACCCCGAGTCCTCATGTAATTAGTGGCTAAGTGCTTACTTTAGATATTAAATATTTCTTTTAAGTTTATTTTCTTATAATTAATATGTAAGTTAGTATTCTTACTCAAGTTTTGGTAAATATATATATATTATATATATATATTATATATATATATATATATATATTATATATATATATATATATATATTTTAATTTTGCATAAGTTTGGTTTGAAAAATTAGTTTGAAGGAATTCAAAGGGCATATTGAAGCATAATTATCATTAATTAATTCCCCGAAGAAAGAAAATGGAAACACCTAGTAAGCAACCTGAAAGCGCTAGCATGACTCATGAAGAAGAAGAAATGCAACATGATATATCAAAATTACGAGACCAAGTGCAACAAATTTCACTCTCACAAAAAGTAACAGAAGCTAAGATGGATGGTTTAAAGAAAGACGTGGAAGATAAGATAGATGGTATGAAAGACAACATTTAATATTGGGAGAAAGACATGGAAGAAAGTTTTGACAAAGTTACTACAAGAAAGTCTTCCTAATGGCGAAAAGGTAGTAGAGCAAACACATAATGAGAAAAAAAGAAATGTTAATCATGATTCGAAGAATGACAACATTTTGAATATTTGAAGAAAGACAAGGAAGGTTTGAAGGAAGGTTTGACAAAGTTGCTACAAGAAAGGCTTCCTAATGGTGAAAAAGTAGTAGATAAAACTCATGATGAGAAAAAAAGAAATGTTAATCATGATTTCATAGACTCTAACGTTGGAATAAATACCCACCATGTTCCAAAGATCGATATGAGGAAGTTTGATGGCAAGGATCCCGTAACATGGATACCATAGATGGAGAAATATTTCGATCTCCATAATGTGCAAAACACACAAAAGGTATGCATTGTAACTTTATATTTGGAACCCAATGATTTTGTATGGTATCGATGGATTTTCTCTCGTAAAAAAATTGTCACGCAATTTTTATGGAAGAAATGATAGCACATTATGAGGATACAAAAAGAAACACTTGTTTTAACCAATTGATAAATTTCAAACAAAATGGTTTAATGGTGAAGCACATTGAGGACTTCCAAAAATTGAATATAAGGGTAAACGATATTACAGAGGAGCATACGATTGATGTGTTCAGAGGGACATTAGATGATAACATTCAACATGAGGTTCGAATTTGGGAACCCGATTCATTGGAGAAGGAATTAAGGTTGGAAAGAAAAAATGAAAGAAAAATTATGGCAACAAGGAAGCCTACCAATCACAACTATAAATATGGAAGTATTGTTGCCCCTAACCGTCCACAATCTACAAGGTTGACACCACAACAATTGAAAGAAAAAAGAGCAAAAGGGCTTTATTACAGTTGTGATAGAAAATACACTAAAGGTCATAAATGTGCTGAGAATAAATTATTTTACATAGATTGTGAAGAGGAACAAGAAAAGGAACAAGAAACATGAAAAGAAGAGGATACACACCAGGAATAAGGCCTAGAGAAAGAAGAAATGAGTATGATCATATCTTGTAATGCATTAGCTTGAATAACCACTCCTCAAACTATCAAGATAGAAGGACATAACAAGAAGAAAAAGGTAATAGTGTTGATTGATTCAGGTAGTACCCATAACCTTATTCATTGTAAGATAGCGAAGGAATTGAATTACTTCCTATATCTAGCACCAGAGTGTCAAGTGATGGTTGCAAATGGAAGAACCATAAATTTCTTTGGAAAAATCCATAATATCAAGTTGTTGAGTATGGAGCATGATTGTTTAGAGGTCTTTGTTTCAGTCGGATGTATACCCCAGGAAGTTTGTACACCCCTCCACGCGAGGGGGTGTAGGGGGGACTTGTCCCCCCCCGCGGGGGTTCAGGGGGGCCGATCCCCCCCAGCTGGGGGGGTCCGGGGGCCAATGGTCCCCCAGCGGGGGTTTCGGGGGCAGAGCCCCCAAAGCTAAAAACAGATGTAAAATTGCCTTGTAAAAGTATATTAATTTCTAGTCAATTTGGGCCATTCATTAGGCGGATGATCTAACAATAGAAATTATGTTTAGTTTAGGGTTTTTTTCCCGAGAAGGCAACCCCTCTCTTTGTATGAGGGCATTGTATTTTTGAGGATGTGTAATAGATGTGTATTCTCTGAGAGAGAAATAGAGAGGTGAGACTGTGAGAGAAAACAGAGGATATTATAGCGGATCTGCTGTAGGTTGTGTATCTTCATTTTGCTGGATAATATAAAGGAAGGACTGGCTGTTCGGGGTGGACGTAGCCCAAACTGGGTGAACCATGTATATCTGTGTCTCTCTGGTTTTATGCGTTTTCTGTGTTTATATTTTTGCTATATTCTATGTGTTCCATTACTCTGTAATATATAATTTTCTAACAACTGGTATCAGAGCCGAAGGTCTATTTGGCTGATAAACTTGCAGGAAAGAAGGGTTCCTCATTCGAGTGGGAGAAATGGCAGAATATGGTAAGTTTAGGGTCTAGAAATTTAACGGCCAAAACTTCTCACTATAGAATATGAAGATGGAAAATTATCTGTAACAGAAAGATCTGTACCTACCATTGGGTGGAAAAACAAAGATGCCGATGGGTCTGATAGATGAAGAATGGAACCTTCTCGATAGAAAGGCACTCAGAACAGTACGGTTGTGCCTCGCATCGTCGGTCGCCTTCAACATTTCGAAGGAAACAACGACAGAGGGTTTGATTAAGGCATTGGAGAAACTATATGAAAAGCCCTCGGCCTCGAACAAGGTATTTCTTATGAAACGGTTATTTAATATGAAGATGTCAGAAGGTGGATTCGTTGTAGACCATTTAAATGATTTTAATACTGTTACAAGTCAGTTATGTTCTGTAGGGGTAAACTTTGATGATGAAGTTAGAGCTCTATTATTTTTGTGCTCATTGCCAGAAAGTTGGAATGGTTTAGTAATGGCCATTAGTAACTCTGTTTCTGGATCTAGTACTTTAAAGTTTGATGATGTTGTCGGTGCTATCCTTAGTGAGGAAATGCGACGGAAAAGCTCTAGTGAGACATCGGGTAATTCTTTGAGTGTAGAGTCTAGGGAAGAAAAATGGAAAGAGGAAAGAGCTCAGGATATCGCAGTAAATAAAAAAAAGGCAGATCCAAGTCCAGATCGGGGATAGTGTGCTGGAAATGCAGAAATAAAGGACACCTAAAGAAAGACTATAGATATCGGAAGGGAAAAGAAGGAGATGCACAACAAGAAAAAAATCATGAAGAAAATGTGACAGGTGAGGTGTTATAAGATGCTTTGATTCTTTCTTTCGAAAATATTACTGATTCCTGGGTGGCAGATTCAGGGGCCTCATTCCATGCCACACCTAATAAGAAATATTTTCATGACTGTGCTCAAGGAGATTTTGGACAAGTCTATTTGGGTGATGATAAACCCTGTAAAATTGTTCGAATGGGTAAGGTTCTTGTAAAACAGCAGAATGGAAACCAATGGCTACTAAAGGAGGTAAGGCATGTTCCAGATCTGAAGAAAAATTTGATTTCAACAGGGTAGTTAGGCGGTGAATGTTGTGTGACAAATTTCACAGATAAAGCTTGGAAGGTCACCAAAGGAGCCCTAGTAATAGCAAAAGGCGAAAGGGTTGGTACATTGTATTTATGCAATGGTATTTCTAACTCTGTTAATGCTTTAACTTCCAAAGGAGCAGATGCAAGATTATGGCATCATAGGCTTAGACACATGAGTGAAAAGGGGATGAAGATTCTTCACTCAAGGAATTTGTTGCCGGGTTTGAAGAATGTTGATTTGGACTTCTGTGAGAATTGCATTTATGGAAAGCAGAAGAGAGTCAGATTTCTTAGAGTTGGGAAAGAAAAGAAGAGCATAAAATTAGAGCTTGTGCATACAGATGTATGGGGACCTGCTCAGGTATCATCTCTCGGTGGCTCTCATTATATTACTTTTATTGATGATGCAACTAGAAAAACTTGGATTTATTGTATTAAGAATAAATCTGATGTATTTGATACTTTCAAGAAATGGAAAGCTTTGGTTGAGATTGAGACAGGAAAGAAATTAAAGTGTCTCAGATCAGACAATGGAGGTGAATATTGCAGCAAAGAGATTGATAGGTACTGTTCAGAGCATGGAATTCATAGAGAGAAGATGGTTCCAATAACACCACAAGAAAATGGTGTGTTAGAAAGGATGAATAGAACAATCATGGAGCGTGCAAGGTGCATGAGATTGCATGTAGGATTGTCGTTACAATTTTGCGAAGATGTTGTAGATACTACTATTTATCTAATTAACAGAGGGCCTTCAAGTTCCTTGGATGGTGGTGTTTCAGAGGAAGCATGGATGGGTAAAAAGGTAAACTACTCTTTTTTAAAGCCTTTTGGTTGTGAGGCCTTTGTCCATATTAATAAAGAAAATAGAACAAAGCTTGAGGCAAAGTCAAAGAAATGTACCTTTATTGGATATGGTGTTAATGATTTTGGTTATTGCTTATATGATTACGAAAATCAAAAAATCATTAGGAGCAGAGATGTAATATTCAATGAAAAGGTCTTGTATAAGAATCAGTTGTAAGAAAAGAAACAAGAAAAAGAAAACAAGGAATACGCAATTCTTGATGAAATCACTGAAAAAGTAAAGGTTCCTGAAAATAATAATAATCAACAACCACAACAACAACAACCACCACAACAACAACAGGCACCCCAAACACCTGAAAGTGGTGTTAGAAGATCTACTAGGATAAGTATACCCCCTGAACGATAATCTCCTTCATTATATTATTTATTGTTGACTAATTCTGGTGAACCTGAATGTTATGAAGAAGCAATGCAGGTTGAAAGCAGGAAGAAGTGGGAGGTAGCCATGGAAGAAGAGATGGACCCCTTAATGCATAACCAGCGTTGGAACTTAGTTAGGTTTCCTGCAGGAAAAACTACATTGAAGAATAAATGGGTTTACAGGCCGAAGGAAGAAGATGGAGGAAAACAAAGGTACCAAGCTAGACTTGTGGTGAAGGGGTTTGCACAGAAGAAAGGTATTGATTTTGATGAAATATTTTCTCCTGTTGTTAAAATGACTTCAATCAAAACTATTTTAAGTCTAGTAGCAGTTGAAGATTTGCATCTTGAGCAGTTAGATGTAAAGACAACCTTTCTCTATGGGGATTTGGAGGAAGAGATATATATGCAGTAGCCACAAGGATATGAGGTAAAAGGGAAAGAGAAACTAGTGTGCAGGTTGAAGAAGAGCTTGTGTGGCTTAAAACATGCTCCAAGGCAGTGGTATCTAAAATTTCACAATTTTATGTTTGAACAAGGTTATACTAGATGTCACTCTGATCATTGTGTTTATTTGAAAAAGCAAAATTATGGCAGCTATATTATATTGTTATTGTATTAGATGACATGCTTGTTGCAGGGTCTAACATGTAGGAAATAAATGTGCTCAAAAGAAAATTGGCAAATTCATTTGTAATGAGGGATTTGGGAGCTGCAAAACAAATCCTTGGTATGAGAATGACTGGAGACAGGAAAAATCACAAATTAACATTGTCTCAGAATGAGTACATACAAAAGGTGTTGAAAAGATTTAATATGCACAATGCAAAACCAGTTAGTACACCTTTTTCTAGCTATTTCAAACTTAGTAAGGAAATGTGCCCAAAGACCCAAGAAGACATGGATTATATGTCTGAAGTTCCATATGCATCAGTAGTTGGAAGCTTAATGTATGCAATGGTCTACAAAAGGCCTGATATTACACATGTAGTGGGAGTTGTAAGCAGGTACATGGAAAATCTAAGAAAGTAACATTGGATGGCAGTGAAATGGATTCTCAGATATTTGAAAGTTACCACAAATCAAGCATTATGCTTTGGTGGTTCCAACATTTCTCTACAGGGATATGTTGATGCATATATGGTAGGTGACAGAGATAACAAGAGGAGCACTATATGATATGTATTTACTGTAGGTGGAACAGCTGTTAGTTGGGTTTCAAAAATCCAAAGTGTTGTTGCACTTTCAACAACAGAAGCAGAGTATGTTGCTGCTACAGAGGCTAGTAAAGAAATGATTTGGTTACAAAGGTTTATGGGTGAATTGGGTAAGGAGCATGATATGGGCACATTATACAGTGATAAAAAAAGTGCCATTCATCTTGCAAAGAACTCATCATTTCATTCCAGGACTAAACACATACAGCTCAATTACCATTTCATACGATAAGTGTTGGAAGATGGAGAGTTGAAGCTAGAAACGGTACACACTAGCCAGAATCTTGTAGATATGCTAACAAAAGTTGTAACCAGGGAGAAACTAAGAATATGCTCAATTTCAATTGGTCTTCAAGGATGACGATGAAGATGAGAAACATCCAGGTCCAAAGAGTAGTCATTGTCCAGCAAATGAAGCAGCAGTGGAGTTGCTACAATCATTCTCCAAGTGGGAGATTGTTGAGTATGGAGCATGATTTTTTAGAGGTATTTGTTTCAGCCAGATGTATACCCCAGGAAGTTTGTACACCCCTCCACGCGGGGGGGTGTTGGGGGGTGTGGGGGGGACTTGTCCCCCCTGCTGGAGTTCGGGGGGGCCGGTCCGCCCCAGCTGGGGGGTCCGAGGGCCGGCAGTCCCTCAGTGGGGATATCAGGGGCAGTGCCCCCGAAGCTAAAAACAAATGTAAATTTTCCTTGTAGAGGTATAGTAATTTCTAGTCAATTTGGGTCATTCATTAGGCGGATGATCTGATGGTAGAACTTATGTTTAGTTTAGGCTTTTTTGCCCTAGAAGGCAACCCATCTCTTTGTATGAGGGCATTGTATTTTTGAGGCTGTGTAATAGATATGTATTCTCTGAGCGAGAAACAGAGAGGTGAGACTGTGAGAGAAAATAGAGGATGTTACAGCGTATCTGCTGTAGGTTGTGTCTCTTCATTTTGCTGGATAATATAAAGGAAGGACTGGCTGTTCGAGGTGGACATAGCCCAAACTTGGTGAACCACGTATATCTGTGTCTCTCTGGTTTTATGCATTTTCTGTGTTTATATTTCTACTATATTCTATGTGTTCCATTGCTCTGTAATATATACTTTTCTAACACAAGATATCCATGGGAGAATATTTGTTGAATGGTCCAATGATCTCCATTCCAATGGGTGGTGCTGATGTTGCACTAGGAGTCCAATGGCTACAATCTTTGGGTATGATAATTTTTAATTTTCAAGAAGTTTTCTTGATTTTATTTATTTTATTTTATTTTCCAGAAGGAAATGAAGTTGAATTAAGGGGTATCGAAGGGAAACTGAGAAATATAATCAAATCTAACGACATGACGAAGCTTCTAAAGAAAGAACAATGTGGGGTAATTGCACAATTATGTTCGCTAGAGGTTCCCATGTCAAAATCATCTATTTCCCCAGATCTCTAAAAAGTCTTGGGTAATCATTCCAAGGTGTTTGAGACTCCCAAATGCCTCCCACCTATTCGTGATCATGATCATGCTATTTATTTGATTCTAGGAAGTGTTCCTCCAAACATCAAGCCTTACATATATCCCTATGCACAAAAGAGTGAAATTGAACGTATGGTTTCAAAAATGCTAGAGGATGGTATAATTTAACCCAGTTAAAGTTCCTTCTTTGCTCTAGTAGCATTGGTGCACAAGAAGGATGGATCATGGTGCATGTGTCTGGATTATAGGGAGCTTAACAAGCTCACTATTAAATATAAATTTCCCATTCCTCTCATTGATTAATTATTGGATGAATTGCATGGAGCAATTTACTTCATCAAGTTGGACCTTCCTGCAGGATATCATCAAATTAGAATGAAGACTGAAGACATTCTGAAAGCAACATTTCGAACTCATGAGGGTGATTATGAATTTTTGGTCATGACTTTTGGCCTTACCAATGCACCTTCTACATTTCAATGTTTGATGAATTCCATTTTCAAACCCTTCCTTAGAAAATTTGTGTTAGTATTTTTTGATTATATACTAATCTACAACAAGTCTTGGAACGATCATGTTCAACATGTTGATAAAGTGCTCAGACTATTGGAGGAGAAAAAATTATATGCGAAAACATCCCAATGTTTCTTTGGAGTATAAGAGGTGGAATATTTGGGTCATATTGTATCTCATGAAGGTGCTAAGGTAGACCCTCAAAAACAACAAGTGATGAGGTGCTCATGTCCTAAGTGTCATAAAATGCTCAAAATTTAAAGTGCTTAGAACTAGTTCAAAGTTAAATGACTGAAAAGTGCTCGTCTTCTCGATTCCGACGCTGCAAACGGTTCGAAAAACGGTCACCGTATGAGGAAGTTATGGCAAAAAGAAGAATTTGTCCATAACATTAGAAATTTTAATTTTTCAAAAAAAAATTAAAAAAGGAATATTCTGCCTGGCATGAAATCCGAGGCAACCACCAAACATTAAATGTAACTGCAGTTAATTTGGTGAAATTTTGGCAGGAGCGCCAAATTTGGCGGACCCGCCATAATTGGCGGAGCTATCTGGAGTTAACTAAAGTTAGCTGGAGTTTTTCTAGGGAAAAACTGGAGAAACTTTAAATGGCCATAACTTTGGCTAGGAAAGTCAGTTTTGGACGAATGTTTTTTTTGATTTTGAGTATTTTAGACCTTCTGAAGCCATTGGTGCAGGTTTGACAGCCATCTGATGTCATTTTCAGGTGTTTTAGCTTCATGGAAGTTCCAGGAGCCACTAGGGTCAAATCAGTTTGAGAGCTGCATTGGTAATTGTGCAGCCAGTGAATGTGGAACGAAGGTCATTCCTGAAGTTTTCCATCCTTCTGAATCCATTTATACAGCTCGTTTTTCCTTTTGAGGCATTCTTCTCACTGTTTAGCTTCAGGGAATCTTTCAGGGCCACCAGGGCCATTTCAGGGATTGCGCTGTTTGGGGGCTCTGTTCATCCGTTTTTGGTGATTCAAAAGCCTATGTATGCTATTTTCGACCTTCTGAGTCTAATGTCATAGGTTTCAAAACCAATTGAGGTCATATTTACCTCGAAATTCTCCATGAAAGTTTAAAGGGCCACCAAGGCCAATTGGGGAAAGTACTGTGTAAGGTACAAAATTCACTGTTTAGTGTTTGGGAAAGAGCATGTTTGGCTAATTCCTATCTTCTGATTCTCTATTTACAGTCATATCTATCCTTTGAGACACCATATTCTTGTATTAGCCTTTGTAGCAATTTTAATACAAGAGGACAAGCCTAGTTGGAGAGGTTTGGTCCAGCAGATGTAGCCCAGAGGGGGGGGTGAATTGCTTTATCATTTTGATGTCTTTATTTGCTGCAGATGATATGCTAAACAAAACTGATATAAAGTATTAAACACAAATAAATATAACTTGCATACACACATAATCACTTATTCAGCTACAGAAAGTTACTTGTCTTATTCCGCAAGACCTTAACCTTCAAGTATGTGTATGTCCAAGACTTCTAAGTGTTTACTTTGTTATTTCTTTAGGCAGAGCCTGTATAGGGCCAGGTAAGCTCTGGAACTCATCCTCTTTTTAGAGGTGACATGTCCAGTGAATGCCCCTACAGTCTATCTCTGTATAAGAACTAAGAAGTTTATACATTTTTAGAGGTCATTTGGAGTGTCTAGCTCACAGTTGAAATTATTGGAAATGGATACCTTGCACCCTTAAACAAGTACATTCCATTTTCAGATCAGATGGTATTAGAGCATTAGGTTGCTTGACTGACATCACTAGCTTGATTGTGTAGCTTGAAAGGTGTCTTAAGCAGTGTTGGAGATTGACTGCTTTATTATTCCGCAAAGTACTTGTTGTTTGAGTTGCTGAAGCTCTTTTGTTCATTTTTACAATGACAACTTCCATAAGTGAGTTCTCAAAATCGTCCTCCTTCACAAGATTCTTTGATGAAGGCTTGAAGCAAGAATTTTTCATCATGATGAATATGGTGAGAGAAATGTATGAGGATGAAAGAAAGAGCTCTAGACTTCAAGAGCAGTTGAATTCCATGAGGGAAGAGAATCAGTTGCTTTCTAACCAATTGCAGGAAATGGAAGGCCAACTTCATATTGCAAACATGAAGCTGGAAAGGATGCATGAGTTGGAGACACAACTCCTTGTTTCCAAAGAAGCCTTAGCCAAGTATCAGCTGGAAGAAGAGGTAAACAATTCTAGTTTGTCTTCAAATTCTGATAAGAATGTTTATGTTGGTTCTTTTGAGAAACATACCAGAGGCATAGGGTCCAAGTTGATTTCCAAAATGGGATATGAAGGAAAAGGATTGGGCAAACATGCACAAGGTATAGTTGAGCCAATAATGGTTGAGGCAAGGCCTAAGAATTTGGGTCTTGGCTATGGACAATCTTATGGAGAAAGTTCCAAAGCAGCCATGAAGGCAATTGAAACAGTTCCTAGAAGGAGTTTCATTTCAGGTTCTTTATCTCAAGGTTGTAAAGGTTGTATCCTTGAGGAATGCAATAGTTTGAAATAGACCTTGCAGGAAGAGGTGTGCATAAGCATGCACTGAACAAGGAAGTGGTGAAAGCTCTAAAGCCATTTCAAGGATTCATGGTGTTCCAAAAGGAGCTTGTTCTTCGTTTGATACCTCCTCATGAGGTAATGAAGGTGAAAGGGAAAGGTATAAATCTGATTTCAATCATATTTCCTTTGATCATGTAAGCATGGAAAATTTCCACATAAGCATTGGAAAAGAATTGCATGTTCTTTTTGTGGTTTGTTTAACCATAGTGTTTCTAGATGTTGGAAAAGAATGGCAACATACAGGAAACTTTTGAAGGAAAGGAGGCAAGAAGCAAAAAGTTCCATTGAACAATGCAAATCATGCTATCAAGAAGATGAACCTGTGTTGCACTTATTGCCATAAGAAAGGACATTCTGTTGAAAGGTGTTGGACTCTGAAGCCAACAATGCTTCCTCGAAAATTGAAGAAATGGGAGAAAGAGTATGGCAAGAATGGGAAGGAAGTTTCCATCATTGATATGTGTTAGGATGATACGCATGTTAATATTGATGTGCAGTTAAAGGAAGTGCCTTTGAAATGGATTGGTAAGAAATGGTTAGAATTCTTATCCAATTAAAGTGGCATGTCTTTTGATTGAATGCATTTCTTTGTTAAGGGAATGCAAGTTGCAAGAAGGAAAAGCTGAGTATGAGACTCACTCTATTGCAGCGGAAGTTATATTCATTTCAGCTTTGAAAGTACATGTACATGTGATTGAGGATCTTGTACTTATGATTGTACTTAAGAGAAAGTTGAAGGATAAACTGCATGCATGAGAATGATATGCATGAGCACATGGATCATGATGATTTCCTTGTATTTTAAACATGTATGTGTGATTAACTTGAAGGGTTGATTACTTTGTTTTTAACCATGCATGTAATGTAATATTGACTTGGAAAAAGTTAATTTGATCTCCAAGATTGTAAAGAGGAGAAATTATGAGGTGTTTCATCTTTGTAAAAGCCTTCTCATTTGGGAGGCAGCTTTTCTTCTGGAGCGGAGGTGCCATGGATGGGCATCGTGACAGCTAGCAAGCCCACATGTTCAAGAGAATATTTCAGCTCATATATCAAAAAGTTTCATTGCTGGTTTCTGCAAACTTTCAGTTTGTCTGGCAAACAAGCTTGGTCGGGATTCGACGAATACTTGGTTTATGCAGCAACATTCGCCATGACGACAGTTGATAAGGCAGGACATTTTGGCATCAGTATGCTCTTTTGGCTGAACGGAAGAGGATATTTCTGTTCCTCAAGTGTTGTACAGTTCAGTTCAGAGATTCAGTGAGCTTTTGGGGACCAAAAGCCTTCTCATTTGGGAGGTGTGATCAGGTGTTCATATCCTAAGTGTCGTAAAATGCTCAAAATTTAAAGTTATTAGAACTGGTTCAAAGTTGAATTACTGGAAAGTGCTCGTCTTCTCAATTCCGGCACCACAAACGGTTTGAAAAAACGGTCGCCGTATGAGGAAGTTATGGCAAAAAGAAGAATTTGTCCATAACATTAGAAATTTTAATTTTTCAAAAAAAAATTAAAAAATGAATATTCTTCCTGGCACGAAATCTGAGGCAACCACCAAACATTAAATGTAACTGCAGTTAAGTTGGCGGAATTTTGGCAGGAGCGCCAAATTTGGCGGACCCGCATAATGGCAGAGCTATCTGGAGTTAACTAAAGTTAGCTGGAGTTTTTCTAGGGAAAAACTGGAGAAACTTTAAATGGCCATAACTTTGGCTAGGAAAGTCAGTTTTGGACGATTTTTTTTTTGATTTTAGGTATTTTCGACCTTCTTAAGCCATTGGTGCAGGTTTGACAGCCATCTTAGGTTATTTGTAGGTGTTTTAGCTTCGTGGAAGTTCTAGGAGCCACTAGGGCCAAATCAGTTTGGGAGCTGCATTGGGAATTGTGCAGCCAGTGAATATGGAACGAAGGTCATTCCTAAAGTTTTCCAGCCTTATAAATCCATTTATATAGCTCTTTTTTCCTTTTGAGGCATTCTTCTCACTGTTTAGCTTTAGGGAAGCTTTCAGGGCCACCAGGGCCATTTCAGGGATTGAGCTGTTTGGGGGCTCTGTTCATCCGTTTTTGGTGATTCAAAAGCCTATGTATGATATTTTGGACCTTCTGAGTCTAATGGCAGAGGTTTTAGAACCAATTGAGGTCATCTTCACCTCGAAATTATCCATGCAAGTTTAAAGGGCCACCAGGGCCAATTGGGGAAAGTACTGTGTAAGGTACAAAATTCACTGTTTAGTGTTTGGGAAAGAGCATGTTTGGCTAATTCCTATCTTCTGATTCTGTATTTACAGTTAGATCTATCCTTTGAGACACCATATTCTTGTATTAGCCTTTGTAGCAATTTTAATACAAGAGGACAAACCTAGTTGGAGAGGTTTGGTCCAGCAGATGTAGCCCAGAGGGGGGGGTGAACTGCTTTATCATTTTGATGTCTTTATTTGCTGCAGATGATATGCTAAACAAAACTGATATAAAGTATTAAACAACAAATAAATATAACTTGCATACACACATAATCACTTATTCAGCTACAGAAATTACTTGTCTTATTCCGCAAGACCTTAACCTTCAAGTATGTGTATTGTCCAAGACTTCTAAGTGTTTACTTTGTTATTTCTTTGGGCAGAGCCTGTAGAGGGGCCAGGTTCCTCTGGAACTCATCCTCCTTTTTAGAGGTGACATGTCCGGTGAATGCCCCTACATTGTAACTCTGTATAAGAAATAAGAAGTTTATACATTTTTAGAGGTCATTTGGAGTGTCTAGCTCACAGTTGAAATATTGGAAATGGATACCTTGCACCCTTAAACAAGTACATTCCATTTTCAGATCAACAAGTTATCCAACTCTTAAAGAATAACCTCACTTTGGCACAAAACAGAATGAAAAAATGGTAGATCAACATCGTAGCGAAAGAAGTTTTGATGTAGGGGACTGGTTATTTCTACGGTTACAAACATACAAACAAATGTCCCTCAAGCAATCTAAGAAGGATAATAAATTATCAACAAAGTACTATGGTCCTTACAAGGTGTTGCAAAACATTGGTACTATGGCATACAGATTGGAGCTTCCTGCATCTTCTCGAGTGCCCGCAGCTCTCCATGTTTCATGCTTAAAGAAGGGTATAGGTGTTGGCTTAGTGGGTCCTGGCCTAGGTTCAGAGTTAGTTTCACTAAACAAATCCCTACACTACTGGCCCTTTCGGAATCAATCCGCGGAGCGTGGACTGAAGTCTCACCCGAAGCAGTATGGGGGGGTGCTGGAGCCAAGTTTCTGCACCTAGAGGTGAGCATGATGTCATTTTATGCCCTAGATCTTCCTTCACGCAAAGCGATAAGCCTTTAGGGCTTATCGATATAACTATCCTTAATCAGCTTCTATACCTCCGTGAATATTTATCACTGTCTTTCATGGATCTTGAATAGGCGAATCCATTACTTACGCGCATCAAAGATTACGTATAACCTAGTAATTACTCAGATTAGCTTGAGTGTTCAATAACTTCAACATACAACAAGATAATCTTCGCGTAAATAGTTAATAGTAATTGCATTCGTATAACAGTAAAAGTTGTGTAAAGTCGCGCATCAATACATCATTATTTCATAAACCCATTATAACATAAGGCACATTCATATAAGAAGAAGTAAAGAGATAACATAAGTATTTATGCAACAATCTTCTTTATTAATACTCAGTTCTGCTTATAGACTCAAGACTCTCCTGCGCACTCAGCAGCGGACTCTACTCCAGGCCTCTGCACACATAGCTATAGAGCCTTTCTTTCTACTCTTATTTTCTAAATCTTTAGACTTCTCCCATATACCAAAACATTACTCCATGACCATGATGCCTTAGACTGTTTAAGACACACCTATTTATACAATCCCATGGTCTACGGACCACAGGTAGATATTCAAAAGCCGACTCAACTAACATAAAAGAAGGGTAAAACCCTTTTTTACAGTTTAACTATCTACGTGCTCCGCGATCACAACTTGCAGAGACTTTACACCTTTATACAAAAAAAACTTGGGCATTTGCCCTAAAATTGACCCTAGGGGACCCCATCGCAATAGGCCCCTAACACAAAACTCGTGACTCGCTCTCGAGTCACTCTGCTGGCACGGAGATCTTACTACGAAGATCCCCCAGCTACACTCGTGCTAATTCTAGCTCAGCCGCTCTTTGCATGGATTCCTACATGATGTGCTCCACCAACTACTCTGTTGCTGGTCCTGCATTGTCCTCCTTGATTTTCTGCAACGTAGTTTGTAAATTTTCCAATTTCTCCTGAACGTTGGTAGAGACGATGTAGGCCTCATCCAACCAAGGCTCCAATCTAGCCTTGAGGACTATCTCTCTCTTCTACGCTGCTTCCACCTGTGTAAATAGCTGTCTCACCTCTTGTAGCTTAGCAAGGCGTTATGCAGCAGCAACGGTGCAAGCCGTCGCCCTTACTTCATCATACTATTGCTAGAGTTCGCGAACTTCTATATTCAAGGCCTGTAGGGTGGAATCTTCCTGCAGAGATGTGACCACCTCCATTGCTTTCTCAAAAAGCGAGGTGCAGTCTACAACCGTGGCATCTACTGTCGCGACTCCATCCTTCACAACGGCGTCGTGCTGTTCCCTTACATCTAGCGGAGTTGAAGGCTGCGACTTCAACTCTAATTCTATGATCTTCAAGTTCAACTCAAACTTAACTCAAGCCACTTTTGTCTTGGTGTCGCGCATGCCTGTAGCCAACTTTCTGATCTTCACCTCCAATGATGCTTCCTATGGTATATGCAGTTCAGGCACTATTCTACAGGATTCTCCCACTGAGGCTACAAGCTGGTCGTTCTGTCCCTGGATTTTTTTTTGTGCCTCTAGCGCCTCTGACTTCTCAGCAAACATCTATTCATTGTTCACTCTGTATTCACTTATAAGGCTTAGGGCGCACTGCTCCCGTTCCAGAACTTTGCTAGCACACCTGCCTACAGCTTGTACAGGTACTCATTCGGGAGCGCGGCCAGGTTGAGGCCGATGTTCTTCAAAGAACTCACTATGGCCTTGATCAACTGCCTCCGCGCTCAAAGATCCATCTGGCAAAGTGACTTCCTCAAGGTCTAGTGAACGAATCATCTCCGCTGCCTGATGTTATAGACATTTTTGGGCACTGCAACCCGAAGCATAAAATGTCCATAAACCAAGGGATCCTAAGTCCCTAAAAGTGTTGTTCCAACCCCTAAAGGAACAAGGTCAACTGATTACAGCTTCTCCCAGAAGTTCTCCATGAAAAACTACTCAGAACTAGTCAAAACAGGATCATTTCACCTGCTCCATAGGCAAAGTGCGTTGCATCTCACCTAAGTACACTCAGTGGGTGCGTTGCATTTCAAAAAGCCCTTCTATGGGGTGCGATGGGCGAGAAGAGACAAATGGCAGTGTCAATCCGCGAGGTGGAGAAGCATGGAATCTTCTAGAAACTTCTCTTGTGACACTTTCCTTTCTAAATTCGACCAAGGATGAGTAAGAGATCAGCAATCTCCAAGTGGAAGCAAGAACTATCAGAGGGAAGACACTAATCAAATCACAAGCTGACTCATCTCCCTTACAGATATCTATATATGGATCCCTCATCCCAGAGATCCAAAGGCTGGAATTTTGCATCTTGTAAGGAATTGTTGTTGGTTTCTTGAGGCAACATCATAGTGTTGGGTGATCTAAGCTTTGCATGAGGTGAAGAAGGGCTTACCTACTGAGAGGATGATGCTGGGTCAGAACAACTGGTTGTAACTCTCTTGGCTCTTTCTTGATTATCAATAAAGCTATTCAAGTTTTCCTCCATACTCTTGTGTAATCCATGTTTTGTGCATTTGTATGGTCAATTTAAATCTGATCCTAGATTGTTTATGATAATAGATCCATGTTCTTGTATAGTGTTATGCTGCTTTGATTTTACAGGTACTCTGTAAAGCTGGGTATACAAGGAAGCAAGTAGCAAAGGACTATCAGAAGAGAGAGGAATCGAGCAAGGAACCAAGCGCAAGACAGAGGTTGGTCTCCTCTATTCTTCTCTCATCTATCTTTCATAAAGGAAAATGAAAGTAGTTTTACTTTGTTTGTTTCTAAGGTAGCTACCACACCTTAGTGGGATTAGCAGTTCTGCATAGACACTTTTCCCTGTAACAAAATGGCAACTCCACTGGGGAGCGACTAGGTTGTTTGTTTATCTACATTTGTTTACTTTATAAACTTATAGACGGAGCCTGAAGTTGAGCCAGGTAGCTTTCGAACTGCATTTGCTATGTAGATGTAAAGTAGATAAATGTCGCTTCAGTCAATCTCCGGGTTTTGTTTATGAATTAAACAACTGATTTACAAACTCTCTAATTGCCCTTGTGGTGGCTCTAGTAACCTCCTTAGATCTACCCCTGTTTTTGATTTACTGATTACCACTTGCTCGGCCAAAATCCCTAAACTGAACTGCAAACAATGACCCGGAACCCAAGCAAAGTCTCGTCCCTGGCCCAGCGCACTCTCTGTTCTGTGAATCTGAAATTCAGCGCACTTCCCGAGTGTAGTAGGTGCGCTGCATTTCAAATTCACTGTGTTACAGGTGCGCTGATCAGACTAGGCATTGTTCCTGAATTTTGGTTTCTGTTCACTCTTTTCAGATCTATTCAAGAATTTTGCTGCTTGTAGTCAGTACACCTCTATTTGAAACCCCTTTCCTTGCTGATATTTCTGCCTCCATTGTGCAAAGAACTGTAAATGTTTTTGTGTATTTGTTGAGTCATTTTCAGTTCTCCTTTGCAAAAAAGTAACGTAATTGTACTGTCGTTTCTTGATTTGAAAGTGTTGCAAGTGTCGTTTTCAGTCATAGAAGAGAATCTGATTGTTCTTGATAGTTGATTACCCTGTTACTATTGTATTTGATCTGAATTAGTAGTTTTTCTAGCGTCGAAAGCAAGTCTTCATTTCCAAATCGCAAAGTGTTGTCATTGTCTTCATTTTGATTTTGAAAAGAAACTTGTTAGTAATTGTCGCTTTGAAAAGTAATTCAGATTTGCGCATTAGCTTTCTTTTTATCATTCACATATTAAGAAGGCTGAAAACAAATACATGCATGTGCATTTGCATTTAGACTGTTTGATTGGTTTGATTTAGGACAGTGCATATAGTGTGTGCTCTTTGCTCTTTGTTGAAAGAATTCTGTCTTTCTTTCCTTAGTAGCTAGGATTTTCATTGCACAAAGAAGATAAAAGACTGTTTATCATCTTAGATTGAATTTTAGGAATTGTAAATCTACATCACGCGGTGAACCTGAAAGGCAAATTTCTTAAGCAAGATCAACTATAAAATAAATTTAATGAATCTAACAACGCTTTGGAACCTAACGCACAACATCTAGAATTCTAGGCTAGAGACGTATTCCGGCGTCATAAAGCCTGGCAATTGTTGTTCTCACTGTTGGTTGGGTGATTCCTCCACTTTGAGACGATAAGTGCCAGTACGGACTTGTGCTCCCACGTACCGTCGAGTATATTTTGGGAGACCACAATAGGCTTAATCCTTTATCCATAGGAAACCGTGTCTGCAGCCCTATCGATCGCAATGCACTAAACACAGCATTCAGGAAGATTGACTGCCGTATCGTAAAAAGTATTCTACAGTTTTGCGATTGGTTTGGTAATCCCTCTGCCTAGATTTCCAGAGCAGTCCCTTTCATTCCTTTTCAGACTCCTTAACGGAAAAGGTCCATCTGAGCACTTGTCACTTCAGGCTCATTAAAAATCATGGGGGAAATTTACCCATTCCTTTACCGCAGGAAGAAAGTTCGTCAGAGTCGTACCCGACCGTCTATTCGGTCCCACCTCCAAGCAACCTAGTTGTTTCCTTCGACTGGAATCAGCTAGGCAGACCCCGTTTACTGGCTAGTGTACCATTCCGAATCATTGCTCAAGTATATAGAATGGTTGTGGCCGGTACCATCATAGATGAAGGGGCTTTTGTGAGTATCCTTTCCTCGACTGCTTGGAAAGCGCTTGGTTCGCCACCGCTTTTGCTTGAGATGAGAAATCTAACAGGCTTTGACAAAGGAACCAGTCGACCGTTAGGGATCCTTCCCAATGTGCCCATAACATTGAGAGGGAAAACTGTTCACATGAACGTAATGGTAGTCCAAGGACCCCTGGATTATAATCTACTCCTTGGACGAGACTATATTTATTACATGGGAGCCATTGTCTCATCACTCTTTAGAGTAATGTGTTTTCCGCACGAAGGAAGAGTGGTCAAGCTCGTAGACCAGCTTTCATTCCCCAGTTCACGCATAGCAAATAGTCATATACCATCCCTAAATGGTCTTTTCACACAAGGAATGTCTCATCAATCCCTAGTCCGTCCACCTGATGAGCGCGAGTGATTTGGGGGACATGACTGAAACCCAGGGGGCATGCACCCTGGTCTGCTTTGGCAGGAAAACTTCAGATATAGGATAGGTTTCTGCGAGAGATATATGACTAGTCCGACACTCCCGTCTGTGATTGGAAAAGGGGGTTGGACTGGAATAAGATTCCCTTGTCAAATTTATGTGGGTGGAGGCGTCTGCGCCACCTGCATTTGTCTATTTCGGTAGGCATCACCGAAGAAGTGTTTTGTTTGCGCTGCAGATAAAACAATCTTTGGTAACCTGAAAGAGGTAAACCTTTCCCGATAAAACAAATGTTTTGTCGGTAGAATAAGAGGTGACCTTGAAACTCTATTTTATACTTGGGGGCATGCAAACCTTTTGGCGTGCAAGCGAAGAGCGACCATTTTTTTTTTAAATTTGTAGGTCCTCTAACCCTTTAAACTCGTAGGATTGGTCGTTTCCTAACTTGCATAAAGAAAGGATGTGGGGAAAAAACTTTAAAAATTTTCGTTTTCATATATGAGACATTCTTATTATACAACTGGATTAATCGAGCAGTTTTAACGCGGACTTCATGCTCGTTAAAAAATAAACATAAGCAATGAGAAAATGTTTCCCCTAGCATTTAAGCTCAATAAAAAATGAACCAATTCCCAGTAAATAATCATCGTGAATGTAGTACTTCAGCCTTTAAAGCCTTGGTCGTGTTCCCATCATCACCTCCACTCTGTATTGGCCGATCATTCACCTCCATTTTATTGTTCACCCCTTTTGAGGAACAGCTACGAAGAGTGATCCTATTAGCCATCCTTGTAACACTGCCGTGATTGGAAAATTCCAAACCTTACCTGGAATCAGCTGCTACCCAATTTTATCACTCGTTCCTCAAAGACGAGTCTCCTTTAAGCTCTTTTCAACTGACTCGTAAAATATGAAAAGATTGTCGAGCCATTAGCCTCTCCAGCTCGTTAAAGGGACCAGAAGTGCTATCCCTCCTTTAGATTTTAATCTTTTTGGACCTGATGGATTATTACACAAAAAGATCGAGCGCTTGTTTTGTTCGGCTCGTTAAAAGTATCAAAAATTCATCCCTTCTGTATTGTTTTATACTTTTTCGGACTTAAGGGAGTAGATGACGAAAAAGGATTTTTGGAGTTTCCTTTACGTCCCTTTTCAGACTCTCTAAAATTGAAAAGGACCGAGTTATCTTTGTCATTAAACTCGTTAAAACCTAATAGCGACAAACTTGTCCATAGCAGACAAGAATGAGTTTCACTATCGCTAGGCTCGTTAAAACATAGGGATGGGTTTGCCTGAAGGGAAAATTATAGAACAAGCATATGTTATCCTCCTCAAGCTTGACAAAAATAAAGAGGTACTGTTCAGCAATGACTGGGGAAAAATTGGGAAGAAAACTTGAAGAAACTTTGTTGGTAGCAAGTTGCTCTTGAACATGACACTTTCACTCCGCATCCAAGTCGGGTTGGGTTGTTTCATCCACCGGTCACATCACCATGGTAACATCACACAATCCACATTTGGGGTTAATTCTACCAATCCATCATGTCAGTGTCGCTGATATGTTCAAGAGAAGTCACTCAGAGAATTCACCTGTGTCTCACCCACTGCAATACATTTACGCTCCATTCTTTCATGACTGCCACCCTGAACCTTATATCACCAGACCGTTTTCACCTCCATTAAAATCATTTGCTCCATTCCGTGTCATTGATGTGGGATTCATTAAGGCCCTCCTTTGACGGATCGCTTCTTGTCGACATCAGCTCATTATCCAAGAAATCGATCTAGGGACACCCCTTTCAGTACTTTGAAGCTTGCATGCCTCAATGGCAAGTTTCTCACTTCCGGCGATAGGTTTACATCAATGGCCTTCGACCGAAAGATTTTGTGTGGTGTTCGACGCCAAGTCCTTTATTCACACCACGTGAATTGTACTGCAATACCTTGAGGGTCATTATCATTATCGGTGATTCCTCTCATGCCTGTTAACAACTTACATCATTGGCTGGTAATCAGGCGATGTCTTTCCATGTTCGACTCCAGAACATCTCTCACATGGATCGACTTGTACTTTGAGTGAAGATCGAACGAGATTGATGACCTCGGATCTAGTTTCATCCATCCGGGCTGCGATATATATTCAGGAAAATAAATTCATCAAATGTACATCATTGCTGCACAGATAATCATCCAATCAAAGGGATGATGGCTCTACCAGAATCATCAGTCTACACTCAGACGATTGTCTGTCCTATGTACATGAAAATGAATTTATAAAGCTGAGCATGGGAATGCCCGCCTCAGCTAGATCATAAAAATATTATGAAGATAATGTATTGTATTGTATCTTATTACAGGTCTCCTTCCAGCTTGAAAGAACTTCGGATCCTCATGATAAAGCATTTCACCCGACATCAAAAAAGATTAACGAACTCATGCTTTAGGGGGCAACTGTTATAGACATTTTTGGGCACTGCAACCCCAAGCATAAAATGTCCATAAACCAAGGGCTCCTAAGTCCCTAAAAGTGTTGTTCCAACCCCTAAAGGAACAAGGTCAACTGATTACAGCTTCTCCCAGAAGTTCTCCATGAAAAACTACTCAGAACTGGTCAAAACAGGATCATTTCACCTGCTCCATAGGCAAAGTGCGTTGCATCTCACCTAAGTACACTTAGTGGGTGTGTTGCATTTCAAAAAGCCCTTCTATGGGGTGCGATGGGTGAGAAGAGACAAATGGAAGTGTCAATCCGCGAGGTGGAGAAGCATGGAATCTTCCAGAAACTTCTCCTGTGACACTTGCCTTTCTGAATTCGACCAAGGATGAGTAAGAGATCATCAATCTCCAAGTGGAAGCAAGAACTATCAGAGGGAAGACACTAATCAAATCACAAGCTGACTCATCTCCCTTACAGATATCTATATATGGATCCCTCATCCCAGAGATCCAGAGGCTGGAATTTTGCATCTTGTAAGGAATTGTTGTTGGTTTCTTGAGGCAACATCATAGTGTTGGGTGATCTAAGCTTTGCATGAGGTGAAGAAGGGCTTACTTGCTGAGAGGATGATGCTGGGTCAGAACAATTGGTTGTAACTCTCTTGGCTCTTTCTTGATTATCAATAAAGCTATTCAAGTTTTCCTCCATACTCTTGTGTAATCCATGTTTTGTGCATTTGTATGGTCAATTTACATCTGATCCTAGATTGTTTATGATAATAGATCCATGTTCTCGTATAGTGTTATGCTGCTTTGATTCTACAGGTACTCTGTAAAGCTAGGTATACAAGGAAGCAAGTAGCAAAGGACTATCAGAAGAGAGAGGAATCGAGCAAGGAACCAAGCGCAGGTTGGTCTCCTCTATTCTTCTCTCATCTATCTTTCATAAAGCAAAACGAAAGTAGTTTTACTTTGTTTGTTTCTAAGGTAGCTACCACACCTTAGTGGGATTAGCAGTTCTGCATAGACACTTTTCCCTGTAACACCTAAGTGGTCCCTAGTGCCAAACTTGTTGTTGTAGAATTGCTCTGCCCTGCACCTACCTGGATTCTAGTCGTCTGAATCTGCAACTTGCATAGATCCTTTTGAATGGTGCTTAGGGCTTATTGTTCCTACTGCTCAAACTGTTGCAGTAGTTTTTATGTAGTATCCTGCACCTTGTCGCTTATCTCGTCCAGGTCGTCGTCTGTTAAAGTGATCGGATCTAGTGACAAATTTTTCGCCTTAGACTTCTTTTGTTGTCCTTCCTTTCCCCACTCTCTGTATCTTTTGACCCGGAAGGGAGTGCTCTCATGCTCCTCCTGACCACTGCTGCCCTAGTTTGACTGCTCTTCCTCCTCCATTTGGGGCAACGGAGACTTATCACTCCACTCGGAGTCGCACTCCTCCTATTCAACCTGCTGCTTGGCGGCGCATTCTGCTTCCACTCGGGCCTTATCCTTGACCTCTTTTTTCAATTTCTCAGCCAACTGCTAAACCTTTTGCTTGGTCACTTCCTTCTTCTTCTTCTCTGCGAACTTGCTAGTACCTGCGGCTATATCGGATGGAGTCTGCCACTCTGTCAGCCAGTGCTTGACGAATTCCTCAATAGCGTCATCTGTAGCGAGGTAGGGTAGGTCGAACCATTTTTGCTATGGATCCTTCCGCGCCAGGATGTATACATGGTGGAATTTAGCTTTGAACTCTGCGCACCTTAAAAGTTGTTCAAACATGGTTGGTGACAACTGCGGCTTCTAGTTGATGGCCATGCGAATGCTCGCCTCCATCAGCACCCAAAATACTTTGGTCTCTATGACCCGCGCAACATCTTTTGTGGCCCAGAGAGATGAAAACTTTGCAGCCTCTGAAAATCCTTATCCATAGGAGGAAACTAATTTTCCTCCAGCAGATCCAAAGTGACGAGAACAATGGAGAGAAACAACCATGAATAGTGTAATGTTTTACTCTTGTCCCACACCTCTCAATAGTTTGCGAGGAACCTGCTACAAAGGTAGCGCGCCCAGTTGAACTGTACGTCCTCCGTGCACTAGGTAGCCAAAGAAATTACTGCCACCAGAACCTCATCCACGCAACATTTTTTCATAACGTTTCTCACAAGGATCTGTGTGGCAACCTGCACCATGGGGTTGGTGATTAAGGTTATAGAGTACCCACGCGACTTCTTCTCAAGCTTGAATTTATCCTTCATTTTCACTGCGAGGTCACGCTCACTCGTCTTTCCGCCAAACTCCTTGATTGGATTCAACCCTGAGTGTGGCAACAACGTGATCTGGTGGATCAGATATTGGTGATGGGGATTGGCGCGCTCAGCCACAAACAATCGTCATGCACTAGGGTTACAACTGCTTAATGAAAATCAAGTTGATATTGCAACAATGGTAGTGGGGCACCCACAACATGTTCAGCAACCCCAATTGATTCACCATCAAATCCACTGCACGGCTCCAGCATGGTGACACCTGATTCTTTGTAGAACACCCTCTTCATGTAATTTTCTGTGGCCAAGTGGGGGAACCTCTCATGGTCTGCCAAATCCCAATCTTCTAGCTTGAGATGGTGAATTCGCTCCAAGCGCGAACCTTCAAAGGTGATGTTCTCCAGTAGCAGGGGTGTATTAAGGAGGAATTTTCCTGCATCTGGGTCCTTAGGACCTTCACTGTCCCTTTGCGTGGGGGGACGTAATCCAGAAAATTGGATATTGGATCCACCCCCTCGGTGTCGATGTCCTCTGCGCCCTCTTTAGCCTCCAGGTCCACCACTTTCCCCTTCTCTTTCACGCTCAATTTTTCTTTCTTCTGAGCATGGGTGGTTGCATGCTTCCTCGGAAACTCATGCACCGGAATGGGCTTCTTCTACTTGTCCTTCTGAGGTTTGGGGACTTCCCTCACCAGAGTTGGCTTCAGCATAGGTGACCTCAACTTCATAGGCACAGTAGCTAGAACCTCCACGCTCACAACTTCTGGAACCGCTCCCTCAGAAGTGACATCTCCACCAGTACTCATAGTTTCTGCGGGGCTTGGTCCTAGCATCTTTTCCAGGATGAATGTCTGATTTACCTCTGATAACTTGGAAAATGCAGGGCTTGCAACTAAATCCTCCCAAAACGAGCGATTCATAGGCAATTGGTAGCACAATGCAAAAATTCTAAGGATGCAAAGTGTTTTTCACTGGATGGCCATGGATAATTTATAGGTGAATTCAAATTCAAATTCGACCATTCCCCCCAAAATCTGTCCATAAATGTTGATTTGGCAGCAGATCTCCACATATTTCAACCTTAAATGCCTTAAATTCTACCCCCCATTCCTCTTAACCATCTATTGGCAGTCAAATCATGAACAATGACTGTAACAGTTACTTGCTAGCTGCGCTGCGTGGTCTCTTCCCTATAGCACAACTTCCTTCGTGCTTCTTCTGGTATTTTGACAACATTCTTTTTCATGCAGACCCCTTGTCACGCATATCTACCAACCGGCTAGTGTAGTTTATAGTCCAGCACCTCCTTGCAGCTGCCTTGAGTGCTAAGACTATGCTACCATCATGTAGTCATTGGGCGGATCCCCGGTGTATGGCTTCAATCAGCTTCCATTTACCCTTCCTGGAAATGGATCTCCATTCAACTTCGCAAGCTGAACTGCTCCACCATCTGTAATCTCTTTGATAACATATGGCCCTAGCCAGTGCATCTGAAATTTTCCTGGAAAATTATCAAACTTACTATCATATAATAAAACTAAATCATTTACCTTGAAGGTGCACAGTTTGATGTGCCAATCGTGCCAAGATTTTTCATGTCCCTTCTGAACCTACTGATGGAATCTAGCTAAAAACCTATCTTCCTCGATCTCTGTTAGCTGCACAAGCCTTTCTTCTAAGGCTCCGCGGTCCACCATTCCTATGAAAGCTGCTATGCGTAGACTAGGCACAATGTATTCCATAGGCATCACAACTTCTACGCCATAGACCAACCTAAAAGGTGTCTGACCAGTAAGCTTCTTACAGGTAGTTCTGTAAGCCCATAACATTGTCTAGTCATCGAAACAAACCTCCAAGAACTTGTGAATGAACTCCTTGAATGTTGCAATGACCACATGCAATAAGATCATCGGCACATTCTTAAGTCCGAAAGGCATCAATGAATACTGGAAACATCCCCATTCTATCGTGAAGGTGGTCTTACTTCTGTCTTATGGCACGATATTTATTTGATGGTATCCAGAGAACCCATCATTGAATGAATAGGCCTCCTACCCACCAACATTATCCAGTACTTCATCTATGAATGGATTTGGAAAATGGTCATGAATGAAAGCATCATTGAGCTTCCTGAGATCTATGCAAATCCTTATTTCACCCTTCTGCTTCTTTTCCTGGATGACCATTGGACTTACCCAATCAGATTCCTCCACTGGTTCAATATAGGGCATTCTTCTATCACGTGGTCAAACTAAGTACAATACAGGCATGACGGGCGTCCCTGGCTTGTACACTCCCGCACGTAGTGTCCAGGCACTTCGCAATTATAGCAAATAACTTTCCCTCAACCTCTACCAAGTCGTCCTCCTCCTTGGCCTCGTCCGTGTCCTTGCTATGCTCAGCATGCTCCCCTAGCGCCTTGAACCAAAGGCCAAGTTTCTGTTTGCATCCGATACTCGGGCACTCTTTCCATCATTAATTCATAGCTACAACATTTACGCTCATCATGGCCTACCGATTTACAAAAGTTACAGAATAACTGTTCCGGTGTCTGTACAAATTTTTGCAGTAAGTGGTAATTGTCTATTACATGTTTTCCTGCTACTTGACAGATAACACACCATAGTGCGGGATGTGTACTTGGTCCTGCTCGGGCTTCCTGCCTCAGAGGAATGGACCCTCCTCTTTCCATATAATTCACGAAAACAAGGCAATGATCCTTATCATGGCCCTGGTTCTTACACTTGAGGCACCAAACTTCTTCACGCACCTATGGCCAAATCGATTTCTCCTTGTTCAAGCTCTGAAACTTCAAGTAGAGGTTCAACAACTCTCCATGAATATGTTAAACTCCCAACGTCGCATCCTAGATAGGTGTCTCATGTAATCTCATTGCGATCTCCAGTGCTTCTACATGCATTCTTATCTTTGTTGTGACAAAGCAATCCTTAAGTGAGGGAGGAGAACGACTATAAACTAGTCGCATTGCTGATTGTCTGTGAGATTCATATTGGCTTCACGGATTCTGCACTTTAGTATTTGATCCATCTCCCAAGGTGTTTCACCGATCCTCATCACGATCAACTTGAACCCCACTACCGACTGTGTTTCAGACTTAGGCCTACCAAATTCCTTGTTTAGAGCAGTCTGAGTGTCTTCTAATGATGCCACTAGGTTATTAGTGCAGTACATAATGTACAACGTCAACGCACGATCTTGTAGAGTAGTAACCAACTGTGCTTTCTTCATATGATCATCTGTAATATTTTTTTTTTTGTCCATAGGGCCTTCACGACGAACCAAAACTAGTTCGGGTCCTCATTTCCCAAGCCCTTGAAAACGGGCAATTTCATCGTATTCAACATATTGAATGGTGGCAAAGGTGGTGGTGGTGTGGGAGAAGGTGTATATTGTGGAGGTGAATGTGGAGGTGGTGTGGACAAAGGAGTTGTTCACGGAAACCATTGCCTTATTAACTGGACAATGCTCTGCGGTGAAGCTTGTGCTTCTCCCTCATCGTCACGTAGAGGAGGTTCAATCAACAGGCTATATTCAAGGCTTGTTCTCCTTCTTTCCCTGAAGAAATTTCCACTTCATGTAGCTCCAAACATCAAGGTAATGGAAAAACCCGCTTTTCGCACAAGAGCATCTTAATCCAAGTATTCAAAGATCTCAAATACTTACCTCATTGTCCCTTGAAAAAGTGTCACTCTGCTTTGTTATAGCTGACTGAGGTATCGATCGCGAATTCTATCACGAATCCTCCTATGACTCAATCAAGCCAGTGATCAATAGTGCGTGTGAGCTTATCTTGATAGGCTTCCAACCTCCATACTAGGTTCGAGGTCCACACTATTGGATCGCCAAGCCTCCACCTTCCTTGGTCGTCTGTTAATTTAGCGATCCACTCATATAGTTTGATCGGGAAGGTGCAGAAGAATATCTCATGTATCTCTACATATAGGTATCTTTCCAACCACTATTCTTTCCTCAGGCACGGGTTTCTGTTCTCTTGTGCCGCGAATTTGTGGATCTTTCTATTCAACCACTCCTCAATTTATTTGTTTGTTGGATTCCAGTGATGCGGCATCACACATCTCTTTATGTAGATCCCAGTCCTGGTAACGAAACCATTTTTTGGCTTAGTGGGTCCTGACCTAGGTTCAGAGTTAGTTTCGCCAAACAAATCCCTACACTATTGGCCCTTTCAGCATCAATCCACAGAGCGCAGACTGAAGTCTCACCCAAAGCAGTATGGGGGGATGTTGGAACCAAGTTTCCGCACCCAGAGATGAGCATGATGTTGTTTTGTGCCCTAGATCTGCCTTCACGCAGATCAATAAACCTTTAGGGCTTATCGATATAACTACCCTTAAACAGCTTCTATACCTCTGTGAATGTTTACGACTGTCTTTCACGAACCCTAAACAGGTGAATCCACTACTTACGCGCATCAAAGATTACGTATAAATTAGTAATTACTCATATTAGCTTAAGTGTTCGATAACTTCAACAAATAACAAGATAATGTTAGAAAATTATATATTACAGAGCAATGGAACACATAGAATATAGCAGAAATATAAACATAAAAAATGCATAAAACCAGAGAGACACAGATATACATGGTTCACCCAGTTTGGGCTACGTCCACCCCGAACAACCAGTCCTTCCTTTCTATTATCCCGCAAAATGAAGAGACACAACCTACAGCAAATCCGCTGTAATATCCTCTTTTTTCTCTTACAATCTCACCTCTCTATTTCTTGCTCATAGAATACACACCTATATCACAGCCTCAATACAATGCCCTCATACATAGAGAGGGGTTGCCTTCTAGGGCAGAAAACCCTAAACTAAACATAAGTTCTACCGTTAGATCATCCGCCTAATGAACGGCCCAGATTGAGGGGTGTACAAACTTTCTGGGGTATACATCCGGCTGAAACAATGACCTCTAAATAATCATGCTCCACACCCAACAATCTCCCACTTGGAGAATGATTATAGCAACTCCACCGCTGCTTCATTTGCTGGATAATGACTCCTCTTTGGGCCTGGATGTTTCTCATCTTAATCGTCATCCTTGAAGGCCAATTGAAACTGAGCATATTATCAGTTTCTCCCTAGTTACAACTTTTGTTAGCATATCTGCAGGATTTTGGCTAGTGTGTTTCTTTTGCAGCTTCAACTCTCCATCTTCCAACACTGATCGTATGAAATGGTACTTGAGCTATATGTGTTTAGTCCTCGAATGAAATGATGAGTTCTATGCAAGATGAATGGCACTTTGGAAATCATTGTATAACGTGCCCATATCATGCTTCTTACCCAATTCACCCATAAACCTTTGTAACGAAATCATTTCTTTACTAGCCTCTATAGTAGCAACATACTCTACTTATGTTGTTGAAAGTGCAACAACACTTTGGATTTTTGAAACCCAACTGACAGCTGTTCCACCTACAGTAAATACATATCCTGTAGTGCTCCTCCTGTTATCTTTGTCACCTGCCATATCTGCATCAACATATCCCTGTAGAGAAATGTTTGAACCACCAAAGCATAATGCTTGATTTGTGGTACCTTTCAAATATCTAAGAATCCATTTCACTGCCATCCAATGTTCCTTTCCTGGATTGTTCATGTACTTTCTTACAACTCCCACTGCATGTGCAATATCAAGCCTTGTGCAGACCATTACATACATTAAGCTTCTAACTGCTGATGCATATGGAACTTTAGACATATAATCCATGTCTTCTTGGGTCTTTGGGCACATTTCCTTACTAAGTTTGAAATGTCTAGCAAAAGGTGTACTAACTGGTTTTGCATTGTGCATATTAAATCTTTTCAACACCTTTTGTATGTACTCATTCTGAGACAATGTTAATTTGCGATTTTTCCTGTCTCTAGTTATTCTCATACCAAGGATTTGTTTTGCAGCTCCCAAGTCCTTCATTGCAAATGAATTTGCCAATTTTATTTTGAGCACATTTATTTCCTGCATCTTAGACCCTGCAACAAGCATGTCATCCACATACAATAACAATATAATGTAGCTACCATCATTTTTCTTTTTCAGATAAACACAATGATCAAAGTGACATCTAGTATAACCTTGTTCAGACATAAACTTATCAAATTTTAGATACCACTGCCTTGGAGCCTGTTTTAAGCCATACAAGCTCTTCTTCAACCTGCACACGAGTTTCTCTTTCCCTTTCACCTCATATACTTGTGGCTGCTACATATATATCTCTTCCTCCAAATCCCCATGGAGAAAGGTTGTCTTTACATCTAACTACTCAAGATGCAAATCTTCAACTGCTACTAGACTTAAAATAGTTCTGATTGAAGTCATTTTAACAACAGGAGAAAATATTTCATCAAAATCAATACCTTTCTTCTGTGCAAACCCCTTCACCACAAGTATATCTTTGTACCTCTGTTTTCCTCTATCTTCTTCCTTTAGCTTGTAAACCCATTTATTCTGTAATGTAGTTTTACCTGTAGGCAACCTGACTAAGTCCCAAGTCTGGTTATGCATTAAGGAGTCCATCTCCTCTTCCATGGCTAGCTCCCACTTCTTCCTGCTTTCAACCTGCATTACTTCTTCATAACATTCAGGTTCACCAGAATCAATCAACAATAAATAATATAATGAAGGAGAGTATCGTTCAGAGCGTATACTTATCCTTGTAGATCTTCTAACACCACTTTCAGGTGTTTGGGGTGCCTATTGGTGTTGTGGTGGTTTCCGTTGTTGTGGTTGTTGATTATTATTATTTTTAGGCATTTTTACTTTTTTAGTGATCTCATCAAGAACTATGTATTCCTTGTTTTCCTTTTCCTATTTCTTTTCCTGCAACTGATTCTTATACAAGACCTTTTCATTGAATATTACATCTCTGCTCCTAATGATTTTGTGATTTTTGTAATCATATAAGCGATAACCAAAATCATTAACACCATATCAAATAAAGGGACATTTCTTTGACTTTGCCTCAAGTTTTGTTCTATTTTCTTTATTAATATGGACAAAGACCTCACAACCAAAAGGCTTTAAAAATGAGTAGTTTATCTTTTTACCTATCCATGCTTCCTCTGGAACACGACCACCCAAGGAACTTGAAGGCCCTCTATTTATTAGATAAACAACAGTATCTACAACATCTACCCAAAACTGTAAAGGAAATCCTGCATGCAATCTCATGCACCTTGCACGCTCCATGATTGTTCTGTTCATCCTTTCTGACACACCATTTTCTTGTGGTGATCTTGGAACTGTCTTCTCTCTACGAATTCCATGCTCTGAACAGTACCTATCAAACTCTTTGCTGCAATATTCACCTCCATTGTCTGATCTGAGACACTTCAATTTATTTCCTGTCTCAATCTCAACCGAAGCTTTCCATTTCTTGAAAGTATCAAATACATCAGATTTATTCTTAATACAATAAATCCAAGTTTTTCTAGTCGCATCATCAATAAAAGTAATAAAATAACGAGAGCCGCTGAGAGATGATACCTGAGCAGGTCCCCATACATCTTGTTAGGTCCCTATACTACTAGTGTAACCCCTTATTTTTATTAGTACAACCCACTTATTATATTGATGTACCCATGTAGTGCCCATATTGTTACTATTGTGCCACATAGAAGCCCACTATTGTTATTATTGTGCCCTTACATTATTATTGTTATGTCGGCTTTGATTATGTTATGACCCCTTAGACTCCTATATATAGAAAGGAGGTCTTTTCATTTGTATCATCAAACAATTGTTCATTTATGTAATTTAAAGGAGGTTTCCCCCTCGAAGAGGCTGAATTCTAAGGCGTTGATCTATCTTTTCTATCTTTTCTTGAGCTGGTTTCATAACATTTGGTATCAGAGCTTTGGATTCTAGGGTTTCGCTGCTCCAAACAGGTCATCGTGGCATTTTCACTATAACTTTTTTTCTGCGATGTTTCAGAAGTTGCAAAAAAAACCCATTTGAGAAGAAATTTCTCTCGACGTTGGGTCCAAATTTCAGAGCATTGCGCGCTATATTTGCGGAGATATGATCTGAGGAAGTTGGTCTTTTTACAGACTCCTAAATTACATTCCAAACAGGTGACCTGGGGAAAATCGTCATAACTTTCTCTCTGGGGATCGGATTCAAATTTCGTAAGAAGTTACAGAAAGAGGACAGACTGTAGTTTCTTGTATGCATTTTTTAGATCCAAGGGTCGAAACAGTGACTCGTGGCACGTCGTACAAGTTCGCTCTACTGAACTAGTCTATAATAAAGTTACTGTGGGAGATTTCGCATAACTCTTCCTTCGAGAATCCAATTTGGGTCAGACTTGTGGCATTGGAAAGAGGACATAGAGGGCTACTATAGGTTGAAATTTCATAACTTAAAGATCTGAAAGTACAGAGTTACTGTCGTTTCAAGATCAAGCTCCTAAAATCAAGAAAAAGCAAGATGAGGAAGTTTGATGGCAAGGATCCGGTAAAGTGGATACTTCAGATGGAGAAATATTTTGATCTACATGGTGTACCACTATTACGAATGGTATGTATTGCATCTTAATATTTAGAACAGGATCAATTTTTATGGAATAAATGGATTTGTTCTCGTAAACAACTTGTTACGTGGTCAATTTTCACGGAGGAAATGATAGCACATTATGAGGATACAAAGAGCAACACCTTCTTTAGAGCAACACCACAACAATTGGAAAGACTAAAAGGGCTTTGCGACATAGTGGAAAGAAAAATTATGGAAACTAGGAAGCATACCCCTCACAACTATAAAGATGGAAGTGTTGTTTCTCCGAGCCTTCCACAACCTACAAGAGTTACACCACAACAATTGGAAGAAAAAAGAGAAAAAGGGCTTTGTTACAATTGTGATAGCAAATGCACTAAAGGTCATAAGTGTGCTGAGAAGAAATTATTTTACATAGAATATGAAGAGGAGGAAGAAAATCATCAAGAAACATCAAAAGAAGAGGATATACTCCTAGACCCCACCCCAAAGAAAGAAGAAATGAATTAGACCATATCTTGTAAAGCATTGGCAAGAATTACCACTCCTCAAACTCTCAAGATAGAAGGACATATCAAGAAGAAAAAGGTGCAAGAAGTGAAAGATTACATCAAGAAATAAGAAATGAATCCAACCATATTTTGTAATTCATTGGTCGAAATTACCACTCTTCAAACTATCAAGATAGAAGGACATATCAAGAAGAAAAATGTTCAAGAAGTGAAAGATCACATCGAGCATCAAGAAATGAATCTGACCATATCTTGTAAAGGATTGAAAGAAATTACCACTCCTCAAACTCTAGAGATAGAAGGACATATTAAGAAGAAAAAGGTTCAAGCAGAGAAAGATCACATCGAGCATCAACAACAAGTTCTCCAACTTTTAAAGGATAGCGCCACTTCAGTTCAAAATCAAATGAAACAACAGGTAGATCAACATCATAGTGAAAAATGTTTTAATGTACGTGATTGGATATTGTTACTGCTACATCTCAAGCAAGCTATTTATGAGAAGGAAATGTTGGCAATACTAGGTGCACTTAAAAAATGGCGACCTTACCGAACGGGAAGACTCTTCAAGGATGAGGATGTGGAAGCATTGTTTTGTGCTATTTCTATTATCCAACCGGATTGGATAAACAAAGCAAGGGATGAAGGGAAGAAGGACGAAGAAGTATGGCCACTTATTCAAAAGCTGCAAAAGATCCCAGTTCAAACAATATTGCCAGAAATTGAAGAGGAAGGAAAAATCATATTGGAACTTGGAGCAGTCACAGAAACAAGAACCCGAGAGCTACGCAATCGATCAATTTCAGAGTATCTCATCAAGTGGAAGAACTTACTTGCTAAAGATTCCACATGGGAGGACAAGTATCTTATACAGAAGCATCAAGAACTACTCAAGCGTTGAGGACAACGCTTTTTGAAGGAGAGGGGCATGTTAGGTCCCTATACTACTAGTGTAACCCCTTATTGTTATTAGTACAACCCACTTATTATATTGATGTACCCATGTAGTGCCCATATTGTTACTATTGTGCCACATAGAAGCCCACTATTGTTATTATTGTGCCCTTACATTATTATTGTTATGTCGGCTCTGATTATGTTATAACCCCTTAGACTCCTATATATAGAAAGGAGGTATTTTCATTTGTATCATCCAAGAATTGTTCATTTATGTAATGTAAAGGAGGTTGCCCCCTCGAAGAGGCTGAATTCTAAGGCGTTGATCTATCTTTTCTATCTTTTCTTGAGCTAGTTTCGTAACACATCTGTATGCATAAGCTCTATTTTTTTGCTCTTTTTTTCTTTCCCAACTCTGAGAAATCTGGCTCTCTTTTGTTTTCCATAAATGCAATTCTCATAGAAGTCCAAATCAACATTATTCAAACCCAGCAACAAATTCCTTGAGTGAAGAATCTTCATCCCCTTCTCACTCATGTGTCTAAGCCTATGATGCCATAATGCTGCATCTGCTCCTTTGGAAGTTAAAGCATTAACAGAGTTAGAAATATCATTGCATAAATAGAATGTACCAACCTTTTCACCTTTTGCTATTACCAAGGCTCCTTTGGTGACCTTCCAAGCTTTATCTGTGAAAGTTGTCACACAACCTTCACCGCCTAACTGCGCTGTTGAAATCAGATTTTTTTTCAGATTTGGAACATGCCTTACCTCCTTTAGTAGCCATTGGTTTCCATTCTGCTGTTTTACAAGAACCTTACCCATTCCAACAATTTTACAGGGTTTATCATCACCCAAACAGACTTGTCCAAAATCTCCTTGAACATAGTCATGAAAATATTTCTTATCAAGTGTGGCATGGAATGAGGCCCCTGAATCTACCACCCAGGAATCAGTAATATTTTCGAAAGAAAGAATCAAAGCATCTTGTAACACCTCACCTGTCACATTTGCTTCATGATTGTTTTCTTGTTGTGCATCTCCTTCTTTTACCTTCCAAGATCTACAGTCTTTCTTTAGGTGTCCTTTCTTTCTGCATTTCCAGCACACTATCCCTGATATGGACTTGGATCTGCCTTTCCTTGATTTACTACGATATCTTGAGCTCTTTCCTCTTTCCATTTTTCTTCCCCTAGACTCTGCACTCAAAGAATTACCTGATTTCTCACCAGAGCTTTTCCGTTACATTTCCTCACTAAGGATAGCATCGACAACATCATCAAACTTTAAAGTACTAGATCCAGAAACATAGTTACTAATGGCCATTACTAAACCATTCCAAATTTCTGGCAATGAGCATAAGAATAACAGAGCTCTAACTTCATCATCAAAGTTTACACCTACAGAACTTAACTAACTTGTAACAGTATTAAAATCATTTAAATGGTCTACAATAGATCCACCTTCCGACATCTTCATATTAAATAACCGTTTCATAAGAAATACCTTGTTTGAGGCTGAGGGTTTTTCATATAGTTTCGCCAACGCCTTAATCAAACCCTCTGTCGTTGTTTCCTTCGAAATGTTGAAGGAGACCGACACTGCGAGGCACAACCATACTGTTCCGAGTGCCTTTCTATTGAGAAGGTTCCATTCTTCATCTGTCATACTCGTCAGCATCTTTGTTTTTCTGCCCAATGGTAGGTACAGATCTTTCTGATACAGATAATCTTCCATCTGCATCTTCCATAGCGAGAAGTTTTGGTCGTTAAATTTCTCGACCCTAAACTTACCATCTTCCACCATTGCTCCCACTCGAATGAGGAACCCTTCTTTCCTGTGAGTTTATCAGCCAAATAGACCTTCGACTCTGATACCAGTTGTTAGAAAATTATATATTACAGAGCAATGGAACACATAGAATATAGCAGAAATATAAACACAAAAAACACATAAAACCAGAGAGACACAGATATACGTGGTTCACCTACTTTGGGCTACGTCCACCCCAAACAGCCAATCCTTCCTTTCTATTATCCAGCAAAATGAAGAGACACAACCTACAACAGATCCGTTGTAATATCCTTTGTTTTCTCTCATAGTCTCACCTCTCTGTTTCTCGCTCAGAGAATACACACCTATATCACAGCCTCAATACAATGCCCTCATACATAGAGAGGGGTTGCCTTCTAGGGCAAAAAACCCTAAACTAAACATAAGTTATACCATCAGATCATCCGCCTAATGAACGGCCCATATTGAGGGGTGTACAAACTTCCTGGGGTATACATCCGACTGAAACAAAGACCTCTAAATAATCATGCTCCACACCCAATAGATAATCTTCGTGTAAACAGTTAATAGTAATTGTGCTCATATAACAGTATAAGTCGTGTAAAGTTGCACATCAATACATCATTATTTCATAAACCCATTATAACATAAGGTGCATTCATATAAACAGAACTAAAGAGATAACACAAGTATTTCTGCAACAATCTTCTTTATTAATACTCAGTTCTACTTATAGACTCAAGACTTCCCTGCACACTCAGCTACAGGGGTCCGCGCACTCAACTGCGGACTCTACTCTAGGCCTCTGTGCACATAACTACAGAGCCTTTCTTCCTACTCTTCTTCGCTAACTCTTTAGACTTCTCCCATAGACCAAAACATTACTCCATGACCATGATGCCTTAGACTCTCTAAGACACACCTATTTATACAATCCCATGGTCCGCGGACCATGGGTAGATCTTCAAAAGTCGACTCAACTTACATAAAAGAAGGGTAAAACCCTTTTTGACACTTTAACTATCTACGCACTCCGCGACCACAACTTGCAAAGACTTTACATCTTTATACAACAAAACTTGTGCTTTTACCCCAAAATTGACCCTAGGGGACCCGATCCTAGCAATAGGTGACAAGCTCACAGTTCAAACAATATTTTCGGAACTTGACAAGGAAGGAAAAATCATATTGGAACCCGAAGTAGTCACGGAAACCAAAACCCGACAGCTACAAAATTGATCAATTTCAGAGTATCTTATCAAGTGGAAGAATTTACCCACTGAAGATTTCATATGGGTTTAAGGATGAGAATTTTATACAGAAGCATCCAGAACTACTCAAGCATTGAGAACAACACTTTTTAAATGAGAGGGGCATGTTAGGTCGCTATACTACTATTGTAGCCCCTTATTGTTATTAGTGCAACCCCCTTATTATATTATTGTTATGTAGGCTCTGATTATATTGGGACCACTTAGACTCCTATATATAGAAAGGAGGTATTATCATTTGTGTAATCCAAAAATTGTTCATTATGTAATGTAAAGGAGGTTACCCCCTTGAAGAGGCTAACTTTGAAGTCGTTGATCTATCTTTTCTATCTTTTTGTGAGCTGGTTTCATCATAGGTTTACTCAAATGTCGAGCGAGAACACTTGTTGTATGCAAAATTTGATTCCTCATCCAAGGAGTACCCATGTTGCATACTTTCGATGGACCCTGCTACACAAAAAATGAGAAATACATGAAAAAACGTGATTACAATCACGTTTTTTTATGTAGTTCTCATTTTTCGTGTAGCAGGGTCCATCGAAAGTATGCAACATGGGTACTCCTTGGATGAGGAATTAAATTTTGCCTTCAATACAATTACATTTTTAAATGTATTTCTCATTTTTCATGTAGCAGGGTCCATCAAAAGTGTGCAACATGAGTACTCCTTGGATGAGGAATTAAATTTTGCATTCAATGAGTACTCCCGCTCCAAATTGGAGTAAAAACATAGGGAGATAAGTTGAAAATACAAGTTGAAAAGGTAGTTTTATTATTTTTTAATCTTTTTACTTTTTTACCCCAAAAATGGTGAATCATCCCCCATGGTTGACCTCATGATCTTGAATCCTATTAGTTCTTATAAAATTTATTTTGGTTGTACATTTTTCTTAGGAAGCCCATTTTAGACCACAAAAGTTCTCTATTGATGACATTTCTTATTCCACAAGTTGGAAATAAATGTTTATGACATGAGATCATATATATCCTATAACCTTTCAAAACAAGATTTTTTAAAGTGTTCCAAAAAAACTATGCATAAGTTTTTATATTGGAAAGTATGGTTGGATAAAAACAAAAGTGTTTTCAAACAAGAGTGAATTCCTCCTCAACATGTTGTGATTCAATATAAATGCTTCCTTTTAGAGGCTAGTTTTACTAATGTTGTTAAAAATATATCACTACAATGTTCGAAGTAGAAAAGATAATATGGTTGAAATACATAATAGTTGAGAAAACCCTTCAACCCAATCCAAAATTTAGGAGGCCTCATATAGATCATTCTTGGAAACTAAGAATGGAGAAGGAAGAATTTCGAAAATGGAAATCTCAATAGAACCAGTTTATCCTTTTTTAATGAGGAATTTGAAGGAAATTTATGTTGGTAGGTGCAAGGAGGTTTTTCTACAACCATGAAGAGAAAATTGATCTAACCTACACTTGGGGCCTAGTGGCATCAACTACAAGACAAAAAATAATTCTCTCTTTCAAGATTTAAAAATTCTTAGATAAATTGAGATAAGAACTATAAATGTAGTTGATATCTCCTCAATTATCATTAACCAGATGTAATTCTTGATTTCATTATAATTTTCAAACCTTGCGAGGATGACAAAAAGTCTTCAACGAATTTCTAAAAGTTTCGAATCTATTGAGATTTACCATATTCTTTGACATCTAAACAATCAATTTTATTTTTTCGAAAAATATAGAGCTCAGTTGAATTAAATGTGGTTAAGTAAAAATGTGGAGGACCCCTTCATAAAATATAACCCATGAATCTAGAGCATTTAAACCCTGTGAATGAGATATAGTTTAATAAAAAATTGGAAAGTGTCCTTAATTCACTTATAGTAGAGTTTTATTTCCCTCATGATCCTCATATATTCCCCATGTCTAGACAAGGTCGCACCATTATGATAGGTGAGACAACCTCTTGGAATAAAGGTGGGATAAATCATGCTTAGAAGAAGAGTAGGGGATTTTGTTATTTACAAGGGTTACTAAGGTCGATGTTGTGGATTGAATGAGCCTTGGTTATTATCATCTTCTAACCTTTGACCCTAGGTAGTGCCCTATCCATTTTTCTACTCTTCTCCATTTTATTTCACTATGCAGGTCTATGGAGAATTGGGTTTCTAGCATCCACTATGGAGCTAAGGATTTTGGATTTTTCAAGCACATCAGATTTCCTCTCTTGGTTCTTGTAACATATTTATAGCTTTGAATTCTCTTTCATATAGAATGGATGGAAACCAACATTATTGCATATGCATGTCAAGTGAAATTGCCAATTTTCAAAGTATAATAAAGAGGGTAAGTGTGAAAATACGAGGTTCTCCACACATATATCACATCTTGGTAATATGATTTCCTCTCAACTAGAGATAAATCCAGTAAAAAATGTTGAATTGGCACCATCCTCCCAAGATCTACCCAAGCAACTGGCCGACTGGGGTAAACATGCGACAAGAGGCCACTATGATACGATTCGACCTCCTAATTCACATTAAGGAAGTGGAACCGATGGAAACCCACCATACAAATATCCAACATCATCAACAAAACCCTTTGAGGATAACTCATCCACTCAGACAGCCTGTCCCTGGCTCCCACTATTGTTTTAGGTCTCTTGGGCCATAGTTTCTCTCATGCTATGGGAAAGGGACCGACCAACAACCTAAATTCACTCTCACAGACCTTCTTGCCAGTGACTATGGACTAGAATTGCCAGTGTTGTGCCAACGACCTTGAGATTTAAGCCACTTTTCACGCTCAGAGCCCAGGTTACTGCCTAGAATTGGCACATCTCTTCAAATCAGTAAAGTAACATGGAAATGATAGTGCTAAAGAAAATAATTGTTCAAGACCTTGACTAGACCCCTACTAGCCATGACAGAAATTTCGTCAAACATATTGCAAATGTGTAATCTGCAAGTGTAATTCATAGTTCTGAGCATAGGGATCTCATTCTTAGCTGGGAATCACTAAGAACCATTTATGCCTCAATGCATCATCTTCCATTTCATCCATTAGGTCATAGATACATTGATCATTCAATTATAAGTAAAAACATGATGAGAGCCACACATGGTTTCGGTCATAAAACACATACATAACCAGCATAATAGCAGTAGAAAATACTCATGAAAGTACAGTCATATAGACCACATATAGTCCATTAAAATTCTCATAGAAATACAAGGACAAATAACCACTCATTAACGATGCAAAATCTAAACTCGGGATAGGACTTCCACGTTCTGCTAGACTGTAGAATGGATGACTTCTCTCTTTAGCCATTCACCCCCATGCCATATTCCAAGCATGAATGTGGGATCTCATAGAACAGATCAATCAAAACTCATCCAGGGCTTCCAGAGGCCATCCACCTCAACCCATCAAAAAGTGATTCCACCTCACATTCAGACATCAGCAAAACCATCACTAGATCAGTCTCCATCCTAGCCATCCAAGGCTCCAAAGTGTTTGTTCCAACCAAGGTTCTAGGACTAGTAACTCAACCCACAATTGCCACTGGGCTCCAGAGCGTTTGTCCAACCAAGGCTTTAAGACTAGTAACTCAACCCACTAAGGGCTCCAAAGCGTTTGTCCAACCAAGGCTCCAGGACCAGTAACTCAACCCACTAAGGGCTCCAGAGCGTTTGTCCAACCAAGGCTACGAGACTAGTAACTCAACTCAAGTTGTTATAGGGCTCTAGAGAATTTGTCCAACCAAGGATATGAGACTAGTAACTCAACTCAAGTTGTTATAGGGCTCTAGAGCATTTGTCCAACCAAGGATACGAGAACTAGTATCTCAACACAAGCTAAGGAAACATGAGAACCAACCAAAAAAAAAACAGGGAAATAAACCCACAAACTCGGCCATCCAGGAAATGGCAAGGCCAGGAAATCCACTGTCAATCCAGGAAATCCTCCATGCTAATGAAAAATCATGATAAAAAATCCACATGCATATGTCATGCATGCCAAAACTAGTGAAGAAATCTTACATGAAACTCGGTACTTGCAAGAAAATCTAATGTAGCTACTGATTTCGATGCCTCATTGCACTTTCTTGCTTTTCCTTTGCTTTATTGCTCCAAGAATCCAAGTATGCCACACCCTCCAAGAGTGAAACTCTAAGTGTCCAAGAGTATGAGAGAGAGCTCACCGATTGAACTGACAAAAGGTTACCAACTGATCCTCAAAAGCCTTTTTATGGATGAGGCCTCTATTTTCTTCATTTTCCATTATTTTCCTTCATTTTCCTCCTCACATGCAACCTGTGACCTTTCACCTCCCTTATTTTTATAAATAATTATGCCAAAAATGCCATTTTTCCTTTCCAAAGCCTTAGCCATTGCCTTTTCCAATTTCCTTAGCCATAAACAACCAGATGAACACTCCCTAGGACGTCTTGCCCAACATTCAGCTGGGAATAAGTGTCCCATCGGTCGTGGTTATTGTTTTTAACTTTTATTACATGGAATTTTCACTAGGGATGTTACATAAATCAAATTAAAATAAGAACACTGACCCATAACATGCAAAATAATTTTATCATAGGATTGGTCAAGGAAATTCATTCCATGACTTCACCTCTAAAGGGTTTTGTTGGATCTCTCATGTTTGATGTAACCACACCTCCCATATCTATGCATTTTCATCAGCCTTCCAGGGTAAACATGAGATGAGGGCTACTATGACATGAATCAACCTCCTAGTTATAGTTAAGGAAGTGGAATTGACAAACTAAAACTTTACTGACCTTCCCTACGAGCTACAGGACCCACAAGAGCCAAACAACCACTCCCGGTGCTTGAAACTCGAGCTAACTTGCCTTTTTAGTGATATGGACTCTCATTCACTTGCATAACAAGGAAAAGTAGTTATTGTGACCCTCCAGTCACATGGATAACCTTACCTCCCAGTGACCATAGTCTAGATTTCCCAATTCTGAGCATGCGACCCCAGAATCTGAGCCGCTTTTCACGGCTAGTATCCAGACCTCTTCCTAGAACTTGATATAACTTTATAGAATAATGAATGACATAAGGAAAAATTTGTTAATGCAAAAATTAGCCAAAAAATTTACCTAAGTCTAACCATGACAAAAATTTCATCAAACACATTGTGAACATGTAATCTATAGGTCATAAATGCATATCCGAACATAGGGGTCTCATACTTATTTGAAAATCATCAAGAAGGTCTAATTCCCTCTCATAATAGCTACAATAACATCTATTAGGTCATGTGTTCAATAACCAACCATTTACTAATCAAAACATGATAAGAGCCATAACTAGAATCTATCATAAAACCATTCTTATAACCAATATATATAAAAAATAATAACAATGATAGAACAACCATCAAAGCCACATCATAAAAGTAGATTTACTCATAAAATACAATAGGAAAAAGCTCTTATTCACATATGAAAAATCCAACCAAGTCAAGGACTTCCATGTACCAATCGATTGTAGATTGAGCTGAACCAAATCTTTCTTTCAACCTATCACCCTCGTGCCATATTCCATGAATGATGTGGAACTCACAACAAAACAAGCCTTCCTCAACCTTTACCACAGTCCTGCCAAAACCAGTTAAGGGAATCCTAAGCTCGAAACAAGCACATACACAACCAGGCTTTAACACAATTCTGCCATTACCGGCCAAGGGATTCCTAGGCCCAAACAAGAACATACACTACCAAGATTTACCGCAATTCCACAAAAACCAGTCAAGGGATCACTAGGCCATAAATAAGCTTAGATGCCTCTGGATTTGTTCACTAATACCTTGAGGAATTTTCCCATCTTCACCCTAAGGATTTACTGCAATCTCACCATTACTGGTCAAGGGATTCCTAGGCCCTTGGTAATTTTTCCGAGACCACCTCACCCACTTCCAAAACCATCCAAAAATCTAAAGATCAACTAAATGAAAGAACCCCATCACACCATGACTATTCAGAAATGGAAAGGTCAGGGCGAAACCACTGTCACACCTAGAAAAACCCATGCCAATGATAGCAAGAGAACCAAATACACATATGCATGTACCATGCATGCCAAAACTAGCAAGGAAATCATACATGCAACTAAATACCTACGAATCAATCTCACTGTAGCCGCTTGATCCAACTTTTCCTTGCTTGATCCTTGCTTTCCTTTTCTTTCTTTTCCTTTCTGTTCCTTCCTTTTCCTTCCTTTCTCCAATGCTAGAGTGATCCAAGAATGATCTAAGTGTGCAAGAGTATGAGAGAGAGAGAGAGAGAGAATAGAGAGAGAGCTCCACCATAGAACTGTCAAAAGCCATGAATTGATCCCCATAAGCCTTCTTATTATTGGGGCTTCTATTTTCTTCAATTTTCTCTATTTTCTTTCAATTTCTTCCTCACATGAAACCTGTGTCTGTTCACCTTCCTTTTCTCCTATTTTCCATTATTTTCATAAATAAAATGTCAATTAATGCCTCTTTGCCTTTTCAAAGCCTTTGCCAATTTCCTTAGCCATAATAAACCACATGAACACCCACCGAGATGTTTTTCCCAACATTAAGTTTTGTTTACGTGTCCCATGACCTTGGTCTTATTTTTCCTTTATTAAATTTGTTACATGGAGTTTTAACACAGGGTTGTTACAGACCCCTCCCCCTTAGAGGAACATCGTCTTTAGTTTTTAATGACACCTATGACCAACAAGACTGCTGAAAATAAAAACATACTACCCATGGAGATTTATAACTTAGCTCGATGTAGAATTTACAACGAACAAGTTGTTGAAAGCAAAATCAACATGAGAAACATAACAACATCACAACCATACTGCTTATTGGAGCTTTTATAACACAACTCGTTGCAATATTTACAATAACAACCATACATAAATATATACATATATGAAAACTCCGTTGCCTTAATCGTTAACCAATGAAGGATACATAGCCTCCATCTGATCAACCGTCCCCAATGTAGCTTCATCGGGACCAAAGTGCTTCCATTGCACTTTAAATTTCTCAATTTATTTGTTCTAGAGCATGATATTTTTCCACTACAAAATGTACTGAGGTTCTGGCTAAAATTATCCTTCTGGATCCACTTGCAATACAGACCAATCAATCACATGATCAACAAATTTTTTAAGCAATGAAACATGGAAGAATTCATGGACTTTCACTGTCGGAGGAAGTGCAAGTCTGTAGGGCATTGGTCCTATCCTATCAAGGATCTTGAAAGGCCTGCACTCTCGAGGTGCCAACTTCACACATGATCCAATCCTTAAGGAGCTCTTCTTGGGCTTGATGTGCAAGCACACATGTTCCCCAACCTAAAACTCCTTAAATTCCCTATGCTGGTCTGCATAACTCTTTTGTCTATTCTGTGTTTCATTTAGATTCTTCTTGATAACTTGCATTTCCTGTTCCATCTCTACCAATGTGTCTGGTCCTATCAACAGTCTATTCACTGGATCACTCCAGCTGATGCGAGTATTACAACTCTACCTATAAAGTGTCTCAAACAGACTCATCCTCAATGACCCCTAATACCCATTGTTGTAAACATACTCAACCATTAGAATATACTCCTCCCACCTCCTCTGTTGTTGCATAACATAAATTCTCAACTTGTCCTCCAAAATCATGTTAACCCTCTCTATTTGATCTAAAAATTGAGGAAAGCTCCTCCTATAAACTGATCATTCTCCGACACTTTGCAAGTTAACAAATGGGTATTTAAAGGTAAAATAAGTTTCACAACCTCTTCAAAGAAGGTGAGTTAAGTTTTCACATGAACCTAAAAGAGAAACAAATTCATATGCAGCTTAAGATGATAAACATGAATATAAGAAACCAAAATTTGATAACAAAGTTCACCCCTTCTGGGCTATGTTTACGGGTCCTACTCCAATGATTAGGCATGCTATATTGATTTCAACAACAAATGAGTACATCACAAATTGTTGACACAATAGTGGCTTGTTTCTCCTATAAAAAAACATTCTCCTACAAATAATTTTCACTAAAAAATATGACTCCCTACAATAAGTCATGACGGTAAACAAGAAAAGGACACTCATAACGGGTCCTTTTACTCCACCTAAAATCCAAGCACATAAACACAAAACAATTCCATAATGAAATGTTGAAAGAGTTTCTCTCATGATCACATTGATAAAAGACTGAAAATAGATGCTCTGCTGAAGTAATAATTGTTGCAGATGAAACTAGAAGGCTAGAAAACCTTTGGCTAGGCTCTCTCCATGCTAAAAAATGCCTTCAACTTGCTGCAAAACTCTGACTGCCTCTGGCACTAAAGGAATTGACTATAAAAAAAATTCATCATAGAGTGCTCAAATCAAAAAACTGAGGATGCCATTGAGTCCAAGACACTAAAAGACCCTTATCTAGGTTATTCTTGAGCTCAAAAAGGTTAAAAAATGAGCAATATATGCTTCTCCAAGCAAAACTATGCTATATGTGGTGCATATTGGCAAAAATTGCTAACTACACAATGATTTCACCCTTTACATAGTATTTCGAGTGACAATTTTTCTTGGGAACGATGAGACTCCCATCGTAAAAGGTGCATTTTTTCACATATTTAAATTCACCAATAACCCCTAAGCGCAAAATTAGGGTCATATTACTACCATGTGGCCAGGAGTTGGGGATAACTACCTACCCCCGCCGGCTTACCCCTATTCTCTGTTGGCATTGTGTGTCAATATGTTGGGGGATGGGGCCAACTACCTGCCCCTGCAGGCTTTCGCTCCTTCCACTCTGAGATAGGGTTGCAAGGGTATTGATGTGGCCAAGGACTAGGGCTAACCACTCGCCCCCACTGTCGGAGCCATCATCTACGGTCATGTGGGTATCAGATAAGACCTGGGGCCAAGGCCAAGTGGCCTGCCCCTCCACCATAACTCTCTGCCCTGTTACATGGTGGTGTAGTAATACCATGGGATGGGGCCTAGTCCTTGCCCTCTCTACCATTTGTTATGGTCATATGGTGCTACAAAAACTGGGGGTTGGGCCAAGGGCCGAACCCCTCACCCAAAATGTCGAAAACATTCGACTTCAAATATAACCAGTAAACTCTATAGGTTAAGAACCAAAGTCACAGCACAATGGTGGAGTGTCGAGTTGTGTTGTGGAAGGTCTAGGGGTTGAGCTCTATCGAGGCCATTTGGACCTTATATAAAAATTTTAGCCAACTAGAGAGGGCCACATAGTGCCCTCTGATTGGGCCACATGGAAGCCTTTTATTAGGCCACTGCAAACCATACTAACCAATCAAAAACCACCACTTGCAACATGTACAGTGATGCCATGTGTCATGGCCTGATCGGTCCACCTTCATTGGTACCCTACACAGTCAACCGATGATGCCAACTGAATGGAATACCCAGTTAGTAGCACAGTCAACCTTGTTGTTAGTCAAAAACGTTAGAACATCATAACTTCTTCATACGACGTCATATTGAGGCGATTTAAGCAAATCAAGATGATGAATACTACAACTTGACTCTAGTTTCGAGAGATTCCAAACAATTTGATTTTTTAGCCTATTTTTTATCTCCGAATCATACCTCCCCACTAGGAACTTTTGGACCTCCAAAATTCTATCTTTAATCAACAAATAAGTGAGGACAAAACTCATTAATTTCCTGATCTCAATCCTTCTTGTTTTTCTTGAATTGGTGCCTTAGCTCCAATCAAGGTACTCCACCTTTCCCTCTGCGTGAAGTCCTTATCTTCCTGACAAGAATTGTGGCTTGTTGTAATTCTTCTAAGCATGCAGGAACAAAAAGTTTGATGTCTGGAATATGAGAATTCTCTCCAAAACCATCTTTCTTTGGCTCAAACAAACTTCACCTAGAAGTCTCTCTTTGTTGAAACCAAACTTGATTTTCCACCTAGAAATTATAAGAAACTATGCTTGCCATGCATTTCTTTGTACTTCACTTTGTTGTCCTCAAGTTGTACTTGTACTCTTAGATGCAATGGTTGCATTTGTTCAATGACATTCTTAGCTTTGTCCACATTATTAAGGTCATCTTCTGCACAATATTTACCAAAGATCAAATTTGTAGACAAGATTCACATCAAAATACTTGTATAAGTGAGTGTCTGACACAACTGTAGACATACTGGATGACATATAATGCTCATCCCAAAAGTCCCCAAACAAATGGACTCATTATCAAGCCAAAATAGCATAACATGCCAAAGAAAACACACTTGTCGCAAATAAGTGATTGTACATTACTTCAATTTACAAAGTACCCAAACAGGAATATAGAGCAAGTAATTATATTTTTACAAAGCAAGCAAACTGTACAAAAATAGTCTACCCATTCTTTGCCTAACCCATGCTTAGTTCTCTTTCTGCACATGCTCTTCTTCGAAGGTTTCTTTAGGAATTACATCAGTTTCCACTTTGAGATTTGTCACTTTCCTTACAAGGGATTGCATGACATCTTTGTCCTTCTTGAAACAAAGTTCTGGATGGAGTTTCCAACACTTTTCAATTTGGTGCCCATTCATGCTACAATGGGTACAAAAATGCTTATGCTTGCCTATCGACAAGGAATTCTTTATAACATAGAGAGGTTACTCATGCCTTGTCGCAAGGATTTGATCCATTCTTTCTACCTGCCTTACATTGCTCACAACAAACCACACAATGGTTATCTACATCACAAAATGTGAAAGGAAACATTTCCCATAAATGATCAAAATCACCAACTTTTCTAGAATCCCCATGACACTTATACTTGTCCTTTGGATTGTGACTTTGACAAGAAGAACTGGAATTTGCATGTCCCTTGGAACATTCATCTCCCTTTTGATCCAGGTGTATATTGGTGGCCACCTGCCAATTCCACTTGGACCCCCACCATTGCTTCTTTTAGTTTTTCAATTTCCTTAATTGTAGCATAGTTTACTATTTTTCGCAATTTTTCGGGACCTAAACTTTTGGAGCTATTTTGAGGCCCTAAACGATGTTTTTTTGGAAATCTACGACCAACAACTCGCTATCTAAAATCACATTTTCCATCGTAGTCCATGGAGAGATATTTCCAATGGTTATCATGCGCGGCAAACATAGATAATATGATCAAGTCGTGACCCTGGGAAGTTAGCTGTCCAACTCACCCCAACGGGGCCCATAAACTCTTGGTGTTACATCTCCTCGGGTTAGGGTTTTGGTTGTTTAGGGTTTGCTCTTATTGTTCAATAATAAAAAGGCCCTTGAGCCTCATTATAAGGTAGTTCAGAGGCATGTAGCTGCCACATCACTTCTCAGAGATAAGCTACCATCGCCCTAGTTGGTTTATTTCCATTTCTGTTTGTAAGCATATTTCAGTATTTTACATTAATGAAATGAAGTATTATTTCCACTATATCTCTGTGTTTATGGTTATCTCTGTAATTTGTTGTGTTCCTGTTTAAATCTGGATCAGTGGTATCAGAGGAGTCTGCTTTTTTTCTCTGTTTTTCTTTGCATGTCCACAACGAGGTCGGGATATAAGGAGTTAGGGCTTGAACTGGTCGAACCTTTGCAGGACTAGCGTCACAAATCTCGACGACCTCCCATGGCAGATGAAAAGAAAGACGAGGGGGAAGGGGATCCTATCAAAATATTGCTCGAAGAAGCCCTCGAGTGACAAAGGAACGCAATGATGGACTGCTTTGCCCAGATCCTTCAACGGCTACCCAGGGGCAACACATCGACTTCCAATAGCTACTCTGGAAACGCCACACTGTTTAAGGTACAAGTTAATTTTGAAATCTCTGTATTCGAGGGTCAGATAGATGTAGATTCCGTTGATAAATGGTTAAATCTGCTAGAGGGTTATTTTTTTGTTCATGATTTTTCCAGTCGGGAAAAGATTATTTTCGCTCTTCTCAAAGCAGCCCCCCACATCAAGGACTGGTGGGAAACCTATTGTGAGAAGAAGGATGAAAGTACAAGCTCACTATTTCAGCAGCACCCACTTGGAATTCATTCTGGGATGCCATCAAGGAGCAGTACTACCCTGTCAGAAGCTATGAGGATCAATACATAAAGTGGACCACGCTGCGGTAAGGAATGGACTAAGAGGTGCCAGAGTTTACCAATATTTTTGATACCCTTCATACAAAGTTGGGTATCAAGGATTTAGAGTAGAATTTGGTACTCAAATACCATGGCTGCCTGCACAAGTACATCCAGGAAGAAATAGAATTCATGAACATCTCCTCGCTCAGCACGACATACCGATATGCCGTCAAGGTCGAACAAAAGTTTAAACAAAAGAAGCGAGACTTTGGATCTGTGAATCTGAAGCAAGGGAAAGGTGCCCCAAAACTATAGAACAAAGGACAAAGCCAAGGCAAGGCAACCCAAGACAACCCGCCAAAGCTGCAAACAAAGAACAACACCAGGAAGCCGAACAAGGACAAAGGAAAGTGGTGTGAGTTCCATAAGAGCTCCACTCATAACACAAGTGAGTGTCGGGCCAAGCAGTCACTGGTGGCCGAGCTAAAGGTTTCAGAATCAGATGCATGTTTCGACTTTGAGTCAAAACCTGACAAGGGGAATGACAAAGGGAAGAAGATTGTCGATGCGAAGCCCAATGCCACTGTTGCCACCATGAAGATCCAAAAGGAGGAACCCGAAGATCCAGAGGAGGAGGAGTGTCTCTTCAACTCCCAGATGTGGGTAAAGGGCTCCCTGCTACAGTTCATTGTCGACAGTGGGAGCCAAAAGAACCTCATTTCAGTAGAGGTCGTGAAGTGGCTGGGCTTATTGACCACAACACATCCACAACCGTACACCATCGAGTGGCTTCACCAAGGACGAGATCTTTGCGTGAGCCAGCAATGTTGTCTTCCATACAACATCAAGCCCTTCACAGATGAGGTATTGTGTCACATTGCTCCCCTTGAAGTTTGTGATGTATTATTAGGACAACCATAATTGTGGAAGTGACATGCTGTGTATGAATCAAGGCCCCATGCTGTTATTTTTACTTTGGGAAATAAGTTGTGCATGATACCGGAGGTAGCACCGCCTACCGCCATCTCTTTGGTTACTACAAAACAATGCTGCAAGCTCATTTCCAAAACCGAGAAATTTATTTTCTTGATGATACGGCCTCAAGGAAATAAGAATATGGTGGCCACGACCTCCAGACAGGGCCCCTCCACACGACATCTACAGATGGACAAGGTCATGGAGGAGTACGAGGACATCTTCACCTCCCCCGCAAGGGTTCCTCTCCATTGTCAGGTCAAGCAGTCCATCAATCTGACCTTGGTGCGTCACTGCCAAATGGACCAATCTATTGGCACTCCATTCTGGAGAATGATGAAATCAAGAGCCAGATTCAGGAGCTATTGCAGAAAGGTCACATTCGTCCGAGTTCATTGCCCTGTGGGAGCCTGATTGTGTTGGTACAAAAGAAGGAGGGGACTTGGAGTCTCTGTATTGACTACCGGGCGCTAAACAAGATCACTGTCTATAATAGGTACCCTATCCCATGGATTGATGACCTCCTGGACCAACTGAAGGGGGAAAAATATTTCAGCAAGATCGATTTGAAGTCAGGATATCACTAGGTACCAATTGAACCCTACGATGTGTGGAAGACTGCCTTCAAAGCCAAGGAGGGCCTTTTCGAATGGTTGGTTATGCCTTTCAGATTGACGAATGCTCCTGCAACCTTCATGAGGCTAAAGGATGAAATCTTGTGGCCATTCACAAACTCATTTGTAGTGGTATACTTGGATGACATCCTGATCTTCAGCCAGAGTTGGGAAGAGTACCTCCACCACATCCGACAGGTTCTCCAAACACTGCGGCAACACAAGTTATGTGCCAATTTGGAGAAATGCACTTTTGGCATGACCCAGGTTCAGTATCTGGGATACATTATTGATGAACAGGGGTGCATGTGGATCTAGCCAATATCCAAGTCATTCGGATTGGCCATCTCCAACCACTCTGATAGAGCTTCGCAGCTTTCTAGGTCTTGCCAACTTCTACCGCAGGTTCGTGTTGGGATTTTCTCATATCACTTGGCCCTTGATTCAAGTCACTAAGGGAGGAGTGAAAGAAAAATTATTTTGGTCTGAATCTCAATAGAAGGCATTCACAGAGTTGAAAGATCACCTCTGCTCAGCACCAATGCTCGCATTACCAGACTTGCAACAACCATTTGAGGTTGAGACAGATGCCTCTGACTATGCTATTGGAGCAGTCCTTATTCAACACAGGCATCCAGTGGCATATCACAGTGAGACACCTTTAGACACAGTTCGAAAGTATCCAACTTATGACAAAGAGATGTATTCCATTGTGCAGGCCTGCCGACAATGGAAGCATTACATTTTGGGGAGGAAATGGTCATCCACACAGACCACCGACCCATGTAGTTCATACAAACCCAAGGAAAATTGCAGAATGATCGCCATCAGAAGTGGTCCACATACCTGCAACAGTTCCATTTGAATATCAAGTATAAGAAGGGCAGCACCAATAATGTTGCATATTGCCTCAGTTGACCACCGATCATGGTGTTAACCATAGTGCTCAACTCTTGTGGGCATGAGACTTCTGATTGGCCACTTCTCTACAAAAGCGACCCAGAATTTGGCCACACATACCAAACACTCTTGGAGGGTTAGCATGTTCCAGATTTTCACCTCCAGGATGTCCTGTTATGCCACCTAGGTCACCTTTGTGTTCCTTCAAGCGAGCGTGCCAAGATGATTTAGGAAGCACACTACAGTCGAGCTGTTGGACATTTCGGGGTAGAGAAAATGGTGGCAGTACTTCAAAAGTATTTATATTGGCTGAATCTTCGAACGATTTCGGGAAGTACATCAGATCATGCACTGCCTACGCCATTGCCAAACTGACCATCAAGAAGCAAGGCCTCTATACCCCGTTGCCTACCCCTAGTCGACCTTGGTAATCCATCTCCATGGATTACATGTCAGGCCTTCCTTCCACTAAGCATGGAAATGATTGTGTTTTTGGTCGTCGACAGGTTCTCGAAGATGGCCATTATGGCGGCCTGCAAGAAAAATATCACAGCAAAAGCCACTGCTAAACTCTTTTTGAACAAGTGTGGGTACACTTTTGGATCCCACAGTCTATCATCTCAGATCGGGATAGCAGGTTCCTTAGTACATTTTGGTCCAGTCTCTGGTCGACGCTGGACACCAAACTCACTAAGTCAACAGCCTTCCATCCTCAAACTGATGGCCAGACAGAGGTTGTCAACATGATGATTGTACACATTCTGCGCATGTACAACTCAAAGCATCCATGCCCATGGGACGAGAGCCTCCCCTATGTTCAGCATAGCTACAACTAGGCTCTCCACAACTTGACTGGCCACAACCCTTTTCAGGTGGGCTTGGGATTGTAGCCACTATGTCCCATTGATGTGGCCATGCCATTTGTAGCTACTCACGCAGATTCAGCTCACGTCCAGTCCAAACAGATAAGGCAAACAACTTCATTATGCACATCCAACATATTCTACAATGGGTCCATGACATTCTAGAGAAATCAAATGCCAAGTACAAACAGTGACATGATCAACATCGGGTGCCACACAAGTTTTAGGTGGGTGACAAAGTCTAGTTGCATTTGCAAAAGGAACGCCTTACTAGAGCCTATCGGAAACTCAGACCACTCCGATATGGTCCTTACACCATTACCAAGGCTGTGGGAGATAATGCATTTGAGCTCAGCATTCCCCCATTTCTTGGCCTGCACCCAGTGTTCAATGTGGATGGCCTTCAGCCATACTTTCCACCATTACTAGACACATTCGACATTGTAGAACATCTCACATCCATAAAGTTAAATCCAGATTGCATGGAACAAGCTGCAACTGATCGAATCATGGACACACATATCAAGCACACTCGCCAGTAGAATATCCAACTATATCGAGTTTTCAAAGTAGGCCAACTCCTTCTCCAGGGCAATTGGCTCACCAGGGACCAAGTTCAGCAGAAGTTTCATGGAGGAACTCAATGCAATGGGGACCATTGCTTCCTAAGGGGGGAGGAATGATCTAGGTGGATATTGGTGGTCACTCGCCAATTCCACTTGGACCCCCACCATTGCTTCTTTTAGTTTTTCAATTTCCTTAATTGTAGCATAGTTTACTATTTTTAGCAATTTTTCGGGTCCTAAACTTCTGGAGCCGTTTTGAGGCCCTAAACAACATTTTTTTGGAAATCTACGACCAACGATTTTTTGTCTAGAATCATTTTTTCCGTTGTAGTCATCTTTCCAATGGGCTATCATGCACGTCAAACGGAGATAATATCACCAAGTCGCGACCCCGAGAAGTTGGTTGTCCAACTCACCCCAACAAGACCCATAAATTCTTGGTGTTACATCTCCTCGGGTTAGGGTTTTGGTTGTTTAGGGTTTTCTCTTATTGTTCAATAATAAAAAGGCCCTTGAGCCTCATTGTAAGGCTGTTCATAGGCATGTAGCCACCACATCTCTTCTCAAAGATAAGCTAGCATCGCCCTAGCTGGTTTATTTCCATTTCTGTTTGTAAGCATATTTCAGTGTTTTACGTTAATGAAATGAAGTATTATTTCCGTTGCATCTCTATGTTTATGGCTATCTCTATAATTTGCTAAGTTCCTGTTTAAATCCGGATCACCTTTGGAGACAATTTTCCATTACCACTACCATCATGGTGTGACATATCATCACTTGATGATTTCTTTGCCTCAACAATTTTAGAGCACCCTCAAATTTCTCCATGGCCATAACCCAATCCTTCATATCGTGGTCGTTCCTTCACCTCAATAGGATTAATGATACCTTGGCCATTGACTCTGAGGCCTCTTCCATCATAACCCATTTGATTTAAAAGCTTCATACCAATACCCTTGGTATGCTTTTCAAAGGCTTCAAAAGATGTGTTATCAACATTAGTTGAAGGAGTAGAACTAGAAACACTAATTACCTCCTTTGGCCTATCACCCATATTTTTAGTTTCAGATGTTGATGACGAAGTGGATGATGAATTTAGCCAACCAATTTTACCAACTTACACATAGGGAGAATCTTTCAGATGCTGACAAAAATTGCAAGAATCATTCTCAACACAGGGTCCATATCTCGTGTATGAACCAAACCCACAAATTGACTTCATCTTGGAGGGATTATTTGCTACTTATGGGATGGAACTCTCACCAGTCGGTTACTCCACTACATGCTACAACTGTAGGCGCATTTGACTTCTCTCCTCCTCTGAAATTTCAAGAAATCTCCTTAGCTCGACATTCTCCACTCGAAGAGATAGATTAATCTCCTCCAACTCTTGGAGTCTTTCATGCTTCAATTTCATTTTCATAATTTCAACTTGTTTAGAACCCACTATGATACCACCTGATAAAAAAATGGAGGAAAGATCCTCCTATAAATCGATCGTTCTCTAACACTTTGCAAGTTAACAAATGGGTCTTTAAAGGTAAAAATAAGTTTCACAACCTCTTCAAAGATGACAAGATAACTTTTCACATGAACTTAAAAGAGAAACAAATTCATATGCAGCTTAAGATGATAAACATGAATATAAGAAACCAGAATTTGATAACAGAGTTCACCCCTTCTGGGCTACATCTGCAGGCCCTGCTCCAATGAATTGGCTTGCTATATTGATTTTAGTAGCAAATGAGTACATCACAAATTGTTGACATAAGAGTGGCTTGTTTCTCCTACAAAGAAACATTCTCCTACAAATAATTCTCACTAAAAAATATGGCTCCTTACAGCAAGTCATGATGGTCAACAGAAAAAGGACACTCTCATAATAGGTCCTTGTACTCCACTTGAAATCCAAGCACATAAACATATAAGAATTCCACAACAAAGTGTTGAAAGAATTTATCTCATTAGCACATTGAGAAAAGACTAAAAATAGTTACTTTACTGAAGTAACAATAGATGAAACTAGAAGGTTCGAAAACCTCTGACTCGGCTGTCTCCATGCTAAAAAATGCCTTCAACTTGCTACAAAACTATGACTATCTCTAGCACTAAAGGGATTGACTCTGCAAAAATTCCATCATACATTGCTCAAATTAGAAAACTTAGGATGTCATTGAGTCCAAGACGCTCAAAAACCCTTATTTAGGCTCTTATTGAGCTCAAAAAGGTTAAAAACTGAGAAATATATGCTTCTCCAAGCCAAGTTAAGCTATATGTCCTACAAATTGGAAAAATCTGCTAATTGCGCAATGATTTTTCCCTTTACGATATTCCCACCACAAAAGTGCATTTTTCGCCTTTTTAAATTTTCCAATAACCCTTAAGTGCCAAATTAGGGTCATATTACTGCCATGTAACTAGGGGGTGGGACTAATCACCTGACCCCATCGGCTAAGCCATCTTCTCCATCAGCATGTTCATATTGTGTAGATATGGTGGTGGGTCTGGGCAAACTGCTCGCCCTCTCTGGCTTCCACTCCTTCTTCTCTAGGATAGGGTCGCATAGGCATTGATGTGGCCAAGGTCCAATGCTAGCCACCTGCCCCTGCCGTTGGAGCTGACATCTATAGTCATGTGGGTATCACATAAGACTTGGGGCTAGGGCTAAGTGCCCCACCTCTGCCATAGATCTTTGTCCAGTCATATGGCAGTGTAGTAAGACCATGGGCTGGGGCCTAGTCCTTGACCTCTCCATAATATTCTGTGGTTGTATGGTGGTTACAGAAACCAGTGGTTCGGGCTAAGTGCCCCTCCCCTCACCCAAAATTCCAAAAACATTTGACTTCAAATATAATCGGTGACCTCTATAGGTTAAGAACCAAAGTCGCGGTGCAATGGTGAAGTGTAAAGTTTGTTGTGGAAGGTCTAGCGGTCGAACCCTACCAAGGCCATTCAACCCTTATATAATTTTTTTATCCAAATAGAGAGGGCCACGTGGTGCCCTCCAATTGGTCCACGTGGCAACCTCTTATTAGGTCACCTCAAACCATACTAACCAATCAAAAAAAGCCACCTGCAACTTGTATGGTGATGCCATGTGTCAAGACCTGATTGGTACACCGTCATCAATACCTTACACATTCAACTAATGGTGTCAACTGTATGGAGTGCCCAGTCAGCAGCCCAGTCAACCATGCTATTGACTTTTGAATTATTGGTCAAAAACATCAAAATGCCATAAATTCTTCATACGATGTCCGATTGAGGTGATTCAAGCGTCATTGGAATTAGGAAGAAGAATACTATGACTTGATGTTGGTTTCAAGAGATTCCAAACACTTTCATTTTTGATCCTATTTTTGATCTCTAGATCACTGTTTGTCCATCTATCTGTGGATGATAAGATGTAATGAAGGCTAACTTTGTACCCAAACCTGCAAACAAATCCTTCCAAAACTTGGAAGTGAACTTGGTACCTCTGTCTAACACAATCTTCTTTGGAACACCATGCAACCTCACTATCTCCTAGATGAATACTTGTGCTACCTCATCTACTGAATAAGTAGAATTAACTGCTATGAAGTGATCTACCTTTGTCAACCTGTCAAACACAACCATGATGGAATCATGTTGTCTAGATTTTCTCAACAAACCTGTAATGAAATCTAAGGAAATGACCTCTCATTTCCATTAGAATCAGAATTGGTTGTAGTAAACTACTTGGATGCTTACACTCTGATTTTATCTGTTGATAATCCAAACACCTTGTGACAAAATCAAATACCTCTTTCTTAATATTCGACCAGTAGTAGAAATTCAACATAATTTTTCAATGTCTTATGATAACTTGAATGTCTTGAATACGACTTCGCATGAAATTCCTGCAAGATAAGCTTCTTGAGCTCAATGTTGTCTGACGCATAGATCTTGTCCTTAAATCTCACCAAACCATTTGTTGTGAGATGATAATCCATATCCTGTTCACTTGTACCTTGTTATTGTAACCTGTGCCTAAGCTCCCTATACTTGTCATGTTGCTATCCCGTCTATAATATATGATCCTATAAATCTGTCCCATATGAAATCATAGCTACTATGTTATACTTGTACTCTTATGCTAAGATCATATAAAACCTTTTTCTCCTTACCCTTGATGTACTTGATCTTAAATTCAAACTAACTGAGCGTGGCCAACCATCTAGCTTGCTTGACATTCAAATTCAGTCGGTCAAACAAGTATCTCAACCCACTATGATCACTCATTAACACAAACCTCATGCCAAGAAGATAGTGCCTCCACATCTTCAATGCATGAATGATCATTGAGAACTCAAGATCATGCATCACATAATTCTTCTTATGTTTGTTATGTTTCCTTGATTCGTAGCATATGACCTATCCCTTCTACATCAGGACTCCACCAAGTCCTCTCTTTCAAGCATCTTTACACACCACAAACTCTTATCCGAATTTCCAATCTTTAGAACTGGAGCATTTGTCACTAACTGCTTCAACTACTCAAAACTAGCTGCACATTCCTCTGTCCATTCATATTTCTTTCGATCTTGTGCAATGATGTAATAGGATAGGAAATGAGTGAGAAGTTCATGATGAACCTCATGTAGTAATCTGCTATCCCCATGAATGATCTAACCTCATCCACATTTCTAGGAGTTTCCCAATTTATGATAACTCTTATCTTTTCCGGGTCCACTACTATGCCTTCCTTGGAGACAACATGCCCCAAGTAATGTGCCTTTGTCTAAAAGTAACTACATTTGTTAAGCTTGGCATGCAACTAATGCTATCTTAGCAATCTCAATATTTCTGCTAAGTGTTCGACGCGCTCTTATTCATTCTTAGAATATATCAATATATAATCAATGAATACAATCACAAAATTGTCTAGATAAGGATGCAACACCCTATTCATAAAACACAAGAAAGTAATTGGAGCATTAGTCAAACCAAAGGGAACCACAACAAACTCATAATTCCCATACCTAGTCGAGAAAGTAATCTTGTAGATGTCCTCTTCTTTGATGCATACTTGATGATATCCTGATCTCAAATAAATCTTATAGAATATTGATGCTCCCTTCAACTGATCAAAAAAGTCATCAATCCTCAGTAATGTATAGCTATTCTTGATCATCACCTTATTCAATTTCCTGTAATCAATACATAACCAAAGAGCACCATCTTTCTTCTTTACAAAAAACATTGGTGCAACCCAAGGACACACACTTGGCCTAATATATCCCTTGTCAAACATTTCCTTCAACTACAACTTCAATTCCACTAGCTTTGGAGTGCTTATCCTATAAGGTGCCTTGATGTTGGTGTTGCCCCTGGTACCAATTCAATAGAAAATTCAACTTCCCTATGAGGTGGAAACTCTGAAATATCTACTTGGAACACATCTTGAAACTACTGTAAAATTAGATATCCATTGAATACTTCCACATCCTCAACATCCTTACCTTTATCAATAGAAATATGTGCTACAAACAATACACACCCTTTCCTGCAACAACAATTTTCCTACATAGTTGTAACCATTCTAACTATTGTTTCCTACTTCTTACCCCATAAGATTCTCTATTGTCTATTGTGATCCAAGAACTCAATAGCATTCTCATAACAATCCACCTTAGCCCTGTGAAGATATGACCAATTCATACCAAAAAGCATATTGTATGATCTCAGTGAGGTGCATTCAGATGTGCTGATGTAAGTATACCATTCAACTCAAATGCATAATCTCTTACCCAATGATGAACTCCCTTCTTAGTACTTGTAGCCAACTGCACCAACCAAGACTCTGCATGCACTTTTTTTCTTAAACCGCACTTATCCACCAGGCAAGGATTAACATAACTATAATTAGATTTAGGGTCAATCAAAATAAAAAAAAAATTAATCACAAAGATTACCGTCCATCTCGATAATAGATGGATGGTGTTCTGCTTGCTTGTTATCCAATGCTACATAAATCCAGGGAATTCTCTTTCCAACATCCCCAACTGTTTACGCCTCCTAAGAATTGTAGATCTGAGATCTACCACCTTGATGCAACGAAATATCCTTCTTGAGATGCTCCTTGCCACATATCCAACACTGCAATTGTATCCTACCATCAACTTTATTTTGTTGCTCTCCAGGATGAGACCCATGTCACTTCTCTACTACATTAAACATTTTTTAAGGAACAACATTCTCTTTCTCACCTGCATCCTAAGGTCTTGTTTGCTTTGGTGGCCATTTACCTTCAGTATTATCATTCCCTTTCCAACCATGTTTAGACTCGCTCTTACGGTTCAATTTCTCATAACAATGCTTCAAATTCCCAATGACTTCTTCCAATGATCAAGAATCATCATATTCCATATGATCCATAAAGTCTAATAGAAATCCATTGACAAACCTATGAGCTATGGATTTCTCATCCTTGAGATATGACATATACCTCAACAATTCCAAGAACTTAGTCATGTACCCCTCATCTATCATCGATCCCATCTTTAACTCATAGAACTCATTGGCTTTATTTTCATAGTACCTCCCTAACAAGTTCTTCTTCTTGAATGGTCTCCTGAATGCATGCCAACTCAACTCCTATGTCCTGATGTCTCTGACGCGCTTCACATCTTCCCACCAGATGTTTGCTTTCCCTTTGAGGCTAAAAATAGTTATCCTGAACTTCATGTTCTCTATGTAATCACACAACTCAAAAAAATTATTCATCCCAATCAACTATGCCTCTGCATCTTTTGGTTTGTTCAACTCTCCATCAAATGTTGGTGGCCTGGCTTTCGTGAACCCATCTAGAAAATACCCCCTGTCACTCCTCCTGTAAGGATGATATCAATGATTACTTTGATACTTGTCTGAACCAAAACTAGAGTAGAACCCATGTCCACTGCCTCTCCTATCATGTGTATACAAGAACTCACCATCTCTAACTGTGTCATCCCTATCTGACCTATGCCCAACATGAAACCTACTACCCTATGCCCCATTAGTTTTATCCTCCTATCCAAAATTAATCTGTGGTTGTCCATGTCTCTGCAAATATGATAATATATGAAGGATGAGTGCATTAACCTCTGCTTGTTTCTCCTATGCCCTGGAAAGTCTCTCTTGTGACTGAATGATCTATGATATGTCCAAATAATACACATATCTTGGATGCTCATCTAATCTATAAGGGGAGTCTCATGAACTGTAATCCACCATTTCGCTAGTCATATTTTATCTTCTTCTTCCTACAAGGATACCATTTCAGCTAAACCAAAATATAAACATAATAAACATACCTTAGTGAAGTTCAGGGGAGGCTATCTCATTTGCAAAATCAATCCATATTAGAAAAATACATGTATAATAATAATCACATCAATATACTAACATCGTCTCAATCATCATCCGAGCTACCATGCATGGAAATACCATATGCCTACCATGACCTTATGCATGACAACTATAACCATGACAATGCATGCATACAAACACATAGACAACTGACATGCATACATGACAAATACATTCCACCCATGTATTCCAAGTATTAAACCATGCTCTGATACCACCCTGTATCCCATATCTACCCACTTTCATTGCCCTGCCAAGGTAAACATGAGTTGAGAGCTACTATGACATGAGTCAACCTCCTAAGTACAATTAAGGAAGTGGAAACGAAAAACCAAAAATTTATTGACATTTCTCATGAGCTCTAGGATCCAAAAGAGATGAACAACCACTGCATCATGGAAAAGTTTAGGGGCTAATATTCACTGGTGGGATAATTTTCCATGATTTTTCCAAAAAAAGATTCGCAAATTTCGATTTTTTATTAAAATGATTTGCCCAAATTTTACAATATAAAATTATTTTTCCTTAAAAATTGCCAACATTATATAGAGAGTATATATAAAATAATTATAAATTAGAATAATTTTACAATTACACCAATACACATTTTATAGCTTGCATATTAGGGACTAGTGAGATTCGTCAATGTTTTTCAACTTCAAGATAATTTTCCATCCTTAAAATTTTCCCTGCGTGACTCTAGGTGCTCCAAACGTGAGCTAACTTATATTTTCAGTGATCTAGACTCCCAGTCACTTGCATAAATAGGCTTTCCTGTGATCCTCCAATTGCATGGAAAACCTTGCCTCCCAACGAATGCAGTCTAGATTTCCTAGTTTTGAGCATGCGATCAGGAACTCTGAGCCACTTTTCAAGGCTAGTATCCAAACCTCTTCCAAAAACTTGATATTACTTTCGAATAATGAATGAAACAAGGAAAAAGCCATTAATGAAAAACTTAGTCAAGAAATTGACCTAACTAGGCCTAACCATGACTAACATTTCTTCAGACACATTGTGAACATGTAATCTACTGGTCATAAATGCATATATAAACATAGGGGTCTCATACTTATCTAAAAATCATCAAAACTATCTAATGCCCTCTCATAATAGCTGCAATAACATCTATTAGGTCATGCATTCAATAACCAATCATTTATCAATCAAAACATGATAAGGTCCATAACTAGAATATGTCATAAAACCACACTTATAACTAGAATATAACCAGAATAATAAAAATGATAGAAAAGCATTAAAGACACATCATAACAAATACATTTACTCATAAAATACAAGAGAAAAAAATCTCTTATTCATATATGAAAAAGCCAACCAAGTCAGGTATTTCCACACACCACTCAACTGTAGATTGGGATGAACCAAATATTTCATTCAGCCAATCATCCCTCTGCCATATTCCAAGAATGAATGTGGGACTTAGAATAAAAAAACCAAGCTTCCTCAGGATTTACTTCAATCCCTCCAAAACCGATCAAGGGACTCCTAGGCCCAAAACAAGCACCTACACAACCAGGCTTTACCACAATCCCTTCATTACCGATCAAGTGATTCCTAGGCCCAAACACAAACATACACTACCAAGGTCTATCGTAGTCCCGCAAAAATCGATCAAGGGATCACTAGGCCTTAAACAAGCTTGGATGCCTCCAGATTTCTTCACCAGTGCCTTGAGTAATTTTCTCGTCTCCACCCTCAAGATTTATCACAATCTCGCCATTACCAGTCAAGGGCTTCCTAAGTCATTGGGAATTTTCCTGAGACCACGTCATCTAGTTCCAAAACCATTCGGTAATCAAAAGGTTAACTAAATGAAAGAACCCCATCACACCATGACTATCTGGAAATCAAAAGGCTAGGCTGAATCCACTGTCACACCTGGAAAAACCCATGCAAGTGGCAGCAAGAGAACCAAATACATACATGCATGTACCATGCATGCCAAAACTAGCAAGGAAATCATACATGCAACTCGATACCTACGAAGAAATTCCACTGTAGTCGCTTGATCCAACTTTTCCTTGCTTGATCGTTGCTTTCCTTTTCTTTCTTGTCCTTCCTTTGAATTCCTTTCTCTAATGCTAGAGCATTCCGAGAATTCTCTAAGCATGCAAGAGTATGAGATAGAGAGAGTAGAGAGAGAGCTCCACCATAGAACTGTCAAAAGTCGTGAACTGATCCTCAGAAGCCTTTTAATTGTTGAGGCCTCTATTTTATTCATTTTTCTCTATTTTTCCAGGTTCAATTTCCTCCTCACAAGAAACCTGTGACCTTTCACCTTATTTTTCTCCTATTTTCTATAATTTCCATAAATAAAATGCTAGTTAATGATTCTTTTCCTTTTCAAACCCTTAGTTAATGCCTTTGCCAATTTCCTTAGCCATAATAACCCACATGAACACCCAATAGGATGTTTTTCCCAACTTTCAGCTTAGAATACGTGTCCCATGACCTTGGTCTTATATTGCCTTTATTAAATTTATTACATGGACTTTTAACCCGGCGCTGTTACATTTGAGATCAAGAAAGAGGACACAATTCAACATACATGTAGGAAGATGGAACATGGGAAGAAAATTTGGAATCCAAAATAATTGCGAACAAATTATCCGATAATGCTAATGACTTGCACTAAATAGTCCAAGTTTTTTTTTTTTTTACATAATACTTTTTCTAGGCTAGCATATTATAATATATAATCTTAGGTTTCTTTCTTTCATAGTGAAAAATGTAAGAACCATGTAGATTCTAGGTAGACCCTTATCTAGAACTAAGTAAATGTACAAGATAAATTAAAATGGTCAAAGATCAAAGGTTTAGTGGTTTACAAAATAGAACTAGGTTATGCACTTCTTTGAGAATTAAGTAATATAGAACATGTATTTAAATGGTCAATGATGAAAGGTTCAAGGGAGCCTTACATAAAAAAACTAGGTTATGCAACTAGAATGGAGTAAAAAAAGGATGAAAAAAAATGGTGGTGAAAAAGAACTTGGAAGCTACAAAGTCCTCTCAAAACAAGGATATTTATATGACTAGAATTGTCCAATAAAATTTGAATCTAGTGGAGTGATCTAGTATAATTAATGAAAAATAGAGATTTGCATGGCCCTAAAATACGTACTTTTTTGTAAAAACAAATGAGAAAACAATAAATTAATTATTTTTTCAATGCCAATATGCTAAGGAGGTTTGGAATGAATCTTTAAAACCATTGAATAAAAATAATAGGTGGGAAAGAGACTTTACTAAAATTGATATAAATATAAATATGTTGCTCTTGAAAAAGTCTTATCCTATTTACTTTTATAAATGCTTCGCAATATGTTATTTCAGGAAAAGGACATTCATCTTACATAGCTTTCCCACAATTTATTTTATGAAGGTTCATGAACTCAACCAATACTAAGATATCTATATATTCACATATCCAAGGCATGAACTTTTGATAACAATGCATGCCAAGAAACTCTAGGTAAATGTGGCTCAAATGTATTGTATTAAGGGAAAAACATTTTTTTTCCTTCAAGTATGCAAACAATGAGAAGAAAAATAATCTAGCTCAAGTCATTACATTATGGTTATTCTAAATTACGTAATGAATCAAAATACTAGTAAATTATATATATATATATATATAAATAATATATATAATTATAGAGAATTCTAGATATTCCATGAAAAAATTAATATTAAGTCTAATGATGATAAATGTATTGAAAGAAACAGTAATTTCTTTTTTGAAAAACTTCCCCACACCATTATAAAAATTCAATGCTCACATGAACAAAATATTTATTTATTTTTTTCTACGGAAAAAAAAAAGAGTCATTTTATTAGTTTTAACAAAATTACATTTTGTAGATGTATATTGGAATACATTCATCTAAAAGATCATAAAAGATCATGCTAACATATGGCTTATAGCCTTACATCATCTGTAAAAAATATGAGAATATAGTTGTACTAAAATAGTACTATCAAAGCAAGAGTGCATATCAAAAATAAAAGTTCTAAAATCAGCATAGCATAAGCATGTCACTGTTTATATAAAAAATACATAAGTCTAATATGAGTCCATATAGCTGCAATAAAATAGATAATATCGAGAGGTCAAACTCTATCTAAAGTGTCATCTATGCATCCATAAAAGGTTGGTGATAGAACCCAAAAAACAGTCCATTCTGGAACTCTTGTATCAGAACTTTTCCCCGATCCAGTCCCATCCCCTCTGTAACACCCTCCTCCAACATCTACCCAAGCAACCAGCCAATTGGGGTAAACATGCGATGATAGGCCACTATGATATGATTTGACCTCCTAAGTCACGTTAAGGAAGTGGAACTGATGGAAACACACTATACATACATCCAAAATCAACATTAGGACCCTCATGAACCAATGCAGCCTTTCTTCCAATCAGCCGTCGGGTCCCACTGAGCTTTTGGACCACTTCACCTCTGGACTCTCTCACAGGCCTGGAAGCCAGCGTCCATGGAATTTTTGTACAGTGTTGTGCCATCGTCCCCAGGATTTGAGCCACTTTTTTAGGCCTAGAGCCCAAGTCACTTCCCATAATTGAATCATATCTTCAAAATAGTAATATAATAGGGAAATGACAGTATGAATGCAGTCACTTGAATCAGCCCTTAACTAGACCCCTAGTAGCCATGACAGGTATTTCGTTAAACATATCACGAATATGTAATCTATAGGTGTAAATAACAAATCTGAGCATTGGGGTCTCATACTTAGCTGAGAATTGCTAAGGAACATTGATGCCTCAACGCATCAACTTCTATTTCATCCATTAGATCATATATACATTGATCATTCATTTACAAGTAGAAGCATGATGAGAGCCATACATAGCTACTGTCATAAAACATATATAAAACCATCATAATAGCAACACAAATACGAATGAAATAGTATCCATATGATCCACATATAAACCATTATAATACTCATAGAAATACAAGGAGAAATAACCTCATATGGATGATGCAAAATGCAAAACCGGGATGGAACTTCCACATTCCACCTGACTATAGAATGGCCAACCAAAATCTCTCTTTAGTCATTCACCCCCATGCCATATTCCAAGAATGAATGTGGATCTCATAGAACACACCAATCCAAAACCATCCAGGGATTCTAGAGGCCATCCACCTTAATGCATCAAAGAATGATTCCACCTCACAATCAGACATCATTAAACCATCATCAAATTGGTCTCTATCCAAGCCTTCCAGGGCTTCTAGAGCATTCATCCAACCAAGGCTTCCAGGACTAGTAACTCAACCCACAACTTTTACCGGGCTTCCAGAGTGTTTGTCCAACCAGGGCTTCTAGAGCATTTTTCCAACCAAGGCTCCCAGGACTAATAACTCAACTCAAGTTGTTATAGGGCTCTAGAATTTTTGTCCAACCAAGGCTCCAAGACTAATAACTCAACCCGAGCTAAGGAAACACGAGAACCAACCAAAACAAAACAATGAAAATAAACCCACAATCTCCATGGTTATCAATGAAATGGCAAGGCTAGGCAATCCATTGTCAATTTTAGCCATCCTCCATGCCCATGAAAGATCACAATCAAAAAATCATATGCATATGCCATGAATGTTAGAACTAGTGAGGAAAAAATACTTGCAACTCGATATTTTCAAGTAAAATCCACTGTAGTTGTTGATCCCAATGTCCTCTTGCACTTTTTTGCTCTTCCTTTTCCTTCTTGCTCCAAAATCCAAGTATGCCACACCCTCTAAGAGTGCTCCAAGAAATCTCTAAGTATCCGAGAGCATGAGAGAGGGACTAGAGAGAGAGTTCCAAAACTGAACTGATGAAGCTTTTGACAAAACCTTACCAATTGATCCTCATAATCCTTTTTATCAATGAGGCTTCTATTTTCTTCAATTTCCATTATTTTCCTTCAATTTCATCCTCACATGCAACCTGTAACCTTTCACCTTCCTTTTCTCCTAATTTCCATTATTTTCATAAATAAATGCCAAATAATTCCTCATGCGTTTCCAAAGCCTTTGCCATTGCCTTTGCCAATTTCCTTTAGCCATAACAAACTGAATGAACACCCACTAGGATGTTTTCCCCACCATTCAGTTTAGAATACATGTCCCATCACCATGGCCTTATATATTTTTACATGGATTTTTAACCAGGGTTGTTACAGAACCCTCCCCCTTGGGGGAACATTGTCCTCAGTGTTCATTGAAACCTATAACCAACAAGACTACTAAAAACAAAACATACTTCCCATTGAGCTTTATAACGCATCTCGTTACAGTATTTACAATGACCATCTACTAAACATGACAAACATACCATTTACATGGAGCTTTATAACACAACTCATTACGATATTTACAATAACGATGACATATACACACATACACATTTGCTTCACCCAACAAATAATCATACTATCTATGGAGCTTTATAAATCCAACTCGATACAATATTTACAATAATATACACATATACACATATGCATATTTTCTCAACCAGCTAATAAAAGGATATGATTCCTGCATATAGAACAAGGGAATCCAGAGGCTCACACCTCCACCCTCAAAAGTAGTACCAGGATTCACCTCCTTCCAAGGAAGTCCAGAATCCACTACAAATTCAAATCTGCATCCAATGTCCAACGCTATAACCCTGTGCCGCTTGTCCTCTTAGTGAACAATTACCGCTCATTGTTTCAGGGCACACTCCCAATGTGCATTTGATTCCATCTGGCAATGCTAATGACCAAATCAAATATATCCCCAACCTTCCCTTCTCTGCTACACAACCCATCGGGCAATCGATCACCCCTTCCATATAGTTAATCACCTTCCAAGTTCCCCGACATCCCTTATCCCGAACGATCCATCCCTTGGAAAGGCTTCCTCACATTGGAAAATCAAACAACAAAAGCATATGCCTACCTCAAACCATTACAACAGTCATAGCATGTTCATGGAAATCAATGGAAACTATTGGGTACCAATGTCCCACAATGGCCCTTCTCCTGAAGTGATTTACCAATATATTGCTACATGTTCCAACTCCTTTTGTCATTGCTGCTAATTCTTGCTATCAATTTATACCACCAAACTGGGAATTTCATGCTTTCATGTACCAAGAACATAATTTCCATTAGATTCAAAATAAATTGAAATAACTTCAAACCATACCTCATTGGTGGCCTATCAACAAGGTACACTTGTAATTATATTCTCTTAAAGTCACAACAAGTCAATCTAGAATCTTTGATTAAATCATCATGTATAAACATATCACATCAGGTTAACTCAAACAAAACCATCATAGATCAAAATCATAAATCACATGTAACCATCATAAACTATAATCATAGATCACATGTAATCATCATAGACCAGAACTAAAAATCACATGCATAATAAAACTGAAATAAAATACTAATACTTATCCTTTAATCAATCCTTAGCTTCTACCTTTGTCCTTATTCTGTACACACACTGGATCAATTGCCACACCCGAAAAACACCCAGTACCTTTTCCTCAACCATGTGCACATTCACATAGTGTGCATCACACACATACAACCACACACGACATACAACACCATTAAATACATGCACCTATACCTGGTATACACCTACACCCAGTGTACAACACATCACATACATAGACCTACACCTGGTGTACGGAACCACATAGTACATGCATACACCTACACTCGATGTATGACACAATACATATACATACACATAGTACAACACAACGAATACACATGTCACAATACCATGACTACATAATGTACATACGTAGTACCACATGTACACAACAAAACATGTACGACATGCACATAATGCCACATGTACAACAAGTACACAGTACCACCCATACACAACACCACTTCCACAACGTGTACACAACATTACATGTACATAGCACCACCTCACAACGTGTACACAACGCCACATGTACATCTTACCACCTACACAACGTGTACACAATGCCACATGTACATCATACCATCTGTACAACGTGTACACAATACCACATGTACATAGTACCACATGCATGACATGTACATGACACCACATGTACACAACATCGCATGCATGACATGTACGCAACACCACCCACACACAATGCCACTTGTACAACATTTACACGAAACCACATGCTAACAACACCATTTATACAATCATGCACATGACACCATATATACAACATGCAAACAATCACCATATGTACATAACACTGCATGTACAACATGTACATAGCACCTTATGTACACAACACTGCATATCCAACATGTGCACAATACGATATGTACACAACACCGCATATCCAACATGTACATAGCACCATCTATACCCGGCACTGCATATGCAACATTCTCACAACACTATTTGTACCACCTTGTTCATAATCATTTCATAAACAACATGTACACACACTATATATACACAACACCAAATGTGCACAACATCACAGATGTAACATGTACAACATATACAATATATGCACAACGGTAGTACCACACAGCCAAAACCACACTGTCTCTACCAAGATACCTTTCTTCCAATGTCTTTCTGCCATCCATGTTGATCTTAGCATGTCGCAGACCACACTGCTTTCATTTCGTTGATATATCCCTTGGAATTGGCATGCCCATAACATAAAGATAGACATAGTATAATCACATAATATCAATTCATATCCACACGATACTGACCTCACAGATCTGTCAGACTACTCTTCCCACTCGATTCCTCATGAACCAAGAATCTCTTCTTTCCATTCACCTACATAAGTAATCATTAGCATAAAACAATCATCATCCTGTCAGACAATGACATACATACATACATGTATACATATATAAACATCAACATAGTATAATTACAACATAATTATCAGATAACATAAGGTCTAGGTTAAGAGACTTCCTTATTTGTGCATAGCATGCACAATAGTCAGAACCACAGTTCCCAACTCAACCAAGGCATCCTACACCTCAGATCCATTTACTTTACCTTTTCTAGTTACCCTTCTCATGTTTGTATTGCACCATCGATTTACCACAATGGACCCAACTAGTCCAACCGATGTTATAGTCTTACCTTCCGCTTCTTTTACTCATGCACCTAGCTTCACCCGTGTCTTACATTACCTATTAGGTACCACACATCACTCCTTGAGCTCCATTAATTTCCTCCTTCCCAACCAATTCCTAAGACACTGAAAACATAAAAGACAAGACAAGAAGCAAATAAGAAGAAAACCATGAAAACCAATAACAATACGACACCGCGAACAAAGTGGTATGGCCATACACTAGATGTAAACAAAGCCACAATCAACACAAAAAACCGCCAAAAGACCAAAATCACAAGATAGAAACAAACACCATGATTCAATCGCCTTGGTTCCCAATGCTTCCAAAGGAAAGCTCAACCTGAGCCATCTTTAGGATTTCATGACAGTCTCTTTTCCAAGAATCCTCTGCATCATATTGCCATGAACGCATAATTTGCGGTGCATAAATAAACATAACAACATACTAGTTACCTTACCATGTTGCGCCAATCACATTTCTTACAACTTAATACACCCACGCCATCTGTCAAGGGACTTCAACTCCCTTGAAGGATCCACCTATAACTATAGACTAGCTAATATACCAGTCAAACACATGTTCATGTATCTAGTACATATCCACATAATGTCAGATAAGATTAAGGTTAAGAATACTTCCTATATGCAAAGCACCCATTCGTTTGGAATTAGGGTTTCCGAACATAGCCAAAGGAATTCTTGCCCAATTCCTTTATTTTACCCTTTTACTTTGTTGCAATCGAGGCTTACTATATTTTGTCACATCACCCAACTGTTAATTATATAAATACGTCAACTATTACCTTGTCATGGTAATACCAAGCATGTTTCCTGCAATTCTTCACACATGTCAACCACACATTCCAAATATCAAGACAATCATATAAATAAATTTGAAATCAACCTTTACCAAGACTAACAATCATGTCATAATCCATAGTGAACTCATAGTCATTAGACATAACGCTACAACTATCACCTACTTACACCCAAGTACATATCAACTATCTCAACACATATGTGTTAGTACAACCATCTTAAAACAAAATTATTGGAACACATACTCATATTATGAAATTCATAAAACATTCAACCAACTTGCAAACATACCATGTTAAATAAATCGACTAGATGACATAACAGTCAGCAAACACTCAAACACAAAATAGACGTCATAATAAAACAATCAAGCACAAAGTAGATGACATAAGTAAGTTCATACCTTAATGTATCTCAGGGGAGGCTATCTTGTCTGCACAATCAATCTAGTTAGCACGATATAATTTCACAACCTATCAACTCAAACATAAATAAGATCATGATATCCATAACAGTAATTAACTAACATGTTCTCATCACAAGATCATAAACATTTGCCGTTCATGCATAACAATCACATATGTATGATAAATCTAGATTAGTATGACATAATATCATGACATATTAACTCATATATGAATGTCATAACCATGATCATCTGCATAGGTCAATCCAAATTAGCACAAAACATAATAACATCAAGATCTTAATGTAATAATCCTAATAATCAAGTTACTATCATTTAACAACAATAAGTTAACCTAATCATCAAGCTAACTATCATATAACAACAACAAGTTAACCTATAACATACTCATCAACAACATATAACATAATCATCAAGCTAACTATCATATAACAACAACAAGTTAACCTATAACATACTCATCAACATCATATAACATATTCATCAAGCTAACTATCATATAACAATAATAGCAATGCATACAAACACATGATACTATCATTCATGACTATCCAACACATGTGCATATGACTATACTAATCAACTAACATCTATCATGTATGTAACCATAGCATCAATAGACATGTACATAAACCTAATCTATATAACCCTAATGCATATAACAATCCATTAACTAACATACCTACATACCCAACATACAACATGTATGACGACATGCTCTTGCCTTGAGGTCCAATGGTGTAACTTCACTTTGATGATCTACGTCTCCTGATCTATATCAACCACCTCATTATCATCATAACATATTAGTAACATCATGATGACCTAATTGCATATAATGAATTCACAATGCATGTATGACTTACTATACATGCATAACCATAACCATGACAATTTATGCATAACAACATATAGACACTAACATGCATAAAAAATATATATACAACCATACACTCATGATGACACATTCCACAACAACACCATCAACCTTCTCCTGGTGACTTCACTACACACATGATCAACACCATGCAAATGAAACAAGCACATGGGCTTACAACACAAGAAACACATATGCAACTGACATGAATGCATGACCAACACACAACCCATCCAGTCTGAGGGGTGAACCATGCTCTAATACCACTCTGTAACACCCTCTTCCCACATCTAGCCAAGGAACTGTCCATCTAGGGTAAACATGCGACGAGAGACCACTATGATATGATTAGACCTCCTAAGTCATGTTAAGTAAGTGGAATTGACAGAAACACGCCATACAAACATCCAACATTAGCATTAGGACCCTGAGGAACCAAACCAACCTATCTACCAACCAGCCCCTAGGTCCCACTAAGATTTTGGATCACTTGAACTCTAGACGTTGTCATGTTATGGGCATGCCAGCGACCAAGGACCTCTGGATGCTCTCATAGGCTTGCAAGCCAATGTCCAAGGACTTTTTTGCACAGTGCTATGCCAACATCCCCAGGATTTGAGCCACTTTTTCAGAATTAGAGCCCAGGTCACTGCCCAGAATTGAATCACATCTTCAGAAGAGTAATATAACAGGGAAATGACAGTATGAATGCAATCACTTGAATGAGACCTTAACTGGACACCTACTAGCCATGACAAGCATTTCGTCAAACATATCACGAATATGTAATCTATAGGTGTAAATAACACATCTCAGCATAGGGGTCTCATAATTAGCTGAGAATCGCTAAGAAACATTGATGCCTCAACACGTCAACTGCCATTTCATCCATTACGTCATAGATACATTGATAATTCATTTACAAGTAGAAAAATTATGACAGGCATACATAGCTAATTTCATAAAACATATATATATAACCAGCATAATATCAATAAAAATACCAATGAAATCACACCCATATGATCCACATATAAACCATTATAATACTCATAGAAATAGAAGGAAAAATAACCTCATATTGATGATGCAAAATCTAAACTCGAGATGGGACTTCCACATTCCACCCAACCGTAGAATGGCTGAGCGAAATCTCTCTTTATCCATTCACCCCCGTGCCATATTCCAAGCATGAATGTGGGATCTCATAGAACACATCAATCCAAAACAATCTAGGGCTTCGAGAGGCCATCCACCTCAACCCATGAAATAGTTATTCCACCTCACAGTTAGACATCACAAAACCATCATCAGATTGGTCTCTATCCAAGCCTTCCAGGGCTTCCAGAGCATTCATCCAACCAAGGTTTCTAGGACTAGTAACTCAACCCACAACTTTTACCGGGCTTCTAGAGCGTTTGTCCAACCAAGGATTCTAGGACTAGTAACTCAAACCACCAAGGGCTTCCAGAGCATTTTTCCAACCAAGGCTTCCAGGACTAGTAACTCAACCCAAGCTGTTACAGGGATCCAGTGTGTTTTTCCAACCAAGGCTCCAGGACTAATAACTCAACCAAAGCTAAGGAACCATGCGAACCAACCAAAACAAAACAATGAAAATAAACCCACAATCTCCATGGCTATCTAGGAAATGGAAAGGCTAGGAAATCCACTGTCAATCCTGACCATCCTCCATGCCCATGATAGATCACAATAAACAAACCACATGCATATGCCATGCATGTAAGAAATAGTGAGGAAAACATACATGAAACTCGGTACCTGTAAGCAAAATCTGATGTAGTTGCTGATCCTGATGTCCTCTTGTGCTTTCCTACTCTTCCTTTTCCTTGTTGCTCCAAAAATCCAAGTATGCCACACCCTACAAGAGTGCTCCAAGAAAGCTCTAAGTATACAAGAGCATGCGAGAGAGAATAGAGAGAGATGTCCAAAACTAAACTGACCAATCTTTTGACAAAAGCTTACCAACTGATCCTTAGAATCCTTTTTATCAACGAGGCCTCTATTTTCTTAAATTTCCATTATTTTTCTTCAATTTCCTCCTCACATGCAACATGTGACCTTTCACCTTCCTTTTCTCCTAATTTCCATTATTTTCATAAATAAATGCCAAATAATTCCCCATGCCTTTTAAAGCCTTTTCCATTTCCTTTTCCAATTTCCTTTGGCCATAATAAATTGAATGAAAACCCACTAAGATTTTTTGATCCCCACCATTTAGCTTGGAATACATGTCTCATCACTGTGGCGCTATATATTTTTACATGGATTTTTAACCAGGGTTGTTACACCCTCCTTAGAGAGTAATTCTACCATAATATTGTGTTCCTTGTGAACATGAGTAAAAGTGACATGAGCAATAACAACTGATAATCTGTGAATCTCATAAACAAGTGGAATTAATTGTAGGTTGTGACAAATATGTGTCTCATTCACCCAATGTATAGGGAGGATGGGGTCACCATAAATATTTATGGTATCCAATTCGAGGTTAGTAATATGAAGAATCAGAACTGTCAGAAAAAATAATTCAAAATAATTGTTCGATCCTCGACCCAATCTCATAGACAATTTAAAGTAATGATTATCATTTAGATAGAGAATAACACCTCCCCCACAATCATGTGCGTCACCCTGTGATGCACCATAAAAAAATACCCATGGAGTATTTCTATCAATTCTAACAAAATATTTATCATTACATGAAGGGACAAATTATCTACAAAATATTTATCATTACATGAACGGACCTCATGTAAAGGACTCTCCTAGGTTAATCTTTCCTTCAATAATTTATTTACTCTCATTCAATGATAACAAAGATAAATTATGTACAAAAGATTTATAATTACATGAAGGGACCTTAAGTGAATGACTCTCCAAAGTTAATCTTTCCTTCAAAAATGTATTTACTCATGTCACATGGATAAATTATGTACAAAAATTTTATCATTACATAAAATGACCTTCATTATTACATGAAGGGGCCTTATGTGAATGCCTCTTCAAAGTTAATCTTTCATTATAAAATTTATTTACTCTCTCTATTTATATGGAGAATTCTTTTTGTCCCACAACATTATATATATATATATATATATATATATATATATATATATATAGATATATATATATAATTTAAATAAAAAACTATTTATATAATAAAATTACATAATCTAATAAATAATGTATATTATAATAAAATCTAATAAATAATGTATATTATAATAAAATTGTTGAAGTCACATATATCCACTAGTAACAATTTTATATTTTATTATTCTCCTTTAATATAGTCAGGAGTTTATCATTGACTTCGTTTTAATTATTCCTTGACTTAATTTTTTTATAGTATATTTATTTAATATAAAAAATTGAATAATATATTATTATTATTATTCTTTTATTATTAACTTTTTAAAAGTCATATTTGACCTAGTTGTAATATTAGTGGATATTTGCGTTGAAAGGCATTTTCTTTGTAAGGTTTGGTGGGCAAAAACTGTTTGCCTCACCCAATTCGAGAGCTTTATTATCGTCCTCCAACCCAATTATATTGTGACATGCTCGATCATATTTTGTTACGTTCAGGAAAGTTTCGGGCATATTTGATAGGTTCGGGTAAGTTTCGGGCATATTTTGACGAGTTCGAGCAAGTTTTGCAGAATTTTGTAGAATTTTGGGCGAGAATCCTTCATTCTGGATGACATTTATGAACCCATCGGCTCAGTTGCTCCCACAGATTCAGACCTGGACCCCAATGAAAACCTGTGTAGTGCCTGATCGGTGAGGTATGACTCCCCAATACTTGAGCTTCTAAGCACATATTCATTGCAAGGTAATTAAAATTAAACTTTGTGAGTGGCACACATAATGCATTGAGTTGATCAATATGATCAACATCATCTAGAATGATGAGCGCCCTTTGAGAAACTGTTTTTAACTTCTCTATGCCTTCATCAACGTTGTTTATTTGTACATTCCATTGAACCAGATCCTTAAGAAGGCTAACCTTCTACTTTGCAGGGAATGTAAATAACTGGACCTGACATCGAATAAGAAGCAAGATTGATTGTATTTTGATCTCTCACAGTTGAGCAATTGTTTACCAAGGGTAGTTTTTGCGATCCCACCGAGACCTACAATTCCTAAAACTGTAGCCTTCTTGCTTTGCTGCTGCAGTGACAATGTCCTATCCACCTCTTTTATTTTTTCATCGAGGCCGCTAGGATATTTAACGACGTTCAAAACTGGTTTGGGGACTGTTTTCAAAACTTGTTGGACGACCTCATGGATGAATTACGCCTCCTCATTGAATAATATTCACAATCACAACCAATTGTATAATGAGAAACATCTACATAAGTTAACTGTGATATAATCATGAAGTCATAAAAGTACAAAACTCGGAACAATAGGTATAGGTGGAGGTCATTACTCATTAAGGTCATATCGTGGTTGAGAATCAAATGTTCCTTTCCTTTTGAGCACCCCCAGATGTTGAGCATAAACTTGATCTCCACCCCTCGTCCACTGAAGATCCGCAGGCTCGAATTTGTAGAAGACCAAAATTATTGTTGACCTCGACTCCAACATCTATACAAGCTTGTGGGACACTAAGTTGATTGAGCATAATTTGGAGAGAATATCGCTACATGAACAAAGTCTATTCGAATAGCCCCTTCAATTTGGCGATCCAACTTCTCTCCTCCTTGGAATTCTTGTTGGTCAAGAAAAACTGCTAATCCAATATCTTTAAGGCAATGGTAGACATGGTTAGCGAGTCCTTTCTTGAATTGTTTTGGTGTACTTATAATAAAATTCCCTTTCTTGTGGAGTGAGAATATTCTTGTGCGTGATTCGAATTTTTTCCGCGTCCCTGTAATCAAATTTTGTGTTATTCTAGGAAAACGTCTAATTTTCTTGTGGAGCCAGGACCTTCTGTGTAAGATGCACATTTCCTTTTTACTCCGGTAACTTGGGTTTGTGACAATGATAGAACCAATATATGTCCTTAAAGAATTGAAAAATAGGCTAAAATTGGGAAATTAAACAATATCATGTTATATTAATTTCAGTGTTCAAACCTTTTTAAATAGAAAGCAACAAAATTAATTCTTTAGATTCTGTAAGTGGTGAGTATTTGTAGGCAGTGAGAGAAGGGAACACAAAAAATGAAAGATTATAGAGATTTACATACCTACACAACTATGTAAGGCCCAAATTCCTCAAGACGAGCTCCATCGTCATCAAGCAAAGCCCATACCTGCTCTTCATTGAAGAACGAATTTCATATACTCAAAAATATGTGTTCATTGAATATAATTCAATAAAAATTGTCTTCATTTTCATTTTCAATATATCTTATGATTATAACTCAGTTACAGTGGCACAATGCCAACATATTTTGAATTACAGACCAAAGGAAATAAATTAAACTATTCTAATATTCATTCTACAAGAAAATATTGGTACCATCATGGGTGATACCGCTCCTCCTTTTCTTTGACTTTTTCTTCCTTCTTGGTCTCTCGCTTGACTGCTATTGCGGTAGGAGCTCCGTCACCATCACCGCTAGAAACTTCTATGAGCATGTTACGGGTGGAATCACCCTAGGGTATTGGGTTGAGAACCCCAATAGAGCGGAGGGCATACAACATAAAGACACACCCAAACAAGTAGTCCTAATACTTAAACTACTGTAGTAGGAAGAAGAGGTATTACCCGGAGGTCCTACGTTTGAGGTCGTTCTCGTAGGGTCCAAACCCTTTGCTTCTTCCAATGCTTTAAAACCTGCAACTCATTTAAGAAAATCATATACAACAATATTAATAGAAATCATGTTCATGATATATGTGTTAGATCATATAAGCATGTAAGCCAATAAGCATTAACATAATATTTTATAAGCAAATCATAACATAGATTAATGCACAAAGACCACAATCATCAGGAACAAGACATCACCTTTTTATTTATGTAAGCTAAATAAAATATAGAAGAAATACAACTTGAGTCGTCCACTGGCTCCAAGCGAAACCGTCCTCCGGTTCCGTTCTTCCCAGGCCTCAGCAGTTCTCCTTCATAAGTATACACATGGATGTCATGAAGGGATGATGGACATCTCAAGAAGGAAATAGGGGTTTCCTATGACTTGGGAGTGCAGAAGGCACAGGGATATCTTTAGACTTGATCAGGGATGTAATCAACTATAATATCAATATCTAATATTTTCTCCTCCCTTAGGCCTTCCCATGGAGGTTTATTTATACTTCTCCAAATTAGTTTTTTTTCCAGTTGGGAAATAGTTGGGCCACGGGCTATAGTAGGTGAGTATCAGGTCAAACCCATAAAATCCACCTGAATTAAGGGAGATTATATATTTTTTAATGTTTTAACACATATACGCGGGTTGGGTATAGACTGACCTACGTGTACATGCACTTATACAGGGAAAAATCACGTATGGGATTTAAAACATTGTTTTTTAGAATTTGGACCAAGTCTAGTAGGGAAGGGTTTCCCTAGGCCATATCACAAAGAATAAAATCTACCAAGGGTGGTAAATGGTGCTATAATAGATGCCCCCTAATATATGAGGTCAGAAGGGGTACATGATGGCCGAAATGTATTAAGTGTATAGAAAGAATCATGCCAAGACCTAAGAGGAGTTCACCAGATTTCAGCCTGCCAAGCCAGTGGAAGAGATCAGAAAGAAAGCTATTGTCTGAGGTGGGCATACCCATGCTCAGAGATAATAAATCATGTCCACATATCAAATACAAAAGTGGATCCAATACGTATACAAGTATAAAAGAACTGAAAATACATAATGTATCATCTGACCATATCCATAGAAGTACATGTCACAATATCACATGTAAAGAACTGACCAATGATGATAAAGTAGAAAGCTGATCACTGAAGTCATAAAGCTGATCTAAATGAACCAAGTCAAATAGTGGAACAAATGGTACTGCATGCAACGTGGGTGCCAACATATAGCATGTCACTATGATGAACTGTAACATATAAGGTAGATGGTGTCACTAGCAGAAATAGGAGGAACTGGCAAGTGAACCAACAAATGCTGATGCAAAACTGAGGTCATCATTGATCACCATGGTACATTTCTACACAATGGGAATAAATGATCTGAAGTCGACCATGTGAGAAATCATTTGATTATCAGTCATTGATGTATATCATTAACAAACGCGAGACTATTCACCAATAATGATGATGAGAGGCATGTTACCCAGTACAATATAAAAAGTGCGAATAAATGAGATGAAGTTGAACACTTGGAAGAATCTATCAATCAGGAGACAATGATGTATTCCCATTGTTGATAGCGAAGGAGTCTTCCACTAATGACTACAAAACCTAAGGTATCGCCAAATGGACTCTAGACCTTGTTCCCAGAGCAATGAGTTGAATCAATGGGAAAAGGTCTACTGGAAGGAAGGCATTAAGGCATCCTTCATCAATCTAGTGCGAGTGTAACCCGTAGGCCAATAATGTGGAAGGAATCAGACGAAGAAATATGTAGTAACAAAAACTGAAGCACATTTTTGGCGTACGCAAGATGTGGCTAGCGCATGATAGAAACACTTTGAACCAACCAATAATGAAAGCTGACACAAAGGGAAGGAATCCACTAATAGGGTCAAATGGAAACCAAGGTATTGCACGAATCCCAATGTGTGATAATGAAAGCTAATGTCGAACACAAGGGAAACCACCCATTCAAAGACCCTGTTGATGCCTCGAAAATCGCTGCAACAACATAGGGGAAACCACCCGGTCCGGACCTTGATACAGCTCCTTTTCCGTTTGGAATAGTGGCTCTGACTGGGGATAATGGGATCAGTTTCCCAAAAATTATAGGTAGACGGGATGGATGAATGACTTATAGAATATGTTGGTGGTAAGCGAATAACTAAAACTATCAATAAAATATAATAACTATGATCTATCATGGGAACTTGTCGATTTTCTAAAGCGTAGCGTTTGATGGTCTGTGCTTTTAAGACAGGCGTATAGATGACTCCATCTCTAAAACATAGATATTAAATCATTCAAGACTGCTGTGCATAAATAGTTACGCAAAGCGATAACAACGAAATTACTACACTTCATCATTTATATCATTGTTACTTGCATGATTAAAAAAAGGCATATCGCAAAACATCCAATAGTGGAATGAGATAGAGATTTGCTGTTACAGCACATACATGTATTCAACAATAGCAAGAATAATTACACAACAATTCATATAAAAGGAATGAATACAGATACAGATAAAAGTACCATATATGCTGATTAACACTCCCGTATATCAATCGCTATGTCACAGTTCTTCCTTCGACTCAGAAAACATCCCCAACAAAAGACAGTAGTGCGCAATTGCATAAAGAAACTTCCTTGTCAAATTGAGAACGATTGGTCGAGTTTCATAAAAGAATATAGGCTGAAGCACAGTAGTGCAAACTTCAGTCTTTAAGTCTATTACAAAATTTTACGACCCTTTCCAAAACAATGAAAGGGTCTATAAATACTAAGCTAATCTAAATATCTAATAAACAGAAATCCTACATAATTGGTATCAATGAATATTGATCCTATTTCTTGGAGCGATCTGGAAATCGGCGGCAATGATTCATCAGGTAGGCTCTTTGCCTTTAAACCCGAGCTGACTTATCGCCAGCATTGGCTCTACTTCAGGCGGTTTGTTGAGGCGCGAACTGAGCTGAGCAGCGTATGTGGCATCTTGAATATCGGGAATTATACACCCGAGTGCATCAGTTAAACACTTGAGGGCAGACCTTTGTGTGTGTGGCTTGATCAGAAAGAGCCAATAAGCATCGAAAGTCAAAGTGTTAACCCCAGCGATTAATCTCCCCTTCTCCTCTAAGTCAGGATAATTTGTTTGCTCAATTACATTTGTTGTTGTTATTCTTCCAGGTGTACATTGGGAGATCATGTTTGCCAGGTAGAGGGTGTTGTTGACCAGATCAATCATATTGCTGGCAGTTAATTTACATCTTGAAGCCGCCCTTTCTGCTTTCATCATTTGAGTGTGCCATTCTGTAAAGAGTATGTCCTTATATGTTTCTTGGATTCTAGGCAACTTCGCTGCTTTTCCCACATCAGAATCTTGCCAGTCAAGATATCCACTTATGAGCTCATCGGCCTGATCTAACTCATTCCTGGCCTTATCTACCTGCTGATTAATGGATGTAGTTAGCTCGCACAATGGTTCTGCCTCAGTGAGTTGATTACACAGGAGTCTAATCTGTGATATTAAAGCACCGTTTATTTGCGATGCCTCTGCTCTGAAATCCTCCACCTTTTGGGTGCCTTTTATGACTTCGAGCCGTGACGATAATTGAGCTATTTGCTCGTCCTTTGTTTTTATCATCAACTCATTTGTTGTCCTCAACTGTGCCAATGCCTCCGATAACTCCTTTTGTTTCTGGATCGCGCTTTGGTCGATCCTCTGCCTTTCTTCCTGCAATTGCTGGGTTAATTGATCATTCATTTGTTGTTGTACCAGCAACTGCTCCTCTGCTTGCGCTGCCCTCTGTTTTGCCTCGGTCACCTCTGCCTGTAATGCAAAAATATCTTGGTCCTTAGTCTTTAGCAGAAGACTTACCTCCGATGCCTTGTCGATAGTTGCTGCAGAATAGGCACCTGCATACTGTGACAGCTTTGTTAGGTCATCGGAGGGGTCCAATTCCTCCTTCCATACTACATTACCCGTAACTGTTTGCTCTGGTAAGATAGAAGGTTGATCAATCCTTCGTCTTTTCCTTGATCGCTTCACAACTGCTCTATGCCTTGGGCTATAGAAAACATCCAAGGGAGGAATATCTTCCACTTGGAGAACGATTTGATCGGAAGGGTCTTCAGGAATTACCTCAACATCCTGGGAAATGGGTGGGCCGCTGGTTCCACTTAGAACCTGAGGAGAAGTGATGTCGTGCGTATCATTTGTCTTAGAAGTGTCCCCATCTTTTGAACATTCCAATCCACTAATGATGGAATGAAATTGCTGCCATTCTAGAAATAGTTTGGGGTCTATGGTAGTGTCCACATTGACATCGGTGGTTTGTTTCTGCTGCTCTTTTTTCTTCTCTTTCCTCTGTTGTTCTTCTTGTTCCCTTTTCTGCCTATCTGCCAGTTCTTTTTTCTGTTTCTCTTCTTGTTCTCTTTTCTGCTGTTCCTCTGCCTCTTTCTTCCTTTTCTCTTCTTGTTCCATTTGTGCTCTCTGTTGTTTTTCTGCTTGTTCTTTCCTCTGCCTTTCTGCCTGTTGCTTCTTCTGATTTTCTTCCTGTTCTCTCTTCTGCTCTTTTGTTATAACAGGAGGCTGGCTTGACTGTCGCCGACCAGGCTCGCTTGAAGACGTCGTTGGGGTTGTTGCCAGTAAATCTAGAGGCAGAGTTTGCAACCTCTGCTCCCTAAGTTTATTGAACTCAGTTACCCCTTGATCATTATATTTTAATCGAGCAAGTTCTCTAGCTTGACCTATTGTTTCGTTTGAAACAAATAGGTCGTCAAACCAATCTTCTTGATGGTCAAATTTTGTTAATTTGGCCTGTTCTAATGCAGCATAGGCGTGTTTGGTTGGATCATATAGCCTATTCGGGATAGTGGCCAGGGTTAAAGACTGCATCTTTGTGGCTTCCTTTTCTGCGTGTTTGAGATCATGCAGAGTATATACACCAATTCTCAAGGGAAAAGAGGGCCAGCCCCTCTTCTTTTCTTTCTTGAGAGTCTGTGTAGTACTCTCTGCCATAATTTGATAGGAGACCTCTCTTGCTAGCAGTTTATCTGGAATATACAAAGGGAGAACATGCGGATTGGCTTGGCTACCAAAAACTCTAATGTAGGTAAATCTCTCTTCTCCAAACCAACTTGCTACCGCCGGTAAATCAAAGGAAGCTAGGTAGGAGATTCTGGGAATGGGCTTATCAAAAATAGAATAATGAATGGGAACCATAAAGCCATTGCAGATTTGATACAAATGGTCCTTGTAAGAGGATTTCCACAATTTCTGGTGGTATATATGAATGGGTGAGGGGTCTTGGGCAGTCCACCTCCAACCAAGGACGAGAAACTCAGAATTAAAACATAACGTATCTAAAATGTATGCACTGTAATAAAACGGGGGAATTTTCCTTTCAGTAACAACAGAACCTTTTCTAAAATCACGAACAGCTACGGCTAACTTATCAGAGAGAATAGTAGCCCAATCCATAATTATGATGTTTACTTCTGCTTCCATTAGAGGAACCATCTCTATGGTAAAATTAGCAGAGTCATGTAATCCCCATAGCCTACACATCATTATCCCCGCATAACAATAGGGAGAAGCCAAAGAATCGACTGAGTACTTACCGGAAGACTCGTGCTTGTGTTTGGCTGGATTCTGCCTCCAATCCCGGATGGGTTCGGATTCTACTTCATTATCAGCTGCAAATTTCTCCAGAAAGGTCTTGTTATAGACTTTCTCTGGCTCAGGCAAATGATACATTTGCCTTAGATGTTCTGGCTTGAATGATCCAAAAATCCTCCCATCTCTGGTGCAAAAGGTTCTGTCGAGGATTGGAATTTCCTCAATTGCCCATCACATGACGTCTGTGTAGGGGAGAATTTGTTCTCTGGCCGCTATCCTGTGAAGGAAGGAGTCGGCTAAGTCTTTGAGAGTGGACTCAGACTTGCGAGTAGGATCCGCAGTAGCTTCTGTTACTGCCTTTTCTGGTTGTTCAGCTTCGATCAAATTATATGTGCCTTGCCATGTAGCTCTGGTAAGACCCGTGCATGTAGTGCCTGATATTAAGCCCTTCTTTTTATCTGTGGTAGCTTGTCCTGCAACTGTTGTAGCAGCGGAACCCGCGGTCTTCTTAGATTTCTTTCCCATCATGCTCAGGCTTCTGTTGGAGGATGAATTCTGCACAAAGGCAAGAAAAACCGTAACATAGAAATATAATAATGAGGACTCATGGTGGGAAAGATATATCAATTGAAGCGTGCTGAGAGATTAATTCTCAAAAATGGCTGCGGATCCAATCAATGAGCAGATATTACAGATATATTAAATGGCCGTTTAAGGCCTGCTACTCCTTAAATGCTTATTACACCATTATCCGGTTGAATGACTCCCTTAAGCGTGCAATGGATATTTTGGCGGTTGAGCGCAGGTGATCGTTAATCGAAGGGGCAAAACTTTAAATATGAATACATCACCTTATCCCTCCATTTAACGGCTTTTTCGAAATCCGCGCTTTATTGATCGGAAATCAATAACACTTTAGATCTTCAAGCTATACCTTTTGAAATTCCGATCGCCGATAGCGATATCGCATCGCATGGGGAGAATGGGCATTATATAATCATAAGCATAGGATCCTCCGAACGCCGATTGCGACGTCGCATCGGATTAGCGCGAAGAAATATGACAAGGTGCATTTAGAGTGAATTGTCGATTTCCCGATCGCCGATATCGCATCGCATCGGGGGTAAGACCTAAGCGCCTTATTAATGTGCATGGGATGTTCCCGACTGCCGATTGCGCAATCGCATCGGATCGGAGTAAATGACTTAAACTGCCTTGACCGCATATGAAGTATCGCCGATATCGCGTCGCGTCGGGGCTTATGTTATGTGTGTTTTTTAAGATGTGTATGAAGTGTTGCCGATCGCCGATTGCGATATCGCATCGGGGGTAATCAATGTGCCGCTTATTTATATTTCTTATGTCATTGCGATATGCGATCTTGCGATCGCTTTATCGCAATGACAAAGATTTGCCTTATTTCTTTTTAGGGTCTTTTCAAAAAGGGTTTTATGAAATGAATTCATTTGATTATCGGACCTCTTTTGAGCAATAAAAGAATTGATACCAATTAAATTTTAAAGGGACCCATTTCATACGTTAATATTTATAAGTAAAGATGATATGAAATGGGGGGTTGTTGTAGAGCACAACAATTGGCGATTCGCTGGAAGAACCAGTTATCTCTTTGAAAAAATAGAAACATTTAAACTTTTTCAAAAATAGAGTTTCAATCAATGGGGAAATTCCTAATATAACTAGATTTCTATATATTCTGAGAAAAAGAAACTATTTTGTTGACTTCCTCTTTTTTAAGAAAATAAAAACATTCTAAGCTTTAAAATAGGCCTTTATTGGTTTATGATGATAAAATAGAATACCTTTCCAAATCAGCCTTTATAGTAAACTCATCTGTCATAGGTAGAGCCTCTGCTGCCAGCAAACATCTATAGTTTCGACAGGGATACCTTTTAACCATATGATTGTCCATTGTCCCATCCAATTAAGAGTGTGATTATCAAAATGAATTCAAAATATTTTTCATATTTTGTATTTCATTTCCTTTTTCTTCTTTGTCATAGGTAAGATAAAAAGCCATTGTCCTGGTTTGGTGGCCAGCTGTTGACAATGCCACTCACTGATAATAGTTTAACTGAACAAGCTGGCTCGTGATGAGACCCCTTGTCTTGTAATTTCAAGCCATTACCCTGTTTTGGTTTGCAGTGTTGGTAATGTCAGATAAACTATTTCTCTATGAACATGGTAAGCAGGCTTGTAATAAGACCTCTTATCTTAAATATTTTATATTTTAGAATTACACTCTGAGTAATCATAAACTTTAGCGAATGGGGTGAACAAATTTCTCCTTAAGAGTAAATGGATGACAGGATAAGAGTTGAAGATGCTGAAATTGGATTGATTTCTATTTTAGTATGGATAACCTTTAGAGACCAATTTAAAAACAGAAAATGATTTACGATATTTCTATGCTTTGAGAGGAGTTGACAAAACTTGAATTGTGATTTCAGAATACAAAGATATCTAATTTCCTAGAAATTATCCTTTTTGGTTAAAAGTTCCATCATTTTAAAAGCAAATGTTCATACTCATTCTATGGGACAACTTTTCAAACACAGTAAAAGGTCAACGGGAGACATCTCACAACCTTATTTCCTAAAATCCTACAAACTATAAAATCCTACTGAAATGAAAGGAGAAGGGGTTACCTCCTCAGTTAAAGAATTTCTTCAAGACAAGGCCATTAACAGGGAGAGAATCTCTCAAACCTGATAAATCTTGCAATATAAAGGTTGAATGGCCTATCTTCTCACAGATCTGAAATGGTCCAAGCCACAACTTCTGGAACTTGGAGTGTTTACCTTTGTCTTCATGGGCTTTGTCCCATTTCAGAACTAAATCACCGACTTGGAATTGTTTTGAACCGGATTAGACTAAATCAAAAGCTGCTTTGATGACTTGCTGATGTTTGGCATGGATAACCTTGGCTTTTTCTCTTTCCTCTTCTAATTTTAGGATCTGGTCATGTCTAAACTGAATAGAAGAGGAAGGAGTTTCCTCAATAAACTGCACTAGGGCTAAAGAAGGAAGAACAAGATTTGTGGGTAAGATTGCTTCTTTTCCATAGACAAGATTAAATGGAGAAGTTCCAATAGAAGCTTTCTGTGTTATCCTATCAGCCCATAATGCAAACACTAAGGATTTGTGCCAATTCCTCTGATTTTGTTCGATAGTTCGCTTAATGATTTTAATCAGATTCTTATTAGTAGATTCTGCTAAACCATTTCCTTGGGGATAGTAATTAGCAGAATATTTTAACTTAAATCCTCTTTTAATAGCGAAATCAAACATAGCATTGCCTGAAAAGTAAGATGCATTATCAAAAACAAGAGCATTTGGGACACCAAACCTGGTAATAATGAATTGGTCTATGAATTCAATGATTGCTTCAGAATTTGCTGTCTTTAAAGGGATTGCCTCAACCCACTTTGTAAAGTAATCGGTAGCAGTAAGGATATACTTATGCTGTTTGGAAGATGCTGGAGTGATCTCCCCAATGATATCCAATCCCCATTGCTCAAATGGCTGCTCAATGTTGATTGGTTGCAGAGGGAAGGCTGATTTACGTTGTCTTCCGCTAGCAGTTTGACAATTGAGACATTTTATTACGTACTCGTGAGCATCTTTAAACAAAGTAGGCCAATAGTAACCAGCATGAATAATTTTGTGAGTTGTTGTGTCAGCTCCGAAATGTCCTCCTGCTGGTCCGTCATGTAGCTCCTGCAAAACCTTTTGGGCTTCAGGTTTCTCAAGGCATCTTAACAAGATAGAATCATAATTCTGTCTAAAAAGCACGTCATCAATGATTGTAAAATTCTTCGCTTTTAATCTAATGGCCCTTTTGTTTTTGTAAGACAAATTCGGAGGTGCATAACCATTCTTTAGATAAAAGATTAAATCTGCATATTGAGATCCAGAATCAGTAACACTTATCTGATTAATTTCTTGAGTTTGATCTGTATCGCTTGATTCTGGAATGTTGGATGCTCCTGCCAATATCCTGCAAAAACCTTGGCCCCTAACAATCTTTGCTGGCCTAATTTCTAAGTCATACTCTTGAAGCGCTGTGACCCAATTTGCCCTTTTTTCACCCAGCTCTTTTTGGATTAATAGTTGCCTAACTGCCGAGAAAGGAACTATTATTTTTGTATGGGTTTTTAAAAGAAAGGGTCTATAATGTTTGACCGCTTTAAATACAGCAAAGGCTTGTTTTTCTACATCGGAGTAATTTAATTCGGCACCCTGAAGATTTGAGCTAAAGAATGATATGGGTGCTTCCAAATTGTGAGCATTTGGCTGCGTGAGAACTGCAGCATAAGACACATCGAATGCAATGGTATACAATGTAAAATGATTAGAAAAATTTGGAGTATTCAAGGCGGGGGCATTGATTATTGATTGCTTGATTACATCAAAAGCTTGCTTTTCTTCTGATCCCCACTTGAAGACTGAATTCTTCTTAATCATTGTCTGAAGTGGTAATATAATTTGAGAAAAATCTGGAACAAATCGTTTAACGAAATTAATCTGGCCTAAAAATGACTGCATCGACTTTTTATTGTGTGGGAAAGGGATTTCAGAAATTTCCTTGATCCGATCAGGATCGATATAAATGCCATCTTTGGACACAATAAAGCCTAAGAGTTTTCCTTGATCAAGAGCAAAGAAAGACTTTTTTGGGTTCAGAGAAATACCATATCTTTTGCATCGCTGAAAGATTTGATTTAAGTCATGCAAATGATTATACCTCTCTTTAGAATATACAGTAATATCGTCTAGATAGACGACTACTGTTCGATTAATCAACCCTCTAAAGGCTATATCCATAGCTCTCTGGAATGTCTCTCCTGCATTTATAAGTCCAAAAGGCATTTTCTGATACGCATATGTTCCCCATTTTGTTCTGAATGTGGTTTTAAGTTGGTCATCAGGATGAACCAGAACTTGGTTATATCCTGAGAATCCATCAAGAAAGGACATCAATTCAGAGCCTGCTACCGATTGGAGTATTTGCTCCATAGTAGGTAATGGGAAGTTATCTTTCAAGCTCGCTTTGTTCAGGTTCCTGAAATCAATACAAATTCGAATGTCGCCATTTTTCTTCCTGACTGGCACCATATTAGAGACCCAGTTTGAGTGTCGGACAGGGAAAATAATCTTGGCTTTCAAGAGCTTGTTAAGTTCCGACTTTATCTGGCTCTCTAAATTTGGATGTATTTTTCTTAACTTCTGCTGAATTGGTTTCTGATCAGGAAGCATAGGAATGGTATGCTGGATAATAGATGTATCATACGTCTTCAAATCATCATACTTCCAAGCAAAGACCTGTTTGTTTTTTCTTAACAGTTTGATGAATGCCTCCTTCTCTTCCAAAGAAAGTCCTAATCCTAAATTGATGTTTTGAGGAGCATGGTCAGTACCTAGATTTATCAATTCAAACCTAAGGGTAGAACTTTGAAGCTTTGCATTAATTACAGGTTTAAACCTGTCTTTGATATCATAAAGATCTTCGAGCTTTACCACTGGTTTAGGAATTGAATTTTCTTGAGGTGTTTCTTTCATCTGTAGATCATGGTCATTTTCCTCAATAATTTGATTGTCATAGGACTTTTCGGAAGTTAGAAATTGCAAGATGTCTTCATCATGGTTAAATACTCTCCAATTAGTGACATTGTCAGGAATTGAAGGCCTAAAAAGTAATTCTACGGAAAATCTATCAAGGCTATAGTCTTCAGAAGGTAGAAGCTTAGAAGCTACATTGGCTAGTAGGTCGGCTGCCGAGTTTTGCGACCTAGGAATGGAGGAAATGTTAAATGCTGAAAAGTGTGAGGTAAGATCCTGTACTAGCGATTGATAATGCTTGAGGTGACTTGAAAGACAATGAATTGCATTCCTCACCTGTTTGACAATGATTTCCGAATCGCCGAATACTTTTAGATATTGCACTTTGAGGCCGATTGCTTTATATAATCCCTGGACTAAAGCTTCATATTCGGCTGTGTTGTTAGTGCAGTCAAATTCTAACCTACAAGACAGCATTGTCTTTTCTCCTTGTGGACTAACCAAAATGCAACCTGCTCCTGAGCCCTTGCTGGACTTAGAGCCATCAAAATATAAAGACCAAAATAAAGGAGTATTAACAAAAATATTTACATTTTCCTCAGCATCATTAAAACATCTGGACTTATCAGTTTGTGAAAAAATTTCAATCTGAGATGTAAAATGATTAACTGAAAAAGGAGATGGTTGGGCAACAAAGTTGCCAAAGAATGACTCTGACGAATAGTTCCCCAAAATGTTGTTGTTGAACGCTACAGGTTGGTTTTCTTGCTCAAATTCAGTAACTGTGTGGGTCATATGCTTCTCTCGATCGATCCTTATTTGATTTGGCTTTCCCTTGTAGGGAAGCCACATATGTGACCAATCTGTGGAAATATACCCATGCAATTTTTCGGACCAATCTCTGCTCAAAATTAAACCGTAGAATTCAGGTATGTCAGCAATTAAGATATCAATCCTTTGTACAATCCTGGGATCGGCAGACAACCTGATAGTTACGGAATTAATTTCTCCCACAACCTGTACTTTGGTCCTGTCCAACTGTACAATATGAATAGCAGACTTCTGGGGTTCAATGTTCAGTTTAGAGCAAACTGAAGCTGGCATTATATTAGATGATGCCCCTGAATCAATTAAACAGTTGTGCAGGTTTTTGTTATAAATCTCATAGGTCAGTAGGAAGGGTGGAGTATGAGAATTCGATCTATCTCCAATTAGAACTGAATCGGTAGCTTCAACCATACCTGAAGGAGGTTGGCCTGAATCATTGGCAGCTCTTGCACTGGGAAGGGGAGTAGAGGGAACAGCATTCAATTCTTTAAGAAGTAATTTTTGCTGATGCTTTAATTTACTAAGCTCAAACATAGTTATGTTTGCCTTAGTTTTCTTCATGTCATCAACAATGTTATATTCCATTGAATCGGATACCACTAATGTTTTGGATGTTGAAGGAGAATTAGAAGTTGAAGGCTGGTTTTGGGGAACTACTACAGGCGACTTCTTTGGGGGAACTTTTTCCTTTGTTGTGGTAGCACCTGCACTCCTTTTCTTTGAAGTTGCCTGGGCAGGTTCAGAAGTACTTTTACTTCTTGTAGTAACCGGAAAGGCTTCTTCTTCATTCTCGGTATCAGAGTTTGGGAGTATAAAATCCCACATTTCGTGGCATTCAGCTACTTCTTCTTCATCATCAGTTTGTGAGGTTGTTTCCTCTTCCTCTTCTTCTTGCTCTGAATCTGCGTTAGATATAACATTGGGTGGCTTTGTTTCAGTTTTCTTAAAAGTCCTAAATGGTCTTTTGTTTGAGGTTTCGGCCACCTGCTTCTTTATTTCAACCATTTCGTTAGACAATGTTTTAAGGACTTTTTGTAAACCCTCCATGTCGTATGGGTCCTTTGGGGTTTTCTTCTTGGAATCCTCTTTAAATGAGACTTTTTTGGCTTTTCTGTCTTCCAAAGCAGCTTTCTTCTCTAGAGCGTTGATGCGCTTTTCAACAGCAAGTGCTTCTCTCATGTTTTCAGCTAAGGTAGGTTTCCCGACCCTGTCTACAAAAATGGCTATGTTGGCAGGTAGGGCGGTAATATACCATTCGCTTCGAATTTGTTCACTTGGTTTGGAAGCTGTAGGGATTTTATTCAGGAGTTTATTAAATCTGGCATTAAACTCCTTTATTGGTTCCCTATGCTCTATTCTCAGATTGGAGAGGTCGTTTATTAAGGTAGCTAAGGACCTGTCATCTCCATATTTGGTAAGAAACTGCTCTTGGCAAGTGTTCCAACTGGTAATTGAACCAGAGGGTAAGGAAAAATACCAGGATCCTGCTGATCCTTGTAAGGTGTAGGGGAAGAGTCTTATCTTGTTCTGTCACTCCTTTTAAGTTAACTGCTAACATAAAATTATTAATGTGTTCTTCAGCTTGGGTCCCATCATCTGGGTTAAATTTAGGCAGCCATTTTTCAGGAGCATCTGGTAGAGGATGCAATGGTGCAGGCATGTTGACTGCACCTGGCCTAGTCCATGGGTCTGCCATTATAATAGCGACAGTGGTTGATACTACTGTTGGGATTCCAGATGTATGGGAAGGAATTAATGATGAGGAGTGAACAGGTTGGGATGTTGAGGCTTCTAATCCCTGGTGAACGACAATTTGTAATGGGGGAGTGGATGGTTGACTTTGCAGAGATGAAGATGCAATGGAGGACGTGGATGAAAGCTCTTCACTATCAGATCCTTCAGTAATTTTCTTCGCCTTTTTCCTTTTGGGTAAAGGGAACTCAGTGGGTTCAATACCGAGTTTTTCGCTCTGAAGTCTGGTGAGAGGATGAGTTAGATTGAACTGCGAAGTCGCACTGCTTTGTGATACCTCAGATTTCTGTGGTGAAATCGAGAAGCTCTGAAGTTTATGGATTAGAGACTGGACTTCAGGTGATTCAAGACTTAATTGTTCTGGAGTATGATGGGTTTGAGCAGTGGTAGTTGATTCCCCTTCTCCTTGTTTGGATACCGGCGAACCAGTGTGCAAATGGGAAGGTCGAGGGGATTTGGAGGGAGAATTACTCTTAGAATGGCTTATAGGTTTTGACTTATGTGCCATTCACAGTTGATGGCCCTCCTTCTAGCGCCAATTATGTTGATGCCTCGAAAATCGCTGCAACAACATAGGGGAAACCACCCGGTCCGGACCTTGATACAGCTCCTTTTCCGTTTGGAATAGTGGCTCCGACTGGGGATAATGGGACCAGTTTCCCAAAAATTATAGGTAGACGGGATGGATGAATGACTTATAGAATATGTTGGCGATAAGCGAATAACTAAAACTATCAATAAAATATAATAACTATGATCTATCCCGGGAACTTATCGATTTTCTAAAGCGTAGCGTTTGATGGTCTGTGCTTTAAGACAGGCATATAGATGACTCCATCTCTAAAACATAGATATTAAATCATTCAAGACTGCTGTGCATAAATAGTTACGCAAAGCGATAACAGCGAAATTACTACACTTCATCATTTATATCATTGTTACATGCATGATTAAAAAAAGGCATATCGCAAAACATCCAATAGTGGAATGAGATAGAGATTTGCTGTTACAGCACATACATGTATTCAACAATAGCAAGAATAATTACACAACAATTCATATAAAAGGAATGAATACAGATACAGATAAAAGTACCATATAAGCTGATTAACACTCCCGTATATCAATCGCTATGTCACAGTTCTTCCTTTGACTCAGAAAACATCCCCAACAAAAGACAGTAGTGCGCAATTGCATAAAGAAACTTCCTTGTCAAATTGAGAACGATTGGTCGAGTTTCATAAAAGAATATAGGCTGAAGCACAGTAGTGCAAACTTCAGTCTTTAAGTCTATTACAAAATTTTACGACCCTTTCCAAAACAATGAAAGGGTCTATAAATACTAAGCTAATCTAAATATCTAATAAACAGAAATCCTACATAATTGGTATCAATGAATATTGATCCTATTTCTTGGAGCGATCTGGCAATCGGCGGCAATGATTCATCAGGTAGGCTCTTTGCCTTTAAACCTGAGCTGACTTATCGCCAGCATTGGCTCTACTTCAGGCGGTTTGTTGAGGCGCGAACTGAGCTGAGCAGCGTATGTGGCATCTTGAATATCGGGAATTATACACCCGAGTGCATCAGTTAAACACTTGAGGGCAGACCTTTGTGTGTGTGGCTTGATCAGAAAGAGCCAATATGCATCGAAAGTCAAAGTGTTAACCCCAGCGATTAATCTCCCCTTCTCCTCTAAGTCAGGATAACTTGTTTGCTCAATTACATTTGCTGTTGTTATTCTTCCAGGTGTACATTGGGAGATCATGTTTGCCAGGTAGAGGGTGTTGTTGACCAGATCAATCATATTGCTGGCAGTTAATTTACATCTTGAAGCCGCCCTTTCTGCTTTCATCATTTGAGTGTGCCATTCTGTAAAGAGTATGTCCTTATATGTTTCTTGGATTCTAGGCAACTTCGCTGCTTTTCCCACATCAGAATCTTGCCAGTCAAGATATCCACTTATGAGCTCATCGGCCTGGTCTAACTCATTCCTGGCCTTATCTACCTGCTGATTAATGGATGTAGTTAGCTCGCACAATGGTTCTGCCTCAGTGAGTTGATTACACAGGAGTCTAATCTGTGATATTAAAGCACTGTTTATTTGCGATGCCTCTGCTCTGAAATCCTCCACCTTTTGGGTGCCTTTTATGACTTCGAGCCGTGACGATAATTGAGCTATTTGCTCGTCCTTCGTTTTTATCATCAGCTCATTTGCTGTCCTCAACTGTGCCAATGCCTCCGATAACTCCTTTTGTTTCTGGATCGCGCTTTGGTCGATCCTCTGCCTTTCTTCCTGCAATTGCTGGGTTAATTGATCATTCATTTGTTGTTGTACCAGCAACTGCTCCTCTGCTTGCGCTGCCCTCTGTTTTGCCTCGGTCACCTCTGCCTGTAATGCAAAAATATCTTGGTCCTTAGTCTTCAGCAGAAGACTTACCTCCGATGCCTTGTCGATAGTTGCTGCAGAATAGGCACCTGCATACTGTGACAGCTTTGTTAGGTCATCGGAGGGGTCCAATTCCTCCTTCCATACTACATTACCCGTAACTGTTTGCTCTGGTAAGATAGAAGGTTGATCAATCCTTCGTCTTTTCCTTGATCGCTTCACAACTGCTCTATGCCTTGGGCTGTAGAAAACATCCAAGGGAGGAATATCTTCCACTTGGAGAACGATTTGATCGGAAGGGTCTTTAGGAATTACCTCAACATCCTGGGAAATGGGTGGGCCGCTGGTTCCACTTAGAACCTGAGGAGAAGTGATGTCCTGCGTATCATTTGTCTTAGAAGTGTCCCCATCTTTTGAACATTCCAATCCACTGATGATGGAATGAAATTGCTGCCATTCTTGAAATAGTTTGGGGTCTATGGTAGTGTCCACATTGACATCGGTGGTTTGTTTCTGCTGCTCTTTTTCCTGCTCTTTCCTCTGCTGTTCTTCTTGTTCCCTTTTCTGCCTATCTGCCAGTTCTTTTTTCTGTTTCTCTTCTTGTTCTCTCTTCTGCTGTTCCTCTGCCTCTTTCTTCCTTTTCTCTTCTTGTTCCATTTGTGCTCTCTGTTGTTTTTCTGCTTGTTCTTTCCTCTGCCTTTCTGCCTGTTGCTTCTTCTGATTTTCTTCCTGTTCTCTCTTCTGCTCTTTTGTTATAACAGGAGGCTGGCTTGACTGTTGCCGACCAGGCTCGCTTGAAGACGTCGCTGGGGTTGTTGCCAGTAAATCTAGAGGCAGAGTTTGCAACCTCTGCTCCCTAAGTTTATTGAACTCAGTTACCCCTTGATCATTATATTTTAATCGAGCAAGTTCTCTAGCTTGACCTATTGTTTCGTTTGAAACAAATAGGTCGTCAAACCAATCTTCTTGATGGTCAAATTTTGTTAATTTGGCCTGTTCTAATGCAGCATAGGCGTGTTTGGTTGGATCATATAGCCTATTCGGGATAGTGGCCAGGGTTAAAGACTGCATCTTTGTGGCTTCCTTTTCTGCGTGTTTGAGATCATGCAGAGTATATACACCAATTCTAAAGGGAAAAGAGGGCCAGCCCCTCTTCTTTTCTTTCTTGAGAGTCTGTGTAGTACTCTCTGCCATAATTTGATAGGAGACCTCTCTTGCTAGCAGTTTATCTGGAATATACAAAGGGAGAACATGCGGATTGGCTTGGCTACCAAAAACTCTAATGTAGGTAAATCTCTCTTCTCCAAACCAACTTGCTACCGCCGGTAAATCAAAGGAAGCTAGGTAGGAGATTCTGGGAATGGGCTTATCAAAAATAGAATAATGAATGGGAACCATAAAGCCATTGCAGATTTGATACAAATGGTCCTTGTAAGAGGATTTCCACAATTTCTGGTGGTATATATGAATGGGTGAGGGGTCTTGGGCAGTCCACCTCCAACCAAGGACGGGAAACTCAGAATTAAAACATAACGTATCTAAAATGTATGCACTGTAATAAAACGAGGGAATTTTCCTTTCAGTAACAACAGAACCTTTTCTAAAATCACGAACAGCTACGGCTAACTTATCAGAGAGAATAGTAGCCCAATCCATAATTATGCTGTTTACTGCTGCTTCCATTAGAGGAACCATCTCTATGGTAAAATTAGCAGAGTCATGTAATCCCCATAGCCTACACATCATTATCCCCGCATAACAATAGGGAGAAGCCAAAGAATCGACTGAGTACTTACCGGAAGACTCGTGCTTGTGTTTGGCTGGATTCTGCCTCCAATCCCAGATGGGTTCAGATTCTACTTCATTATCAGCTGCAAATTTCTCCAGGAAGGTCTTGTTATAGACTTTCTCTGGCTCAGGCAAATGATACATTTGCCTTAGATGTTCTGGCTTGAATGATCCAAAAATCCTCCCATCTCTGGTGCAAAAGGTTCTGTCGAGGATTGGAATTTCCTCAATTGCCTATCGCACGACGTCTGTGTAGGGGAGAATTTGTTCTCTGCCTGCTATCCTATGAAGGAAGGAGTCGGCTAAGTCTTTGAGAGTGGACTCAGACTTGCGAGTAGGATCCGCAGTAGCTTCTGTTACTGCCTTTTCTGGTTGTTCGGCTTCGATCAAATTATATGTGCCTTGCCATGTAGCTCTGGTAAGACCCGTGCATGTAGTGTCTGATATTAAGCCCTTCTTTTTATCTGTGGCAGCTTGTCCTGTAACTGTTGTAGCAGCGGAACCCGCGGTCTTCTTAGATTTCTTTCCCATCATGCTCAGGCTTCTGTTGGAGGATGAATTCTGCACAAAGGCAAGAAAAACTGTAACATAGAAATATAATAATGAGGACTCATGGTGGGAAAGATATATCAATTGAAGCGTGCTGAGAGATTAATTCTCAAAAATGGCTGCGGATCCAATCATTGAGCAGATATTACAGATATATTAAATGGCCGTTTAAGGCCTGCTACTCCTTAAATGCTTATTACACCATTATTCGGTTGAATGACTCCCTTAAGCGTGCAATGGATATTTTGGCGGTTGAGCGCAGGTGATCGTTAATCGAAGGGGCAAAACTTTAAATATGAATACATCACCTTATCCCTCCATTTAATGACTTTTTCGAAATCTGTGCTTTATTGATCGGAAATCAATAACACTTTAGATCTTCAAGCTATACCTTTTGAAATTCCGATCGCCGATAGCAATATCGCATCGCATGGGGAGAATGGGCATTATATAATCATAAGCATAGGATCCTCCGAACGCCGATTGCGACGTCGCATCGGATTAGCGCGAAGAAATATGACAAGGTGCATTTAGAGTGAATTGTCGATTTCCCGATCGCCGATATCGCATCGCATCGGGGGTAAAACCTAAGCGCCTTATTAATGAGCATGGGATGTTCCCGACTGCCGATTGCACAATCGCATCGGATCGGAGTAAATGACTTAAACTGCCTTGACTGCATATGAAGTATCGCCGATACCCGATCGCTGATATCGCGTCGCGTCGGGGCTTATGTTATGTGTGTTTTTTAAAATGTGTATGAAGTGTTGCCGATCGCCGATTGCGATATCGCATCGGGGGTAATCAATGAGCCGCTTATTTATATTTCTTATGTCATTGCGATATGCGATCTTGCAGTCGCTTTATCGCAATGACAAAGATTTGCCTTATTTCTTTTTAGGGTCTTTTCAAAAAGGGTTTTATGAAATGAATTTATTTGATTATCGGACCTCTTTTGAGCAATAAAAGAATTGATACCAATTAAATTTTAAAGGGACCCATTTCATACGTTAATATTGATAAGTAAAGATGATATGAAATGGGGGGTTGTTGTAGAGCACAACAGACCCATGATACTGATCAATGCTGAGCACAAGGTCACCTATCAATAATGGAAATAGGGCCAGGGTGCAGCTCTAGGTCTACTCTTAGAGAAATTTGTCGTAGTCAATAAGAGCAAGACCCGCCAGCAAGAAGTCAATGGAGACCTTCTCAAACCAACATGAACAAAGGACCAAATAGATGATGTGATAGTGAACATGACTCTGACAACCAGGGATGGCCGACTGAAATATGTCAAGAGACACCGCAGAAAGGCCGAATCAGGTTTACTTCCCTTGAACAAAAGCATGACTCAAATGTGACAATATGGCAGCATATGATAACTTTGTATAAGTTTGTCATGCAATAGGCACAAAAAAAATCTCAATATAATTGGAAGAGATAACCAACCGGAGGAGTACTGACTCAATAACAAGGTTAAGGCTCTCCTAAGTCAAACTAAAGCCCATCCAAATGGAGGAAAGACTTAATTTTGATTGATTTGTTCATGGGTGACACAACTGACTCTAGTTGCCATCCATCATGGAAGTAATGTCCCGTTCCCGATCTTTTTGAAATATTTTATTTTTTTGTCCTTTTCATATTTAGAAAGCCTAAAAAAAGAATAAAATAATTCCTATGGTACAGTGGAAAGAATGAGTGTCCAGATACAGATGCGCTAGTTCCTTGGAGGGGAAAATTCCTATGCTCAATGCAAGGTGACAAAACTAGTCAATGGCACTCAAAGGAATGTTCTTTCCATGGGTAAAAGGTGTCAAGTTGCAGAGGCTAAGTGATTGCAAGGTTGATTTGCCAAAAATACATGGTCAAAAAGTGGCTTAAACATGAGTCCAAGTGAAGTCGGATTAAGGCCAACAGGTACAAATAGTCAACATGCAATGCAACAGTACAAATCAACAGAAAGGAGCCTCTAGGGTATAAAGATAGAAAAATAGCAAAGAGGTAAGAGAATGAAGCTTCAACGCACAAGTCATGGCGGCACTAAAGAGGACTCCCGAGCCTACACAGTATAGCAGCATGGGAAACATATGCTAGTGACGATCTAACTAAGATTCCCATGTAAAGGTTGGCTCTACCATCACGTCATGATTTTATAAGTCAGCGAGTGAAAATGGTTTAAGAACCAAGACATGATGGGGTTGAACCTATGGCCAAAATATCACAGAGTGGAGGCTCGTATGCAAAATGCAACGGAAAATGATATTCCCTAACCTATATGCCAATGAAAAATGATACCTTCTGATGAGCCCCAATTTTTGGTACAATTCGGGCTCATTTGGCCTACTTGCTCTGCTCAAACCATTCATTTTTTATTGCTTATGCATTCATTTCTTGGTTTATTCGTGTTGTTTGTAGGAAGAAGGGTAGGCATTCTATCTACGTGACTAATACATGATGATTTCAGGTTTTTGGCATTAAAAGGGAGCAAAGACCACGAGAAAGGAGACAGTAAGGTGGCACTGCTGGTTTTTAGGAGAGGATGTCCACAGTCTTGGGGACCTTCCTCGTGATTCACACCATAGCTCCGAGCTCCAACCAATCTCCCCACCGAGCTTAGAGGCAGCCAACTGTTCTACAGGAACAGCAGTTACAACTGTTCTACAGGATCAGCAGTTTAACCTTCAGTTGGACAGCCGAGCTCCACAAATCAAGGAAACCTGTTGGATTATCATTTTGCATAAATACTGAGGTCGTAGCCTTTGATAGAAGCTTTTTGAACTTTTGCATTACTCTTGTAATTTGGAAGTACGAGTTATAGCTCGGTGTTGGTTCTTTTTGTAAGCCAGTTTTGGCATGACATCAGATTTTTGGTTATGAATAAAGGCAGGCAGATTTTGATCTCATTCTGAGTTTCTAAGGGAGCTATAGCTCTCAGGTTAGGGCCCAACCTAAGAGCAATAGATCTCCTCGGTGTTGTAATGTTATTTTCCTTTCGTTCCAGCACTTCGTTTTTACTTTGACATGCAATTCGAATTTACAGTCTGCTGATTTAGTTTTTTATGAGATTGAATAGGATTAGTTTATGGTGAATTTGCTTCTAGTTGCGTAGGTTAGAAGAGGATAGTTATAATTCATTGGAGCTCCAGAAAAAGGTTGTTAGAGATCACTGCCATCTCTGCTTAGGGATTGGGGTGCAGTCCATATCAACCACCAAAAAGAAACGCAGTTCTTCTCACGTTCATGCAAGTTGCAACTGTTGCTTTAGTCATAGATCCATCCATGCACTTTGGTCTTGATCATTACTTCTCCATTCCACTTCCATGCACGAGTTTCTTTCACAAATTGCACTGTTGTTCATTGGTTCAAAATAGCACAGTTAACATAGGTTAAAGAGTTCTCGTTTTTGGTGACATTCATAGACAATTTGTTTCATCTACACTGCTCCACACCATTCCATTACCTTCCTCGTCCTTTCAACCACACCTGAAGCCACTCAACCGACCTCTGCTCAGCTCGTTTACCTTCCAGCTCTCCCATTACTCACATAGCTCCATTTACTTAACCTTTCGATTCCAGCCATCAACCCACTGCATGCACTCTTCCTCCATCTGACTTCTCTGCTCCTAAGCCATCACCAGTTCCATCTCCAACTCACCTATCCTCCCACACCACTCCAACTCTTCACCATCTCCCAAAACTCCCACAGTCAAACATCCTGTAGAATTGCACAGACTTCCTGTAGAATCCCTGAGTTTCCTGTAGGATCCCCTGCAGACTTCCTGTAGAAGCCTGCAAACTCGGTTGCTGAGCATCCGAACGTGGTAGACTTATGTGGACTGATGCTGGAGACCCTCTGGGACCTCCCTAGCCATCCTGACCTTGCCCATGCTTTCCTTCCACTCGAACCGCTCCTGCACAACCAAACCCTAATCAAAAGCATCATCACAATAAATCCAACCACTTAATGAAAAAATACAAAAACATGTCTTTTCAGATGCAAGTAGCTTAGATGCATGTATTTCAGCTCACTCCAAGTAATGGCATTATTGGTAGTAGTTTCATTCACAGTTTTGCATTGTAAGAGCCTAGCTAGTCAAATTAGGGTTTACTAGGGTTTTCATGCTTTGTTGGCTTTCAGTTTCTTTCTGCAGATAGATTAGTCTCCTTTGAGTTAGCTTTCATCCATCATTCATAAAGCTTCTTCTATGAGCATATAGAAGTTGGCTTGAGCCCTAGCGGACTTGTGCCAGCTGACCAAGTGACAGCTGCGACAAGAGCTAGTACTTGTGCATACATCACCGTCGCTTCCAAGTTTGTATGAACTACCGGGTTGATAAAATTAGAGATAGGAAGCTCCAGGAGTTGTAGCATTATTGCTACAATACTGGAGCCCACCATCTTTTTGGCGCCGTTGCCGGGGAAGCGTCAGAGTATTAGTAATTGTTGCTTTTCTTCTACTTTCTTACTCTTGCCTTCTGCTAAGTAGTTTACTTCATTTCCATTCCGCAAAAGTAGCATAGACATTTCCTACTTTCATAGATTAGCATTTCCTGCTTTCATAGATTAGCATTTCCTTTCTGCAAGCGTAGACTAGCATTTCCATTCCTGCAATTTCATTTGAGCAAAGTAGATTAGTTCTTTCCTGCTTTCAGTTTAATTCTGCATCTTTCATAGTTAGTTGTAGATCAATCTGTTTCAGTTTTGCAGGTACCAAAAGAAAAGCAAAGCAAAAAAAATCAAAAGAAAAAGAAAGTCTTTTCCATTTCATGCCTCGTAGGAACCGAGATAGATCAGGCAAATTCCTACCAAACACCCCCACCACATCACTGAGTCACCCTTCTCTCTTCTTTGGTGACAGTGACCCAGAAGAACCTATAGGTGAACATCCTGAGATATACAAAGATCCTATAGTAGAAGAAGAGTTAGAGACCACTCCATCTGAAGCTATGGCTGACAATAGAAGAGAAGATGAGAGAATAGAAGGTGCCTTCCCCATCCGAGAGACCAATGGAGAGATGAAAATGAAGAACATTAGCCCCTCCGCCTTACCTCACTTCCATGGGCTGACCACTGAAGATCCGGATACCTTCCTGTTTGAGTTTGATGTCCTTTGTAGAACCTATGACTATACTGAAGATGAGCAAAAGCTGAAACTTTTCCCTTCCACTCTTAAGGATGCAGCATTACGCTGGTTCATGGGCTTACCTGGGAATAGTATCACCACTTGGGCTCAGATGCAGCAAGCTTTCAATACCAAGTACCGGGATTACTGTAGGTCCAAGGAAACAAAGGGGGAAATCTTTCGGATGACCATGGGAAATGATGAGTCCTTAGAGGATTATGAGGAGAGGTTCCAACTAAGCTATAAGCGGGCCAGGTGCACACTTGACCCTGAATCCCTCAAGTTGGTCCTGCTCTGAGGAGTCCCTGAAGACCTCTTAGATACCCTTCACATGTTAGCTGGGGGGGACATTTACCAACTGCCTTATGAGGACATCAAGACTGTGTTTAGAAACCACTCCAGGGCAACTCGGAAACGAGGTAGAGGAAACCACCTCTCAACTAGTGTCCCTTTCTCCAAACATGAGCTTGCAAATCAATTAGAAGATCTTAAGAGTGAGGTGAGACAGACCATTGCCATGCAGCTTGACACATTCAGGATTCAGCAAAAGAAAGAAGAAGCTGAGAGAGCCTTGGCTGTCTTCTGCCCTAGGTGCACAAGGAGACACCCTAAGAACGAATGTCCATTGCATTCGGTTGAAGTGTGTTTCGTTTGTGAGGAGGACCATCCCACAAATCAGTGTCCAACCTTACCTGGGTTTAAAGCCATGTACCAAGGGACAGAAGCTCCCACTGAACCTCTCTATTACCTCAACCAAAGGAGGCCACAAGGATCTAGACCTTATCAGCAGGGGATGCAAGGGGCATCTCAAGCTTATTACAGCCCCAACCAATCGACTCCTATGCCTTCCTGGGGTCCCCCTGCTCATCCTTCATGGTCCATGCCTCCTCCATGGTCTTATCCACCTCAGTACCCCACTCAACCTACTTCTCATTCATATCACTCACATGCCCAGCCACAGCCTCAATGGAATGCACCTCAGTCGGGGTGGAGGCCCCAATACAACACTCCTCCTGCCATCTTGCCTCCACCACCAGTTCAACCTCAGCCATTACCTCCTGCTCCTCCAAGGCAACCTCAAATGCCTGCTCAACCGAACCCGAACCCCAACAATAGACAGGCCCAGCAGGTATACACTGGGGAAACCTCATGCCCTACCTATGCTGTGGAGATCCAGGAGATCAATCTTCGATCTGGAAAGACTCTACCAGATCGCCAACCTCCTCCCCCAGAGGATGAGGAAGATAAATAGGAAAGTGAACCAAAGGCTATTCCACCCTTTCCTGAGAGACTAACAACCACCACACAACCCAACCCAGAGGAGGATGAGCTTCTGGGTGAGCTCAAGCAGTTGTGTGTAAAAATACCACTTCTCCAAGCCATCAAGGATGTGCCAATATACAAAAAACTGGTTAAGGAGAAGTGTTTCAAACACCCAGGCAGACGGAAGAAAGATGCTTCAACTATCAATGTCATAGGACAACTGTCTGACCTTATGTTAGGACAAGTCATCTGCCCAAAGTACCTAGATCCTGGAAGTCCTGTAGTAGATGTTCACATCAATGGCACCATTATACCTCACACCTTGATTGATCTGGGGGCTGCCATTAATGTGATGACCAGGGATACCATGCTTAAACTTAATCTTCAGGGTTCCTTGAGGAAGACCTCGACAGTACTGCAATTAGCAGATCGCTCCACCGTGACTCCCGAAGGGATTGTGGAGGATGTCTTGGTCTCTATTGACTCTTGGGAATACCCTGCAGACTTCCTGGTTCTGCAACCAAAGGCCAAGCTTACTGGATATCCTCTCATTTTGGGAAAGCCTTGGTTAGCTACTGCAGATGCTTACATAAGTTGTCGTGCAGGAAACATGACCATAAAAAATGGTCCCATGTCCAAGCAGCTAGTCCTATACCCTCCTGCCCAACCCTCCTTAGAGCATGACTTACCACTCTGGTTGGAAGAAGGAGAGGAAGACGAGGTGTACTCAGCACCTCTGTGCACCTTAGATACCACTAGAAGAGACCCCCCAACCGAGGATGACTTGATCGAGACCTTGATCCAGAATCCACCTTCCAGTGCACTACCCTTAGAGAAATTGGTGGAGGATGCCCAAGCCAGCACCTTAGTGGATCTTTGTACAACCAACCCTGTTACTCCCAGAGTCAAGAATGTGGAGTTCGGCCCTGAGAAAGCATTGAAGATCAGCTCCTCCCTATCTCCTTCCCAGGAAAAGGAGCTGTGTAGTCTGTTGGCCAACCACCTAGATGCTTTTGCTTGGAGCTATAAGGAAATGAAAGGAGTCCATCCTTCGGTCTGTACCCATCATATATACATCAAAGAGGATTGTAAACCGGTTAGGCAACCTCAGAGGAGAATGAATCCAGCCCTTAAGGACATTGTCAAGGAAGAATTGCAAAAACTGTTGGATGCCGGGTTCATCTACCCCATCTCAGATAGTGAATGGGTGTCCCCTCTAGTGTTGGTTCCCAAGAAAAATGGGAAATGGAGAATCTGTGTGGACTACCGAGAACTGAACAAAGCTACCAAGAAAGACCATTTCCCTCTACCTTTCATAGATCAAGTGTTGGATGGACTGGCAGGAAAGAAGTTCTTCTCTTTCCTGGATGGGTTTAGCGGGTACAACCAAATCCAAATCAGCCCGGAAGACCAAGATAAGACCACCTTCACTTGTCCTTGGGGTACCTTTGCCTACCGAGTCCTTCCCTTTGGGCTATGCAATGCTCCTGCTACCTTCCAGAGAGCTGTCTTGAGCATCTTCTCGGAGCTGGTCCATGATGCGGTAGAAATCTATATGGATGACTTTACTCCTTATGGGGCCAACTTCCAGGAAGCATTGTCCAACCTGGGAAAAGTCCTAACCAAATGCACCGAGATGAACTTGTCCCTTAGTCCTAAAAAATGTGAATTCCTAATGACTGAAGGGACCGTGCTAGGCCATACCATTTCTTGCCAAGGGTTGCAGGTGGATCCTAACAAAATTGCTCTCATCAAGAGGGTTCCACCTCCTCAAAAGGTAAGGGATGTCCGGAGTTTCTTGGGATTAGCAGGATACTACCGGAGATTCATTAAAGATTTCAGCAAGCTAGCCTCGCCATTGTTTGGCCTGTTGGCAAAAGATGTGGAGTTTAATTGGACTGACGATTGTCAGAGGGCTTTAAATGAATTGAAGGACAAGTTGGTGTCAGCCCCAATCCTGAGAGGTCCAAACTGGGCCCTACCTTTCCACATCCACACTGATGCCTCGAACAAAGCCATAGGTGCAGCTTTAGGACAAGTTGAGCAAAAACTTCCATATGCCATTTACTTTGTTAGCAAAAACTTGTCCAAAGCTGAGCTGAATTACACTGTAACCGAGAAAGAATTCTTGGCTGTGGTCCATGCACTGAACAAGTTCCGACATTATATTACTGGTTACCAGACCTTTGTACATACTGACCATGCTGCAATTAGATATTTAATGAATAAACCAGATGTGAATGCTCGTATTATTAGATGGTTACTTTTATTGCAGCAGTTTGATTTGACCATTGTTGACAAACCAGGTAGAGAAAATGTTGTTGCTGACTTTTTATCTAGATTGGATTTGTCTGCAGATGAGGATGGAACAGTGGATGACCAGATGCCCGATGAACATCTGTTTGCTATTTCAGTACTCTCTCCATGGTTTGCTGATATAGCAAACTATCTTGTTTCAGCACAGTTCCCTCTGCACCTATCTTCCAGAGAGAAGAGCAGAATCATCAGAAAAAGTGCCTCATTTACTTGGATCGGGGGCAATCTGTTCAAGCTTGGCCCCGATCAGATCTTAAGGCATTGTGTAAGGGAGGAGGAAGTCTTTGATATCCTCCTCACTTGTCATGATGGGCCTTGTGGAGGACATTTTGCAGCAAAGAGAACTGCCTTCAAAATCCTGCAGGCAGGCTACTATTGGCCCACACTTCATCAAGATGTCAGAAGATATGTCAGTCAGTGTGACCAATGCCAAAGAATGGGGAAACCGACCCAAAGGGATGAGATGCCTCTCCAACCTCAAGTGACTCTTGAGCCATTTGAGAAGTGGGGCATGGACTTTGTGGGCCCAATCAACCCCTCTTCGAGGCAAAGGACTTACATCATTGTGTGTACTGACTATTTGACAAAGTGGGCAGAGACCAAAGCAATCAAAGCAGCAACAGAAGAAAAGGTGGCTGAGTTCCTAAGAGAAAACATCTTCTATAAGTTTGGCTATCCAAGAGAGCTGGTCACCGATCAAGGGAGCCAGTTCACCTCCAACCTGGTTGAAGATCTGCTAGCTCATCACAAGATCAAGCATAGGACTTCCACCCCTTATCACCCTCAAGCAAATGGGCAGGTGGAAGTCACCAATAGAGCATTAGAAGGGATCTTGACTAAGGTGGTGAGCAGCAGCAGAAAGGACTGGGCAGATCGCCTGGTTGAAGCCACATGGGCTTACAACACCACTTGGAAGACCACCACCGGCTTCACACCGTATGAGCTGGTCTATGGGAAGAAAGCTTTGCTGTCCATTGAGTTTGAATACAACACTTTGAGGATGGCAGCTCAGCTGGACCTAGATCTCAGCCATGCACAACAAGAAAGGCTACTGCAGCTGAATGGCCTGGATGAGCACTGAATGCAGGCCCTCCTTCACTCAGAAGTGGTTCAACTTCAGAGAAAGGTGTGGCATGACCAACATCTCCATGACAAGCAATTTCAGCCGGGAGATTGGGCTTTGTTGTATGACTCCAGATACAAAGATTTCAAGGGGAAGCTGAGAACCAGATGGCTAGGACCATATGCAGTAGAAAAATGCCATGACAATGGATCTGTCCTCATTCGAACCATTGATGAGGAAGCCATTCCCATGCTTGTCAATGGGCATCGATTGAAGATCTACAGGAGACCTCTCTCAAGACAAGAGTTCATCAAAACTATGGAGAAATCTGTATTGGTCCTAGAGAGGGGTTCTGCCTCTGCTTCTGGCATACCCTGAGGTATATATATAAAAAAAAAAAAAAAAAAAAAAAATAATAATAATAATAAAGATCCTTGGGTGAAAACCTCTCTGAGGCGCCCAAGGCAGGTGGTAGGGGTGAAAACCTCATTGAGGCGCCCCTATTGTCTTTCAAAAAAAAAAAAAGAAGAAAAGGTGAAAAAGATCCTTGAGTGAAAACCTCTCTGAGGCGCTCAGGGCAGATGGCACGGGTGAAAACCTCTTTGAGGCGCCCCTGTTATCTTTCAAAAAAAAAAAAAACAATAAGCAAAATATGGTAAAATTGCATGCAGGTTGCAGATGTTCTATGGAGGAGAGGAAGCCCTTCAACTCAAAGCCAAGGGTCCTTATCATGCTGTCAAGAGACCTCACCAGCACCTCCTCCAAGGGTACCCATGTTTTTTCAAGGTATGCGCAATTTTATCATGGTTTGAGTCCTCTACAGGAAGATGCAGTCTCTCTACAGGAAGATGCAGTCTTTCTACAAGAAGACGCGGATTTTCTACAGGAAGCCCGAACTTTCTACAGGAAGCTCTGTGTTCTACAGGAAACTTCCTGTAGAAGTTTGGGACGGCCCAGAATTCATCTTAAAAGGAGATTTAGTGACTACGGATTGTTTTGGACGCATGCAAGCCTCTGTTGGCACCCTTGCACACTGCTGTTACCTTGCTCCACCATCCTTGTCGACATGCAACCAAGTTCCCCGCACCAACAAAGCAGATCGATGAGTTCTCGCGGGAAAAGCCATTTTCGAAGATAAACAAGTGCTGAGATCTCATACCACAGGCATCAGAAGCTCCGGGAACGTGATCGAAAGGCCAGATCCTCCGTCGTGCAGCATGCACCCAAGGAGGAAGAACTGTTATGAGACACCCCGCGGGGATCCTGTAACAGTTAAACCTGCTAGAGTGGATACCATTCACAGCACCGCCATCTACAATGAAACGCGGGCGCATGCAACCAAGGCATCCACTCCATCGTCGGCAGCCTGTAACCACGAGCCTCCGTGTCTGTGTAAGTTCGCATGCAGCAGGTAGATCCACTCACCATCGTCCAAAAACTGGAAAAATCGTGTGCAGCCACGCAGGTAAGTGTCTCGACCCTTCCTTCCATCAAATCGCATGAATTTTACCTTGAATTGTTTGCACAGCGTAAAAGTGAATGGTTGAGCGGCCGTATGGCCAGTCGACTGGCCACGTCGGCTAGTTATGGTATAATTGGATGTTTGGGTGGCGACCACGACAAAGAGAATGAGCAGCACACACGTGAGAACACTCCCGTCGGAAGCAATGAGTTTAACAGAAAAAGGCGGCGGCAGATCTGTGGGAATGGATGCGGCAGCAAGTGAATACGCAGGCGAATGATGGATGACGTCGCCCAACGGTCCAGCGGGGACAGCTCACCCCCCCCGCCACGGATTGCGCCGATTCAAAATCTAATCGGCTAGATTATGCGCATGCATTTATCAACCACCACTTCAAACTCGAGTGGCTATTCTGATCTCCTCTGCACTTTGATACGCCGAGCTTTTGGCTACCAGAACGCCGGTGAAGCACACCTCGAGCGCAGGCCAACTACAGTCCTCCCCGAAATTTGCGCACTACTCCTACAGGAACACAGATTCTACAGGAACGCAGTCTCTACAGGAACGCAGTCTTCTACAGGGAAGCGGGTGCCTCACGAAAAAAGGTGGCCAATTGAAGAGGTAACCCTGAACTCTTCATGCAACTAGTTAGTAAGAGTGGCAAGATCATCGTCCACAGTCTGGTCATAAAGATATCGGTGAAATTGTTGTTTGCTGTGCCTATACTATCGTTCTACAGGATGTCAGTATAATTAGACTGTGTTGAATTTTGTGGATTATATGCATGCTCTGTCTCAATAGACCAAATCTCTTTCGCATTTGCCACCTTTAGTTAAAACAACCGTGTTCATCATGCCGGGTGGGTTTATAAGACGGGAACCCACTGATTCCACCAAATTAAGGGAAAACCCGGCAGTGGTAGAGCTCTTCACACGAGCACAATGGATGTCTTTTTGTGATAAGCTGCAAGGTTACGATGATGAAGTGGCCGAAGAATTATTGCAGGCTCTGAGGCCGAAATCCCAGACACTGGCCACAGTAAACTTCAGAGGTCTAAGCCTCAAGCTCACCCCGCAACATATCAGTCGGATCACAGAACTTCCTATGGGTTTGCCGTGGGATAAGGAAGAAAGAAAGCTGAGCCAGCAGGAAAAGAAAGAATTCTTTCCACCTGAGGAAGAATTCTCGGAGGACAAAAATGGGGTGCGAAGAACGAGTCTGTTGCCACCATGGAATGAAGTCAGTTTGCAAATCATGAAATATATCACTTGTGAAGGCCGTTTTAGCATCGTGTATGCATATCACTTTCGGTTGCTCACTGAATTGAGGCACCGGATTGATCTTCCTGTAGAACAAAAGCTGAGCATCCCTTATTTTCTATTGCAGTCTCTAATGGAGTGTGCCACAAAGATAAAAGAGGGAATACCAGATCAGATAGCCCACCATGGGTTGATCAAGCTTCTTGTGGAGGATGCGCTGCATTCATATAAGGTTCCCCTCTCATGGGAATCCTTCCGGAATTTGACAAAAGATGGGGACATTAAAATGTTGATCGAAGGAACGGGTTCCTGCAGCAGTGAGGAACAAGAAGCAGTGGCCGAGGGACAGAGAGAAGAAGGCCAGGAGACCCCGACCACAGTGCAGAAGAAAGAACAAAGGAAGAAGCATGAGGAAAAGGATGACAAGGAAAAAGGTGGCACGCCTATCTTGTCAGCAAGAGAAAAGAGGATGAAGAGCAGAATGGACAAAGCTGAGGTGGTCCACGTCAGCCCAAGTACCTCAACAGCACCTGCAACCAAAGCAAAAAGCAAAACTCAGGCAGGCAAGCAAGCAAAGGTGGAGACACCTGTGTCTACAGGAAAACAGAAACAGGCTTCTACAGGAAGCCCGAAAACAAAGACAAAGGCTTCTACAGGAAGCCCGAAAAGCATTGAGAAACAGGCTTCTACAGGAAGCCCAAAAATAGAGACAAGGGCTTCTACAGGAAGCCCGAAATTGGAAAAAGGGGCTTCTACAGGAAGCCCGAAAATCATTCAGAAACAGGCTCCTACAGGGAGCCCGAAGATTACCAAAGCAGGGGCTTCTACAGGAAGCCCGAGAGTGGCAAAAACTGGGTCTTCTACAGGAAGCCCGAGAGTGGCTAAAACCGGGTCTTCTACAGGAAGCCCAAAATCGGGAAAGAAAGAATCTTCTACAGGAGGCCCGGAAGTGGGCAAAGTAGGGTCTTCTACAGGAAGCCCGAAATCTGAAAAGGAGGGGCCCTCTACAAGGAGCTCTGAGAGAGCAAAACGCAAGAAAGAGAAGGCTGGTATTCTCGAAAAAGAGGCAGCAGCGGCGCTGGCCGCCCTCAGTACACCTCCAAAGCTGAAGGAGAAGAGAGAGAGGGAGACCCCTCTACCATCTGAAGCCAGGAGAAGCAAGAGGATAAACACGGGCAAGCCACAGCCTCCACCCAGCAGCCAAACCATTTTAGGGGATGTCCCTACTTCACCCAGTACAAGAACCCCCTCTAAAACATCAGCCACCCCCGAGAGGGGAAGCCCAAAAATAACTTCCTGGACACGAAAAATAGGCCAATCGCCTTCCGAAGCCCGGCTCAAGGAAATGGAAAAGGGGGAAGAAGCACCACCTTCGTCACCACCAGGGGCAGCAAAGGCAGGGCCGCCAAAAATAGGAAAGGAAGAAGCGCCACCCTCGGTAGAAAAGGCAGGGCCGCCAAAAACAGGAAAGGAAAAGCATGCTCCGGGCTCTAGTTCTCGGCCAAAGACGAGGAGCCAGAGCAAAGTTGCTCAAGGATGAGCAAATAGTTTAGCTGGGGGGTGATGATGAGCCCCAATTTTTGGTACAATTTGGGCTCATTTGGCCTACTTGCTCTGCTCAAACCATTCATTTTTTATTGCTTATGCATTCATTTCTTGGTTTATTCGTGTTGTTTGTAGGAAGAAGGGTAGGCATTCTATCTACGTGACTAATACATGATGATTTCAGGTTTTTGGCATTAAAAGGGAGCAAAGACCACGAGAAAGGAGACAAGGAGATAGTAAGGTGGCACTGCTGGTTTTTAGGAGAGGATGTCCACAGTCTTGGGGACCTTCCTCATGATTCCCACAATAGCTCCGAGCTCCAACCAATCTCCCCACCAAGCTTAGAGGCAACCAACTGTTCTACAGGAACAACAGTTACAACTGTTCTACAGGATCAGCAGTTTAACCTTCAGTTGGACAGCCGAGCTCCACAAATCAAGGAAACCTGTTGGATTATCATTTTGCATAAATACTGAGGCCGTAGCCTTTGATAGAAGCTTTTTGAACTTTTGCATTACTCTTGTAATTTGGAAGTACGAGTTACAACTCGGTGTTGGTTCTTTTTGTAAGCCAGTTTTGGCATGACATCAGATTTTTGGTTATGAATAAAGGCAGGCAGATTTTGATCTCATTCTAAGTTTCTAAGGGAGCTATAGCTCTCAGGTTAGGGCCCAACCTGAGAGCAATAGATCTCCTCGGTGTTGTAATGTTATTTTCCTTTCGTTCCAGCACTTCGTTTTTACTTTGACATGCAATTCGAATTTACAGTCTGCTGATTTAGTTTTTTATGAGATTGAATAGGATTAGTTTATGGTGAATTTGCTTCTAGTTGCGTAGGTTAGAAGAGGATAGTTATAATTCATTGGAGCTCCAGAAAAAGGTTGTTAGAGATCACTGCCATCTCTGCTTAGGGATTGGGGTGCAGTCCATATCAACCACCAAAAAGAAACGCAGTTCTTCTCACGTTCATGCAAGCTGCAACAGTTGCTTTAGTCATAGATCCATCCATGCACTTTGGTCTTGATCATTACTTCTCCATTCCACTTCCATGCACGATTTTCTTTCACAAATTGCACTGTTGTTCATTGGTTCAAAATAGCACAGTTAACATAGGTTAAAGAGTTCTCGTTTTTGGTGACATTCATAGACAATTTGTTTCATCTACACTGCTCCACACCATTCCATTACCTTCCTCGTCCTTTCAACCACACCTAAAGCCACTCAACCGACCTCTGCTCAGCTCGTTTACCTTCCAGCTCTCCCATTACTCACATAGCTCCATTTACTTAACCTTTCGATTCCAGCCATCAACCCACTGCATGCACTCTTCCTCCATCTGACTTCTCTGCTCCTGAGCCATCACTAGTTCCATCTCCAACTCACCTATCCTCCCACACCACTCCAACTCTTCACCATCTCCCAAAACTCGCACGGTCAAACATCCTGTAGAATTGCACAGACTTCCTGTAGAATCCCTGAGTTTCCTGTAGGATCCCCTGCAGACTTCCTGTAGAAGCCTGCAAACTCGGTTTCTGAGCATCCGAACGTGGTAGACTTCTGTGGACTGATGCTGGAGACCCTCTGGGACCTCCCCTAGCCATCCTGACCTTGCCCATGCTTTCCTTCCACTCGAACCGCTCCTGCACAACCAAACCCTAATCAAAAGCATCATCACAATAAATCCAACCACTTAATGAAAAAATACAAAAACATGTCTTTTCAGATGCAAGTAGCTTAGATGCATGTATTTCAGCTCACTGCAAGTAATGGCATTATTGGTAGTAGTTTCATTCACAGTTTTGCATTGTAAGAGCCTAGCTAGTCAAATTAGGGTTTACTAGGGTTTTCATGCTTTGTTTGCTTTCAGTTTCTTTCTGCAGATAGATTAGTCTCCTTTGAGTTAGCTTTCGTCCATCATTCATAAAGCTTCTTCTGTGAGCATATAGAAGTTGGCTTGAGCCCTAGCGGACTTGTGCCAGCTGACCAAGTGACAGCTGCGACAAGAGCTAGTACTTGTGCATACAGCACCGTCGCTTCCAAGTTTGTACGAACTACCGGGTTGATAAAATTAGAGATAGGAAGCTCCAGGAGTTGTAGCATTATTGCTACAATACTAGAGCCCACCACCTTCCATGATAGGTCTGCAGTCATGGAATCGAATAAGTCTCTCAAAATATCCAAAGTATCTTGAAAAATGACCCATCCCAACACTCTAAGCCAAGAAAGGTCATAAAGATTTTGAAAATAAAAAATGAACTTTAGAAAAAGTGATTTTCATATGTCAACTTATATAAAGACCTTTTGACTTACAATTCTTCATTTGTGTTGTGAACAAGTGAGTGAAGGAGCTCTGGAGAAAAAACCCAAGCAAGCTCAATCCATCAAATTCATTCATTCGTTCAGCCTTCAACCCTCCAAGTAACCTTCTAACTAATTTTTTGATAAGTTTTACTACTTTTTAAATGTTTTTTTCCGAAAATTTCACCGTAGGAATTTAGTTTAAAAATAATTCTCTACGTACACGCAGGTTGGACACAGAAGATTCACATATAGAAAGGCCCTACACACAACTGTGTAAATACCGAACCCACGTGTGCATGGTTTTAAAATTTAAAACATAGTTTTTAATGATCCAAAACACTTGTTTTGCAGAATGTCGATTACGTGGAGAGAAAGGGAACATAGTGTGATTGATAATGAAGTGATGGATGACCCAATTGCATTAGATGCCTTACAAGGATGCAGATTATTGAAATTTTTCAAAATGCCAAATATGAAGGAAAATACCAGATTTCTTGAGATGCTGATCCATTATTGGGATCCAGAAGAAGATGCTTTTATTATTGACCAAATGCCTCTAAGGATAGAAATAGAGGATATCTATTTCATCACTGGTCTTTCCCGAAGAGGAGAGAGGGTCAACTCAACAGGAAGAACAAGAGGGAGCCTTAGTGTAGAGGACTACATACGGATCTACTGCCCAGGAAACACCGAGAAGATTGGAACCCAGATTCCAATTAAACATGTAGAGAGCTTAGCCTTAAGAATCCTTCTCTTTACCATTTCCAGAGTGAATGGTTTAGCTTCTCTACATCAGGCTTCTTGAGTTTCGCTGAGTCTAGTAGTGGAGTGTCTCACAACAATTTTTGACTGGTGCATACCCCTCTTAGCCAATATGAAAACACAACTTACATCTATCCGAAAAGGTTAGACAAAAAAATTTGGATATGGAACCATCTTGTGCTCCTTTTTCTTTGAGAGAGTACTAAGGCTTCGACCCAAGGTATTGTCCACCATCAGCAGCCCGAGGGATCCTTGAATGGGAAGATGGGTTGATCTAATGAAGAGACTAGGGGGCGATGAGGTCCCTAGAAACACTTTTGATGACGAGTTCTTCTCTTGGTGGGAACAACAAGTCATAGTAGTTGAGGACTACCCATATGTTGGCATGGAATTCAGAGGATATCTAGATCTTGTGTTGCCACCAGATGCAGCGTGGGGAGCCATAGGTACAAATATTTTTTAATTATTTAGATTTTAAGATTTTTTTTTGATTTTAAGTATAAATAAGATGAAAATATTTTTGATGAGAAAAATAATTACAAAATTATTTTGGTCATGACACAGATGTGGGACCAGTAAGACCTCAGGGTCTAGCTAGACACAGGCGTCACGGAAGAGATGTGGAGGGAGCCATAGTTGAAACCTAGAGGACCCTCCATGCTGTCGAGAGAAACTTGGTGAGACTAACTCACCAGGTACCTATGGTAGCTATAGAGGACCTTCCAAAGGAGATGTACAGATGCGTGGTGGGAGTGCCACGTGATTGGGTGTGACTGTTTTGACGGGTGGCAAATGCCATCGTCTTATTTCGCGCTGATCACCTCGAGAAGGACCCATAGATGGATGACCATATATTTTTTATTAGACATGATTATGGGCATAAGCCCTAATTTTGTAGGATGATTTTGTCCCAATTTTGTATATTATTTTGAACATAAAACTCTATCTATGTACCGACGGTTTCACTGTGATGATAATATATATACAAATAATTCTTTGATTATTTTTCATTGTTAATGTGATGAATGATTTATGTGCCAATCTAATGCTTGATTAATGAATAGAATCTGCAAATGAATTTTTTGATCATGGAATATGAATAAATGTGATATCAATAAATGATCTATGCAATAAATGCACTCTCAAAAATTGGAGATATAAATCAGGATCTCTCACGCGATAGATGTTATTTAATTGGGATACCACTAGTAGCGAATCCAAGTATACTACTAATGAATCAATACCAAGAGATATTGCCTCAGATAGTAAATTAGTGACAACAGCATATTCGGCAACATTATTTGAAGCAGGACCGATACATATGCCTCTTGAAACCAAAAACTGGCTAGTCGGATAATAAATCACCCAAGCTATGTAAGAAAGGTTCTAGGTGTTTCTACTAGCACCATCGGCGAACCCTACATATATCAAATCATCCATCAATACTTGCCAAATCAGATCAAAAATATAGATATCACAACAAAACCGATAGATAGATATGCACAAATATAGAATATTTACAATCAAGCAAGTGCTAGGCTGAAGCCTAAGAAAAATACTTTTTAAGATAGAGCCCATTTCTGGGCTCTGCCAACTCATTTCCCTCAAAATCAACCAACTCATAAGCTCCCTTTTTCAAGACATTTTTGACAATGAAGAGACTGTACCACATAGATTTGAACTTCCCTACCCCCAAGTTGTCTTTGCTTGGTCATAGACTAGGACAAGGTTGCCTTAAGAGAAAACCCCTGGATGGACAACCTTATCATATTGAGTTTTTACTCTCTTTTTATGAGCTTCGTTGATTATCACTGCGTGTTGATGCTGCTCATTGACATTTTCCAAATGAACGAGGCGTTCTTTGATACTAGAAGTATTTAGAAGAAGTTCAACATCTAATTTAAGGGAAGGAATTTCACCTTCCATAGGAAAAATTGTTTCAAACCCATAAACTAGTTGAAAAGGAGTAAAACCTGTAGCAGTATTGACTGACATTCGGTATGCCCAAAATATTGGATAAAACATAATGTGCCAATTGAATTGAGATTTTTTAATCATCCTTTGCAGGATGATTTTTAGGGATTTATTCATCGCATTAAATTTCCCATTGGCCCAAGGATAATAAGGAGATGAATAACTTAAGAGCCAATTCAGACATTATCTGACTCTAGGAATGACTACCATGGTCAGTGACAATCTCTTTAGGAATACCAAACTAAGAACTGACGTGATTGAAGAGAAACAAGGTTGTTGTTTCACCATCATTTTTAAAAGTAGGCATAGCCTCATCCCATTTAGTAAAGTATTCGATAGCTACGATGATATACTTATGATTTCCTATCGAAGGCATATTGCAAGTAGTAAAATCAATACCCCACTTCGTGAATGGACCGACAGTGATCATAGGGAAGAGAGGATCTGGATGCGTGCTCATTTTCTTAGTATAAACTTGACAAGGATGGAATATCTTGACCACTTCAATACAATCCTTGACGATTGAGGGCCAAAAGTAGCCTGCACGCAAAAAAAAATTGGTTGTTACAAGCCCAGATAGATTACCACCATAAGCTCCACTATGGAAATCATTTAGCACAAACTCATCTTCTTCTAAGGTTAAACAACATCTACAAATTGAATCAACCTCGCGACAATATACAATGTCACCTATAATAATATAGCTTTTGGCCAGGTCATGTAACTTTCTACGTTAATCCATCAAAAAGGTGAGTGGAAACTTCGAAGTCTAGAGATATATAATAATATCTCCATACCAAGGATCCTGTGAGGAAATAAGGAAAAGATGTTCATCAGGAAAAGATTCCTCATAAACAATTTCTTCCTCACAAGGAAACTCTGAGATCAATTATGCAAATACTAAGGATTCCTTAGACTTATCAGACATGAATTCGAGATCAAACTCTTGTAAAATGACAATCCATCTATTTTATTTCCCCCCAATCAGTCGCCTACTGAGAATAAATTGAAATGGATAGATGAATGCTAAGGCGAAAGTTTTTCTAAGAAAAATATAATGTCTAAGTCGCTGGACAGCATGGACAGCTGCCAAAGCTAATTTCTCAATGGGAGAATATCGCAGTTCAGGGCCCACTAAGCCTCGGCTCAGATAATAGATTACATGCTCAATGAAAGCATCATCTTCCTAAACCAGAACCATACCAATAGTTGATTCTGCTATAGCGAGATATAAAAGGAAGTCTATTCTATAATCAGGTGGACTCAACAAAGGAGCAGAGGTTAATGCTTTTTTCAAAGCATCAAATGAGCATTGCATGCAATCGTCCCATAGAAATGGGACCCCTTTCTTAAGCAGTCTTATAAATCCTTTAGCAATTTCAACATAATTAGCTATAAATCTCCTTAAGAAATTGGCTTTACTTTGAAGACTTTGAAGTTGACTAATAGTGGATGAGGGAGGCAATTGAAGTATTGCATCAACCTTGAAGGGATCTACATGAATCCATTTAGTGGAAACAATGAATCCCAACAATCGACCATAAGTGATGGCGAAAACACACTTATTCAGATTCGATTAGATTTTGTAGAAACGACACCGTTCAAAAATTAATCGAAGATGGTTGGGATGATCAATTCTCTTCTGAGAATGAGTAGCTAAATCATCTAAGTAAGCTTCGATAACATGTTTTATATCGTGAAAAGCATATGACATCACCTGCTGAAAAGTAGCTCCAGCATTTTTAAGGCCAAAAGGCATCTTCTTATATGAAAATGTACCCTAGGGCAAATAAAAGTTGTCTTATGTTGATCTTCCGAATGAATAGTGATTTTATTATAACCTGAAAATCTGTCCATAAAAGAGAAAATCTCATTACTCGCACACGCATCGATAATCTGATCAATAAATGGTGTGGGGTAAGTATCTTTAGGACAAGCCCTATTCAAGTCCCTAAAGTCAATGCACACACGGATCACTCCTTGCTTCTTGTCAACGGGGATTGGATTCAAGACCCACTCAGTTAAAAGAATGAGGTATATGAAACCCACCTTAAGCAACTTTTCAACCTTAGCTTTGATAGCTACTACTTTCCTAGGGTTTACAAATCGAAGTTTCTGGCGAATAGGTTTTGCATTTTCATATGTCTTGATCTCATGCGGGACTATAGATGGATCTATCCCAGGCATTTAATCATAAAACCAAGCAAATACGTCTTGAAACTCTTTAAAGAGATCGGTATAAGTTTAAATTTCTTCAGGGGAACAATCAGCTCCAATGAAGACATTATCGATAACGTTGGGATTCATAGACATGTTCACTGGAACATTTTTTGAAATGACAGACATGTTACCTTCGACCGAAAATTGTGTTGGAGCCAAAGGATTTAAAACTATGTGAACATCACCAGTAGACGAAGGACTGAACAAGCTTGATTCTACCTCTCGCAAATTAGGGAGGAAATATGATCGATGATGTAAATCATCCCACGGTCTCTCAACACTCGTCATTGCTTCTTTGGATGGAAAAACAATATCTAGGAAATCCATAGCAGAAGTTGAATCTGGAGTCTAGGCCCGAGTTACATCTCCATCCAGCTCCTTTGGTGAAAAAGGAGTAGGATTGGAGTCTGCAATGTTAACTATAGATTGATAAGCAATTTCAGCTGCAGACATAGGAAATGTCATTCCACCCACTTTCCCCTCATCTAATGTGGTGGTAGAAGAGGGTAAGGGCCAAGGATCTAAAAAATAATGAGTTCTAAAGAACTCTCTTCGAGAAGGTGCCTTGGAAGATGAAATAGCATTAATTCGAGCAATAGGAGCAGGAAAATCAAAGGTACCCATTAAGGAAGAATACATCCCAACTCCTAGATTCTCAATAGGCTGCTTAGGATTGTTCACTAAGGGAACAGTAGATTCAAAAGATGCATTGGATTCACCTAGAGAATAATCCATCTAATCAACTGTTACAATTCTCCCTTCATGAGGAAAACAGAGGATGTGGAATCACAATGATACAATAACATCCATCTCAGAAATCCAATTTCTTCCCAAAAGGAGATTGTGATCCAAATTTGCATCAAATATTTCTACTTCGATATTTACAACATTTCCCCAACACAGACGAGAAAGGCTAGAATAACCCCATGTGGCCTATGAGAATGACCATCAAATTATGTTAAGAGAGTAGGTGATGGAACAACCTGAGGTGATCCAATAGCCTTCGAACATGATATAGACATTACACAAGTGGAAGCTCCCTCATCTACTATGGTTTGAAAGATATTGGTCTTTGGGTATGTAGACTTGATTTTAAAATCCATATGATGTGGGAGTCTCTTCTTGATATTCAACATGTCGAATGTAAGAACAAGAGAGTTTTTTGGATCTACCACTCTGATCGCAGTGAGAAACGGACTCCTTTGTGCTGGGCACGATTGGAGTACCTCTAATGCTAACATGACACAAGGACTCTGAGCCAGATCTTCTTCAATGGAGTAGTTCTGAGCTTCCTTGGCATTGGGGTTAATTGTCAAATGTTTGCGGAGCCTTTCGGAATCCGAGGTATAGACTCAACTATGGGCCTCTCGATATGGATTGGCTCTGAAACATTAGGAGTAGTGTTGGCCTTAGATGATTCTAGTTCACCATAATCACGCAACTGTGTAGAAGCGTCTATATGTTAACTCATCATATAAACATTTGATGGATTTTCCCCTTCCTTGTTTCCCCCAGTGGCGATACCAGTACTAGCATTCGTGCTAGCAAACAACTGTTTCCTTTGGGGAAAAGGGTTAGCGCATCCTAGGAGCTAGAAGACCCTTTTTGAACCAACAAGCACTGAGTGTCTTGAGTATTTGGGCAAAGATGAGTCAAATGGTCACCATTTCATAACTTGCATGGAAACTTCACTTTCTTCTTGGACTCTTTTTTACCCCCCTCCCAGCATCACTGTCGGGCTTATTTGCATTACCCTTCCCATCTTGATTCTTTTTCTTACCACATCCTTTCTTATTCCCATCAGATTGTTGGTTTCCTTTGGGGTTAGAAGTTTGAACGGAATTGATAGATGAAGGTTGAGAAGGCATGGGCACTGATGGCGATGCTTGAAAGGAAGAAGTAGTTTGCAAAGACAACTGCTGCAATTACTTTAGCAGGTTAGCCATGCTATTATTGATTCGACTAGCCCGTCGACATGGGAACCTGGCTCCAACTTGGCAAGATCAACCTTAGATCTAGGAGCATCAGGCAAAATTTTCTCAAGAATCCGAAATTGAGAATATATGAGTTCTAGCTGCTGGGCTCTAAAAATAGCATGTTCTTTGGTGAATACACTAGAGAGTGATACATCCTTAGATATTTCAAGCTGCAAAGATTTGAGAAACCATTCAAGAAGGAATTCTTGTGGAATATCGACTTTAATAAGCCTCTTCCTTCTCCTCCATTCCTGGATATGATTAGAAATGTGGGTTGCCTGGTCTTGGTGGAAATTAGCTAAGAGCTCAGTTCCAACATCATAACGAACGAGAAACTGAAAATGGTTTAAAAATATGGTGGCCAAGTCACCAAACAAAGCGAAGGTGACCCCTGGAAGTTCAATATACCATTTAGCCGCATTCCCAATTAGGGTGCATTGAAATAGTCTCAACCTGATTGAATCATCAATGATGGAGTTCGACGAACACCATAAATGGAAAGTGGTTATATGGTCGCCCGGATCTTCACCAATATTCCCTTCGAATTTGGGTATGTCCGATGGAATTTTGGTTGGAACCAGAGGCCAAACTGGGTTGTATTGGATAAGATCATTAGTCAACTTTGATAGATCTGGCAAGTTTAAAGTTGTTAGGAAAGGTAAGTGTGGAGGACCTTGAGGATTCCACCCACTCTAGGCAGAATTCCCAACATTTCGAAAAGAATATCCTGGATTTGTGAAGGCATCAGGTTGCCTAAAGTGATTTTTAGAAATTATTGAGCCATAAGGAAAACCTTGTGGCCCATAAAAATTTGGATTTTGTCCAACTCCTACTGAAAAATTGCCATATCCAGTGAAATTACCTCCTAGTGAGGTATTAAATTGATCAGAGAGCCCTTGGTAAGGGTTCCATGCATTAGAAAAGGGAGAAAAATTCTGAAATGATATCACGGAGGAGTACAACATATTCCCATGCTGGCTGAAAGAGAACTGATTCCTGGCTCCCAAGCTGCTGAAAGCTGGGTTTTTCCATCCTTAGAAAGGATTATGACTTTGACCTGTGGAGGGAAAAGGTATTGATTAGAGAGATAGGTTAGAATGTGGTATATGACCACTCCCCAAAGGGAAACCCTGAAAATAAGCTGACCCACTCACCATGGAAGTCATATACATGGAAGAACTGGATGGAAAAGTTAAGGGAACTGAAGGAATTGTGTTGGTAGGCATTCCAAAGGGGAAAGAACCAGTGTTGGAGGCAAAAGCTTGGGTGCCCCCACGTGAAGATGGAATGGGCGCAGAGCCAAAAATTGCAGTGCTAGGAGTGGTTGAATGTATGGAAATTGTACCTCCTCCTTGTACTGATAAAGGAGTTTGTACACTAGTAGCACTCATAGTTGACACCATGCTCCCAACAATGGCCATCGAAGAAAAAGACCAATATAGACTGGTGCTCCAAGGCCTGTGGGTCGGGGTCCCGACGTATAATAGAACGTCTGGATAATCAGGAGGGAGAGGAGAAGAAGGAGCCACATGAGACTCAGGGAGTTCTTCAACCTCTATAACTTCTTCTGATTGGAAGAGGACTATAGAAAGGATTGGAGTGTTCCTCTCCAAATCTCGACTTACACTAGGTCTATTCTGTGAATCAATAGCTTAAACTGGAGGATCAATATCTGTTACATCCATTGCCTTTGATTGGAAATCACTGGCAGAATTTCTCCTATGAAGCCTCCTAGACCAACGAACTGGTTGATCAACCACTTTTAATTATTTTAAGAGAACTAATTAAAGACTCAAAAAATTTATAAATCTATGGCCAACTAGGAGCAAAGAGAACTCTCTAACAAAGTCCCTAGAAGATACAATCAATCAAGAAACTTCCAAGTATTTCCGCTCTGGGTAATGAGGACTGGACACCAAAATACAAGAAAGTGAAATCAAGGACCTTTCGAAGATAGTATGGGTAATGACAGCCCAGACCTACCAGTGAAGGTGACAGAAATAGTTACATTGACCTCTAGACAAAATCCTTTTCTAGTGCAAGCACCCAAGCTTCGCAAGGGTACCCTCCAGAAGTACTAATGAACGTGATGCAACATCTGCCTCAGGTGTCGCGGGATTCCCCTCCATAGTGACCTATGTGGTCCCTAGGAATAGAAACTATGGACACTAGTTCGTATCAAAATCCGGGCGGAACAATCTCGGGGTGGGATCCAACAAGTAGGAGAGGGGGTATCTCTCTTTCCTTGTCTTCACTCTCCCTCGTGCTTGACTCCCAGTCACGGAGCTTTCCTGGTCTTTCTAACGACACTGGATTTCACTCATTATTCAACATATATGTTTAATATTTTGAGTGGCCTTGGAGAGTTAACTCTCCACTCACCTATTCCAAGGCCCTAAAGAGCTAGACTTGTTGGTGTAATTAATGACAAATCAAAAAATGTTCTAGTTCTTTTAATTAAGCACTTGATTTTAAAGGGTTGTTCTTTAGGTCATGGGTAAAATGAGAGTGAAACTTATGGTGTTTTAATGAAAAAGAAATAAATAGAAACCCAACTATATACAAATGAAGCTATTTTTCTTCTATTAAAAGAGATTTATATGAGGTTCTACGAAAAAACTTAGAAAAGTTTTTTTCTTTTTCTTTTTCAGAAGCATGCTACAACACTCAAAATCTAACAAAAAGACTAAAATGCTTACAGTGCAAACTAACTTAATGCAAACTATAATGATGATGCAAGATTCTGTGAATGCTCATATAATAAGCAAATGTGTTCCTTTACAAGATCAATAGGCCAATTTTACTACAAGGAGGGTTCAAATTCAATGACAAACATCCCTCAAAACCAAGCAAAACCAATCGAAAAAAGTTTAGAATTGCTAAAAAATAAAGAAGAAACCAAAAAAAAAAACTGAAAAGAAAAAGAAAGGCAAGAACTGTGTTTTTGTCTTTTTCTTTCTCAAAGAACCCAAAGAAGTTTTTGAGGAGACAAACACTGCTAAACTTCAATGACCAAAAATAAGCATAAAGAGTCCCAAAATTCGCAAGTTATGCACATCATTAATATAATGAAACTTGAAATAACAAAGGACTACAAACTTGCATAGATTGATCTGAACATCAGTATAAAGGACTTCAGCAAACCAAAAGAACGTCAAGAAATACTTTAAAGATTGCGACAGAGGCACTCAAAAATCATGAAAACAAAATAGGTCAACCAAAAAAGGAAAGCAAAGCAAAGCAATTTGAAAAATGGGTTATAAACAAAACTGCAACCAATTTCTTGTTTTGCAAAGTGAGAGCAACCAAGAACTTCTACAAGAAGCATTGAACCCAAAGCCCAAACCGAAACTTTAGTCAAAGAGCAAACCCTAAGTTGACTAGGTTTTTCAACAAGAAGAAGATTAGAAATTGACAACTTGCAAGAAAGCAGAGCTTCATTGACAGCGAATGACCAGAGAATAGCAAAAACCACCAAGAAAGAATCTTAACTAGGCCAAAGCATTGGGCATGGCCTCCCCCCATAGCATGTTTTTGGGCTCAAACTCCAAGTTTTGAGTAATATTATTACAAAGACCCGCAAATTGCGGGCACAGAATGTATGTTAGAGTCATAGGGCTATCCGCCATAAGTTTGAATGTAATGTCGGCCTGCCCATGGTCTGTGAACCATGGGATTGTATAAATAGAGTGAGGCTCTAAGTTGTAAAGTAACCAATGGATCAATAGGGTAAAATGGATAGAATGAGATAGCAAAATATAGAAGAAGAGTCTAAGTGCGTCTTTGGTCGTAGTAGTAGGAAGAGGCTTTGTAGCTGAGTGCGTAGAGGCCTAGTAGAGTCTGTAGCTGAGTGCGCGGACCCCTACAGCTGAGTGCACAGGGTAGAGTTGAGTCCGTAACTAGAGAAATGATTAATAAAGAAAGGTTCTATTACAAATTTTGTGCATCTATTCTGAGTTATTACGTGTTTTATCTTAAATTGAAATTATAATGTTTATTTACTGTGCGCATTAATATGAATTGTGAATATTGTTAAGTGTAACTAAAAGCATACAAATAAGCTAAGGTAATCAACTAATATCGAGATACTAGTAAGGATTTGGGTAATAACATTGTTCGGCCCCCAAGTAGGGTTGTGCAAAGGCAGCATCCTAAGCTGCGAGGTACGGGTAAGTGCGCGTAGCGACATGTGCGCATGGTCGAACCGCGGGCCACTTGAACCCGTCAGGCATCCCCAGGGTGCGAAAACCTAGTTCTAGCACCCTCCCATACTACTTCGGGTGAGACCTCAGTCCACGCTCTGCGAACTGTTGCCGAAAGGGCCAGTAATACCGGGATTTGTTTGGCTAAATCACCTCCAAACCTGGGTCAGGCCCCAACAAGCCAACAAATGGTTTTGTTGCCGAGACCAGGATCTACATAAGGGATGTCCGATGTCGTGTCACTAGAATCCAACAAAGAAAAAAATTGAAGGGTGGTTAGACAGAAAGATTCACGAGTTTGGGGCACACGAAAATAGGAATCCGTGAGTATCAAAAGGACAGTGGTTGGAGCGCTACTTATATACGGAAATCCATGAAATTTTCTTTGCATACTTCCCCTCTGAGTTGTATGAGTGGATCGCGGAGCTAGCAGACACTCAGGGAAGGTGTAGGCTTGACAAGCCGATTGTTTGGACTCCAGAATTAGTGCGTAGACTAGAAGCATTAGAAGGTAAGATTGCACGTGTTGTGGACCATTGGATCGATCAAATTATAGGAGGATTTATCACCGAGTTTGTGGTAGACACGATAGTTAGCTGCATCAAGGCGTAATGACGCTTCCTCAAAGGACCGTGAGGTAAGTACATTAAATCTTTGAACACTTGGATTAAGATGCTATTGTGTGAAAAGTGGGTTATGCGAATAAATTGATGTTCAGGGCTACGCAAAGTGGGAGGATCTATAGAAACGAAGATAGAGCAGAGATAGAAAATGGCCCCTTGATTTCACCTCTATGGGAAGTGAGGAAGAGCTCACGAAAGTTTCTCCATGGAGCGCGATCAGTTTGATAAGGCAACGAATTCCGCACATACCACCCCCACCTACACCACTACCAGTCTCACCATCTTCAACTCCATCTCCTCCCACACCACCTCTACCACCACCACAATTCAATATGGTGAGCGTGATAAAATTTCCGGTATTCAAAGGAGTAGGGAATGAAGATTCGGACCAATTTTGGTTCGTGGTAAGGGCCATATGGGAAGCACAAGGAGTCATGGATGACAATATAAAGAAGGAAACGTTGGTAAGCGCGTTGCAGGATCGCACACTAACATGGTACATTAAGCATTCTAATGACCATCCAAACGCAGGGATCACAGATATCCAGGCCATGTTGAACAAGGAATTTAGCATGCCAAAATCGGAGACACAATCGATTATCGGGTTTAAGGAAATCATGATGCTTCCAAGTGAGACCCCATGGGATCTAGACCAGAGACTGAAGAGTATGATTCGTGAAGCCAACATGACCTTGATGGATGGATAGCACCGTGCATGGTTTGTAGCGTCACTAATGCTTCATTTAAGGAAGGCGATGTCACATCAGAAGTTGTCCACCCAAGCTAAAGCTTTGGAGATTGCAATGAGATTGCATGAGACACCAATACAAGATCCTGGCCTGGGGGTCCAACAAATACATGCGCAACTACAAAATTTGTATCTGAAAATGCAGAGTTTGAAACAGGACAGGACAACTTGCCCAGAAGCGCATGAGGAGGTATGGTGCATAAAATGCAAAGGCTAGGGGCATGACAAGGACCATTGTCTAGTCTTCGTGAGCTACTTGGTGGGAGGATGGCCGATGCCATTAAGACCAGATGCATAAGCAGGACTAAGCGTGGCTCCTGCATTATGGTGCGTGATTTGTCAGATAGGAGGAAAACATGCTACTGATAATTGTCATCTATTACAGAAGTATACGCAGACATCCTAGAAATTATTCTGTAATTTATGCAGGTCGGTAGGCCATGATGAGTGCACCTGCAAAAGTTATGAACTAATGATGGATCGGACTCCTACCTACAGAGTGCAGGCCGAAACATGAGCCCTTGACCCAAATGCGGGAATGGCGTGTGTTGGATTTCAGGGGCGTGGATGAGGTCGAGGTGGAATGGGACCAGTATGGGGTCGCGAATAGTTGATTTGTTACAATTGCGGAGGGACAGGGCATTATGCTTGTGATTGTACAAATTTGACGAGACCATCATGTTTATATTGTACTCAGTTTGATCATGAGATGGAGGACTACCCTACACTGATAGTGAGGTTGCGTGATAAAGGGATACTCCAGCCTCCCCCAACTCAAAATTTGCAAATGATGAGGTCTGAGCAATGTGAAGAGGAACCGAATGTAAACATAGTGCTCCGAAGCGACATCAGGACGAGAGATGAAAAAGGTAAGAAGATTGAATAAAGTGCATGGGTTCACAAGGCTCCTATAAAGGAACCTGAATTTGATTTGGAGCACGCGAAGGAGACATTCATGGAAGCTAAGAAGAGCTTCATGAAGGCCTCCACTTCAGGTAGTAAGGATCAACTAGAGCTGGAGATGGATCCTTCAATGATCACTACCTTTCTGGAGACATGTATGAAATTGCTGCGCGATAGCAAGGCTATGAAAGGACTGTAGGAACTTATCACTAGGTGCGTTGGGTCAGGAGAACCTCGTGTAGTCCGGAAGCTCGGGAAACACACATCACGAATAGGAAGGGAAATGAGATTGACTGCACAAATCGGGGAGTATGAAATGAATCAAGTAATTCTGGATCTAGGATCGGATGCGAATGTGCTGCCAAAGCAAACATGGAAACGCTTGGGTAGGACTGCGTTGCAGTGGTCCCCTATTCAATTACGCATGGTGAACTAGCAGAAGATCCTATCAATGGGAATATTGCAGGGAATAATGGTAGACATCGAAGGTGCGAGGGCGCTTGTAGATTTCTAGGTGATAGAGATTGTCGATGATAGCAATCCCTATCCCGCGCTACTTGGAATAGATTGGGCCACTAATATGAACAGAGTGATAAATCTAAAGAAGCACAAAATGATTTTTGAGAAGAAGTCAGTACGCGTAGTGGTGCCTTTAGACCCTGTGGAAGGAGCGTGCTACACAGAGCCAGTGCGCGACGATGAGAGCGACGACGAGCTAGAGTGTATCTACAAAATAACTGCTAGGGAGCAGGATTGGGAGAATCATATAGTGGATGGCTGGATTTTGTGAGAGCATGAAAGCTCCTGCACATCATATTCAGATGAGGAAACAAAACGATGGTAGAACTGGTTACACGAGGTAACCATGCTCAATTGCAACATGATGGTAAGATCACTGTGCTGCATGACAACAGAGGTAAGGGATCTACCTATATATGATGGGTTGACAACGGTGGATGAATTCTTGAACAAATTTGAAAGCGCGATACCAGAACAACAGTGGTTTGATGCTCTAAAATGGGTACTACGCGCTACGCTCGCAAGGTGGTTGGGTACGCATCAGAAAAGTATTGAGAGCTGGCGTGAATGCAAAAATATGATGCGCTTATGATTTAGGAAGCCTCAGATGAGGATGGAATCTGTGCATGATGGATGAAACAACCTGCGTGCTCACCTTTCTAGATGGGTACAGGCGAATGGTACACAACTTTCACAAAAACACACCACTTTCATGATAGGAAACAGGAACAACAAGAGGAAGCAGGCAGGGAAAGTTCGCGAACAAAAAAAGTATGATAAGACCTAGCGCGCCGGAAATCATACATGGGGAAGCCTTCGACAAGGTATGCGAAGTGCTGAACAGGGTCCACCAGACAAAACGCACTAACTGGGACCTGCACATACCAGTGTTTCTATGGGCCTATAGGATCATATGCAATACCCTGACCGCGAGAGCAGTTACGAAGTCGAAGTATGAAACAAGGGCTGAAATCCCTATGGAGCATGTGAAGCCGAGCCCGCTCATAACAACACCTGTAGATAAAATGATTCGCGCAGACCAGAACGAAGAAATCACATAGCTACACAAAGCAGAACATATAAGACTTCAGGAAAAAATTCGATGGGGAAACTTTAGACTTCGCGAAATTGAAAAAGACTGGGTACGGATAAGAAAGAAAAGCGCTTTAATGGATGCAAAGGTCAAGGGACTGGAAAACAAAATAAAGGAAGCATTTCTCGTCAATAAACTGAGGATGGCAAGGTAAGGTGGGTACAGTCATACGAACAAGTTGGAAAACTATCATCGTGAATTGGTTAGTTTGTTGCTATGGCTGAGACCGCATCTCGCCAAACATAGTGACTAGGGTAGCATAGTGTAAATAGTAGAGTGCACGATGCCGATCACGACAATGGAAGATGGGGATTCTTTGCAAACCATGATGGAGGATGAGATAAAGCCCCGAATGGGTGGTGCGACCACTTGAATAGCCGTAGGAAGAAAAGTCTTAGTGCTCCAGGCAGTTGAAAGGGAGTGCAGGACTACAAAATATTCTACTTAGGAGCTGCGCGATATTAGAACTGCGTGTAGAATCAGAGTGTCACAAGGCTCGCGACCGCGCATGGAGGGTTGTGATGCCACGTGGTTTGGCTGGGAAGTGACTGTTGGTGTCACTATTCATGACAGGATGTTCGATTTGAGGCCAAATGGAGCGGGTGATGGGCATTTAAGACGCGAGTTATGGGTAATATTTGGGAAAATCTTCCGCCAAGAAAGCATTAATGGCCCGAAATTGGGGGGAACGGTCGAATTCAAATTCGAAAGGTGCTATAAAACTCACAGGGCTGGCTAGTGAACAACACTTGGTCATTTGAGAATAGAGCGGTTGAGCAGAGCATAGAGTGTTGAGAGCCAAGCGATAATTGAGCTCCTAAGTTCGTGAGAGATAGAAGATAGTCTAGAGATGATGACGACCACTAAGGATGGGTTAGGAATTGAAGAGGTACCCGCTGTCGAGGCCGCATAGACCCAAATGGTGGGGGATGTCCCAGAAGGCGCCGAGGTGGTAACAGAAATCCCCAAATCACCATGAACACCACGGCCCAAGAAAGATAAACAGGTAATGGGTCCAGTACGCATGTCTCTGAGGAATCCGCGGCACAACAAACTCTCCATGGAAGAGAAGGGGAAAGCAGTCACCATAGAAACAGATGAGGAAGAAGAAGACTTACAGGCCCTGATCGCCACAGTGGAAGAAGAAGAAGAAGTGGAGGAGGATATCCAACCGTTGCACTCTGCAACAAAACTGCCAGCATATGTCCCTCCACGGAAAGGGAAAACCAAAGTACTGAAGAACCTGGACGAAATGAAAAGCTCACTCCAAACCCTGCTACTCCCCGACGGCATTATATTTGAAGGTACGCACCTAGGCTACGTACCAACCATTAAATTTGAAGACTGGGACCTCGTTGACAGTGAGAAGTTCCCACACCTAGAGACCTAGAATTTAATGAAGTAGAACACTAAGGGGGTGGTGATAATGCTAGAGCCGTGAAAATGGCTACGCGATGTGGAAAAGGTCGGATTGTTGCACTTGTTATGGATACTGCATTTCCACAGCATGCCCATCACCATTTTTGTCATTAGGTAGCTACTCTGCCTGGTGCATGATGTGTATCTATGGCTGGAGGAGCCTATCCCCATCATGGAATACCTTATTCACAGGATTTATCGGCTCCCATGTAAAGGAAAGGACCCCGCGACTATAGCCGGGAAAGGTAGCAATTTGGCCCTTGCAAAAGCCATGAAGGCAAAATATAGGCTGGAGAAGAAGAAGAGGGGATACGTCATCTCAAGCATCAAGGACAAAGGGGTGCATGTGGAAACCCAACTCATGGCCGACAAAGTTATGAGAAAATGCCACGTCGATGAGGTACCAGCACCAGTGGTCGTACTAGTTGAGCAGTCTGCAGAGGGGGTCCAGTTCAACTGGGCTGAATTCCTCTGCAAGGAATTTTTGATAAACTATCGCGAAGTCGAGGAGTAGGGCAAGACCTTCCACTACGCGTGGTTTCTATTATCCATACTGCTCGTAGCGGGAGAACTGTCGGAGGACAGTCAGTTCCCCAACATTGACAAAGAGTTACCAGAGGCCGCGAAGTACTCTTCGCTCTAGGCCACCAAGGATGCGAAACAGATTTACGACATCAAAATTTTTTGGGTTCTCATGGAGGCAAGCATTCGTATGTGGATCAATAGGAGGTCGCGCTTATCACCTACAGTGCACAATAGTCTGCAGAGTTGTGCAGACTTCAAAGCTGATATGCATAACATCTATAACAGGGCGCGGAAGGATCTAGCGAAGTAGTGGAAGAAGCTACTATTTTTAGCCACTGACGATGTGATCTTTACTGTATTGGAGACATGGTCTCTCGAGTCGCGCGCCCCAGATTTGGCAGAACTGGAGAAAGCAGCAGCAAAGAAAAAGAAGGATGATGCCAAGCTGTGTGTCACCCAACTGGCTGAGAGAAGGTGGAATGAAAAAGTGGCAGCTGAGGTAAGGGCAATGCGTGAAGCGGCACAAAAAGCCACAAAGCAGAAGAAGGCCGCAGAAGCAGTAGCAGCAGCGCAGACAACAGAGGCAGCAACGATACAGGCAGAGGAGGGCCAAGCAACATCCTCAGGGCAGGAGTCTGAGGACATAAAAATAGCATAAGGGAGCGCGGACCCAGGGACTGCGTCCACATAGCTCAAACGACCGTGCATCACAGAGAAATTGGGTCTAAGGAAGAAGGTTAAGGCTTCGAAGTTTGCCATTGACCCAATCACCTTAACCAAAGGTGATCTCCATGACATTGGCAAGACAGTTCGTGATGTCACCAATGAAGTGCTTCAAGAGTTTATGACCAAGCACCAGACCATGTTCAGGGCCCTCAGGGCATAGCTGCAGGAGTTATAGGTGTAGCCCCCTCAGGAAGGTACCTTGTATAACCACGTCGCAGCAGGCACTTCAGCAGCAGAGCAGATGTTGCACACACGGATGGCTAACATGATAGTGTTGCCAAAGGGAGCGTTAGTATCATCAAATGTGACAGATCAGTTGTCAGTTAACACGATGAAAGGCCTTGGCCTTAATCTAGCTACCCTTCCTCGGGAAACGCTATATCAGCTATAGGATGGGATCACAAAAGAGCTGCGCACTAGGTAGAACTGCGCAATCCAAGTTCTTAGTGAATAGAAGATCAATATGGAGTAGCCTAGCTTGCAGTGTGACGAGTTGGTGTCATAGAATCAACAATTGGTGCAGACGGTATATGACGCTTGTCGACGCATCCCAGAGCTGGCTATTGTAGCATATCTACCGGTAGAAGTGCGGATTCATAGTTTGGAAAGTGGAGTCTACGACGCGAGAGAAGAGACAACAAAGGTTCAACTGGAGCTGAACCTTCAGATTGTCGAGCTGCGGTTGAAGGCGCAACCTTCCACTCCCTCGGAAATAAGAGAACAATGTGCCAACGCTATTGCAGCAGGGTTGGAAGATATTGGAGGTGCAATACGCGAATGTACAAATATGTTGGAATAAGCATTGGAGGTCCTCATGACATTTCAGGAGGATCCCAATATCCAATGACTGGACACAGAGGCACGTGAACTTCAGCAGCAATATGACAGCACTAGAGGGACTACGTAGACAGTAGTCCTCACTCAGCGGCTTGTGAGGATGCAGCAAGCCAAGGTGTTAAAGGAGTAGGTGGACGCGGCACGCCATAAGAAGCAATTCTCAAAGCATGCGTCCAGGCATGGATTGACGAAGCCTGCACAATCACGAAAGATATTGAAGGAAATCTCATGCAGATTCAGGGGATGCATGCACAGATGTAGGGCAGCACGTCAGAAACAGAGGTCCCAGAAGAGAATGCATAAGGTTTAGCAAGAAGCAGCTCAGTGCACTGCAGACATCAAGACCATTCGGGACTAGCTAGAGGGACTCCGCGCCAAGATCTCCGCGCCAACAGAGTGACTCGAGGGCGAGTCACAATGTTTGTGTTGGGGGCATGTTGGGCATGGAATCCCCCCACAACATGTTTTGGGGTTCAAAGCCCACGTTTTGAGTAATATTATTGTAAAGACCTGCGAATTGCAGGCGCGGAATGTATGTTAGAGTCATAGGGTTGTTCGCCTTAAGTTTGAATGTAATGTCGGCCTACCCATGGTCCACGGACCATGGGATTGTATAAATAGAGTGAGGCTCTAAGTTGTAAAGTAACCGATGGATCAATAGGGTAGAATGGATAGAATGAGATAGCGAAATATAGAAGAAGAGTCTAAGTGTGTCTTGGGTCGTAGTAGTAGGAAGAGGCTCTATAGCTGAGTGCGCAGAGGCATAGTAGAGTCTGCAGCTGAGTGTGCGGACCCTTACAGTTGAATGCGTAGGGTAGAGTTGAGTCTGTAACCAGAGAAAGGATTAATAAAGAAATGTTATGTTACAAATTCTGTGCATCTATTCTGAGTTATTACATGTTTGATCTTAAATTGCAATTATATTGTTTATTTACTGTGCGCGCCGATATGAATTGTGAATATTGTTAAGTGTAACTGAAAGCGTACAAATAAGCTAAGGTAATCAACTAATATCGGGCTACTAGTAAGGATTTGGGTAATAACACTGTTCAGCCCCCGAGTAGGGTTGCGTGAAGGCAGCATCCCAGGCTACAAGGTACGGGTAAGCACGCATAGGGACGTGCACGCAGGGTTGAACCGCAGACCACTTGAACCCATTAGACATCCCCATGGTGCGAAAACCTAGTTCTAGCACCCTCCCATACTACTTCGGGTGATACCTCATTCCGCGCTCTGCGGACTATTGCCTAAAGGGCCAGTAGTATCGAGATTTTTTTGGCTAAATCATATCTGAACCTTGGTCAGGCCCCAATAAGCCAACATAAAGATTTTGAAAAATTTATTCAAAATAAGGTATACTCGACTGTGTAAAGACACATAAGCGTGTATACATGACTAAAACACAGGAAACTCGCATATACGCTAATCTATTTGAAGTAACTAGGGTGCATATGCTATTATATCCTCTGAGAAGTGTGTATATAAAGCTCAATCAAGAAAAACAAAAAATCTAGGCCTGATCCAAAAGATTAGACTTGATGCCCAAGAAGCAAACAGGTCACAAACACTATAAAAGAAAGAAATCAATCAAGCAGGCCTTAATCAAGAAGAAACAATCCAATCTAGGAAAAATAAGAATGTTATCCCTAGCGGAGTCACCAATTCTATTATGGGAGGAATCACCATAGGGTCTTAGGTTGAGAACCCCAACAGAGCGGAGGGAATACAACATAAAGAGACACACAAACAAGAATTCCTAATACTTAAACTACTGAAGTAGGAAGAAGAGGTATTACCCGGAGGTCCTACGTTTGATGTCGTTCCCGTAGGGTCCAAACCCTTTTCTTCTTCCAATGCCTTAAAACTCACAACTTATTCAAGCAAAGCATATATAACAACAGTAATAGAAAGCATGTTCATGATATAAGTGTTAGATCATATAAGCATGTAAGAAAATAAGCATTAACATAAGATTTTATAAGCAAATCATAACATAAATTAATGCATAAAGACCATAATCATCAGGAACAAGACAACACCTCTTTATTGATGTAAGATAAAGAAAATATGAAAGAACTACAACCTCGGTCCTACGCCGACTCCAAGCGAAACCGTCCTCCAGATTCGTCCTGCCCAGGCCTCAACAATCCTCCTCCATAAGTATACACAATGATGTCCTGAAGGGATGATGGACATCTCAAGAAGAAAATAAGGATTTCCTATGACTTGGGAGTGCAGAAGGCACATGATATCTTCAGACTTGATCAGGGATGTAATCAACTACAATATCAATATCTAATCTTTTAAGCAAATCATAACATATATTAATGCATAAAGACCATAATCATCAGGAATAAGACAACACCTCTTCATTGATGTAAGATAAAGAAAATACGGAAGAACTACAACCTGGGTCGTCCATCAGCTCCAAGCGAAACTATCCTTTGGATCTATTCTACCCAGGCTTCAGCAATCCTCCTCCATAAGTATACACAAGGATGTCATGAAGCAATGATGGACATATTAAGAAGGAAATAGGGGTTTCCTATGACTTGGGAGTGCAGAAGGCATAGGGATATCTTCACACTTGATCAATGATGTAATCAACTATAATATCAGTATCTAATCTTTTCTCCTCCCTTAGGCCTTCCCATGGAGGTTTATTTATACTTCTCCAAATTAGTTTTTTTAGTTGGGAAACAGTTGGGTCACGGGCTATAGTAGGTGAGTATAATGTAAAACCCATAAACTTCGCCTGAATTAAGGGAGATGATATATTTTTTAATGTTTTAACACATATACATGGGTTGGGTATAGACTGACTTGTGTGTACACACGCTTTATATAGGGAAAAATCATGTATGGGATTTAAAACATTGTTTTTTAGAATTTGGACCAAGTCTAGTAGGGAAGGGTTTCCCTAGGCCATATCAAAGAGAAACTAATCTACCAAGGGTGGTAAATGGTTCTATAACAGACCACCCCTCCACCTGAGGGTACCGCAACAAATTTCTCCCTTCCCGATGCAATCACTTCTATTATGTTTTTTCCTTCAAACTGACTTAACATGAAATCTATTTTATCATCATCGACATCGGCTCCAACTGAGCGAGAATAGATTTGATGTTGTACTGGGACTAGCGTTACCACCTAGTACAACAAGCAAGTAGGTCACCACAACCTTCATCCTCACCTTCTTTCTTTTGCTACTTTCTTCTCTCCACTCCAAAAAGTGCAAGCACAATCAATCAAAGTACTTACCTGCTCATAAGGTACATTTAAGAAAAGGAAAAACCTAAAGTTGAAGAAATGAATAACATTTCAAGAAAGGTTTGAGAATGGTCTAAAAAGGGAAAGGTATTGGAAGGTCCTAAATCTGAAATATTCATGAAAAATAAACTAATTACCTTCCCAAATGTTACATCACACACCACCACATCACCATTTTTTAGAGTACCATTCTACACAAGAAAAGTGGCTACTGGTCCTCTTGACTTGGGAAGACATGCTTCAATGACAATGCCTTTTGCATTTCAATATGGATTGGCCTTCAACTCTTGCAACTGTATTGCGATAAAATTCAACCTAAATAAGCACATAAATCTAATCAAAAGAGCAAAAATATACCTGAATGAACGTAGATCATGGAGGAATGTTTTTGAAACAACATTCCATTTATTCTCACATCTTGTATCCTTAAAGACCCGTTTACCTTTAGAGTTGTAAGCTTTAGAAAATTTGCAGTTAAAACCTGCATCTCCACTTCACCATCTAAAACTAAATGTGTAAGGTTGGAAGCTAAAATGACATGTTTCAGTAAGCCAACATGGTGAGCTATAGTAAGTTTCTGAAGAGATGGGCAATGAGAAGTAAGCAAGCCAAAGAGTCATCTGTGAATTCGATATCTTTGAAGGAGCAGGTAATGAGATGGATGCACCCAGGGAATTAGGTTGGAATTGTGTGAGAACATGGTTGGAGATTCTGGTAGTAGCAAGGCTAGTACGTGAGAAAAGGGAAGGTGATGGTATATCCTTCAAAGGGGAAACACTCAGAGCAGCATAATACGCCCATTTCCACACACTTTGATGACTAAACTTCCACTTGTTGTGTCTTTGACATGGAATACTTTGAATGTTGTGTCCAATGCCATATGAGGGTGGTGGCATCTTGGATTCATGACACGCTAATTGCCTCCTTGGTAATTACAATGTGTAACTTCTTATTAAACTAATAAAATTATAATTATAGCTCTTAAGTGACTTGACGAAGTAAATCATTATATTTTTAATTGAAAGTCCACATTTTTCCTTATCACAATTTTTCTCAAAATGAAAGATCTATTTTCAAAGTTAGTAATTTGATAAAATGTTGCCATTTTTATTTATTTATTTATTTATTTTTTATTTTTTATTTTTTATTTTTTATTTTATTTTATTTTTTTATTATTTTTTTTTTTTTCTGAGTAAAGACTATTCTATTAAGTAAAAAGAAAAGAGAAAAATATTTACAAAGAGGTAGCAACCTCTGAGGGGGCTAAAGCCAGCCCTCTGTCAGAAAAATTCCGGCCCTCGGCGCTTGACTGTTTGTTTACATAAATAAAAACGAGAGCCCAGGACTCAATATCACTAGACATCACCACCAAAAAGCACAAACAAGAGGACGATAGAGCATTACAATGAAAAAAGGCTGACGAGGACATCAGCGGCAGCACAAAACCGCATAACAAAAACCACCATTTTATCGGACCGCCGTCGACCAACGAGCGGTTTCCGTAAGGACGAGCCCGATAAAGCCTCCTGTTGACGCGTGGCTTTCGCCTGACGTCATCAAGTCTGACTTTTCGGGGCGTAAAGTTCCGCCACAAAAGGCCTTCTGAAATCCTCCTCAGCCGTCTGATCTTCTCCATCAATCCCCGCCGTTGATTGATTCTGCCCGAGGTGATAACTCTACATCGTCGCTATTGTCTTTGCCCGGAGAACTGACCCAATCAATCATTACATTGTCTTCAACGTCCGTAATACTGCGACCAGGAGGCATCACCGGATACAGAACAGTGCCAGAGAACTGCGCCGGTGCACAGAAAATGACCTCCTCGTGTGAGGAAGTTTGCTGAAGACCTTCATCCTCTTCATGACCTTCATCTTGCTGCATCTCTGGAAGATTGGGGGTAACCTCTACCCTGCCTCCTTGAGTGTCCTTGGAATTCTGGGAGAGATTTCGATCAATTGAGTGTTCGGCAGAGCCAGGGAGGTCATCTTCTTCCTCTGAGAAGATGACCGTGATAGTGGCAGAGATAGTGGGCTTGTGAAGCTTGCTCTTGAAAGTGTAGCGGGAGGTGTGGAAAGAACTGGAGTGGGATGGACCAGAGTGGTTGGAAGGTGGAGAAGCAGGTGAGACTGAAACAAGCCGGGAGATGCGTCGAGGAGCAGGACCTCCCCTTCCTCTAACCCTCCCCCGTGTGCCTGAATTTCTTCCCCTTCGGGAACCACCGCGAGATCGAGCCATACTAGCAATAAGAGATAAGCAGATGAGGCCGACCTGTTGCAGGTTTCGGTGGAGCGCTGATGGCCTCCAAATGCTTGGCACTGAACCTAACTCCTGTGAACCAATTCGACCTGGGATATCTCTGCTAGAATGAGCCAGAGAGAGTGCCGGGCTCTGGGCAATTGATATAGATCTTAATCTCATCATCCTGAAGTACTTACCGCACTTGTTGTTCACCCAATTCCTCATTAATGGGACTTGATGCTCTGACAAAAGTCGCCTACTTGCTCTACGATGGCGTCCCACGCCGGCGTCGCTCGTACTGATATCCTCCCTCAGCGTACCTTGATAGCGTGCCGGCATTAATGAACCATAAATGCCCACCTTATGCCGCTTGCGCCAGCCTATCTCCTCGCCCGCTACCATCTGCTCATGCAGTGACATTAACTTCTCATGTTGACACCCGCATCCAGGTGATAAAATGTTGCCATTAATGTGGGAGCAAAGCACTGTTTTTCAGATTTTGGTGGAAGATTTATCTTTTAAGTGAAGAATGTGATAAGAAGTTGTCATTAGTTTGAGTTGAGAATAAATTCCCACTACCTAATTAGCATTTTTATTTTCAATTTTATATTACTTAAATTATATTTTAAATATATAAATTTATTTAATTATTTCAAAAGAAAATAAAATATTAAAAAAATTATTTTGATTTTAATAATTAGAATTTACAATTCTAATTATTATCATAAAATTTTGTACTAAGGTTTATATAAAATAAATGAGAAAAGCATACTTCAATAAATCAATAAATAAAACAAACATTAATATTGCATTTGTGTTAAGTTTTTCTCTAATTAGATTACATTTTTCCCATCTAATTTTTATTTTTTTTCATTTGTGTTTCTCTTTCCCTCTTTGTCTCCTTTTTTAATTCTCCTCCAAAGTTGGAAAATTTATTTGATTTATCAAACTGATTTATAATTTTTATAATGATGTTCCCTCGAACTTAAAACAATAAATTTATTTTACTTTGTACATTACTTGAAAAAGAGAATTATTGAATAATTATTCTTGGATAAAATTTAATTGATAACATAATTTTACAATTCTACAATTTTCATTCAAACTCTTATTTTAGGATTGACATTAGGTGCAGTTTAACTATTCGATGTTATTGTAGTTTTGGCTAGAATTTAATGATAATTTTTTTATGATATTGTGAATTTTCGTTGCTTAAAATGCACTTTCTAAAGAAAATGAATTCAAGGCCTTCAAAAACCATATGGCACTCATAGTTCATAGATTACAAAATTTACCATTCTCAAAATTTTCAATAAGATTTTGGATGAATAGACAAAATAATAGACAAACTAAGCTTTTACATCATTAATATAATGTGAAAAAGTTAAATAGATATAAATAACTTTTCGAAAAAAGTGCACAAATGAACTGCTAAGTAGGGCAAGGAATTGAACCAATGATTTAACATCTAACAATGCCTTAACAACACACCTAATCACCCACCATCTATCCAAAACCCCATGAACATAAAGTGAATGCTTCTTGAATTTCTATTAATTACTAATTTTTTGAAACATTTTTTTAAAGTTTTGTAAAATTATATATTAATCTCATTTTTATGTAAAGAAAAAAAAATTATTGAATATTTTAAATTTATATATTTAATTTTTGATTGGTTTAACTATTATGATGGGATTTAATTTTCACATTAACACAAATCACATATTGCAACATTTTGAATACTCTATGCAATTTTAAATGATTTGTTGGCCAAGTAGGTTGTTTGTATTTATTGATTTAAAGTGATCACACTAAACAATGGGGTAATCCAAACTCTAACCACCCTAATACCTCACCACTTGTTCTTATATTATATTGAATATCTTCCATATCTGGTGACCACCATTTTTTTTCACCTTTTACTATCCATATTTATTTCCTTTCTTGGCATTGGAAGAGAGGACATGACACAATGACATCCCACATAGTGAGAACCCTCGGCGTGCTAGACCTTTGAAGAGATACCTGACCTCTGAGCTCGTTCAACCAGTCGACCTCCAAGCCTATTCGACCAGTCAATCTTCGACCTCTAGTAAGACATTAGAAACTCTTCTATATTAAATGTTATTGTATATATTTGAAGGGTAAAACAAGCCAAAACACTATCAACATACCCTTTGCACCTCTTGGTGCAAATCCTAGTTAGCTTTTTTAAAGAAATATATTTTTATACTTGCATCCCTCTTATGAGTTCAAAAAACCATTGTTCTTTCACAATTATTTATATGGTCTTCCACCACTCTTTCTATTGTCTTTATGCACTATATATGAATGGAAAACACTAGACATAATATGCTTTCCATAATTTGGAGTTAAACAACCAATGAATCAAACATCTAAAGGGTGGTTTTTACTTACTCTATTCAAATTGGGATTAAGTATTCATTTGATCAATTTGGACGAACACATACATGTAATCATCTTTGACACTTTGAACTTGATTTTATAAACCTATTGCATAAAATGAAATAAAATTTTATAATGTAATTAGCAACACATAAAGTGTAACACTTTTAGGATGATCCCTTACAAAGAAACCAGAATGCGCACCCAAAAAATATATTTTCTACACACCATTCATTTACAAATATGATACAAATATATAGTTGGATTGAGATCCAAAAGATGCTAAACATGGGTAAGGAGGTTGAGATATTCTCTAAACAAAACCCCAAACCAACTCTAAACTTATCATGTAAACATTATCTCCAAGTCCCCCCTTTAATGCTTACACTACATCATTACAAAGATTTTTATAAGATAAATTACATATCGTCGCATCTGTCTCACTAATCTTCATTAGTACTCATATCCACTTTGGAATCTCGCAAACACCACTCTTTCTTCACTACCTCATCTTCGAGTTGTCACTTCAACTCCATTTAAAATATAAATGCCTCTTACCATCTTTGACGAACTTGCATGATCAACAATATTGACTTACTTTATTATGCCAAATTACATAGCTCCTTGTAACTCTCAGAAAAAGTAGCCAAGTAGTAAACCATCCTATGGACAAGCTCCCATCTATTAGACGACATAGCTCGTTGTGTTTGACCGTTATCTAGGATAGTTGTCTAGATATTGAATGTGTTCAAAATTTGACCATACAATTTGACCTGTCTCACACACATGGATCTCATAAAAATAACCTGTAACTGATGCTCTTGAAGCCCAAAGCATAACAAGACCCATCAATGTACAATAAAATCACATGATCAAATTAGCGATACATTCTCTCGGCACTAAAGAACATCAAGAACCACTAATTTGCACTATGTTTCTCTGTTCAATAATTGGTTCTTTCATAATACAAATTTTGACAAATTGAAATACAATACTAATACTCACTTTAAAATACATCACTCAATATATGTTAATCATCTCTTCTACACAATCTAAATCTCTTAAGATTCAAATAGAATAGCTGAGAGTGCAATATAGAAAGATTGAGTAGAGCCCCACTGAAATTTATGCTTATCAACACAATTGATGTCTGGATCTAGTAAAATTGTTGAAAAGCAAAAGAAAAGTATATGCACATGGCTATAGATGGATTGATGTGATACTAGTCACCAATGTGTCTGGAGATAAATTTTCTTCCACATTAGCAACACAACCATCAACATGTGGTGTCCCTCGCAAAGAATCAAGAATGAAGGAAAAGTTGCCTTGGTAAATTTCAATCTCCTTGTTTCCAAAAACATGTTTTTGCAGCTTCTAGGTTCACTAGAAATATGATAATTGTTGTTGAGTTTATTTTTATTTGAAAGAAAATTTGAATTCTTTACATGTGCAACATGAATGCAACACTCACATTTGATGTGAAGAGGGTAACATTATTTGGAGTATTTGTCGCTTCACGATGTGGTTTATTTCTTGCTTTGGTTCACAGGTATAGGGCATATGCCATTGGCTTCTATGATTCACATCTAGTAGGAAATATAACCAAAAACCAGACTGAAATGACAACACTGATCAACGAAACACAACCAAGCAATGGAAAATAGTCAATTTGAAACAAATTTTAGTGCGACGTAGTGGTGTGGCAACAATGCAAAAAATCTCTAGCAACACACTGGGTAACATGTTCCCAGTCTTCTCCACACTGCATGTAATTCAAACATTGACCTCCGACATCGAACAAGGCTCCCACTGCTTTTCCATGCAACAAAGATCAGAACCAGGGCAAGACTCTTCCTTAGGTTATGCACTTCTTCAGGCTTGATTTATATGGCATGACTCCCATACACTGGCTCACACAAAAGCTATGTACCCTTGGCCCCTCCCTTACAAGATTGAGGCCCAAAATACCAACAAAGAAAGTATAATGCACACCAAAAAATATATATTTTTTACACACCATTTATTTAAAAATATGATACAAATATATAGTTGGATTGAGATCCAACATATGCTAAACATTGGTAAGGAGGTTGAGATATTCTCTCAACAAAATCCCAAACTAATTCTAAACTTATCATGTAAGCATTATCTCTAAGTATATGTATTATTTTAATTAGGTTAGTATGTGAAGGATGATTCTTTATGTATTATATACATTTTATTATTTTATTAAGCTAGTAAGTGAAGTTGTGGATAGGTTTATGTGCTCATGTATTTATATATGTATATGTTTTGGGATCTACTTGCCTATGTTTTTATTTTTCGAAACTAGAGTGTCTATATAAATAATGCCAAAGAACTTGGGTTGTGACAAATATGTGTCCCATTCATCCAATGTATAATGAGGAGGGAGTGACCATAAATATTTATGTTATCCAGTCCGAGTTCAGTCATAAGAAGAATCATGACTTCCAGAGCCAATAATTCAGAATAATTGTTCGAACCTTGACCCAATCTCATAGACAATTTAAAGTAATGGTTATCATTTAGATAGACAACAACACCTCCCCCGCAATCATGTTTGTCACCCTGTGATGCACCATCGAAAAATGCCCATAGAGTATTTCTATCAATTCTAACAAAATATTTATCATTACATAAAAGGACAAATTATCTACAAAATATTTATGATTACATGAAAGGACCTTATGTGAAAGACTCTCCAAGATTAATCTTTACTTGAAAAATTTATTTACTCTCATCCAACAATGACATAAATAAATTATGTACAAAAAAATTTATCATTAAATGAAAAGACCTTAAGTGAATAACTCTCCAAAGTTAATCTTTCCTTCGAAAATGTATTTACTCTCCTTCAATGCTCACATGGATAAATTATGTAAAAAAAAATTATCATTACATTTTATGACCTTCATCATTACATGAAGGGACCTCATGTGAATGTCTCTTCAAAGCTAATCTTTCATTCTAAAATTTATTTACTCTCTATATTTTTGTGCACTTTTCTTTTTGTCCAAAAACATTATTATCGTAACTTTTATATATATATATATATATATAAATAAATAAATATTATTTTAATAAAAAACTATTTATATAATAAAATTAAATAATTTAATAAATAATGTATATTATAATAAAATGGTTGAAGTAACATATATCCACTAGTAACAATTTTATACTGTATTAATCTCCTTTAATATAGTCACGAGTTTATCAGTGACTTCATTTTACTTATCCTTTGACTTTTTATTTAATATAAGAAAATTAATAATATATATTATATATTATTATTATTGTTTTTCATTTTTCATTTACTCTTTACTATTAACCTTTTAAAGGTCGTATATGAGCTAGTTGCAATATTAGTGGATATTATCAATAATTCCGTCTTCCATTAAAATCATTTAAAACATGTCTGTGCCTATCAATAGTTGCAAAAGTGTTATATAATTTAACGCGTTATCTGTGGTCCACGTATTTTATATTCTATACATAACTTATCTTATTATACATTATTATTACAATAGTATGTATTTGAATAGAAAACAATAAACACATTTTTTTAAGAACGATATTTTTGTATTTGCATCCCTCTTATGAGTTAAAAAAAATCGTTGTTCTTTCACAATTATTTATATGGTCTTCCACCACTCTTTCTATTGTCCTTATGCATTATATATGAATGACAAACACTAGAAATAAATGCTTTCCATAATTCGGAGTTAAACAACCAACAAATCAAACATCTAAAGGGTGGTTTTTACTTTATTCAGATTGGGATCAAGTATTCATTTGAGCAATTTGGAAGAACACCTATATGATTTCATTTTGGACACTTTGAACTTGATTTTATAAACCTATTGCATAAAATGAAAGAAATTTTATAATCTAATGAGTAAGGCATAAAGTGTAACACTTTTGGGATGATCCCTTACCAAGAAACCAGAATGCTCACTCAAAAAAATATTTTTTATACACTATTCATTTACAAATATGAGATAAATATATAGTTGGATTGAGATCCAAAAGATCTCAAACATGGGTAAGGAGATTGAGATATTCTCTCAACAAAACCTCAAACCAACTCTAAACATATCATGTAAGCATTATCTCCAAGTCCCCCCTTTAATGCTTACATTACATCATTACAAAGATTATTACAAGATAAATTGCATATAGTCACATCTATCTGACTAGTCTTCATCAACACTCATATTCACTTTGGAATCTCGTAAACACCGCTCTTTCTTCACTAGAAAGTCTTTGAGTTGTCACTTCAACTCCATTTAAAACATAAATGCCTTTGACCATCTTTGACGAACTTGTATGATCAACAATATTGACTTACTTTATTCTACCAAATTACATAGCTCGTTGTAACTCTCAGAAAAAGTAGCCAAGTAATAAATCATCCTATGGACAAGCTCCCATCTATCACACGACATAACTCGTTGTGTTTGACAGTTATCTAAGATAGTTGTCTCGGTACTCAATGTGTTCAAAATTTGACCATACTATTTGACCTGTCTCACACACATGTATTTCATAAAAATAACATGTAACTGATGCTCTTGAAGCCCAAAGCACAATATGAACCATCAACATATAATAAACTCACACAATCAAATTAGCGATACATTATTTCCACACTGAAGAACATTGAGAACCACTAATTTGCACTATGTTTCTCTGTTCAATAATTGATACTTTCATAATACAAATTTTACAAATACTCACCTTAAAATACATCACTCAATATATGTTAATCATCTCTTCTTCTACACAATCTAAATCTCTCAAGATGCTAATAGAATAGTTGAGAGTGCCATATAGAAAGATTGAGCAGAGCCTCACTGAAATTTATGCATATCAACACAATTGAAGGTCGGATCTAGTAAAAATTCCTGAAAGAAAAAGCAAAGTATATACACATGGCTATAGATGGATTGTTGTGGTGTTAATCACCAATGTTTGTGGAAATACATTTTCTATGCATATCAACACAATTGAGGGCGAGATCTAGTAAAATTGCTAAAAATCAAAGCAAAGTATATACACATGGCTATAGATGGATTGTTGTGATGTTAATCACCAATGTTTGTGGAAATACATTTTCTTACACCCTAACAACTCAACCATCATCATGTGGCGTCCCTCGTAAACAATCAAGAATGAAGGAAAATTTTCCTCAGTCAATTTCAATCTCCTTGTTTTCAAAAACATGTTTTTGCAACTTCTAGGTCCACTAGAAATATGATATTTGTTACCGAGTTTATTTTTATTTGAAATAAAATTTGAAGTCTTTACACGTGTAACATGAATGCAACACTCACATTTGATGTGAAGAGGGTAACATTGTTCTAAGTATTTGTCCCTTCACGATGTGGATTATTTCTTGCTTTGATTTGCAGGTATAGAGCACATGCCATTGGCTTCTACAATTCACATCTCGCAGGAAATCTAACCGACAGCTAGACTGAAATGGTAACACTGATAAATAGAACACTGTAGTTTAAATAGGTGAACAAGTTACTGATAAAGAAACAAAGAAGGCATTTATAGTTATAGATTGACCAAGAAAGAAGACAACTGATAGGAAAACTGAATGCAAACACACAAGTAATAACACAGGAGTTACGTGGTAAAACCTTGACAGGGTGTCAAGGAAACATCCACGGGGCAAGGGATTGGAATCTCTATTCAATCAACAAAATTCTCCGTACAATAGTTCGGGCATTCATCAGTTTTATATGAGCCTCCTCAGTTACATAACCGATGTTTCAGTATAAAACTAACTTGTTAATAACTAATACATTTTACCCAAATTTACATAATTAGTTGTCAAACTTCCAACAAACTCCACCTTGACAACAATTTTCCTAATCCCTTGCCCATGCCCATTCATCATCTTTTTTGCAAGCCAAGAGAAGCTAAACACCATCGCAACTTCTCTACTGTAACTGGCTTTGTGAATATGTCTGCACAATTCTCTTGCGTATGGACCTTTTGAAGAGCTACTTTTCCGCCATCGATCACATGTCTCAGAAAATGATACCTTACATCAATGTGCTTGGTTCTGCTGTGATAAGCAGGATTTGTAGCCAAGTGAATAGCACTTTGACTGTCACAAAGTACATTCACTTTCTCCTGCGTCCTTCCAATCTCATCAAGCAGACCCTTTAACCAGATTGCTTCTTTACTGGCATCTGAAGCAGCTATATATTCTACTTCAGTAGTGGACAATGCAACTGCTTCTTGAAGCTTTGACATCCAACTAATTGCTCCACCTGTAAGAGTAAAGACATAACCTGTAGTAGATCTTCTTTTGTCCAAATCACCTGCATAATCAACATCTACATATCCGCAGACTGATCCTTCACTACCACTAAAGATGATACAATGGTCACTTGTGCCTCTTAGATATCGAAGCACCCATTTCATTGCTCGCTAATGTTCTTCACCTGGATTTGCCATGAACCTATTGACAACTCCAACTGCATGTGAAATGTCAGGTCTTGTAGATACCATCGCATACATTAAGTTGCCTACAACATTTGCATATGGTACATGAGACATATACTACTTTTCTTCATCAGTTCTAGGACTCAAAACCGAAGAAAGCTTTAAATGGGAAGCTAATGGAACATTAACAGGTTTCACATTGTTCATACAAAACTTTTCAAGTGATTTCTCCACATGCTTCTGTTGTGATAACCAAAGCTTACCATTTTTCCTGTCTCTATGTATCTCCATGCCTAAGATATGTTTTGCTGCTCCAAGATCCTTCATATCAAACGTCCTAGAGTGCTGAGCCTTTAACCTGTTGATCTCTTCCATACTTTTGCTTGTAATAAGCATATCGTCAACATACAAAGCTAAGATAATGAATATTCCATTGAAACTTTTGAAGTATACACAATGATCATACTCACTTCTAATAAAGTTCTGGCTCACCATGAAGGAGTCAAACTTCTTGTACCATTATCTGGGAGACTCCCTCAGACCATACAATGATTTCCTGAGCTTGCAAACTAATCTTCTGCTGTGACCTTGTACAAAAACTTTTGGTTGTTCCATATATATCTCTTCATTCAAATCACCATGTAGAAAAGTTGTTTTAACAACTAACTGTTCTAACTCAAGGTTAAGTAATGCAGTTAGTGCCAACACAGTATGAATAGAAACAAGTTTTACAATTGGTGAAAAGATCTCATGAAAGTCGATACCTTCAACTTGAGAATACCCTTTTGCAACTAGTCTCGCCTTATACCTTTCGATACTTCCATCAACTTTCCGTTTCAGTTTGAAGATCTACTTGCATCCAACAACACTTCTCCCTTCAGGAAGTTCTACAAGATCCCAGGTATTGTTCTTGGCTAAGGAATCCATTTCTTCTTCTCCAGCCATTTTCCATTTTTCGCTCTCTGTATCATCTACTGCTTCCTGATAACAAGAAGGTTCCCCATCTTCAGTAATCAAAGAAAAAGATGAAGAAGAATCTTCATACCTTTTGGGAGTTTTTCTTTCCCTTGTAGACCTTCTTAGAGTGACTAGTTGTTGAACTGGTTCAGAAACTTCAACAGCTTCCTTTGTATCTTCAACACCTTTTTCTCCAGAAGTCTCTTCTTCCTTTTGACTGTCATCAAAAGATCTAGCCTCCAACTGAACTTGTTGATTTGGCGATACCTATTCCTGTTCAATTATTTCAACATCTGATTTTAAAAGAGAAGATTCATCAAATGTTACATTTCTACTAATGACTATCTTTCATGATGTAGGATCTCACAACCTATATCCTTTCACTGCATAGTCATACCCAACAAAGACATAACATTTCGATTTTGGATCTAATTTTGAACGCTGATTTTTAGGAATAAGAGAATAAGCATCACAACCAAATATCCTTAAATGTGAATAATCACAAGACTGACCTGTCCAAACCTCTTCAGGAATTTTACAATTAATTGCTATTGAAGGTGATCTGTTAACTAAATAACAAGCAGTGGATACTGCTTCTGCCCACAACTCCTTTTGCAAGTTAGCATTGCTGATCATGCTTCTAGCTCTTTCCATAAGAGTCTGATTCATACGTTCAGCAACACCATTTTTCTGAGGAGTATAAACAATAGTTTTGTGTCTAATAATTCCTTCATCCTTACAGTATTGTTCAAATTCTATTGAAGTGAATTCACCACCATTGTCAGTTCTTAAACATTTAATTGATTTGCCTGTTCTTTTCTCTACCATTGCTTTAAATTGTTTAAAGACATTGAATACATCATCTTTATTTTTAGCATTAAGACCCAAACTTTACAGGAGAAATCATCAATAAACGTTAAAAAATATAGAGCACCTCCATATGATACAACAGGAGATGGTCCCCATAGATCAAAATGAATATAGTCTAAAATATCTTTACTATTATGATTTCCAGTTTTAAATCTCTGTTTACACTGTTTTCCATACACACAATGTTTACAGAAATCTAACTTCAAAGATTTCAGATCGGGAAGAGATTTACGTTTCATTAGTATCTAAAGACCTTTCTCTCTCATGTGACCCAATCGCTGATGCCATAGACGAGTACCTGCTTCTTCTTTTTCTGACACAATTGATAATGCCATAGACAAGTACCTGCTTCTTCCTTTTCTGATGCAATCGCTGCTTCACTGATCTGAGTACTTCCTTTATTCTGTAAAGATTTCCAACCTTTTCTACTTTCATAACAACTAGGGCGCCTTTAAAGACTTTCAGCACGCCATTCTGACCTGTAAACTTATAACCATCTGAATCTAACACTCCCAAAGAAATCAAAATTTTCTTCAAATCAGGTACGTGTCTAGCACTAGTTAATGTTCTAACTGTGTTATCATACATTTTAATCCTAATATTTCCCATCCCAACAGTCTGACATGATACATTATTACCCATAAACACAGAACTACCATTTACATTTTCATATGAAGTAAACCAATTTCTGTGTGGACACATGTGATGAGAAGCACCAGAGTCTAATAGCCAGCTTTCTAAACCCTGAGAGACATTACATTCAGGTGAAGTTTCATCTATCATACATAATTCTTCAGCAAATAAAACTTCATCTATCATACCTGAATCGACCTGATTTGCTTCCTTCTTCGGGTTATCAGATTCTTTTCGTTTCCAACAGTCTTTCTTCAAGTGTCCAATTTTATTGCAGTGCCAACATTTTGCCTTACACTTCTTTCCCTTCGATTTAGATTTGGAAGACCCCCTTGTTTTTTCTCCTCTTTCCTTTGACTGTCCTCTAGCTATCATGGCTTCTGATGCAGCTGTTTCAGTACTGGATTTCCTTCATACTTCTTCAGATAAGAGAGCTCCCACAACTGATTCAAATTCAAAGAATCAATGGTGATCAAGCTGATTGAAGTTACGAAGTGATCCCATGATTCAGGCAGACAACAAAACAAGGTTATAGCTTTTTCTTCTTCTTGAATTTTAACTTCCATATCTGTTAATTGGCATATAAGTTTATTAAAAACATTCAAGTGTTTTGCAACTTTTGAACCCTCCTTCATTTGAAGACTATAAAGTTGTCTTTTCAGATAAATTCTATTGGTTAACAACTTTTTCATATTTAGTTTTTCCAGTTTTTCCCATAAACATGAAGCTGTACTCTCTTCAACAATGTTGAAGAGAACTTCATCCGCTAGGCATAACCTGATCGTACTGAGATCTCGAGCATCCAAGTCCTCCCAGTTAGAATCAGTCATGGTTGCAGGTTTCTTAGTTGCCCCGTCCAATGCCTTGTGCAACCCTTGTTGCACCAGCAGATCCCTAACTTTTAGTTTCCAAAGAGCAAAATTGATCTTGTTGGTGAATTTCTCCACCTCGAATTTTGCATTCGACATCTTGGCCATTTTTTTTTCTCTTAGGGTTTCAGTCTTTCAACTAGGGTTTATATCTTTTGTTTCCCTTTCTTCAAAAAACTCTTTGTATTAAAAAAAAATTCCCCTTTTTTCAACAAAAAAACAACCCTTCAACAGATTTTTCTTTCAAATTAATGAAAATCCCGTGTTTTTCTTTCCTTCAATTTTAATGAAAAAAAACCCTTTGATTTTCTTTCCTCCAAATTCAAATTTCTGGAAAAAATTTCTTGGAAAAATTTCTCTCAAATTTAAAAAAAATTACCCGGATCTAGATCGAATTCCTCTGGCGACAAGCAAGCCAGGCCTCTAGCAGCACGCAGGCTCTGCTCTGGCAGCACTTCTAGTAGCACGCAGTACACGCAGGGTCTTCAACTCCAACAGTCAGCGCGTAGCCCTCGACGTTTTCCAGACTAGCAACGCAACCCCTTTTTTTCTCAAAACTATGGTAGTGTGTAGTTAACACAGCCTTTCAACGGACACGCAGAGGGCGACTCCTCCTTCACTGTTCCAGACTATGGCAGCGTGCAATCAACGCAACCCTTCAAATGACACGCAAAGGGTTTGTTCCAGACTCCTCCTTCACCGTTCCAGACTCTGGTAGCGTGCAATCAACGCAGCCCTTCAACGGACACGCAGAGGGTTTGTTCCAGATTCCTCCTTCACCGTTCCATACTTCTCAGCCTTCGATGATATGCCACGCAGAGTGAACTTGAATTTTAACACTTAGCAACACTTCCATGCTCCCCTCCTCATCCTTTGGCAATATTTAACATGTAGAAACTCAACTAACCTTGCTCTAATACCATTTGTAGTTTAAATAGGTGAACGAGTTACTGATAAAGAAAGAAAGAAGGCATTTATAGTTATAGATTAACCAAGGAAGAAGATAACTGACAGGAAAACTGAATGCAAACACACAAGTAATAACACAGGAGTTACGTGGTAAAACCTTGACAGTGTGTCAAGGAAACATCCACGAGGCAAAGGATTGAAATCTCTATTCAATCAACAAAATTCTCCTGTACAATAGTTCTAGCATTCATCAGTTTTATATGAGCCTCCTCAGTTACATAACCGATGTTTCGATATAAAACTAACTTGTTAATAACTAATACATTTTACCCAAATTTACATAATTAGTTTTCAAACTTCCAACAAACAAAACCAAGCAATGGAAAATAGTCAATCTGCAACAAATTTCAGCGCAACCTAGTGGTGTGGAAACGATGCAATGAATCTCCAACAACACACTGGCTAACATGTTGTCGGTTTGCTCCACGCTACATGTAATTCAAACATTGACCTCCGACATTGAACAAGGTTGCAACTGCTTTTCCACGCGACAACTATCAGAACCAGGGTGAGAGACTACTCCTTAGGTTACACACTTCTTCAGCCTTGAGTTATCTGACGTGACTCCCATACATTGGTTCATGCAAAAGTATGTATCCTTGGCCCCTCCCTTACAAGATTGAGGCCCAAAAGGGTCTGATACCAACAAAAAGGCTAGAATGCACACAAAAGAATTATATTTTTTACACACCATTTATTTACAAATATGATACAAATATATAGTTGGATTCAGATCCAATATATGCCAAACATAGGTAAGGAGGTTGAGATACTCTCTCAAAGAAAGCCCAAACTAACTCCAAATTTATGATGTAAGCATTATCTCTAAGTATATGTATTATTTTTATTAGGTTAGTATGTGAAGGATGATTGTTTATGTATTATATACGTTTTATTATATTATTAGGCTAGTAAGTGAAGTTGTGGATGGGTTTATGTGCTCATGTATTTATATATGTATATGTTTTGGGGTCTACTTGCTTATGTTTATATTTTTTGAAACTAGTGTGTCTATGTAAATAAGGCCAAATGTCTATAATAGTGGTTTTTCATGTCATATAGTTTATGGTAGACATGGATGAACATAGGGTGTTAAGATACCATAGATACCCAAGTGACTAAATTACATCTAGTGAGTGAGTTATAAGGGGGACCTCACTGGGTCTGGTTGGGTGGATTGAAGGAGAAGACCAAAGAATGGAAAGGAACCCCTGGCGCTAGTGCCATTGGGCTGGGCCTTTAGGAACATGTGAAATGACCCTCAGAGATTGGAGGAGGTTGGGTGTCTTTGAGAGGGAATTATATCTGACTAGTCTATTCCCTGTGGTTGTGGCCTGTGACATAGCCGAGGGTAAAGAGACGCAGTACAACGTGATCAAGCGGAGTGGGTGGGTGGTCCTCAGGGATATCCATAGCCCTGACCAACAATATCAATATCACTTGGTCAATTCACTGTAATTGTAGGGAGACTCGTTATTCTCGGAGGGATGACATGAGGATAACAAGAGTTGACCCTCGTCGCTTGGCCCAATTTTTCCTATCGCAAGGCATGGCGGGTCACCTCGAATGCACTATTAGAGTGGCAAGACGCTCTATCAATGATGTTCAGTGGAAGGAAGATCTTATTTGGTTGGAATTCAGTGTCTGTGCAACAGGTGAGTTGGCGGGACGTGACTTTTGTTTGCATCGTGTTCCCGTGTAGAAAATCTATGATAGGTTAATCCGATAATGCAATATAAATCAAAGTAGAATACTATAACCTACTTTTACTATCAATTTGCAGAAACTTAAAGATTGAGCTAAATAATATAACCAGAAGAAGAAGAATCAATGACACAATACACATGAAAATACATTGGGGAAAGTCACGGATAAAAACCCCACACTATTTTATTATCATACATGGTGGAAATCCTTAGGAATTATACAAAGCCTTAGCTCTCACAGCTAGCCAGCTCTCAGTACAATCCTCACAAATGCTCATAGGCAATCTTGGATTCTCTCTAGCCTTCCTCTTTGCCCTCCAAGCTCATATTTTCTTACGTTGTTCATTGTGGATGATTGGCCTATTACCAAGTGGAAAACCAACCTTCAAAACTGCGCAATCCTCAAGGATGAATCCTTGACTTCATGCATGAGTTTTCTCCATGAGAAAACACATGCAACTGATAGCACATTGTCCTTGAACATTAATCTCAACTGGGTCTTTCTCAGAATAGACATGCATGAGTTTCTGATGAGGGAATCTTCAGTTAACTAGAGTAGCACTAGTTGAGTGCATTAATGCATCAACTAACTGTTAACTCATTATTAGTTCCTCAAATAGTTTGGAACTAATTTAACTGGACTTAACTCAGTAAACTGAGTTAACTAATTACAACTCAAATATAACTCAATCTTATCTCCTTAATTTAAGGGAGAACTCTTGCATGACTTCAGAAAGACTTCTAATTTGAATTTCTCCAACTAATTAATTTAAAATAAATTAATTAATTATTTCCAAGTAGCTGTTAAGACTAAATTCGATTTTAATTCACAATTTAATTCGAGGACAAATTAAATTGGAATATTTTTGTTGCCATGTTTCAACACTCCCTCTCAATAAGAAAGGGATTATCTTCCACTCCGATCCTATCTCTATGGAACTCAAATTTACACTTTGACAATGCCTTTGTCAAAGTGTTAGCATCTTGCTCCTCTGTCGAAATATACTGCAGCAACATGATCCTCTCGAACTGTGAAAAGCCACGGGCAACAAATCTTGCCTTATGCTTCTCCACACTACCATCAATAGCTTTCTTTACCTTGTAAAGCCAACGGAAACTCACAATTGACTTGTTCTCCGGTCCCAGAACCACGTCCCAAACACTGTTACGAACTATGGAGTCATACTCCTCCACCTTAGCATCAACCCAAATCGGCTGCTGCACTGCTTCCTCAAAGGAAGATCGCTCGGTCTCAACACATTTCCCAGCAAGGGCCATGTATCCAGTGTACCTCTCAGGTGACCTCCTCTGTCTACGCTGAGAATATGGTGCTCCAACATTCTTTCTCACATCCTCCAACAATCTGTCAACTTCTCTTGTGCACTTTTGTCCATCTCTGGAAGACTCTGCTTGAGTGGATGTCTCCACTCCTAGAACCTCTGCATGCGGCTGCTCCGCATCAGTTCGAGGCTCCTCCTCCTTAGGAACCAACAATTCCTCCACATCCTATAGTTGGATCTCCCTCTCAAGGGAAACTTGCATGGCCCTGTGCTCATCAAACTTGAGATCTCTGCGAACCACTATCCTCCGACTGGTAGGAAATTACACCCGATAGTTTTGAGGTGCATCAGTGTACCCCAAAAATATCCCCAACTTTGCTGTCAGCTCAAGCTTCTTCTGTGCATCCTTTGTCACATAGCAATATACCGATGAGCCAAAGATCCTAAAGTGACCCACATCTAGTCTCTTACCGGAGAAAGCTTCCTTTGGTGTCTTCATCCCAAGTATGCGATGTGGGCTTCTATTCTGGAAATAGGCTGCTGTGTTGCATGCCTTAGCCCACAAGTGCAGTGGTAGGCCTTGGTCATGCAGCATTGGCCGTGCTACCCCAACAATAGTTCCGTTCTTCCTCTTGGCCACCCCATTCTGCTATGGGTTATGAGGTGCCGTCAACTCTTGTTTAATTCCTTCCGTTGCACAGAAGTCCTTAAACTCTTGAGAGACATATTCCGTTGTCGCTTCTCAAGGCCTTGATCTTCTTCCCTGACTCTTTCTCGACCAAGGCTTTGAACTCACAAAAATTTGTGAAAGTTTGGTCCTTCTTTTGCATGAAATAAATCCAACATTTACGAGAATAGGCATCAATGAAAATCACATAATACCTTTGCTTCATTGTGGATTCCATCGAGAATGGTCCACACAAATCAGTATGAACTTGCTCTAAGATAGCCTCTGCTCGACTGTCTCGATCATGAAAGGAAGACTTGGTGTACTTTCCCAAGGTATAACCTTTGCATGTGTCAACTTGCTCAAGTTTACCTTTGGGAAGTCCTATAGATATCTGCCACATTATCTTCAAAGCCCCATGATGCAAATGGCCCAACTGCCTGTGCCACAACTCGCCAATGTCTTGGCTTTGCAACAATTTTGCTTTCATACTCAATGCTGCACAATCATCTACCTCTAGTTTATAGAGATTCTTCACTCGAATCACTATCCTCTTGGTCTGACCCGTGGCTATGTGTTTTAGGAATTCCTTTCTTTTATTGAAGACAACATCGTAGCCTTTGTCCTCCAACATCATGACCAATACCAAGTTCTTCTTCAATCCAGGCACATACATCACATATGTCAAGGTGAGAGGAGCTCCATGCTCCCTCTGAAAAGCAACTGTGCCCACTCCTAAAACACTATACCTTCTGTCGTCACCCATCTCTATGTGCATCTTGAGGTCTTTCTCCTCCAAGGCATTGAATAAATTTTTATCATCGGTCATGTGGAATGAGGCTCCACTGTCAAGATACCAGACACAACCCATCATCGATGAAACCATGCATGCGATGAGAGTAAAGTACATTTTGAACTGACAGGCTAATGCCTCACCTTTCTATCCTTCTGAGGATCCCTTCTTGGACTTCTTCGATGGGCAATTAGTCGCATATTGTCCCATCTTGTGACAATTAAATCATCTTACTTTAGACATGTCACCCTTCTTCCCTCCATGAGAAGAATTCGATTTGAAATGGGAAGCCTTCCCCTTCCCTTTCCTTGCCTTACTTGCTAAGGCCAGATTTTATTCATCATCATTATTGGATGAAGAACCATCTCGTGTGCTCCTCCTGATCTCCTCCTGCATAAGATCCGACCACAATCGTTTCCAATCTAGCAGTTTCTCCCTTCCATTCACAGAGTCCTGGTAGCTATTCCAACTCTTTGGAAGGCCAAGGAGAGCGAGGTTCACCATCTCATCATCAATAGTAGTTATTCCCACACTGCCAAGCTCACCTCTGCAGGTGGTGAGCTTGTTCAAATATGTGGAAATAGTATCGCCCTTCTCCATCTTGATTCTTCGAAGCTTATCCTTGAGCGCCAATTTCCTCTGGTCGCTACTGTTCTGGTAGAGGTCCTTCAATGTCTTCCACATTAAAAATGGAGTATCCTTCCCATGGAGACTCGAGACAATATGGTCTCGAACTCCCTCAAGGATGATCCATCTCGCCTTCTCCACATTCTTCTTCCACTCAGCCAACTCTTTGGCATTAGTTGAAGTTGGCTTTGGGATTTCTTGATCAATGAATTCCTTCAAGCCATTGTCTTCTAATACAGCCTCCATTCTATCTTTCCATGCTATGTAATTTGAGCTACCTTCCAAGGCATACTCGAGTCTCAAGCCATAGAACGCCATTGCCCAACATTGAAGTATGATATGAATTTGATTTTCACCTGCAACCTCGAACTTCAAACTTCGAATTCTCTTCTCAATATACTGTTCACAGCTCCGATACCATGTAGAAAATTTGTGATAGGTTAACCCGATAATGCAATATAAATCAAAGAAGAATACTATAACCTACTTCTATTATCAATTTGAGGAAGCTTAAAGATCGAGTTGAACAATATAACTAGAATAAGAAGAATCAATGGCACAATACACATGAAAATACTTTGGGGAAAGTCACAGATAAAAACCCCACACTATTGTATTATCATACATGGTGGAAATCCATAGGAATTATACAAATCCTTAGCTCTCACAGCTAGCCAGCTCTCAGTACAATCCTCACAGATGCTCACAGGAAATCTTGGCTTCTCTCCAGCCTTCCTCTCTTCCCTCCAAGCTACTATTTCCTTGCGCTATTCCTTGTGGATGATTGGCCTATTACCAACTGGAAAACCAACCTTCAAAACTGCGCAATCCTCAAGGATAAATCCTTGACTGCATGCATGAGTTTTATCCATGATAAAACACATGCAACTAATAGTACACCGGCCTTGAACATTAATCTCAACTGGGTATTTCTCAGAATAGACATGCATGAGCTTCTGATGAGGGAATCTTCAGTTAATTGGAGTAGCACTAGTTGAGTGCATTAATGCATCAAATGACTGTTAACTCACTATTAGTTCCTCAAAGAGTTTGGAACTAATTTAATTGGACTTAACTCCGTAAATGGAGTTAACTAATTACAACTCAAATATAACTCAATCTTATCTCCTTAATTTAAGGGATAACTCTTGCATGACTTCAGAAAGACTTCTAACTTGAATTTCTCCAACTAATTAATTTAAAATAAATTAATTGATTATTTCCAAGTAGCTGTTAAGACTAAATTCAATTTTAATTCACAATTTAATTCAAGGACAAATTAAATTGGAATATTCTTGTTGCCATATTTCAACATCCCGTCCCATTGCCTAAGCTCAAAACTGACTGGAAAAGCTAAGGAAGGGAGAAGAATTACAGAACAAAATTGGTATGACGTGAGCAAAGGGGCCCCAAAACAATGAAGCCAAGAACATAGGCCATGAGAGATAGAGAAAGAGCACTCAGGCCTATTTCGTCAGTTGGGGCGACATGGAAGAGCTATGGGCATAGGCCGGTTGTGAGCATCATTGAGGAGGTTGCTCAGGCATACCGTGCCAGTAGTCTGAACCATGTTAAAAATCTCATTTCAGAGTGGGAGGAGGAAATTCTCCAGGTTGGGGAAGAAATTGAGACGAAATAGGACGAGTGGCAGGAAGTTGCTCCAGATCCCGGGGACACGTGGGGGTGAGTCTCTCAATACCAACAGATGATTCATATGTTTTGGATGATGAAGAGCATATTGGAAAAGGACATTGCTCAACCTCCTCCTAACCAGAATGCATAGGCCCATTCGACTCAGTGGGAAGGCATTCGAGGCAACTCGAAGAAGTCAGAGTTCATAAGGATTCTAGTAAGGATTCAGTTTCAACTCCAGCAACTGAGTGGAAGACTGAGCCAGATTGAACAACACATCCTGTGCATCCGCCACTCGGAGCTTCCTAGATCCAATGTGAAAGATCCTGCCCTTGTTGATTCAGACGAAGATAACCCATTCAATAAAATTCTGTTGTTTTTGAATGTTTTTATATAGATATTGTAGTATTTACAGTTATGTTTATAGTTATCTAGGACATAGGAAGAACAAAGACATGTAGGTGTTTATGGCATGGCTAGACATTCTCAAAATTTTGTGTTTATGGATGACTTATTTTGCAGATAGGTGGCCAACAGACCTAGATTCCCAATGGGCAGGTTAAGGCCACCTAACTCATAGATACATGGATGTAATCTGCCCAGTTTATGAAAATTAATAAAAAGGAATCACCAAACTTACAAAAACAAAATTATTATAAATTTTATTTAATAAAAAATACCAAATATTTTAAATAAATATCAAAAGCATAATAAAGATATAAATTTACTTTTGAAATATGTTTATGTTAGCTACCAATACCATTAAATTTTAAATAAATATGAAAAGCTTAATAAAAATATAAATTTACTTTTGAAATATATTTGTGTTAGCTACTAACACCATTAAGTAGCATGAATTTACTCTCTTAATAACTCATAATTGTATATTTTAAATTAAAGGTAATTTATTTTTATTGTAAATATAATTGTATGTTAAAATTTTTAAAATTTTAAAATTTAAAATTTTGTAAGAAAATTATAATTATGTATTAATAAATTACCATGAAAGATTAAATGTATTAATAAATTACAATGAAAAATTTGTAAATGTGTTAGAAAACCTTGTTCTCTGATTTATGACAAGGGAAGTTGATTCACTGCTGGAAGCTCGATCTGGGCTTGGATGTGGATCATCATATGCATGCACTGGATTTGTATCTGAAGACTCTGTCTCTGCATCTGCATGCTCTACCTTGGCATCTGCATGCTCTACCTCGGCATCTACATGCTCTGTATCTACATCTGAGTGTACTGAGTCATCATCTCGGTCATGAGGTAGATAAAAGGTGTCTACATGTGGCAATTGAGGTGCATGCGAGAGACTTTCCTCAAATTGGACACTTCGCTCAATGATGAGCTTGTCTGTAGAGGAAATCAAGAGTCGGTATCCCTTCACACCATCAGGGTATCCAACAAAGATGCACTCAATGCTTTGTGGATCAAGAGATTTCCTCTTTTTAGAGGGGATCCTGGCCCATGCTCGAGAGCCAAAAACATGGAAGTGGGTGACCTCTGGTTTAGTGCCGCTCTAAGCCTCAAAGGGGGTCTGATCCTTGACAGATCTATGAGGAGATCTATTCTGGATGTAGTTAGCACAATTAAGTGCTTCAGCCCATAGCTTATGAGGTAGTGACTTAGCATGCAGCATGCAGGAAGCCATCTCTTTGAGAGATCGGTTCTTTCTCTTAGCAACTCCATTCTGTTGCGGAGTGTATGGAATTGTGTGTTGCAACTGTATGCCAGACTCAAGGCAAAGGTTTTGAAGTGTTGTGTTAACAATTCCCCCCCATTGTCTATACGAAGGGCTTTGATCTTTCTCTCTAACTGTGTCTCAACTAGTGCTTTGAAATCTTCAAAGTGCGCAAAAACTTCAGATTTGGTCCTGAGAAGATACACCCAAGTATACCATGATAAATCATCAATAAATGTAAGCACATACCTTGCTTTGTTGATAGAAGGATGAGGAAAAGGCCCCATGAGATCACTATGGATCAGATCTAGAGGAGAGGATGCTTTGTGAGTCTTGCCGGTGTCAAACTTTTCTCTAGGATGTTTGCCAAGGACACACCCTTCACAAACTCTTTGGAGAAACTGATATTTGGCAAGCCTTCCACCATCTCATGCTTGCTTAGCTCCTGCATATACCTGTAATTTAAGTGACCAAACCTCTCGTGCCAAAGCCTACTACTATCATCAGCTTGTGTAAGCAATAAGGAGGATTCAGATTCAATAAATTCAGAAAATGTATATAGTCTAGCTCCATTATTTACGTCACCGGTTGCAATTTTGGAGCTGCTATGTAGGTCATATATGTTCACTGCATCTGGAGTGAATTCCACTCTCTTTTCGGTGCCAGAATGAGTGATCTGATAAACTGAAAGTAGGTTTACCGAAAGTTTTGGAACATGAAGCACATCTTCAAAGCTTTCATGTAAAAGTTCCACTCTACCTTTTCTGGTGACCTCAATAGGTGAGTCATCTCCCATGAGGATGGGAGGTCCTTTGCATGCATCCAAAGAGGAATAGACTTCATTTGTAGCAGCCATATGATGTGATGCACCAGAATCTATAATCCATGCATCAGGGGAAGAGTTAATTGCAACTAAAGCATGAAAATTGTTACCTTTCCCGTGTGGCGGATCCTCAGTTTTCTTCTTGGTGCCGTGAGGGATGTGGTCCCCAAGGTTGTGCTGCTGAAGGATTTCTGCCATTTGGTCAATTTGTTTTTTCATACAAGAGGATTCTAGATGGAATCCTCGGTGATAGTAGGTGCATTTGTCTCCTTTCTTGCCTTTCTCATTTTTGGAGCTGGAGGAGTCATTGAAGGGCTTGGTATACTCTTCTTTCTTTGGATGGGAATGTGCTTTTCCCTTGTCTTTTTGCTGCTGATTTTTCTGATTTGAATCAGATCAATGATTTTTATTGTGGCTGCCATCATGCACAACAAGTGCATGCACTTTTGGAGGTTTGATTTTCCCCATGCTAATGAGTTTATCTTGCTCAAAAGTGAGGGACTCCATGAACTCGTTGAGAGAAGGCATAGTGTAGGATTTACCTATTGTGAGCCTTACTGAATGAAATGTAGACACAAAGGCGGAGTATTCTGGTCTGAGCTTTGACATAATAGAGAGAACTCGGCAACTCTCCTCCTTGGATTTGTCAATTCCACAACCCTTGAGTTGCAGTAATAGATCATTATATTTGGTGAAGAAGTCTTGAATTCTGTCATAGTTTCGTGGATCCAATGAGAGCAGCTCCACTTCGAGCAGATGTCCTTTCATCTCATCCTGTTTCCCATAGAGTTCTTCAACCTTTTTCCAAATCTCATTGGGAGTACTGCAGGCAGATAGATGAAACTGCAACTCTGGGGAGATGCACATGCATATGGATCCATGGGCCTCATCCATGCAGTTGAGGTACTTGGATTTCTCTATGGCTGAAGTGGGTTCCACTTCTGCAGCCATGGTAATCCTGTACAACCCTTTCTGACAAAGGTATCAAGCCATTTGGTCCTTCCATTCGTGATAGTTGTGCGGTGTTAAGATTGATGCTTTGGGAAACTCCATTTTCTATCGATCTTTGATCTCCAAGCTGTAATACCTGCAAAATAAAGTACTGGTGCACCTTTTATCTAGCAACCTGTGGGCTCTGATACCATGTAAATGTGTTAGAAAACCTGCACAGATGAATCTAGCTAGTAAAGGTTGAACACACATCTTTGCAAAGTAAAAACACTAAAAAGAAAATCGAAAGAACAAAAGAATTATTGATTCAGAAAATAGGTTACAATGCTCATGATATAGCATTACTGGGTGAAGATCCCAAGGTAATGCGCCATAGTGGTGATCAATGAGAGGACTCGACACCTACAACAAGTTCCTGAGAGAACTAGACAATTGCGGAGTGAAAGGAGCAGCAAATCAAGGAGTAAATCATGCAGAAAGGATCTTGCATGTAGTCCCACGCATGCATGGATAGTCAAAGGCACCAATCTGGTGAAGATTCCAATGTTGAAGCCTCGCATATCAGTGAATGCTCTAAGTGTCCGCATGTGCCAGTAATGAAGCTCCTAGGTGTGTAGTACCTCCAACAAAATTAAAAATCGCATTGAAAAAATCATAATCATAATTTAATATTTAAATATGAAAAAATTATATATTTGTTAATTAAAATGAAAAGCAATTATATTTATTTATTAATTTTAATGAAAATATATAATATTTAAATATAAGTATAAACATAATTATAGATTTTTTCAATAATATGAAAAGTAATTGTATTCCTTTTAATTAATAATAAATTTTCATGAAACACAAATTCATTGTAATATTATAGCAATTTATTTAATAATAATAAAACTATTTTATTACACTCATTTTATAATTATTAAGTTAAAATTACAAAAGAAAACTAAAAGTAAAGCAAATTTAAAAAAAATAAAGAATCAAATATCTCTTTAGTTTAAATTATAATAAAAACCTTTAAATTAACGCACTCAGATTCCACTTTAAAATAACCAAAATAAGAAGTTGTAAGATGAATATACTTGCATAAGAAATTAATTAAGCTCAAGTTATGGCTATCCTCACAACACCTACCATCCCAAGTTGTTGAAATGTTGGCATGTGGAAATATCAGATATGTGGAAATATTGGCGTGTGGAAAGTGTCCTTATGTTTAAAGAGAAAATTAGTTCTTAGTTAGGTAGATGTAATTTTAGGATATACTCCAAGTGCAATGGACTTTGAATTTCCTGCTAAATCTATCAAATAAATATTGAATTTTCATGCATATATATGATATGGAAAAATATAATTATGATCTATTTTTAAGATAATGTAAACACTTCATAGAAATGTGTTGTTTTTTCCTCCTAAAAAAATTGGACCAGGTGGTTTGATATCAATTTTGGATGGGTCGGTTAAGGTTGTTTTCCACGATTAAAATGTAAAACGGTTTTATGTTCCGCTGGGCAAGTGGGAAGTGCTTTTGTTTGAAGGAAAGCGTAAAGTCCTCTGATATGAAGAAGATCATGGTTGTGCAACAATAGAGTATATTTATGAAGGCCTCACTTTAAATAGCTTAATGGGATGAACGAGATGGAGGAATGGTGGATGCAAATCAATCAAAATATTAACGTGAACATTGTGTATGAAAAATGACAAATGAATATGGTACGGTAGAAAATATTGTTATGTGTTATTTTAATGGTGGTGTTTGTGTTTAAGTTTTTGTGGTGTAAGTTGAAGTTGAAGTATGTTATTATATTGTGTAAAAATTAAATAATGCTGAACTATAAAGAATATGTTTACTATTGAATAGATTAGTGTGACTCGTTATGTTTCAGGAGCATTAGTTACAGGTAGTTTTAATAAGGTTAAGTTGGTGTGACCCGTCGTACTGTGGGAGTGTCAGTACAAGTTATTTTATACGAGGTCAAGTTGTAGAATTGTCCTCAGAAGACATTCTGTACCGAGAATGCTATCCTAGATAATTGATGAATATAGTGGAAGACCATATATTCAACAAATGATGGCAGTTACATAAGATACTTTAGTATCGAGACTGACCCGTTGTGCTCTGGGAGGTTGAGAAGCGTCAATTCTGCAAATTACATCAACGATGGTCTGAAGCAATTATATCTTAAATGGATCAAGTGGAAAGCTCAAAAGTGTGGTGAAGAAAAGAGCGAAAACCATGATATTTCAGAGTGGATATGAGTGCTAGTGATGACCATATCAAACACATGTGACAAAGAATCATTTATTGTTGTAATGTATGTTACATGTAAACATTAAGGGAGAATGTTCCATGCAATGCTTCCATGTCATGTGTAGTTGTTATTATGAGTCACGAGGAGCCAGTCTAGATGTTGTTGTTTCCTATGTATGAGTTGTAATCGTGGTGTAGATGTGTCAAAGGCGGTGATTTATGTCTTATATATTTGTAACTATTGTGATCAATAAAGAGATCGAAGTGTGATTTGTGTATGACATTACTTTATATCTCAATTTCAAATATATTTTCTCCTCACATGTAACCTATGCCTTTTCACCTTCCTTTTCTTCAGCTTCAATTTCCTCCTCACATGTAACCTATGCCTTTTCACCTTCCTTTTCTCCTATTTTCCATTATTTTCATAAATAAAATGCTAGTTAATACCTCTTTGCCTTTCCAAAGCCTTTTCCAATTTCCTTAGCCATAATAAACCACATGAATACCCAATACGATGTTTTTCCCAACATTCAACTTGGAATATGTGTCCCATGACCTTGGCCTTATTTTTCCTTTATTAACTATATTGCATGGACTTTTAACTCAAGGCTCTTACATTTGAGATCAAGAAAGAGGATACCATTCAACGTACTTGTAGGAAAATGGAATATGAGGAAGAAAATTTGGAATCCAAAATAGTTATGCACAATAATCTGACAATGTTAATGACCTCCACTAAATAGTCCAATTTCTTTTGTTTTCTCAAATAATACTTTTTCTAGGCTAGTATATTGGAATATATAATTTTAGGTTTCTGTCTTTCATAGTGAAAAATGTAAGAACCATGTAGATTCTAGAACTAAGTAAATGTACAAGATAAATTAAAATGTTCAAAGAACAAAGGTTTGGTGGTTTACAAAATAAAACTAGGTTATGCACTTCTTTGAGAATTAAGTAATATAGAACATGTATTTAAATGGTCAATGATGAAAGGTTCAAGGGAGCCTTAAAAAAAAAAAACTAGTTTATGCAACTAGAATGGAGTAAAAAGAGGATGAAACAAGATGGTGGTGAAACAAAACGTGGAAACTACAAAGTCCACTCAAAACAAGGATATTTAGATGACTAGCATTGTCTAATAAAATTTTAATCTAGTAAAATAAATGAAAAAAAAGATTGACATAACCCTAAAATATGTATTTTTTTTTTAAATATTGGGAAAACGATAAATTAATTATTTTTTCAATGTCAATACGCTGAGGAGGTTTGGAATGAATCTTTAAAGCCATTGAATAAAAATAAAAAGTGGGAAAGAGACTTTACTAGAATTGATATAAAGATAAATATGTTGTTGCTGGCAAATTCTTACCTTATTTTATTTTATAAAGGCTTAGCAATATGCTATTTCAAGGAGGGCATTCATCTTACATAATTTTTGTAATTTCTTTTATAGAGAGTCATGAAATCAACCAATGCTAAGATATATATATATTCGAAAATCCAAGGCATGAACTTTTGTTAACAATGCATGCCAAGAAACTCTAGGCAAAATTGTTGCTCAAACATATTGTATTAAGGGAAAAATATTTTGTTTCCTTGAAATATGTAATCAGTAAGAAGAAAAATAAAATAATATGGTCGAAGTCATTACATTATGGTTATTCTACATCACTTAATAAATTAAAAAAAAAATAAGAATATTTAAAGATATTAATAAATTACGAAAATTCTAGATACTCTATTTTAAAATAAATATTAAGTCCAATAATAATAAATGTATTGAAAAAACAATGAAGTTTTTTGAAATCACCTCCCCACACAATCATAAAATTTCAATACTCACATGGATAGATTATTTACAAAATATTTATCATTACACGAAGGGACAAATTATGTACAAAATATTTATCATCACATGAAAGGACCTTATGTGAATGACTCTCCAAGGTTAATCCTTTCTTCAAGAATGTATTTATTCTCATTCAATGCTCACATGGATAAAATTATGTAAAAAGAATTATCAATACATGTAGGGACATTCATTACATGAACGGATCTTAAGTGAATGATTCTCTAATTTTTTTTTTAAGAATTTATTTACTCTTATTTAATGATTAAGAATTTATTTATCGAGTTGTCTTTAGTGTTATTTTTTAGAAGTTTTTCTGGTGATTTTTGAAATCACAAGTTTGATGGGTAACCCCTGCACAATCTAAATGCCCTCTGCTGAATCTATATATACAATCAAAAAACCAGTTTAAATAATACAAATCAAGATTTCACCTCAAATTTTTCCACTATATTTCGACACCAGAAAATCCAAAAAATCACACTAAAAACAACTCCTTTATTTACTCTCATTAAATGATCATAAAGATAAATTAAGTAAAAAAATATATCATTACATAAAAGGACTTATGTAAATGCCTATTCAAAATTATATATTATTTAAAAATATATTATTTTAATAAAAAACTATCTATATAATAAAACTAAATATAAAATATATATTATAATAAAATTCGTTGAAGTCACATATTGTTAAGTGTGAATCAAAATTCATGCAGGATTCTAGATCCTTCTACACTGCTAGTAGTTTCTAGAATCACATGCAGGATTCTAGATCCTCCTACACCGCCAGTGGTTTCTAGGTCATTCCAGATCTCCATCTTAATCACATACATGATTCTAGATTCTTCTTCTGCCTCTATAAATTTGTAATTTCTCTGGCCAAGGAAAGCAAGCCAAGGCCCAAGCCTATTATGTAATGAAAAGTAATTTATGTTCTCCAATGATTGTTTTATCTATTCCATTGTTTCTGACTAAGTAATCTCGTTGTTTCTCCATTTGTCTGTCTCTGAAATTATTCTTTGCTATTGCCATCTATGTCTCTAAGTATAAATCCATTGTGTGTTATGTATGCTCTGATCTAACAACTAGTATCGGAGCTAGATTCGAATATCCACCGTGCAAGCTGCTTAGTGCCATCGCCTTGCTCTGGAAGTGTTCGTTAAAACGTTGGTTGTTACCCTTGGAGCTGTTGAAGGATCTGTCCAGGAAATAGCTGAAGAACGCTGGAACTAAAAGACAGTTGTTGCAAGAAAAACAAGGTCGTGGACCTATATTGAAACGTGTCGCTAGAGTTTGAAAAGTGGAGATCCGTGGAGATTGGACTTGAAACGTGGTGTTCATAAATTTTTTTTACATCAAGCTTGCATGTGTACATCAAGTTTTTTTTCTCAAACCAACATATGTATGTGTGAAATGTGAAAAGGTTAAAACATTATATATGTTTTTATATTTATTATGAAACATATATAATTATATGTTGGAATTTTGAAAAGTATGTTTTAAAAAGGAGCAGGAATTTTGAAAAGGGTATTTTAAAAGGAGGAAGGTCATTATTACTAAATTTTAAAGAGTAATAATTAAAGTTTTATTTTTAAGTGGAGATTTTGTGTTTTGGGGCATGAATTTGATTGAAAATGGAGACAACACTTACAGATATGGAGAAGTTGAGCGGGGCTAATTTTTCCCTATGGAAATCACAGATGGAGGATATACTGATTTTAAAGGATCAGTACTTGCCGATTGAGGGCACAACAAAGAAACCCTCATCGATGACAAATGAAGAGTGGAATAAGCTAGATAGAAAGGTGATTGCAACAATCTGCCAATATTTAGCAAAGAATGTTTATTTCAATGTGTCCGGAGAAGAGACGACTGAAGGATTATGAAAGAAGCTCCATGATCTATATGAAAGAACACAACATCAAACAAAGTGTTCTTGATGAAGAAGCTTTATAATCTCAAAATGAAGGAGGGTGCTTCAGTTGCTGAGCACTTGAATGCATTTAATATTATTACTAATCAATTTGCCTCTCTTAAAATCATTTTAGATGATGAAATTAGAGCTATTTTGCTAATGTGTTCTATGCTAGACAGTTGGGAAAATTTAATTGTAGCTATGAGCACTTCAACAACTACAGGGACCCTGAGGTTTGATGATGTCAGTAGCAGTTTAATGAATGAGGAGCTGCGACACAAGTCAATTGTGGAAAACCAAGGAGAAGAGGCTATAGCTCTAGTTGATCGTGGTAGGAGAATGGATTGAGGCCAGCAAGGGCAATCAAGATCAAGAGGCCAATCAAAATCAAGGAGAGGAAGGATCATCTGCTTTCATTGTGGCAAACCCGGGCACATGAAGAAAGAATGTCGATTCTAGAAGAAAGGACAAAAGGATCAAAGACCGTCTAGTACAAATCACAAGTCATCCAGCACAAATGAAGGTGAGACTACTGCTGTAGCCATAGATGGTGATGTGTTGTTTACTATTTCAGTAGAGGATGCATGTGTATATACATCTAGCAGTAGCTTTGATTGGATCCTTGACTCTGGGGCATCTCACCATGTAACGCCATGCAAAGATAGTTTTGTTTCATATAATCTCGGTGATTATGGTAGAGTGCATTTGGGGAATAATCATTTTTGCAGTATTGTTGGAGTGGGAGATGTCCAGATCAAGATGAAAGATGGACAAGATATATTGTTGAAATAAGTCAGGCATGTACCAGAAATGTGCATGAGTTTAATCTCTATGGGACGACTGGATGATGAAGGCTATTCGACAAGCTTTGGAAAAGGAGACTGGAAAATTAGCAAAGGTGCATTGGTCGTGGCCAAAGGACCTAAGACAGGAACATTATACACATTGAAGACACTGATAGGAAAATCAGATTTGGCTGCTGTCACAAAAGAAGGAAATTCAGCAGATTTGTGGCATAAGCGTTTGGGTCACATGAGCGAGAAGGGCTTAAAAATCCTTGTCGGTAAAAATTTATTGCTAGGTTTGAAATCCTACAATCTTGATCTTTGTGAGCATTGTATATATGGTAGAAAAAGAAGGGTTTCATTCCATAGAGGTGGTCATGACAGAAAGAAAAATGTGTTAGAATTGGTACACTCGGATGTGTTTGGGCTTGTTAACATCAAATCATTAGGAGGAGCATCATATTTTGTAACATTTATAGATGATGCATCCAGGAAAGTTTGGGCATATCCTATGAAAAATAAAAGTGAAGTGTTTGGAATATTTCAAAAATTCCATGTCGCTGTTAAAAGAGAGACTAACAAATTGATGAAGTGTTTAAGAACAGATAATGGTGGACAATATTGCTCAAATGCATTTAAGGAATATTGTAACAGGTTTGATATAAAGCATGAGAAGACTGTGCTTGGTACTCCTCAACAAAATGGTGTCGCAGAAAGGATGAATCACACCATTATGGAAAAGGTGCGAAGTATGTTGTCCAATTCTGGTTTGGAGAAGAATTTTTGGGCTGAAGTAGTTAGGACCACTTGCTACCTCATAAATAGATCTCCAACTACAGCCTTGGATGGCGATATCCCTGAAGAAGTTTGGACTGGTAAGAATTTGAATTATTCTCACTTGAAAATATTTGGATGTGAAGCATTCATACATATTCCCAAAGAAAATAGAACTAAGCTAGATGATAAATCTATGAAATGCATTTTTTTTGGATATGCGGATGAAGATCTTGGTTATCGTCTATGGGATCCAATCAAACATAAAATTATTAGAAGTAGGGATGTTATATTTAATGAGTCAGAAATGTTCAAGACGACTGTAGGTGAGTTGGAGGTCAATAAGGTTATTGACAGGTTTGAAGAGTAGCAGGAAAACATACCACCAATACAAGAAAAAGAACAACAAATTCAGGAGCATGAAGAAAAACAAGTGGAAAATAATGAACAACAAGAAGAAGGAATCTTGCAGGAACCTTTACAGGAGATTCAACCTGATAATGCACCACCATAGTTGGTTCGCAGATCTTCTAGGCCTCATAAGCCTTCACAAAGGTATCCTCCTTCAAACTATATTTTGTTGACTGATGAAGGTGAATGTAATTGTTTTCAAGAAGCTTGTAAAGTCAAGCACGGTAAAGAATGGAAGAAAGAAATGGAAGAAGAAATGAACTCTTTGCAGGAAAATAAAACTTGGGAGTTGGTAAACCTCCCAAAAGGTAGAAAGGCTCTACAAAACAAATGGGTGTACATGATTAAGCATGAAGGTGACGAAAAGGAGAGGTATAAAGCAAGATTGGTGGTGAAAGGTTTTGCCCAAAAAGAAGGTATTGACTTCACTGAAATTTTCTCACCTGTTGTTAAAATGTCATCCATTAGAGTCATTCTTGGTCTAGTTGTTGCTTTAGACCTAGAATGTGAACAGTTAGATGTAAAAACTGCTTTCCTTCATGGTGAATTGGAGGAAGAAATTTATATGGAGCAGCCAGAAGGCTTCATAGAAAAAGGCAAAGAAGGCCTTGTTTGTAGGTTGAAGAAGAGTCTCTATGGGTTGAAACAGGCACCTCGACAATGGTACAAGAAATTTGATTCATTCATGTTGGAACATGGTTTTCAGAGGTTGGAAGCTAACCATTGTGTCTATATCAAGAGGTATGATCAAGGAAAGTATATCATATTATTGTTATATGTGGATGACATGTTGATTATTGGGCATGATAAGAATAAGATCAATAGGTTGAAGAAAGATTTGGGTAGCAAATTTGCAATGAAAGATTTGGGACCAGCACAACAGATATTGGGCATGCGGATTATGCGTGACAGGAAAAACAAAAGGTTGTGGCCGTCACAAGAAAAATATATCAAGAAGGTGCTTGACAGGTTTAATATGAAGGATGCCAAGCCAGTTGGTACACCCCTTGTAGCCCACTTCAAGCTGAGTACTGAATTATGTCCTAGTGATGACAAGGAGAAAGAAGAGATGAGCAAGATTCCTTATGCTTCAATAGTTGGCAGTTTGATGTATGCCATGGTATGCACACGACTAGACATTGCATATTCAGTGGGAGTAGTGAGTAGGTCCCTTACCAATCCAGGCAAACAACATTGGCAAGCAGTAAAATGGATTTTAAGGTATCTCAAGGGTACTAGTCATTATTGTTTATGTTTTGGTCATGATGAGACTGTGCTTGAAGGATTTATAGATGCGGATATGGTTGGAGATATGGATACCAGAAATTCCGCTACAGGTTATTTGTATACATTTGCAGGTGCGGCAGTATCTTGGGTGTCAAGGCTACAAAGAATAGTAGCCCTCTCTACAACAGAAGCAGAGTACATAGCTGCAACAGAAGCTTGTAAAGAGATGTTGTGGATGCAGCGATTCCTAGGAGAGATAGGAATAAAGCAGGACAAGTATGTGTTATATTGTGATAGTCAGAGTGCCATTCACTTGGTGAAAAACCCAGCCTTTCATTCAAAAACCAAGCACATTCACTTAAGGTACCATTGGATGTGGCATGTGTTGGAGGAAGAACATTTATCCTTGGAAAAGATCCATACAGATAGGAACCCTGCTGATATGCTCACTAAGATTCTACCATGAAATAAACATGAGTTATGTAGAGGCATGGTAGGACTCGGTGTGACTTGATCACTCTTATTTGGCTTCAAGTGGGAGAATGTTAAGTGTGAAGCCAAATTCATGCAGGATTCTAGATCCTTCTACACTGCCAGTAGTTTCTAGAATCACATGCAGGATTCTAGATCCTCCTACACCGCCAGTGGTTTCTAGGTCATTCCAGATCTCCATCTGAATCACATACAGGATTCTAGATCCTTCTTCTGCCTCTATAAATTTGTAATTTCTCTGGCCAAGGAAAGCAAGCCAAGGCCCAAGCTTGTTATGTAATGCAAAGTGATTTCTATTCTCCAGTGATTGTTTTATCTATTTCGTTGTTTCTGACTAAGTAATCTTGTTGTTTCTCCATTTGTCTCTCTCTAAAATTATTCTTTGCTATTGCCGTCTATGTCTCTGAGTATAAATCTGATGTGTGTTATGTATGCTCTGATCTAACACATATATCCACGAGTAACTATTAACTTTTTAAAGGTCATATTTGACCTAGTTGCAATATTAGTGGATATTATTAATAATCTCGTTTTCAATTAAAATAATTTAAAACATGTCAATGTCTATCAATAGTTGCAAAAGTGTTATATTATTTAAAGTGTTATCTGTGGTCCATGTATTTTATATTATATATAACTTCTATTATTATACAGTGTTATTACAATACTTTTTGAAGGTCATATTTGACCTAGTTGCAATATTAGTGGATATTATTAATAATCCCGTCTTCCATTAAAATCATTTAAAACATGTCAGTGTTTATCAATAGTTGCAGAAGTGTTATATTATTTAAAGTGTTATCTATGGTCCACGTATTTTACATTCTATATATAACTTCTATTATTATTAGAATAATATTATACATTATTATTACAATAGTATGCATTTGTATAGGAAATAATAAACACAGTTTAAGAATTTTTGTTTTAAGAACGATATATCTGTATTTTCATTCCTCTAATGAGTTCAAAAACCGTTGTTCTTTCACAATTACCACTAATTCTATTGTCTTTATGCACTATATATGAATGACAAACACCAGACATAATATGCTTTCCATAATTTGGAGTTAAACAACCAACCAATCAAACATCTAAAGGGTGGTTTTTACTTACTCTTTTCAGATTAGGATTAAGTATTTATTTGAGAAATTTGCCAATACCTATAATGTAGTCATTTTGGACAATTTGAACTTGCTTTTATAAACTTATTCAATAAAATGAAAGAAGTTTTATAATCTAATGAGCAAAACATAAAGTGTAACACTTTTAGGATGATCTCTTACAAAGAAACTATAATGCACCAAATTTTTTTTTTTATTTTATACACATCATTTATTTACAAATATGATACAAATATATAGGTAGATTGAGATCCAACAGATGCTAAATATCCAACAAAACCCCAAACCAACTCTAAACTTATCATGTAAGAATTTTCTCCAAGTCCTCCCTTTAATGCTTACATTACATCATTACAAAGATTATTACAAGATAAATTACATATAATCACATATTTCTGATTGGTCTTCATTAGCGGTCATCTCCGCTTTGGAATGTCACAAACACCGCTGGCTCTTTCTTCACCACCTCATCTTCAAGTTGTCACTTCAACTCCATTTAAAACTTAAACACTTCTCACCATCTTTGACAAACTTGCATGATCAACAATATTGAATTACTTTATTTTGCCAAATTACATAGTTCATTGTAACTCTTAGAAAAAATAGCCAAGTAGTGAACCATCTTATGGACAAGCTCCCATCTATCAAACGACATAACTCGTTGTGTCTGACAATTATCTAGGATAATTCTCTGGTTATCGAATCTGTTCAAAATTTGACCATATAATTTGACCTGTCTCACACACAAGGATCTCATAAAAATAACTTATAACTGATGCTCTTGAAGCTCTAAGCACAACAATACCCATTAACATATAACAAACTTACACAATCAAATTAGTGATACGTTCTCTCGGCACGGAAGTCGAGAACCACTAATTTGCACTATGTTTCTCTGTTCAATAATTGGTTCTTTCATAATACAAATTTTACAAACTCTAATACAACACTAATACTCACTTTAAAGTACATCACCCCCAATATATGTTAATCATCTCTTCCTCTACACAATCTAAATCTCTCAGGATGCGAATAGAATAGTTAAGAGTGCAATATAGAAAGGCTGAGAAGAGCTTTACTGATATTTATGCATATCATCAAAATTGAAAGTCAGATCTAGTAAAATTGTTGAAAAGAAAAAGCAAAGTACATACACATGGCTATAGATGGATTGATGTGATGCTAGTTACCAATGTTCATGTCAATAGATTTTCTTCCATCCCGCCAACTCATCCATCAACATGTGGTGCCCCCCATAAACAATCAAGAATGATGGAAAAGTTTCCTTGGTCAATTTTGATCTCCTTGTTTCTAAAAACATGTTTTTGCAGCTTCTAGTTCCAGTAGAAATATGATATTTGTTGCCGAGTTTATTTTCATTTGAAAGAAAATTTGAAGCATTTACATGTGCAGCATGGATGCAACACTCACATTTGATGTGAAAAGGGTAAAATTGTTACAAGTATTTTTCCCTTCATGATGCAGGTTATTTCTTGATTTGGTTCGTAGGTATAGAGCATATGCCACTGGCTTCTACGATTCACATCTTGCAAGAAATCAAACCAACAACTAGATTGAAATAGCATCACTGATCAATAGAACATGACCAGGCAATGTAAAATAGTCAATCCGCAACAAATTTCAGCATAACCTACTGGCGTGGCAGTGATGCAACGAATCTCCAACAATACACTGGGTAATACGTTGTTGATATACTCCACACTACATGTAATTCAAACAATGACCTTCAACATTGAACAAGGCTCCAAATGCTCTTCCACGCAACAATGATCGGAATCAGGGTGAGACGACTCCTCAGGTTACGCAATTCCTAAGGCTTGAGCTAGTTGGCGTGACTCCCATCCACTAGTTGATGAAAAAGCTATGTACCCATGGCCCCTCCCTCATGAGAGTGAGGCCCAAAAGGGCTCTGATAGCAACAAAGATACCAAAATTCACACCAAAAAAATATATTTTTTACATATCATTCATTTATAAATATGATACAAATATATAGTTAGTTGGATTGAGATCCAACATATTCCAAACATGGGTAAGGAGGTTGAGATATTCTCTCAACAAAACCCCAAAACAACTCTAAAATTATCATGTAAGCATTATCTCCAAATATATGTATTATTTTTTTAGGTTAGTAAGTGAAAAATGATTCTTTATATATTATATATTATATACATTTTATTATTTTATTAGGGTAGTAAGTGAAGTTGTGGATGGGTCTATGTGCTCATATATTTATATATGATTCTGTTTTAGGTTCTACTTGCCAATGTTTATATTTTATGAAACTAGAGTGTCTATATAAATAAGGCCAAAGAACTTATATGTAGAAAGATTAATGTGCCTAGACATGTAATGTGTAGTCACATTAATATTAATAAATGAACCACTATTATAAACCAAGTTAGACACAAGAGATGGGTGCATAGGATCTTAAAAGATATAAATGTGACAGGTGGATCTGTGATGTGGTTCCTAAGCCATGAAAATAATATTATATTCCAAAAGTAACTTTATTGAATATAACCGAAAGTTGTCGAGGGCATGTATAAGTCTAAGTCATAATTGAATGTTTTAACTTAATTCTAAAAAATAAGTCAACGAGTAGTCAAATGAGTTCCTAGGTGGTGGGAATAAGTTATTTGTGAAATAATTGGTGAAAATACCACATAGATATATTCTCTGTCATTCTCCTATCACTCATTTTGTCATCCTTTTGATGATTTGACCATCATTAGATCATCATTCTTATCGATAATGCCTTTGTTCATGTTTGAGGCTGAGGGTGTGTCAGCTTGTACAATTGTTAAGTTTGTGACATGGTAAAACCATTATGAATCTTAGGTGCGATTCTATGGCTAATTATCCTTTCTCATCTTAAATAAGACTAGAGGTTGTAGGGGAATTAGTTGGATAGGATATTCCAATGTAAGGACATGGGGTTTCCTAAAAGACTCATGAGGGTAGTTGAACTCCTAGAGCTATAGTACTTAAATACTTGTTGGTTGGTATATGTGAAAAGCCATGGAATGGTAGTGGCACAACTTGAAGGATTGTAGATGCAAGGAATAAGGTCCATTACCATGGTTTGTGTATGCCGAGGGATATGGGCCTGTAGTTAAAGCGAATGCTAGAGTTGGTTCTTAGACCTAGTACTTATTTGATATAGATTGTATGAGCATTGTCATCTCTAGGTGGGATTTTTTCGTAGTGGAGTCATAGACCTAGTTTGTAGGTGACCCATTGCTAAGAGATTTAGGATAGTGAACTCTATGGTTGGGTGTAATAAATGAGATCTATAGCAAATCAATGGATATTTATAAAGATAAGTGCTATATTCATGTTGATATATTTAATTCCATGTTCTCTAATGTATATACAATATTCATATATTTATGTGGCTATGCGTTATTGTGGTTTTATTTATAAATTTTTTTGCACATCATATAGTTTACAATAGACATGGATGAACATAGGGTTTTAAGATACCATATATACCCAAGTGGCTAAATTACATCTAATAAGGTGACGAGAGTAATGAACATAGTTAGTACTAAAATAAACTGTGTACATTGTGGAATAACTGAAAAATAGGCATAATTTCTATATATAATTAATAGATAAATGCAAATGGGTATAATTGCCATATATAATTGATAAATAGAAAATTTTCATATTTTATTGATAGACAATAAAAACTAACTATATAATTGGATCGAACATATATTTTTCAGAAATAACTTAAACAAAACGAAAATAAAAACATATTTATTAAGAATAGTTAATTTTTTTCGATTATTATTATTAATTAATTTTTCTTTATTATATTTTAAAATTATTATATATTTAATTAAATTATTATATATTTAATTAAATTATCAAGTGTTATTAATTTTTTTAAATATATGTATTTTTAAAATTATTATAAATTTTATTTAATAAAAAAATACCAAATATTTTACATAAATATATTTATTTTAAATAAAGATAAGAAAACGTAATAAAGATATAAATTAACTTTCGAGGTATGTTTGTGTTAGCTACCCACGCCATTAAGGGGTATCCATTTATTCTCTTAATAACTCATAATAATATATTTTAATTCCAAGTTAATTTATTTTTATTTAACTCTATATTTTAATTTAAAGTTAATTTATTTTTATTGTAAATATAATTATACGTTAAAAAATTAAATTTATAACTTTCTTAAAAAAATAATTTTGTATTAATAAATTACAATAAAAAATAAAAAATCATTATTATAATTTAATATTTAAATATGAAAAGATTATATATTTATAACTTTCTTAAAAAACATAATTTTGTATTAATAAATTACAATCAAAAATTAAAAATCATAATTATAATTTTATATTTAAATATGAAAAGATTATATATTTGTTAATTAAAATGAAAAGCAATTATATTTATTTATTAATTATAATGAAATATCTTTGAATCTCTTGCGGCGGCTAGAGTTTCACTATAGCTACTTAATCTTCGCTCTGTTTGCATGGATTTTTTACATATATCTTTTGTAGATCATTTAATGGTGAATTCTTGTGATCTGACAAATAAATCTTTTTCTTTTGTAGGTATGGATGTCGATCAAGCTAGCTATTCTTCGGTTTCGTACAGTTCTATGTTGAAGTTTGGATCTGGATTACTGGTGTTGCAATAAATTTCTTCTCTTAATGTTCCTGTGGATGAGGAATCTTTGGAATGTGAACAATATTTTTCGAAGAATGGTTTGGTTTGCATGTTTGATGGGTTTTGGTCGTGGTTGGCTGATCTGCATAAATGGATCTATGAGACATGGAAGCCCCTTTTGACGGACGTGCTAAATATTTACCCAATGGCATGAGGTTTCTTCATCGTGGCTTTTGAAAATATTGAAGACAAGAAGGCTATCTGTGAAGCTGGGTTGTGGTTTTGGGGGAGCATTAGTCTCTACATGCAACCTTGGTCTCACACTTTTGATCCAATAACGACATCAATTTCTTCAACCCCATTTTGGGTAAGATTGTCGAATCTCCCTTTGAATTTATGGGATCAAAGATCGCTTTGAATTTATGGGAAAATTCTATCGAAGTTTCTCTGAAACCAATTTTTTTTTTCAAGACTACCTATGCTTGGATTTGTGTGGAGATGGACTTCAGTAAGGGTTTTCTTGCAAAGATTAATTTGATAGCTCCAAATTATGTTTGGGTCCAAAATCTTGACTATGAGAATATCTCATTTCGATGTAGAGCATGCTATGAAACAGGGCATGTAATTAAAAATTGCCCCAAGCGTCCTCAAAATGGCAAAGATTGAAAAAAACCCTGAAGGCCCAAACGGTGGGAAGGTGCACAAGGTGACCATTATGTTGTATTCAAAGAAGAAGAGCTTCAGGGAAATAAATAATCAGAAGACAAGAAGGAAGCAAATTTAGTCAAAGAAACCACAACCACAACAATAGAAACTAAGCAAGAAATTTGCTTGCCAATGTGGATCCTTTGGATGCTAGTAAAGATCCCCGAATGCATCGTCAACAAAAAAGTGACAAACCCTCGTGGAAAACAAATTATCTATGGAAAACACAAGGAATCTCATTGACAAGGAAATTTCTCGGGCAAATCAAGCAGATGAGGAAGATTTCAAGGAAAATACCATGCAGTTGTCGAAGAACGATCTACTAGAATTTGCAAAAAATGCGGGTTGGATTCAAGTTGGGAAGAAAGGAAAAAGTTTTTCTCCAGGAAAAATATTTTCTCCAAGATAAACAAGAAGTCAAACTAGATCAAATTAAAAAATAGAATATAAATGTGTTTGTATTTTGGGGTTTTCTTGGAAAATATTTAGTTGGAAAGGGACTAAAGTATTTGTGTCATGGAAAATATGTTTGAAGATTTGAACTTTGTGCTCAATCTCAAACCCTCAAAGAATATTGGAATATGTAAAAGTTCTAGCCTTGAATTTTTTTTTTAATACAAATCATTTGTTTAATTTTTTTTTAATAAAAATATCAAATAATATCTAAATATAATTATAGATTTATTAAATAGTATAAAAATAATAATATTCCTACTTAATTATTTTATAAATAAATAAGAAATTTTCATGAAATATTATAAATAAATAAGAAATTTTCCTGAAATATCATAGCAATTTATTTAATAATAATAAAATTATTTTATCACACTAATTTTAATCATTATTAAAACTATTTTATTACACTAATTTTAATAATTATTAAGTTAAAATTACCCAAAAAAAACAAAACCTAAAAATTAAGCAAAATTTTAAAAAATAAAGAATTTAATAACTCTTTAGTTTAAATTATAATAAAAACCTTTAAATTAACGCAACTCACATTCCACTTTAAAATAACCAAAATACAAAAGTTGTAATTTGAATATATTTGCATAATAAATTAATTAAGCTAAGTTATGACTATCCTCACAACTCCTACCATGCCAAGTTATGGAAATGTTGGCATGTGGAAATATTGACATGTGGAAAGTTTGCTCATGTTTAAAGTGAAAATTAGTGGTTAGTTAGGTAGATGCAATTTCCTTATGTTTGAAGTGAAAATTATTGGTTAGTTAGGTAGATGCAATTTCCTTATGTTTGAAGTGAAAATTAGTGGTTAGTTAGGTAGATGCAATTTTAGGATATACAAGTGCAATGGACTTTGAATTTCCTACTAAATCTATCAAATAAATATTGAATTTTCATGTATATATATAATATGGAAAACTATAAATATGATACATTTTTATGTAAGTAAACATTTGATAGAAATGTATTGGTTTTTTCTTAAAAAAAATTGGACCACGTGGTTTGATGTCATGTTTGGATGTGTCGGTTAAGGTTGTTTTTCATGATTAAACTATAAAGTGGTTTTTTATAAATGCCTTTTGGTTTTTTTTTGGGTTTCATTTATTTTTGATATTTTAAATGGATAGATATTTAGATGTTGAATTTTTAATAAATTTATTTATTTGGAAGTAATGCTTTCATATTATGTGTAGTTGTCATTATGAGCCATGAGGAATTAGTGTAGATGTTGTTGTTTCCTATATATGAGTTGTAGTCATGATTTATATGTGTCAAATTCAGTGATTTATGTCCTATATATTTGTAACTATAATGAGTAATAAAGAGATCGAAGTGTGATTTGTGTGTGACATTGCTCTCTATCTCAATTTCTAATATGGTATCAACGTTGGTTCAACCCTGAATTTCTCACGAGAGGGACTGAGATCATACAATTTTAGCCATGATACTTCTCTATACATAGATTAGTTTAATAAAATGTATTATCTAGTGGTTGTGTTAGTAAATTTTTTGTTCCTTGGTGAGTAGATTTGTTTCCCTGTTGAAATCTGTAAGTGTGTTGCTCAGAAATTTTACGGACCATTCAATTCAGTGCTTCAGGTTCAATCGCGATCCGGCAAACCCTTAATCTTGAATATATGATAATCACCAGCAGAAGCGTTTCGAAGCCGAAAAGCATTGAAGGGGTGAGTAAATGAGAACGGTTGAAATGTCTCCATATTTCATCGCACGGTGGTGGAATTTGGGATGATGCTTTCCATTTCTTTTCATATTCCCCAGCAATACAAACAACAATGCAACAAATCTCATTCGTTGTAGTTGAAGCTTAAGATACGGACAGTTTGATTAGATCTGAAAGAAATCCAAGCTGCCAGGCATGGTTTGATATGCGCAAACATAATAACCCCAGTGAGAGATGAGTCCCTTGTAAAACACAAACTAGAAACCAAATCAAATGTACATTAATCAATCTCAAAGAATTATGTACATGATGTACATACAAATACATATACGAAACAATTGAATTAGTTTCTGGGTCTTCTTGGACTCTAATAACTTCCCAAATTAACACTATCATTAACACTGAGGATTAATTGTCTAACATTCCCCCCCTGAATCCGAAGGGATGTACCAAAATCCAAGAATGAGAGCTCAAAATGCATAAATGCATCTTAGCCAAGAGTTGATTGTCTCTCAAGAAATGGTTTTTAAGGATGACCACAAACCAATATGGGAGATCTTAAAGTCCCAACTAACACCAACACTGGAACCTTCATATAAATTCTCAGAACAACAAAAAATGTGGTTTTAAGGTGACCACAAACTCTGGAACTATCACAACAGTTCGTTGAACAATTCCAAATATGGAAGTGTTCAATCAAATCAATCAACTCAAATCTGACTTAGGCTCACTTGACATCTCGAATTTGAACCTGTAGTAGACCATCAATAATTACCCCCTTGTTGGATACATGGTGACAAGTATTCTTCATTACTGCAAGGATGGTCATTACTCTCAATCATATTCTTTGATATGGATTGTAAATCTTCTTGGTTGTTTTCGTCCAATCCCAAGAAGCAATCCATCTAACATTTACCTTCTCGCTTGCAGTAGTCTTCTTTTTGGAACATCTATTTGTATGAAGATTTCGCTTTCCATAATTCTCACATGGGTGAAGATCAAAATGTCGATCTTTCAAATGTCCAACTTGGTTACATTGTTAGCATCTATCAAGTTGTTCTCGAACAACACCATCCAAAAATCCAACACTTTGGAATTGTATTGGTTCAGGAAAATCTGGAATGTGAAAAGATACATCCAGAATATCCTTATTGTAACCCAAACCAATTCTGTGTTTATTGTGTGTAATCTCTTCCCATGGTTTTATAACAGGTTTCGCATAAGAACTTCTACCCATGGAAAATTTTAGGGGCTAATATTCGTATGTGGGCTAATTTTTGCCACTTTTTCCAAAAAAATGATTCTCAAATTTCCATTTTTCCTAAAAATGATTCGCCCAAATTTTACAGTATACAATTATTTTACCTTGAAAATCACCAGAATATTATGCAGACAAATATAAATTAATTAGAAATGTAAGTATTTTTATAAAAATATCATCAAACAATTTACAATTTGCATATTACGAACTAGTATGATTTACCAAGGTTTCTAAACTCTAAGATAAACTCACATCCTTAAAATTTTCCGTGCTTCTAACTACACCGAAATATTTTCTCGAAATCACTTCATTTTTCTGATCATTCTCTGACTGATGATCAAACTTGAACAAATTTTTGTTCTGAACAAGAACAAGTTCATAATATTTCTTTTGTAATTCATGTAGTTCATCTCGTTGAAACCAAGACTCTAGCTCCAAGAATTCAATTTTTCTTTTGGCATTTTTCAAACATGATTGGATGTCAGAAAGCGTGTTCTCGCTGACTTGGACACGATTATGAATTAAATTGTTCAATAACTATAACAAATAATCAATTTTAGCTGTTTTCTCTAGCGATCCACTTTAAAAAAGGGGTGTCGCTACCACTGAAAATGCACCCAATACAAACAATAACTAGGTGTCGGGTTCAGCCGAAAATACACCCTCATTTACAATGCAAAATTTAACAAGTGAAAAATAGATAATTGCCAATACAATGCTAATGAAGGATAGACCTTCAAGTACACAAATCAAACTAATAATATGACACTACTTGATCCCTCATAAACAATTTCTCAAAGATTTTCATAAACAATTTCTCAAAGATTTTCACCCATATTTTCACGAATGCCTTCCCAATGAAGTTAGTAATCGTAACCCTGCAAACCTCAACGACAAACATCAACATCCAATTAACTCCGAGAAAAATTTTCCTTAATTTCTCTCGGCATAAAAAAATTATGTCTCCTTTATAAAATTATCTCTCGAATAAACTTATCTCAATTATCTCTCAAATAATGTTCTGACAATGTCAAAATTGTTCCATAGGTTTCAAAATATTTATTAGAAATAATTAATTTACCTTCAAACTCCAAAACACTACCACGCCTTTTAAAATTTGTTCCAAAAATTTCAAATTATCTACTTCTGATAAATGTAAAACTCACCCTTCAAAAGTTATTTCGATCAAGTTGAACACATTACTGAACTTAAATTCTTGCGCATCTCAACATGGTATTCAAGAGGAAAATAGTAATTTTGAAATTCCAAGCTTCCCTTTTTTTCGGCGGTGGTTATTCAACTTCATGTGGGACTAGAACTTCACGAGATTCATCATCTTCAACAAAGAATTTTCATTTCTTGTCACAACTACTCACAAATGTGTATTTGTCAACTCTTAACTAGAAGTATCCAATATATTTAATCAGAAATCTACAGTGGGCAATAATTGAAACATCACATTATGCAGTAATATGTCAAGCCCGCTGCACAAAATATGGCTTCGACACTGGCAACCCATCCACTAATTCTAAAAATCAAAATTTTCATAGTTACATAGTAAACATTGTTGCAGGGATCAATGCAGAAATCACAATCGAGAAAATAAAAAGAAAACTCAAAGATTAATTTGTCACTATTTACGCAGATGGATGCACAACCCTGAGTTATAAAAAAAACAAAATCGTTCCTTTGCATAAATGATTATGTCAGGCTTGTATCTTTTTTTTTTTTATTGACTGGGACGAACTGGAGTTCATAGTCTTTCTTCCGCGCAGTCTTCCTTGCCGCCAATTCACTGGAAGAAACCACAATTCACAGGCCTCCTCTATTCTCTGTTCACGGAAGACAAACAACAAGTTGTAAAATAGCTTGTAAAAGCAAATGCATGTGTTGCAGCATGTGATGTATTATCATTTTTCACTGTCCAACTCGGATTGAATGGTCAGGTAACAGAACTTTGAATGTTCCAGGCAATTGAACCAGGCTGCGATATCTTCAAATCTTGGTTAAATTATTTTTAATTGATTTAACAGTTTTGCACTGGTGTATCTACATTAGCCACCATCGAATACTTTTAACCACCAAAACAATGAAAATGTAACAGATCTTCAGTCACAGCAGCGTATTATTTCCAATTAACAAATGGAATGTTGAAGCCTCACTAAAACGATCCTACCATCCACGTCATCAATTCAATCATTGCCATCACACAATGGGCAGTTTATCAAGTAGAAATATGGTAGAGATTTTACTCTAGACCCCTTTCAATTTTCTGCTTGTAGAACCCCAAAATAAAATACATAAACAGATTTTGGAACTATCATTTTTAAGTCACCCCTTATCGCTTCTTTTGGAAACGTTACATTAAAATTCATCCTATTATCAAATCAAAAACAATAGCAAGTTTATGATATCAACAAAGAATTTAGGGGTTGTTGGGATGTACGATTCATACCATTCGAGAAAATGACCCTAACATCCTTTTAGTGAGAGTTCCAGGCAACAACTCCTTCAAATGTTAAATATTTTGCAAGTTTCACTGTCTCGCCTATTCAGGACTTCACCTGCTCACATTCTTGCAATGGCAACATGCTCAAGAAGGCGGTGTGGCATTCTCCTGGTCGCTTGAGACACGGTCCACCCGGAGTAATAACTGTGCAACCCTTTTAACTCACTTTGCCACCTTAAGAAAACACAATATTGCCTTCATAGATTGTCGGTGGAGACGATTTCATATCAACCATCTCTCACCACATGGAGATTTCTTATCCACAAGAAATCTTACTCATAAGTTCAGGCCACAAAAATTAATGGCTCAATTGAATCAACAAGGTGGGTTAATAACCCGCTCTGATATCATTGTAAAACAAACAAATTGGAAACCAAATCAAATGTATATTAATTGATCTCAAAGAATTATGTACATAATGTACATACAAATACATATACGAAACAACTGAATTAGTTTCCAAGTTTTTTTGGAGTCCAATAACTAACCAAACTAAACCTATCATTAACCTTGAGGATTAGTTGTCTAACATCCCTCACGTTTGACCTGCGCATACTAAGGAAGCATTTTAGAATTGCATTATTGTTGTTGTAAAACGTCCACGCAAAAGTCAATGTCAACATGTGGACTAGACAAAGTTCCATGGAGAGAGTCACTCGTCTAGTAAACCTAGATGTGACTAGATCAAAGTCTTATGCAGATTATAGGGTTGGATAAAATTTGGTGATAAACAAAGAGCTTAAGGATTTTCATTCTCCTACCTACCTTTCCAAAGAGAACATGAAACATCATCACCATCGCTGCCATGGGTGGAATTCGACTCTGCAATCCAAGAGGAAAATGTCTTGAAAAATTGGGCGTGATCTGTGGAAAACATATTATGGTCCTTGTTCTAGTATCTTTCCCTGCATGCCATCACCAATACGTCTAAACCGTAGTCTCGACTATTTTTGGCATAAATGCCTCTGCAATTCCGACACGTGTATCATATAGTGCTAAAGAATCTGTGTGGCGTAGCTTCTGCCTTACACCATGGCCAGAGGATGCAGATCTGATCTATTTATAAGATTGGCCAATTTTATGTTCCGATTGGCAAGTGGGAAGTGCTTCTGTTTGATGGAAAGTGGTAAAGTCCTCTTCATGTGCAGAAGATCATGGTTGTGTAACGCATGCAATAATAAAGTATATTTATGAAGGCTTCACTTTAAATAGCTTAATGGGATGAACTAGATGGAGGAATGGTGGATGCAGATCAATCAAAATATGAACATGAACATTGTGTATGAAAAATGACAAATGAATATAGTATGGTAGAAAATATTTCTATGTTTTTTATGGTTGTGTTTGTGCCTAAGTTTTTGTGGTTTGAGTTGAAGTCGAAGTATGTTATTATATTGTGCAAAAATCAAATGATGCAGAACCACAAAGAACATGCAAACTATTGAATAGATTAATGTGACTTGCTGTGTTCTGAGAGCATTAGTCATAGGTAGTTCTCAATAAGGTCAAATTGGTGTGACCCGTCATGCTTCGGGAGTGTCAGTACAAGTTATTTTATACAAGGTCAAGTTGTAGAATTGTCTGTTGAAGACATTCTGTACCCAGAATGATATCCTAGATAACTGATGAATATAGCAGAAGGCCATATATTGAATAGATGATGGTAGTTACATATGATGCTTTAGTATTGAGACTGACCCATTGTGCTCTGGGTGGTTGAGAAGCGTCAATTCTACAAAGTACCTCAACGATGGTCTAAAGCGGTTATGTCTTAAATGGATCAAGTTGAAAGCTCGAAAGTGTGGTGAAGAAAAGAGCGAAAACCATCATATTTCAGAGTGGATGTGAGTGCTAGTGATACCATATCAAACAAATGTGAAAAATAATCATTTATTGTTGTAACGTGTGTTACATGTAAGCATTAAGGGAGGGTGTTGGATGTAATGCTTCCATGTCATGTGTAGTTGTTATTATGAGTCATGAGTCAGTCTAGATGTTGTTGTTTCCTATGTATGAGTTGTAGTCGTGATCTAGATGTGTCAAATTCAATGATTTATGTCCTATATATTTGTAACTATTATGATCAATAAAAAGATCGAAATGTGATTTGTGTGTGACATTGCTCTCTATCTCAATTTCTAATATATTTTCATTATACATTTCATTAAAATTGTACTAATTTAAATAGACTTTAGTTTTATGTTGTATAAATTAAATATATATTCACATAATAATATAAATATATATTATTTTAATTCAAATTATTATCAAAATCATTTTGGGAGAACGATGAGGGATTCTTGGAGCTCTGCAACCCTAATGACCTTGTGGCCATGAGGTAGGCGGCGTGGAACACCTCGAAAACAAGTGAACAGGCATGGAAAGAAGAGGATAGGTGGCTCAGAAATGGCAGAGGAGACTAGGAGGGGAGAGATCCCCTCCTACAGAGACGCAACAGCGGGAGAAGGAACAAGCAACAGCAAAGCGGAGGTTGAACAAAGGACACCGGGACCAGTCCTAGGAGCACACTGGCAAGCAGGAAGTAAAGGAAAATGTCTGCCCTGTGCAGTGGAGAAACCGAGGTTTGTTATTCCAATGAACAAACTTGAAAGGTACAGAAGTTACATGAAAGACCATGCAATGATATGCAAGTTCATCGGAGTCTGGCCCTCAGAGAAAGAACTGACAAGATGGATCCAGTAGAAATGGCAGCCACGTGGCCACATCGAACTGAAGCTAGGCGCACGAGGATTCTTTACGGTAATCTTCTCAAACCTGCAAGACAAAGAAAAAGTTTTTGAAAATGGCCCATATTTCCATAACAATGCAGGTTTATTTATGAGGTATTGGGAGGAATGCTATAATCTGGATAAGGAGAAATTCCTAGCAGCACTTGTATGGGTCAGACTGTTTGGACTACCTATGGATTTCTGGGACCCAAAGATACTGGAAGGAATAGGGAATACCATAGGTAGCTTTGTAAAGATAACAGAATCAACTAAAAGAGGAAGATATACCTCGTATGCAAGAATATACGTTTATATGAACATTGCAAACCCTATACTAGGTGCAATCAAACTAGAATATCATGAAGAGGTCTCGCAGCAGGTGTTGGACTATGAACACATACCTTTTAGATGCAGAAAATGTCATGAATATGGACACCTTTTCAAGGAATGCCCCTTAAATGTAGAGGAAGAGGAAAGAAAGACTAAGCAACAACGGAAAACCACCGAAGACAATGAGGGGTTTCAAGAAATCAAAACCAAGAAACGACCTACCAAGGAAACCCCTAAGGAAGGTAGAAAAGAACAACAAACCAAAGTAAAAGAGACAAATAGGTTCGAAATATTGCAGACAGAAGAAGAAGATGAAGAAACTCGAGGTATGGACTACCAAGAGGAACCAGATCAGGAAGGTAGAATAAATCAGGATGCCAACAACAACAAGCAGAAAGCTAAAGGAGAAACAGAGAAAAAGGGGAGAAAAGAAAAGGAGGAAAACCAGGAGAATGAAGTAATGGAAATAGACATAAATAAAGGGGACGACCCAACAACAGAAGAGGAAATTCTGAGAAACCTACTGGATAAGTGGTGAAACCTAGATGAGAGGTTTATCCCAGAAGAGGATAAAAAATTATACAAAGAAATATTCCAAAAATACAAAGAAAAATGGGAGCATGGAACTACAGAGATGAATGAGCAGTTAGGAACACAACATGACAATAGCTAGGAACATCAAAGTAAGGGAAAGGGTGGAAAAAAATGAGGAAGAAAGAACCTACAGGAATCAATTCAAGTAATGGGAGAAATGTTAGTCCATACAGGAAGAGTAGTGCTACTTTCAGCGGTCTTCCAACAAACAACCCATCATCCCCAACGATTATTACATCATGGAATATAAGAGCGCTGAACAACAAGGTAAGCAAAGGCACCTGGCAGAGAGGATCAAAAAAGAAAAACCCCAAATTATGTTGCTTCAAGAAACAAAAATAACTTGGGGGGGGTGGGGGAAATGGAGGAAATTCTTAAAAAAATCAAGCCCTCTTATGAAAGCATGACATTGGATTCAAAAGGGAGTGTAGGGGGTATTACAATTTTGTGGAACCTAGCAGAAGTCATGGTGGATTTATGGATAGGAATGAAAAGGATTCTCTGAGGGAGATTCAGAATGATAGGACATATAGAATGGTTCCTTGTATCAGCGGTGTATGGGCCTCACATACCGATAGAGAGAGAGGCCTTCCTAACACAACTGCTATGACTGGGTAACCTGCACACAGAAAAACTGTGGGTGATAGCAGGAGATTTTAATATGATCACAACCACAATGGAAAAGAAAGGCGGACTGCAATGGGAGGATGCAGATATGGAGAGATTTAGGGAAACCCAGATAGCTCTACAATTGATTGATATAAACACTATCAATGGAAAATACACCTAGAATAATAGAAGAGGAGGCAGCAAGCAGATAACCTCCAGATTGGATAGGTTCTTAGCAACAAAACACTTTCTTGGGAAAGATATATTCTATGAAGCAACTATCTTACCATGCCAAGGATCAAACCACTGGCCAATAAAACTTGAAATTGCTATGAACAATCAAAACCAGCACAAACCTTTCAGGTTTGAAGCCTTCTGGCTAAGAGACCCAACCCTCATAGAAAAGATGGAAAACTAGTGGTAGAACAGCGAGGAGGAAATACAAGGCAAGAATAAGATGCACACGCTCCAACTGAAACTCAAGGAGTTAAAAAGCAAAATTAAGACTTGGAACAAAGAAGAATTTGGAAACATACATAAAGACCAGGAACAACTCCAAATAGCAATGAAAAGGATACAATAGAAAATAATAGAAGAAGGGAGAACAGAGGAGTTGGCACAGGAAGAAGGAGGAGTGCTAATTAGATTGGAGGAAAGAAGAAAACAGGAGGAAATCCTATGGCGACAAAAGTCAAGAGTACAATGGTTAAAAGAGGGGGAAAGGAACACAAAATTCTTCCACAGAGCGATGCAGCAACATAGGCAGCAGAATAGAATTTTCTCCCTAAAAAACAAACAAGGTATTAGGGTAACCCAGAAAGAGGAAATGGAAAATCTCCTAATCCAGCATTTCAAGGGCATACTGACAGAGCTACAAAGTAACAGAGAAGAGGAGATAGCAAAGATAAGTCAATACATACCAAAAAAGGTAAACATGGAACAAAACCTGGCTCTACTAAGGGTAATCACTGAGAAAGAGGTAGAGGAAGTAGTAAAGACAATGGCCAAAAATAAAGCTCCTGGCTCGGATGGATTTACAACAGAGTTCTTTCAAGCAACATGGAGCTTTATGAAAAAAGATATGGTTAGCATAGTAGAAGAATCAAGATGCAATAAAAGAATGCATTCAGCCTGGAATGCAACCTTTCTAGCATTAATACTAAAGGTAGAATAGGCTGAAGAACCTCATAGCTTCAGACCAATAGCTCTTTGTAATGTAATCTATAAAATCATAGCTACTATAATGGTAAAAAGATTACAACCTCTACTCCCAGATTTGATAGCAAAAGAACAAACAAGGTTTGTGAAAGGGAGACAGATAGTGGATGGGATTGTCGTCACTCAAGAGGCGATTCATTCCTTAAAGAAGACAGGAAATAAAGGAATGCTGATTAAACTTGACTTAGCAAAAGCCTATGATAAACTCAGCTGGCAATATCTTCAAAGAATCCTACAAGCCTATGGATTTGACGATAGATGGATAGCATGGATAATGTCAATGATATCCACGCCAAGCATGTCAATCCTGCTCAATGGAACCCCAACAGACACCTTTAAACCAACCCACGGCCTAAGACAGGGAGATCCACTTTCACCGTTCCTATTTATTTTAGCAGCAGATGGTTTAGGGAAACTAATCAATGCAAGAGTAAGCAAAGGGGAATTCAAAGGGCTGAGACTATGGGGGGAAGAATTAACCATTACACATCAAAAATTCGTGGATGATGTAATGATGTATAGTCAAGCAAATCTCAAGGAAGCAATAAAAAGTAGGGGAAATCCTTACAGAATTCACAAAATCATCAGGAACAGAGGTAAATAAGGAGAAAATAGAAATATTCTTCTTCAACACACCAAGGAGGGGCCAAGCCTTCCTAGCAAGAACAATGGGGTTTAAAATTGGACAGTTTCCAACTAAATACCTAGGAGTCCAACTGAGTGATCAACATAACATAATTGAGGATTGGAAAGGATTGCTAAGGAAAATTCAAAAAAGAATGGACAATTGGATGTTCAGAATGCTCAACACCCCGAGCTGTCTTATACTATTGAAATCTGTCCTTCAAGCTATGCCAGTATATCAAATGGCTAGTCAAGCGATACCTAAAACCATATGCCAGAAAATGGTGCAAATATTCAAAAAATTTCTGTGGCAAGGGTCAAACAAAACAAAAAAGTGGGCTTTACTTTCATGGACATGGTTAAGAAAATTTGTCACAGAGGGGGGCCTAGGACTAAGAGACCCCTACATATTAAACCAAGTCATGGGGGCCAAATTATGGTGGAGATGGATTCAAGGAGGGAACAACCTATGGAAACTGCTATGGGAAAAGAAATATGAGATAGCAAGGACTCCAGAGGGAAAACTCTGAACACTAGCAGAAAGGAAAGGATCAACCATTTGGAACCTGGCAAGCCTAAACAGAGCCTTGATAAAAGACCAAAGTTTTTGGGAAATCTGAGAGGGGGACAAAGCAGACTTTTGGCAGGAGGCGTGGCAATAGAGAGGAATCCTGAATCAAGAACCTCAGCTCTAAGAAATCCAACAGTACACAACCCAAATAGTGGAAGATGCCGTAAGAAACTACTGGGTAGTGGAACAGAATAGTTACTGGAGAAAATGGAAGACGAAGAGCGACTGGCCCGAAGCACCAAAAACTAATCAATGGATAATTTATCAAAAAGAATTGGCAACTAGGAAAATTGCAATTAAAGAAGGATCAAATATAATAAGATGGGGTAAATGCATAAAAGGCATGTTTACTATCTCATAAGGTTACCATATAAAGACAGGAGGAGTTGGAAACTCAGACATAAAAAAATGGAAAAGAATATGGCAGTTAAAAACTTGGCCAAAAGTGGCATTTTTTACTTGGACAGTGTTGCATGGGCGTGCCTTAACTTGGGACCAATTGAGAAGGAAAGGGATGCATGGGCCCTCGTGATGCACTTTGTGCCAAAACCAAGAAGAAACCATGGAGCACGTTGCAAACTCCTACAGTGTAAGTAACAACCTGTGGAAAAATCACCACCAACTGTTCGAGATTATTGATAGGAACACAGGGAGCATAAAAACAACAATAGAGAAGTGGAGTAGCAAACCATACCGCAAGACAATCCTGAACCATGCCTGGAAACTGTCAATTGGGTTTCTCCAGTGGAGCCTCTGGAAGGCACGAAACAGGGTGATATTCAGTGAAGATAAAAAAAGACAAAGGGGAAATATGGAACCAAACCATGGAAAACATAAGAGAAATAGTAATTCTGGAAAACTGGAAAGAGGATGACTGGAAGATGGAAGGAACTGAGACTTGCATAATGAACCGACTGAAAATTAAAGTACAAAATACAAATAGGATAGGGAAGGAACATGATGTAGGCAAGGCAGGAGCTGAAGAACGATATAGGAACCCACCACAGGGGTTCATCAAGCTAAACTTTGATGGTGCGACAAAAGGCAACCCAGGGGAGGCTAGCATAGGAGGGATATTTAGAGACAAGGAAGGGAAGATAAAATGGGCCTACGCAATGGACTGCAACATCGCCACAAACAACAAAGCAGAATACCATGCGCTCAATAGGGGACTAGAGATAGCAATAAGGGAAGGGTAACAAAGTCTACAAATAGAAGGCAACTCAATGCTGGTAATAGAAACAATGAAACAACTACAGCAGGGAATAGCAGCTGAAAAGCTGAGCAAAAGTTGGAGGACGGCTTGGGTAATAACAAAATTATGACAACAACTACAGAAGATTGCATACACCATATCATCCCATGTGAAAAGGAAAGGAAATGCCCCGGTGGACCTCCTTGCGAACTGGGGATGCCGAAATAGAGAGCAGCAGTTAGACGCGAGAGGGGAAGAGCTTAATCAGAAAGAGGAAATGAAACAAATGATACAGGCAGTCGAAGAAGATAGGTGACACAACAAGCATCTAGAGAATTCGATTGATGTTGATGGGAGGGAAGAAGGACAAGGGCAGGTGCAGGCAGGACAGAACAGATCAACCACGGAACAGGAAAGGATGGATGAAAGGACAGAGAGGAATTGGATGACAGAGGGGGGCAGAGAAGGGACAGACCTGAGGAGAGTGGGGGTAGAAATGGAAAGGTGTGGAAGAAGGGAGGGCAGGACATCAAGACCGAGAAGGGGTAGCAAGTTAATGCCAGATGGTAGCGCGGAGTCAACAAACGGACGACAAGAGCAGCCGGGAGAGGAAAGTAATAAATGAAGAAAGAAGGACACGATAGATGGGTAGCATCCCAAGGCAAGTGGGAAGGAAGGCGAGCTAAGGAAGGAAGGACGAGCGGACAGCTGGCGGTAGAATTACAACAGGAGAAGGATAAAGGGATAGAGTTAGAGGGAAACCATGCATTTTGCATGTGGACGCGAAAGAAGGAAGGTGGCGAGAGAGAACGCACAGACAACAAATGAGAGCTGCAGAAGATAGAACAGTGCAACAAGGTAGACGGGTATGTAAAATTTCCCATTCCATCCTTCAAAAAAATATTCAGTTTGAATTATAGAGTAGGCCTGAAGATAGATAGGGATGATCATCAGAAACCTAGCAGTAAGTATAGAGATAAGGGAGTTCGGGACAGGGAAGAACCCTTGGGGACTATGGCTAGGAAGGGTGAGAATAAGAGTATTGTGTGAGAGAGAAAGGGCATGGAGGACCCATCCATCCATGACCCATGTAGCCGAGGTGATGAGTCGGGCAATTCTACCCCAGAGACTCAACCTGTTGAGCTGAACCCTGTCAGGAAGGAAAGGAAAACCTGACAAAATCGAGGGAGGAAGAGGGTGAACATCATAGGGAGAGGATAAACTGAAGATATCCAAGATAGGGACTCTGGAACTGAGAGAACCAAACATGGGAAAGGGGCAGGCTAGCCAAGCAGAGAAAGGAGTGACCGTGTAAGAAAGGCGGAGCACTCACCCCAGGAAAAGAACTCTAGTATACTTAGTGCAAACCAGAATGATGGGGGACCTGAAACTAAAAGAATTAGGGATGCCTCAGTACTGCACCAAAGAGAAAGAAAATGCAGAAGTAGAACCATGATGAGGGGGGGTAGAAATACCCTGATTAAATATATACCCTCAATGGCCAAAACTGACATTTGTGTTTACTATGTGATAGGTCTGACCATCGGTAAGGGTGCAACTGCAACTCAGACAGAGCATTCTAAGGATAAGAGAGCCAAGGCGAAGACGAGAAGAAACATGGCACCTAGGCGCAGCAAGAGGATTGTTAAAAAAGAAGAAGGAACGAGCGACACAAGGAAGAAAAAAGGAAGGAAACCGAACGGAGAGCAGATGAAGAGAATAATTGACGCCTACATGGAGGCAAATCTGAAGGAGGTCAGAGACCAAATATGGGGCTGGGAAAGAGATCTGAGAAATAACCTGAGAGGTAGAGACTTCCCTATGGATGAATGGGAAGGAATGCTACAGGACCCAAGTACAAAAAATGGCCGGCAATCTCTTTTTAACATGACACTGCAACAATATTGGATAATGAAACACATTATAGCTCATGCCATGACCCTGCACCAGGAACAAATGGAAGGGGAAGTGTTGAATAGGCAGGAAAGAAACAAGGAAGTAGACCCAGTGCGGGGGGAAATTATGAAAGAGCTGGCGACAGTTCAGATCCAATCATACAAGAATAATCTAGCTTTGGGTTGGATTGAGCAAACATTGTCTGAGATAAAATGGAAAATGTTCCAGGGACAAGAGCTTCCAGGCCCACAGGTGAAGATGCTGAATTCTAGAGGGAAGATGCTGAGCCCGGAAGAAAGGTGGCAGTACCGATAGCTTCCTCTGATGAGGATTAGTTTAATTATCTTTGGTTTTTGAATGTTTTTGTTTGAAATGTGAAAGATAAGAACCTGTGTAATGGCTAGCAAAGACAATATGGTTTTGATGAACTTATTTAAATTTTGGAGTGGATACAATGCTGACCGATGGTCACCTGGTTTCCTTCAGGCAGGTGACTGATCAGAGGTTTTGACTGTAAATTTTTGCAAAAAAGTAAATATAGAGAGCACTACCATGTTTACAATTTTTTTTTTTTTTTTTAAATCAAAATCATTCTATTATCATTATAAATATATATTATTTTAATTCAAATTATTATTAAAGTCATTCTATTATTGATAGATATTATATGTGAATATCGAAAAAAGACACACACACACACACACACATATATATATTAATTAATTAAGGTAGGTGTAACCTAAATTAAAGACTTCATAAATTGCATGATATAAATAAAAATATATATTATATGTGAATACACAAGAATATATTCATGTGTTTTATTTATATATGAGGTACATGCAATACAATAGACATATAAATATCTATGTATTTGTGAAATGGTATGTAAGTTTCAGGTTGTTGGATGCTCTGGAAACTACATATTTTATTGGAGTTTATAGTTGGAAATTATAGGGTGGATGCGTAATTATTTTTATTATAAGTTACACGTTACAATTTCATGTATTATGTGATTACGGAATATTAATTGTTTCAGATTTTCTCATAATCAAAGATCGAGGGTTAATTGGAATCTTAAAAGGAAAAATGTGTTTTCAAATGTTTAGATGAAATTACACATTAGATTTAAAGATAAGATTCACTACAACAATTTTCTATAAGATGAATTCATTTAACTTTTTAGCTAAAAAGTTCACAATGATATTATGTTGAAAATAGCAACAAGAAATGATAAAAATAGAATCAAGAATATTCCAATTTAATTTGTCCTTGAATTAAATTGTGAATTTCGAATTTAGTCTTAACAAAAATTTGGAAAAGATTAATTAATTCAGTTTGAATTAATTAGTTGAAGAAATTCAAGTTAGAAGTCTTTCTGAAGTCATGCAAGAGTTATCCCTTGAATTAAGGAAGTTATCCCTTAAATTAAGGATATATGGTTAAGTTATATTTGAGTTGTAATTAGTTAACTCAGTTTACTGAGTTAAGTCCATTTAAATTAGTTCCAAACTGTTTGTGGAATTAATAGAGAGTTAACAGTCAGTTGATGCATGCGTGCATTCAACTAGTGCTACTCAGTTAACTGAAGATTCTCTCATAAGAAACTCATGCATGTCTATTATGAGAAATACTCAGTTGAGTTAAATGTCAAGTATAGTGTACTATCAGTTGCATGTGTTTTCCTATGAAGGAAATCAAAGTATGCAGACGGATTAAGGTTCCCTTGAGTATTGTGCAGTTTTGATAGGGTGTGAGATCAGTGTTCCACTTGGTTGAGAGTCTTCCACTTTGTAATAGGAGGACCACCTAGGAGAAACTGCGCAAGGAAATAGGAGGCTTGGAGGGTAGAGGAGAAGGCTTGTGAGAAGCCTTGATTGCCTGTGAGCATCTGTGAGTATTGTACTAAGAGCTGGCTAGCTGTGAGAGCTAAGGCTTTGTATAATCTCTATTTATTTCCACCTTCATCTGTGAGGATTTTACTAAGAGCTAGCTAGCTGTGAGAGCTAAGGCTTTGTATGATTCCTATGTATTTCAACCTTGTATGATAATACAGATAGTGGGGTTTTAGCTGAGGCTTCCCCCAAAGTATTTTCATGTGTATTGTTCCATTGATTCTTCTTCTTCTGGTTATATTGTTCAGCTCGATCTTTTCCACAAATTGAAAGTAGAAGTAGGTTATAGTATTTTTCTTTGATTTATATTGCATTATTGGGTTAACCTACAATAGAATTTCTACATGGTATTAGAGCTGGATGTGTAGAAAATTTCTACATGGTATCGGAGCCAAGTTTATTAGAGCTATGAACAGTATACGAAGAAGAGAATTTGAAATTTGAATTTCAGGGTTGCAGGTGAAAATTGAACTCATATCATACTTCAAGTTTGGCCAATTGTGTTCTATGGCTGGAGACTCGAGTATGCCTTGGAAGGTAGCTCGAATTACATAGCATGGAAAGATAGAATGGAGGCTATATTAGAAGATATGGGTTTGAAGGATTTCATTGATCAAGAAATACAAAAGCCAGCTTCAACTAATGCACAAGAATTGGCTGAGTGGAAGAAGGGTGTGGCGAGGGTGAGACGGATTATCCTTGAGGGAGTTTGAGACCATATTGTCTCGAGTCTCCATGAGAAGGATACTCCATATTCAATGTGGAAGACATTGAAGGACCTCTACCAGAACAGTAGCGACCAAAGGAAATTGGCACTCAAGGATAAGCTTCGAAGAATCAAGATGGACAAGGACAATATTATTTCCACATATCTGAACAAGCTCACAACTATAGAGATGAGCTTGGAAGTGTGGGAATAAATACTGTCGATGATGACATGTTAAGCCTCGCTCTCCTTGGCCTTCCAAAGAGCTGGAATAGCTACCAGGACTCTGTCAATGGAAGGGAGAAACTGTCGAATTAGGAACGACTGTGGTCAGATCTCATGCAAGAGGAGATCAAGAGGAGCACACGGGATGGTTCTTCATCCAAGGATGATGATGAAGAAAATCTGGCCTTAGTAGGTAAGGCAAGGAAAGGGAAGGGGAAGGTGTCCCATTCTGAATCGAATTCTTCTCATGGAGGGAAGAAGGGTGACAAGTCCAAAGTGAGATGCTTCAATTGTCACAAGATGGGACATTATGTGACTAATTGCCCATCGAAGAAGTCCAAGAAGGGATCCTCGAAAGGATCGGAAGGTGAGGCATTAGCCTCTTAGCTCGAAATGGACTTTGTCCTCATCGCATGCATGGTGTCATCGATGATGGGTTGTGTTTGGTATCTTGACAGTGGAGCCTCATTCCACATGACCGATGATAAAATTTTATTCAGTGCCTTGGAGGAGAAAGACCTCAATATGCGCATAGAGATGGGTGACGACAAAAGGTATAGTGTTTCAAGAGTGGGCACGGTTGCTTTTAAGAGGGAGCATGGAGCTCCAATCACCTTAACAGATGTGAAGTATGTGATTGGACTGAAGAAGAACTTGGTATCAGTCACGGTATTGGAAGACCGAGGCTATGATGTGTTTTTTAGTAAGGGAAAGGTTTTCCTTAGACACATCACCACGAGACAGGTGAAACAGATCGGTTCACGGGTTAAGAACCTGTATGCTCTTGAGGTTCAAGATGCATGCAAAGCCTTAAGGAACAGGGCAAATGTTAGAGACTTGGTGGTTGAGAGGGAGAGTAGATTACCTCTCAACATGCAGTCCCAGAGGAAGTCTCAGACAATTGTGGAGGAACCACAATTAGTGAAGCGGCTTCAAGAAGTTGTGGAGCAACCACAACTAGAGAAATCGAGAGGAGACCAAGCGGAGGCATCCATTTATCCAGAGACCTCCAGTAGGGGAAATTTCGAGCCAAGAGAGTAGAGGGATCACATGTAGCCATACCTCTAGGTGTGAGGTGGGGCGATGTGAAGTGATAGTCCCAAGAAAGCTAAAATTGGGTAGGGACCATTGAGAGGTTTTATCTCATGGATCATACCTTGCTATGGGAGCCCAAAATACATAGTAGCGGGAGGAATCAGTGGGATTTCTGTAGTCAGAGATCAAAGTGATAGAGGTTAGAGCAGTCAGATACTGAAGAGTACAGAGAAGGATTGACAATAGTGCAGAAACGCAGAGTCAATCGAAGCGCAGAGTTTTCAGTCGACAGAGGCAATAGCAGTTAGAAACTTTGATGACAGAGACATCATACTGATTCAGGTTGGATGTTTTTTTTTGTTTCTGGAGTTGCTAGAGCAACAACACTAGAGAGAAATGTTGCATCCAAAACATTCCAAAGGTTCAGGATCAGAATCAAATTGAATTCCTTTCTTGTTGAGAGGGAGTGTTGAAAATAACAACAAGAAATGATAAAAATAGAATCCAAAATATTCCAATTTAATTTGTTCTTGAATTAAATTGTGAATTTTGAATTTAGTCTTAACAACAACTTGGAAAAGATTAATTAATTCAGTTTGAATTAATTAGTTGGGGAAATTCAAGTTAGAAGTCTTTCTGAAGTCATGCAAGAGGTATCCTACGAATTAAGGAAGTTATCTCTTAAATTAAGGAGATATGGTTGAGTTATATTTGAGTTGTAATTAGTTAACTCAGTTTGTTGAATTAAGTCCAGTTAAATTAGTTCCTTACTATTTGTGGAATTGATAGAGAGTTAACAGTCAGTTGATGCATGCATGCATCCAACTAGTGCTACTCAGTTAACTGAAGATTCTCTCATCAGAAACTCATGCATGTCTATTCTGAGAAAGACCTAGTTGAGTTAAATGTCAAGGATAGTGTACTATCAGTTGCATGTGTTTGCCTATAAAGGAAACCAAAGCATGCAGAAGGATTAAGGTTCCCTTAAAGATTGCGTAGTTCTGATAGGGTGTGAGATCAGTGTGAGAGATGAATGTTCCACTTGGTTGAGATTCTTCCACTTGGTAACAGGAGGATCACCCAGGAGAAAATGCGCAAGGAAATAAGAGGCTTAGAGGGTAGAGGAGAAGGCTTGTGAGAAGCCTTAATTACCTATGAGCATCTGTGAGTATTATACTGAGAGCTCGCTAGCTGTGAGAGCTAAGGCTTTGTATAATCTCTATGTATTTCCACCTTCATCTATGAGGATTGTACTAAGAGCTGGCTAGCTATGAGAGCTAAGGCTTTGTATGATTCCTATGTATTTCAACCTTGTATGATAATACAGATAGTGGGGTTTTTAGATGAGGCTTTCCCCAAAGTATTTTCATGTGTATTGTTCCATTGATTCTTCTTCTTTTGGTTATATTGTTTAGCTCAATCTTTTCCGCAAATTGAAACTAGCAGTAGGTTATAGTATTTTTCTTTGATTTATATTGCATTATTGGGTTAACCTAGAACAAAATTTCTACATGGTATCAGAGCTGGATGTATAGAAAATTTCTACATATTCACTGTAAATTAATAATAATAAAAATTAAGAGCATAGTAGTAAGTCAATTATACCAAGACAACTAACATAAAAACCAGTGTAGATATAAACAAGAGAGGTATCATTGATAATTAATATTGATAAGGGTTAATTTGTGTAAATATGAAATTTGTTATCATTACAATTTTGTTAGCATGTATAATTGGAATTTGATTTTTTTTTTTGTATGTCTTAGTGTTTAAAGTGGTATTAAGCAAAGCATTATAATTCACAATCTTAGTTTACTTATTAGATTGGGGATGGTAAGATGAGATATGAGCCATTTGAGTATTTAAATAAGAAAATAATTTACCTCATATTTTTCTATTGAAAATTGGAACTTCATCAATTATAATAATTTATGGTATTTCATGTAGTTTTTGGACTATTTTGATTTTATTTTTCCATTGTACTTGCTTTAAAAGGATAAGAAAGAGATAAAAATGAGAATATTTTGTCACTCAATCTACCACTACCATAATGACATTCTTTCCTTTAGATTTGGGTAAAATTATGATAAAATCCATTGAAACTTCTTTCAACACTAGATTGGTATTGCTAATGGTTGTAGGATTGCTAGGGTCTTGGTTGTCTCTCCCTTATTCTATTGGCATACCATACATTCATCCACATTATTTAGACATCTACGTAAGAACTTCCTAGAAAAAATCCTTCTTGGTACTATGGCATGCTTTCAAGAACCATGATCATCCTCCTATGGGAGAAGTGTATAATTCCAAGAGGACCTTCTGTTTGAGTTTGGAATTATTAAATAATTATAAGTGATCATGATACCACAACAAAACATTATTCCACATAAATGTTCCTATTGCATTGTGGTCCTTATGTAGTTTTTGAATGACATTACATACTTTCTTATCTTGCTTCCATTTTATCCTTGTTTCTTCCACATAAAAAACTTATGGAATGGAAGTAGTGCATAGTAAATCCTTTGTGTCTTTCTTTTTCCTTGAGAGTGCATATGCCACAATATTTTGTTTTTCCTTTTCGTAGATAATTTCAAAGTCACAACCTAGCATATTTGTAATCCATTTTTGTTTATCTTCTAAGGGTAGTGTTTGTTGCAAGAAGTACTTTAACTTTCATGATTTATTTTTACTTTAATGTGTACTTCTATAAGGCATGGATGTCATTTCTTAACTACATGAAATATGACTTACATTTCTTTTTCATGGATGGGTCTAAGAAAGTTATTCCCTTTAGGTTGATATTTTCAAAGGTCAGGGTCCCTCTCTTTTGCATCAAAAATTCACCAACGCCATTGCATGAGGAACCACACTCCATAATGAAGGATTTTGTGAAGTGAGGTGGGGCCAGTATAATAGTTGTACACATGGCCATTTTAATTTTTCAAAATATTTGGTTTTATTCCAATAAAATGCTTCATTATTCAATAATTTTGAATGTTATTTGACTAAATTCTTAACATAATTGTGGTTATATCCTACTAATCCTAAGAATCCTCTAATTTTCTTCAATATCTTGGGGATTGGTGATTCCCTCATACCTTTGATTTTATTAGGGTCCACTTTGACACCTTGATGGAAAACAATATGATCCAAATATTCCACTTCTTAAAACCCAAAGGCATACTTGGAAGGATTTGAATATAGTTGTTTCTATTCCAATAGTGTTAAGATCATGTCAACATTTTGTACATGTTCCCAAATATTTTTTTAGATTAGTATGCCATCAAAAAATATTAACCAACAAATTCTAATAACGGGTTTGAAAATATAATTCATGAGGCTTTGAAATCTCAAAGGTGCATTAATTACTCTAAATGACATATCCAAAATCTAATAATGATATTCATGGGTTCTAAAGGTTGTTTGAGAATGTCTTCTTACCTCATTCTAACTTGAAGATATCCAAAACGAAGGTCCATATAATAAATAAAATTTGTCCATGTAAATCATCTAATAATTCATCAATGAAAAGAATAAGGAATTTATCTTTGATTGCTAGTTTTTTCATTAGCTATAATTTAGAAGCATATGCTATGAATCATCATTTTTTATAACCATGACCGCTAGTGAAGAGAAAGCATTATGACTAGGTTGAATAATGCCATCCTCTAAAATTTCTTCAACCATACTCTCATTCTCACCTTTTTATGCATATGGGCACTTATAATGCCTAATGTTACGTTGTATATTTCTAGTGGGTTGCAAATGAATAACATGGTCATGATCTCTATTAGGTGGAAGACCAATAGGAATCTCTCCAGATACCTTGGAATGATTTTTCATAACCTTTTGGAGATCCATTAGAGTTGAGAATATAGATATTTTAACATCTAATGAACATAATTATGCAATTACACCATCGTATCCATTTTTAAACAATTTTTCGATGCTATGAGACACTATCACTTTATAGGGTTCCATTTATATACCTCTATGATCAATTTACTTCCCTTGTGTTGTAGCTCCTAGATACAACCCCGGGTTGAGGAGAGGTCAATGCCTAGGACATATTAGTCTCTCTTGAAGATAAATTAGTGCAACTCAAGAGATAAATGTGAAATGGTTTAGATTTTGGTTCAATTACCTTTCTTAGAGGTAGATTCAGTATGCACATAAACAACATATCATTCCCAATAATAAATGTTTAGGTCTGGTGGCCGACACATAGAGATTGTAGCTTAATATTTTTGTTGCAGTGGAGATGGAAAGGAGAAACATAAGAGAGGGACTTGGTGCAGAAGGTTGAGTAAATACAACATCCTATGTAATAAATCCTAGTAGAATCATGACAAGATAAAAGGAATGAAGTGCAAAAATTATGGAGTGCATTTTAAGGATTTCAACTCAATGTATCATAGGTACTATATGCTATATCATAACACAAGTAAATATGCAATCTCACATGTACCATCTGTTATTACATAACATAGATAAATATACAATCTCATAGGTAACATCAACTATTACATAACATAAGTAAATATGTGACTTAAGAGTGAATCCAACAACTACAATTACACAATTTCTGGAGAAGAAAATACACATATGAAATGACACACAAAGGTAGAACACATACTACATATCCCAATGCTTGGAATCACTAGAAACTTTCTTCATTAATCTTAAAAAATGAAATACCTACTACAAGCCTAAAATTGTGAAATCTACAAAACAAATACAACCCCTAGAACAGGAAAATAGAACCAAACTTGGAACCTCCTCTGAAAACAGAATTCAAAACCCTCAAACACAAAATTCAGAACCTCTAAAAACAGAATTTTGGAACCTTTACTACTGAGTTCCTCTTCCCTTTTATAGGGAGAGAGGGCTCAAACAATAGTTACAAAATATCTTAGAATGCTATAGTTGTATGAGCATGTGAATGGCCTAGTTGTCCTAATGATTACCTAACAAACTTGATTCTTTTCTTGAAAATGCGAAATTAACAAAACATGAAAAGCATGAGGTGTCATAATTGACACAACAAAATATCTCTGATGTTGATTCCTCTGATCTCCTAAGGTGGACTTAGGCTCCATTATATGGATTAGTGGTGGGTTGATGATATGGCCACACTTCTGTCATGATATTCCTACCTTGGTTATTTGCTACTTCTCCTGTCACTTTCTCCCTCTAACTGCTTAAATTCCCTCTTTCTAGAGAAGGTCGTGATTTGGTGTGGTGGTGTTGGAGGTGCTCTGTACTAGCTATTAATTAAAAAGAGTTGATAGATTCCAACCCATTCATCCTCTATACTCCTTGCATTGCAGTATCATAGGCCTTAACATATCATAACTCTATTAAAATAACATTACAAAATCATAAAATTTTGATGCCTTCAACCCCTTTTCTCTTAACCCCCTTATCACATTTTTTCCATAGAACCAGGTGCTGTGACCAGCGACTTGGCGCTTGTGTGCTAAAGACTTTGGGTTCTTGCCAGGGGCCCATTTCCCTTTGTAATCACTCTCTTCCCTTGGTTCTTCGGGTTTCCATAACCAAGCACCACCAACACGTTGGAGCTCCTTTCATCGATTTTTTTTTTCAAATTGAAATTGGAACATAGTTATGATGTTTCCTTTTGCTGATATTATTTATAGTGCTTAGGTTCTCAACCCTCTCTATGCCCTTTATACTTTGTTTCTTCTATGATCATATGCTCATCAACATCGAGAGCTCCCTATTTCGTAACTTATTCAAAATGAAAATAGAATAGAGTTACGATGCCTCCTACCTCCGATAAAGCAACCTCTAAAATACTTTCCACGTGGTGCCTTTACAATACTACATGTTAATGCTTGTTATATGCCCTTGGTTCTTTTGGGTTATGACGACCAAGTTCCAATCATACATCGGAAGCCCCTTTCATCATAACTTTTTCGATTTGCAAATACACGGGAGTTCTGAAATTTATTTCCTCTGAAACGCCAATCTCCGAGATGATGTCGTGTTGAGGCCAGCATCTCCACGTGGCACCTCTAAAGTGGTGACATGTGTCACACATATTTTCCCCACTAGGCCACCTAAAAATTTTGAAACAGATTTCCATGTGTCCTCCCTATTACCTTGTCATGTTGACGTCAACTACCTTGGCAGCTCTTGAGGGCCAATTATCTTCTTCCATGTGTCCTGTCTTGAGGAGAGACAAAGGGTCCATCGGGTCCCTTGTTTTTGTGATGATTTCCTTTGTATTTCCCCTTCTCTGCAATTTCAATGCTTTCAACGTAATTGCAATTTTTAAGGATTTATGAAACTCCGAGACTTCGATATCACTTTGCTTCAAAGTCCAACCTACCGAGTTTTTGATATACCTTCCTTCTGACTTCCTACTTTGATATTCCATTTCGGGTCTACTTGTAAATAGACTATCGAGGTCTCTTATGTTCCGACCTCCGATATACTGAATTCCCGATATACCTTTCTGGTGTTCCTTCCAATATCGCCCCCGATATCCTGAGGCTATCTCCAATATCCATCATTTTAAGAATCGACCCCCGATGGATGGCCTTCCATGCAACTTTCGGACTTCGTCTCTCCCTTTGGGATTTCCCTTTGTTGAACCAATATTTCACCCATCCTTCTATGTACCAGGCATAATAAATAACACCATTTGACACGTTTTCAAGGGTGTATGACAGGTGACATCATCAGCTCCAATTGGGGACAAATTATTGCAAGAAATGCATTGAGAACCTGTAGATTAGTAGCCTTCACCATTGGGCATAGAGTTAAAAATATATTGAACCTATAAAACCAAAAAATCTCCATGGAACTTTATTTGTTGGGAGCCTTCTCCTCATAATACTAAAATACAAAACTAAAACTTCTAAAAATTGGAAATTAAATACTCACATAGTGAGCTTATTTATGTACAAATCCTACTTATGTACATGGCTTCATTCACCCAAGTGAATGCAACCTTTCAGTAATACCAACCCAACATCTGAGTACTAGACCTTATGCCATTGTTCTCTTGAAAGTCAAAAATTGGAACAGGTACACACCATATGAATTTTTCAGGTAAAACATTTAATACATACCCCATAATTGAGACCTATTGTTGAGCAAATAAAGATTCCATATAGTCAGCCACTAGATCATAAAACTAATGAGAAAAATTTACAGCTGCCTCCATTTCTTGAACAATTTCCATGTAGGAATATTTCTACAAAAGGCAGACAGAAACACTACTTGTCTCTTCAACTTTGGGCTCTTCTTGAAAAAGTTGTTGCTGGTAATCTTCTCCCCACTTGCTGGTAAGCAAATCCCTTTGAAAATCTGCAACAATCTCATCATCCTTTGAATTATATGAATAATAAATTGAAGAATCTTCATCAAATTTATTACTAGCTTCGTGAACTTCAAAAACAAAGGCAGGTATAAATATGGGCCAGTAAACCTGATCGATAACCACTGATATATACTCAGAAGAAGAAGTTGTATGTATTTGCTAGGAATCATTTTCTTCTTGTGGTTGCCTTTGGCATATGATAATACATTGGTCTCCATCTGAAGGATGTAAATCGTAAACTAGAGCCTCTTTGTTAACCCCATTATCAACTTTCTCTTTTTGTGTAGCTTCCCATGACTGGTATTGTTGTGGTTTTGCAACACCCAACTCCCCATCTAAGTCATACAAATCATATAAATGAGAACCATCAATTTCAACAAAATACAATCTCTGAGGGTTTATTTGCAGCTTAACAATGTCTCCTTCTTCCTTTTCTTGATTGTTGGGCAATGCTTCTTGATGCAAGTATACGTTTTCTTGGAGTTTAGCTCCACAAATATCTTCAACAACATCATTACTATTGGAAAGATTTCTACCATTAAAATATTCACAACAATCTTCAAACATAGAAGCTGGTGGATATAATCTGTTGAAAAAATAATTATATGCTATGTGAAATCTCTTCAAATAAGATATGCTACCATGAGATAGTGTTTTGTACCAAAGCCCAACTTCTTTTTCTAAATAATATGTGAACACTTTCATTTTCAAATCTTCATAAACAATACCCTGTTTCTCCATTCATTCATAAAGTTCCTTAAGTCGTTGGGTTGGGCTTCCATCTACTCTTCCATTGAATCTAGGGAAATAGGTATACCATTGATATGGAGGAACATGACGAGGGTAATCAACAATGAAAACAAAATATAATGGGGTGAATTTGTTGACCAAGAATGCAGGAAGAGCCATTTTGAAAACTCCTTTAGGTGAGAGATCTCAGGGTCAAATTCAAGGAGAGTTTTCTGTTAAAAAGTGTTAGAGTGAGCATGGGGCCTTTTGAAAGGAAAGTTGATCAAATATAATATTTAAACAGTGGAGTCTCCAAGGTGAGTGATCTTAAACCCACACTTCCTTTACTCACGAAACAAAAGGAATGTAAATATGTCATAACAGGGAAAAATATTCTAATTCGTTCCCCAACAATGGTGCTAGAAGATATTATGGTTCCTAGAGACAACCCCCGGTTGAGGAGAGGTCAATACCTAGGAAATCTTAGTCTCTCTTAGAGATAAATCAATGCAACACAAGAGATAAATGTAGAATGATTTAAATTTTGGTTAAATTACCTTTCTCAAAGGCAGATTCAGTATACACATGAACAACATATCATTCACAAGAATAAATGTTTAGGTTTGGTGGTCGACACACATAGAATGCAACTTAAATTTGTTGTTGTTGTAAATATGGAAAAAATAAATATAGAGAAGGAACTTAGTGTAGAGGGTTGGACAGACCCATAATGCTAGGTAGTAAATCCTAGTAGAATCATGGAAAGGTAAAGGAAACAAAGTGCATGAATTATGGAGCACATTTTAAGGGCTTCTACTCAACATCTCGTAGGTACTTTCTACTATATCATAACATAAGAAAATCTGCAATCTCACAGGTATCGTCTGCTAATACATAACATAGATAAATCTACAATTTCACAAGTATAGTCTGCTACAATATAAGATAGATAAATAAATTTCTAAAGAGTGAAATAAACAGCTAGAATTTACACAATTTCAGGTGAAGAAAAACATACATGAAGTGGCACACATAGGAAGAACACATACTACATATTCCAATACTTGGAATCACCAGAAACTTCTTCATTAATCTTCAGGAATGGAATACATGACATAGGTCCAAACTGGCAAAATTTTTCAAAACAATTAATTACAACCTCATGGAATAGGTAAATAGAACTAATGGAACCTCTCTATGAAAACATAATTTGAAACCTCTGAAACATAAATGGGAACGTCTGAATTTGTTTTTTTGGAACGTTTACTACCGAGCCCTGTTCCCTTTTATAGGGAGAGAGGGTTCAAACAACATTTACAAAATATCTTAGAATGCTACATCTTTATGAACTACCGGCTATTTGAGCATGCAAATGACTTGGATGTCCTAATGATCACCTAACAAACTTGATTATTTTCTCGAAAATGTGAAATTAACAAAACATGAAAAACATGAGGTGTTATAATTGACAAAGGTAAATATCTCTGATGCTAATTCCTATGATCTTCTAAGTTGGAATTAGGCTCCATTATCTAAATCAGTGGTGGGCTGATGATCTAGCCACACCTATGTCATGATATCCCTACCACGGTTATATGCCACTTCTAATGTCGTTTTCTCCCTCTAACTGTTTAAATTTCCACTTTTTGGAGCAGGCCATGATTTGGTGTGGTGGCATTGGAGGTGCTCTGTACTAGCTAATGACTGAACGGAGTTGATAGCTGTTGATCCACTCATCCTCTATACTCCCTGTATTTCAAAATTAGAGGCCCTAACATATCATAACTCTATTAAAATAACGTTACAAAATCATAAAATTATGATGCCTTCAGCCCCTTTTCTCTTAACCCCGTTGTCGCATTTCCGCCATAGAACCGGGCACCGTGACAAGCGGCTTGGCACTTGGGTGCTAAAGCCTTCGGGATCTTGTCAGGTGCCTATTTTCCTTTGTAATATCTCTCTGCTCTTGCTTCTTCGCGTTTCCATAACCAAGTGCCACCAACACATTGAAGCTCCTTTTGTTAGAAGTTTCTTTAAATTGAAATTGGAACAGAGTTACGATGTTTCCTTTCATTGATATTCTTTATAGTGCTTAGGTGCTTAGCCCTCTCTATGCCCTTGTTCCTTTGGATCTTATATGTTCATACACCCATCAACATCGGGAGCTCCTGATTTCATAACTTATTCAAAATGAAAATAGAACAAAGTTACGATGCCTCCTACCTTCGATAAACCGACCTTCAAAATACTTTCCACGTGGTACCTTTACAACACTAGGTGCTAAGGCCTACTGTATACTATTGGTTCTTTTGGGTTCCCATAACCATGTGCCAATCATACATCAGAAGCTCATTTCATCGAAACTTTTTCAATTTTCAAATACATAGGAGTTCCAAAAATCTTCGCTCCAAAATGACGACCTATGAGATGATGTCATGCTTCAAAGGAATTACAATTTTTAAGGATTTATGAAACTACGAGGTTCTGATATCACTTTGCTCCGAGGTCTGACTTTCTGAGTTTCTGATATACCTTCCTTCTGACTTCCCACTCCCATATTCCATTTCAGGTCTACTTTTAAATAAACCGCCAAGGTCTCTTATGTTCCGAAATCTGATATCCCGAACTCCTAATATTCCTTTCTTTTGGTCCTTCTGATATCGGCCCCTGATATCCGAAGCCTATCTCTAATATTCACCATTATGAGAATCAACCCTCGATGGTCGGCCTTCCATTTACCTTTCGTACTTTGGCTCTACCTTTGGGTTTTCCCTTTGGTCAACCAAGATTTCACCCATCATTCTCTATATCAAGGATAAGAAATATGACCATTTGACACATTTCCAAAGGAGTATGTGAGGTGATAACACTTTATAAGGAAAAATATTATGAAAATATAATTAAAATTAACGGTCATTTTTCCCAATGACTATGACTAGTGGAACCATAATACAACATCAACACCACCTATTCGTATTGTAATCCTATGACTATTCAGTAAGTATTCTATAATATTCATATTAATACAATGGTACTTCTCTCAAAAAATTATGGTACCTCCATTTGCAATCATTACCTGAATTTTTTGTGCTAGAAATACTAAAATGTTTTCACAATTTCTAAATGATGAAGTTATGGGTACTCTTTGAATCATTTATTATTGTTAATAGTTTTTTTTATATCCTTTTATATTTATAGTTTTTGGAATATTGATGCCAACTAATGCATGGGAAGATATTGATGGAGTAGTTTCTTCTAGCTCTAGGTCTTGTGATGGTTCTACGTCTTGATATTCTTCATCCTCACAGCCAATGTAGAATAATTTCTTCTCACTATATTAATTTCCCTTATTGTAATTTCTATCACTGTGCTAATATAATACATTTTCTCTTCTTTCATCCATCATTTGAGGTGTCAAAGTTATTGGTTTAGGAAAGGGGCATGATTTTCTCTATATTTATTAGTGACCATTTTTTTCTAGTAACCATATGTTTACTTTCAACTTTTCCCACTAGAGTAAAATCATTTTCTAGGGATTTAAGTTCAAATAGATGCACTCATATTGGATGATTTCCTTTAAAGTTCCCATAAATATGTCTAAATTGTTTTTTCTCCAAAATTTTCTTTACATTGAGATTAAATTATTGGAATTCTTGAATATGCTTTGTACCTATACTTTTTCATTGACGTTTTACTAATTAACTAAATAATTTATTTAACCTAATGTCCCTATTATGTACTATCAATCCCTTTGTAAAAATAGAATAAGATATAATAGAATCCTTTTTCCTTTTGCAATTCCTTTAATGCCATACATGTTATTCTTATTCAAAAAACATGGCTACAATATTTACCTTTTGTAAGGTTTTCACTTGGTGTAGATCAAAGTAATGCTTCATATGGAATATCCATGCTATAAGATCATTACCATAAAAAATCCTCATATCATTCTCCCAAATGTAATATTTCCTAGGTGCTACCTGGAACCTGATGATGTGGACACTGGATTGAAAAGCCATGATTGTGGTTATGTAATTCAATATTTTTTTCTCTCAAATTGTGATAAACTAATTCTTATATTTGATTGAGTCTCAACACCATGCTTCTCCTTATGTTCATGATTTCATTGGATATCCATATCCCTTTTAACGAGATTTTGTAATAACATGGTTTGCATTTTTTTTTCCTACATTATTTTAAGTCATGGATTTTTGTATTTCTACCTTGTTCTCATTAACTAATCCCTTCAATAGTGACAATTTAGCCCTCGTAGTATCATTTATTTTCTTCACTTTACTTTCTAATGTGAAATAACTAGTGATCAAAGTCTTTTGTTTATTCATGAGCCATGAATGATCCTTTAGGATGTTTAATTAGTGAAATAATTTTTTATATTTCTTTGGATCCATGTGATAAAATAATAGTAGTATTCCTCTATCCTAAATTTCAATTACCCAAGAAAATGGATCTTCTAATCAAATTTTATGTTACTTATAAGTTATGTTTCTTTAAAACCTTAATTTGGAGACTATCTACATGACTAGCCTAAAGCATTTTTACATATCTAAGATTTTAATAATTTTGAATCTAAAATTTTGTTTTGCAATACTATAATATGTCATCTCTAAAATTCCATGGCTCTGACCAAAATTTGATATGCTAAGTGAAAGTTGTGGTAACTTTCCTAGAACTTGTTGATTGTTGGCCTCTACCCAAGGCAAAACTTGTATAGTGTTCCAGATGTAAAATTATTTAGATTTCACTGTGAAATTTTACCTAAGTCACTTTGGTAGGTCTCCCTAGATATATAATAAAATCGCAGCCTAAAGTGTCCCACAAAAAAACTACAGTGAAAACTTTGTGATCACTCTTTTGAAATTGATTTGAGGACCAATAGAAAACACTAAATTCCATCCGGTGTATCCTTGAAATTATAGTGAACTAGAGTATGACATTTTTACCAAACATACTTTTAGATGTTTTCTCAACATTATAAAAAAAATCATGGTTTGAATCTTCACAAAAATTAAAATGTAGAAAAAGTTTCAATTTCACTTGTTTAGAACTGATTTCAGGGCCATTCACAAACCCTAAATTCCATACGTTATATCTCAAAAAATATAGAAAAATAGCATATAAAATTTTAACCATATATTTCCCAAGATATTCATTAAATATTCTCAAAATTTCTTCATCTAAAACATCTAAAATTTTTTTTATATAGAAAATGCCAACATGACCTATTTGAAATAGTAAAACCCTAGGTTCATATGCTCTAATACCAAATGTACGAACTATGCACCTTAAAAGTGATAAGAACCCAATAGCTATAGTCCACTTTAAGGGGGTAACCATCTTTTACAATTAATATAGTGTATAATAAAATATATGATGATCATAAGGCTAGGTCTCGTTAATATATAAATAGGAGACAAATGGTACAATTATAATGAAATGCCTTAGGTACTATACTAAAATAACTATAGGAATGTAATAACTCAATATATAAGTCATAATAAGGGGTTTAAGGGTTAACATGGTTCTTATATAGGGCTTAACAATTCCAATGATGGATAGTAAAACTGACTCCCATAGTTATGGCTTGTTAAAAATTGATAAAAACATTGCTTATTGCAATCAAACTATAATTTTCCAACATATTTAATTATGGGAAAAATTGTTTTATTGCAAATACTTAATAAAAAAATTACCACAATATTCACCAAAAATAAATTGCAGAAACTTGAGAAAAACCAATCACAAAATGAACAATAATATTTTGGAAAAAACATCCCTAGAATAATCCCGAAGTTAAAGCCAATTCTTCAAATCTAATGGTTTTATTATTATCTTCAACAAATTCTACAATTGATGAATATTACAATACTACTTTCCAAATATATTTTTTCACCTCCACAAGTCGATCTAACCCCTCAACAACTAGACATAGCCTCACATTGGCAAATACAACTTGTATGGCCCCATAAATGCAACTCTTGGACCCTATGGTGTTCACGATCTGGACGGAATTAGCCTCTCGGTCCTTTCGAAAACTCATACAACCCTCATAGCAATCTCGTACAAACTCCTTGAAAATACAACCTACACAAAGAATATTGATCTCTCTCATAGAAAACACGACCCACCTAGAAACCTCACAACCTCACTAACTCAACCTCCCTGTTTGCAAATTTTTTTGGAAGAAATCCTCCTTAAGATCTTAGAAACTAGAAAAATATTGATGAAAGAAAACTCCAGAAAATATTCACTGCTTCAACTGCTACTGAAACCCTCGTTGGTGTCAGACCCCAATAAGCATGATCATGATATCCAAGGCTACCCATTTATTTCCTTTATAATCTCTCGTTGACAAATCAATGACCACAATATAATCACCACTGATGGCTAAGGTCATCTTGATCCCATCGAGTCACTTTTCTAGAAGTCATTAGAGAGAAATCAACCTGTCTCAATTATTACTAATTAAATAATCTATTTCCCTAAATTAAACTTGGAAAATAATTAAAAATTGATCAATTAATTTAATCAAGACATTTCCATTCAAAAAAAATAACTTAGACTTGGAGATATTTTCTATTCTTGTGTTCTTGGCCTCCTTGACACACCAACTGAAACTAGAACACTTGTTCAAACTACATCAACCAACATGATTAATGATTAACCATATACTTCATCAATGAATGATCAAGTGAATTATACAATTGATAGAAGGTTAATAGGAAACACATATCTATGTATATTCAATATGCCAACCAAATAATGGTGCGAATTATATTTATCTAATAATAGTTCGAGTCAATATATAGTAAAACTTCACTATTGTAAACAAGGAGCCACTGCTGTGGCGGTAGTCCCTGCCGGTTAACAGAATGTATGCCAGCGTTGGAGGGACTTCATGATTGATATAGGCTGCAAGAGAGACATAGAACAGGTTACAGAAGAACCAAATGACTTCTTTGATGTTCAAGAACATAGTTACTTGTCCATGTCAGCTGAGGCGAAGTATTTGTAACATTTGAATGAGATGTAAAGGCCTGTGATTTTACGTTGATTGTGAAATGTATTTAGGAAATATAAAAAAATAATTATTGGCAGAATGCCAAGATCCACTTTGGTCAGTTATTATCATGAGATTTAAATTGCCTTGGTGACAGTCACATATCTTAACGCCAATCATGAGAGCTGGTCCAACCTCCTATGATAACGACAAATGACAAATTCATAAAATGATAATGACCAAATATAAGTGCAGGATAACTGTCTAACTGGACCCTCAAAACATGTACACCCCAAACATTAAAAACAGAGAACATTGGTTTTGAACCATAACCACTGGCAGTAGAATCCAAATTCAAAATATAATCCAGTTGCTGTTTATCAAAATCGTTCTGTGATTTTTGTTCCGAAATACATTTATGTCAAGTCAAAGAAATCCCACTTTATAAGCCGGATAAAGAAGTATTGATTACTGATAAACACATTTGCGCTGGCAGTGGAAAAACAATGTCTGTCACTACAATGTCAAATTTTCCCCGGCAACATTTTTGGCAATTACAACACTTCATTCCAAGTCTCCACGTTTCAAAAGTTTCAGTTGAAGAGGATCCCATGGAATTTGCAGATCATGTTAACCTAAAATACAGAAATCACATATATTTGCATAGGGATTTTGAATTTGGATAACGATTATGTTACCATAAAATCTGTTCATTGGCATATTAACAAAATAAAGGTTTGCTGTTGACAATGGATGCTTGAATCAAGCATTGGGCTGCATTTGTTTGCTCTGGAGTGCCTGAAATTTCAACCACTCCTTCAGATGTTCCAGGTCTAACTTCAAGAAGATTAACTTTGGCAGCAGAAATCTGAACATACAAAGAAAACATGATCAATAAAGGGCCTTCATAGCAAGGTAACAACAATCGAGCTTGAATTACTAGCCATTTAACACATTCTTATTTCCTCTAAATATGTGACAACTTGACCACCAGCTTTACAAATTAAATTTATTCTTCTTTATAACAGCTTAGCTGCTGAATTTTAACAATACCATTCCCAGACTTTCCTAGAATGGCTGCAACTGCGCGTTCAGGTATTACAACTTCAACTGTAGTTTTTGTGATAAGCCCACCAGCAGCTCTGACACTGCCAAAGATGATATACAATGTCAGCGACATTAGTACAAAAATGGTAATCAGCAAAACCCCCATGACAGCACCAACCCACAAAATTTCCCAAATCTTGTGTACCTTCCAAATCCAGCAGAACTCCCTTGACGAAGAATTGGCTCCTCAAACTCAGAGAAATTGCCAATACTGCCTATATCCCGATTTGACTGAATTTTGAAACAAAGCATATAGTCAGTACCACAGGGGTTGCTGTTTGCAGACAGATTTATGCTCAATTATCTTAAATAGAAATTTAATTGCATACGATAGCCATGATACTGCATTAGAAGCAAAGAATCTGCTTCTATTCTAAGAAATCAAAACCAAAAAGTACCAACAGAGGGACAGGAGAGGAATTCATCGAGTGCCCTAAATTACTAATTGTTCAAGAGTAGAATATAGATCGTCCAATCTATACACAACTTGGCAAATGCTCAGCACATTTTCAAAATCTCAGCAAATATTGGAAAATGTCAAAGCCAAATCAAAAACTCCATACAAAATAGTGTTCCGGACTCCAAACATTCTTGCGCTTCATCCGGTAAGTAAGATGGAAATGAAAGGGCAACGTAGAATTGTCAGAACTAGGCCAATAGATATTAACGTGGGCTTTAATCCCCAAAAAGGGATATACCATGAGCAGATTATGTTAACCTAAAATAAAGAAATCAGGAGAACAGCTTAGCTGCTGAATTTTAACAATACCATTCCCAGACTTTCCTAGAATGGCTGCAACTGCGCGTTCAAGTATTACAACTTCAACAGTAGTTTTTGTGATAAGCCCACCAGCAGCTCTGACACTGCCAAAGATGATATACAATGTCAGCGACATTACTACAAAAATGGTAATCAGCAAAATCCCCATGACACCACCAACCCACAAAATTTCCCAAATCTTGTGTACCTTCCAAATCCAGCAGAACTCCCTTGACGAAGAATTGGCTCCTCAAACTCAGAGAAATTGCCAATACTACCTATATCCCGATTTGACTGAATTTTGAAACAAAGCATATAGGCAGTACCAAAGGGGTTGCTGTTTGCAGACATATTTATGCTCAATTATCTTAAATAGAAATTTAATTGCATAGGATAGCCATGATACTGCATTAGAAGCAAAGAATCTGCTTCTATTCTAAGAAATCAAAACCAAAAAGTACCAACAGAGGGACAGGAGAGGAATTCATCGAGTGCCCTAAATTACTAATTCTTCAAGAGTACAATATAGATTGTCCAATCTATACACAAAATTCATGACTACTATAGAGATAAATCAATTGTTGTTGGTCTAAGTACTCAATAATCGAAAAGTTGAGTCAGTTTACTTGTTGAAAGTAGCCCATAAGACTTGGCAAATGCTCAGCACATTTTCAAAATCTCAGCAAATATTGGAAAATGTCAAAGCCAAATCAAAAACTCCATGACAAGGGAAAATGCCAAAAGAAGGGAAATTGATCTATGCCTGGATAGCTCACTCTGCTTAAAGTTTGAACATTAAAGAACTCTGATTAGTTGGACATACAACCTGATCCTATTAATAGGGCATTGACTAGTTACATATACAATTCTCACCATTATTAGCTTAAATCAATAAATTTTTCCTTCAACTTTGTCATGAAACGAGTTTGGTAATGAGTTCATATTCCATAAGATAAATACTTCTACTTAAATTGGTTTAAATATCCATCTGGACCAGAATATAGACTTACTATAACAGCAAATAACAGAAGTCTGATAATGAGTTAATTTCAGAATTGAAATACTTATGCTTTACTTAGTTCAGGTGTGGTCCAAAGCAAAATAATGGAAAACAGTATATAGTTTAAGTTGGAGATGTCTAATTTTGTATCAAACTTCCGTCCACTTGCCCAAATCAAGAAATACACAAGGTCTGTTTCTCTTGATCTAGAACGCTGATTTAATTTTGGACGATCTCGGTCAATTCAAAATTGGGTAAGAGCGCTAAGGGCACTGTTTCACTATTAACGGACAATGGATCCTCCTTGAACTATGCGTGTGCCTGAAATTTTTACTAGATTCTTATCAGATTTGTGGCTGGAACAAGTGTTTGCTACAAAATTAGCTTACTCTACTGAAGTCTATTCCTATGGAATCATCACTCATAGCATATAGTGTGAGCTACTTGCCCATGCTGTTTGTCACCATTGAAGCCAAATTTATCTTTAATCTCATATTGCTCCCATGTTATCTCATTGCAGCAAAACAATATTCAAAATAGAAAACTCATAAGGTATATAGGAACCAGTATTTGACAACAGTTTTAAATATACAGAACAAGTCCCCTCAAAAATTGATCCACTACAAAATCCTGAAAATGACAGAAACTCCCATTTGCTAAAATTCTCAAATTCAAACATGATGCATTGAAGCATAGTAGAGCAGAAATAATGTCCAATAGTTGATAACAGCCCTCAAAGACAGAAAAAACCTTGTTTTAATCAACAGTGGATGAAAATAAATAAAAATGTTTAAACAAAGTTGACCTTTGATGACCATGGGGCTGGTGAAGACTGCATAGTCGGATAGCTTGATGATGAATGACCACAACCTTGAAACGCGATGCTAGAAGAGAAAGATATACCAGGAGAGCCCTGCTTAAACCTTTCTCTACTACTTAATGGTGCCAGAGACAAAGAAACCATAGCACTAGTACTGGACCTTTCATGGTTTAAATTTTCCCGCAGTCTTGAAGTTATCTGAACTAAAGCTTCTCGCGCAACCCTTATATCACCTACAATCTGCCAAAAGCTTGCTTAACATTAAAAAGACTATTTGATTGACTAAAGCTCTATAAGAGTAAAACACATCCCTAACATGACTTGTTCCAGCCTTCCAATCTTGACGAGATCTCTCTTAATTTGCAAAAACAATTTATTCGCAATGGTTCCCCTAATTTACATTTGTGGATTTAACCACCAAAACTATTGGATATTCACAGTCGGCGACATACATATCAAAGGAAGAGTTATTTCTCATTATATCCTTTTGAAGATAGGACCCATGGCGATTCTTACCTCGACTTGAAAGGAGATAACGCGCTTTTGCAGCAAATGCAGAGGAAACTCGCAGCTCGTTCCGCGTAGGGGTTAAACAGAACGCTCTCTTAGCTTCCACTAAAATGATAAACCCTAGCCGATTCGACAACTCTTAAATAGGCCCAACGTGCGATAACATAACTAATTTCCATCACCTCGATCGATCTGAACCATCCCCAAAACCCAAAGTGTGAAAAACATCCCCCTGCATCTGATATTCCGGTGATGATTCATGGCATGGCGAGAGAACAGTGGCATGCTAGTCCCCAGGTGCACCATAGTAACGTAAAACACTTGAGCCGAAGCATGCCATCTGGTCCCAGCTACTAAATTCAACGCCCTAAGCCTGCCATTTTCAGTTAGGATGGCTTTGGCCAAAAACCCTAAATAAACATTTTTAGCGAACAAATACCCAAATAAACACAACAGCCATTCGCAATGGTTCCCCTAATTTACATTTGTGGATTTAACCACCAAAACTATTCGATATTCACACTCGGCGACATGCATATCAAAGGAAGAGTTATTTCTCATTATAGCCTTTTGAAGACAGGACCCATGGGGATTCTTACCTCGACTTGAAAGGAGATAACGCGCTTTTGCAGCAAATGCAGAGGAAACTCGCAGCTCGTTCCGCGTAGGGGTTAAACAGAACGCTCTCTCAGCTTCCACTAAAATGATAAACCCTAGCCGATTCGACAACTCTTAAACAGGCCCAACCTGCAATAACATAACTAATTTCCGTCACCTCGATAATAAACACAACAGCCATTCGCAATGGTTCCCCTAGTTTACATTTGTAGATTTAACCACCAAAACTATTCGATATTCACAGTCGACGATTCTTACCTCGACTTGAAAGGAGATAACCTGCTTTTGCAGCAAATGCAGAGGAAACGCGCAACTTGTTTCGCGTAGGGGTTAAACAGAACGCTCTCTCAGCTTCCACTAAAATGATAAACCCTAACATCCCCAAATAAACACAACAGCCATTCGCAATGGTTCCCCTAATTTACATTTGTGGATTTAACCACCAAAACTATTCGATATTCATAGTCGGCGACATGCATATCAAAGGAAGAGTTATTTCTCATTATAGCCTTTTGAAGACAGGACCCATGGCGATTCTTACCTCGACTTGAAAGGAGATAACGCGCTTTTGCAGCAAATGCAGAGGAAACTCGTAGCTCGTTCCGCGTAAGGGTTAAACAGAACGCTCTCTCAGCTTCCACTAAAATGATAAACCCTAGCCGATTCGACAACTCTTAAACAGGCCCAACCTGCAATAACATAACTAATTTTCGTCACCTCGATAATAAACACAACAGCCATTCGCAATGGTTCCCCTAATTTACATTTGTAGATTTAACCACCAAAACTATTCGATATTCACAGTCGGCGATTCTTACCTCGACTTGAAAGGATATAACGCGCTTTTGCAGCAAATGCAGAGGAAACTCGCATCTCGTTCCACGTAGGGGTTAAAAAAAATGCTCTCCCAGCTTCCACTAAAATGATAAACCCTAACATCCCCCTGCATCTGATATTCCGCTGATCATTCATGGCATGCTGACACAACAGTGCCATGCTAGTCCCCAGGTGTACCATACTAACGTCAAACACTGAGCCGAAGCATGCCATCTGGTACCAGCCACTTAATTCCTCACAGACGCATTCACCTCGAACAATGCGAAGCCCGTAATAAGACTCCAAAACCTTTCCACCCCAAAACTTTGGTTCGACTTAGGCTATAATGCTATTATAATGAAAAATCACATCGGTCAACCAACGGTTAGTGATCGATCGATCGCATATAGTCCCAGGCAAATTCCTCACAGACGCATTCACCTCGAACAATGCGAAGCCCGTAATAAGACTCCAAAACCTTTCCACCCCAAAACTTTGGTTCGACTTAGGTTATAATGCTATTATAATGAAAAATCACGTCGGTCAACCAATGGTCAGCGACCGATCGATCGCATATAGTCCCAGGCAGGGACTAATAAGGATAAGGAAGAAATTCAGTGTCTTAATATATAGTAAAAATTCTCTATTGTAAATAAGTATAAAGAAGAAATTCGGTATCTTATTGCTTTCGAAGGGAAAATTATTTTTTAGAGGTACCCTATATTCTCTGAATGGTGGAGATAAAGTTTCGAATATGTTACATAAAGCTTCATAAAGTTGAATAAAATAATTTTAAATCAAAACTAAAATATCAATTCTTATATTCCACTAGTAACTTATGACGTGAATGTAAAATGCATTAACAAAAGTTTTAGGGTTTCTCTTGAATGGAGTCCTTTGGTGTTTTTGATGGTGGATCAAGGACAACTCCTTCCTTCATTAATTTAACTCTTTTTAAAATAATTTTTCATAGTGATCATGGAGTAGCAAAGGTTTTTTTTTGAAATGATTTTTTTTTTTTGGTGTTTTTGAGGGTGGATCAAGGATACCATCTTCCTTCACTAATTTTATCTCTCTTCTCACTAGTGATCAGGTAGTAGTAAGAAAAATATGAAAATGAGTTTTGTGGATTTTATGGTATATTTAAATATCATGTTTTTAGAAAATTATTAATAGTAATATACAATGTCGAGGATTTTTTTTATACATAATCTAATAAAAGATGAACAACTTCTATTTAGAATGATCGATAACAGAGTGAATCTTTTTTGTTGCAATAATGTATTTACATTCTAAAATAGTTAGTTTGAAAAATAAGTTAAGTTTCAGTAAAATGATTAATGACAAGTGACTTGCTAATTTCAAAAGGAATTGATGAATAGCTATATGAATATATTATTCAAACACTAACTAAAACAAGTTGCACCTCAAACTATAATTTTAATAATTGTGTATGTGTGAGAGAGAGAGAGTTTTAACAATATATAAAGACTATTGGTCAACATTTTAATGATAAACAAATAACTAATTTCACTACAACTCGAACATGAAATATTCTATATTTGTATATGTACTTTTTTATTTATTCTGCAACCCTAATTTTTACTTTATAATAAAGATAGGGTAATACAAAGAGAAGAGTATAGTTTTTCTTATGTTGTAACTAATATAGTCAAGTGTCTTATATCTCTATGACTTATCCTTTAATACTCATAGATTTCTTTCAAACAAATTTCTAGCGATAGAAGATTAATATTGTAAGCTCATATGATTTCACAAATAAGAATAATTTGCTTTTAAATTTGGTAGTTATTTATAAACCAACCAAATAATTAAATTTCCATATGATTTCACATATAAAAATAATTTGCTTTCAAATTTGATAATCAAAGAATTAAATTTCCATTTCCTAAATTCTTATGGTTGAATATAAATTATCATAATAAATTCTATAGGAACAAATACACAAGTTTCTTAAATCCAATATTATATGTCATACCTACTTTTGATAGCACTAACAACTTTGTTGTAGTTTGAGAAAGGCTTTGGTTAGAAATCAAATTATAATAGACATCCTTAATTCCTCTCTATTCATTGAAAGGGCCCAACCACAAAGTCAAGAATAGTTTTTTTTGGGTTAGTTCCTCTCATTGCCCTTATCCAAAAGTTAATTTTAAGTTATAAGTTTTTATAGTTGGATTTCAACCATTTTTTGTTGTAGAATTATAAGAATTATCTAAAAGGAAGGGGGAAGTAAATGGGATTTAGGACTAGTTATGAAAATCAATAGTGTATCCTTCCCTAAACAAACCATGTGTCCTTTTAAAGGTGAAATAGTGTAGTATTAGTGACTAGTTTAAGGAGATGTGGTGTGTACTTGGTTACCTTATAATACAATGTCAACTTCTAAGCTATAAAACTAGTTGACGGAGTGGTGCAATTATCAATGATATTTTTCTTCTATCATGCAATCCAATGCATGTTGTGTGGAATGTCTAAAATCTAGTTATTCACTAAGAATTAGTATGTACTAGTTTTTAAAACATTTTCACTTATTTTTCTTAAGTGTGTACTTTATTAGGATTTACTCCACCTCCGTCAATAACATGTTTTATAAAATAGTAATTTATTTCAACATGCATAATCATACTATGATTAGATGGAATATTAATATCCAAGTGAATAAAATTTTTATTATCACAAAATAAATTCACATTGTTTTGCATTCCTCTAAACTCACCCTAAAGTCCCTTTAATTAAATTACTTCCTTGCATGCATTTAGGACAAAGATATATTTTTCCTAAGTAATCGATAGAGGAACTATTTTTTCAAGCTTTGACATCCAACTAATAGATACCCTTACAAGATTAAAGATATAACTTGAATAGGTTATCTTCCTTTCCAAATCACTTGCAATATCAAGATTAACATAACCGAAGACTAAATCACTACAACCATTAAAGGTCATGCAATAACCCTATGCAGCTCTAAAATATCAAAGCATTCGATTTAACTATTTTCTTGTAACATCCCTAGGTTAAAAGTTCATGTAATAAAGGATAATAAATGCAAAAATTAATAAGAGCAAGGTTAGGGGACACATATTCCAAGCTAAATGTTGGGCAAAGCACTATAGTGGGCATCACTTTCGGTTTATTTATGGGTAAGGAAATTGGCAAAGGCATGGGAAAAGGAAAAGATGCATTAATTGGAATTTTATTTATGAAATAAAGGAAAATAAGAGAAAAGGAAGGTCAAGAGATACAAATTTGCATGAGAGGAAAATTAGAGGGAAAATGAATAAAGCAGAGGCCTCAATAATAAAAAAGCTTATGAGGATTAGTTCATAGTTTTTGTTGGTTAACCTTTTGTCAGTTTTGTTATGGAATTAGTGAAAGGAGAGAGAGCACGAAGAGGAGAAAGCAAGCAAGTAAGCAAAGAAAGGAAACAAACAAGCAAGGAAAGCAAGGAGAAGGTTGGATCAACAACTTCAACAGGAGGATTTTTCATGTAATAGGTTGCATGTGCAATTTCTAGCTGAGGTGTGAATGCATGGTACATGCATTTATTTATTTGGTTCATTTATTGTCTTTGGCATGGGTTTTGTCGGGTTTGATAGTGGTTTCAACCTTACCTTGCCATTTCTTGGATAACCATGTTGTGATGGGATTCATTTCTGGTTGAGATTTGGATTACCGGAAGGTTTTGGATCTAGGTGAGGTGGTCTCACGAAAATTCCCAATCGTTGGTGGTGGAGATGGTTTTCTCTAGGAATCCCTCGACAGGTGGGTGGAGATAGGTAAATTCCTTAAGGTATGGTGAAGGAATTCAGACGCATCCAAACTTGTTTTGGTTTTGTGTTCTCTTGATCAGTTTTAGCGAGATCGTGATAGTTTGAGGGTGGAGGTGATTTAACCTTTGGATTACCTTGGTTTTTCATGTCTTGGTTTATCCCATGGGATCCCACATTCATGCTTGGAGTATGGCACGGGGGTGATTGGATGACATAAAGACTTGGTTCAACTCAATTTATGGTCGGGTGGTACATGGAAGTCCTTGACATGGTTGGATTTTGCATAAGTTAATAAGAGCTAATTTTATATTGTACTCTATGATCATTTATACTTGTTATTATGTGGCTTTGATGGTTTCGTTGTCATGGTTAATTTTATGATTATATGATGGTTATAAGCATGGTTCTATAACATGTTCTAGCTATGACTCTTCTTATGATTTGACTGGTTGATGAATAGTTAAAGAGTGCATGGGCTAACAAGTGTTATTGCAACTACTTAAGAGGGAATTAGACTTTATCGGTGATTCACAACTAAAGAACATAGATCTACACTCATATATGCATTCATCACCTGTAGCTTACATGTATACCATGTGTTTGATGCATGCCTAGTATGTTATGGTCTATCTAAGTCAAGTTTCTGACTCAAGTTTGTATGTTTAGCCTTTTAATTATGTTATTTATCATTTTGAGAAGTCACAGGCAGTTTTGGGCAGTGGTTTGGAGGTTGACCTGGAAAGGTGGCTCAAAACGTAGGACTGTGCCCTATAACTGGATATTTTGGCTATAACCACACTCAGGCAGTTTTGTTTATGCGGTCGGAGGTATGTAACCGCACCCTGGTATTGTCATGCATGCAGTTGGGGTAAGTAAGTCTCAGTTGATAGTCCCTAGAGGATGTCAATTTGTGGTAAGTAAGTCTTAGTTATAGGCCCCACTTCCTTAACTAGAACTAGGAGTTCAAGTCATTTCATAGTGGCACACCACTTCACATTTACCCAGAGGGATTGTAAAAGCGGGTAAATGTGGGAGGGGGCATGTTACATATTTTTATTAGAGATTCTACGTTTAAACACTTGGAATGGATGGGCTAGATGCATGTTGTTATTCATCCATTATCATGTTTTTGGCTGTGGTACATGAGGTCATTGTATGCAGTTAGTGTTATCATGCTTGATGTCAACATATATATATATATATATATATATATATATATATATATATATATATATATATATATATATATATATATATGTCTATATATATATATATGTATATATATATATATATATATATATATATATATATATATATATATATATATATGTATATATCTATATATAGATATATATATATATATATATATATATATATATATATATATATATATATATATATATATATATATATATATATATATATATATATATATATATATATATATATATATATATATATAGATATATATGTATCGTGCTAATATGGACTGATTTGTGCAGGCGAGATAGCCTCCCTTGAAATTCACTAAGGTATGTTTGATTTTGTTTATATTTCTTTATTTGACATGGTATGTTTGCAAGAAGAATATCAGAGATGACAAGAAGAATGATGGATTATAGTTCACATCACTCTCCTTATAGATTAAATGAGCATCCAAGAGATGAGTACTCTCCTAACATAGAATATACATTGAGAATTATAAAGGAAGAAATCAAAAGTTGCAAAGCAGATAATTACAGGATCATTCGCTCATAAGAAAGACTTTCTAGGGCATAGGAAAAGAAAGCATAGGTTAATGCAGTGATCCTTTAGAGTTTTCTAGATTTGCAAAGATAGGGACAACCACATATTAGTTATGGATAGGAGAGCAGGACCAATGGGGCATATGGTAGCAGGTCTCATGGAGGACACATGTTCGATATGGATGACACGATTAGAGCTTGCAGATAGATGAATACAACTGATAGGAGAGGTAATCGTTACGGGTTATATTATAGTTATGGATTATATAGGCAACATGGTCATCATCATTATCATCCTTACACGATGAGTGAGAGGGGATACTTCCCAGATGAGTTTAAGAAATCCAAAACTCCTACCTTCGATGGAGAGCTGAATAAATAGGAAGATGTAGAAGCATGATTGCTTGGAATGAAGAAATTTTTCGAGTTGCATGATTATACATAGAATATGAAGGCTAGAATAGCTATTTTCTATCTCAAGGGAAAATCAAACATTTGGTGAGAATATGTGAAGTGTGTCAAAGGCATATAGGCAAAGGAGTTGATTTAGCATGAATTCAAGAGACTTTTCATAAATAAATATTTGTCAAATATATACTATGATGGTAAAGCTAGGAGTTCTATGAACTAAAGATGGTATCTATGATAGACGAAGAGTATACGACTAAGTTTCATGAATTATTGAGGTATGCATTATATGTTAAGAATGAGAAGTCAAAGGTTCAAAGATTCGTGAGTGGACTACCATTAACATTCAAGGATTGGATTGAGTATGATGAGCCTTGGTTGTTAAAGAAAGTAATTTGGAAGTTGAAGTACTATTATGAGAAATCAAAGCAAAAGATTGAGCCTAAGTGTGACTCAAAAGGAAATGAAAAGAGCAAAGGAAAATGGCCTCCAAAGTGGGAAAGACCTCAGGATGCAGGTGAGAAAAAGAATGTGGCTTCTTACAAGAATTTTATTACAATAGAGAAGGGACATGGATCTTAGCCTTGAGAGCAGCAGAGTAAGGGTAGTGGCAGAGAGTCAATGCAATGTTGGATTTGTGGCAAGGATCATCAAAAGAAAAAAAATTCATTGTATCAGGGTGGTAGACCTTAGATATACAATTCTTAGGAGGTGTAGATAGGTGGGGATGTTAGAAAGAGTATTCCTCAGATCTATGTGACATTTGATAACAAGAAGGTGGATCACTAGGCATTCATTATTGAGATGGAAGTTAAGATTTTTGATCGATTTATTTCCATTTTGATTAATCCTAGATCTAATTATAGTTAATCCTAACCTGGTGGATAAGTGTGGCTTGAGTAAAGAAGTGCATGCAGAGTCTTGGTTGGTGCAGTTGGCTACAATAACTAAGAAAAGAGTTCATCATTGGGTCAGAGCTTGCGCATTTGAGTTGAATGGTATGCCTACATTAGCGCATCTGAATGTGCTTCCTTTGGGTTCGTACAATATGCTTTTGGGTATGGATTGGTTGTACCTTCACAGGACTAAGGTATATTATTACGAGAAGGATATTGAGTGCTTGGATGATGATGGAGATAATAGAATCTTGTAGGGTAAGAAGAATCCTACATGAGTGAGAATGGTTATAGCTATGCAGGCAAAGTGCAGTTGTAGGAAAGGGTGTGTATTGTTTGTAGTTCGTATTTCTATTGACAAAGGGAAGGATGTTCAGGATTTTGAAGTCTTGAAGAGGTATTCGATTTTGTAGTATTTTCAAGATGTATTTCCAGTAGATATTTCATAATTACCACCTCATAGGGAAGCAAAATTCTCTATTGAGTTGGTACCGGGAGCAACACCAACATCTAAGGCACCTTATAGGATGGGCACTTAGAAGTTGTAGCTTAAGGAAATGCTTGATAAGGGATACATTAGGCCAATTTTGTTGCCTTGGGTTGCATCAGTGTTGTTTGTGAAGAAGAAGGATGGTGCTCTTAGTTTTTGCATTGATTATAGGTAGTTGAACAAGGTGACGATCAACTGAAAGGAGATGTAGTGTTTTCAAATATTGACTTGAGATTAGGATATCATTAGATACACATCAAAGAAGAGGGCATCGACAAGACAACATTACGTACTAGGTACGGGCATTACAATTTTTTATTGGTTTCGTTTGGTATTACTAATGTTGTAACTACTTTCAGGTGTTTGATGAATAATGTGTTGCGTCCTTATTTGGACAAGTTTTTAATAATATTCATTGATGACATTTTGATATATTATAAGAATGAGGAATAACATGTGGAAAAATTGGTAGAAATGTTAACATTTCTAAGAGAACATCAATGGTATTCCAATATTAGTAAGTGAAATTTCTCTAAGATAGAAGTTCATTACTTGGTACATGTTTTTTCCAAGGAAGGTATAGTAGTGGACCAAGAAAAGATTAGAGCTATAATGGAGTGTGCATCTCCTAGGAATGTGGATGAGTTCAGATCATTCATGGGATTAGCAATTTATTACAGACAATTCATCTAGAACTTCTCATGGATTTCCTATCTTATTACATCCTTGCAGAGGGAAGGAAAGAAGTTTGAATGGAGTGAGGAGTGTGCAACTAGTTTTGAGCAACTGAAGCATTTTATTACAAATTCTCTAGCCTTGAAGATTGTAGATCAAGACAAAGAGTTTGTGGTATGTATAGATTCTTGCAAGAGAGGACTTGGTGGAGTATTAATGCAGGAAGGACAGACGGTATGCTATGAGTTAAGGAAGTTGAATGAGCACGAGCAGAACTATGTGACTCATGATCTTGAGTTGGTAGCTATCATTCATACATTGAAGATGTGGAGACATTATCTTCCTGGCAGGAGGTTTGCCTTGATGAGTGATGGCAATGGGTTGAGGTACTTGCTTGAAAAACATAATATAAATTCCAGGTAAGGTAGATGGTTGGCTATTCTTAGTGATTTTGATTTCGACATAAAGTACATCAAGGGAAAGGAGAATAGGGATGTAGATGCTCTTAGCTAAAGAGTGTAGGTGAATCACATTGTAGCAGTGAATTCTTAAGGGACAAATTTACAGGAGCGAATCTTGCAGGGAGGACAACATGATGATAGGTATCAACATTTAAGGAAAAGGTTACAATAGCTGGGTGTAAGTGATAGCAATGAGGAGTATCATCTCACGATAGATGGCTTGGTTAGATTCAAGAACATTATTTATGTATCAGATGATAGTGAGCTCAAGAAGCTCATCTTGAGGGAGTTTCATGTTAAGCCATATTCAAGTCACTCGAGATATCAGAAGACTTTAAAAACAATCAAGAAATTCTACCATTGGCCAAACTTGAACAGAGAGGTAGCTGAGTTTGTTGCAATATGTTTGGACTGTAATCAGGTAAAAACATAGTGTAAGAATCCAAGTGCTTTATTACAACTAAATTCAAATTCCATAGTGGAAATGGGAGGTCATTTCCATGGACTTCACTACAGGTTTTCCGAGTACATCAAAGCAACATGATTCCATCATGGTTGTGGTTGACAGGTTAAGTAAGGTAGCTCATATTTTCATTGTAGTTAAGTCTACGAATTCATCTAATGAGTTAGATCATATTTTCATTAGGTAGATAGTGAGATTGAATGGTGCTCCTAAGAAGATTATATCAGATAGAGTTATCAAGTTCACTTCCAATTTTTGGAAGGATTTTTTTACAGGTTTGGGGACAGAGTTGGCTTTCATCATAGCTTATCATCTGTAGAAAAATGGGCATACAAAGAGGGTTAACATGATTATTGACGACATGTTGACGATGCATGTAATGCATCAACAAAATAAGTGGGAGGAGTATCTTCCACTGGTAGAGTTTTCATATAATAACAAGTATCAGGATTCCTTGAAGATGAGTCCATTTGATGTTCTTTATGGGAAAAGTTGTAATACTCCTATCAACTGGAGTGGTCCAGTGAACATGGTGTTGATTGGACGTGATATGTTGGTAGAGATGGATCATGAGATGTAGGTTATTGAAAGGAATTTAAAGGAAAAAAATGACAAGTAGAAGAGTTATGTACATTAGCATAGGGTATTTAATGAGTTTCAGTTTGGGGAGAATTTGTACTTGCACATCAATCCCAAGAGGATCTCGAGAGGATTGGACCATTGGCCTATAGACTTGCACTACCTTTGACAATGAATGAATATGATGTTTTCCATGTTTCATTGCTTAAAAAGTATGTCCAGGATATTAATCATGTGATTCAATGGTCTATATTACAGGTGGAGCCAGAGGGATAATTCCATCTAGAGCCTGAGTGCATATTGCAATGAAAATATCTCATGTTATGGAATTGAGCAATCGAGAAAGTTAAAGTGCAGTGGAAGAACTTTGGGCTATATGAAACTGCACGGGAGATGGTGGATCAAATTCGGGCTATGTATCCTTCATTATTTGCCGGGTCAAGCAAATGAGTTTTGGTATATGTATATATATATGTATATGGTTATAGATACAGCAATGAGTTGTGTTATTATGCCCCAATAAGCGGTATAATTATCATATTTTTCATGTTGGTCATGGTTTTCAATAGTTGTTCATTGTAAATACTGCACCAAGCTATGTTATAAAGCTCCATGGGAAGTATGTTTTGGTTTTCAACAGTTTTTTTGGTCATAGGTGTCATAAAACACTGAGGACGATGTTCCCCTAAGGGGGAGGGTTTTGTAACAACCATAGGTTAAAATTTCATGTAATAAAGGATAATAAAGGCAAAAATAATAAGACCAAGGTCATGGGACACACATTCCAAGCTGAATGTTGGGCAAAGCACTATAGTGGGCACCACTTTCTATTTATTTATGGCTAAGGAAATTGGCAAAGGCATGGGAAAAGGAAAAGAGGCATTAATTGGCAATTTATTTATGAAATAAAGGAAAATAGGAGAAAATGAAGGTGAAGAGACACATATTTGGATGAGAAGGAAATTAGAGGAAAAATGAAGGAAAATGAAGAAAATAGAGACCCCAATGATAAAAATACTTCTAAGGATCAATTCAAAACTTTTTCTAGTTAACCTTTTGTCATTTTTGTTTTAGAACTAGTGAAAAGAGAGAGAGAGGACAAAGAGGAGAATGCAAGTAGCAAGAAAAGGAAGGAAAAGAACAAGCAAGGAAAACAAGGAGAAGGTTGGATCAATAGCTTCAACATGAGGTTTTGTAGGTAACATGTAGCATGTGTGATTTCCTAGCTGTGGTGTGAATGCATGGTACATGCATCTTTTTATTTGGTTCATTTTCTATCATTGGCATGGGTTTTTCTAGTTTTTAAAATAGTTTCATCCTTGCCTTACCATTTCCTAAATAACCATGGTGTGATGGGATTCATTTCTGGTTGAGCATTGGATTGTCAGAAGGTTTTGGATCTCGGTGAGGTGTTCTCAAGAAAATTCCCAAGGGTTGGTGGTGGATATGGTTTTCTCGGGGAAGCCCTTGACAAGTGGGTGTAGACAAGAAAATTCCTCAAGGTATGGTGAAGGAATTTAGATGCATCGAAGCTTGTTTTGGTTTTGTGATCTCTTGACCAGTTTTGGTGAGATCACGATAGTTTGAGGGTGAAGGTGGTTTAACCTATCGATTCCCTTGGTTATTTATGTCTTGGTTCATCTCATGAAATCCCACATTCATGCTTGGATTATGGAACGAGGGTGATTGGCTGAAAGAAATATTTGGTTTAGCTCAATCTATGGTCAAGTGGTATGTGGAAGTCCCTAACTTGGTTGGCTTTTGCATAAGTTAATATGAGCTACTTTTCTATTGTACTCTATGAGAATTTATACTTGTTATTATGTGCCTTTCATGGTTTTTCTATCATGGTTAATATTCTGATTATATGTTGGTTATAAGCATGGTTCTATAACATGTTTTAGTTATGGCTCTTGTTATGATTTGATTAGTTGATGAATGGTTAATGAATGCATGGGATAACAAATGTTGTTACAACCATTTGAGAGGGAATTAGACCTTCTCGGTGATTCATAGCTAAAGAATAGATATTTACACTCATATATGCATTCATGACCTATAGCTTGCATGTATACCATGCGTTTGGTGAAATGCCTAGTATATTTTGGTATGTCTAGGTCAAGTTTCTAACTCAAGTTTGTATGTTTAGTCTTGTCATTATGTCATTTATCATTATAAGAAGTTACAAGTAGTTTTGGATAGTGATATGGAGGTTGACCTGGAAAGGTGGCTAAGATCTCAGGATTGCACCCTCTGAACTAGAGATTTTGGGCTATAACCGCACTCAGGCAGTGTTGTACATGAGGTTGGAGGTCTACAGTCATACCCTGACCTTGTCATGCATGTGGTTAGGGCTCGAGGTTAGTGAAATAAGGTTCTAGCTTAGGTATTGAACACTTGGGGTGTCTCTTCAACTCTTGGGTGATTTGTAGTCACTGTAGGATGTTAGTTTGTGGTTAGTAAGTCTCATTTGTATGACCTACTTCCTTAACTGGAACTAGGAGGTCGGGTCATGTCATAGTGGGTAAATGTGGGAGGGGGCATGTTACACTTCCAATGCTCTCAACCTAGACTTGCAATGTGTCTATTGACAACACTAATTAGATGTGAAATATATAGTTTATTGTATACCATCCCATACATTAAACTTCATATTGCACTATCATATGATACAAAAGACATGTAATCCTTTTATTCCTCACTAATACAAAATAAACTTGAATAAAGTTTAAGTTTCTAAGCTAAAGGGATATTAATAGGTTTCACATTATTCGTATTTAATTTCTTCACACATTTTTTTGTGATAACTTACACTTACCATTTTTCATATCTTTCTATATTCCTTCTCCTGAAGATTGTTTTCTTGCTCCTAGATCATTCATGTCAAACGTGTTAGGTCCCTATAATACTAGTATAGCCGCCATATTGTTATTGTTTTTCACCATAGAACCCCCATATTGTTATTGTTGTGCCCTATAAAAAACCAATATTGTTGTTGTGGAGCCCTTACATTATTATTTTTATGTAGGCCCTAATTATATTTTGACCCTTTAGACTGCTATATATACCAAGGAGGCCTTGTCATTTGAATCATCCAATAATTGTTCATTTATGTGATGTAAAATGAGGTTTCTGCCTTGAAGAGGCTATTTTTTAATTCATTGATCTATCTTTCTTCTGGATTTGTGATATGGTTACATAACATTTGGTATCAAAGCTTTGGATCCTAGGGTCTCACTACTTCAAACAGGTCATCTTGGAATGTTCGCTATAGAGTTTTTTCTGAGAGGACTTAGAAGCTAAAATTTCTACCATGTGCATTTGAAATCTTCATGAGAATTTTGTAAAAATTTTAGAACTTTGTTCACTATATTCTCGGAGATATGATTCAAGGAAGTTAGGGTTTTGTATTCTCCATAATTTTGTCTCAAATGGACATCTCAAGGAAGATTAACATAACTTTTGTTTTAGACATCCAAATTGAATTTAGTAAAAAATGTCTGAATTTGCATACATTATAGTTTCTTGGGTACCATTTTTACTGTCGATGGCTAAAATAGTGACATGTGGCATTTTGTACAAATTCACTCTACTAAACTTGTCCATAAGCAAGTCATCTTGGGATATTCGATTAAACTTTATCTTGAAGAATCCAATCCCAGTCTAACTGGTGATGTTGGAAATAAGACAAAAAGGGATACCACAATATGAAATTTCAGACCTTGGGAGGCCGAAATCATAGAGAAACAACAGTTTCAATGTTAGTCTTATTAGAAATCTCAAAATCAAGCTCTAAAAGGTGTGTATTTTTAATTTTGCATAACTTTTGTTTGAAAAGTCAATTTGAAGTGATTCAAAGGGCATGATGAAGGATATATTTCATTAATTAGTTCCAAAATTCCTCCCAAATAAAAAAAAGTATACACACATTAATTCCTCAAAAATATCCATTATGACGCATGAAGAGGAAGAAATGCAACATGATATATCAAATTTACGGGACCAAGTGCAACAAATTTCGCTCTCACAAAGAGATACCAAAAATGAACTAAAATATGACATGTATGGTTTAAAAGGGGACATGGATGTTTTAAAAGGAAAGATGGATGGTTTAAAAGGGGATATGGAAGGTTTAAAAGAAACATGGAAGGTTTGACAAAGTTTCTACAAGAAAGACTTCCTAATGGTGACAAGGTATCCCATGAGACTCATGATGAAAACAAAAAGAATGTGAATCATGATTTTAGAGACTCCAACTCTGGGTTGAAGACCAACCACATTCTGAAGATTGATATGAAGAACTTTGATGACAAGGATACAGTAACATGGATACTACAGATGGAGCAGTTCTTTGATTTACATGATGCGCAACACACACAAAAGGTACACATTACATCTTTAAATTTAGAACCCAATAATTTTTTGTGGTATCAATGGCTTTGTTATCGTAAACCATTATTTCTCTTGGAAAATTTTTAAATAGGAATTGATAGCACATTATGAGGATACAAAGAGAAATACCTCCTTTAGTCAATTGATAAATATCAAACAAAAGGGTTTAGTTGGGGATCACATTGAGGACTTCCAAAGATTGAATATCAAGGTAAATGATATTCTATATAAGCATATAATTTATGTCTTCATAGGGACTTTAAAGGATAAAATCCTACATGAGGTTCGCCTTCAGGAACCTAAGTCATTGGAGAATTCATTTAGGGTGGAAAGAAAAATTGAAAGAAAATTTATGGCAACAAGGAATTATACCACTCATAGCTATAAAGATGGAAGTGTTCCTACTCCTAGCCTTGCACAACCTCAAAGATTGACACCACAACAACTGGAGGAAGAAAGAGAAAAAGGGATTTGTTACAGTTGTAATAGAAAATACACTAAAGTTCATAAGTGTGTTGAGAAAAAAATATTTTATATACATTGTGAAGAGGAGGAAGAAAAGGAACCAGAAACATCACAAGAAGAAGATATACACCAAGAACCAACCCTAGAGGTTGAAAAATAAGAAATGAATCCAACCATATATTGTAATGCATTGGCAGGAATTACCACTCCTCAAACTCTCAAGATAGAAGGATTTATCAAGAAGAAAATGTTAATAGTACTTATTGATTTAGGAAGTACCCATAATTTTATTCATTTTAAGATAGATAAGAAGTTGAATTGCTTTCTATATCCAGTACCAGAGTGTCAAGTGATGGTTGGAAATGGAGGAACCATAAATTACCCAGGGAAGTGCCATAATAGCAATCTAACCATGGGGGAATATGTATTGAATAGTTAAATGCTTGAAATTCCGATGGGTGGTGTTGATGTTGTATTAGGAGTCCGATGGTTACAAATTTTGGGGATGATAACTTTAATTTTCAAGAAATTTTCTTGAATTTTTTTCTGGGAAGGAAAGGAAATTGAATTAAGGGGTATCACAGGGAAACATAGAAACATAATTAGCTATAATGTCATTACAAATATTTTGAAGAAGGGACAATGAGGCATAATTGCATAATTATGGTCACTAGATGTTGAAACATTTAAGTCATTCGTTTCTCTAGATCTCCAAAGAGTTCTTGGTGATTATTCCAAGGTATTTTAGATTTCCAAAGGTCTTCCACCTATTCATGATCATGATCATGTTATTCACTTTATTCCTAGAAGGTTTATTCCAAACATTAGACCTTACAAATATCCCTATGCCCAGAAGAGTGAAATCGAATGTAAGGTTGAAAAAAATCTAGAGGCAGGTATAATTCAACCTAGAAAAAGTTTCATCTCTTCTCCAATAGTCTTGGTGCACAAGAAGGATGGATCATGGTGTATGTGTTCAGATTATAGACATCTCTATAAGATCATTATTAAAGATAAATTTCCCATTCTTGTCATTGATGAATTTTTGGATGAACTAAATGGAGCAATTTACTTCACCAAGCTATATCTTTGCTTAGGATATCTTCAAATTACAATGAAGACATTCTAAAAACAACATTAAGAAATCATGAAGGTCATTATGAATTTTTGGTCATGCCTTTTGGTCTTATGAATGAACCATCCACATTTCAAGGTGACGCAAGATCATTCAGCCCCACAATATCATTATATTTTAGTAGACATAGGGGGTCTTGTGTTTTAAGGAAGTTGGTTTCCTAAGTATTGAATTAATGTAAATATTTAGGCCTTTGAGTGATTTTAATGAGAATAGGAATTAATTAGATATTGTGAGACATATTTGTAAATGTTCTCGAATGTAGGAGAACATGAGAGGATTAGGATTAGTTAGGAACTAGTTTGAAGAAACTGTTGAACAACTGAAAAGTAGCTGAGGAATAGTTCCTCAACTGTAAAGAAAATACTAATAATGTATTGAAAAGAAAAAAAGAGAGAGGTTGGATAGGTTAGCCAGCCAACCAGTCAGCCAGTGAGAGTGTGGCTGTAAGCCTACGGGCAAGAGAGGAACAAAGGGCCATTGTAATCAGAAGATCAGGCCAAGACAGAGAAATTGTATAACTGTGTGTTTATATATTCAGAGATTAATTCACGATTGGGTGAAATGTGTGTTTTGAGTATTGAACCATAAATTGTGTGTTAATAAGAGATTTGCATAATATATATTTATATGCAGCTGGAGTTCAGTAATACATAGAGAGGAGAGCGAGACAGAGGAGAAGAATGATTCGATGGAAGCAAGACGGATCAATGAATCCATTCGAAGGATCAAGGTAAAACCTTGGAGGAACAGTGAAGGAGGAAGCAGGCGAAGCCAAGCTCAGGAGGGAGTGCACAACGAAATAGCGGAAGGACTGGACCTTTGAAGTAAATTGAAAATCACAGTGAAACGCTGAAATAATAGCATAAAACCCAAGTGACGGAACAACAGAGGAGTGGAATGGTAAAGTTCAGTAGCTATTGGATATTTATGATCAATGGCTAAGATTAAATCTCATGAATGGAGTAGTTATGAATTATTGCATCGGAGGAAGGCAAAGGAACGAATGAATCCTGACCTCAGGCGATCAGCGATTGTGATCAAGCGATAAATCATGGACCGTCAGATTGGAAAGTTAATCAATGATGGAGATTTAAGTCGTGCTTCACAGAAGAAATAATCTTGACCTCAAGCGATATTAGTTTGCGATCAAGTGATGGAGCGAGGACCATTAGATCTGTGAAGAGGATCAATGGCGGGGATTTTAAATATCGCATCGCAAACATTAGCAGTGCTGTATCAACGAAAAAGGGATGTGACATGTGATATGAGGTAGACCTGATAACGAATTAAACATGGGTTATATAATATTTGAAGTCCGATTGCATTATCGCACATCAGGTGTGGAGGAGCCCTGTGTTAATGTGACCCATGAAGGATTGGGTTTGCAATTAGTGATAAAGTTAAACATTGGGAGCTGTGCAGAGGCCATGTTAAAAGTGGAAAAGGTATGGTTCTCATGTGCTTTGTGAATATTTCTATTATAAAAGGATTTATAATAGAAATAAAGCGATAGCGCCGATAAGGGTTATGTGGGTTAAGTCCAGTGTAACCAAAGATAATGAGTGGGGTTTGGCTATATATGTGGGGGCATAAATATTAATTGGAAGGATTAACGAAGGATTAAAACTAAGGTTTATGAAGAGTTATAAAATCCTGATAGAGAAGAAAGACTGGGCTATTGTAATGAATCCTTCCACATAATATTTATTAATGGGGACCTTAAATATATAATGTATTGAGGATTTAACTTGGCATAGAGTTAACAATTCCTGGGACGAATGTGATTATGCATTGTACATGCATACTGTGGGCATACGTAGGGTAGCCCCGACGTCACAAGGTTTGATGAATTATATTTTCAAACCCTTCCTTTGAAAATTTGTGTTAGTATTTTTTTATGATATACTAATCTACAAAAAGTCTTGGAAAGATCATCTTCAACATGTTGACAGGGTGCTCAAACTATTCGAGGAGAAATAATTGTATGCAAAACCCTCCAAATGTTTCTTTGGGGTACAAGAATTGGAATATTTGGGTCATATTGTACCTCACGAGGGTGTTAAGGTAAACCCTAACAAAATTAAATCCATAAAGGAATGGAAAATCCCCACAAACTTAAGGCATCTTTGAGGATTTCTCACGTTGACAGGGTATTATTGCAAGTTTGTTAATAGTTATGGGAAAATAACAACACCACTAACAAAATTACTAAATAAAGAAGAATTTTTTTAGACTCCATGAGCAACTGATGCCTTTGAACAAAATAAAGTTGAGACAATTAAGACCTCTGGTCTTTTACAACCATTAACCATTCCAAATCAACTTTGGGAGGAAGTCTCAATAGATTTTATCATAGGTTTACTCAAGTGCAAAGGAAAGAGTGTCATCATGGTGGTAGTTGAGAGACTTACCAAATACACACACTTTTGTTCACTATCTCATCCTTTCAAATCCAATACAATTGCTACTACATTTGTGGAAACAATTCAAAAGATACATGGAAGCCCAAAGATTAATGTAAGTGACAGAGATCCCATTTTCATTGGAACTTTTTGGACAAAAATATTTTCTTGTCTTGGTACTCAATTATCTCATAGCTCATCTTATGATCCTCAATATGATGGGTAAATCAAGATAGTGAAAAAATAATTGGAAGGATATCTTCATTGCTTTGTATCTGATAAACAATCACAATGGGTCAAGTGGTTACCTCTGGTAGAATGGTGGTATAACACTTCCATGTCGTAGAAAAGTGACCCCATTTATGGTTATTTATGGATATCATCCACCATCCATCACATCATCTTTAAGAGACATTTTTAAGGTTCAAGTAGTGGAATATCACATCGAGTATCAACAACAAGTTTTCAATCTCTTAAAAGATAACCTGACTTTGGTGCATAATCGAATGAAACAACAGGATGATCAACATCATAGTGAATGAAGTTTTGATGTGAGTGATTGGGTATTTTTACAGCTATAACTATACAAACAAATGTCCCTCAAGAAATACAAGAAGGATAATAAATTATCACCCACGTACTATGGCCCTTACAAAGTATCGTAAAGGATTGGTACTATGGCATACAAATTGGAGTTGCCTACATCTTTGTGAGTACACCTAGTTTTCCATGTTTCATGCTTAAAGAATGTTATAGATGAAAAGCTCCCAGTTCAAACTATATTGCCAAAACTTGACAAGAAATGAAAAATCATATTGGAGCCTGAAGCAATCATAGAAACAATAATTTGGTAAGTAAATAATCGATCAATTTCAAAGTATCTCATTAAATGGAAAAAATTACCTCTTGAAGATTCCGCATAGGAGGATGAGTGTTTCGCACAAAAGCATACATAACTACTCAAGCGTTGAGCAAAATACTCTTTTGAAGGAGAGGAGGATGTTAGGTCCCTATAATACTAGTATATCCCCCATATTGTTATTGTTTTACACCATAGAACCCCCATATTGTTCTTGTTGTGCCCCATAGAATCCCACTATCGTTATTGTAGAGCCCTTACATTATTATTGTTATGTAGACCCTAATTATATTTTGACCCTTTAGACTCATATATATACCAAGGAGGTTTCATCATTTAAATCATCTGAGGCTCTAATTATATTTTGACCCATGAGACTCCTATATATATTTGAATCATCCAAGAAGAATTAATTTATGTGATGTAAAAGGAGGTTTCCCCTCAAAGAGGCTTATTTTCAAGTTGTTGATCTATGTTTCTTCCTTTTTCGTGATATGGTTACATAACAAAAATTCCTAGCCAACTAATCCTTTAATCTATTGATCCGAGCCTTTTTGTTGTTGTTGTAATAAGCATATTTTCAACATATAACACTAACATAATGAATATACCATTCAAACATTTGATGTAAACACAATGGTCATACTTAGTGCTAATATAATTTGGGCTTACCATGGAAGAATAAAACTTATTGTACCATTTCTTGGGAGACTGCTTTAGTCCATATAGTGATTTTAGAAGCTTGCAATTAAACTTTCTTTTGTAATGCTGAAGAACATCTTCTAGTTGTTCAATTTATTTTTCCTCATCCTAATCTCCATGTATAAATGTAATTTTAACATCTAACTAATCTAACTTAATATCAAGTAAAGAAACTAGTGCTAATATGATATCGATATAAACAAGCTTAACAACTAGTGAAATTTTTTCACAGAAATAATACCTTCTATTTGAGAACACTCCTTTTCTACCAATCTAGATTTATATCTTTCAACTTTACAATCAACACATTTTTCAATTTGTACACCAAACAGCTTTTGTATCTTTTGGAGGACCTACAAGGCCTAAGTTTTGTTTTCCTCCAAGGCATCCATTTCTTCTTTTATTGTTATTTTCCATTTAGCACTTTCAAAGTCATTTATTGATTCCTTATAACAATAGGGTTTCCCATTGTTAATAATCAAAGCAATAGATGAAACATAATCATTATACCTTTTAGGAGGATTCTTTTCTGATGTAAATATTCTTAATGTTGGTTGTGGTATTTCCACATTTTCTTGAATATTTTCTACATCCATAGGCTCTTCTTCATGAGAAAATTCTTCTTCCTTTTTACTTTTAATAGATAATTGATTCCTCAAAAGAATTTGTTTATTTATTGGTACTTCTTCTTGTTTCATATAAACTTCTGTAATGCCTTATTTAAAGAGGGGGGATTCAAGAAATACTACATCTCTACTAATAATTATTTTGTGGGTAGTAGGATAAAACAATCTATATCCCATAGCTAAATCATCATCAACAACAAAGACATAATTCTTTGACCTGGGGTCTAATCGAGAACATTGGTTTTTAGAAGTAAGAGCATAAAGTTCAAAACTAAAATAATTTAAATTTTAGTAATCACGATGGCTTATCCATGTCTCTCCATGAATCTTATAATTTATGGCAATCAATGGTGAAAAATTTACTAGACATAAAATTTTAGTGAGTTCCTCTTCCCACAACTCTTGCTACAAATTGGAATCATTGAGAATTATCCTTACTCTCTCTAGAAGAGTTACATTCATGCATTCTACCATGCCATTTTTCTAGGGAATGTATATTATGGTTCTATGCTATTGAATCGCAATTTCTTTGTAATAGTTTTCAAATTTCAAAGATGTAAACTCACATCCATTATCTATTCTCTAACATCTACTTGTCCTACTAGTTCTCTTTTCAACCCAAACTCTAAATTGTTTAAATTAAACACTTTATCTTTTCTTTTAACAACATAGACCCTCACATTTCTAGAATAATAATCTATAAGTGTTACAAAGTATGATGATTCTCCAAAAGAAACATCAAGGGATAGTGCCCACGCATATTGGTGTATATAATCTATAATACCTTGATTTATATGACTACCTACTCTAAAATTTTGTCTACACAACGTAAAAAATGCACAATGTTTACTTTAGTTCGTATTCAAAATTTTTATATTTGGAAATAATTTGTAGTTTATCATCACCTATTTCCTTTTCTCGCTCATATTTGCTTTTATATGAAATCTCTCATCCTCCACAAAATATGTTCAATTTTAAACTCCATAGTGGACATAATTCTACCCCTTCTTTTACTGCTCCATAACCCTCAATCCAACTCTTCTTTTTGCATACAATGGTCTCTTAAATCTACATATAATTTAACCCTTCTTCTTGACAACTCAATTTTTGTAATAAACCTTCATTGTGGTATGACATTTTTTTACAAATATATGGCTTAAAAAAAATTGGACTTATTTGGCCTATTGTTGGGAAAGGGTCCCCTGGGTCAAATTTTCTTAAGTTTTGTGAAATATTGTAAACTCTCCGCATTTTGAGGAGCGGAACGCGAGCAACGCAAGTCGATATGAGTCAAAGGCGATTTAGGAAGGTCAAAACCCCTTAGTTTGTTAAGATTCAAGCTGTTTTAAGACCTACCCATGGTTCGCAGAGCATGGTATTGTAATGAGGAAGAATATAAAAGGAAGTCATAGAAGAGTCATAGGTGTAGAATATCATAGAAGAACAGTGCATGATTTGAGTCTATTTTTGTCTATTCTGTACTTGGGTGAAGGGGAAGGCTCCTACAGCTCTGTGCATGGAGACCTTGGAAAGTCCACATTTGAGTGCGCGGGCCCCTGCAACTGTGTGCGCAGGGTTGGAAAGACTATAATTGAAGATTTAAATCATAATAAAGGCTTGTTTTGAAGAACTATTTGTGTATCATTGTTTTCTCTCTGAATTTAATATATTTTTGATCTGTTGAATGTAATTAATCTGGAAAAGTACTTAATAGATTCGCGAGGACGTAGATCTGGTTATTTTTATGGTGTTATGCATTTTTAGGGCAATCAGCAAAGGGTATAAATCTGCTAACTATTAATTGTTGTAATTTCTAGGTTTTAAGGGTTAAGGGTTCGCGAAGATCAAGATAAAGCCCTGATTTTGGTAGAAACACATCACATAGTCTTCTGGATACAGAAACCTGGTTCTAGAATCCCCAATACTACCTTGGGTGAGACTGCAGCCTGCGTTATGCGGGTTTTTCCGAAAGGGCCAGTAGTGAAGGGTTTTGTTGGTTAGCGCAGCTTACTCTGAACTTGTATTCAAGCCCCCTTAAGCTAACAAATGGTTCCGTTGTCGGGACCTAGATCTAACTAAGGAATCTTTGATGTAGCATAAGTGGATACCGACTAAGAAGGAGATTGAAAAGTGGATAGATTGGAATCTGCACGAGTTTGCAACCCAAGAAGACAGGAATCTGTGCATGTTAAAAGAGAGTGGTTGCAGAGATATCTATATAAAAAGGAACACGAAGTTTTCTTCTTCTCTTTTCCATGTGAATTATACGAATAGTTGGCTAAATTGATGGATGGTCAACCTACTTGGAAGTTGGGTAACCCTATTGTGTGGACTCTAGAGTTAGTGAAGCACCTAGAAGGATAAAAAAACAAGGTCGTGAAGGATGTCAATTATTGGATCTATATAATTTTGGGCGGATTTATTACTAAGCTCGCAATTGATACATCTACCAATTATAGTGAAGATGAACGTCGGTTTTTCAAAGGACCAAGGGGTAAGTATCTGAAGTCTCTGAAAACTTGGATTAAAATGCTATTGTGTGAGAAACTAGTTATGCAACTAAATTGTTTGTTATGAAACCAGCTCAAGAAAAAGATAGAAAAGATAGATCAACGCCTTAGAATTCAGCCTCTTCGAGGGGGCAACCTCCTTTACATTACATAAATGAACAATTCTTGGATGATACAAATGACAAAACCTCCTTTCTATATATAGGAGTCTAAGGAGTCACAATATAACCCAGCCGACCTAACAATAATAATATAAAGCCACAAAAATAACAATAGAGGGATTCTATGGGGCACAGTAATAACAATATGGAGATAATAGGGGCACAACAATATTAATAAGGGGTACAATTACAATAGTAATGGGGTAATCACTAGTATTATAGGGACCCAACATGCCCCTCTCCTTCAAAAAAAGTGTTGTCCTCAACACTTGAGTAGTTGTGGATACTTCTATATAAAATTCTCATCCTCCCATGTGGAATATTTAGCGGATAAGTTCTTCCACTTGATAAGATACTCTGAAATTGATCGATTTCGTAGCTATCGAGTTCTTGTTTCTGTGACTGCTTCCGGTTCCAATATAATTTTTCCTTCCTCGTCAAGTTCTGGAAATATTGTTTGAACTGGGAGCTTGTCGCCTATAACCTTCTTTAAACATGAAACATGGAAAAATGGGTGCAATCGAGAAGCTGCAGGAAGCTCCAATTTGTATGCCATAGTACCAATCTTTTGCAACACCTTGTATGGACCATAATACTTTGGTGATAATTTATTATCCTTCTTAGCTTGCTTGAGGGACATTTGCTTATATGGTTGTAGCCGTAGGAATACCCAATCACCTACATCAAAACTTCTTTCGCTGCGATGTTGATCCACCTGTTGTTTCATTCTATTCTGTGCCAACACGAGGTTATCCTTTAAGAGTTGGAGGACTTGTTGTTGATGTTCGATGTGATGTTCCACTGCCTGAACCTTAGAATTTTCTCTTAAATATGATGTGATGGATGGTGGCTAATACCCATAAAGTGCCATAAATGGGGTCATTTTTGTTGTTGTATGGAAGGAAGTGTTATACCACCATTCAACTAGAGGCAACCATTTGACCCATTGTGTCTGTTTATCAGATACAAAGCAACGAAGATATCCTTCCAAACATTTGTTTACTATCTCAGTTTGCCCATCAGATTGAGGATGATAAGATGAGCTATGAGCTAATTGAGTACCAAGACAAGAAAATAATTCTGTCCAAAAATTTCTAGTGAAAATGGGATCTCTGTCACTTACAATAATCTTTGGGTTTCCATGTAGCTTTTGAATTGTTTCCATAAATGCAGTAGAAACTGTACTGGCTTTAAATGGATGTGATAATGCACAAAAGTGTGCATACTTGGTAAGTCTGTCAACTACCACCATGATGACACTCTCTCCCTCAGACTTGGGTAAACCTGTGATAAAATCCATTGAAACCTCCTCCCAACATTGGCTTGGAATGGATAAAGGTTGTAATAGACCCGGTGTCTTAATTGTTTCAACTTTATTTTGTTGGCAAACCAAACATTCCACCACAAACTTTTGAATATCTGATTTAAGGCCATCCCAAAAAAATTCCTTCTTAACCCTGTGGTAAGTTTTTAAAAATCCTGAGTGCCCTCCTAAGGGAGAAGTGTGCAATTCCATAAGAATCTTTTGTTTTAGCTGGGAATTCTTACAGAGGTATAAGCAATCTTTGTACCATAACGAATCATTTTTCCAGCTAAATGTATCAGACGTACTGGAATCTTGTTGTAACTTTCGAATAAGTGCCCACACTTCTTCGTCATTCTTCCATTCCTCCCTTGCTTCGTTTATCCAATCTGGTTGGATAATAGAAATGGCGCACAACAATGCTTCCACATCCTCATCCTTTCTTGAGAGTGCATCTACCACCACATTTTGCTTCCCTTTTTTGTAGATGATTTCAAAGTCATAACCCAACATCTTTGTGACCCACTTTTGTTGCTCTTCAGAGGATAATCTTTGTTCTAAAAAGTATTTAAGGCTATCATGATCCGTTTTTACCTTGAAGTGTCTTCCCATTAGGTAGGGTCACCATTTCTTAAGTGCATGGAGTATTGCCAACATTTCCTTCTCATAAATAGCTTTGTGTAAAAACTTTCCCTTGATTGGACGACTTTCAAAAGCAATGGGTCTTTCATCTTGCATTAGAACAGCACCAATTCCATTTCCTGAAGCATCACATTCCACAATAAAGGTTTTTGTGAAGTCTGGTGTAGCTAAGACTGGTGCTTTGCACATTGCCTCTTTAAGATGTTCAAAGGCCTTTGTTGCTTCCGGAGTCCATGAAAATGCATCTTTCTTCAATAATGTTGTTAGAGGTGCTGCTATTCTCCCATAATTCTTAACAAACTTGCGATAATACCCTGTCAACCCGAGAAATCCTCGCAGATGCTTTATGGATGTGGGGATTTTCCATTCCTTAATGGCTTTAATTTTGCTAGGGTCTACCTTAACCCCTTCATGAGATACAATATGACCCAGATATTCCACCTCTTGGACTCCAAAGAAACATTTGGATCTTTTTGCATATAATTGTTTTTCCTCCAATAGTTGTAGCACCCTGTCAACATGTTCAACATGATCCTTCCAAGACTTGCTGTAGATTAGTATATCATCAAAAAATACTAACACAAATTTTCTAAGGAATGGTTTGAAAATTGAATTCATCAAACCTTGAAATGTTGAAGGTGCATTGGTAAGGCCAAAAGGCATGACCAAAAATTCATAATGACCCTCATGAGTTCTAAATGTTGTTTTCAGAATGTCTTCAATCTTCATTCTAATTTGATGATATCCTGAACGAAGATCCAACTTGGTGAAGTAAATTGATCCATGCAATTCATCCAGTAATTCATCAATGACAGGAATGGGAAACTTATCTTTAATAGTGAGCTTGTTGAGCTCGCTATAATCTGGACACATGCGCCATGATCCATCCTTCTTGTGCACCAATACTACTGGAGCAGAGAAAGAACTTTGACTCGGTTGAATTATACCAGCCTCTAGCATTTCTACAACCATACGTTCAATTTCACTCTTTTGGGCATATGGATATCTGTACGGCCTAATGTTTGGAGGAACACTACCTGGAATCAGATGAATAGCATGATCATGATCACGCATAGGTGGGAGACCTTTGGGAGTCTCAAATACCTTGGAATGATGGTCCAGGACTTTTTTGAGACCTGGAGAAATAGATGATTCCGATGTGGAAACATCTAGTGAACATAATTGTGCAATTACACCTCTTTGTTCCTTTTTTAGAAGCTTTGTCATACCATTAGAGTTGATTATCTTTCCTAGTTTCCTTGCAATACCCCTTAATTCAACTTCCTTTCCTTCCGTAGAAAATTTGATGAAAAGTTCTTGAAAATTAAAAGCTATTGTACCCAAGGATTGTAGCCATTGGACTCCTAGTACAACATCAGCACCTCCCATTGGAATGGAAAGCATTGGGCTAGTCAATACATATTCTCCCACGGATAGCTTGATATTATGGCACTTTCCAGAGCAATTTATTGTTCCTCCATTTGCAACCATCACTTGACACTCTGGTGCTGGATATAAGAAGCAATTCAATTCTTTTGCTACCTTACAATGAATAAAATTGTGGGTACTTCCTGAATCAATCAACACTATTACCCTTTTCTTCTTGATTTGTCCTTCTATCTTGATGGACTGAGGAGTGGTAATTCCCGCCAATGCATTACAAGGTATGGTCGGATTCATTTCTTCTTTATCTAGGCTTTGTTCTTGGAGTATATCCTCTTCTTTTGACCCTTCTTGCTCCTTTTCTTCTTCCTCTTCACAATCTATGTAGAATAATTTCTTCTCAGCACACTTATGACCTTTAGTGTATTTTCTATCACAACTGTAACAAAGCCCTTTTGCTCTTTTTTCTTCCAATTGTTGTGGTGTGAACCTTATAGGTTGTGGAAGACTAGGGGAAACAACACTTCCGTCTTTATAGTTGTGAGTGGTATGCTTCCTGGTTGCCATAATTTTTCTTTCGATTTTTCTTGCTAATCTGAATGCCTTCTCTAATGAATCAGGTTCCCAAAGGCGAACATCATGTTGGATATTATCCTTTAAAGACCCTATGAACACATAAATCCTATGCTCCTCTGGAATATTTTTTACCCTTATGTTCAATTTTTGGAACTCCTCAATGTGCTCCATTATTGAACCCTTTTGTTTGAGACTTATCAATTGGCTACAGAAAGTGTTGCTTTTTGTATCCTCATAATGTGCTATCAATTCTTCTGTAAAAATTGCCCAAGTGATAAATTGTTTATGAGAGCAAAGCCATTGATACCATACAAACTGATTTGATTCCAAATATAAAGTTGCAATACGTACCTTTTGTGTGTTTTGCACATTATTGAGATCGAAAAATTGCTCCATCTGTAATATCCATGTTGTGGGATCCTTGCCATCAAACTTCTTCATATTGATTTTCGGAATATGGTGGGTCTTCGATCCAACATTAGAGTCTATGAAATCATGATTAATATTTCTTTTGTTTTCATCATGAGTTTCCTTTACTACCATTTCACCATTAGTAAACATTTCTTGTAGAAACTTTGTTAAATCTGTCTTCAAATGTGTCTTCAAATATTCCACGCCTGTCTTCAAATCTTCCATGTTTGTCTTCAAATCTATCTTCAAATCATCCATCTTAGCTTCCACGTCAATCATCTTAGCTTCTACGCCTTTCTTTAAACAGTCCATCTTAGTTTCTACACCTTTCTTTAAACCATCCATCTTAGCTTCTGCATCTTTCTTTAAACCATCCATCTTAGATTCTGTTCCTTTTTGTGCAAGGGACAGTTGTTGCACTTGGTCTTGTAATTTTGATATATCATGTTGCATTTCTTCCTCTTCTTCATGAGTTATGCTAGAGCTTTCAGGTTCCTTACTAGGTGTTTGCATTTCTTTCCTTGGGGCATCAGTTAGTGATAATAATGCTATACTATGCCCTTTGAATTCCTTCAAAATAAATTTTCAAACCAAGCTTAAGCAAAAATTTAAGAAAATCTACACACATTTTTTCACTTTGTAGGAGCTCAATATTGCCTCTGATGTATCTCTGTACTTTTCGATCATCTAGTTCTAAATTTGTGACCTGCAGTAGCCCTCTGTGTCCTCTTTCCAATGCCACAAGTCTGACCCAAATTGGATTCTCCAAGGAAGAGTTATGCGAAATCTCCCATAGTGACTTGATTACAGACTAGTTCAGTAGAGCAAACTTGTACGACATGCCACAAGTCACTGTTTCGACCTTTGGATCTGAAAAATGCATACAAGAAACTACAGTCCGTCCTTTTTTTGTACCTACTTACGAAATTTCAATCTGATCCCCAGAGAGAAAGTTATGATGATTTTCCCCAGGTCACCTGTTTGGAATGTAATTCAGGAGTCTGCAAAAAGACCAACTTCCTCAAATCATATCTCCGCAAATATAGCGCGAAAATCTCTGAAATTTGGATCTGAGGTTCAACGTGATTTCTTGTCAAATGGGTTTTTTTTGCAACTTCTGAAACATCACAAAAAAAAAAGTTATAGCGAAAATTCCACGATGACCTGTTTGGAGCAGCGAAACCCTAGAATCCAAAGCTCTGATACCAAATGTTATGAAACTAGCTCAAGAAAAAGATAGAAAAGATAGATCAACGCCTTAGAATTCAGCCTCTTCGAGGGGAAACCTCCTTTACATTACATAAATGAACAATTATTCGATGATACAAATGACAAAACCTCCTTTCTATATATAGGAGTCTAAGGAGTCACAATATAACCCAGCCAACCTAACAATAATAATATAAAGCCACAAAAATAACAATAGAGGGATTCTATGGGGCACAGTAATAACAATATGGGGATAATAGGGGCACAACAATATTAATAAGGCGTACAATTACAATAGTAATGGGGTAATCACTAGTATTATAGGGACCCAACATTGTTGTTTAGATGAGACTCGATGGGAGCTACGCAAAGTGGGAAACCATTAAGAAGAGATCTAGATATAGGTACTGAGTACAGTCATTTGATGGGATCATCTAATAGTGACAGAGAAAGTAATACTTTAAATATGCCTCAAGGTGCACCGCAGACAATAGATCAGGGTATTGCTATTTAGTATGGTGAACACTATGAAGATGCTTATATTCAAGGCTTTGGGGATAGAAAACCCTAATTAATTTTGGTTTGTAGCAGATGTTGTGTGGAAGTCATGACAGATAACGAATGACGATTTAAAGAAAGCACAACTAGTCACAACATTGCAAGATAGGGTGGTGTGTTGGTATATTAAGTACAATACGACTCATCCAAATGTGTCATTGAAAGACACAAAAGATGCGTTGAATAATGAATTCAAAAAGACCAAGTATCAAGCCAAGTCTGTGACTGAGGTTAAAGAAATTAAGCAGAAGGTGAATGAATCTGCATGGGATTTTGGCCAAAGGTTGAAATTTCTGCTACAACATGCTAATATACAGATCCTGGATGAGAAACATAAGGATTGGTATATTGCTTTGTTGTTACCTCATTTGAGATTATCGTTTTCACAGCAGAAGGTTGGATCACAGGTTGAAGCATTGGAAATTTCAATGAAGTTTGAGGCTTCACCTATTCAGGATACAAATATGGGAATGCATTAGATTCAGTCATAGTTAGCTAGCCTGCATATGGAGTTACAGGATCTCAAAAAGGGGAAATAGGTCCAAAATGAGACCCGCGTTGAAGTATGGTGCTTAAAGTGAAAAGGGCATGGTCATGAAAAGGATCATTGCCCAGTATATCATAATTATCTAATTGGGGGAGGTCTTATCCCCTTGAAGCTAGAAAATTCCACTGAATCAAGTAACGATGTAGTGCCATGGTGCGCTATTTGCCAAATAACAAGAAAACACTCGACAAACAATTTCCATTTGTTGCAGAAGTTTGTACATACTACCCAACAAATATTTTGCAATTTTTGTAAGTCTGTAGGCCATGATGAGCGCAATTGCCAAAGCTATGAGTTAATGATGGACATAACTCCAACATATAGAGTACAAAATGAGACACGTCCTTAGTAGGATCAAGGTGCACCTGCAACACACAGAGGATTCCAGGGACAAGGAAGAGGACAAGGGGGAGGAGATGGAAGAGGTCGTAGACAGATTATTTGTTACAATTGTGGGGAACCAGGCCACTTTGCACAAGATTGTCAGAACCTGACACACCCCTCTTGCCAATATTGCCTCCAGTTTGACCACGTTATAGAATATTGTTCCGTAATCATCACAAAGATGCAAGAAAAGAAGAACCAGCAACCCACTCAGAACATCCAGATGATGAGATCAGAACCACATGAAGATGGACTGCAAGAAAACAACCAGAAGAAAATATATTGGTGCGCAAGGCTACTGACAAAGATGTTGAATTTGATTTACATAAGGCAAAGGAAACTTTTATGGAGGTATGACTGTAGACAGAGCTAATGACTCACTTCCAATCCGAACAAGAGTTCTCAGGGAGATGTTCTTTGTGGAAGGAACAAAACTTAGGATCTGTGCACTGTTTGAGCTGGAACATAGGCTTTTGCATAGTTTTTGAAGCAAACCGGTTGCTACTTGATAAGCTACTGGATGAGCTACTTTCCTATCTCTGTTTGGGTGGATGGTTGCTTGCAAATGTGCTTGTTTCCCATTGTTTGAGCTCGGACACTTTCGTAGTCAAGTTCTTGACAAGGTAAGTAAGGGTCTCAATATCAGTTGCTTCCTTGTCTCTACCCTTGATCGCCATCGCTTGGGACTTCCTACTCGCATATTTGGAGTCTTTTGTTGATTCGTCATCCTTGATGACTCCAATTGTACGCAGGTCTTTCTCAACAACAATAGATTCTTTACAATTTTCTAAGAGTGTTGGTTTTGCAGCTCGCTTGATGAACTGCGCAATGCTAGTCAGCAGTGCATACGTGTAGTAATCAATAGTGATGGAGTCATGAGGTTTGGTGTCTGCTACAAATTTGTTCAACATGCATGTAAACCTCTGATTGAAGTCTTTCACTTTCTATTTTCCCTCCATCTTCAGGCTTCCCAATTCTTTGAGTAGCATGGTTGGGGTCTTGTAATCAGCGAACTTCTCAAGGAAAATGCATTTGAATGCACCCCAGTTTTGTATGGAGTTTAGTGGAAGTTTGTGATACCATGTGGTTGCGCGATCGCCCAAGGTACATGGAAACAATCTACATGCTATGTCATCATACCGTACCGCAAGGGTTTGTAGCTGTAGGTTGAAGTTGTCCAAGTTTTCTTCTGTCTTCACCATGTTATCAGGGTTGAACTTTATGTTCATTCTCTCCGCTCACTTCGGCATCTTATGTAGAATAGCGGGAGAGATAATGGTCCCTGAGTCATCCATTCCAAGTTTGGGTCAACCATCTCTTCTTCTTCCTCGTGCTCTTCCTCTCTTTCAGAATCCAATGGTTCCGACTCTGAGTCTGTTGGTTTGTCTCCACCACCTCCTCCTCCATTGCCTTCCCCTCTGGCTCTTGTATCGGAGTCTGATCCCAAGATCACAAGAGTGTCTTGTTCACCAAGCCGGAAGACTGAAGGTTCCTTTCCGTCTTCAATAGCTTTTGCTAGAACTTCAAGTGTGGCAAGGACTGGTTCTTCCACTGATGATACAACAACTCATGTGGGAGTGGATTTTGAGTTCCTTTATGCATATGGAAGATGTTGTATGCCTGGGATCAGTCTGACTACTTTCGTGAACTGGCGAGTGATGGGATAGACGGAGCGAAGTTGATGATACAGAATCTTGTTTTCAATCCTGGGAGGTGAGAAGTAACGAACTACAGAGTCACGTGTAGGTGAGAGGGAGTGCGAGTTACTGCCTTCACTAGATGGTTCATGAATGAGTGTGAGGGGATATTCATTCATATACAACTAGCTGCCCTCCTTCTAGTGCCATAAATCTTGATGGTGTTGGACCAACCAACATTTAGGGGATCACCCTGGTATGAAGTCCCAACTAGACCTCAAACCATTTGGTGTGGGAGTCCCATTTGACATTATGGCCCGGTTGCCATTGTCTTAAGGATTTTCCTCAACTCTTGCTTGTTAGCACATCAGAGTGGTTAGCTTTTTATTTGAGAAGTGAGGTTCGCGTGCCTGGTGATTGCTAGTGTTACTTGTGTCAATGGTTCTTTCACTGTAGAAGGAGAGGGTGGGAGTGAGTCCCAAGTTGGTTGGGATGAACTCCCAACTCAGCTAGGAACACACAACACAACAGGACATGCACAACTTCCGGAGGAGCAGTCCACATGGATGCGGCAGTCACAACACACAAGGTAAGGTAACATGTACAACACTCATCAGATGAGTCCACATGAGTGCAACAGTTGTTATAGCAAGTTTTATGTGAAAGGTTTGTCTGATGTCTGGGGGGGTAGCCACCACGGGCGAGACAAAGTTAACAACATATACAACACATTTTCATTAACATATTATGCATTACAACAAGTGAAATATTTCAAGTGTTCAACACAGGCTAAAGCAACATGCATTACAAGTGTTCAATATTAGTTTTAAAATAGTTACAATACATGTGTGAAAACGTGTTGGCCTGTTAGCAAGCTTCTAAATGAAGCAAAAGTTCCAAGACACATCGTTACACCGTACATCACTATTCTCATGCGCAAGGCGTTGGAGCCACTACTTACTCCTCAAATAAAATATTACAGACTCTCTTGGCTATGTGGGAGGAGCTATGGTGAAAAAGTCCCTTGCATGTACAAATGAGGGGGTAATTATAGCCAAGGGTGAAACTGACCCTTGTGATTGTTTGACTACCCTCATGATTGTTTGACTTCCATGAATTTACATGACTCTTTGTACAACAAGTGGGTCTCTTGGGCTTCCATGTTACATTACATTGATTGACAACATGGCCCACAGCAGAGATTTGGACAACATGACTCATGACATGAATCAACATGACAGTGTTGGTACATTCGTGCTACTACTAGAGTTCATGTCTCGCTGCAGTGTTGCTAGGTGATGGATGTCTTCATGGTGTTTCATGGCTTCACCTCCACATGGCAAAGTGCAAGGAGTCTTTGATGGTCGTTGGTTCGCTTGATATTTCTTTGGCATGTTGCTCCTTGTTTGTATGTTGGAAGGCTTGACAGGTTCATCTATTCGCGAAAGGTGGATGTTTTTTCATTCGTCCATCCGTGAGAACATCTTGGATGTTTGCTCGTCCACCCGTTCACGAACACATCTTTGCATGATCATCCATTCATGAGCACATCTCTTTGTATGCATCATTTGTTCGTCCATTGGTGAGCCTATCCTTCTGCATGTACTCCCTTCATTCATCCTATTCGCCGTTGCACCATGTTTGTCAGCGTACTTGTACCTGCAGTCACTCATGACGAGACGACATCAAATCCAAAAACCTCCTAGGCTACCATGACACATGATCATTTTAGAAGCAGGTGACCAGGAGAGGCAACACGGTTGTGAGACGGGATGATGGCTTTAGGCACTACTGATGAAAACTGCGCAATAGTCACTGGGTGATGAAGATGGATAATTTGAGTCAACCGTGACTGTCCACGAGGTCTGGCTCAGCTAGAAGGAAAAATTGCGCAGATTTTGGGAGGGATAGTCCAGGCTACAAGAAGGCGAGGCAAATAGAATTTATGCATTTTCCAGAATGAGCGGGCAGTAGAGGTTTGACAGCAAAATTTGCGCAATTTTCCAGAGGAACAGGCTGAGCTACATGAAGGATCAGTAATAATAAATTGTGTAGTTTTTTGGAGGAACTAGCCGAGAGCCTGGTAGCCAAAATTGCGTAATTCCTCGAGGGAACTGGCAGCTAGCTGTTGGGTCACTGGCAGCAAAAACTGTGCAATTCCCAAGGGGAACAGGCAGTTAGCTACCAGGAGCTTGGCAACAGAAACTCCGCAATTCTTGGAGGGAACTGTCAGTTTGCTGCTAGGAGATGCTGATGGGAGAAATTGCACTGATGCTGGGAGGTTACTCTGCTGATCATTTGTGTGCAGTTTCTGAGCTGAGTGGACTGTTGGGCAGCAGAGGGTCTACTCATGGAAACTGTGCAATTTCCTAGATAACAAGCTGATCGACTATCAGAAGGACTGACTGGGAAAACTATGCAATTGCCTGAGGGAGACAGGGATGGGAACTGGGAGTCTGTCTGGCCTGTCGACACAATTTCCTTAGTCAACAGAGCGGGCAAGATCAACAACCTTTGTGCAATTTTTGAGGGGAGTCAGTTGCAGGGTCGCTGTCGGGTCCAACTCTCCGGATGGCCATCATGAAGGTTAATCGAATTTCTTGCGGGCAACACAGATTGTAAAGACTTGCTTGGTGCTTCTGTGATGTTCTAGGTGACAGTTGATCGAGTCGATGGGCGGGTGATGGTTTTACTGTTAAAGGGAAATACGGTCGTTAGAACTCAGCAAAATGACTAAGTGTGTGAATGAGTGAAAGATGCAAGAGTGATCTTACAAACACACACCCACATGACTTGACGACGAGATGACTCAAACCAACCAGGCACACATGTTCAACATGACTGACCGAAGGTGCAGGTGACAAGCACGACACTCGTGATTGATCATTGGTCGACCGTGACGATGCTTGTGCGACAGTAGATGTGACTCCGTGTGTGAGTATGACAGATACTTTCATAGCGAACACAACAAGTACACAGGAAGTGAAGACTTTGAGCATAACCAGAACATGCTAGCAAGCATGATTTTGACATCAACATGCAAGACTTGGTGAAATGAACAAGAAAGGAAAATTCTAAGGCTCACACGAGCTCATGGAGTGAACTCGAGTGTGTGTAGTCATCAAGTGAAACTCTTCAAGGGAGGCTCTGAAATTGGGTGCAGGACAAAATTTTGGAGGGTGGTTGTAGCTGCTACAGCAGAACCTTTAGATCCCATTCCTAAAACAATGCATTGGGAATTGGTTCTTCACAATAACCACCTCTCCTTGTTAGCATAATAAGGGGGTATGTTATAGGAATGCATTTCTCCATGGATTTTCCCTGAATATATCTATATTTCATACTTTTTCGGGGTATTTTGGGTCATCATTGGCAACGTTACATTATTTAGGGTCGATCAAAATGATTATTTCTATGCAATTTTGGTGGTATAACTATTCTGGGTGTTTCTCTACATCATGTCAGAATGTCTACAAATATTACCAGTTATTCATCTAGCTTTGCATGCCCAGTTTTCTCTAGCACCCTTTCTTCAGTTCAACATTGTTTTCCTCTCAATGCCTAAATACCATTTATGAATTATTATGTTTGTCTCCTATCCATTTTTGAAATGTTAGGAGATGGAAAATATCCCATGTGCAATGTTTCAAGTAGGTTTTTTTTGGCACGAAGGTATCCAATTTTTGTGGCTCGATAAAAATCTATTAGCCACATTCTAGGCCAATAGAGAAACTATACGCATAAAAAATCCATGCTAAATTCCTTGCATGACAATTACGCCAAGAATTGGATCAAAGAGAACATGAATCCAATAGATTTCTGAATAATCATTCAAGTGATTCATTGTAGTAGATGTTACCTTCAATACAGAGAAATTTGTTTCTTATAGCCCATGATGGTAGTCTTTTTCAATCATTTGGCATTGTTTTTATCTAAAGTGTTTGGAGCTACTAAAGTAGTTGGGCTGAGGCTAGCATATGGTAGAGAATATTTGTCTTTGGTATTGAGAGCTATCTATTTTTTTGTAAGCTTACTTATTGAATTGCATTGTAAACAGGTGCATTTTCAGTTGAAGTCGATACCATTCATTTAGTTGAGTTGTTGAGAGAATGGCTAGAATTAATAAGATATCAAAGTTTCTAAATATATTGATACACTCTATTGTTCATGATATAAACAAAATCAACAAGGCAATCTCATTGACATTCAAATTTATTTAAAATATGCATAGGACAAGATTGAGTTTCTTCAACTCGAATCACAACTCCAACAAGATAAAATATATTAAATGAAACAATATTCAAAACTTGTTCTTGTTAATAATAACTTTCTTTTTGAGTTTGAGATAGACTCTTTTCAACATCCAACACTTGGTTTGATTAGGAAGGTCACTATAGGAGTCATTTCACATGAACATGCAGAATTTCAACTGGCACTCCCCAATCAAACCTTGGGAAGAAGATATTAAAAATATGCATAGAACTAGCCTTAAATATGAAAAGGATGTTTCCTTTCACATTCCAAAATGTTTAAAACCAATCCATTTTCATAGCGTTGGGTTTCTTCATAACAATTCATTTTCACCTGCCTCACATCCTACCCCACTTCTACATCATACTTGCATACATATGCCAACATTTCGATTGTTTAGGCTATGTGAAAGATTAATGTTTTGATATTCACCCTTGCCAACATTGTGGGAAACCTACTCATCATTCACACAAATTTTCCAGACACAAGACTCCTGTAAGAGAAATGATTCACCTTGGATGGATTGCTTCTTGGCAGTGGTCTTGAATAACCAAGAAGATATATCAGTCATACCTTAGAGTTCATTCTCGATTATTGACATGTTTTGAAGTAGAGATATCTTCATATTCTCATCTTATATCTAACAGGGGGGAATTGATAGTTAGCTATTAGTTACAAAGTTATATCAACTGAAGTTGATCCATGACCTAAACCAAATCATGTAGTTAGAGCTTGCAACGAGAGTTAGCCAGAGCTAGAGTTAGAGTTGTAGCCAGAGACTAACTCATGTTCTATGAGCATCACTTGGTTGATGAATAACTTAAACCACAATTTTTAGAATAATTTGACTTCTACTACACATTTCATCAGTTTATTATCATCTTTAAACCATCATTAGACAACACTTACACTTCGTAGAAGATTTCAACTTCTAGCTAGATTCATATTTGTTCCAAGAATTGCTTTAAGCCAAGTTTTAGAGTTGGTGGTCACCCTTAAACCACCACTAGTAGAAAACATTGGCTTCTTCTACCTTATTCAGTTTGTGGCCTTCTTTATACCACCATTTAACAGAGCACATCCAAACATTTCCTATCTATTGTGGTAAAAACAACCCCCCCCCCCTGCCCGCCCCACCCCCCCGCCCCAATTATTCACTTAATTTTCATTATGGGGACCCTTTGATTGAATCTTGGTCATGTCACTTTCTAATTTTATGAGTTTGGATTGCTTCAATGAGTTTGATATGTTTTTTCTTCCTATCAAAACTCGTTTGATCTCATTTGGTTGTTTGGTTTGTAAATGGTGCCTAATTGAAGATTGGATATTTTTCACTACCTTGGCTTATTAAAATGTATAAATTGTACATTAATTTTGTTTCATAAATTTATTTATTTGTAGATAATTAATTTTCAATTGTAAATATTTTATTTTTATTCTATACATAGCCCACAATACGAAGAATCATTAACAGGATTTAAGCCTTAACTAAAAAAAAAGTGGTGCACATATTAATATATCGAAGCTTTGATGTCGAAGGAATTCATTTGAAATCCCCGATATTCAAAGTCCAATCCATAAAGCAACTGTCGGAGGACCCCACATGCCACATAATTGTTTCCATTCCTGCATATCAGAGTTAATGCATATCAGAGATTTCCTTTCGAGACACATTTAAAAAAACTTTGATACAACACCCTCTGATATCCAATAGTTATGTTCCAATCCGTTGATATATCGATATGCCAATCTGCCAATATGTCGATACACATTGCCTCTCCGACTTCTGATATCTACAAGACTTTGATATGTTGGACCCAATATGCATATTAACGATGGTATAATTGGAATATCACGTCTGCCTGTATATCAGAACTTTTAAATGGTAACAATGGTAAAACCTCGATATCTTAAACCTCTGATTTATGATATTCCTCTAGATTCGATGAGCATATAAACAACAATTTAATCATTGGGACTTATTTACATTGTTAATTTTATATTATTTCCATTGTTAAAAGTTTTGATATCCATTTCTCCGATACCTGTTAAGATCTACCACTTGTCACCTCCTATGGGTCGTTGTTGTATAAATTTAAAAAGTCATGATTTATATGGCTTTGGGGCATAAATATATTTATTCACATTTTATGGTTTAAGTTTGTTTTTTGACATTTAAAAAAGAAAAAGATCGTCACAAAAAAAAATAAAAATGATATTGTTTTCTTTTGATAGAGAACCTTCCATGGCCGACGATGGTGAATAGATCTAGTCAAAATTTTCGAAGGAAACCCTCTAAGTGGAAAAAGTTATTTTTAATAAACAAAAGTGGCTGAAGTAGTTGAATTCCACCTATTAGATCGAAACAAGTTGGACAAACTTATCAAAGAGCAAACTAAACTGAAATTTTTTCTCAATTGTGGAAATCTACATTTTTCCAAAACCCCAACCAAAGGAATAATTTTCTTTCATTTTCTTTTAATTAACTCATTTGTTGGGAAATAGAGGGGGACTCTTACTATTTCCACTATGTATAGATGCACATCTTTGATTGTGAGAAAAGGGATTCAAATCCGAGAGAAAAGAGGCAGAGTAACACTAGAGCTTACAACCCATTTGTATAGAAGGAGTTAAGACTTATTTGCACTATTGTAGTAATATCAAATCTATTTGTGTAGACAAGGAATCGATTTAGATACAACAGATGACCAACACTATTATAATTCTCTGATGTTTTATGTAATTGATTCATTTTTATAATAATATGTATTTCTGTAATCAGATGTACAACACTATTTCTTTCTCTATTATTGAAAATAAATTCTTCATATTTCAAATTCATTTATGGAGTATGAGTATATATGTGGCTTTTCAACACTACTGTTGATTGTTTACTGAAATACTCATTTAGAATCTGGTCAAGCTATATTGCAGGGTTAATCAGAAATGACTTTCAAAACTAGAACTTGCATAAGGAAAGACCTTTATCTCCTTGATTTGCTTGCTATCTAATAGTTTAATCTTATATATGTTCTACTTTCCACATGTCATGCATTTGAACTATTTCAGTATTGTGACATGAATATTTTTTTCTTATGCATATGTTTTATTAGGAATTGGAGATGTTTGCAGTTGGATGTTTGTTAACTATTTAATGGGCATTTATTTGTATACATTTTCTCAAACAAGGATTAGGTAGTGGAACTATTTTCCTATCCTATTTCTTTTATCTCATTCCAATTTCAATATGCTTCTGTTTCTTTTCCATTTATTTTATCTTGCTCTTGATTGAAAGAAGGACTAATCCTTCCTTCAATCAAGATAGGTATATTATTATATGCATATTAGATTATACTTTGCATGTAGTTCTACTTTCTGCATCCTAGAAGTCTCCTCATATAGGGGCAATCTTTAGAGTGGTTTGGTTAGGCCATAAAGTCAGCTTAAGGATCAATTTCTTGTTTGATGAGTAAGACGAGTCAATCTGATGTCTCTTATGTACTGGTAGGCGAAAGTCATACTTTAAGCTAGTAGATATAGAGAGACGGTAACTAGACCCAATTGAACCAGTCAGAACCACCATTTCAATAGAAAAGGAACTGTTTTAAGTTCCCGACTAGGTGGTCTCCCTTAAAATGTTGAAAGGTCATTTTTTCCGATCAACATTTTTGGCGCTAGAAGGAGGGCCTGTTTTAAATTGTTTGTTAAAGTTTTTATTGCATAATTTTAAACTTTGAATTATGGGTTCCTCCAAAAAACCTCCTTGGAGATGCTTTAGTGTATCACAATCAAACACTACTCCAATCAAGGGATTTAAAACACTGTCAAAGGTAAAGTTCAGTGGTATGCCTTTTGCCTTTAATCACCTTTTTCAGTTCATTTCATATTCTCAAAAATTTAATATTGATGAGGTTGACTTGGCGGGATTTTAACATTTACTTTGACAAGTCAAGCAAAATACTAGTGTCCTTCACTTCTAGTTGCCTCAGTACATAGCTGGGATGAGTTTGCAGTGATTTTCCTTCATTCTTTTTAACAATACAACTACAAAAAGGTGTGCAAAAAACTACTTGAATTGTGTACGACAAAAAGTGAGCCCTTGGATCAATTTTGAGTTAAATTTAAATTGACATTAATGCTCTTTAAATCCAATGACTTACCTCATGCACATCAATTAACAATTTGGTTTAAGTATTGAATTTCTCTTTCTTGTAATTCTAATGAAGAATCACATACCAAGGAAGACACTAATAAAGTTATTTATGACAATGAAAATATTGAACTTGGTTCTTCTTCATCTTCAAAAATTACTCTAATTGATTCCCAATCCTCAAATAAAAAAAATATTTGAAAGTGAAAAGAATAACAGTTCAAACACTTCCTCTCATAGTCATAATGTTTTCAATGATTATAAATCAACTTCGATTTCTCAATCCTATAATGATAATGTACCTTCTTGTAGTTTTAATCTTGAGGATAATATTGATTTTAAATTCATAATCATTTGTAAAAAGGAAATCTCTATAAATAAACTTCCACTATGTTGTAACATAATTTGTAACATAGATGATATTACAAATTACCTTTCTCTCATTCTTTCCAATTTCTTTCTTGTTTCAATTTTACTTTTGATTTTTTGCACATACTACGCTGGCGAGTCTTCAGCAACAAAGTTCCAAACTCTCGTCGAATGCATTAATTAGTACATGCAATAATCAATTTCAAAATCTCAATCATCTATTTCAATTTCTTCTTAGGTTGAAGTTCTATCTTATGATTGGATAGTTGATTTCAGATTTCCAAATACATTTTACACTCGAGAGTACATCTATGCATTTTTTACTAGCCATGCATTCTTTTTAGAAATCTTCCTCATTACTATCCACTTGATTCTTTTGAAAAGAAGATTTCTAATTTTTCTTTTTCTTTACAACAACCTTTCATTTGTAAATATTTAACATTTAATACTAGTTTGTTGTTTCCTCTTTCTTTGAATTCTTTTCAAACATCTGAATCACATCCTTATTTTGATGATCCTATAGACAAATATTTAGAAGAGTTTCAAAGGAAGTATTTTGTAAATAATTTTATTTTATTTTTCAATTTTAAAAGTACATAGTTTGCTTCATTTTTGTTTGAATGTTTCAGCTAGAGTTTTATTTTTTCTAACACTTTTTGTTTGCATGCATGCAGAAATAAATTTGAGAGCATGGTTACACTAGAAGTTTGATTTCACCTAGTCTTAATCTACTTTGCAGATTAGGATTTGGGATAGATTATATTTTTTTTTGTAATGTTTTGTAGATTGAATAAAAATATGATTTAAACATTCTTAAGAAATACATGGAAGAAGATGAAGATAAATGAGGTAAAATTATTACCAAATTCTTCTAGGCATTCATCATCTGATTGTTTACTTCAGTTTGTTCTTCTTTTCCTTTAGTAGTTTCTTCCTTATGTTTGTTTGTCTTCCTGTAGGTTTTCTTTGGAATAATTTGGAATATCAATAAAGCAGTTGTGAAAATATTAATGAGGACAATTGCCAAAACACATTCAGGGCAATTTTCTTTCTCATTTCCAAAGCTTTCATTTATTATGAAAGATTGATTATGAAGACTTTATATTTTGTTTGGAAGCCAAACTTATAAAAGGAAATTAACCTTGTTTGAACTTTTATAAGCAATTTTCTTTTGCAACTCCCCATGATATTAGAAACTTATTTAAGGAATAACTAACTTACTAAGCAAGCCAATATTAACATGCTTGACATTCATCTTAACAAGAAACGTAATTTCTTATGTCAAGTTCATTCTCTTTACTTGTTTAAGTTGAGTATTGTTTATCTTATGATTTGCTTTTTTGTGGTTGATTGTTTTTGGGTTTTGCTAGTTTATCTTGGCTCTTGAATTTGGGTTTGAATTAATAACATATCACTTCTTCCCTCTGCAATCCCTTGAGTGCCAATTTGACCTTTGCCTCATATTGATTTAAGTAATATTACCAAGTCTTTTTAAAGAGTTATTTTTAACCCAACTTTGGTTAATACTTGGGAACTTTTTACTCTTATCTAATGGAATCCATTAGTAAAAAGAATATGATTAAACTGTTATTTTTCAAACTCATATTGAAGTTATGACATCGATATCTTCTATTAGTATTTGAATGCTCTCTTACCTTAATATGCATACGAAAACTACTTTACAATAAGCCATATCCTAAAACAGATGCTAAGGTTACAAAATAAACACACTAGTTTAGTATTCTATAACTGTTCCATGTCATCCCCATCTCTTAAGGAGAGGAATTGTCTCCCCATCTATTAACACAAATTATCAGAGTATAAATTAAAATTTGTGTGAAAAACCTGAAAGATAGGGGGTCTCTATAATGAGCCAACCTACCATGATCATGGGCTTTGATTGTTATCACAATATCGTATCTGGTCACCAAGCCAGGATAATGGCGACACTTTCTTCTTATGTTATGTTTTGTATTACAAATTCTTTAGTAAACAATTCTTCAGTGAGGCCAATGCACCACAAAAATAAAAATTTGGGCAAGTTATCTCCTCTTGGCAGATTCCAAGGAGTAGAGTACAACCTTTAAGATAGAGAGATTAATACAAAACTTTAAAAAAACTTCCAACATTCCTAATTGAGCAGCTTCTCCCACACGTCATACCCTCAGGATTATGCAGGTTCTCATGCAACCACAAATGCAGGGATGTGCCAAACACAGTTGGCCTTGGAAATTCCTTTTGCATGCACTAGAATAGCTCTTCCACTCTAGACCTACGACTCTCAATACATCTCAATGGTTCATGCAGTAACATATCTCAGCAGCCACAGTACGCGATAGATATCTATGCTTACTGCACCATAGTCAGCTCTCCATTGTCGTCGACCAACATCTGGTACTGGCACACGGTGCTTCTAAGCATGCGTCCTCATGCTGGTTTTCGGGATGTAACAACGAAGAACCATTTCCGAGCACAATTCTTGAGGAGCACCCAAATGGGTATCATAATCCCTAGCAAGCATCTCTCCCATGTGAACAACAAAATCATGATTCTTTTTCCTGATGCCTTCAATACCACCCTCTAATTGTTTAACAAAATCTACCATAGCAGGCACAAAAAGTTGCAAACTGTAGTCCATTTTTCCAATCCAAGTAGACTCCATAGCTAATATGTTTCCATATTCACTTGAAACAATTGGGTAATACAGATTAGGAAGAAGGGAATGAAGGAAGTAAAGAAATGCAACTGACGAAGGACAAGAAAACCATTTGTGAAGATTACTAGTGTAAAAGTTGGCATTGATGTCTTGCATATCAATGTCCAAATTCCCAATAGAATGAGCTTCATCTACAAAAACCTGGTCCAAACCCTCCTCCTTGCAAATCCTAATATGCTCTTTTCTAGGGAAGAAAATCGATGGCATAAATGTCACATGATCAAGGACTGCTAATCTGATTTTCCTGGACTGATCCTTGCCCTGCTGCAAAGCCTTTCTAAATTTCACAATGATCTCTTCTTTCGATGACACCGGAAAAGGAATATGAACTTCAATTACTTAGGCAGCTACAGGAACTACCTAAGATTGTATGGCCTTCTTCACGGCTCCATAGGTAAAATGAAGCATCAATCCAGCATCTCCCTTCTCAAATTTCCCTTCCGTGAAACCCCAGGCAACCTGTTGCAGCACTATCGCCACTTTTGTGGTTACATTATCTACTAGAGAGATTTCTTCACCATGGGCAACATTAACCAGTGTACATATCATCTGTCTAGATTGCGAGAGCCACTTCTGAAGAGAGCCATAGAAGAAATTGTTAGGTTGTTGTAAGAACAGGTGTGCCCACTTTGCCTGTGCAGATAACACAGAAGAAAGGCAACAACCAAAGCTTCCATTGTTGATGGGGGCCATGCCCTTTTCGTGATGCCCAAACTCCCTTCTGATCAACCCCTCATATTCCCCTTCTCAAATGCTTTTTTTTCTTTTTTCAATACCCTTGGCCTTTTTCAATGTCTAAGTCACGTTTGCCTTGTCATCTCGAGCTGCTATACTAGGGGACCTTTTTCCAATTTGGAAATTTCCAAAGGGGCAGAGGCCGGTACAGATGCTACGGGAGATTCTATATAAAATAATGGTGCTACACAGAAGCAAAAGGAGTTACTACTGTTTTTAAAATTCGATAGTTTTTTCTTCAAAGTAAGTATGCCAACGATAACATTGGGGAGAATAAGGATACGCTAGAAACCGTAACCACTAAAAACTAATAGCAGGGCCAAGTGATGCTCTGGCTAGAGAAACATAAACAAACTTGTTTTGCTTCTTCACTCACAACATAAAACTATTTTCCATGGATACAAGGTGTTCAATTTGCACTTCTCCTTGGGCATACAACTGACCACACTGGATCACCCACCACGCTCGATCTCCACACATTAATAAAACAAACAACCCTGACCAGCAAAGAGCTACAACACCTCAATTAGAGACTTCAACACATTAGCTATAGGTACCACCAAATCTGTAGACAAACAGTGACACCACGAAAAAACATGCCTAGGCCAATAATGACTTAAACCAACAACGCGCAGTAGAGCATTCAACATTCAACTGACCACTCCTCAAACTGCTCAACTCCTCTCCATATGGAGTTAGCAACAACTCTTATCTCACCGAGTCACGGGAACAGACTCGACCCAAATACCTTTCCACCATTTTCCCCATAGATTTCCTTACATAGCTTCGTGCCAAACAACGAGCCTCTCCTCATGGCTCGAACAGGTCACCTCGTCCTCCACGCGGTCCGTGCCTCAAAAACTCCGGTTGTATGTCAAACTTAGCCTCCTCTCTTATAGAGTGTGTAGAGACGTTAAAAAAACACTAAGATATACTTTCCAACACATCAAACAACACTCTCTTACACAACGCTTAATTCAGAAGCTCAATAGTGCACAAGAAATTGTAGCCAATACCAATTTATCTGCCCAAAAAATTCCCTAATCAAGGTGCCTCCAATGATGTCGATGAGATCATATATGCACAATCATGGGCATCATTCATCCAAAAATCAAATGGGTTGTCCAAATTAAGTCACGGGTTGACACTTGATTCTCAAGTGATGGACTCCCACTGCTTCACGCACTTTTCTCCAGCGATTTCCTTTCACACATTCACAACAACCATGCCCTCTACTCTTCAGATTTTGCACCAATCAGCAGGCTTGGCCTCCACATATGCTTCAACAACAAATGCCAGTGTCACATTAATGGCAACAACAATACCCTCACAATGGTCTCAACACAAAAACAAATATATTTATTTTATGCAGGATTTACCTGGGCCCTCTCGTGAGGGAATGAGGCCCAGCCCCGCTTTGATACCAAGATAAAATTTGATAGTGCACACTATATTGTATTATTCACATCAAATAAGATTACATGTAAATACATTTATTATTGTCTCAAGATAGGTAGACTATCTTGGACATACAGTCACTTGGTTGAGAGAATATCTCAACCACACACCAATCTAGGAACATCTAGATATAACAACCCTAAGGAATAGGAACAAACTCCTCTAGATAGAAAGAATCACAATTGAGACAAGTAGGAATTACAATTTTCAAGTTTCATTGGTCGTTCAAATGGTTGTGGATCGATCAAAAGAATTGGGTTGTATATAATTGTACAATTGTGCAAGTTGTACTAACTTTTATTATTATTATTATTATTTTGTTGTGAGAATGGTTGTTCGTTATGCTCCTCCAATATCATAGAATTTCTTGAACTTGATTCGTCTCAAAGAGAATGAAAAAAATGAATTTGAAAAGGTAGTAAGTCTTCACTGACTATATGGTTATAATGAAAGCAAGTCAAATGTAAAGAAAATCATTAATTCCTTTTAACAATGAATTGAATTTTAATTGTAAAGGTAGGAAAATGAGAGGACTATATTTAAACTAAGCCAAAATAACTACTTTGTAACCCTTGTTCAAATATGGGAGTTGGTTCATACTTTTCAAAGTTCAATAATTAAACTAAACAATAGAGAAATTCAATAATTAAATTAAGCAATAAAAGACGTTAGCTATACAACCTTGTTAAAAAATGCATTGCAACAACAAATTTTCAATACAAATAAAAATAAAAAAACATTAATATTATATCCATTATACCTTAAAAAAATTAATAATTAATATGATTTTATTTTATTTTAAATGAGGAAAATCAGCCAAATTAAAAAAGAGTGACCGTGCAAGACAACCGTTGTCTATCGGCCTGGAGTATGCCGTAAAACTGCTTCTGCTTGGCTAAGAGCTCGTCTTCCTCGGACGTAAGGAAACAGGTTAACGGCCCAAGACCCAGAGGCATCTGGCAGGAGTGAAAGCCTGCTCCCTTACGGACCACCAGCGGGTTATTACAGGTGGCGTGGTTTTCCTTGATAACAGTGATGAGTCAAACCGACATTCGCGGATAGCAGCCAGAGATGGCTGTCCTCTCTGTTGGTTTGACACCTGAGTTTGATAGGTTTTGCCACCTTCGGGAAAAAAAAAGACAACCGTTGTCTAGGAAATTTCTCACAAATCATTGTGCATCTCCCATCCATAGTGACAAGAATTCTCAACCATATACTTGCATTAAAGCATATTTCATAGAAACATCCATGGCAAAGAATATTTCATATGTAGGGTATAAGGCACAACTTAGGGGGAATGGTGAAATGGCAGTCGTCCCTGGTTAACAATTTGTAACCCAACATGTTTGGATTAATCATATATAAAATTAGTGAGTAAAATCATTTGTTTCGAACAAGTGTGATTAGATAGCGCCATTCTATTCTAAACATATAGAAGGTAATAAATTCATAAACGTGTTTAAATTTCATCAATCATCTAAAAGTTAAAAAGTATATTTTACCAGCCCCATCCATTTCTCGTTAATATTTATGCTTTGTAATGAATTTGGATATAATTTTTATTGTCTATAATGAAAAATCATAACCATGTTTTTTCTATTTAATCAAAACACAATAATAATAAAATATTAATCAAACATTATATAATATTTATTAGATTCTCACCAATTTAAAGAAAATCATCATGCTTTTTTATATTTAATCAAAACACAATAATTAAAAAATATTAATTAAACATTATATAATATTTATTAGATTCTCACCAATTTAAAGAAAATCATTCATTTATAGTATTGGGTTTATTTTTATAATATTTATTGTTGATTTATTTTTTATTGGAATCTATTTTTTTATTGTATGTATTTTATTTTCTTAATTCCTTTTAGTATTTTTGTTATTTGTTTAATAAACTTCAAACCCATATTTTATTGTTGACCCTGCTTCAATTTGGTATCAGGTGGGAAGATTTGACATTCCTTGAACACTGGGTGGTTTCAAATCCCATGCCTCCGTCAGTCAAGAAAATTACTTCTGTAGATATCAGAGAAGAGTCCTCCTTTGCCATCTTATCTTTCCCCCGCAGATCTACTATAGACAGAAAGAGGATAGATCAAATGTGCAGGAGTTCCCCATTATATAGAAATCCTGAACTTGTTGACACTGCTTGCACAAGTTCTCCTGTAAATATTTGCAAACATATTTCATTGTTTGAATTAGCCCAAATTGTAAATCTTTCTTCCATAGAAGTTAAATGTCCAGAGTGTCAGTATCCTGTTATTTTAAGCCAGCTTGCAGATTTGGTAATCCATGAGAATCATCATCCTAGGATTGGTGAAGCCCCACCTACAACTTCTATCAATCCATGTCCTAATCCTAAGTGCTCAGAAATTCCATTTCCTCATGAGTCAGAGCATGTTTTAATGATACATGAGATTCCTATTTTGGAAAATGAAGATCCGAGGTTAACCCAAATGTTTTCAGTAATGAGACCAGCTAAACCAAAATATGGTCTTGGTTATCTTGAGCAAGCTAATGGCCTTATACTAGATTGCCGATTTGGTTCTATTCCGGATGACTGCAAAAAGCCAACAGTCATGGAGATGCACAAATTCTTCACCTTAATGGATGGATGTCTAAAAAATAGAGTCCCTGCCAAATGGATGAAAGCCATGTTGAATTGGGATCTTTTTACAAATCCTAAACCAGAAGAATTTGGTTCCAGTCATTCTATTTTAGAGAAAATAAAAATGTCTCAAGAATGGAAAAACCACATGGAATGTACTAACACATGGATCTCATTCTATGTCTGGTTAGAAAAGAGACAACAACAAATGGTTTTAATGATTGATGCATCCACTTCATCTCAACATTCTTGGATAGCATTAGATGGCCTTAAAGTTGAAACACCTACAACCTTTCCCCCATACGAAGGCATAGTGCTTGGAGAAGGACAAAATTCTGCCAAAGGAATACCATTAGTATTAAAGGATGACAGTGCATCTGGCACTGATGGCAGAATACATAAAACTTCTGAACAGCTGAATTGGAAAAACACAACTGTGAAAGGTCTTGAAATGAACATAGCCAAATCAAAAGAGGTCAAAGAACAATTTGATACTGTCCAAGTTTCTTTAAATTCTGTAAATAATTCCTTGAATAATGTTCAACAATCTACTTCAGTAATTAGAGGATATGTTAGAGAATCTCTAATAAAGCTAGAGAATGTTGAAGACAAAATGGTATAACATATTGGTTCTACATCTAGACAAATAAATGAACTGGTATAGAAGATGAATCAATTATCTATATCCAAAACAGAAAAACCAGTTCCTTCTTCTTTTCTGCATAAAGAAAGTGTCCGTATTCAGGATCTTATCAAGCCAGTCGACAGATTTCCTTTTCTATTCCCCAAAGAAGTTGTGTCCCAAGAACCAGAAAAATTTGAGACTTCAAGTGAACATATTTCTATAGCAAGTCTATTTAAGGAAGAGGAAAAAGAGCAAGAATTTATGCCTATATATAAGCCTCTAGAAAGTCAGTATAGCAGGTATTCAGCACTTGATATCAGAGGAAAAGGAAAACTGCCTGAAACCCACACTTTCTTCCCTGATTCTCATAGGGAATGGACTATAGATAACCTCAGTGTCGGCCAGATAAGAAAAATGGTAGACATGATGTTTACAAAATATAAAATTATGTGTCTAAGAGGAAAAACTGAGGTAGAAGCCTGCAAAACAATTATCCAGTGTTTCACAGGCACACTATCAAAATGGTGGGAAACAGAATCCTCTCCTGCTTTAATTAAACAGATGGAAGAACAATTGCTCAAAGACAAGCAAGGAAATATAATTCATAATTTAGATGGGACAGTACAGAACAACATGATTGGAGCCTTGACCTCCATGATTGTTGAGCACTAGTGTGGTTCTGAGGCAGAAATAGCCGATAAGCATGAGATCATTTTAATGAATCTCAAGTGTAATAAAATATCCCAATATGAAGACTTCCATCGGGATTGGATGCAGAGAATCTATGAAGTTAAAGACTCAAAGAACTTGTTATGGAAGCAAGTCTATCTTGCAGCACTTCCTTCCAGGTTTGTTGACTATCTTAGACTGCAAGAATTTTTTCAAATGCCTTTTGAGTCTTACACATGGGGACAAATATATTCAATTATTACTAAAGCTCTGGTTGGTCTTTGCACAAGCTCGAAAGTTAATAAGTCTCTAGAAAAGTTGTCCAGGTTCCCCAATAGCAAATCATTGTGCAGCAAGTATGGGTTATCTCTTGATGATCCATTAGTAAAAAGGAGAAAAATCAAGAAACGAACCAAGAAAGAAAATAACTTATCAACCAGAAAAGACTTTAAGAAGAAAGGCTGATCTTTTAGACAGCATAAAGTAAAGGGATATTACAAATATGTCCCTAGGACACATTATTATAAACCATCTGACATTCACCTGCATAGTGCCAAGCAAGAAAAATGGAATAAATTGACATGTTGGTTGTGTGGCAAAAATGGACATACTGCAAATAACTATCTAGTAGGTGAAGAATCAAAAAGAAATCGAGGCAAGAAATCTCATCCTCAAAATCAAAAATTAAAAACTCCAAAAATAGAGGCTCAATATCTTTGCATGAGATGTGGGTCTAGAAATCATAAAACTGATCATTGCCCCAATGTGGTGATCAAGGAACACACGCAGATTCATCAGCAACAGTTGCCTGACTCATCTATTGAAATTTCTAATTCTAGTTCCGTATATACTTTAGAAGAAGAAGTTGAAGAATTAAATTTTTATGCAAATGCTTGTGACTGTTCAAATTTTGAAAATTGTAAATGTATTTTCTCTTCTGAATCTGAAGTTTCTAATGAATCTTCTGATGAAGATATACAACCATAGAAATACAAATGAAAAATTCTTATGGCACAGACAGAAGAAGATGAGATAAAAATCTTGTCCCAAATAAAAGCTATGGAAGAAGGAGAAATGAAGAATTGCCTTATGGAAGCCTTCATGGACCAAATGAAATCTTCCAGCAGAAGTTCTTCAAAGAAGCCACTCTTCATTGACACCTCTTATGAAAAGAATGCAAAATCATTCCAAAGGCATAAACAACAGGATAAGGTTCGCGCGCTTACCTTGGGGGAGGTAAGTCATGAAATTCACAATCTCAAATCTAAAATTTCTATTCTTAAATCTCAGATTGTGAGATTAGAAAAAGGCAAATCCATTGATGAAGCAGATCCTATAGAAGAATATGATACAGAAGAATTTTACAAACCAAGTGTACAGATTTATGAGGGAAGAAAAGATACTGCTTCAGGTTTTCAGGAGATGAGGATACTTGCCATCGAGTACCAGCAACATCATGTACAAATAAATATTTTCATATAGGGACAGATTTTCAATTTGACTGCTCTTATTGATTCTGGAGCAGATGTAAATATTCTAAATACAAAAGTGATCCCTGCTAAATATTGGATGACAACATAAAGAAAAGTTATTGGCTTGGGAAGTAAAATATTTGTATGTGGCTATAGATCCGCATCTAAGACTTTTATTTGTCTTAGCTGCCAGGTTGGCTTCTAGTTCTTCTTGTAGTCTTCCTAGCTTTGGTCTTCTTTGATAGTTCTGAGAACTTCTTGTTGTTTCTCTGGGTCCCATTCAGTAACAATAACAAAAACATATTATTGCTCTTGTGGCTAGGTTTGTATGTATTCTCATCTGAGAAAATCAGGTAGACAGTTGTCTACTCCTTTGATGTGTTCCACTTCGAAATCAAAATTAACAAAGAGGGCTTGCCATCTGGCAAATTTGGCTTCTCCAAGCTTCTTGATATCTTTATTAAGCACCTTCTTAAGGGCAGATGCATCTGCCCTGAGAAGAAATGGTTTATGGACCAGATGGATCTTGAATTTGTCGATGCTATTCCATGCTACTTTCACCTCTTTTTCTATAGTAGAATATATTTTCTTAGTGGGGTTCCATGTTCCTGAAGAGAACTGGATAACTTGTTCTTCATTATCTTTTTTTTTTGTTTTAATATACCCCCCATCCAATGTCGCTGGCATCAGATTCTACAATCTTATAAGATGCATCATCAGATATATATAGTATGGGAAGCTCTCTGACCTTGGCTTTAATCTTTTGTACTGCTCTGGCTTGGATTGGAGTCCAAGGTTTAGGATTGTTGTGCAGCCTCTGATTTAATAAGCTTCTCTCCTTGGCACAATTTTGATAGAAATTACTTATGTAATTTAAACAACCAAGAAATCTTTGTAGTTACGTCTTGTCTGTAATGATGTCTGGAAATTTGTTAGAGAATCCCAGAGCATGTTTTTGCAAGGAGATTTGGCCATTGAATATAGTATGGCCAAGAAATTTATTGGAAGTCTGAAAGACTTCGATTTTCTTTTTGCTTAATACAAGACCATTCCTCTTTATTGTATTTATAAAGGTCTGTATATGTTTAAAATGATCTTGCAAATTTTTTGAAAAAATAAGTATATCATCTATATACACAATCAACCAATCAAAGAAGGGTTTGAATATAGAGTCCATTACCTTCTGGAACTTGTATGGTGCATGCTTTAGGCCGAAAGGCATCGCATTCCATTCATAATTTCTGGCTGGGACACTGAAAGTTGTTTTGAATTTATCCTTCTCTGATATAGCAACTTGCAAAAATCCTGATTTCAGATCGAACTTGGAAAATATTTTTGCTCCTGCTATTCTGCTTATCAGATCTCCTTTGTGGGGAATTGGATATGTACTATCTACTAGTACTGAGTTCAAAGGCTTATAATTGATGACTAGCCTTGGCATGCCTCTAATTTGTTTTGCTCTTTTATTTACATAGAAACCATAACAATTCCACGGGCTCTCTGATTCTCTGATCAATTTCTTACTCAACATATTCTTGATTTCTTTTTCGCGGAGCTCATGATATTCCTTGTTCATCAGAATTTCCTTACTTTTACATGGCTTACCTGTATATTCTGTTTTATAGGGCAATTCTACACAATATTGTTTTATGTGCCAAAAATCATTTGGATCTTCTGCACAACACTCTTTCTCAATTTGTGCCTTTAATTTTGAAATCTTCTTTTGTATTGTTGGTAAGCTTAGCTATTGTGAGATATGAATGGTGGATTTGAGATCCTTTAGATCTGTGAGCTTTCATTCAGCTTTCTTTAGCTCTTCCATAGTCCGAACCATTGTCGAGACCCGTGGAATTGAGACATATGGTAATTTAATCTTTCTTGGGCCATCCGAGGAGGTAGGAAGAGTAATAAAATATCCACCCTTATTCTTTTTTGTTCTAAATGAACCATGTGGTTCAACAGCAGCCAAAAATATGTTACCTAAAATACAATCAACAGGGATGTTAGCAACTGCAAATTTTAATTTTATAGAGTGATTATCAAAGCAGATAGATGCTTTGGGAATTTTATTCTTCATCATTTTACTTCCTAAGCGAATAACTTTTCTTTCTGTTGTCATGCAATATTTAGCAGAGATCACTTTTGTATTTAGAATATTTACGTCTACTCCAGAATCAATAAGAGCAGTCAAATTGAACATCTATCCCTGTATGCAAATATTTATTTGTACATTTGGTTTGTAAAATTCTTCTGTATCATATTCTTCTATAGGATCTGCTTCATCAATGGATTTGCCTTTTTCTAATCTCACAATCTGAGATTTAAGAATAGAAATTTCAAATTTGAGATTGTGAATTTCATGACTTACCTCCCCCAAGGTAAGCACGCGAACCTTATCTTGTTGTTTATGCCTTTGGAATGATTTTGCATTCTTTTCATAAGAGGCGTCAATGAAGAGTGGCTTCTTTGAAGAACTTCTGCTGGAAGATTTCATTTGGTCCATGAAGGCTTCCATAAGGCGATTCTTCATTTCTCCTTCTTCCATAGCTTTTATTTGGGACAAGATTTTTATCTCATCTTCTTTTGTCTGTGCCATAAGAATTTTTTCTTTGTATTTCTATGGCTATATATCTTCATCAGAAGATTCATTAGAAACTTCAGATTCAGAAGAGAAAATACATTTACAATTTTCAGAATCTGAACAGTCACAAGCATTTGCATAAAAATTTAATTCTTCAACTTCTTTTTCTGAAGTATATACGAAACTAGAATTAGAACTTTCAACAGATGAGTCAAGCAACTGTTGCTGCTGAATCTGGGGGTGTTCCTTGATCACCACATTGGGGCAATGATCAGTTTTATGATTTCTAGACCCACATCTCATGCAAAGATACTGAGCCTTTGTTTTTGGAGTTTTTAATTTTTGATTTTGAGGCTGATATTTCTTGCCTCGATTTCTTTTTTATTCTTCACCTACTGGACAGTTATTTGCAGTATGTCCATTTTTTCCACACAACCAACATGTCAATTTATTCCATTTTTCTTGCTTGGCACTATGCAGGTGAATGTCAGATGGTTTATAATAATGTGTCCTAGGGACATATTTGTAATATCCCTTTCTTTTATGTTGTCTAAAAGATCAACCTTTCTTCTTAAAGTCTTTTTTGGTTGATAAATTCTTTTCTTTCTTGGCTTGTTTCTTGTTTTTTCTCCTTTTTACTAATGGATCATCAAGAGATAACCCATACTTGTTGCACAATGATTTGTTGTCGGGGAACCTAGACAACTTTTCTAGAGACTTATTAACTTTCGAGCTTGTGCAAAGACCAACCAGAGCTTTAGTAATAATTGAATATATTTGTCCCCATGTGTAAGACTCAAAAGGCATTTGAAAAAATTCTTGTAGTCTGAGATAGTCAACAAACCTGGAAGGAAGTGCTGCAAGATAGACTTGCTTCCATAACAAGTTCTTTGCGTCTTTAACTTCATAGATTCTCTGCATCCAATCCCAATGGAAGTCTTCATATTGGGATATTTTATTGCACTTGAGATTCATTAAAATGATCTCATGCTTATCAGCTATTTTTGCCTCAGAACCACACTAGTGCTGAACAATCATGGAGTTCAAGGCTCCAATCATGTTGTTTTGTACTGTCCCATCTAAATTATGAATTATATTTCCTTTCTCATCTTTGAGCAGTTGTTCTTCCATCTATTTAATTAAAGTAGGAGAGGATTTTGTTTCCCACCATTTTGATAGTGTGCCTGTGAAACACTGGATAATTGTTTTGCAGGCTTCTACCTCAGTTTTTCCTCTTAGACACATAAGTTTATATTCTGTAAACATCATGTCTACCATTTGTCTTATCTGGCCGACACTGAGGTTATCTATAGTCCATTCCCTATGAGAATCAGGGAAGAAAGTGTGGGTTTCAGGCAGTTTGCCTTTTCCTCTGATATCAAGTGTTGAATACATGCGGTACTGACTTTCCAGAGGCTCATATATAGACATAACTTCTGGCTCTTTTTCCTCTTCCTTAAATAGACTTGCTATAGAAATATGTTCACTTGAAGTCTCAACTTTTTTTGGTTCTTTGGATGCAACTTCTTTGGGGAATAGGAAAGGAAATCTGTCGACTGGCTTGATAGGATCCTGAATATGGACACTTTCTTTATGCAGAAAAGAAGAAGGAACTGGTTTTTCTATTTTTGATATAGATAATTGATTTATCTTCTGTACCAATTCATTTATTTGTCCAGATGTAGAACCAATATGTTCTACCATTTTGTCTTCAACATTCTCTAGCTTTATTAGAGATTCTCTAACATGTCCTCTAATTACTGAAGTAGATTGTTGAACATTATTCAAGGAATTATTTATAGAATTTAAAGAAACTTGGACAGTATCAAATTGTTCTTTGACCTCTTTTGATTTGGCTATGTTCATTTCAAGACCCTTCACAGCTGTGTTTGTCCAATTCAGCTGTTCAAAAGTTTTATGTATTCTGCCATCAGTGCCAGATGCACTGTCATCCTTTAATACTAATGGTATTACTTTGGCATAATTTTGTCCTTCTCCAAGCACTATGCCTTTGTATGGGGGAAAGGTTGTAGGTGTTTCAACTTTAAGGCCATCTAATGCTATCCAAGAATGTTGAGATGAAGTGGATGCATCAGTCATTAAAACCATTTGTTGCTGTCTTTTTTCTAACCAGACATAGAATGAGATCCATGTGTTAGTACATTCCATGCGGTTTTTCCATTCTTGAGACAATTTTATTTTCTCTAGAAAAGAATGACTGGAACCAAATTCTTCTGCTTTAGGATTTGTAAAAAGATCCCAATTCAACATGGCTTTCATCCATTTGGTAGGGACTCTATTTTTTAGACATCCATCCATTAAGGTGAAGAATTTGTGCATCTCCATGACTGCTAGCTTTTTGCAGTCATCCAGAACATAACCAAATCGGCAATCTGGGATAAGGCCATTAGCTTGCTCAAGATAACCAAGATCATATCTTGATTTAGCTACTCTCATTATTGAAAACATTTGGGTTAACCTCGAATCTTCATTTTCCAAAATAGGAATCTCATGCATCATCAAAACATGCTCTGACTCATGAGGAAATGGAATTTCCGAGCACTTAGGATTAGGACATGGATTGACAGAAGTTGTAGGTGGGGCTTCACCAGTCCTAGGATGATGATTCTCATGGATTACCAAATCTGCAAGTTGTCTTAAAATAACTAGATACTAACACTCTGGGCATTTAACTTCTAAGGAAGAAAAATTTACAATCTGGGCTAATTCAAACAATGAAATATGTTTGCAAATATTTACAAGAGAACTTGTGCAAGCAGTGTCAACAAGTTCAAGATTTCTATATAATGGGGAACTCCTGCACATTTGATCTATCCTCTTTCTGTCTATAGTAGATCTGCAGGGGAAAGATAAGATGGCAGAGGAGGACTCTTCTCTGATATCTGTAGAAGTAATTTTCTTGACTGATGGAGGCCTGGGATTTGAAACCACCCAGTGTTCAGGGAATGTCAAATCTTCCCACCTGATTGTTTGGTGTTCTATTTTTTTATTTCTAGAGTCTGTTAACACCACAACATTAGCTTTAGAATCTTTACTGGGGGCATGCATGACAGCAGGATACAGGGTATTTGTGTGCCTGAAGCAACCTCTGGTTTGGATTGCTATATTATGTCTTTTCTTATTCATATCAAATCCAGTTGTCTAGATTTGGAGCTGGAGAATTCTCTCAATGGTTTCATCAAAGACATAAACTAAAAAATTTGGATAGAAATCAAAATAAACTGGACCATTTGAAAGAGGTGCAACTATCCCTCCTATTAATGAATCTGTATATTTGTTGTGTGTAAGATCTCAGACAGTGGCTAACACAAAAGTATTCAAACCCTGATGAGTTAATGCATGTATTCCAATTCTGATACAACCCAAATGAAGGTACTGGGTTTTTAGATGCTTAGCCTCTGCCTGTAATTGTTTGGGGTTAAGTAAAGGAATAGATTGTACACAGTCAGAATTTTCCTGGATCTGACTGATAGACTCCTTTATACTTATCCTAGTAGCAGCAATTAAATGGAAGGCAGATAGATCTGCATAGACTTCTGAAGCATTAATTGAAGGTAGCTGCCATCTAGCAGAGGGTTGGCTTTCTTTGTATTCAAGTTCAGCAGAATTTAAAACCTTACTAGATGCAATGGCGAACATATCCCGAAGGGGATTTTCTTGAGTGGATGACTCTTGCTCTTCTATATCACGGTATGAAACAAACTTTCTAATTGGATCCATTTTATATAGAGTGATGAAAGAAAATGAGTACTGACCCGACGAACCAGACGTTATTATTATTATTATTATTTTATTTATTTTTAAATTAATTATTTTTAATATAGTTTATTTTATTTCCATTAATTATTTTACTTATTAAATGATCTTGTTTAGATTAGGGTATTGACTTCTTTTTATGACCTTTCTTTTAATAGATTAATTTAAATATTATTTTTCAAAAACTCGCTATATAGCAGTTATTAATATTTGTTTTTAATAAATTAATAAATTAATAAACCAATATCATAATTTAAATATTATTTTCAAAAACTAATAACATTTGGTTTTAATAAATTAATTTAAATATTATTTTTTTAAAACTAGTCATTACTTTGAATTTTAAACTTCTATGGTCATTTTAGTCGGCTTCTATTTTAAGTCGTCAAACCATTAGGTTTCTATTTCTCTGTCCTGGTCGACAAATTCTTCTCTTAGTCTATTACTCATTTTCTATCATGATGATGGATCCCCTTTGGGGTTCGAAATGTCCATGTGATGAACAAAGTACTGTGGATAATTCGGGTCATATTTTTCTAGTCATTACTTATTAATATTTTTTAATAAATCAATAAACTAATATCATTATTTAAATATTATTTTTCAAAAACTAGCTTTTTAATATGTTTGTTACTTAATAATATTTGTTTTTAATATATTAATAAATTAATACCATAATTTAAATATTATTGTTCAAATATAGTGGTTACTTGAAAGTATGTCTCTACATTGCTCGCTTGTCTTTTCATTTGGTCTTGATAATGAACTCCACTTATTGATTTGAAACATATTGACCAAAAATTTCTCTTATATAATTTGTATTGAAAAACTTTACTTAAATCTAATATATGTTTTCTCATTAAGCATCACAAAATAAAAATTTCATTTCATGAAAACCTATGCTTAAATCTAGTACATGTTTTTTCATTAAGCATCACGAATATATACTTTGTACATTATTATGTATTTAGGTATATTGCAATGTATATAATTTGAATATATTAAGGCATAAAATAAGGAAAAACAATATAGGGAAGAGTTTGATTAAGTAGGTTATGAATTTTTACATGTTCTATCGTTACTTTATTTTCTAATTTAATGGTAGTTTCATTCACTTGTATTGGTGGCTTCAATCACTTGTTTTATGGTGGTTTCAGATGGATTCAAATTAAGAAATTTCATTTCATGAAAACCTATGCTTAAATCTAGTACATGTTTTTTCATTAAGCATCACGAATATATACTTTGTACATTATTATGTATTTAGGTATATTGCAATGTATATAATTTGAATATATTAAGGCATAAAATAAGGAAAAACAATATAGGGAAGAGTTTGATTAAGTAGGTTATGAATTTTTACATGTTCTATCGTTACTTTATTTTCTAATTTAATGGTAGTTTCATTCACTTGTATTGGTGGCTTCAATCACTTGTTTTATGGTGGTTTCAGATGGATTCAAATTAAGAAAGGGATGTAAGGTTTAATATTAAAAGATTATTTTGAAAATTGATGAAAGTTAGCCAATTGTGTTATAAAGTAATGTTTATCTAAGAGTTGAATAAGAAAAAAAAAGAATGAGAAATGAATAAGGAAAAGAAAATGAGAATGAAAAATAAAGAGTAATGTTTGTTTATTTTTTATTTATTTTAGTTTTTTTATTTATTAATGAGTTTTATAAAAATAGATTTATTTTAGCTTAGAAAGGAATTGATATAGAGAATTATATAATCATTGTAACGATAGATTTTTAAGGATGAAATATTAAGTTTTAGTGACGGAAAATGGTAAGGATGAAGTATATTTTAAAATTTAGAATTTTTAATATTTCCTAATAGTTTTTTTTTTAAATATTTAAAATTATAATAATTTTTTATAATATTTAAAAATATTCAAAATTATAATAACTTTTTATAATATTTATAAAATTTTGACAATTTTTAAAGTAAAATAATTTTATTGGTAAAACATTAAAAAAAAATCAAAAAATAGAAGGTTCAAATTCAAAAAGGATATCTTCAATAGATATTGAGCCCAGGTTCGATCTCATTTATATATCACTAAGGATAGAATGTGACTTCATTTTTTTACATATTAATTTACGGCAAATTGGCATCATATATGACTGTGAGGGAAATCCTGCACTAGTGGAGAAAAGGAACTGCACAGACTTGAGTCAGGATTTTGATATTGTCACCTTAGTTGAATTGTCAATATTTTTATGTCTCTTGAGCTTCTGATCACCGCAGCGCTTTGGGAGAGTGAAATTTTGGAGAGTGCTTTGGGTTTGAAAACTAAATCAAGAGCATACCAGATCAGAGTTTCAAGGGCCTAGAAGCCATCAACACCAAGGATAGTGAGTTGTACGCTGCAAAAGGAACACAACCAATATCTCATGTAGCAAAGTCTTTATTTAAGATAGGATCAGAAGATTTGAGGGCTTGTTAGATTGGATCTGGGTCAGTTGCGCCAGATATTCCATTCACAGGCAAATTCAGGACCCGAGTTTTATTGAAGGAATATTCGGCATGTCTTTGTCATTGTCGAAGAGCCGATAGGACATAATATGATTAAGCTTTCCCACCAAAGATTTGTAGGGGTGATTTAATAATGGGTGTGGTGACTCTGTCAGGAGATTTGAGGCCAACATGCCATATATCGTCGAGGCGATGAGCCATATATTATTAGTTGCTCGCAACACGAAATAAGAGGCGTTGTGACTGTGCACAGGGACGAGGTCACAACAGATATTTAGTTGAAGGGTCATGCAGAATAGTGGGAGGACGCACCTAATGTCTTTTTTTTTTCTTCTTAAAAGGATGCCATAGAATTCTTTGGTTTAGTAAATTGTGAACGATTGCTTTTCAGTGCAGCAAGGCTTCAATATAACGCTTGGGTATTATAACTCGCGGGGAGCCCTGGTTCCATTACAAAGGCAACCAAAGGTCGGGTTATATTCTCCTAGAAGGATTGTGTGATCTACACTTCCAAGGAACAACCGAAGTCTGTTCAACAAATCTGTCGCATCACGATCTGGCGTGGTTGACTACTCGCCGATGGGTTTCCTACGTATTTACGTTCACTTGTAGCAAGTACTTGCAGATCCATCACATGTTGAACGTTGAGCCATACACTGGAGAGGAGTCGACCAAACCTCATAGAGAAAAGTCGAGGGCACGTTGATCGCAAGCGACGGCACTGAGCTGTGAGCGGTGGTCGTATCAGAATTACGCAGTGTCAACCGAGTGGGTCGGGTGGCCATGTGATGTGGTCGAACCAATTGGGCGCATCGTGAGCAAGGAAGACCGTGGCAGAAGGAGTATGGTGGGCCATGGGCCGTGAAGGTAATTAACAAGGAAAGTGAGGAATCGCAGAGCCGTAAGTAGTAGGTTGTGAGGGACATCGCTCAAACAGAAATCGAAGAGCCAACGAATGTAACCTCTTGCGGGCGCATCAATGGGAAGGTGATTGTGAGAGCCGTGACAACTATCCTTGTGGAGACAAAAAGTGGTCCCCATAGAAGAACAGGTCAGTGATTCCAGCCATCCACTATTAATGAATACATGAAGCTTATCCAATTAGGTGGCACGAAATGACAAGAGCACTAGTTTTTGGGATTTTGTACTAATTATTCTGCGAGTCCGTGAGATGTGGCTCAAAGCGCACCAAAATTCGGAGAAGTGCTTCGAGTCTCGTGACAGAAGAATCTTTGTACTATATTTATATAGTGGAGACTACAGCTAATCCGAAAAATGTATAAACTTTACAAAGTGAATACTTTTTGAACAACAAAAATCCAGGACAAAACTGGTCACATTCAGTTTGTGACTGGACATCATTATTACAATGTGGATGCTTTTAGGAAAAGCCCACGAGAACCAATTATGTATTGGGGCCACTAAGAGGTGTAATCCCTGGAAAGCGGATTCTAAGATATATAATCCCATCCCATGCTTTAGTATAGATTCATCGGATGATCATGGGCTTGTTTAGTACATATTGATGTTTTATTTTAGTCATGACTAGCCATTCATCATGCCTAGCCATGAATTGTTGTAAAGTTGCATGGTCAGGATATTGAAATAAATCGCTGACCGTTTTACAAGGTAGATGGAAACACTCTACAGCATTTCTTTTCAAAACACTTTTGACATTGCATCTGGAAATAACTTTCATAAAAAACTGGATCTATTGCAATTCTATTTACTTCATAATCTTTCCACCAGTCCCTTAACCATTCTGCTTGTTGGTTTCTCTGCATGCTTCCTGTGGATCCAAATTTAAGCTTTGTATAATGAATTTCATTTTTCCCGTCGACATTTAAAATGTCCCACCATAATTTTTTATATCCAACAAAGTTATAAATGGTGTCAGGAAAAATTAGATTAGGATCATTCCTTGGCCAGAGTGCAGCATTATCTCTCATGATTGGCCAGTTTGTATTTCTGGTTTTATTGATTGAGAAAAATCTATGATAGATTTTTCTTCTGTCTCCTCCTTCTGTCCAATTCATTGAGATGTCGTGGAAAGAACTTTGTAAGGCTTCTTCTTCTTGGTGTGTTGTGGCCATACTGCTAGTGTACACCATGTCGTGTATCCAATGATTTCCTTTCGGAAATACTCACCTTTCGGGACCAAGGTGTAGGATGTCAGTGTGTGGTTGAAGATCTGCATCTAAAACCTTTGTATTCCTTGGTTTCCATGTAGGTTTCCAATTATTTTTGTATTCTTCCCAACTTCGATCTTCTCTAATTGTTCTCAAAACTTCTTGCTGCTGAGTTGGATCCCATTCTATTACAATGATCATCACATGTTCTTGTTGCTGGTTCTGAATATGTTCTCTGCTGAGAAAGTCTGGCAGACAATTTTCTTCTCCTTTTATATGCTCGACTTCAAAATCAAAGTTAGAAAAAAGAGCTTGCCATCTTGCGAATTTTGCTTCTCTTGGCTTTTTGATGTCTTTGGTTAATACTTTTTTAAGTGCTGATGCATCTGTTCTGAGAAGAAAAGCCTTATTGAAAAGATGTATTTCAAATTTATCTATACAGTTCCATGCTGCCTTAACTTCTTTCTCTATAGTAGAATAATTTCTCTCAGTAGAATTCCACGTACCTGAAACAAATTGGACAATTTGTTCTTCATTATTTTTCTTTTGCTTTAGAATTCCTCCCCATCCAATGTCACTGGCATCAGATTCAACAATCTTATATGCTTCATCATCGGAGATGTGCAAAATAGGAAGGGATTTAACCTTGGCTTTTATATTTTTAACTGCTCTGGTGTGTGCTTCAGTCCAAGGTTCTGGATTTTTTCTAAGATGTTGATTCAACAAACTTCTATCTTTAGCACAATCTTTATAGAAGTTGCTAACATAGTTTAAGCATCCAAGGAATCTTTGGAGCTGTGTCTTATCTGTAATAACATCTGGAAATTTGCTGGAAAATTCCAGAGCATGTTTTTGCAAAGAGATCTAGCCATTAAATATTGTATGGCCAAGAAACTTAATTGAAGTTTGAAAGACTTCAATTTTCTTTTTGCTGAGGACAAGACCATTTCTTTTAATGGTATTTACAAAGATCTGTATATGTCGAAAGTGGTCCTGGACATTCTTGGAAAAAATAAGAATATCATCAATATATACAATTAACCAATCAAAGAAAGGTTTAAAGATCGAGTCCATCACCTTTTGAAATTTGGATGGTGCATGTTTGAGACCAAAAGGCATCACATTCCACTCATAGTGTCCTGCTGGCACGCTAAAGGCAGTCTTGAATTTATCTTCTTCTGAGATTGCAACTTGCCAAAATCCTGACTTTAAATCAAACTTGGAGAATACTTTAGCACCTGCGATTCTACTGATAAGATCTCCCTTATGAGGAATCGGGTAGGTATTGTCAACTAAAACCGAGTTCAGAGGTTTATAATTTATTACCAATCTTGGGATGCCTTTGATTTGTTCGGCTCTTTTGTTCACATAGAACCCATAGCAGTTCCATGGACTGTCTGACTCCCTGATTAGCTTCTTCTCCAACAGTCTCTGTATTTCCTTTTCACAGATATCGTGATATTCCTTATTCATAGGTATGGCTTTGCTTTTACATGGCTTTCCTGCATATTCTGCCTTATATTGCAGGTTTACTAAATATTGTTTTCTATGCCAGAAAGCATTAGGCTCTTCATCACAACATTCCTTTTCAATCTTTTGTTTAATCTCAGCAATTTTTCTCTGGTTATCTGGATGTTTGAGCTAATGTGAAACTTGAATAGTGGATTTTAGATCTTTAAGATCTAACAGTTTTGACTCAGCTTTATCCAACTCTTTCATGGCTTGTACTATTGTTGAAATTCTGGGATTTGAGATGTAAGGCATCTCAATCCTTTTAGGAATGGAACTGGATGTTGGAAGTGTGATGAAATATCCACCTCTGTTTTTCTTCAAACGGATTGACCCATGTGGTTCTACCGCGGCCAGAAAGATATTGCCTAAAATGCAATCTACTGGGATGTCACCGACTGCAAATTTTAACTTTATACAATGATTATCAAAGCAGATTGAAGCCTTGGGTACTTCATAGTTGAGTGTTTTGTTGCCTAGACCAATCACTTTTCTTTGTGCAGACATCCAGTATTTAGCTGGAACAACTTTGGTGCTTAGTATATTAACATCTGCTCCTGAATCTATAAGAGCAGTTAGGCTAAACATTTCACCTTGAATACATATGTTAACCTGTACATGATGCTGTTGATACTCTATTGCAAGTATCCTCATTTCTTGAAAACCAGTAGAAGGATCCTTTTTTCCTTCAAATATTTGGACATTTGATCCATGAAATTCTGGTGGATCATATTCATCAAATGGATCTACTGTAATATTTTGTTTTCCTTTTTCTAACCTGTCAACCTGAATCTTTAATGTAGAAATTTCAGATTTAAGGTTATGAATTTCTTTACTTACCTTAGGGGACCCCTTTTGTTTGAATTTTGGTTTAAAAGTGGGATAATTGTAGTGATTGAGTTCCCTTTTGTTTGAATTTTGGTTTTAAAAGGGGATAATTGCAAGTTTTTATTTTTATTTTTTTATTTTTTATTTTATATTTAAAAAAGAAAAGAAAAAAAGAAAAGGGTGAGTTTAATTTTTTTTATAAAAAGGGTTTGATTGCATATATAAATAAATATTAAAAACAACATAGGAGAATAATTTTAACTTCAGATATTATTTTTTAAATTTGTGGTTATAGTATTTTTGGGCTAAAGTGAAGGCATAATTAACAGAATGTTGATGTAATTCTTTATGAAGAATTAGTGTATTCCCGCATATGTTTCTACGTTGGTATATGAGAAGATGGGTCGTCTTGAAGAGACCCTAGAAAGAACCTAGAAACTTATTGAAGAACTAGTGAAAATATATGGTCCTTTACACACCAATACCTTCTTAGACCAAAATAATTGCCAAAGCAGTAGACCATTCTTGAAAAGGGTCCATGTCATTCTGTAGTAGCAACACCCATGGGAAGTGAAGGAAGCACAAGGAAGAGGGGCTAAGCTCTTCGCACTTGGATCTGATTTACAACGAATGAAGTCAGTCATAGACCTTTGCCAGTTGGAGGAATTATGCACGTGCTTGTTGAGGGTGGGGCAACCAGAATGGAAGAAACTTGGTTTGACTCTCAAGCTATCCATGCTTGCATTAATACAACCCAAACTTTGGGAGCATCCTTGTGAAGAGGTCAGGGTTACAATTGCTTCTTGTATCAGCAGGATCATAACTTTAACATCGCCACTACTACCTTACAATAATGATCTCATGAGGGAGATATTGTAGTTGATAGTGGAAGCCCTTCAAGGGTTGAATGACATGATGCATCCTACCTTTTAAAAGCAATGCAAAATCTTAGAACTCATGGCAGAGTTTAGATTTACCACATTCATACTAAATTTGGAATGTGATGACTTAATCTTTCAGTTGTTCCTGAACTTTTACACCAATATTACATCAGCTCATCTAGATCGTGTCAAAACGAGCTTGCAAAAGATTGTGTCTTTGTTCCTAGAAGGATATGTTGACATTTGCAAGATACTAAGATCCAAACTATTGACCATTTAGAGGAAGGAACTAATTGTATCACCAATCACCTATAATCTAGTGGAGAAGTTGATCATGCAAAACATAAAATTGCTCAGAAGGGTGCTGACTAAGAAGGAGCTTAAAACAATTTATGGAGGAAGCAATAACAAAGGTAGTAAAACCTACAAGAAGAATAAACTAAGAAGGAGAGGACTATGCTTTATCTGCAAGGGACCTTGTGCACTTAACTATTCATCTCTAGAGGATAGGAAGGAGGCAATAAGGATAAAACAAGAAGAGATTCTTTCAGATCATGGGAAGTCTTATGTAGTTGATTTTCAGGATGGTGATCAACAACGTGATATTATTTAGGGAGACTTGCATGATGACAAGCATTTGGAAGTGCATGAGGAAATTATACCTAATGGTATTAATAAGGTAGACTCCTATACAATTGAGTCTATAGGTCTCTAGGGGGATTTCCATAAAGAATATGAGCATTCAAATCTAGATAGCAGTCCACCAGTACACCTATGTTTGGCAATTAGAGAAGATTAACAACATGTTGTCTTCACAGATGGAGGAGGTCAGGGAAACTTGAGTGAGTTGACAACAGTAGTGAACCAGCATGATCAGCATGATCATGAGGAGAAACATGACAAACATAATGTTCAAAATGAACCATTCCCAAAAAGTCGAGCAAAGGCTCACGTTGAAGTTGTGTTCGTGGGGCATTTGGTGCAAACATGTATAGAGTGTTGGGTGTGGAGCATGATTATGTAGAGGTCTTTGTTTCAGCCAGATGTATACCCCAAGAAGTTTGTACACCCCTCCACGCGGGGGGGTGTGGGGGGGACTTGTCCAAGTTGCGGGGGGGGGGGGGGGGGGGTGATCCCCCCTGGCTGGGGGGTCTGGGGGCCAGTAGTCCCCCGGCGGGGGTTTCAGGGGCAGTTCCCCCGAAGCTAAAAATAGATGTAAAATTGCCTTGTAAAAGTATAGTAATTTCTAGTCAATCTGGGCCGTTCATTAGGCAGATGATCTGATGGTAGAACTTATGTTTAGTTTAGGGTTTTTTTTCCCTAGAAGGCAACCCTCTCTTTATATGAGGGCATCGTATTGAGGCTGTGTAATAGATGTGTATTCTCTGAGCGAGAAACAAAGAGGTGAGACTGTGAGAGAAAATAGAGGATATTACAGTGGATCTGCTGTAGGTTGTGTCTCTTCATTTTGTTGGATAATAGAAAGGAAGGACTCTCTGTTCGGGGTGGACGTAGCCCAAACTGGGTGAACCACGTATATCTGTGTCTCTCTGGTTTTATGCATTTTCTGTATTTATATTTATGCAATTTTTTATGTGTTCCATTGCTCTGTAATATATAATTTTCTAACATAGAGACATTCAGTAGGGCACCAGAATCGCCAGTAGCGGACTTTTGGGGAAATATCAGGCATTTCAAGACATATATTATGATGTTAAAGCAAAGAGTCCAGACAACCCGAGACACTACCTTATAGGAGAACACACAAATTAATAATCTCATAGGGTTGTGTGTTGAGCCAGTGGTTAAATTGTCTAGTGGAGAGGAATGTCTCAAGTTCCTCACAAGACAAAAGGAAGAATACAATTGGGAGTACCGGAGCAACCCTCTACAGGAGTACATAGATAGGGCTTGTTGGCACTACCAAACCATATTTATACATTAGGGAGAGTAGGGAAGAGTTCTACAGATGGATCATGTTGGGTGATTGGGTGGAGCAGCATGAGTTGAGCATCAGGCATCATGAACATGGTAGACATCTTCCCTGTGTAGTCATTCATGCATTATATTCTTCTCATGAGATGGATTGATGAGAGAGTATGAGTTGGAACTCTATTGATGGGATACTCTTAGCCAAGGGCATATTGTAGCTTGGACCCTTAAGCACGGGCAATGATGGAGAGGTGAGATGATATCATAACCCAGAGGTCCTAGGACTTAGGTGGCATTGGGATCCAGGAGAATTGGGGGCAGGATTGGCTGGGGGACTGTTTGGGATCTAGGTATCAAAGGATCCATTCAAGATCATTTAGCATGGAGGCATAGAATGACACACTGGGTTGTATGGGATCTTGGTATAAATATACAAATGCTTCTGTTATGGATAGTAGTGGATTACTTGAGGGAAAACAATCTTTGGGTGGGAGGATTTGTAATATTCCTTTTTTTGGATATGGACAAAATGGACAAAATCTACCCATGGTATTTACCTTGATATTTTCCCATGATATCTTCCCATTGTATTTTCCTTCGTTTTTTGAGAGAAAATAATAAAATAAGGTTTCTAGAGATTCCATCAAGCATATAAAAGGGGATAGGAGCTAGGCATTGGGATCATCTTGAGTTATCTATCTATTTTTCCTTTGTGTAGAACTTGTTGAAGTTAGTTCTAGTTTGATCCCAAGGAAGAAAACCACGTGGGTGTAATCTGTGTGGTGGATCCATCCAGAGTCCACGATTGTGTTTCATTTTTTTTTTCTCTTTTGATGAGTGGTCATGCATGCCATTGTAGGGGCTCTTATATTATTGTATGGGCATGTACTATTTTCTTCAATTAATAATATGAAGAAGGCTACATTTCCAGATGTCATTGTATTCAGTGTTTTGATTGTAAGAAATTTTTACTAGAACACTAAAGTGTACTAGATATGTTAAAAATTTTAAGGTTTCGGATATTACACTCACCTAAGATAATGGTGGCTTTAAATTATTGACCAATATCTTGCCACCTTCATTCATAAAGGGGGGTTTTTAATTGTGAAAATAAAGTTAATATATTATAGGTACTATAGGGTCTGAATGTGGGTTAGGGGGAGTTTATATGTATTGGGAGGTATAAAATGGGATATTCAATAAGGATATGGGATATATATTAAAATAGGGATTATTTTAACTAGAGATATGTATTAGGAGTGGGGCCTGACAATGAGATTTTGGGAGGGTTTTATCAATATCGAGTGAGATTAAAGGTACAATTCCTTAATATCCCATGAATTTAGGCACTATGGAACAGGTTGACTAAGCATATACCACATGCCTATGTTTAGTGGGTTACATGGTAAATTTTAGGGGCGAATTCTAGCTCAAGGGTGAAATTTAAGGGGTTTTTCTTTTTAGAGGGGCAAAATTTTTATAAAACACCCATTTCATATATTTAGCCCAACTTTTATTTAAAAAATAATTATTTTTTTCATTTTAGCCCAAAAAAAGGCGGATAAACTATCAAAATACTCATTTGACCCGATTCGCCTGGTTTGGGAGGTTATATTCCATTACAATCGCCCGATTTTCTACTTTCCAATGTTAAATTCGTTTGCAATCGCCCATTTTATGGTTTGGGAGGTGGTTTGGGAGGTTGTATTTGGTCCCAATCACCCTGATTTCTTCTGTGAACAACTCCCTATTTTCAAATTATGGTTTTCATCCATGGCAATGGTGTAAATAAATAAAAATATAAATAAAGTGGAGGTATGGTAAATAAATAAAACCTATTTTTATACTTACTCCAAAGGTATGGTAAATAAATAAAATATAAATAAACTAGAGGTATGGTAAATAAATAAAACCTCTTTTTATATTTAGTTCATAACCCTCTTTCTATTTAAGAAGGCTCAAAAAAGAGGTTTTATTGAAGTGAATCCTATTGGCCAAATACCATATTTATAAAAGAGGTATGGTAAATTAATAAAAATATAAATAAACGAGAGGTATGGTAAATAAATAAAACATTTTTTATATTTACTCTATAAGTCTATTTAGGTGAAGCCTATGGGCCAAATTATTATTAATACCGTGAAAAAAAAACATTATTAACCCTAATATTAGTATTAATAAAAATAAAGATAGCACATGGTATTGACCCATGGTATTCATGTGGAATGTAGCCTATTTAAAGGGGGAATTAAACCAACATAGATCCATCTTTACTCCGGATGTACTAAGCGCAAAGAGGGATCAAATATTGTGATATGCAAACTAGCATAGAGTGAAAAAATATTTGATCCCTCTCGGGGCTTGGTAGATCAAGAGTAAAAATGGATCTTGTAATTTAATGTCACTTAAACATTTTAACTCGGTTAAAATAAAAATATAAAATAAAAATCAATTATTAATTTTATTAATTTTTATAAATTACTAATAGTAGTTTTTAAGCTCCATGTTTATGATAACCCATGGTATTGACCCATGGTAATACCATGGTATTCATGTGAGCATAGACTATTTAAAGGGGAAATTCTATTAGCTTAGATCCATCTTAATTCCGGGTCTACCAAGTGCTGAGAGTGATAAATAGATTTCATCCCTCTAAGAGTTTGGTAGATGTGGAGTTAAGATGGATATAGGTTGGTTTTTATGATAATGAAGATATTAAATAGACTTAGGAAATTATATTGTAAAAAACATCTTAAGGTGAATGGTTAAAGCTACATTTAGTCACTTCACAAAATTTAGTAAAAAATACCAATATCTCCATTAATATTGGTTTTTCTGATTTAACAAAAAAATTTCAAAACAATGAAATCTTATCGCTCTTTCCGCATCACCCTCGCAAAAGAGAGATAGTTGCTGCCCAAATTTCCCACCATTTTTCAAACGTTCTCAATATGATATCTTCGTGAAAAAGTTAAGGTACTAATGTTGGATTAGTTGTTTGAAAAATATGTTGGTTTGTACAACTTTTCATCTTCTCTATTATTCTTAGTATGTCGTAATGATCTGTAGGGGTTGGGCCAATGCACCATATTGTCCTAAAAGGTGGAGATTGTGCACCGAAAAGGCAATTAATCCACATGTTACAACGCTATTAAAAAAATGCAAGATGTATGAAGGTAGTGAATTATGCTAATAAGAAATTTAGATTGGGAGAGACGTAATTAAATTTTATTTTTTAATTGAAGATTTCCAATTAAAATAATAATAAATCTACATTTATATATTTATATATTGATTGGAAGGTTTCTGACAACGGTCACTTCTTTCCATTAGATCCCCTTCACGCCTTTGGGATACCTACTACTTTCTTATATTATGTAGTTGGGGCTTGCTACTTGTCGGCCTGCTGGGGTAAACAAACTTGATGGTTTTTTTTTTTTTTTCTATCTCGCAGTTGGAGTCTATGGAATAAGAAAGAAATTTGATTTGCATTTTCTCATCCTGATAGGTGAATGTTTGTAGATGAAGATTCCATATTAGCAACTCTGTCACAAGGAAATTTTGTACATTTTGTTGTTGCTCAATACAAAATCAAGCATTTTTTTTTTTCTAAACTCAACATTGGTTTCATTTAGGAGCAAAGAGTTGTCTCCATGTCTTCTTCACGCAAGAAAGTTGTATGGTCCAACGATCCTGCCATATGACTGTTGACAGCTAGCTTGCGGTACAAGGCTATCTTTGATGATGAAGCAGTAGTAGTAGCTTGGTGGTGGGGAAGATTTGGAAAGTTAAATCTTCAATGAAATCCATGATTTTTATGTGGTTGGCCCTAATGAATAATGTTTTGACATGAGAGGTTCTACAAAATAGGGCAAGGTAGGGTCTTGGAATTTGTACTCTATGCAAATGTGAAGGGGAAACAATAGACCACGTGCTGGTGTTCATTTGTATTTTTGCTCAAGAGGTATGGGGTGTTATTATCCCCTTATTTGAGGATAGGGTACTTGGAAGGAGGCTTCCTTGTTGGACTATTTGATGATAGAGAAATCAAATAACATAGATCATTTCCCCTGATTGCCTCTAGAACCATTTGGACAGGAAAGAAGGAATAACAATTTTGTAGACAAGGAGATCCCTCCTTTTCAGGTACATCATAAAATAAAATACCTATATCAAGGCATAAAAATGACTCCAAAGGTTAAAGTTCCAAGGTGGGTTGCAATCTAGAGGTTGATAAAACTTATCCATGGCCTTTCTTTATTGGTGCTTACCAAGGTGATATTCTTGTTATATATATTATCTGTGAATATGTGTGATATTCTTGTTCTATATCCATGTCGATGTGTATTTTGGGAGATCTGAACGATGGCTGTGGAGACCGAGCGGAGAGCGAGTGGAGGGATCGGAGGTCACGAGAACGAATCCCGGGCCCTCAAAGAAACCCATCTCAGGAGCGTAAGAAAGCGGCCCTGGGGGAGACTCGCAGTGGAGATCAGAGATCCATGGAGGAAATTTCGAGTGTGGCCCGGCACATTCGACACAGCCGAGGAGGCAGCCCGTGCATACGATGATGCCGCCAGGGTCTTGCGCGGCGTAAAAGTGAAGACCTATTTCGCTCTCGCCACCGACGACAGTGCCTCTGCTGCGCTCGCTCGGACGCGCAACCCCCGGTGGATTCGAACGCTGCACCCTCAGCAGCAGGGGCCTCAAGATCTCAAGGCCACGGCTCTGGCTTTGTTTCCTTCCGTGCCGACCTTGGAATCAAGCAAGAGAGAGCAGGAAAATGCAACATCCGCATGGTCTTTGTATGGATCTGAGGCAATCACTTGCTCTCCGAAACGCAGTCTCAGCTTCAGATCTGACAAAGATCTGCCAGATCTGGTCATCCAGAAGGCAGAAAAGCCCGCGCTCTGGCCAGATCCAGAGATCTGCATGGGGTCAAGGCCCTTATCTGACTCCTTTCAGATCCAAATTTCTCAGCCTTCAGGCAGAACCATCATGCAATGGGTTCGCCCTTCAGATCTGGTGCAGGAACTCAAACTGAATCTAGAGCGCAGAATGGGGATCCCATCTAGCCTTCTGCGACTTCTCTTTCAAGGTAAACAACTTGAAAACCCTCTTCCCCTCTCTGCTTACAGCATTTCCAGGAACAGCTCGGTGGTGGTGACCCTTCGTTTGAGAGGAGGTGCAGCGGGACAATCTTCCTCTACTCGGCCTTTCTCATATAAGGACGCAGTTCACTCTGAGAACCCCAAACCCCCGGAAGCCCTTAAATCTAAGGCCTTCTTGGTTGACAAAATTGAAGAAGTTCCCTCTGTTGAACTCATACATGAAGATCTGGCTTCCCATCTTCAAGAATTTGCAGAAAGAGCCATCATTTGCAGATTTAATGGATTGTGGCCGCGATCTCAGGATCTCTATGCATGGATCCATGCAAACTGGACACATCATTGTAAGATCTTTTTTTGTTCGAAAGGTTATTTCATTGTTCTATTTGATAACAATAAGCACTATGAAAAGGCCTTAGCAGAGGGCCCTTGGTTCATGGGAACTGCAGGGCTATTCTTGACTCCCTGGTTCCCAGATTTTGATCCAGCTACTGCAGTCATTACCAAGACACCGGTATGGATTCGGCTTCCAAACTTACCTGCCCACCTATGGAATACTCGTGTCTTCAGAGCTATAGGAGACACCTTGGGCAGCTTCATCAGTGGAGATTTTTGGCGGGAATCCAAAGGTCTCTACTCATATGCAAGAATATGTGTGGAGTTAGACCTGAGCAAAGGTCTTCCAGAACAAATCAATCTCAAGATAAATGACTTTGTCTGGACCCAGACACTGGATTACGAGAATACTGCTTTTCGGTGCCGCCATTGCCACCAATCTGGGCATTTGCAGAATACTTGCCCATCTCGCCCGGCAAAAAAGAACAAGGCCAACGTCTCCAAGCCCAAGTCCAAACGATGGGCTCCCTGCTCTCCTCCTCCAGTCGTGGATTCTGATTCCTCCAGCTCTGAAGATGAAGATAGCGATGAAGAATTGAATCAGGCCCCTCATTTCGTGGCCCCTTCCACCGATGGCCTGGCGCCTTCCTCTGATTCAGCCATTGCTCAGAAACGTGTCCATTTGTCCTCCTCCTCGGATTCAGAAAAGGAGGGCTCCCCTGTGGAGGACCCCAATCTTCAAGTTGTAATCGCTCATCCACCCCAAAATGGTTGGGTTGAAGTTAAAAAAAGGAAAGGGAAAAAGCTTCGTGTTGAAGCCTCTACCCTTTCAGGGTAGCATTCAATGCTTCTTTAAGCTTTCAGTGACTAGTTGTAGCTCCTTGCTTGCTTAACTCCTTCCCCGGAACCGAGGTTGATAGTCCTATCATTTCCGGTTGCCGGTATCCTGCATCTCTGGAATGTATCCTCTTGTACAATATTTTTCTGCTTAATAGAATTAGTCTTAATCAAAAAAAAAAAAAGATATTCTTGTTCTATATATTATCTGTGATTCGAACCCAAGGCAATTTCTCTTGTGTGTGTGTTATTCTTGTTCTGTATATTATCTGCGATTCGAACCCAAGTTAGCAACGTGTAGGAGGAAAATTCAAACTGTTGTTGCTTTTGGTGTCATTCATGTCTATCTCTACCAGAAAATTATCCACAATACATCAAATTCTGGATTCACATGTCTCCCGATATTTGATTATTTTTTACATTTTGAAGTGGGCACATAGGATAGCTCTTGTTTTAGGTGAAAACATATTCATTTCAGGTCATAATGGGCATTGGAGTAGTAGCGATGGGCTTGTTGGGTCAATATAATTTGAACCCAACTACAAATTTGATGCCCAGAACTTCACAACTAGTTTTGGGGGTTCCCTAACAACAGAAAAGCAGAAAATTAGGAGGTTTGAAACTTTGAGGTCGTGCCCATCATAGAAACCTTTTTGTATCACAACAAGCTTGACAGTGGGAAATACTTTGGCATTCATGCTGGTGCAACCTTGCAACTTCCTAGGTGTGCATGTTGTTCACAATTCACACAATGATGTATTTATTTATGTATTTGTTTTTGGTTGAAATTGCTACATGTATAGATACCCTGTGTGACATCCTTGACAATATTTCCATTTGAATACCAAGAAGAAAGCACAGATCATAGATGAATATAGTTTAACTTGGAGGTGTTTAGAAGATTCATTTGTGAATTGAATTGCTACAAATAAGCTTCTTATCTTCATTTAATGAACTATGTCAAACACCTCGGTTTTAATTATAGTTTTGTTGAGTTAATGGTTAGTGTATGGCTTGATAAAGACCTTGTTCTTGATCCAGATTCCACTCAGATGCTAGCAAACAGAAATTGTAGACCTCAATAATATAATTAATGCTCCCATAAAACCGTGCCTCAGTTACCAAGGGTACTAAATTTATCGTGATTTCTTTATCTAGTTTGTAAATTACTCTATGCAGAGGGAAAGTAGAGCTTTGTAGATCCTCCTCTAAGTGAGCTTGATCTTGAAATGAATGTGATAATTGAGAAAGAATATCAGTCACAACTCAATGGCTTGGAACTTATTTCTTCTGAAATTTTTACATCCTGGGCAGTTATGGAAGTTGTTGGATCATGTCTAACAAACAAGTATTCAGAAGGACTCCCTGGTAAGAGGCAAGTTCCTGAAGATATAACTTGGAATGTGAAGAATGGCACCATCATGATTTTGATTGTGTTTGAGCTACTTGGCAGTTTCTTCTTGCCACTTGGAATTTTTTTCTTGTTAAACTCAGTTTCTCCTAGCTTTTGGACCTGCACTTTTTTGTTTCAATGTTTGACATGTGTGTAATGGTTTCTAGGTTCAGTGTTATAGTGTAGAGACATGTAGTTGTTGCATGAGTATTTGTTATCACAATGATGGATACAATTGTTGGACACTTTTCTATATTTATTCATTACTGTGTTGGGTTGGGATTTATGCCTTGCATATAATATGCTGGCAATGAATTCATTAACCAAAGTGAGAGTATTTTCTAGTAGAGGGCCCTAGAAGCATTCCATCTTGATGACATTACATGGGGTGTTAATTTTCAACCATTATCTCAATCCCCAACTAATTTTGTTGTTTATATAACTCTCCTCTAACCACATCATCGCATTATGGTGTGTATGGTTCCGAACTACGAACCTTCTTTGATAAGATTATCATTCCTATTTGGGTATGTAACATGTGAAAATTTTCTTTGCAACGTTTAGGGTTTGGACTTATCACATGGAGGGCATCTATCTCATGGATTCATCATTGAAAAAAATCAAGTCTCTACTACATCAATTTAGTTTGAATCAATGTCATATCATCTAGATTAATCCACAGGTGAGCTCACATTTCCCGTCTAATAATAATTAGGAGGGAAACAATTCCATCATTGACAAATATTGAACCAATATTTTAGGGAAGTGTTCAAAGTGTTAATGGCCGGGTTTGTTTTCTTGGGTTATAGGATTCATTGACTATGAGATGCTTGAGAAGAATGCCACCCTTTTTAGGACAAAGCTTATCATTACTAGTGCTAGTGCATATCCTCGAGATATTGATTACCCTCGCATGAGGTAGGTATTGTTTAGCTGGTGTTGTGTGATAAAAGGTGTCTTTTTAACTCCTAATTATCTTCACATTAGTTATCAATCCAGGTAAGACTTTATATTTCAAGAGTGTACACAGTATGTGGCGGCTGTGTACTCAAGAGTAATGCTTCTAAATTGCAGTACAGTTCTTTCGAATACAAGGGTAAATGGATGTAGCTAGTGAACTCTAATTACAATTAAAAGACAACTCAATCCTGAAACTAAATCACACATTCCTCAATGTAATAGAAAATATCAGTCAAGGATACAGTAGAAATAACTCATTCTTCTTTTAACTTATTTAATTCAAATTGACTACAATCATCAATAACCAATATAAGCATTAAACAATCCCAATTTGAGAGCTTTGACAACAATAGTCAATGTTCTTTACAGTTGATAATCTTAATCAGAATATGTAATTGAATGATTGAATCTAAAATAGCAATAACAGAGTGCTGAAGTAGATAACTAGATCGGAGATAATAACAACTTGAATCAATGTTACTGCAAAATGTAAAACAGAGCAAATTCGTTAAGACCAGAAATATGAAATAGTAAAGCGATGCGATTACAGTAAGTGGAAATCAAACCAAACCATCACACAGTAGAAATAATAAAAGAATGGTACAGGAACAGTGAGTCACCAGGGCCGGGCCCTTAGCCACTAGTGAACACTGCCGGATTACTTCAGTAGATGAGAAGGAACAGCAACTGCTTTATATATTAATCATTGCAAAATAGTTACAACCAATTCGTACTCTTCTTTAATCGCAAGAGTTGATGATCAAAGTTACAAATACAATAGTAATTTTTGAATAATGTTCTCCTCACTTCTCTGCTTACAATCGCTACCTTTTATAATGGCAAAGAGGTAAAAGGATAAGTAGTAACAGCGATCCCTCAAGATCAAGAGATCCTAAGGGATTCGCGCAACCTTCTAACTCCAGTCCTCTTTCCCTCCTTGCGCTGGTCCTGTGATTTTCTTTGCTTTTGTCCATAACTGCATGCTCCATCCTTGGCTTGCTTGTCTTTTCACTATCCCTTGGCTGAGGAACAATAGTTGTCACATTTCGTCTTTTTCTTGCATAAAGGGGGATAAGAGTCAGCTAAATCATGATGATAGATTATTTCCTAATTTTTACCATAATCCTTTAGTATATTAACATTTTAAGATGTAAAAGGGATATAACTAAAGAAAAGGATGATGAAATAAATAATATATGCATACCTTTTTCGTGACTCAACATACTCCCCTGCTTATTCTTTTTCATGTCCTCATGAAAACCATATAGTTTGTATGTAGAGTAGTCAAGGAATAGGTCAAAGAAGGAATGTCATGAAGCAGTTTGAACCCATGATTCTTGCCCAAGGTTTCAAAAATGTGTCCTGTCTGTCCTTCAGATAATTCATATATAGCTTTATAGGCTTCTGTAGGATATCAGACAATAGGACTACGGAATCGACAACCTAACCAATATGGGCCTTCCCTCAAGATGAGGTTGCTATAAGTAACAAAGCGATCTGCAACCAATTTAAAGTTTTTATAGTTAAATGGTTCTTTGTCCTGTACATTACGATTAGAAACCATCCATCTGAATTTGGCTGCAGCCAAGGAGCTGTCTTTAATAAAAAGAAAATACTCTACCCCTTGCTGGACAATCTCTTTGTGAATGGGCCCCAAGATCTAGATTACTCCTTCCTTTTTCATCAAACTTTTGTGTTTGACCAGCATTTGTAGTGGGTTCTTTGGTTGACCTCTGACCCAAAGCTCCAATCCATTTTCTTGCCTTTGGAATATATTATGGGCTTTAAACCATTTCAATTGGTTGGCAGCAAATGAAATGAAGACTTGAAATTGTACATCCCCCACAAAAGGGCTAGGATTCTTCTCCAATTCTCCTTCCAATACAAAATTATGTAAGTAAAATTCACAGAGTAATCGTTGAACTTTCACTCCATGGTGTTTACAATAGTTTATGAAATCTTCAACAATTTTTTATTCTATGGGTTTCCCTACCCTGACAACCTTGATTTTTAGCTATAAATACCTTTCTAACAAAAATAAAGCGTAGTTATTGGTAGGGGACCTGCATGCCAAAACATCCGTGTATAGTGAACAAAGAGTATCCATTTGATGCATGACTGTCTCCAATCTGATCTTTATTTTCTCAGTTCTTTTTTTTGCCCTTAGATATTTATTGAAGGCCTCACTTTCCAACACATTGATATCCCGCAGTTGCCTTTGTAATTCCTGGTATCTCTGTTGGGGAACAGTTTCTTCCTCAACCCTTTCTATGGTTAGCTGAACCTGTGCCAGATTTTCTTGAAAATTTGTTATATAAGGGTCGCTGCACACCAAAATATCTTTGGCTTGGACATATTTCTGGGTGTTTTTATTATGAGACTGAATACCTATAGTCTGCATACTCTTATTATGGGACGGAATGCTTAAAGTCTGCATTCTTTTATTATGGACAATCGGTCTTTCTGTCTGGGTGGCCATGTTGTTGGAGGGTATCACCGCCATTTGAACATCTACATTACAGAAATGTACATTCTCTGTTTGGGCAGCTACTTCTGTAACAATTGCATGTTGTTCCTTATCAATTTGAATGAGTATGGGCTCAGTTTGAGTCCCCATAACCCTTGTATCATGAAATTTGGTTTGAATGGTAGCATTCACCATTTCTGGGGTTCCGCTTGAAACTTTGCCCCTTTTTGATGTCCTTATCTTTTGCCAAAGTCTTTTAATTAATTTTTGCAGCCTTTGCTGTTCCTTTCTAAACTTTTCAATTTTGCTTTTCTTCTTTTTGGGAGGAACAACTGTTTCACTAACCGTTTCTGTTCTTAGCGAGCTTGGTTGCTCACCTGGGCTTTGCTCTCCAAGGGCTATGTCTTTTCCCTGACTGGTTTCTGTTTCTTCTATTTGGCCCACATCTTCTGTGTTCAAATTGACTCGACTAGGTTCTTCTAGATGTGTACTCCTAGTTTGGTCTGCCTCTTCCTGAGTAACTTCTGCCCTTGTTTCTTCCTCACCAGTTACGTTTTCCGTCATGCTCCTACTGTGGGTAGAGTTTTCTTCCAATTGCTCTACTTCAACATTAAGGTTGAGTGGGCTTTCGGGTTGTATGAATTCACTCATATTGGCCAAAATCTGGGCCAATTCAACATCATGTAATAAGTCTTGTGGTGGACTTGTGCTGGGATTTAAGGGAAGTTCTGTTTCATCCCTCTCCTCTTCACTAGTATGCTCTATTTCCTCCTCAAGTTCTGATTCTTGGTTATCTCTTCCTTCCAGCTGTAAGGGTTGCTCATTTTCAGGGCTAGATAATTCTAAGGGTTGGCTGTTGCTACCTAGGAGGTTTTCAGTTGTTCCCAAGATTGTCTTGGTAGAGCGTCTGTGTTTTGTGGTCTATTTGCTTTGCTGGTAGTCCTTTTCCTTTTTGGAGCAGATAAGGCTAACCCCCCCTCTATAGTAAACACTAATTCTTCCCAACTGGTTTGTTGCTGAGCAAGGTTGTAGCTTACTATCAGCCTAATTAAACAATGATGACTCACAATAGTCTCTATATGCCGGGATTTCTTTATGCTTTGAGCAGTGTCATGCAACAAGAAATTCAAATATGCAGGCAAGTTTACAGAACATTTTTGTTTTAGAACTGCTAATAATTTAAGGTGGCGTGGCCTTACCACATCTTTTCTTCCGTCGCATGTGGCTCTGAACGGCTCCAGCCAACTTTGTCCATGGTTCTCCCAGAGATGAAGGTTGAACTCCTTTGCCTTTGACAATTCGGTTCTGTCCCTCATCCCGAAAGGCGACAATGGCATCTTGTAGCCTCAATTTTTTATGTGTCCATATGGGTCCAACTACTGGTAATCCAGACACGTCAGCTATTACTGCATCCGTTATTGTCATTCACCTTCCTCTTATTATAGAATGATCATCCTATAAATTCTATAAAAATTCGATAGTAATGCTTTCATTGGGTTGCTCCAGTCGTGTAAAATATGCGACCCATTTGACCCGTACTAGAATTTCTCGGGCGGCATTGAAAATGGCTAGTATCAGTGGCTCCCTGCACACTAATCGTCCCCCCATTTTGTCTGAATTCCGCACACTGTTAGCTTAACACAGGTAACACAACAATACACAGAGCCAACAATGGAACAACAAGTTGTTAATATCAGATAATACTTTTTCAACATAGATATCGTTAAAAACTTGCTATTATGGGATATCATGTAGCTTGGTACAACCAAATAAAGGACTAACATGTATGCAAAAGTGCTTTGGAAGTCACTGGCGCCCCCCTTTAAAATGATAGGTCACCTTTGACTGGTTAAATGAAGGAACGACGTACAGGCGGCAATGTACAGTAGTGGTAAGAATGGAAAGATATACATATTTATGATAAGATCACAAAAATATCAGGTTTGCTGAAATCAATGCATAAAATGAAAATTATGAATAAATGTGGAGATGACATGGAGTGATTCGAAAAGGGAGAAAGGACATCTGACATGGGTGAGATGCTATGCGGTCATTATTCCACTTAAATCGTTATGATTGACTTTTTAAGCGATATCTCATGCATAAAGGTTCAAAAAATGAATCATAATATCTCTGTAATAAAGATAAAGAAATAAGAAAAGGGAGTTATAATCACTATTGATGTTGAAAATATGACTCCAATACCATCAACAGAGCTTCTGTTGCCCACAGGTGTTTATAACCTTGACAGAGTTGCTTTTTCACCCTTTGGAACCATGATCCTTTATGTATAATTAGGAAAGTGCCTTATGATGTTAGAATGGAGGCCATTATGCTAGCTTGGTGACCAGATAAATCACAATGCCATTCACTGGGGAGGAGTGAAAAGTGGGCAGGTCGGCTCGTGATGAGACCTCCTGTTCCAAGGACTTTATTTTTTTCTGATGCATCCATTGGATCATTTGGTGTGGTGGCCATAGTGGGAATGCCACTTTGCTGCTTCCTTATGATCATGGAAGGCTGGCTCATGATGAGACCCCCTATCCTCCACCTGACAAATCATGAAATTGTTAGAAAACATATATATATATATATATATATATTATTTATTTTTTTTATTTTTATTTTATTTTTATTTATTATTTTTATTTTTATTTTTTTTATTTTTTTCAGATAGCACTTCCTATTTATATATAGAGGGTGGCTCAATAATCCTTAAGAGTAGGGATGGTGGAAGAAGTCTAAACATACCAATAGAAGAAAATATGCCCTTAATCTTATTCAATAATAATAAGCAGAGAGAATTATGGGGATTAGGAAAGAACCAGCATGGTACAAATAATCAATCAATTTGAGTTATAGTGAAGATAAGGACAGCAAAGTGATATAGATGGTTGTGTCCTCCCCTTTTCTAATCAATACAAAGCAATCTCATTAAAGATGATAATTTTTTTTTTTTTTATTTGCTTGTTCCAGTAACCTTCAAATTTTGTATCTTCACATATATGTTTGTATTCTTGCCCTATAGAGGATCGAGTAAAATAATTTTTACAAGATGCTTATTTTCTAAAGAAAAACCTCTCAAAAAGAGTGTTGTTCTTTAGGAGGAACAACAAGAAAAACACACACAAAAAAGGTGTTGTTCCTTAAATGGAACCGCAGTTGTTCCTTAGGAGGAACAGAAAAAAGACGAAAAAACTACACACGAAAACTGATGTTCCTTGGGAGGAACAACAACTGTTCCTTAAGAGGAACAACAAAAAGAAAGAAAATAATAGGACGCAAACTTGTTGTTCCTTACAGGGAACAACAGCTATTCCTTAGGAGGAATAATAGAAAAACAGACGCAGGCGAAACTGTTGTTCCTTTCGAGGGAACAACATTAAAACAAGCTTAACCGAAATTGTCGTTCCTTAGAAGGAATGACAAAAAGCAAAGAATCAATGAAACCGTTGTTCCTTAGAAGGAACGACAGTTGTTCATTAAAAGGAACAACAACTGTTCCTTAAATGGAACAGCGCAAAGCAATCATACATGAAATTGTTGTTCCGTAGATGGAACAACTGTTGTTCCTTTAAAGGGAACAACAACTATTCCTTAAACGGAACAACAAAAACAAATGTACACGGAACTGTTGTTCCTTAGATGGAACAACAAAAATAAACACGCTTCCTTTAAAGGGAACAACAACTGTTCCTTAAACGGAACAATAAAAACAAATGTACACAGAACTGTTGTTCCTTAGATGGAACAGCAAAAAGAAACACACTTCCTTTAAAGGGAACAACAACTGTTCATTAAACGGAACAACAAAAACAAATGTACACGGAACTGTTGTTCCTTAGATGGAACAACAAAAAGAAACACACAAAACTGTTGTTCCTTAAATGGAATGGCTGATGTTCCTTAGAGGGAACGACAACTGTTCCTTAAATGGAACAGCAAAAAGAAACAAAAAAAATTGTTGTTCCTTAAACAGAACGACTATTGTTCCTTAGAGGGAACAACAACTGTTCCTTAAATGGAACAACAAAAAGAGACATACGAAACTGTTGTTCCTTAAAGGGAATGGTTGTTTTTCCTTAGAGGGAACGACAATTGTTCCTTAAATGGAACAACAAAAAGAAACATGAAAAACCGTTGTTTCTTAAAGGGAACGGTTGTTGTTCCTTAGAAGGAACAACAACTGTTCCTTAAATGGCACAACACAAAAATCGTATATACAGGGACCTGTTGTTCCGTAAATGGAACAGCAGTTGTTCCTTAGAACGAACAATGACTGTTCCTTAAATGGAACAGCACGAAAATCAAATGAACAGAAAACTGTTGTTCCTTAAATGGAACGGCTGTTGTTCCTTAGAGGGAACAACAGTTGTTCCTTAAATGGAACAACACGAAAATCAAATAAACAGAAAACTGTTGTTCCTGAAATGGAACGACTGTTGTTTCTTAGAGGGAGCAGTAGTTGTTCCTTAAATGGAACAACACAAAAGTATGTACACAAGATTGTTGTTCCTTTAGAGGAATGACAATTGTTCTTTAGGAGGGAACAATAGTTGTTCTTTAAATGGAACAGCAAAAGCAAAAAAAAATTATTTATAGTTTATACAAGCAAATTCAATAGAAAGAAAAGTTTATATACAAAATTCAAAAACAAATGAATTATTCATTGGATCGATGTTGAGGATGGGTTGCCCTCCTCAGCGAGAATTTTCATGGTGGAATCTTCCCGTAACTGTTGGCAAAAGGACTCCCTTGTAAGCGGTTTGTGATAAAGTTATACTCGATGACCATTCGCTTTAAAAGAATAGTCAGATCCCTCAATGGTTGCTAAGGTGATGGTGCCATTGTCATGCACCTTTTGTATCTCATAAGTTACTAACCATCTGGCCTGGAGTTTTCTAGTGAAATCCTAGAACCTAGAATCATATAGGAGCGCCCAATCTCCTTTGTAGAAGATCTTCTTTTTAATAAGGGCATCATGCCATTTCACTCTTTGTTGTTGGATTAATGCAGTGTGCTAAAGAGCTGATAGCTTGATTTCATCTAATTCATTGATTTGTTGTAATCTATTGATCTGAGCTTCATTTAAGTTCAAACCTACCTCTTGAGCTGTTCTTATGTCTAAATTTTGAATTCGATTGGGAAGATAGGTTCCTTTCTAAATACTAGTTGATATGGTGAATATCTCGTGGTATTTCTCCATGTTGTACGGTATGCCCACAAAGCTTTTGGCAATCTGGAGGTCTAGTCACGTCTGTGTGATGCAACTGTTTTTGTGAGTATTGCCTCGATTACCTTATAAGTGATTTTTACTTGGCCATTTGCCTGTGGGTGTTATGGAGTTGTAATTTTGTGGAGGATATGATAATTTCTCAATGTTGCAGCAATTTTGTTGCCTACGAATTGTGGTCCTCCATCTGTAATTATATCTCTCGGCAGGCCATATCGCACAAATAGTTGGAAAAGAAAATGTATCACTGAATCCTCAGTTGCCCTTGGTAACACCTCTGCCTCGACCCATTTAGTAACATATTCTGTTGCAACCAGTATGTATGTTTTTTTATTAGATGATGGGTTGATAGGACCAATAAAATCTAATGCCCACCACTCAAAAGGCTCGATTACTAATTGTGGGTTTAGAGGCATCTCATCATATTTTCCAGGGCATCCCGCCCTTTGGCAGCTATCACATGCTTGAACAAACTTTTTAGCGTCTTTAAAGATAGTGGGCTAGTAATAACCTATTTGTAAGACTTTGGGACCAGTTCTGTGGTTTGCAAAATGTCCTCCGCACGGCCCATCGTGGCATGCTTTTAGAATGTCAAACACTTCATCTTCCAGGACGCATCTTCTAATGTGCATATCTGCTCCTGTATGGAATAAATAGCCCCCAATCCAAGAGAATCGAGTACTGCGCAACACTATTTGTTTTCTTTCATTAGGCATCAGATGCTTGGGTAATTTGCCTACTACCAAATAATTTGCAACATCCGCATACCATGGTGTTTTGACAGTAACAAAAAATAAATGTTCACCAGGAAATTGATCTTCAACTGTTGCTACGTCTGCTGGCTTTGGCATGCGTGAGAGAAAATCAGATACAAGATTTTCTTTTTAGGGTCGATCCTTAATTGTGATGTCAAATTCCTGCAAGAGAATCAACCATCTTGTCACTCTTCCATTTGTAACAGGTTTATTCACTAGATATTTAATGGAAGAGTGATATGTATATAAAACTACATGATATCCAGTTATATAATGTCGGAATTTATTAAGAGCATATATTACAGCTAAAAATGATTTTTCAGTCACGGTATAATTTAATTCAGTAGGAGATAGATTTTTGTTGATATAATATATTTCATATGGCTTTTTATCTTCTTCTTGGCCGAGAATTCCTCTGATTGTTGTGTTTGAAGCATCAGATGAAATCTGGAATGACAAATCCTAGTTTGGGCCCCTTACCACTGGGGCTGTTGATACAAGCCTTTTTAAATCCTCGAAAGCACTATCACATTTGTCCGTCCAAATGAAATCAATATTTCATGTTAGTGCATATAAAGGTGCAGCAATCTGAGAAAAATTCTTTATAAATCTTTTATAATAACCAGAAAATACCAAAAAACTACGTACCTCTGTTTGTGTGGAAGGGGTAGGTATTAAAAAAATTATCTAAATTTTAGCTGGGTCTACCCGTATTCCAGCTGTTGAGATATAATGTCCCAAGATGAGTCCCTCGGTCATCATCATATGACATTTTTCATGGCTTAAACAGAGCTTGGTGGCAATGCATCTTTGCAGAACTTTCTCTAATGTTTCTAATGCTGGCTCGAAGTCATCTCGATAAGGTGTAAAGTCATCCATATACACCTCGAGCCCTTCATTTATCAGATCTGAAAAAATGCTGAGTATAGCCCTTTGAAATGTGGTAGGGGAATTGCACAGCCCAAAGGGTGAGACCCTGTAAGCAAATGTTACCCAAGGGAAGGTAAAGGTAGTCTTATCCTGGTCTTCAGGGGCAATCTGAATTTGATTGTATCCACTGAAGCCGTCAAGGAAAGAAAATAATTTCTTTTATGCTAGTGTGTCCAACACTTGGTCAATGAATGGAAGGGGGAAATGGTCTTTCTGGGTTGCTTTATTAAGTTCTCTATAATCAACACATATTTGCCAATTCCCATTCTTTTTCGGCACCACTACTAATGGAGAGACCCATTTGCTGTCAGATATTGGATAAATAAAGTTTACATCTAAAAGTTTTTGTAGTTCAGCTTTAACAATATCCCTAAGATGAGGATTTAACCTCCGTTGAGGTTGTCGAATGGGTCTGGCATCCTTTTCTGTATAGATATGGTGCATACACAATTGGGGATCAATTCCTTTCATGTCCGGGTAATCCCATGCAAAGGCCTCTTTATATTTTCTCAGGAGTTGGACAAGTTTCTATTCTTGGTCAGCAGTCAGGTTTTTGTTAATATTCAAAGTTTTTCCTGGCTCAATTTCTATGGTTTTGTTGTTATAAACAGAGGTGGTTGGTATTGATTGATCGTTAATATTTTTTAGGGGATCTTCTTCTACTTCACTATCGAATGCTGCTTCGATCATGTGACATTTTAGATGGGATTCGGCTTCTGGTTGGTTAATGTAGGTGTTAATGATGTCATCTTCTGTTTGATCTTTAAATTCGAGATCATCTTCTATGGTTAGCGGTGATCTAACATTTTCAGTTAGATATGATACAGGTTGTTTTCTAGTTTTCATTATTGTTAAACTTGGCTGAGCTGGAGGATATAAGGCTAAATTATTGACATTGCTTCCTCTTGCTATAGTCATGCTACCTATTCGATAGCTGATGTAAGCATCCGCAGTTGCTAGCCAAGGCCTACCTAGAATTAAGGGATGTCCATCGAGTCGATTTCTAGGATTGATGATCAGAAAGTATACAGGGTTTTCCCAAGAGTCTACAGACATCATTACATCATGTAATGTGCCTTCTGGTTTGACTATTGATTAGTCATCCAATTCCAACAAGGTTGTGGTTGGGTCCAATGATGTAATGCCAAGATTTTGGCAAGTTGTGGTTGTAAGAATATTGATTGCTTCTCCCAAATCAACCAAGGCATTAGGGAAGGAGCATCCATTTATTTGCACTGTGACTATAGGATTTCCTGGGTCCTCATATTTTATAAGTGTTTCTCTTCCTAATAGTAAATCAAATAAGGTACTGACTACATGGACTGTTGGATTTGTTATTATTTTCCTCTTTGGATTTTTAATACATAATTCCTTGATAGTTTTTGCATAAATTTGTATGTCTTGAATAGTCTAGAGGAGTGGTATTTTTATACACAAACTTTTCTATTCTCCCAGAAGATCAAAATTAGGGTGTTCAATTGGGTGAGGTATGATTAGTCGTTCTGGGAATGGTGGGGAAGAAGTGGTTGCTTGATCACGTCTTTTCTATCTAACCATGTTCTCTTCTTGTGGTGCTTGTTCTACAGGTAACAGATCTTCAATTTGAACATTTTTATCCCCCTTTGATTCTATTATATGCCCAGATCTTAAGTGAAGGTCATTGCACTCCCTTAACTCAGCTTCTGATTCTGGTCCTTCGGTAATTTGCACAGATTGAACCAGTCTGTTGTTGGGGTTTGGGTTGGGTTGGGCTGGGAGCTGTGGTCTTAAGTTGGTATGGGGATTCTGTTGCAATGTGTAAGGTGCTGGCAGTGTGGGTTGAGGTAGGGGGATTGTTCTTGCTGGCTGATTTGTAGGTCTCTTCTAGCTTGACTGCCAGTTCTAGTTCTGTGAAGTTGAGGGTGGCCATTGGGATTGATATGCATTATTTTGCCAAAACGGTGGGAAGTAAGAGGAATTAGGCCAATTGTTATTTAGATTCGGTTGGTTGGGCCAGGGTGGCATAGGGAACTGTTGTTGTGACCAATTAGAAAAAGATGGCTGGTCCTACCACATGGTTCCCGGGTATTGTTGAGCACTATACCAAGGAGGCTGAAAAGAAGAGGATGGGTCAATGGGCATACTTCTTGGTCATGCTTGCCATTGGCGACGTTGATTTATCAAGTATATAGGTTCTGTTTCTTCTTCTGCTTCTTTATAAACTACTTTCAATCCTGGGAGTGATGGGCAACTCTCTGTGGTGTGATCTTTCGTACATATGGCGCAGATTTGGACCGTATCCAATGGGCACTCTTTGTGGTTATGCTTCTTTCTGCATCTAGGACAGAATATCGCCAAGTTTTGTTTTGCTTCTGCTTGCTTTTGTTTGGCTTGCATAATGTCCAATTGCGTTGTCAGAGTCCCTAGAATATCAGTTTTGAGATCCTCTAGCAGATTGCTAATTTCTACGCAATGTATACCTCCACTAGAGATTTTGTTATCCCTTGTGATCATGTCGCGTTCTGCTGGCTTCAATCTTGTGCTGCCTCTTGAACACCTGATACACAAATTAAAGATGTCAGCAAAATTTTCCTAATATATATCTCCTTTACCCATAATATTTAATGTTTCTACCCATTGTTCTTTCATCCCTTTAATTAGTGTAGTTTTCAGCACATTATCAGGTAAAGGCAGAGTTGCATAGGGAGACCGCTGGAGGTTATATTGAAATCGTTCCACATATTCTTCTAATGTTTCACTTGGTCTTGCTATCATCTGGAATATTTCTTCTTTCAATTCCCTAGATCTATAGTAGTCCTGATACTTTTTTAAGAAAGCAATTTTCATTTGTTCCCAATCGTTTATTGTGCCTCCACCTAATCCCTTAAACCATTGCAAGGCTGCTCCTTTCAATGTAGAGGGAAACAATTTTAATTTTTTGGGGTCAGTGGTATAATCATACCCCCTACATAATACATCAAACTCAAACAAGAATGTGTTTTGATCCTCTAATGTTAGCCCATGAAAGGTAGGAATATTTTGGAGAGGTATGGCTTTCATAGGAGCATTGATTGTTGTGTCAACGATGGGATACTGCAAGGTGGAGGTCTGAGGTGCTTGTGGGTTGTTGGCCATTTGATCAAATATGTGCCAATACCCTTTTGGGATCTCTAGAGAGTTATTCCTAGGATGACTAGAAGGGGTGGGGATAATCTGAACAGCGCTTCCCTGGTCGGGAATAATGAGCATTCCTTGTTGTATTACTACCTGAGGGGATCTCAGCTCCTCTGTTTCCCCTACTTCTTCTTGAATGAACTTAACAACACTCCCCTTACCTGGGGTACTGAGTGTTCCTAGTTGAATTATTACCTGAGGGGACCTTGGCTCCTCTGTTTCCTCGGTTTCTCCTCCTCCTTCACGAAGATTAGTAGAGTTCCCTTTTTATAAAGAAATTGGGTGAGAATTTTCAATTTCTTGAAAACTTTGCTCAGTCTCTTCTGTTTTGCTGTGTACCTCAACGAAGGCTACAGATGGTGAGCCTGTGGCTCGAAGGGATACAGTAGGCTGTCTGGAAGCAACTTTTCTAGGACCTAATGATGGCTGAGATTCGGCTTTCTTTATGATGTCGTCTATGAAAGTTGATCGCCCAAGGGTCATCGGTCCCTTAGCTTTGTTGGGTTTGGGTAGTGGAATTGGATTATTTTCAATTTTTTCTTCTTAGTCATACACACAATTCAAATATTTACCTCTACCCTAAATTCTTAAAAATTCTGCTGGAAAGCGGGTGGGGGAGCAGGCATTTTACGTGCTTCATACGCAGGTTCTTACCTTTCGTTTTTAAAACCCAGTTCTCTCCCAACAGACAAACAACAACTACCTATTGCAAAATTCTATAATTGTGTTGAAAAGCGGGTAAGGGAGAAATCCTTTCACTTGCTCGTTACGTAGGTTCTTACCTTCCGTTTTCAAAACCCAATTATTCTTCAACAACAATCATCAGATGTACACTACTCTTCAGAAATGGCTACACTCTCCCCGGCAACGACACCAAATGTTTGAGCGATAAAAGGTGTCTTTTCAACTCCTAATTATCTTCACATTAGTTATCAATCCAGGTAAGACTTTCTATTTCAAGAGTGTACACAATATTTGGCGGTTGTTTACTCAAGAGTAATGCTTCTAAATTGCAGTACAGTTCTTTCAAATACAAGAGTAAATGGATGTAGCTAGTGAACTCTAATTACAATTAAAAGACAACTCAATCCTCAAACTAAATCAGACATTCCTCAAAGTAACAGCAAACATCGGTCAAGGATACAGTAGCAATAACTCATTCCTCTTTTAACTGATTTAATTCAAATCGACTACAATCATCAATAACCAATATAAGCAGTAAACGATCCCAATCTGAGAGCTTTGACAACAATAGTCAATGTTCTTTACAGTTGATAACCTTAATCAGAATATGTAATTTAATGACTGAATCTGAAATAACAATAATAGAGTGCTGAAGCAGATAACTAGATCGGAGATAATAACAACTTGAATCAATGTTACTACAGAATGTAAAACAGAGCAAATTCATTAAGACTGGAAATATGAAATAGCAAAGCAATGCGATTATAGTAAGTGGAAATCAAACCAAAACATCACACGGTAGAAATCATAAAATAATGGTACAGGAAAAGCAAGTGAATCCACTCGGGCCGAGCTCTTAGCTGCCAGTGAACACTGCCGGATTACTTCAGTAGATGAGAAGGAACAACAACTGCTTTATATATTAATCATTGCAAAATAGTTACAGCCAGTTCGTACTCTGTTTTAATCACAAAAGTCGATGATCAATGTTACAAATACAATAGTAATTTTCGAATAATGCTCTCCTCACTTATTTGCTTACAATCGCTACCTTTTATAATGGCAAAGAGGTAAAAGGATAAGTAGTGACAACGATCCCTCAGGATCAAGAGATCCTGAGGGATTCGAATAATCTTCTAACTTCAGTCCTTTTTCCCTCCTTGCGCTGGTCCTGTGATTCACTTTGCTTTTGTCCATAACTGCATGCTCCATCCTTGGCTTGCTTGTCTTTTCGCTATCCCTTGGCTAAGAAACAACAGTTGTCCCATTTTGTCTTTTTCCTGCATAAAGGGGGATAACAGTCAGCTAAATCATGATGATAGATTATTTCCTCATTTTTACCATAATCCTTTAGTATATTAACGTTTTAAGATGTAAAAGGGATATAACTAAAGAAAAGGATGATGAAATAAATAATATATGCATACCTTTTTCATGACTCAACGGCTGGGTATTTCTACAAATCTTATAATGGCAGTCATTTCAAAAATTTCTCTTTCTAGCAATGTTTATTCTAGCATATTTTATTAATATGTTCTTATAGTATGTAATGTTGGATTTTTTATGATTTTTAGTACTAAAAAGTTTGTGGTTTGGGAAGATTGCCAATACAGTTGGGGCATACTTAATGATGGACATGGCACACATAAATGGTATCATTGTTGCTTCTATAATGGCGGGTCCATTTGATTTTTTTGATGTAGTAACAACTACAACGCATAAGGTGATTTGATGCTATTAATTTTCTCTGCACTTCTCCCTTTCGATTAAAAATATGATTATATTAGATGGATCTTTTTTTGGATCTATCTTAATGCTATCTATCTGTGCTATTCTCCCCTTATAGAAGAAAAAGAATCTCATTAATGTTCAATAAACGACAAAGAACTAAAAAAAATATGCCATTCCCATCATAGGAAGAGTGATTATAGAGTTAAGAGGTGTAGATTTTCCTTCTGATTCTCTTACATGTTCTTTGATTCAGTTTCTTGTTTTCATTTTTTTATGTTCTTTCTATTTCTTATCACTACTAGATCAAAGCTTCGATGAAACTCATTATGTTCCTCAAATTGTTTGTCAATTGTTTCACTTTTTTCCTTTCATTTTTATCTTTCTGATATTTTTCATTCTGAAATATTTTTGTATTGGAGGGTTGTGATTTTTAGTATTTATGAGGTCCTTGGGGGGGCATGATATTCTTCGAGAAGGAACCAATATTGGGGGTCAACCTAGAGACAACCATAAAAAATGTAGTTTCTCTAGGGTTATAGGTCAATCTGAGTTCTCCTTCCTTTCCTCCATCATCCATATTGTTCTCTTGCTCACTAATATCGTAATATTGGATATATCAATTTTTTGTATCATTTCATTTCTAAAAGATACCTGAAATGATTTGTGGCTTTCAGAGGACCACATAACCATACCATAGGAGGGTTGGTTATTTGTTTAAAATAGGATGTAGATGTAGAGTTCAAGGCTTATTAAGTACAGGTGTAGCACTCTCACATGTCTAAGTTTCTGTAAAATTCATGCATGTGAATTATTCTTTGAATGGATTTTGTTTCTTATCAAAGATAAAATAGTTTTAGTAAGTTGTAGAAAATTGTCGAGCCCTTGCAAAGAGCCTAATGGATTTGGGTTACAATTTGGTGTTTGGTGGTAGTGAAAATCATCTAGTTCTAGTTGATTTGAGGCCCTTAGTAAGGATCCTCTGTTCATATGATGGAGTACACAACCTACTTGTATATTGATTTCTATTGGATTTAGTTGGTTAAATGTAACGTGGTATATGTTAATGGGCTTGGACAGGGCATTGATGGTGCAAGAGTAGAGGACATTTTGGATGTTGCTTCTATCACACTGAACAAGAATTCTGTACTAGATTACATGAATTTTTTATTTTTATATTTAGATGTAAGGGATTCATTGATTTTCCTTTCTCCATGGGATGATACAACTTACTTTAATACCTTACATTTTTAGGTGATAAAAGTGTTATGGTTCTTGGTGGTATATGCATAGGGACTCCTACATTAACCCCGTGGACTTCTTGAGGATGACTTTATTAAGGTTGCAGATTTTATCCACGAGGGGGTGCAGATACCCATTAAGGCTAAGGGCTCTGTGAAAAGTACAAAATTAAAAGATTTTATAGAATTTATTAAGTAAGACAAAGTCTAGCTACAAAATAGCATTGTTGATCTCCAAAAACGGGTTGAAACATTTTCTAGCCGATTTCCATTGTCTGGTGTTAGCACTGAAAATATTAGGTAGATATATGATGTGCTCACAAGATCAAATGTGTCCTTTATTAACTTTTAGGTTGGGCTTCAGTGACAATAACTAGGTTGGTAAGATTTGATTCCATGTGTATATTATAGTGATGAATAATGTTTTAAGCTGAATTTTGTCTGAATTTATGTGCTTTCCCAACATTGGCATTAACAGATTCTATTATGATGTGTTGGATGTTGAGTTTTCCATTTTATTTATTGGCAATTATGTACGAATCTCTTTTTGTTCATCACAATAATTTTGGGTTGAAAAATATTGATAACTTGTATGGAAGCTATTATAGCACTTATTTATGTGGTGTGACTATGGATATTTTATATAGCCTGGAAAGCAATATTCCATACTTCACAAGGGCCCACGTATTGGGAAAATTACATAGTTTCATAAAGTGTGTTCACTAAGATACTTCTACACATCCACAGATTCCATGTATACATGACACATTTACAATCAATTGGGCTTCTAAGATTTTATTGTTACATTCATCATCTCACATAGGCTGGCAAGAATTGGTCCCATTTGTAGATTATAGCAATGAACCATGTTGAGATCTATATTTTTCTTGAATTTATGTGCTTTCCCAGTATAAGCATACAGATTCTGTTTTGGTGTGATGGATGTTGAGTTTTCTATTTTATTTATTGGCAAAAAATGTCTACATAATTTGTATGGTACACCCTTTCAATCCTTCATTTTCCTGAGTAGTTATTTAGACTCTCTTCTATTGGTTAGGACTAAGTAATAGGAATAGTAGGCATAAAGACTTAGGTAGGAATAAATAGAAAGAAAGTGCTACTGTTACATTTATTGTACACACCCTTTATAGAATGAATTTACCACCCTATCCATGGTTTATAGATAGAATTGACATAGCTTGAGTAGGTATTTACATAGGGTTTGATTACTGAATTTACCACTTTACACACCCTGTCTGTGTTTCATTTGACTAGTTGACTACTCTTATTGTTTTGAATTATATTAGTATTAGTCAGTATATTAGATCGATTGGGACTTACACTATTAGGAAGCTACATCCTGAGTTTATTGAGTCTATAGAATCAAGCTCTCATTTAGTCTATAGGACAGAGGAATGCAAAGTATATAGAGACAAATTTGAGAGCCAAAAAAACAAAAAAATAAGTGTAGTATTTGATCCAATTACTATTCGATTCACTTATTCCAAACAAGTGTATATATAATTTGTTATGGAGTTTTATGGGGTGAAGAAAAAAGTGCAAGGATTGTTGGATTAAGGCTGTGAGACGTGATGTGATGTCCTTGAGGAATATAAAATATACCATGACTGGGTGGTATCTATTTTGCCAAAATTGCATAGGACTTGTAACTAGTCCCATACACAATAAGAAGCCCCTTGTGGAGGTATGCCAGTCCACGAGAGGTGAACATGTCACTTGGGGGAGTTGAACCCCAGTGGGCATGATAACAACACCCCTCTTTCACTAACCAGGTAAGACCCTATTGACAACATTGTTTAGCTTTTGATTTAATAGTCTTCTGGTCTTAATTGTCTTAACAGGAGAGGGTATTATTCAATGGAATCATAATATCTAAATAATGAACATGGGTTAAGTTTTGTTTCAAAATATTTGACTCTTAAATGCTCAAATTTTTGTGTGACCACCAAATGCAAGGCATTCCAACCAACTGGATGTTCAAAGTAGCGCAAATTATATTGAGTGTAGTCTCACATTGCTAGAGATTGTTTTTAGTTGGAAGTGCTAAAAATGATAATGGGAGTTTTCCAAACTGGGATTGTGAAACATATGAGTAACTACTTCTATACCTTGGTCAACTTTCATTTGCATATACATATATTTCAAATAATCTCTCCTTGAATTAGAAGGATGTAAAATATTTTGTGAATGGTAGGCATGGTCTATTGGGATGTTTCCATTAACTAAGGTTCTGAACATCATGATTGAGTGTCAGGTTACAGGGAAAAACTTGGCATGTTTTGAATTAGTAATAATTTCTTTCTCAATGCAAAATTTTCATCTGCATTTACATCCTGGCTAAGCTCTCTCGAAAATGGCAGAATATAAAACTTTTGTTGTTGTGCCATGGATGATATTAAGTAATGTGATTTAATTAGCTCAGGTTTTCATTAGGTCACGTGTCGACGATTAGGATTGAAAGTTGTCTACAACCATGGTGGTTTATCAAATAGTAATGGTGTTTTAATGAGAAACCTTCATTTGCATGTACATTCCAACTCGACTCTTTCAAAAATGGTAGAATGTACTTTTTTGTTTTGAGTATTATTGGTCGAATAAGGTAACATTATTTAGGCAACTCGGTTATTGCATAGCAACGATGATTTTCCTGTGTCTGGTCATCATCTCAAATTCTTGTGCTTGTTTGTTTTGGTGCAGAATGCAAAAAATTGAGAATTTTTTGCTTTTGATCAGTTACTCTGATTTTTCAATGGGAATTTATGTCTGATAATGTGGTGATTGTGCATGAATTGTTTTAATTCCTACACATCTGTTGTGATATGTCATTCATCAAAAGATAACTTCTTCTTCTTGTTCTTCTTCTTCTTTTCTTTTCTTTTTTTTTTTTTTTTTTTTTTTTTTTTTCAGTTTGGATTATTTTTCATTACTTCACTTCCAAAACACAGAATCCCCTATGGGGTTATGCATGTATTTGATTCTTGGGATTTTATGTTGGCAGTTCCTCTGTTGTTCATTATAATACATTTGAAATCAAACATGAGGTGTTTTTTGTGGTGTAATAATACATTTGAAATTAAACATGAGGTGTTATTTGTGGGGTAATGCATTATTCTTAAGTAGCACCTCTTGTTGATCAATGCTTTGAATCTTTTTGTATTTGATGTCATGATCCCCAGTCATTCCTACGGTAATGGAGATCATTCTCACAAGCATTATTGCATGCTTAATGTATTGTCCTGATACAGTGACCTAATTATGTTTTTTTATTGTTGCAACTCCATTTATATTATTGTCAAGTTCTCATTGGTTCTATTCAATTGTAATGAATGCCTCATGAGTTTGTGATTCTAGAGCAACTGATAAACTAGGGGAGGGAAGCCAGTAGTGGAATGGGGACCAATAGTGGAGATAGAACCTGACCTCTGAAGCTATAACAAATCAGAACACATCACACCAATAACACATTATAAAAGTGGTATTAAAATAACGAAGAATGCTCACAAGTTTAAAAATATTCCATAAACTCATTAGGCATACAATTGTCTAAAAAGTGACTCTTAGTTCACTACCATACAAAACATCATGTCCAAACACATATTTAAATTCTCTAACATAAAGACACTTCAAATCCTTAGACATTAAGAACCATCAAATGTTTAGTCCAACAAGGTTCAGTTTTGATGTACAAATTACCTATCACATCTGACAGAGAGGTTGATTGCTGGAGAATGTCTACAGTAAATGATGTTCCAATATGTATAACCTCAAGTCCATATAGAGCCCAATGCTTCTTTCCCCTTGTGCATTTGATCATACATGAATAGGTAATGCTTATCATTCAATGCTTTCCATGACCCACCCCTAAGTTTGCAATCTATAATGCAAAGGAGTAACTTATTCAACTATGTTCAAAATCACCATTAATCAAATAAATTTGCCAGGGCCATTAAATATTTTAGAAGCACTAGCATTGGCTAGCAGAAACTAAGAGCCATTATATCATAATCAAATCAATCCTAGATACAGATATCATCATTCTGCATATGCAATCCATGTCGATGACCATTCACCACTCAACTTTCCAATGGAATGTTATACATTTAATCTATAATTCATGGAAGCACCATTGTGGCAACTCAGTTTACAATACTACTCTCTAGATCACTGTCAGAATTTCATAAAATGTATCTTTATTCTTGGGATTCATCAATCAAGATTTCCAATGGAGCATTATAAATCTAAACCATCATTAATGAAAGCACCATTTCTTCAACTCAATTTACAATACTTCTCTATAGGTCACTGCAAACATTTCTCTCACCACAAATCTTTATTTAGGAATCAACACTATTTCATAAACTCTCTCCTTTTAAAGTTTTATTTCATGTCACCTATGTTTACCTTAAATTTTTCCGTTTCATTGTTGCTATGCACTACACCAACCTCTATTATTCTACAATACTTTTTTGTTTATTGTTTTTCTTTCATGCACAAGGAAATAGTGTTGCTCTTGTGAGGGTAAGAATGCAAGTGACAAGGGTTGATCATCTACAAAACTCTTCCTCAAATGAGGAGTTAAATCCGGTAGGTTTTGAAGAGAATATTGATATAAAAGCTGAAGAGAATATGATGTAGATGTTGAAGGTGGTGCTTCTACATGAATTATAGTGCAAGGTGCAAGTTTAACCAAGAATATTAGTGTTAACATAGCCAAACGAAAGAGTATATGCTAAAGGAAATTCACGATGTTGACTTCAATGGATGCTTAATAAGAGTTGCAGTGAGAAAATATGGAACTCACTACCATCAAAACATTATTGGCTAAATAACTCATGCAAGGAAGAAGAAGAAAGGGGTTATTACAGTGTTAATTTAACAAAAGGAGGAAATAGTTGATTGGTGTAAGGAGATACTTGAAATTGGCCATGACCTAGAGTTGATACAACTTAAGGCTAATGTTGCTCCACTTTGAGTCCATTCAAAGATGGAATTTGGGGAAATCAGGGTGTGCAGGAGTTAAGAAGATATATCAAGAGATGGCATTATGAACAATTGAAATCATAAATAAAGAAAAAGCTATGGAATTGCACCCTACAATTTTGACCAAGTTCTATTACACTCTATCGAAGGCATACAAAGATCATTCATACAGTTTACAAAATATATATGCAATTGTGACAAGTTTCCTTTCCAAGTTGGAAGGAATTGTGGCATGTGAATAAATGCCAAGAGGATGAGTGAAAATGTGCCAAAGTGTTTCCTAACAACAATGTGGATAACTATATTTTGTTGTGCAATTACAATTTGTTTATCAATGTCTAGGCTATATCTGTTTTAGGGAAATAAAAATATGAAGAACCATGTCAAGAATTGTGAGCAAGGAATATCCGTGATTGCACATCCTAATGCATGGATGACCAAATAATTGTTTATGATTTGGCTATACCATTTTGTCACTTTTTACTTGGAGGTGTCTATCTTACAAACATATACTTGTTAATTTTTTATGGCCATCACAACAACATAGTTTTACAAACCACAAAGGAAACCATGATAGGCATACATAGTGTTGGCACTGCTTAGACATTACTCATAAGTTGCAACCCCTAGAAGTGTGTTTGGGCCTTTTAAGAATTATTTAAGGTTTGAGAGAATAAATTGGATGGAAAAGAACCCATGGAGAGAGCTAAAAAGGTTTGAAACAGTTGAAATTGCTAGCATATCTATTGAAAGGACCTTGACACCCTCTAATATTAATGTGGAATATAGGTGCAATGGAATTTGGCTAGTCAATTATGATGCTCTTACCAATGATGAGGCTTGTAGCCAAGTTTTTGAAATACCTGGTGATAAAGATGCAAAAGTTGTTATAAACATGTTGAGTCTACCTCAAGGATGTTATCATCTATTAGGTGATGATAATGAACATGGCAATGCTACTTAAGAATATGATGGAGAAATTCAAGAAAAATAGTAGTTGTTGATGACAAAAACCACATACAAATTTTATAAATGCTAATCAAAATGAAATTGTTGAAATGAATATGATTGAAGGTGGTCGAGTGATGCGAAGAATTAATGAGAAATTTGCATTGCCAAGCCAAGTAACCCTACATGAGTGGTTAGCAAAAGCCGTGATGAATATGAATTGAAATGATCTTCACGAATACTAATGAAGAAATCCTTAACATGCCTTCATTCGTGCTGGGCCATAAGGTGTTCACGTGGTGGGGACCAGATTTACATAAATCTTTTATTGTTGGTCGATTAAAATCCATGATTCAAGGTAGGAACCATTTTTTGGTTAGGTAAGATACAACTATTCAGGTAAGAGAAAGGAAGGTCAGTAAGTAAGGGGGCCCTGTTTCATTTTCCTACTTGCATAAAGCCTGCTTGAAGGGGAGGGACTTTAACACAATGACTCAAAATAGAAGATTGCATCGTAAGACCATAGGTAAGGTTCATGGGTATGGGATTCCCTTGATTCAACACTTCATGACATGGTAGAATGACTTTCATAACTTATATATTTCTTGAAGAACAGAGTGTAATGACCAAATATCATATGGAAGGATGAACTACCTAAAGGTCAATGGCTTAAAAACTACTCGGAGAGTGAATGAAAGTGTTTATAAATTGCCCCTGCAAATACAACAACTTCTCCTTACAATGAGGCTGCAAATTTGTAGAAGCAAGAAAGTCCTTTGTCATAGTTAGGCTCGCATTTGAGAAATTGGTTTGATATGGAATCAACAAGGTAGTGATGGAAACACTCAAGGAAGCAAAAGTTGGGAGAAAAGTAAAATAAAATTTTTATAAACATTAATCTCTCATAGCTTGACAAAAGTGGTAGAGAAATGATTAATATCTCCTACCTTGATAAAACTGGTGGTCTAGATCAACACATACAAGAACTTTGTCGTGGACTATTATCAAAACTAATAGAAGGATATGAAAGAGTGTACAGTAAGAACCTTGACAAACACAACCACTGAAACTTGCAACATTGTTTGTAGGAAGAGAAAATTATGTTTCTTTTTTCCAAACATGTATGTTAGTATATTACAGTGTAATGAATATGTTTTCCTATTATCCTATATGGTTTCATATTTTAACAAAACATTCGCCAAGACTTCAAAATGTTTTATTATTCAGTGAAAGATTTGCCAATATCTTACAAGATTTTATAATTCAGTGAAACATTCACCATGACTTTACAAGATAATATAATCTGGTGAGAGATTCAGTAAAAAAATTATATATACATATTATATTATTGATAAAATCGCCTCCCATTTTTCCTATGTATCATGGGGATTCACCCATTTATTATACATATAAATTAAGGGTGGTTCTTAAAATTTTCCCTGATCAGTTATAATATTTTTACATGTGAATTTCATAAATTTTATCAAAATAACTAGCCCTTTAACTGTTACTTTCGATGCATGAAAATATGTAAAGAAATCTAACACAACATGCTGTCACTTCCCACATGTGAATCTATATTCTTTCCAATGAAAGCTAACACAAATCTTGCATGCATATATATCTTATTCCACAAGAAACTAAGAAAATAGTTATGATAACATAAAAGTAATCACATATAATTTTTCTAAAAAAATATAGCTCAACAGTTATTCTATCCATACAAAGAACATATCTCTATAACAAAATGACTATTCTTATGCATGCAAGAGCTTATCATAATATCGCTTCTTTAATGTATGCAACACATATTTCCTTCTCTATAATTCTACCATCATTAGATATTATTTTCATGTAAACAATTCCATACTTATTTCTCAAAAGGAATTTAATATAACCTTATTTATCTATCTTCATATATGTAATTTTTTCATGCTTCCTTTTCAAGAAATTGCCATAGATAACCATATTTATGCATAAAAACTGGGCAACAACAACAAAGTGAACTTAATCTTTTACGCATTGAAATCAAGAAATTGACGCAATTTGCCGAAAATAGCAACAAGAAATGCTAAATATAGAAGTGCTAAAAATAGCATTGCTATAAATAGCATTTCGGGATACATTCCAATTTTAGTTAGTCCCTCAACTAAAATTGAGAATTAAAATTAAAATTTGATCTTAGTAGTTGTTTGAAAAATAATTAATTAATTCATCTTGAGTTAATTAGTTGGAGAAAATCAAATATGAAGTCTATGTGAAGACATGCAACAGTTATCCCTTTGATTGAGGAAGTTATCCCTTAATTAAGGAGATCAGGATGAGTTGTACTTTGAGTTGTAATTAGTTAGCTCAGTTAACTGAGTTAAGTCTAGTTAGATTAGTTCCAATAGTTTGTGGAACTGATTGTGAGTTCAGTTAGTTAATGCATGCATGCATGTAACTAGTGTACTTCAGATAACTGAATATTCTCTTATAAATAACTCATGCATGTCAGTTCAGATAGAGACCCAGTTGAGATCAGAGGATGGGACAGTGTACTATCAATTGCAGGAGTCTCTTGCATGCAGAAGGAATTCATTCCTCAAGGATTGCGCAATTATTTCTGAGTTTTTTGAGTTGTGTGAGAGGTGAATTCACACAAGTGGCAGCCAGAGGACCCAGGAGAAACTGCACAAGGAAATAGGAGGCTTGGAGGACTGAAGGAAGGCATATTTTGTGTCTATTCAGTCTATGAGAAGCATTGATGGATTGTACTAAGAGCTGGATAGCTTGTGAGCTAAATCTTTGTGTAATTCGAAGATATTTCCACTTGTATGATAATACAGATAGCGGGGTTTTTAGCTGAGGATTTCCCCAGAGTATTCTTCTGTGTTCATGAGTTATTGATTTCTCATTTTATGTTATATGTGTTCTATTTGATCTTGCTCAAAATCGATTAAGCTTCCGTAAGTTTGTTTGTAGAACTAGAAAAAGTATTTTTCTTTAGTATATTGCATTATCAGGTGACCTACAGTGAGAATTTCTACATGGTATCAGAGCAAAGGTGATCAAAACGGAGAACAATATATAAAGAAGTTCAAAGTTCAAAGTTTGAAGTTCCTGATTATAGAAATCGAATTCTTATCACATCTCAAATTTCACCAATGGGGTTCAATAGTTTGAGACTCGAGTATGCCCTAGATGGCAGCTTGAATTATATAGCGTGGAAGGATTGCATGGAAGCAGTATTAGAGGACAACGGTTTGAAGGACTTCATTGATCAAGAAGTCCCCAAGCCAGCAGCAGCTAATGCCCAAGAATTGGCGGAATGGAAGAAATGTGTGGCTAGAGCAAGGAGGATCCTTCTGGAGGGAGTTCGAGACGACATTGTCTCGAGTCTCCATGGGAAGGAGACACCGTTTTCAATGTGGAAAACATTGAAGGATCTATATCAAAATAGCAGCGATCAGAGGAAGTTGGCGCTAAAAGACAAGCTTCGGAAAATCAAGTGTGAAAAGGGTGACACTATCTCTACATATATGAACAAGCTCACCACCTGCAAGGATGAGCTTGGAAGTGTAGGAATCATGAAAACCAATGATGACATGGTGAGTCTTTCTCTGCTCGGTCTTCCTAAGAGCTGGCATAGCTACCAAGACTCGGTAAATGGAAGAGAGAAACTGCCAGATTAGAAACGACTGTGGTCGGATCTGATGCAGGAGGAGATAAGGATAAGCACCAAAGATGGATCTTCATCAAATCATGTTGATGAAGAAAATCTAGCCTTAGCGAGTAAGGCGAGGAAAGGGAAAGGGAAGGCATCCCATTCCAAATCGAATTCTTCCCATGGTGGGAAGAAGATTGAAAAATCAAAAGTACGATGCTTTCATTGTCATGATGTGGGCCATTATACTATGAATTGTCCACAAAAGAAATCCAAGAAGGGATCCTCGAAAGGATCAGATGGTGAGGCACTGGCCTCACAGTTAGAATTGGATTTCACCCTCATTGCATGCATGGTTTCATCAATGGTGGGTTGTGTTTGGTACCTGGACAGTGGAGCCTCATTCCACATGACCAACGACAAGAGTTTATTCAATACCTTGGAGGATAAGGACCTCCAGATGCGCATAGAGATGGGCGATGATGGAAAGTACCGTGTTCCAGGTGAAGGTACGGTTGTGTTTTAGAGGGAGCATGGAGCTCCTTTCACCCTGACTAATGTAAAGTATGTGCCTGGTCTAAAGAAGAACCTATTGTCCATCACTATGTTTGAAGAAAAAGGCTATGATGTAGCCTTTAGTAAAGGAAAGGCATTCCTAAGGCACATCGGCACTGGACAGACCAAGAGGATTTAGATTCGAGTAAAGAATCTCTACAAGCTGGAGGTAGACGACTGTGTTGCACTGAGTTCCAAAGTAGAGTTAGTGCAAAGCCAAGATATTTGCGAGCTATGGCATAGAAGATTAGGCCACTTGCACCATGGGGCCTTGAAGATCATGCAACAGATTTCTACTGGACTTCCCAAGGGTAAACTGAAGCGAATGGATATATGCAAAGGTTGTACCTTGGGTAAGTATGCAAAATATTCCTTTCAGGATTAAGATAGGCAAGCTAGAGCAATGCTGGAGTGAGTTCATACAGATGTGTATGGACCATTCTCGACAGCCTCCACCACTAAACAAAGGTACTATGTTATTTTCATTGATGATTTTTCTTGTAGATGTTGGATCTACTTCATGCAGAAGAAGGATCAAACCTTCTCAAGGTTTTGTGAGTTCAAAGCCTTGGTTGAGAAAGAATCTGGATAGAAAATAAGGGCCTTGCAAAGTGACAATGGTGGAGATTATGTCTCCCAATAGTTTAAGGACTTTTGTGCAGCAGAAGGAATTAAACGAGAGTTGACGGTACCACATAACCCACAACAGAATGGGGTGGCTGAAAGGAAGAATAGATCAATTGTGGGAGAAACACGGGCGATGTTGCATGACCAAAGCCTAGCATTTCATTTGTGAGCTGAGGCATGCAATATAGCAGTATACTTGCAGAATAGAAGCCCACATCATATACTGGGGATGAAGACATCAGTGGAGGCTTTTCCTGGGAAGAGACCAGAGTTGGGGATACTTGTGGGGTATACTGATACACCCCACAACTATCGGGTATTCTTTCCTACCAGTCAGAGGACAGTGGTACACAGAGATCTGAAGTTCTATGAGCAGAAGGCCATGCGAGTTTCCCTTGAGAGGGAGCTCAAGTTGCATGCAGAGGAGGAACTTTTGGTTCCTAAGGAGGAGGAGCCTCAGACTGATGCGGAGTAGCCACATGCAGAGGATCCAAGAGTGGAGACATCCACTCATGCAGATTCTTCCATAGATGGGTGGAAACGCTCAAGGGAAGTTGACAAATTGATGCTGGATGCGAGAGAGAATGTGGGACATTCATCTTCTTAGTGCAGACAGAGGAGGTCACCCGAGCGGTACACTGGTTACATGGCCCTGGTTGGGGAATGTATAGAGACCGAACCATCTTCCTTCGAGGAAGCAGTGCAGCAACCAATCTGGGTTGACGCTATGGTGGAGGAGTACGACTCCATAGTTCGGAACAGTGTTTGGGATGTTGTTCCAAGATCGGAGACAAGTCAGTGGTGAGTTCCCGATGGCTTTACAAGGTAAAGCAAACAGCTGATGGGAGTGTGGAGAAACATAAGGTAAGGTTCATTTCCTGTGGTTTCTCACAGGTCAAGGGGATACACTATGATGAGACTTTTTCTCTTGTAGCAAGGTACTCATCTATTAGATCGATGTTGGCACTATCAGCTTAGATGGGTTGGAACATACATCAGATGGATGTGAAGACTACGTTCCTTATGTAGAAATTTTGAATAATTTAACACATATTCAATGGAGATTATCCTGATCATGTACTATTGCGGAAACCATACACAATACATAAGCTCCTCTACGTTGATCAACAATATAGCAGCATCAATAACAATAAAACATCAAGAGCATTCACACATTAACACAATATGTATCCTGGGGAAAGCATCTCGCTAAAAAACCAAACTATCTGTATATTAATGATTAAGTCATGTAACATTACACAGCATAATACTTCTCACAAGTATCTCCACCTCTATTACACACAATACAGCTCAGATCTGATCTCCAAATCTCTTCCACTGCTTGCCTGCCTCCACTGCTCAATACCTGCTCAAGAACTGATGAGAATAGCTCACCAAACTCGTTTTTCACCTGCAAAATAGTCACTCACACTTTGTTGGACGTGAGCACAAGCTATAATGTGGGCAAATACGTGAGCAAACTCATTGGCATACTCAATCCCTTGATTGTGCAAGATCTGGTGCACAACTATAGTCACAACTGATAGCAATCTGATTCTCTACCACCTGTCCCTGTTGAACTGAACATGCACTGACATGCAATTGAGTTAACTGATGTATTCATTAGTTGTATTATGAGTTAATAACTTGTGAATTAATTAATAACTAATTCACCCAACTCATCTCTAGTCTATTTGCCAGTTAGACTAAATACAACCAGTTTAACAAAGCTAAACTGAACACAACTCCATCAACTCCATAATCAGCCCCACCAAACTCAACTGATTGAGTTCTAACTGAAGTCATGCATGCAACAACTCAACTGACTCATAAGAAAAGCGTATTTCCTTCTGACAGCTGCATGTGCCACCTCTGTAGCTCAAACTGAAGTGCTCCAAGAGAATAAGATTAAGTTTATAGTCCAAATATTATTGTGAGATAATAATATTTGACTTTTCTATTTTTGATAGCCAGTCTAAAAATAGACTTTGATCACTCACACTGTGATCACTCACACTTTCATCAAAAATAGAAGTCCATCTATTTTTTCCCAACTTGATCAATCATCCATAAACAACAACCTGCAATCCATAGACATGATCCATATGTCTAAAAATAGACATAGTCTAAAAATAGACTTGCGCCAAAAATAGCCTGCGGGCCCACTTAGTGAAGGCGACTCTTTTCACTAAGCTCCATCATCTTGTTGCAATCTCAACACTCCCTCTCGACAAGATATGGATTATCAGCAACCCCTATCCTGCCTCGGTGGTACTCGAATTTGCTCCTGGTGAGAGCCTTCGTCAGAATATCAGCATCCTGATCCTCCGTTGGAATGTACGAAAGTAACATGATCCTCCACTGCACACAATCTCTGATATGATGGTACCTGATGTCATCCGTTGAGCTCCCTGCCCAATTTGCATCCTCCTGTCTGTACCAAGATCCATATCCCAATGTGCCTCTCAAGTAGCGCAATACATGCTTGCCCGCCTTCCAGAAGAGCTTGGTAGGCTTAACCATAGCTTGTGAAAGCTGGTTAACTACATAGCATATATCAGGTCGTGTATTGACCAAATACATCAGCGACCCCACCAACTGTCGATAAACAGTGGCATCCACTTCTTCTCCCGAAGTGGCATCCTCCTTCCTCCAACCTCCAGGAAGAGGAGTATCAACAGGCTTGCAGCCATGCATGTTGAACTTCTCCAGTATCTCCCGAGCATACTTGCCCTGAGAAACAAACAATCCACCACTGCGCTGCCATATTTCCAATCCCAGGAAATAGTGAAGGAGGCCCAAATCCTTCATCTCAAACTCTGTAGCAAGATCCTTCTTGCATGACAGTATCAACAGCTCATCACCCGTTATAATCAAATCATCAACATACAATACAATGATAAGAAACTTACCCTCCACCACAATCTGGTATAGGTTCGGATCCGCCTCGCTCTTGGAGAATCCAAGTCCTGTGAAATAGCTATCTATCCGTGTGTACCAAGCACGTGGTGCTTGCTTCAACCCATACAACGCTCTCTTGAGCCTGCACACATGCAACTCACTGCTGAAGACTTCAAAGCCTTCGGGTTGCTCAATGTACACCTCCTCCTCAATGACTCCGTTGAGGAACATAGTCTTCACATCCATCTGATGAATGTGCCATCCCATCTGCGCTGAGAGAGCAAGAATCGTCCGTATGGAAGAATACCTTGCGATAGGTGCAAAGGTCTCCTCATAATCGATCCCCTCAATCTGTGAAAAGCCTCGGGCAACAAATCTTGCCTTGTACTTCTCCACACTCCCATCAGCTACCTGCTTAACTTTGTAGATCCATCTCGAACCCACCACTGATTTCCCTTCCGGTTTAGGAACAATCTCCCATGCACTGTTTCTGACAATAGAATCATACTCTTCAACCATGGCGTCTACCCATGCGGGATCCTCCACAGCTTCCTCGAAAGAGGATGGCTCAGTCACAACACACTTGCTCATCAGAGCCATGTATCCAGTGTACCGATTAGGTGACTGTCTCTGCCTGCGTTGGGCTGTAGGTGGTCCTACAACTTTCTCTGCATCTTGAGCCAGTCGCTCAGCTTCTGTCAAGCGCTTTCTCCCTCTGATGGTTGGCGCTGCATGAGTGGTCTCTTCCACTCCATGAACCTCGTCCTGTGGCTGATTCACATCCTGAAGCTCATCCTTAGGAACTAATAGCTCCTCATCTGCATGCAAGTGTAGCTCCCTCTCAAGCGAACACTTCATGGCTTTCTCCTCCTGAAATTTTATATCCCGTCGCACAACAGTTTTACCACTGTCTGGCAAATACACACGATAGTTGTGGGGCGTATCAGTGTACCCCACAAATATCCCAACCTCTACGGTCGGCTCCAACTTCTTCCTGGCATCCTTCGTCACATGCATGTAAACGTTAGCACCAAAAATCCTCAAATGAGAAAGATCAGGCTTCTTACCAGAATAAGTCTCCTCAGGTGTACTCATGCCAAGTATCCTATGAGGACAACGGTTCTGCACATAAACTGTTGTATTGCATGCTTCCGCCCACAAGTGAAGGGGTAGGCCCTGATCATGCAACATGGCCCGTGCAGCACCCACAATCATTCTGTTCTTCCGCTCAGCTACCCCGTTCTGCTGTGGGTTATGGGGAGCTATGAGCTCTCTACGAATCCCTTCTGTCTTGCAGAAATCCTTGAACTCGTCCGAGATGTATTCACCACCATTATCGCTCCTAAGAGCCTTCACCTTCTTCCCCGACTCCTTCTCGACCAGTGCTTTGAATTCACAGAACTTTGAATATGTCTCGCTCTTCTTCTGCATGAAGAAGATCCAGCACTTACGAGAGAAATCATCAACAAAAATCACATAATACCTGTGTTTTGCTGTCGAAGCAACTGAGAAAGGTCCACACACGTCTGTGTGAATTCTCTCAAGGATCGTCGTGGCGTGACTATCCTTCTTGTGAAAGGTGGCTTTCATAAACTTCCCCAAAGTACACCCCTTGCACTGATCTGACTGCGCAAGTGTGCCTTTAGGAAGCCCTGTAGTGATCTGCTATAGTATCTTCAAGGCTCCATGGTGAAGGTGACCCAATCTCCTGTGCCACAACTCGCCATCATCCCGGCTCACCAATCCTTCTGCCTTGCCCGCCATTGCTGCGCATCCATCTACATGCAACTGATAAAGGTTCCTCACTCGAACCCCTATCTTCCGGGTCTCACCAGTTGTCTTGCTGCGCAGGAAGGCCTTTCCCTCGCTGAAAACAACATCATACCCCTTGTCTTCTAACATCGCCACTGAGATGAGATTCTTCTTCAATCCTGGAACATGCATGACTTCCTTCAATACAAAGGGTTTACCAGACTCCCTCTCAAAGGAAATGGTACCGATACCGGTTGCACTGTATCTACCATCATCGCCCATCTCGATGTGCACTCCAAGATCTTTGTCCTCCAGATCAGAGAACAAATATCTATCTCCCGTCATGTGAAAAGACGCACCACTGTCCAAGAACCACACTGATCCCATCACACTTGAAACCAAGCATGCGATCAATGAAAAATCAAGCTCAAACTGAGAAGCTAAGGCCTCTCCCCCTGCAGATCCAGCAGCTTGCTTGTTCTTCTTCTTCTGCGGACAATTTGTGGCATAGTGTCCGTGCTGGTGACAGTGAAAACACTTCACCTTGGACATATCCTGCTTCTTGCCTTTCGCACCAGACTGAGAAGCTTTCTTTCTCTTCCCTTTCTTTGCTTTGGCAGCCAAAGCGCAATTCTCTTCATCAGATACCTTTGATGAAGATCCATTCTCACCTTTATTGTTACTGAGTTTATCCTTGAGCGCCAGGTCGCTTTTTCTTTGGAATAACATTTGCAATCCGTTGAAAGACATTTCAACAACACTACTGCAAATTCGATTTTCCACCAGCTCCAAACTCAACCGCCTCCGATCTAAAATTCGTGAGAACACAATATTTCTCGTACAGAGATTGACTGTATGGGCATTCACCGGATATCTCACGTTCCAAAGGAAGGATGAATCCAGAGGCTACCTGGACCGATTACAGACTCTGCCTGAAGAAATAGAATGTAAACACTTCCTGAATAGTAGATCTGATGATCAATCCTCGCTTGATATCCTGTAAAAATCTCTTCTACAAATCAAGCAGCTCCGATACCATGTAGAAATTTTGAATAATTTAACACATATTCAATGGAGATTATCCTGATCATGTACTATTGTGGAAACCATACACAATACATAAGCTCCTCTACATTGATCAACAATATAGCAGCATCAATAACAATAAAACATCAAGAGCATTCACACATTAACACAGTATGTATCCCGGGGAAAGCATCTCGCTAAAAACCCCAACTATCTGTATATTAATGATTGAGTCATGTAACATTACACAGCATAATACTTCTCACAAGTATCTCCACCTCTGTTACACACAATACAGCTCAGATCTGATCTCCAAATCTCTTCCACTGCTTGCCTGTCTCCACTGCTCAATACCTGCTCAAGAACTGATGAGAATAGCTCACCAAACTCGTTTTTCACCTGCAAAATAGTCACTCACACTTTGTTGGACATGAGCACAAGCTATAATGTGGGCAAATACGTGAGCAAACTCATTGGCATACTCAATCTCTTGATTGTGCAAGATCTGGTGCACAACTATAGTCACAACTGATAGCAATCTGATTCTCTACCACCTGTCCCTGTTGAACTGAACATGCACTGACATGCAACTGAGTTAACTGATGTATTCATTAGTTGTATTATGAGTTAATAACTTGTGAATTAATTAATAACTAATTCACCCAACTCATCTCTAGTCTATTTGCCAGTTAGACTAAATACAACCAGTTTAACAAAGCTAAACTGAACACAACTCCATCAACTCCACAATCAACTCCACCAAACTCAACTGATTGAGTTCTAACTGAAGTCATGCATGCAAAAACTCAGCTGACTCATAAGAAAAGCGTATTTCCTTCTGACAGCTGCATGTGCCACCTCTGTAGCTCAAACTGAAGTGCTCCAAGAGAATAAGATTAAGTTTATAGTCCAAATATTATTGTGAGATAATAATATTTGACTTTTCTATTTTTGACAGCCAGTCTAAAAATAGACTTTGATCACTCACACTGTGATCACTCACACTTTCATCAAAAATAGAAGTCCATCTATTTTTTCCCACCTTGATCAATCATCCATAAACATCAACCTGCAATCCATAGACATGATCCATATGTCTAAAAATAGACATAGTCTAAAAATATACTTGCGCCAAAAATAGCCTGCGGGCCCACTTAGTGAAGGCGACTCTTTTCACTAAGCTCCATCATCTTGTTGCAATCTCAACACCTTAATGGCAAGATTGAGGAAGAGGTGTACATAGAGCAGCCGAAAGGATTTGAGACCTTCAATCGTGAGTCACATGTGTGCCGACTCAAGAGAGATTTGTACGAGATGAAGCAATCACCTCGTGCTTGGTACACCAGGATCAACAACTATTTCACAAGGTTGGGCTTCACAAAGAGTGAAGCGGATGCGAACCTTTACCACATCATGGTATAAGGTAAGCCATTGATCATTGTTCTTTATGTTGATGATCTGATATTGACAGGTGATGATTAGTTGATCAAGTCTTGCAAGGAGGACCTTACAAGAGAGTTCGAGATGAAAGACATGTGTCTCATGCACTACTTTTTAGACATGGAAGTGTGGCAGAAGGATGGGGAAGTGTTTGTGTCTCAAGGAAAGTATGCCAATGAGATACTCAGGAGATTCCACATGGAGAAGTGCAAGCCCATGCAGACTCCTCTAGCAGGTAATTGGAGGAAGGAGGATGCTACTTCATGTGAGGTAGTAGCTGCTACTGTTTATCGGCAGCTTATGGGTTCATTGATGTATTTAGTGAACACATGACCAGATTTGTGCTTTGCAGTGAACCTGGTGAGTCAAGCTATGGTTCAACCTACCACACTGTTTTGGAAGGCAGCGAAGCATGTGCTGGGATACCTCAAAGGCACATCTCAGTATGGATTATGGTACAGACAGACAGAGGGAGTGAAGCTTCAGGGCTTCACAGATGCAGATTGGGCAGGGAGTCCATCAGATCGGAAGAGCACTTCAGGAGGAATACTTAACCTTGGTTCAGCTGTATTTTCTTGGTATAGTAGGAAATAGAGGTCAGTTGCACTTAGCTCAACAGAGGCTGAATACATGGCTTCCAGTCAGGCAGCATGTGATGCCATTTGGATGCGGAAAATTCTAGTTGGATTGTTTGGTCAGAGGATGGATCCAACTGTGATCTATTTCGATAATCAGAGTTGTATCAAACTCTCTGAGAATCTAGTATTTCATGACAAGTCCAAGCACATCAATATCCAGTATCATCATCTTTGAAACTATGTGGTGAAGAGGATCATGTTGTTGCTGTATATTTCGACCAAGGAGTAGAATACAGATATTTTGACTAAGGCATTGTCAAAATGTAAATTCGAGTTCCATAGAGATAGGATTGGGGTGAAAGATAATCCCTTTCTTGTTGAGAAGGGGTGTTGAAAATAGAAACAAGAAATGCTAAATATAGAAGTGCTAAAAATAGCATTGTTATAAATAGCATTTTGGGATACATTCCAATTTTAGTTAGTCCCTGAACTAAAATTGAGAATTAAAATTCGAATTTGATCTTAGTCGCTGTTTGAAAAATAATTATTTAATTCATATTGAGTTAATTAGTTGGAGAAAATCAAACATGAAGTCTATGTGAAGACATGCAACAATTATCCCTTTGATTGAGGAATTTATCCCTTAATTAAGGAGATCAGGATGAGTTGTACTTTGAGTTGTAATTAGTTAGCTCCATTAACTGAGTTAAGTCCAGTTAGATTAGTTCCAACAGTTTGTGGAACTGATTGTGAGTTCAGTTAGTTAATGCATGCATGCATGTAACTAGTGTACTTCAGATAACTGAATATTCTCTCATAAATAACTCATGCATGTCAATTCAGACAAAGACCTAGTTGAGATCAAAGGATGGGACAGTGTACTATCAATTTTAAGAATATTCCCTTGAGGATATCTCTTGCATGCAGAAGGAATTCATTCCTTGAGGATTGCGCAGTTATTTCTGAGTTTTGTGAGTTGCGTGAGAGGTGCATTCACATAGGTGGCAGCCAGAGGACACAAGAGAAACTGTGCAAGGAGATAGGAGGCTTGGAGGACTGACAGAAGGCATGTGTTGTGTCTATTCAGTCTATGAGCAGCATTGAGGGATGTATTGAGAGCTGGATAGCTTGTGAGCTAAAGCTTTGTGTAATCCGGAGATATTTCCACTTGTATGATAATACAGATAGCGAGGTTTTCAGTTGAGGCTTTCCCCAGAGTATTCTTTTGTGTTCATGTGTGATTGATTTCTCATTCTCTGTTATATGTGTTCTATTTGTCTTGCTCAAAATTGATTAAGCTTCCGCATTTTTGTTTGTAGAAGTAGATCAAGTATTTTTCTTTAGTATACTGCATTATCAGGTGATCTACAGTGAGAATTTCTACACAATTCATCTAGCAACACAATATTTTCAAGAAAGTTAACATAATAACTTTCTCTATCTACATGCAAAAACATATTTTCTGTCACAATGGCTACCCTTTTGTACATGCAACATGTGTTTTTCCTAACACAATGACCTTTACTTCAATGCACATAATATTTTCAAGAAACAAGTGTGCATTCTTGTTATTGTATGAACAATATTCATATGCATCTTTTAAGAAAACAATCTATTTCTATTTCAAGAGATCTATCATAAAAGCCACTCTTTTCATACATGCAACTATTAACTCTTTTTATAAAAAGAAACTATCTTAATGACTATTGTTTTTGTGTATGTAAAACATACATTTTCTTCAAGAAAATTAGTAATGATTATCTATGTGCCTAGAAGCACATGTTCCATTCAAGAACTAAAAATAATCTTATATTCTTACAAGAGAATTTAGCTCATTAGTTATTTGTATCATGCATACAATGCATACTTATTTCACAAGAAACTTTGAAAAATACTTATCATCACAATGCATTTAGGCATATATTCCTTTTCAACAAACTATTATTTAAAAAAAAAAGACACATTCTATTCAAATAAAACCTGACTACTTTTGATACTATCTCCTCAAGAACTTTACATGTATCATGAATATTTTCTCAAGAGGATATCTTGGCTACTTAGCAAGAATATCATGTAATTTATTCCAAGAAAATGACAAAGATACTTAGCATTTAACACACAAGATTCACATGTAGTATCTATAAGAGAATTACATATTTACTTAGCTTTTCTGTGCAAGAATTAATGTAATTTCTCTCATGAAAATGACAAAGATACTTAGATTTTAACACACAAGATTCACATGTAATATTTCTAAGAGAAGCTATAATTTTGCTTAGTTTTTATGTGTAAGAAGTAATGTAATTTCTCTCAAGAAAATGAAAAGGTACTTATATCTTTGTTTTATTATAGCATGGCTTTTGCATGGTGAGGATGAACAGTTGGTACAATAAATATTTTATTGCCCATTCTTTCTCCTTTGACATCTACTTGTTCCTTCCTTGTCTAACATTTCTCTCTCATCCTTTTCCCAGTGATCCTTTGTTTCATCTCGGACAATAAAATGTCAAGCTTCAGAGGTTTAAAGAAGCTCGGTCTTTGGGTTTGGCACTCCACATATTTTCTACTACTCCTCTTTGGAAGGCTATCATTTTGTTTTCTTCGCATTGCCCATGAGGGTTTAAATTATTCTTAACACATTGTTGCAAAGTTGGAGAGGTTATAGCAGTAGATGCATAAACTCACTTTCCCCCCATATTGACCCAGTAACAATTTTTAACTTTGATCACCTCCTTTTCATTCAATTTTACAAGCGTTAACTAATTCTTTTCCTCGCCCAAGAAGAACCGTACAAACCAAAAAAGTTATGTAACTTACAAGGTAATTCCTATTGGTAGTTACAACTAGGTACACCTTAACTAAATGTTAATCATATATTACATTAATAATATAATTATTTTGTGAATATATGAATTTACAAGAGCTTTGCTTGTAGGGATGTTACATACTCCTCCTCTTGAAGTAAACACTATCCTCAATGTTTATCATTAACTTTTACTCACGAAATAATAATCTAAGCCACCCAAAAGGGGATTCTCCCCATTTAAAGTGAAGGATTTTATTCCAAGAAATACCAATAAGAAAAAACAATAATGTTATAACATAAGCAAAATCAATAGTCATAAGAATTTATAACTGCAAAAATATGCAAGTTCTACTTTCTTCACTTAGCCATTTTTCTATTTCACAAAATAAAATAAATGTCTCTATACCAACTTACCATTACTTACCAATTAATTTGGGAAGTCATTGTCACTATCAAGCAAATGCTTCAATGGTTTAAGCACCAAGTAATCTATGATCAACAAATCCAGCATAATCACATCAGTGCCAACATTTTCAATCAAATGAAATACTTTTAACTATCAATCATTAATGCCATGCCAAGTGATATTTTACACTTAGTACTTCTACAAGTACTTAGAGAGCACCAACCCTCTAATCATCAAAATGATAAATCACTGCACCACGTGCACATTGTATTTACTTCTACTAAAGACATTCACACAACACTTCTAAAAGTACTCAAAGAGCACCTAGCTCTCTAATCGTCGAAATGATCAATAAATGGACCAAGTGCATACTATCCTAGCCCCTACTAAGACATTCAAAATATCGATAATAGAATAAAGGAACTTATAATTATAGTAATTCCTTTCCAAACTCTAGGCTCTTTTCTTATCAAGGTGTACATAAAATATTTACAAAATTATATAGAAAAATCATTTTTAACTTAACACATAGTTTATTAGTTAATATTTTTAGCAGTGAAAACCACAATAGGCTAAAGAATTCTCCTCCCAACCAATGGAATTTGGTTTCCACAACCAGATCGAGTTATTTTCACATCCAGATAGTTCACTGATAAAGACCATACTAGGTCCATTATGGAATTCCATTGACCAACCAACTCAATAATTCCAATGACTACAAAGGGTCCAGTAAAGGATTCCTCTTGGTAGCATCCTGCTTATTCCTCTGACATCATCCCTTCTATGACGAATTTTTGGCCTCCTCCAATAGGCTCCATATCAACAAGGTTTCCTTAGAATTTCCCCCCTCTTCACCATCTTGGCCAACTCTTTTCCCTTACTAAGATCATTTATCTCAAGGGAGAGGAAATCTGGGTTGGTAAGTTCCATCAACCCCTCCAGGAAGGAAACCACCATCAACCCAAGGCCTTCTGTCCTTTCACAATTGTCCACAACTATTTGGCATGTTAAATTTCTCTTTTAGCACTCTTTCCCACAGTAAATTACATAATTTACCGTATGCACATTATCATTAAAACAAAAAAAACATTTATGTACACTATGAATTTATACTTAACCCTTAGCATGGGTCCATAATATCTAGATTGATAGGAAACATAACTGACATACATGTGATATGCATTCTGTTTTTTTCAAATAACAAAATCATACAGATAACATTATACTTTCTCATTTACACTTTTAATTCCAATTGCAATGTTTTAATTCATAGTTTTTCCTGTTGCCATTAAGATACGCCTACTTAATCCCATCATCAACGTTAGTTATAAATATGCATTTTTTTAACAAACATTCACTTTCCCAATCATTTTAGTTTCATGCATAAAAGTATATGAAAATATTCATTAATGTGTAAATTTCAATAACAGCTAGGGTAACAAACCAAACATTTCCAATTCCCACAGTGTATTGTTACCAATAGACTGATACATGAAGTAATTACCATAATCACTTGTCTACAACTTTCTATAAACTTAAATCAAATCCAATTCATGCGTTTAAGTTTTAACAATTAGTCCTACAACACTAACTAATCAGCGATGACAAAACTCAATCAACAACTAGTTAGTACAGTCAAGTCTCACTGCTCGATTCATGTTTTATTTTTAACATTGAGAGGGGTTCTTTCAATGTCCTTTTAAAACAATCTATCATCCTCTTCAAGGGAATTCTCCATATTTTTAATTCATGCATTTATTCTTTATCAATAGTGCATTGTAACTTTAGTCATGTATCAATAATATTTTCATATTTGTAAAGGTTTGTAGTCAAATTTCACATTCACTAGTGAGCGTTCAAGATTGTCCATAGGTGTAATAGAGGTTTTATTATTCTTTATCCTAATTAGGATTCAAATGCAATGAAAACAATTTTGTAGCAAAATTTATTACTTATTACTCTTCAATGTAGTTATAAATATGAATCATGCATCTCAAGCCAAAAATAGTCCACTACATATATCAATATGTAGATTGTTAGGTTCATACTTGAGTTGATGGTCACTAGTAGCATACCTAGATTTCCTTTCTGCTTAATATTTCCCTAAGTTTCCAGTGTTGCAGCCTTCAACTCTGATACCACTTGTAACATCCCTCGACGACCTCACATGAAAATGCAGGGAGTTAGAAATTTTTTACACAAATTATCCATGGGTAATTATCCAAATCACTATTCCAGATCCTCATTAACCATTAGAAAAAAAAATCATCAATACATAGAGTAACTTTCAGAAGAGGAATAGTAAGTTGCATAATCATTAACAAACACTTTGTAGTATATTAACATATTTAAATGTATGATGAACCTTACATCCATTTCATGATTCCCTTAACCAAGTTAATTAATCAAATACTTGACATTATGAACATTACATCAGGTAAGGAATCAACATCATCAAACTGGCACAATAATCAATCACATCATTGAACATTGATATACCTTGGAAACCCCATAGGGTGAAAACCAAAAAACGTTTAATTTTATTATTAAATGCTCGTGAGGGTGTTCACCCCTCACTTAATGGCTTATAAGGGAGTCCATCCCTTAACCATTTTCATAAAATATTATAATAAAATATCATTTAAATACAAAATATCTTGTTGAAAACTATTAAATCATCATGATATCATTTACTCACAAATATTCAATCTTCATATCTTAGTGGCCTAGTTGTTACTTCAATGGACCACCCTGTGCTCGCACTCATCTACATGGACCATTAATTATTTACCTACCACCATGTTAAACATAATCTATCATTTTCACAAGTCACCATATTTTCCTTCCAATGTTGTCGTCAACAAACATTGATATCATGATTACATAGAGTATTTATCAACCAATAATCAATATTTAATAGTGATTCTTCAACATATATTCATGGCATACATGAAATGTCAATAAACTATTGCAACATGCTTCCTTTAACAAAACTGCATATGCATTAGTTATAAGTGTATAACCATCAATGAATGTTTATAACAATACCATATTAACTAGTATTTCCCCTCACATAAGCACACATTCTTACAAGACAAATCACTACAACTTTCTGATCATTCCTTTAAAGGAACTAACACATTAGTTATAATATTTTTACATGTTAATTTCATAAACTTTATCAAAATAACTAGCCCTTTAGCTGTTACTTTTGATGCATGGAAATACGTAAAGAAATCTAACACAGCATGTTGTCATTTCGAGCATGTGAATGTATATTATTTCCAATGAAATCTAACAGAGATCTTGCATGCATATATATCTTATTCCACAAGAAACTAAGAAAATAGTTATGATAACATAAAAGTTATCACGTATAATTTTTCTAAAAAACCATAGCTCAATAATTCTTCTATGTTGGCATTTTGGCACAGGTGTGGCGCTTTGATATAGGTGTTGTCCTTGATGGCAACTCTCTTTGATGACAGATCTCCGTTCAGACTACAGAATAAAGAGAAATCTAATATACGCCGGTTAATCAAGTCCAAGTTGCGTATACACGCTGGTGATATGCATACTAAGTCGCGTATACGCAGGAGAGCTATATACAAAGGCGCGTATACACGCAGATGCATGAACAGAAAAGGGCGTATATGTCGGGAAGTTTCCTTTTGGTCCATGGTAGTTAGTCCTCGGTACTTGTGCCCATGTCTTTGGACCAAAGTACCTCGACAGACGTGTAGATCTCTAGTTTTGAAGTTGATGGTTTTGGATTTCTATGGTTTTGGCTCTTGGTATTGAGCTAGGCCTAAGGCTATATAAGGAGGAGAAGATCATTAGGCAAATCATCTTGTAAAGGCTTGAATATCTGAAGAAGAAAGAGATCTGGTATGCAGGTTCTGGGTTGCTTGATCTAAGCTAAGGAGAGATCACTTCGGTTGATGAAAGACTAGATCTAAAGGATAGATCGGGATCTAATGATTTGAAATGCACTATTATGATATGGTTGATTATGCGTATTTCTAGATCTGCATACTGACGCAATGTTATGTTCTGGGTCTAACTGATGTCTGGTACAGCTGCAAGTTGATAGAATTTATTTTTAGATCTGTACGCAGGTTGGCTTCGGTAAAAGCGCGTGTATACGCGGGTTTCTCTCATTGAAGTAGCGTATATATTTTGGAGCTTGATTTTTGAGTTACAGTTGGGTCTGACTGTTATTGCAGAGTTCTGTAGTCTGCTCTGTGTTCTGGTAACTGGTGATTGACAGGGTTCAGTGGTTCAGTGATTCAAAGTTTGATGATGCTAGTATTGGTTGTTTTATGCTTCAATGATCTGTTTGTGGTCTACAGATTGTAATGTTGTGCTTCAGGAATATCCAGTCTGAAAATGTATGAAAGGTGGTACCTGAAAGAAAGAAGATTGTAGGTCAGCACCTACGTACTAGTATCTTAGCTAGTACAAGAGCAAAGGGGGTTGGAGCTCCCTTCCAAGGAAGTTTGGAGAACGAGAGAAGGTTGTAGCCTTCTGCAGGTTGTAGCCTGCGTACTGGTATAAGGCTGCACCAGTACAAAAAGATTGTAAACTGAAGTTTCATATTAAAGAAAGATAGAGACGACTTGCAGCAGGTGGTTTTCACCCACATTGGGTTTCCACCTTATATCTTGGTGTTCATATGTGTGGTTTCTGTGTGATCTGTTCTACTGCATCTGTTTATGGTGAATAATGTCCTCATGCACTTAACTGAAGATAAACTGACTGAATTATAAGATTTCTAGTTATACGTTGTTTTCTTTATTCACAGTTGTGTGTACACGCTGGTTCACTTAATGAAAGTAGCGTATATGTTTCTGAGCATTGAAAAAGTTTTATAGTTCTGATAATACTGATTCACCCCCCCTCTCAGTATTATTTCCAACAATTGGTATCGGAGCAGGTCCTTCAGAGAAGCTTGATCGCTTGAAGGTAGATCGTTCATCATGAGCATCTACGAGAGAGAAGCATCAATCAGGCCACCAATTTTTGATGGGACAAACTTCAATTATTGGAAGGTAAGAGTTACTGCATATCTTCAATCTCTTGGTACAGAAGTTTGGGACATTGTAGAAACAGGCTATGCTTTTCCTTCAGCTACTCCTACAGATCCAGCTGAGAAAAAGAAGTATGAAACAAATGCAAAAGCAGTCAGTACTCTATTAGGAAGTATATCCCAAACAGAATTCATGAAGGTAATGCACTTCAAATCAGCAAAAGATATATGGGACAAAATGGTCACGAGCTATGAAGGAGATGAACAGGTAAAACAAGCTAAACTTCAAACTCTCAGGATTCAATATGAGACTCTCAAGATGTATAATGATGAAAGTGTTGCTAATTATTTTCTTCGGGTAGATGAGATTGTTAATTGTATGAAAAATTTGGGTGAAGAAATAAAAGAGGCTATAGTAGTTCAAAAGATTCTAAGATCATTATCCCCCAAGTTTGAATCTAAAGTATCTGCAATAGAAGAAAAGGAAAATCTCCGTGTTCTCACTATGTCTCAGCTACATGGAATTCTAACTACTTATGAAATGAGAAAGGGAGGTCCATCAGACAGAAGGGAAGCTGCTTTTAAGGCATCAGGCAAAGAAGATTACTATGAAGCAAGCCATGTTCCAGAAGAAGAGGAAGAAGAATCAAATTTTGTCAGAAATCTTCAAAGGGGTTCTGGAAGGTTCAGAGGTAAGCTACCTTTCAAATGCTTTGCTTCTGGAAGAGTAGGTCATTATGCTGCAAAATGTCCTTATAAGGATAAAGGAAAGGAACCTGCTAGATGGAACAAGAAACAAAGTGCAAATAAGAAAAGCTACTACACCCATGAAGATAGTGATGGTTTATCAAACAGTGATGAAGATGAACAAGGTAATAAATATAAGTTGTTAATGGCATTTGAAGATGATGATTATGAGGATGCTGTAGATGTGAATAACCTCTATGATGAAATTACTAGACTCAAGAGATGTATAGAAGAAAAGAATGTGATCATTGATACTCTACAATTTCAAATTGATGAAAAAGAAAAACATCTTGAAAAACTAGAAGGTGAAATTGTTGGTCTCAGAAAAGAAATTGAGAAAACAAAAGCTATTAATCTTAAGTTTGTCAAAGGATCTGAAACTTTGGATGAGATTATCATTGTGCAGCGATCTCCTCTAAACAAGACAGGTTTGGGTTACAATGGAGAAACCTCTCAAGCATCCACCTCAAAAAGTTATCTTGATGCGGCAAGAAGAAATGAGCAGAAGAACAATGAAGATAATCAGGTAAAGCAGGGACAAAATACAAACAGAAACTATCAGGGGCAATCCATCTTAAGGGTGAACAAAAGCTACAACCAGCCACAGGTAAAATCTTCTCAGTTTGGTTCAAGAATAGATGGAAATAGAAATTACAATCAGTTGGCAGGTAGATTCAATAACCGCAGAAGCTTCTTCAATGGACAATGCTTTTCTTGCCATAATTTTGGTCACAAAGCAGCTCAATGTGTTGCATATAAAACAATCATGACTAGGGAAGCTCAAAAACAAAGAAGTATGACAGGGATGACAAAAAGGACCTATAACAACTTTTCGGTTCTTGAAAATGAAGTCGAATGTTCTATTTGCAATAACTTTGGTCATGAAGAATCTGAATGCAGGAGCAGGTTTCAGCAGAAAAAGGAGCAAGCCTCAAGCACCAGAACATGGAGAATAAAGGAACCTCAAACAGAAAGATGTGGAATAGCATTTTATGCAGAGGGACAGGAAAATCTATGGTACATTGACAGTGGATGTTCGAAGCATATGACAGGTGATAAAGAAAAACTTGAATCTTATTCTGTTCTAGAAAAAGGAAAGAAAGTCTCTTTTGGAAACGATACTCCTGCAACTATAAAAGGAAAAGGCATTGCTCAGTTAAAAGGAAAGGTCAAAGATGGAAATGTTTTGTATGTTGATGGATTGAAGCATAATCTTCTAAGTGTCAGCCAGATGTGTGATCAAAGAACCGAGGTTATTTTCAGATCAAATGGATGTATTGTTCGTGATATTGATACAGGTAAAACTGTACTCAAAGGCAAAAGAACTCCAAATAATCTGTACATATTTGAAGAAGGACAACAACAATGCTATCTAAGCAAGGATGAAGAGCACTGGTTATGGCATCGAAGGTTGGGACATCTAAGCTTTTCACAAATAAGGAAAGCATGCAAATATCAGGCAGTTCGTGGTCTTCCAGATATCAAAATTCCAGACAATACCATATGCAAATCTTGTCAATTTGGAAAGCAAACCAGAACTAACTTTCCAGAGAAGGAAGGATCAGCTAGCATGCCTCTCGAGCTAGTCCATACAGATGTATGTGGTCCATTTAGGAAGAGGACACCTCGAGGAGAAGAATATCTGATATTATTCATTGATGATTTCTCCAGATTTGTTTGGTTAGGGCTCATGAAGCACAAAGATGAAGCATTCGAAAAATTCAAATCTTTCAAAGCCTTGGTTGAAAATGAATCAGGACACAAAATTAAGTGCCTCAGATCTGACAGAGGTGGGGAATTTACCTCAAACGAATTTTTCGATTTCTGTGAAGAACATGGGATAAGAAGAGAATTCTCTACAGCTAGAACTCCTCAGCAAAATGGGGTTGTGGAAAGAATGAACAGAACAATCCAACAAATGGCTCGTGCTATGCTTGATGAATCAGGTACTCCCGCAACCTTCTGGGGTGAAGCTGCACATGCTGCGGTTATTATTCTTAACAAAACAAATGTCCGAGTAAACAGCACTCAAACACCTCATGAGCTCTGGAGTGGTGAGACTCCTTCGGTGAAGCACTTCAAAATCTTTGGGAGCAAATGTTATATTAAAAATACTGATGAGCAACTTGGCAAACTTGAACCAAGAGCAGATGAGGGCATTATTCTTGGTTATTCTCCACATAGCAAAGCATACAAGTGCTACAATAAAAGACTTGGCAAAATTGTTGACAACATTGATGTAGTGGTTGATGAGAAGGGATATATTCCTAGGCAAGTTCACCATGAAGACATTGAAGAAGATGAAGGCTACCCTCAAAGACGGAATGATGAAGAAGAAGAACCTCAAGAAGAAGAAGAACCTCAAGAAGAACCAGAGGAGCAGACAAGAATAGAAGAGAAGACTCCATCCAGATATGTTCAAAAGAATCATCCGGAATCTCAGATTGTGGGGCAGAAAGAAGCAGGAGTACAAACAAGGAGGACACTTGCAGAAGCTTCAAGCTATTTGGCATTACTCTCCTCCACTGAACCACAAAATGTGAAAGAGGCATGCAAGGATGAATGTTGGGTCAAAGAAATGGATGAAGAACTTGAGCAGATCGAAAAGAACAACACTTGGGAATTAGTTCCTAGACCAAAAGATAAAAATGTAATAGGAACAAAATGGGTCTTCAAGAATAAATTGAATGAAAATGGAGAAGTAATTAGGAACAAGGCCAGACTCGTTTGTAAAGGGTATGCACATCAAGAAGGAATAGATTTTGAAGAGACCTTTGCTCCTGTGGCAAGACTTGAGGCTATCCGAATGTTCCTTGCTCTCTCAAGCTTTCAAAACTTCAAGGTATTTCAAATGGATGTGAAATCAGCCTTTCTGAATGGAGACTTAGAAGAAGAAGTATATATTGAGCAGCCAGATGGTTTCATTCTTGGGAATGATCCAAACCTTGTATGCAGATTGAAAAAGGCTCTCTATGGACTCAAACAAGCCCCAAGGGCTTGGTACTATCGGTTGGACAAATATCTTCACCAACAAGGCTTTTCAAAAGGATCAGCAGATAGCAATCTCTATATAAAAGTTGAAAATAACAAATTGCTAATTCTTGTTGTTTATGTAGATGATATTATCTTTGGCAGCAATGAAGAGACTATGAGTCAAAACTTTGCCTCGGTTATGCAGAAAGAATTCGAAATGTCACTACTTGGAGAATTGACATATTTTCTTGGATTGCAAATTCAACAAAATGAAGGAGGTATCTTCTTGTCTCAAACCAAATACCTCAAGCAAATCTTGAAGAAGTATGGCATGGAAGAGTCAAAGCCAGTATGTACACCCATGGTTACAGGATGCAGCCTCAGTGCAAATGATGAATCAGCAGCAGTTCACCAACCCACTTATAGATCCATGATTGGGAGTTTACTCTATTTGACAGGTACCCGACCAGATATTACACATGCAGTAGGAATTGTTGGAAGATTTCAAGCCAACCCAAAGGAAACTCATCTTCAGGCAGTCAAAAGAATCTTCAAGTATCTTCAAGGGACCCAAAACTATGGCTTATGGTATCCTAGAAATACAGATCTCACTCTTCATGCTTACACAGATGCAGATTGGGCTGGAAGTGTGGATGATAGGAAAAGCACAAGTGGTGTTGCTTTCTTCATGGGTTCCAGATTAGTATCTTGGTTCAACAAGAAACAGAGTTCGATTGCCTTATCTACAGCTGAAGCAGAATATGTGGCTGTGGCATCTTGTTGCACACAACTTCTTTGGATGATGCAGACCTTGCAGGACTTTCAAATCACTTGCACTCCACCAGTTTCTATCTTATGTGATAATACTAGTGCAATTAGCATTTCAAAGAATCCAGTCATGCACTCAAAGACCAAGCACATACCAATCAAGTACCATTTTCTCCGGGAACAAGTGCTTGAGCAGAAGGTCAAGTTGGAGTATGTTCCTTCTAAGGAACAAGTTGCTGATATTCTCACAAAACCACTGCCCAGGGAAACTTTTGAATATCTCAGACAAAAGCTGGGAGTAGTTGATGCTTCATCCTGCTGTTGAAGCTTGTCTGTTCTACAGAAAAGTTGGTATACGCAAGTTACGAAAGGTATATACGCGTATACACGCGGATTTATGCTGGGAAAGTCGCGTGTATGGTGTACGCTTGTTGCAGAGAGTATATCCGCGTCCATACGTTGTTTTGTGCAGGATAAATCGCATATATTGAGTTCTGAGCAGCAAGGGCAAACTCTGGTTTGAAAAGGTCTGAGATGGGTATGTCAGAATCCTTCAGACACAGTTTCAGGAGGTGCAGCAGGCACAGGTTCAGGGGGAGCAGCTTAAAAAGTCTCATAAAGCATTGTTGGCATTTAGATGTTATTGGTTTCAGGAGAAGGAGCTCAGAAAGAAATCCTGGTTGCTGATCTAAAAGATGTTTATCAGATGCTGCTGGTGACTTTCATAAGTCTTGGTCTAGATCTGTTGTCTCTATGTCATGTATCTCTTTTGTGATATCTCTTTTATGATGTCAAGGTCATGTAACGGCCTAGGTTGGTTTCCCCACTATGCCTGGGATGATTGATGTAATATAATTGGTTGTTTCTGATGTGTCCCCTCTTGGTAGGGAGTATGGATGTATGTATTGAGTCTTTTGGTGATAAGAAGGTTCCTTATGGTGTAGAAGTCTTGGTTCTTGTTAAAGAACATCTTTTACAGATCTGGCCTACAGTTAGTGGGAGCATGATTCAGCACAGCCAAGCAGAGGTATCAGCATGTACTCAGGGGGAGCATAGCCCTTTGCCCTTGATGACAAAGGGGGAGAATGATTCTAAGGATCTTGAGGTTGCCATCAAGTCCAAAGGGGGAGATTGTTGGCATTTTGGCACAGGTGTGGCGCTTTGATACAGGTGTTGTCCTTAATGGCAACTCTCTTTGATGACAGATCTCCATTCAGACTACAGAATAAAGAGAAATCTAATATACGTCGGTTAATCAAGTCCAAGTTGCGTATAAACGCTGGTGATATGCATACTAAGTCGCGTATACGCAGGAGAGCTATATACGAAGGCGCGTATACACGCAGATGCATGAACAGAAAAGGGCGTATATGTCGGGAAGTTTCCTTTTGGTCCATGGTAGTTAGTCCTCGGTACTTGTGCCCATGTCTTTGGACCAAAGTACCTCGACAGACGTGTAGATCTCTAGTTTTGAAGTTGATGGTTTTGGATTTCTATGGTTTTGGCTCTTGGTATTGAGCTAGGCCTAAGGCTATATAAGGAGGAGAAGATCATTAGGCAAATCATCTTGTAAAGGCTTGAATATCTGAAGAAGAAAGAGATCTGGTATGCAGGTTTTGGGTTGCTTGATCTAAGCTAAGGAGAGATCACTTCGGTTGATGAAAGACTAGATCTAAAGGATAGATCAGGATCTAATGATTTGAAATGCACTATTATGATATGGTTGATTATGCGTATTTCTAGATCTGCATACTGACGCAATGTTATGTTCTGGGTCTAACTGATGTCTGGTACAGCTGCAAGTTGATAGAATTTATTTTTAGATCTGTACGCAGGTTGGCTTCGGTAAAAGCGCGTGTATACGCGAGTTTCTCTCATTGAAGTAGCGTATATATTTTGGAGCTTGATTTTTGAGTTACAGTTGGGTCTTACTGTTATTGCAGAGTTTTGTAGTCTGTTCTGTGTTCTGGTAACTGGTGATTGACAGGGTTCAGTGGTTCAGTGATTCAAAGTTTGATGATGCTAGTATTGGTTGTTTTATGCTTCAATGATCTGTTTGTGGTCTACAGATTGTAATGTTGTGCTTCAGGAATATCCAGTCTGAAAATGTATGAAAGGTGGTACCTGAAAGAAAGAAGATTGTAGGTCAGCACCTACGTACTAGTATCTTAGCTAGTACAAGAGCAAAGGGGGTTGGAGCTCCCTTCCAAGGAAGTTTGGAGAACGAGAGAAGGTTGTAGCCTTCTGCAGGTTGTAGCCTGCGTACTGGTATAAGGCTGCACCAGTACAAAAAGATTGTAAACTGAAGTTTCATATTAAAGAAAGATAGAGACGACTTGCAGCAGGTGGTTTTCACCCACATTGGGTTTCCACCTTATATCTTGGTGTTCATATGTGTGGTTTCTGTGTGATCTATTCTACTGCATCTGTTTATGGTGAATAATGTCCTCATGCACTTAACTGAAGATAAACTGACTGAATTATAAGATTTCTAGTTATACGTTGTTTTCTTTATTCACAGTTGCGTGTACACGCTGGTTCACTTAATGAAAGTAGCGTATATGTTTCTGAGCATTGAAAAAGTTTTATAGTTCTGATAATACTGATTCACCCCCCCTCTCAGTATTATTTCCAACATTCTATCCATACAAAGAACATATCTCCATAATACAATGACTATTCTTGTGCATGCAAGAGCTTATCAAATTATCCCTTCTTTAATGTATGCAACACATATTTCCTTCTCGAGAATTCTACCATCATTAGGTATTATTTTCATGTAAACAATTCCATACTTCTTTCTCAAAAGGAATTTAATATAACCTCATTTATCTATCTTCATATATGTAAATTTACCATGCTTCCCTTTCAAGAAATTGCCATAGATAACCATATTTATGCATAAAAACTAGCCAGCAATAACAAAGTGAACTTAATCTTTTATGCACCGAAATCAAGAAATTGACACAATTCATCTAGAAAGACAATATTTTCAAGAGATTATTCTTTTCAAGAAAGTTAACATAATAAATTTCTCTATCTACACACAAAAACATATTTTTTGTCACAATGGCTACCCTTTTGCACAGGCAACATGTGTTTTTCCTAACACAATAACCTTTACCTTAGTGCACATAATATTTTCAAGAAACAAGTGTGCATTCTTGTTATTGTATGAACAATATTCATATGCATCTTTTAAGGAAACAATCTATTTATATTTCAAGAGATCTATCATAAAAGTCACTCCTTTCATGCATTCAACTATTAACTCTTTTTATAAAAAGACACTATCTTAATGACTATTGTTTTTGTGTATGTAAAACATACATTTTCTTCAAGAAAGTTAGTAATGATTATCTATGTGCCTAGAAGCACATGTTCCCTTCAAGAACTAAAAACAATCTTATATTCTTACAAGAGAATCTAGCTCATTAGCTATTTGTATCATTCATGCAATGCATATTTATTTCACAAGAAACCTCGAAAAATAATTATCATCACAATGAATTTAAGCATATATTACTTTTCAAGAAACTGTTATTAAAAAAAGAAGACATATATTCTATTCAAAGAAAACCTAACTACTTTTCATACTATCTCCTCAAGAACTTTACATGTCTCATGCATATTTTCTCAAGAGGATATCTTGGCTACTTAGCAAGAATCTCGTGTAATTTATTCCAAGAAAATGACAAAGCTACTTAGCTTTTAACACACAAGATTCACATGTAATCTTTATAAGAGAAACTATAGATTTACTTGGCTTTTATGTGAAAGAATTAGTGTGATTTCTCTCATGAAAATGACAAAGATACTTAGCTTTTAACACACAAGATTCACATGTAATATTTCTAAGAGAAAATACAAATTTGCTTAGCTTTTATGCGTAAGAATTATTGTAATTTCTCTCAAGAAGTGACAAAGCTACTTATCTCTTTGTTGTATTATAGCATGGTTTTTGCATGGCGAGGATGAACATGTGGTACAATCAATATTTTATTGCCCATTCTTTCTCCTTTGACATTTACATGTTCCTTCCTTGCCCATCATTTCTCTCTCATCCTTTTCCTACTGATCCTTTGTTTCGTCTCAGAGAGCAAAATCTCAAGTTTCAAAGGTTTAAAGAAGCTCGGTCTTTGGGTTTGGCACTCCACGTATTTTTCTACTACCCCTCTTTGGAAAACTAGCATTTTGTTTTCTTCGCATTTCCCATGAGAGTTTAAATGCTTCTTAACACATTGTTGCACCTCTTTGGAAGGATAGCATTTTATTTTATTTGCATTTCCCATGAGGGTTTAAATGCTTCTTAACACATTGCTGCAAATTTGAAGAGGTTAAAGCCTGTAGGTGCATAAACTCACTTTCCCCCCATATTGACCTAGTAACCATTTTTAACTTTGATCACCTCCTTTTAATTCAGTTTTATGAGTGTTAACTAATTCTTTTCCTCGCCTAAGAAGAACCGTATAAACCAATAAAGTTACGTAACTGACAAGGTAATTCCTATCAGCAGTTACAAATAGGTACACCTTAACTAAATGTTAATCATATATTACATTAATACTATAATTATTTTGTGAATATATGAGTTTATGAGAGCTTTTCTTGTAAGCATGTTACAATTACTTCCATATCTCCCTCCCATCTTATCCCTCCTTATGATCTTTTAGAGTCACGTCAACCTAACTCATTAAGTGAGACGATGATCTCTAATACTCCATCCCTTCCCACTCCATTGAAGGACATTAGGAAACACTATTACTATATGCATAACACACCTTATAATATATCAGCTTAACCATTAAATTTGCACTTTAACAAATAATATGCATGTGATGTATTCAAAACTATATAAATTATTATATACATAATTGGATTTATATGTTGGATTTACACTATGATCTGTTTAAATTAGATGATGTATATCTCAACTCATGTAGTATTTAATACGCAATTGTGGAGTGCATATTAATTACAAAGGTCCATAGGCTAGTTGTTTCAATAATTTTTTGTCACAATGGAAAGATTTTATCACATTAATGTTCTAAAGTGGTATTTTACCAATATCATTATTGTATATGTTATTCATGTTATAGGGTAATTAGGTGTGGGGCAAAGTATATTCTTATTCATGTTGCAAAGTCGTTCAATGTGGGACAAAGCTTGTTTTCATCACTACTCGAGGGTGTTGTGTAGAATTTCTTGTAGATTCACAAGCTCATACAATTTACTAAAGGACATGAAAAGAATATACTTCTACTCTTTATGGAAGAAGCACATAAAGATCGATGAAAACAATATGAACAAGAAGAAGATAATCAATGGAACATAATACAATATTTATCCAGGGAAAGCCACAGCTCAAAACCCCTACTATCTCTATTGCCCTACTATGTCTATTGCATTAATCAGAAATCCAAGATGAGAATACAATGCTTTCATCTCAAAAGAACAATCCCTACACAGGTATAATTAACTCTCAACTCACAAGCTAGCTCAAGCCAAACTCTAGGCTTATTCTGCAGCTCTCCAAGCCCCTATTTCCTTGCAGAATTCCTAGGATTAATACACTGTATTTAAAGGGAATTCATGCTTCCAAAACTGCGCAATCCAAACATAGGTCCTTCTCTGATTGCATGCATGATATTTACAACTCAGTAAATCATACAACTGATAGTACACTATCGTTTCACTCTAGTCTAAACTGAGACTTTATCAGAATCAACATGCATGAGTTTCTGATGAGGCAACATTCAGTTAACTAGAGTGACACTTGTGGATGCACTAGAGCACCAACTGACTGTTAACTCTCTATTAGTTCCACAAATAGTTTGTAACTAATTTAACTTAACATAACTCAATATACTGAGTTATCTAATTACAACTCATAATTAAACTCATCCTAGACCCCTAAAACTTAGGGAGAACATATACATGACTTCAGAAAGACTTCCAACTCGAAATTCCTAGGCTAAATAAGTTAATTAAACTTAATTAACTATTTACAAGTTAATATGAGAATAGAATTCGATTTTAATTATCAATTTAATTTAAGAACAAATTAAACTAGAATTTCTGGATTCTATTTTTAACATTTCTCATTGTTATTTTCAACACTCCCTCTCAACAATAAAGAAATTCAACTCGATCTCGATCTTGAACCTTTGGAATGTTCTACATGCAACACTTCTCTCTATTTTTGTTGCTACAACAACTCTAGAAACAAAAAAAAAAAACATCGAACCTGAATCAGTACGATGCATTTGTCATCAAAGTCTTTGATTTCTATTGCCTCTATCGACTAAAAGATCTGTGCTTTTGCTGACTCTACCTTTCCGCATTATTTTCAACCCTTCTATGTGCTCTTTAGTATTTGACTACTCTAGCTCCTATCACTCTGATCTCTGATTGCATCAATCACCACTGATTCCTCTCACTACTATGTAGTTTGGGCTCCCGTAGCAAGGTACAATCCATGAGATAAAACCTCTCAATGGACCCTGCCCAATTTAAGCCCTCTTGTGACTATCCCTTCACATTTCCCCACCTCACACCTGGAGGTATGGTTTCATGTGCTCCCTTTGCCCACTTGGCTTGAAATTTCCCCCTACTAAAGGTCTCTACATGAGTGGATGCCTCCACTTGGTCTCCTCTTAGCTTCTCTAGTTGTGGTTGCTCCACAACTTCCTGAAGTTTCTTATAAGAATGGTTCTTCTCTACATGAGAGGATCTCTCCACTTGGTATGCTCTCAACTTCTCCAATTGTGGTTGCTCCACAACTTCCTGAAGCTGCTTTTGAGGCTTCTTTTGGGGCTACATGTTAAGAGGTAATTTGGTCTCCCTCTCAACCACCTAGTCTCTAAAATTTGCCTTGCTCCTAAAGGCTTTTCATGCATCTTGAACCTCAAGAGAATACAAGTTCTTGATCTGTGCACTGATTTGTTTCACCTGCCCTGTTGTGATGTGTCTAAGGAAAACCTTTCCCTTACTAAAAATCACATCATAGCCTCCTCATAATACTAAAATACAAAATTACAACTTCTAAAACCTGGAAATTAAATACTCACATAGTGAGCTTATTTATGTACAACTCCTACTTATGTACATGGCTTAATTAACCCAAGTGAAGTTAACCTTCCAATAATACCAACCCAACATCTGAGTACTGGACCTTATGCCATTGTTCTCTTGAAAGTCAACAATTAAAACAGACACACACCATGTGAAATTTTCAGGTAAAACATTTAATACATACCCCATAATTGAGACATATTGTTGATCAGAGAAGGATTCCATATAGTGATCCATTGGATCATAGAACTGATGAAATGTTTTTACAGCTGCCTCCCTTTTTTGAACAGTTTCTAGGAAATAATCTTTCAGCAAAAGGCATCCATAGACACTACTTGGCTCTTCAACTTTGGGCTCTTCTTGAAAATGTTGTTGTTGGTAATCTTCTCCCCACTTGCTTGTAAGCAAATCCCTTTGAAAATATGCAACAATCTCATCCTCCTCTGAATCATATGAATCATAAATCGAAGAATCTTCATCAAATTTATTACTAGCTTCTTGAACTTCAAAAACAAAGATAGGTATAAATATGGGCTAGTAAAACTTATCAACAACCACTGATATATACTCAAAAGAAGAAGTTGTATGCATTTGTTGGGAATAATTTTCTTCTTGTGATTGTCTTTGGCATACGATAATACATTGATCTCCATCTGAAGGATGTAAATCATAAACTAGAGCCTCTTTGTTAACCCCATTATCAGCTTCCTCTTTTTGTGCAGCTTCCCATGATTGGGACTGTTGTGGTTCTGCAACACCCAACTCCCCATCTATGTCATACAAATAATATAAAGGAGAACCATCGATTTCAATAAAATATGATCTCTAAGGGTTTATTTGCAGCTTAACAATGTCTCCTTCTTCCTTTTCTTGATTGTTGGGCAATGCTTCTTGATGAAAGTATATGTTTTCTTGGATTTTAGCTCCACAAGTATCTTCAATAACATCATTAGTCTTGGAAATATTTTTAACATTAAAATATTCACAACAATCTTCAAATAGAGAATTTGGTGGATATAATCCATTGAAAATATAGTTATATGCTATGTGAAATCTCTTCAGATAAGATATGCTGCCATGAGGTAGGGTTTTGTACCACATCCCAACTTCTTTATCTAAATAATACATGAACAATTTCATTTTCAGATCTTCATAAAAAATACCCTATTGCTCCATGCACTCATGCAAGTCCTTAAGGTGTTCGGTCGGGCTTCCATCTACACTTCCATTGAATCTAGGGAAATATGCATACCATTCTTGATATGGAGGAACATGACGAGGGTAATTAGCAATGGAAGAAAAATATAATGGGTTGAATTTGTTGACCAAGAATGCAGGAAGAGCCATTTTGAAAACTCCTTTAGGTGAGAGATCTCAGGGTCAAATTGAGGGAGAGTTTTCTGTCAAGAAGTTTCAGAGTGAGCATGGAGCCTTTTGAAAGCTAGGATGATAAAAAGGAATATTTAAACAGTGGATTCACCAAGGTGAGTGATATTAAACCCACACTTCCTTCGCTTATCAAATAGGAGTGTAAAAATGTCATAACCAGGGAAAAATATTTTGATTCGTTCCCCAACAATGGCGCCAAAAGATATTGTGGCTCCTAGAGATAACCCCCGGGTTGAAGAGAGGTGAATATCTAGGAAATCTTAATCTCTCTTGAAGATAAATCAGTGCAGCTCAACAGATAAATGTACAATGATTTATATTTTGGTTCAATTACCTTTCTCAGAGGCAGATTTAGTATACACATGAACAACATATCATTCCCAAGAATAAATGTTTAGGTCTGGTGGTCGACACACAGAGAATGCAACTTAAATTTTTCGTTGCAGTAAATATGGGAAGGAGAAATATAGAGAAGGAACTCAGTGTAGAGGGTTGGACATACCCAGAATCCTAGGTAGTAAATCCTAGTAGAATCATGGAAAGACAAAGGAAACAAAGTGTAGGAATTGTGGAGTGCATTTTAAGGCATTCTACTCAACATATCACAGGTAATTTCTACTATATCATAACACATAAAAAAATCTGTAATCTCACAAGTATCACATACTAATACATAACATAGATAAATCTACAATTTCACAGGTACAGTTTGCTACAATATAACATAGATAAATCTGTGACTTAAGAGTAAAACCAACAGCTACAATTTACACAATTTCTAATGAAGAAAAACATACATGAAGTGACACATATAGGAAGAACACATACTACATATTCCAATGCTTGGAATCACCAGAAACTTCTTCATTAATCTTCAGGAATGGAATATATGTCATAGGCCCAAAATGGCAAAATTTTGCAAAAAAATTAATTATAGCCTCATGGAATAGGTAAATAGAACCAATGAAACCTCTCTATGAAAACATAATTTGAAAACTCTTAAACAGAAATGGGAACCTCTGAAATTTTTCTTTGGAACCTTTACCACTGAGCTCCTCTGCCCTTTTATAGGGAGAGAGGGATCAAACAACATTTACAAAATATCTTAGAATGGTACATATTTCTGAACAACCAACTGTTTGAGCATGCGAATGACCTAGATGTCCTAATGATCACCTAACAAACATGATTCTTTTCTCGCAAATGAGAAATTAACAAAACATAAAAAGAATGAGGTGTCATAATTGACAAAGGTAAATATCTCTGATGTTGATTCCTCTGATATTCTAAGTTGGACTCAAGCTCCATTATCTAGATTAGTGGTGGGTTGATTATATGGCCACACATATGTCATGATATCCATACCATAGTTATATGCCACTTCTAATGTCGCTTTCTCCCTCTAACTTCTTAAATTTCCTCTTTTTGGAGCAAGCCGTGATTTGGTGTGGTGGCGTTGGAGGTGCTCTATACTGGCTAATGACTGAACGGAGTTGATATCTATCGACCCACTCATCCTCTATACTCCTTGTATTGTATTATCAGAAGCATTAACATATCATAACTCTATTAAAATAATGTTATGAAATCATAAAATTTCAATGCCTTCAACCCCTTTTCTCTTAACCCCCTTATCACATTTCCGCCATAGAACTGGGCGTCGTGACGAGTGGCTTGGAACTTGGGTGCTAAAGCCTTCAGGATCTTGTCAGAGGCCTATTTTCCTTTGTAATTTCTCTCTGACCTTGCTTCTTCATGTTTCCATAACCAAGCGCCACCAACACATCGAAGCTCCTTTCATCTAAAGTTTCTTCAAATTGAAATTGGAATAGAGTTACATTGTTTCCTTTTGTCAAAATTATTTATAGAGGTTAGGTGCTTAGCCCTCTCTACACCCTTAGTCTTTTGGATCTTCTACATTCATACGCCCATCAACATCAGGAGCTCCTTATTTCATAACTTATTTAAAATGAAAATAGAACGGAGTTAGATGTCTCCTACCTCCGATAAATTGACCTCTGAAAGACTTTACACATGGTGCCTTTACAATGCTAGGTTCTAAGGCCTGTTGTATGCCCTTGGTTCTTTTAGGTTCCCATAACCATGTGCCAATCATACATCAAAATCCCCTTTCACTGGAACTTTTGTAATTTGAAAATACACAGGAGTTTCTAAATCTCTTCCCTCTGAAATGATGACCTATGAGATGATGTCATGCTTCAAAGGAATTACAATTTTTAAGGAGTTATGAAACTCCAAGGTTTTGATATCACTTTTCTCCGAGGTCTGACTTGCCGAGTTTCTAATATACCTTCCTTCCAACTTCCTTCTCCCATATTCCATTTTGGGTCTGCTTTTAAATAGACCGTCGAGGTCTCTTATGTTCCTATGTCTAAGATAATGAACTCCCAATATTCCTTTTTGTTGGTACTTTCGATATCAACCCCCAATATTCAGAGCCTATCTCTCATATCCATCATTCTGAGAATCGGCCCTCGATGGTTGGCCTTCCATCAACTTTCAGACTTCGGCTCTCCCTTTGGGCTTTCCCTTTGGTCAACCAAGATTTCACCCATCCATCTCTATATCAGGGATAAAAAATGGGACCATTTGACACATTTGCAAGGGGGTATGACAAGTGACAACACTTTGTAAGGAAAATATTATGAAAATATATTTAAAATTAAGGGTCATTTTTCCCAATGACTGTAACTAGTGGAACCATACTACAACATCAACACCACCTATTTGTATTGTAATCCTGAGACTATTCACTAGGTAGTCTATAATATTCATATTAATACAATTGCACTTCCCTGAAAAAATTATGGTACCTCCATATGAAATCATTTCCTGAAATTTTTGTGCTAGAAATACTAAAATGGTTTCCTAATTTGTACATGGTGAAGTTATGGATACTTTTTGAATCATTCAATATTGTTGATTTTTTTTTATCCTTATATATTTTTAGTTTGTGGAATATTAATGGTAACTAATGCATGAGAAGATATTGATGGAGTAGCTTCTTCTAGCTCTAGGTCTTGTGATGGCTCTATGTCTTGATCTTGTTCATCCTCATAGTCAATGTAGAATAATTTCTTCTCACTACATTAATTCCCCTTATTGCAATTTCTATCATAGTGCTAATATACTACATTTTCTCTTCTTTCATCCATCTATTGAGGTGTCAAACTTGTTGGTTTAGGAAAGGGGCATGATTTTCTCTATAGTTATTAAAAACCAAATTTTTCTAGTAACCATATGTTTACTTTCAACTTTTCCTACTAGAATAAAATCATTTTCTAGGGATTTAAGTTCAAATAGATGCACCTCATGTTGGATGATTTCCTTTAAAGTTCCCATAAATATATCTGAATGTTTTTCCTCCAAAATGTTCTTTACATTGAGACTAAATTATTGAAATTGTTGAATATGCTTTGTACCTATAATTTTTCATTGATGTTTTACTAATTACCTAAATAATTTATTTATCCTAATATCCCTATTATGTACTATCAATCCTTTTGTAAAAATAGACTAAGATATAATAGAATCCTTTTTCCTTTTGCAAATCCTTTGATGTCGTATATGTTATTCTTATTCAAAAAACATGGCTACAATATCTACCTTTTGTAAGGGTTTCACTTGGTGTAGATCAAATTAATGCTCCATATGGAATATCCATGTTATAAGATCATTACAATAAAAAAACCTCATATCATTCTCCCAAATGTAATAGCTCTTAGGTGCTAATTGGAACCTGATGATGTGGACTTTGGATTAAAAAGCTATGATTGTGGTTTTGTAATTCAATATTTGTTCTCTCAAATTGTGATAAACTACTCCCCATATGTGATCGAGTCTCAACACCGTGCTTCTCCTTATGTTCATGGTTTCATTGGATCTCCATATCCCTTTTAAGGATATTTTGTAATAGCATGGTTTGCATTTTTTTTATTTCTACTTTATTTTAATTCATGGTTTTTTTTATTTCTACCTTGTTCTCATTAACTGATCCCTTAAAAAGTGACAATTTATCCCTCATATTATCATTTATTCTCTTCACTTTACTCTCCAATGACTCTCCAATGTGTAATAACTGGTGATCGAAGTCTTTTGTTTCTTCATAATCCATGAATGATCCTTTAGGAGGTTTAATTAGTGCAGTAATTTTTATATTTATTTGGAGCCATGTGATAAAATAATAGTAGTATTCCTCTATCCTAAATTTTAGTTACCCAAGAAAATGGATCTTCTATTCAAATTTACGTTACTTATAAGTTATGTTCCTTTAAAACCTTAATTTGGAGACTATCTAGATGACTAGCCTTTGCATTGTTACATATCTAAGATTTTAATAATTTTGAATCTAAAATATTATTTTTCAATACTCTAATATGTCATATCTAAAATTCGATGGCTCTAACCAAAATTTGATATGCTAAGTGAAAGTTGTGGTAACTTTCCTGTTACTTGTTGATTGTTGGCCTCTACCAAATACAAAACTTGTATAGTCTTCCACATGTAAAATTATTTAGATTTGACTATGAATATTTTACCTCAGTCACTTTGTTAAGTCTCCTTAGATATATAAGAAAATCACAGCCTAAAGTGTCCCACAAAAAAATTACAGTGAAAACTTTGTGATCACTCTTTTTAAATTCCATAGGGTGTATCCTTGAAATTATAGTGAACTAGAGTATGAAAGTTTTACCAAACACACTTTTAGATGTTTTTTCAACATTATAAAAAATTCATGGTTTGAATCTTCAAAAAAATTAAAATGTAGAAAAGGTTTCAATTTCACTTGTTTAGAACTGATTTCAGGGCCATTCACAAAGCCTAAATTCCATAGGTTATATCTCAAAAAATATATACAAACAGAATAAAAAAATTTAACCATATATTTCCCAAGATATTCATTAAATATGCTCAAAATTTCATCATCTAAAACATATAAAATAATGTTATAGAGAAAATACCAAGATGGCCTATTTGAAATAGTAAAACCCTAGGTTCATATGCTCCAATACTAAATGTATGAACTATGCACCTTAAAAGTGATAAGAACCCAATAGTTATAGCCCACTTTAAGTGGGTAACCTTATTTTACAATGAATATAGTGTATAATACAATATATGATGATCCTAAGGCTAGGTCTCCTTATTATATAAATAGGAGACAAATGGTACAATTACAATGAAATGTCCTAGGTAATATAATAAAATAACAATAGGGATGTAATAACTCAATATATAGGGCATAATAAGGGGCTTTAGGGTTAACATGGTGCTTATATAGGGCTTAACTATTCCAATGATGGATAGTAAACCTGACTCCCATGGTTATGGCTTATGACAAATTTATAAAAAACATTGCTTATTGCAACAAAACTGTAATTTTATAACGTATTTAATTTTGGGAAAAATGATTTTACTGCAAATACTTAATAAAAACATGACTACAATATTCACCAAAACTAAACTGCGGAAACTTGAGAAAAACCAATCGCAAAATGGACAATAATATTTTGGACAACACATCCTAAGAATAACCCTAAAGGTAAAGCCAATTCTTCAAATTTGATGGTCTTATTATTATCTTCAGTAAATTCTACAATTGATGAATAGTACAATACTACTTTCCAAATATATATTTTCACCTCCACAAGTCGATATAGCCCCTCAACAACCTCACACAACCTCACATTGGCAAATACAGCTTGTATGGTGTCACAAATGCGACTCTTGGACCCTATGGAGTTCACGATCTAGATGAAATTAGCCTCTTGGTCTTTCTAGAAACTCGTACAACCCTCATAGAAATATCGTAAAAAATCCTCCTTGAAAATGCGACCTACACAAATAATATTGACCTCTCTCAGAGAAAACACGACCCACTTAGAAACCTCATGGCCTCACTAACTCAACCTACACAAAGAATATTGACCTCTCTTAGAGAAAACACGACCCACCTAGAAACCTCATGGCCTCACTAACTCAACCTCCCTATTTGCAAATTATTTTGGAAGAAATCTTGCTTTAGATCTCAGAAACTAGAAAAATATTGATGAAAGAAAACTCCAGAAAATACTCATTTCTTCAACTACTATTGAAACCCTCGTTGGTGTCAGACCCCTATAAACATGATCATGGTATCCAAGGCTACCCATTGATTTCCTTTATAATTTCTCGTTGACAAATTAATGACCACAATATAATCACAACCAATGTCTATGGTCATCTTGATCCGATCAAGTCACTTTTCTAGAAATCGTTAGAGAGAAATCGACCTATCTCAATTATTACTAATTAATTAATATATTTCCCTAAGTTAAACTTGGAAAATAATTAAAAATTGATTAATAATTTAATCAATACATTTCTATTCAAAAGAATAACTTGGGCTTGGAGATATTTTCTATTTTTGTGTTACTAGCCTCGTTGAGACCGCCTAGAGCTAAAACACATGTTCGAACTACATCAACCAACATGGTTAATGGTTAACCATATACTTCGTAAATGAATAATCAAGTGAATCATAGAATTGATAGAGGGTTGACAGGAAACACATATCTATGTATATTCAATATGCCAGTGATATTTATCATTTATTGGTTCAAGTCAATATATAGTAAAAGTTCAATATTGTAAATAAGTATAAGGAAGAAATTCAGTATCTTAATATATAGTAAATATTCACTATGGTAAAAAAGGGAAACTGTGTAGCGATAGTCCCTCCCGATAAGAGACTACTTTATGAAAGAAATACTAAGTACATATGAAAACACAACACCTAGTTTCTTGTAACACATCTTTCAAATCTTAATGCATTGCTTGGCTAAATTCGCAGCCTTTATCTGCATCCGGTAGATCTGGAAGGCATAGTTCTCATTAGAGATTAGAATTAAGGTGCATTGCATTGCATGTAGACATTGCATAATCTTTAGGAGTTCACGTAACTCGAAATTAGCCAGGCACGTAACTCGAAATTAACCAGGTTCATCAATGAGATATATTCCCATGAATGATTGCATGTATTTTCTTCTTCTGGAGTAGCAGACAACTCCCCAAATATTGAAACTTGTGCATAAGGGTGCATTAGCGATTAGGGTTTTAAGTTCTGCAAGGATGTGCATCACTTGGATGACTAGTATTTATTGTAACCTCTCTTTTCTTGGTTTATAAGATAAGTGAATGCGGTTCACTGATACATGGATTTTACGAGTTGGAAAATCCAAGCTTTCAACATATTGGTCTTGTAATTCTTTTCATTAGTAATAGAAATATGTCTGATTAATAACATAAATTCGTTTGCTCTAAATAACATAAATTTGTATAATATAGAAGACCAAATATCATCTGTGGATATTGTTTCAGTGTCTTTCTATCTGAGGTCTCCATATTATTTTAGTGTGCAATTTTTGTACAGTCGAAGGTTTCATAAAGATATTTAAAATAAACGAATCCATAGTATTGATAGGAGGTTTAATTAATTTCCAAAAAATTAGACGGAGCAAGGATATTGTACCCCTGACTGTTATGATTATCTCAAATATGATTTCACAAGCCAAATCTTATGGTGAAATACAATGATATTTCAAAAAATGGTACCATTTCCAAAAAACTATATAGGTAGCTCGTGAAGTGATGTAATGGAATGTGGGATGTGGTATTTTAGTGAGCTTTCTTGCTTTAGTAACCCGCAGATGTGGTATTTTTTGTGAGCTTGTTTTCTTTAGTAAAACACAAAGATACCTGGAAACACTGTGAGGTAGACACTTGCTCAACCTGAAATGTCGACTACTATTTGGTTTCTGATAAAGTTATAATAAATTAAGAAAATAAAACATAACTAAAATAATTAATAAATAGATGAAATTAAGGAAATAAAACATAACTGAAATAATAAATAAATAGATGAATGTTTGGGTGGGCACGCTGACTTAGACGCAATCCACTTAGCCCCATTGCATAGATTCCACTGTTTCACTATAATATGTTAAGGCTCTTGTTCGTCTGCCATTTTTATGCTATGAACATCTTGAAGAGGTGACCAACTTCAATGGAGGTTGTTCAATGGAGAAGAAAGGGCCTCCTTCAATGCCGGAAACTTCTAAGGCTTTGAAGACTAGGAAGATACTGGGATCACTGGATTATGATATGCAATTTTGTCAGTAACATCTGAGGTTGGGCCCCTTAGTAACTCATTCCTTCTTGAAGCCTTGTGTGTCTGTATGCAATATTGTAATTTGTGTCCTTTGCATTTATTGAATTCCTTGGACAACATTTCTTGAGTAACAACTTTTCCAAATTGATTGATGGCCATCTCAGTTTTTTGTGTGTCACTACTTAAAGCTTTAACAAAGTATCCATGATAAATTTATATACATTTCTCATCACTGTAGATTGGGATAGTTATCAAAAATGGCCACTGCAAATTTTATAAACTAAATTGCCATAAACAAACGCCTACTTTGTAACAATAACAAGTGGCGGAAAATAGTTTTAATTATAATTTATAATTTCTTAAATCAAAGGTTAACCAATATTCTACTTAATTTTTTAATTCTAATTGAACATGATACATGTACTCGGCATGCATCCTTGTGAGTGTCTCTTGTTTCAATTTTTGGGAGAGTCGCCACCTGGTTTGTTCAGTTTCTCTACTTGTTTGAATTCTTCAGTAAATTTGCCACCTCGTTTGTTCATTTTGGCTGCTATGTTCAACACACCAAGTTAGACAACTACACAAACATCTCCAAAGAACGTTTTGAATAAACTTACACAGCCTATGGGCTTGGGCTCTGGATATCGTTAGCTATCGGAATTAAGTATTATTGAGTGAGTATCAGTTTTGTAGATAATTGGCCATGTTAAATATATTTATAATTATAATACTGATGGAGGCAATAACAAGACAGGAAAAGAAGATGGGAAGCAAATGTTAAGGAAAGACCACAATTCACCACCGCCATAATAGAAAAATTGATGTTTACCTGAACATGTGATTTCTGTCAACATAAATATGTACATGGTTTTCATCAGTGCCATGCTATCCAAATCTTTTGGTTCAGTTATTGAATGCTAACCTTTAAGGCCCAGAAAAAATTATGAAGGGGAGCCAACAAGGAGGAGTCCTCATCTAGGTGGTACTCATAGATTGCAAGCAAATTTGGTGATGGTAGTAATCACAGAAATATTGCTGGTGAACAGTCCCTAACTAATTGCCTGCAGAGGCTAAAGGAGTAGAAGATGAAGAATGCTAGCCATGGCGATCTATAAGGCCAAAATACCATCGTGCTTCCTTCAATTTTTCATGGCGCTTGCTTTGTTGGATTTTAAAAGATTTCATAAAATCAGAGTTGAGCAGTTGTCAAATGACATAATCAGTGAGAAAAACGTATTTTTTCCCTCTTAAATTGACTGTACTGTTGTATTGTCCTTAGTAATATAGTCATTTGATTTGATCGAACAAAAGCATCAATAGTAGGGGCAGTCATTTAAGGAGCAATTGTTTACCAAGTTCAACCTATTTTAGTCAAAACCACAGCAAAGGAAGCATTGGGGAAAAAGACAAAGTCAAAAGCAATAGAGGTTAGAGCAGAGTCAGTATACCTTGCTTTCCTTGCGTTCTTGTAACCATCTCTCGTGGCACTCAAATGGGCTTTGCCTTTGCTTCTTCTTGTATAAAGTTCCTGGGATGGGAAGCCTATTGCATCCACATGTAGAGTCCTCGGTACCTTCCGGAGACATAATAGTTTGATGAAGCTTTCCCCCTCCACTTCCTCGCCCGTTTGGAGTGCCTTAGTTGGTGTTATTTTCACGTGCTCAGATCCCTTTGTCGTTGTGTTCCCTCGTGTGATGCAAATTAAGAATCACTGCAACTTCAAAAAAACCACAACAATGTTCATTTGTAGAACCGTTGCTGGTTTCTTCTAAAAAAATCACTCTGTAAATGCATAGAGGGCATGGTTTTCAAAATCCAGGTGCCATAGAGGGAAATTCTTTGTGCTATGGCTGTCAAAATCACTCCACAAGTGCCTAGAGGGCATGCCAATTCTTTGTGTTATGAAGCTGCAAGTTGAGATAATAATAACATTAAATGTAAGCTCAACTATGGCAGAGAACACTAGACTAACATGACCATGGAGGGGAAAGAGGAATGAAAATGAGGTAGATAAACTATTGCAGAGAACACTGGGCTAACATGACCATGGAGGGGCAAGAGGAATGAAGAGGAGGCAATAGGATATTATGTGTATTGCGTGGAACGAAGAGGGGACAAGAGATAGAGGAGGTGACAAGTTGCATCTATTTCATGGAATGAAGAGGGGATAGGAGATAGAGGAGGTGACAAGTCGCCAGAGGAACATGAAGACATGCAGGTCCCCTACCATTAGAAGTGGAGACTTAGGGTTTGGATAACGGACAGTGTGTTCTTAGTTTTAAAAACTTTGCATAAAATAGTTTACTTGCCCCAACCTTCATAGTTTGCATAAAATAACTTGTTCATACATTTGTTTTGCAAAACAGACGATAAAATAAATTTCCCTCACTGCAATAACATTGGGGCATGCAAGGCTTGAAAAGAGGGTGAATTCACAAGTTTGGTTAAAAAAATTTACACCAAAATTTCTAGCATTAAAATTTGGTTAAGGCATAAAAGAGGTTGCATAAAATAACTTGTTCAGACATTTGTTTTGGAAAACAGAAAATAAAATAAGTTTCCCTCACTAAAATAACATCTGGGCACGTGAGAAATAGCAGTAGAATATCAAGCACTGAATGGAGGTTATGAGAAGAAGGAGAAGGAAGAAAATCGTGATCAGTCACAGGAAAATGTAAAACAGAAAGGGATCATGATGAGTGATACAGATCTGGAAATGGATTAGGAAATGACCCAGAGTGAAATGGAAATGGAGGACCATGAACTATAGGAGATTCTTGACAGAGAAAACCTTGATCTAGAAGGTTTTTTTATGCAGGGAACAACGGGAGGGGTAGAATCATTACCGCAAGAAGAGTTAGATAGAATACAACAGTAATTCTTATGGAAAACTCAGGCAAAGGGTTTGGAGGGAGAAAACAACAATGAAAGACAGAGTAATGAAGGTGTGAAAACAGTAAAAACGACTCCAGGGTTAGCACCGAGAAATCTAGGAAAGAAAAGAGGCAGGAAAAAGCGGAATGAGCTACTGATGGAGTGTGGAAAGCTTATGATAGAATCAGGTAAGATGAAAGATCTAACCAGTTACTCCTTTACCAATATTTAATTATGAAGTTCACAACTTGGAATATTAGAGGTCTAGGTAGTAAAAGAAAACATAGAATGTTGAGTATTAGAATGAAACAGGCAGCTTCGGATATAATTTTCATCCAAGAAACAAAATGTTCCATTGAAAAGTTAAGGCAAATCCATAGTAAATGGCTCAGAAGATTTGAGTTTCTAGAAGTTAAAGCAGAAAATACAGCAGGCGGCATCCTCACACTTTGGAATCCCCAAAAAATAGGCATAATGGATGCGGAGGCATCGAGGAATTATTTATTAGTGGTTATACAGCCTATAGGAGATAGGGACACTTATCTAGTCACGAATGTTTATGGCCCTCAAAGGATAGATGACAAACTCAGGTTTATAGAGTCCTTGGTGGATCTCCGGGTCAGACATGCAGGAATACCTTGGATCATGGGAGGGGCCTTCAATATGATTAGATCTCTCTCAGATAAAAAAGGGGGTACAAGAGCTCTCAATAAAGATTCTTTAGCCTTCCAAATCTTTTCAGAAAACTTGAAGCTTGTTGACATTGAGACAAACAATGGCCTCTTCACATGGAACAATAAAAGAGGAGGGAATTCCCAGGTAGCCTCCAAGTTAGATAGATTCATGATCTCTGAGGATCTCATGCTTATAGACAAGGAAATAACAACAGGAGTTCTTCGATTTGGAGGATCAGATTGCTGGCCGATTCAAATGGAGATCCAGGGCATAGGTACCCCAAAAAATAGACCTTTCAGATATGAGAACATTTGGCTTTCACACCCAGAATTCATCAGCAACATTGAAAAATGGTGGGTGGAGGACTTGTAGATTCAGGGATCAATAATGTTCCTGCTACACAAAATATTAAAGCACATTAAGCTGAGGCTAAAAGCTTGGAACAAGAATGAATTTGGAAATATTTTTGCAGGAAAGATATATGTGGAAAATAAAATTCAGGAGCTCAACCAAGCTATGATTAAGGAAGGCTTTGATAAGAACAAAAATGATCAAGTAGAGAAGCATCATGAAGAATGGGAAAATTTGTGTAAACAAGAGGAAATTTTTCAGAGACAAAAATCTAGAGTTCAATGGCTAAAAGAAGGAGAGCGTAACACTAAATTTTTTCATAGATCCACTATGGTGAATATGACTCACAATAGGATCTCTTCGATTAAGGACGAGGATGGGCAGATATATCAATCCCACGAGAAGATAGAAGCAGTGTTAGTTCAGCACTTTCGAGGCATTGCTCAAGAGAACATTTCAGTAAGTGAACTTTTCATCAAGGACCTAACCAAACATATACCTAAGTTGGTATCCAGAGAGGATAACTTTAATCTTAACAGACCTGTTTCTGAAAAGGAGGTCAGTGAGGTCATCAATGAAATGCAAAATGGCAAGGCTCTAGGTGCGGATGGATTCAATGTGGATTTCTTCAAAGCATGCTGGAATATTGTTAAACAGGATATTTTAAAGGTAGTGGAAGATTCCAGACTAAACAGAACCATTTTGAAAGCTCTCAATACCTCCTTCATCTCCCTGATTCCCAAACAGGAAAATGCTTTAACGCCAGAAAGGTACAGGCCCATTGCTTTATGCAATGTTGTATACAAGATAATTTCCAAGGTCATGGCCAACAGACTCAAACCTCTGCTACCTACGCTTGTTTCGGGGGAACAATTTGGTTATGTGGAAGGCAGACAAATACTAGACAACATCATTCAAGCTCACGAGGTGGTTCACTCGTTGACTAGTAAAAGGAAAGTGGGTATGATCATGCAATTGGACATAGCCAAAGCTTATGATAAAGTGAACTGGACATATATCAGGAAAGTGCTTATTGCGTTTGGATTTGAACAACGGGAGGGATAGAATCATTACCGCAAGGAACAACGGGAGGGGTAGAATCATTACCGCATGGAACAACAGGAAGGGGTAGAATCATTACCGCAAGGAACAACGGGAGGGGTAGAATCATTACCGCAGGGAACAACGGGAGGGGTAGAATCATTACCGCAAGAAGAGTTAGATAGAATACAACAGTAATTCTTATGGAAAACTCAGGCAAAGGGTTTCGAGGGAGAAAACAACAATGAAAGACAGAGTAATGAAGGTGTGAAAACAGTAAAAACGACTCCAAGGTTAGCACCGAGAAATCCAGGAAAGAAAAGAGGCAGGAAAAAGCAAAATGAGCTATTGATGGAGTGTGGAAAGCTTATGATAGACTCAGGTAAGATGAAAGATCTAACCAGTTACTCCTTTACCAATCTTTAATTATGAAGTTCAAAACTTGGAATATTAGAGGTCTAGGTAGTAAAAGAAAACATAGAATGCTGAGTATTAGAATGAAACAGGCAGCTTTGGATATAATTTTCATCCAAGAAACAAAATATTCCATTGAAAAGTTAAGGCAAATCCATAGTAAATGGCTCAAAAGATTTGATTTTCTAAAAGTTAAAGCAGAAAATACAGCATGCGGCATCCTCACACTTTGGAATCCCCAAAAAATAGGCATAATGGATGCGAAGGCATCGAGGAATTATTTATCAGTGGTTATACAACCTATAGGAGATAGGGACACTTATCTAGTCACGAATGTTTATGGCCCTCAAAGGATAGATGACAAACTCAGGTTTATAGAGTCCTTGGTGGATCTCCGGGTCAGACATGCAGGAATACCTTGGATCATGGGAGGGGCCTTCAATATGATTAGATCTCTCTCAGATAAAAAGGGGGGTACAAGAGCTCTCAGTAAAGATTCTTTAGCCTTCCAAATCTTTTTAGAAAACTTGAAGCTTGTTGACATTGAGACAGACAATGGCCTCTTCACATGGAACAATAAAAGAGGAGGGAATTCCCAGGTATCCTCCAAGTTAGATAGATTCATGATCTCTGAGGATCTCATGCTTATAGACAAGGAAATAACAACAGGAGTTCTTCCATTTGGAGGATCAGATCACTAGCCAATTCAAATGGAGATCTAGGGCATAGGTACCCCAAAAAATAGACCTTTCAGATTTGAGAACATTTGGCTTTCACACCCAGAATTCATCAGCAACATTGAAAAATGGTGGGCAGAGGACTTGCAGATTCAGGGATCAATAATGTTCCTGCTACACAAAATATTAAAGCACATTAAGCTGAGGCTAAAAGCTTGGAACAAGAATGAATTTGGAAATATTTTTGCAGGAAAGATATCTGTGGAAAATAAAATTCAAGAGCTCAACCAAGCTATGATTAAGGAAGGCTTTGATAAGAACAAAAATGATCAAGTAGAGAAGCATCATCAAGAATGGGAAAATTTGTGTAAACAAGAGGAAATTTTTTGGAGACAAAAATCTAGAGTTCAATGGCTAAAAGAAGGAGAGCGTAACACTAAATTTTTTCATAGATCCACTATGGTGAACAGGACTCACAACAGGATCTCTTCGATTAAGGACGAGGATGGGCAGATATATCAATCCCACGAGGAGATAGAAGCAGTGTTAGTTCAGCACTTTCGAGGCATTGCTCAGGAGAACATTTCAGTAAGTGAACTTTTCATCAAGGACCTAACCAAACATATACCTAAGCTAGTATCCAGAGAGGATAACTTTAATCTTAAGAGACCTATTTCTGAAAAGGATGTCAGTGAGGTCATCAATGAAATGCAAAATGGCAAGGCTCTAGGTTCGGATGGATTCAATGTGGATTTCTTTAAAGCATGCTGGAATATTGTTAAACAAGATATTTTAAAGGTAGTGGAAGATTCTAGACTGAACAGAACCATTTTGAAAGCTCTCAATACCTCCTTCATCTCCCTGATTCCCAAACAGGAAAATGCTTTAATGCCAGAAAGGTACAGGCCCATTGCTTTATGCAATGTAGTATACAAGATAATTTCCAAGGTCATGGCCAACAGACTCAAACCTCTGCTGCCTGCGCTTGTTTCGGGGGAACAATTTGGTTATGTGGAAGGCAGACAAATACTAGACAACATCATTCAAGCTCACAAGGTGGTTCACTCGTTAACTAGCAAAAGGAAAGTGGGTATGATCATGCAATTGGACATAGCCAAAGCTTATGATAAAGTGAACTGGACATATATCAGGAAAGTGCTTATTGCGTTTGGATTTGATCATAACTGGGTCCGATGGGTCATGGCCCTGGTGACTTCTTCCAGCTTTTCAATACTAGTTAATGGCTCTCCCTCTGAGATTTTTCTTCCTTCTAGAGGCCTAAGACAAGGAGATCCGCTCTTTCCTTTTCTCTTCATCCTCATGATGGAAGGACTGGGTCGATCCATCAAACATGCAAGAGTAATGGGAAAAATTCAAGGACTCCAACTATCGAAGAATGGACAAATTTTGACTCATCAACAATTTGTAGATGATACCATGTTATAGGGAATTCCCACAGTCAAGGAGGCTCTGGCTTACAAACAAATTTTGAATGAATTTTCTATGGCAAAAAGTAGGGAAGTTAATCTTTCCAATTCAAAAATATTTTTCTTTAACACCCATATTGCCATTCAAAGAAATATCTCCAGAATTCTTGGCTTTCAAAGAGAGTCCCTCCCCTCTCAGTACTTGGGAGTTCCTCTAATGGCTAAACCTTTGCTCAAGAGTATCTGGGAGCCGTTAATCATTAAGATGCAATATAAGGTTATAAAATGGACCATCAAATCTTTAAATCTCGCTGGTAGATTGGTACTTACAAAGGCAATGCTCTAAGCTATCCCAGTCTTTATGCTATCAGCTCTCCCAGCTCCAAAAGGAGTCTTACAGCAATTCAAAAATATCCAAAGAGACTTTCTCTGGGGCAAGGAGGAAACAATGAAAAAATGGGCTTTAGTCTCTTGGGAGAATATCTGTAAACCCAAGGACCAAGGAGGCCTAGGATTGGACGATCAAGAGGTTTTCAGTAATGTTCTAGGGGCCAAAATTTGGTGGCGGTGGGTCAAGGATCCAAAGGCTCAATGGGCAATCATCTAGAAAGAAAAATATGCCAACTCCTGGCATACTTTTGATATCATAAGAATGTCTGGAAATATAAAAGGCTCACCCATATGGAACAAGGCCTGGGAGAACAGAAGTGTGGTTCAAAAAAACAGTTTCTGGGAAATTAGAGAGGGAGATCTGGCACTATTCTGGGAGGACAAATGGCAACAAGAACCAACTCTATTAAAAGAGGAATTTCTGGGCCTCAAGCATGAGACAGACAACCAAGGATTAGTAAAGGTAAAGGACTTTTGGGAGCATACTCACAATACAGGAAAATGGAGAACCTGGAGAAAAATAGATGGCAGGGAGGACAAAACCCTCAACAGGAGAGCAGAGACCCTTAAGAGAATTTTAGATCAGAGGATGATTTTAGTAACTGAAGGGCAAGATCAAATAAGATGGGGCAACAACAAAGAAGGCAACTTTAATATTAAGGAAGCAAAAGGAATTCTCCTTGGGTTGGAGTCCCAGGCTCTGGATAGGATCTGGCAGAATCTTTGGAGGCACAAAGGCTGGATGAAGATCAAACTCTTTATGTGGCTGGTTCATCAGAGAAAATATTGACCTGGGATAATATTAGAAAGAGGTGTGTGCTGGGACCCTCCAGATGCCAGCTCTGTGAAGCCCAAGAGGAGACAATGGAACATCTTCTCAATAGTTGCATTTTCACCTCCAGGTTATGGGATATTTTTGCCACCATCTTCAAACAGTCCGACAGGGACAAAGAAAGTATCACTAACACCCTAAGTAGTTGGAGGAAATTTTTTTTGAATTATGAAGTTCTTAACTCTGCCTGGGCTCTCTTGCCAAGTTTCATTATATGGAATGTATGGAAAGAAAGAAATAAAAGGATCTTCAAAGAAGAGAAAAACCCCTCTCTTCGCCTGTTGGAGCAGATCCTAAAATAGCTTAAGGAGACGGTCGGCACCATAGTAAGGGATTTCCCCAAAAATCCTCCCTAAGAAGCTGAATTAAGAATTCTCAGGTAGTTAGGCATGCAGGGTCTCATTCCACAAGGCCTAGATAAGAACGTAATCATGAGGGAAACAGTTAATGAGTTCTGGAATCTTCCTCCAGAAGGTTTTTTAAAATTCAACATAGATGGAGCTTTAAAAGGTAATCCGGGAATGGCAAGCTTTGGAGGAGTTCTTTGGGATGAAAACAGAAACATTCTCTTCCTCTTCCATTGTCATTTAGGGAAAGCCACCAACAACATGGCGGAATTAATGGCTTTGGAGCAATGCTTAGAATTTCTGAAATAGGATAACTGCCTCAATGTGATAATAGAAGTTGATTCAGAGTTAGTCATTAACTCAGCCAAGAGAATTAGTCATGGAACAGGGCCGAAGAAAGTTTGAAAACACTGGAGGCTAATATGTGTTCTCCATAAAATACAGGGACATCTTCTGGGACTACGCATAGTTAGATTCAACCATGTGCGTAGAAAGGCCAACAAATTGGTGGACATTTTGGCCAGCCAAGGTGTCAGCTGTAAGGATAGCAGAATTTCGATGGATTGGCTCGCAATGCCTCAGAGCAACCTAAAAGAACTTTGCCACAACCAGGCGGAAGAGGATAAAGAAGTGTATCTGAACAATACTAAGGAAGCCAAGTTGCAATAAGCAGTTAGCTGCATGATTCACATTTTTTGGTTGGATAGGTCTATGGTGGGAGGCTGGCCATGGTTGGCAACAACAGATATGGTAATCTCAACCCCAAAAATCCTCGGTGTTTGGCGAAAGTTTTTCACAGTCCAGTGAAAGGTTTGAATAAAAAATCGACGGCAACTGTTACGGCGGCAACATTTTCCAAATTTCCATAGTCGAGAGATAAAACCGCTTCCCAAGCAGTTTTTGGTCGATCGCACCGCTTTCAAGCAAAAAGTGGTTTTGGCGATTTGGCAGCGATGCCATACAACTCATGACACGTGGATGAGGGCTGGGATAGAAAACCACCCTCATCGCACACTAAAGTTCGATGACATTAGGCCATGCGATATTCAGCTCAGCCGTCCGATCTCGCAAGGCAGATCAATGATTAGGAATGATTGTGTGGTTTGGTGGGGTCGGGGGGTTAAATATCATGCATCTTCCAGGGGCGATATGTGTCTACGACATCAGATTAAGAACGGAGAATGGACGGCAGCGATTAAAGAGGCAGGTTAGAAGATCGTTTACGTGGGTATTTGTGGGGATGACTCACGTGCCCTGCTTTTCCCATTGCATAATTTTTTTATGTACTCTAAAGGGTTTGAAGGGTACATTTTTAGGGTTGGTGGGTTTTGTTTCAGTCGGGAAACTTCCTGTTTTGCCTCAATCCACTGACTAGTGGTGGACGTTTGTATATAATGTAAATTATGCTTGTTTCAATGAAATATAAGGTATGACTCTTGCTTTAGCAAAAAAAAAACATCTGGGCACACGAGGCTTGAAATAAGAAGGTGAATTCACAAGTTTGGTTAAAATTTTTTACACCAAAATTTCCAGCAATAAAATTTGGTTAAGGCATAAAAGCTTATGGTCAATAGATGATTTAATAGCTCATCAACGATCGAGTGAATGTTATCGTCCCCGTGCTGCTGTAGGCAGGGACTAATAAGTATAAGGAAGAAATTCGATATCTTATTGCTTTCAAAGGGAAAATCATTTTTTAGAGGTACCCTATATTCTCTGAATGGTGGCGATAAAGTTTCAAGTATGTTACATAAAGCTTCATAAAGTTAAATAAAATCATGTTAAAGAAAAACTAAAATATCAATTCTTATATTTTTACAGGTAACTTATGGCGTGAATTTAAAATGCGTTAACAAAAGTTAGGTCTAATATGTTTAAAGAAAATGGTAAATTGATTGAATAGAGAATGCATATTTTTTTAATATATTTTTTTTGCAATTACTTATTTTTATTTTATTTAGGGTTTCTCTTGAATTGAGTCCTTTGGTGTTTTTGATGGTGGATCGAGGACAACTCCTTCCTTCATTAATTTAACTCTATTTAACTAGCAATCTAGATCTGATTCTTCAACTTGTCCTGACAATGAACCACACTGGTTAGTTCAAAACGCGTCGACAAATGAAATATCATGTGATTTACGCCGAAAAATCTCTCATAAACTTGTTATGGATCACAGAAGCCTCAATTCAATAATTTAACTCTTTTAAAATATTTTTTCTCAGTAGTGATCAAGTAGTAGTAAAGGTTTTTTTTTTAATAAATCTTTTAGCGTCTTTGATGGTTGGATCAAGGACACCATATTCCTTCACTAATTTAAATCTCTCTTCTCACTAGTGATCAGGTAGTAGTAAGAAAAATATAAAAATGAGTTTTGTGAATTTTATGGTATATTTAAATATCATATTTTTAGAAAACTATTAATAGTAATATACAATGTCGAGGATTTTTTTCTTTATATAATCTAATAAGAGGATGAACAACCTCTATTTAGAATAATCGATATAATAGAGTGAACCTTTTTTGTTGTAATATTGTACTTACAATCTCTCTAAAATAGTTAGTTTGAAAAAGAAGCCAAGTTTCAATAAAATGATTAATATCAAGTATATAAAGACTATTGGTTAGCCCCAAGGGATAGCTCAAATGGTCGAGTTCCCGTTGCTAAGCACTTTCCCAGTTTGGGAGGTCACGGGGTCAAATCTCCTCGACGCCCTCGGGGTTAGGCCTGTTAAGATTGGCCGAGGGGCAGATCCCTTCAGGTGGATCTACCTCGATATTTTCCCATGGATGTAGCGGCCACTCAGTGACCATGAACCACAGCTTAAAAAAAAAAGACTATTGGTCAACATTTTAATGATAAACAAATAACTAATTTCACTACAACTCGAACATGAAATATTCTATATTTGCATATGTACTTTCTTTATTTATTTTGCAACCCTAATTTTTACTTTATAATAAAGATAGGGTAATACAAAGAAAATTGTATAGTTTTCCTTATGTTGTAACTAATATAGTCAAGTGTCTAATATCTTTATGACTTATCCTTTGATACTCATAGATTTCTTTGAAACAAATTTCTAGTGATAGAAGATTATAAAGACTATTGGTCAACATTTTAACAATAAACAAATAACTAATTTCACTACAACTCAAACATGAAATATTCTATATTTGCATATGTACTTTCTTTATTTATTTTGCAACCCTAATTTTTACTTTATAATAAAGATAGGTTAATACAAAGAAAATAGTATAGTTTTCCTTATGTTGTAACTAATATAGTGAAGTGTCTAATATCTTTATGACTTATCCTTTGATACTCATAGATTTCTTTGAAACAAATTTCTAGTGATAGAAGATTAATATTATAAGCTCATATGATTTCACATATAAAAATAATTTGCATTCAAATTTGGTAGTTATTTATAAACCAATCAAAGAATTAAATTTCCATATGATTTCACATATAAAAATAATTTTCTTTCAAATTTGATAATCAAAAAATTAAATTTTCATTTCCTAAATTCTAAATTCTTATGGTTGAATATAAATTATCATAATAAATTCCATAAGAACAAATACACAAGTATCTTAAATCCAATATTATATGTCATACCTACTTTTAATAGCACCAACAACTTTGTTGTAGTTTGAGAAAGGCTTTGGTTAGAAATCAAATTATAATAGTCATCCTTAATTCTTCTCTATTCATTGAAAGGGCCCAACCAAAGTCAAGCACAAGTTTTTTTAACATTGCCCTTATCCAGAAGTTAATTTTAAGTTATAAGTTTTTATAGTTGGATTTTTTATTACAAGAAATTATAAATGATTAATCTTAAATAAGTGTCATTTATTAGGAGAGTTAATCTTATATCTCATATATTGTTAAAAAAAGAAGCTTTACACAAACATTTTTAGCCCTTAAGTGATTGCAAAATGTAATATTAGTAGTCTTTTCTTCACATACATTATCTCTAGAAAATCATAAAATGGTGTGTTATCAGGTTCATGACATTTCTTTAGCATATTCATTTTATATGATATAAAATATTTCAAATGTATAGACGTTTTCAACATCATTCTATTGTTAAATTGAAATAGTAAAGTTGTCTTTACTTCTAAAGATAATAAGCTCCAAAATTTTATGTAGAATCTCAGATTCGTCTTAATAAATGACCACTTCACATGTGACTTATTAGTTTTGAATATTTATTTCAACCAATTTTTGTTGTAGAATTATAAGAATTATCAAAAAGGAAGGGGGAAGTAAATGGGATTTAGGACTAGGTATTAAAATGAATAGTGTATTCTTCCTTAAACAAACCATGTGTCCTTTTAAAGGTGAGATAGTGTAGTATTAGTGACTAGTTTAAGGAGACGTGGTGTGGACTTGGTGACCTTATAATATAATGTCAACTTCTATGATATTTTTCTTCTATCATGCAATCCAATTCATGTTCCGTGGAACGTATAAAATCTAGGTATTCACTAAGAATTAGTGTATGTACTAGTTTCTTTAACATTTTCACATAGTTTTTTTAAGTGTGTATTTTATTAACATGTTTTATAAAATAGTGTTTAATGTCAATATGCATAATCATATTATGATAAGATGGAATATATATATTTTTTTCTATGTAAGACTAATTCTATTAATAAAAACAAAAAATATAATTACACCGAGGCCTTGCCTCACCCTCTATTGCTAGAGTTCATCAAAACAGTCGAAACTGCCCCAGATTGGGGAAACCAGTTTGACATTGCAAAAATAGTAAACATATAACCCTGAACTGTCATCAACGGACACCCATATTTCAGACTTGGAACCCAGAAAAAAGGTACAACTCAACACCACTGGACTTGACAACAGAACAACAAAACCATTGATCAGACAAACAAGCAACAAAAACATCAAATGACTGGACCAACCCGTCAACAGTGGAAGGCCGAGCTGGCTCGTGGGTGGCAACAAATGCCACGTGGTGTCATTTGTTGTCATCCCCGTATGGTATCTCCTCGACCACGAGGCAAGTATACTGGTCCCATTCTTCATCTTTCTCCGCCACATCGCTCTTCTCAGCACCACCTGGAGGCCCCCCTGCATGGTGGGTGCCACTTGAGCTGCTAGCGAACCCCACCGTCAGAGCCGCTCCTGTAGAGCTGCCACCAGCCTGCTAAATGTCCCCTTCATGAGCTTCTCCTCCATGCATTCTGCTGTGACTTGTGCCCTCGCCATCATCCTTTGACCTTTTCCCATAACCCCTTCCCATTTCCGGAATTCTCACCTCCTGTGAGTGCTCTTCAGAATTTCTTGCTTGTTCACTGTTCAACTCATCTTCTTTAGTGAAAACGATAGTCACATTGGCAGTTATTATGGGTCTATTCAGACGGCTTTGGAACCTGAATTGGGTAGCATGAGGGACAGGGTCGGGATGCAGTTGAAAAATAGCAGAATGGAGCCTAAAATCACTATGCGGAGCCATTGATGCCGAACCTAGCCCCCGCCCGCTGCGTGTATGGGGATAATGTCTATGCAGCGACCTGGGGGGAGGCGAGTTTTCCTGATGCTGTGGAAGAGAGGGGGGAGCCGAGCTCTGCGCTGCCTGAGGGCGAGCACTGCCACCTCTAGTTCCTCCGCGGCGACTCCTCATGCGGTGCCTGACCATGCCAGTGAGGTTGGAGGGCAAATTAGCTGGATAAGTGGTCGGGAGGGATGACTGGTTGTGAAGACAGGGCTCCTGAGCAGGATTTACAGGGCAGTGCTTGGAGTGGGAGAAATGGTGCCCATTTCCGAGATCAATGCAACAGAGGTGCTAGCATCGTTTCCCTGTAGCTGTTCTACTACAAGAAAATTCAGCCTGCGGCGGACAGTAGCTAAGGAACGGAGGATGAACTGAAGGTTTTGGAGGCACCGTTCGAATTTCATCTGTTTCCAGCTCTCGGCCTGATGGGCCATTTATTGCAACATGCACGCTGGCCAGGTTTCCTCTGAGATGAGCCTGGATCAAAGCACATTTCACCGCCTGGAAAGTCCTTGCACCGACGATTCTAATTGTGGCCATTAATGCTCTTGGGATACACCCGCATCCGGGTATGATAAGATGGAATATTAATATCCAAGTGAATAACAATTTGATTATCACAAAATATATTCACATTGTTCTGCATTCCTCTAAACTCACCCTAAAGTCCCTTTAATTAAATTACTTCCTGTTGGAAATAATACTGAGAGGGGGGGTGAATCAGTATTATCTAGCAACTTAATAACTCTTCCTTATTTGATCTTTGAATTATTTTTGCATGTCAGTACCATAAAATAATGAGCATGAACAAAGAAAACAGATAGTCACACCAAAGAACACAAGATGTAAGGTGGAAACCCAATTTGGGTGAAAACCACCTGCTGCAATATGTCTCTATCTTCTTTCAAATTAGAAACTCCTTTTACAATGATTTTGTACTGGTGCAGTCCTTTACCAGTACGCAGGCTGCAACCTGCAGAGAGCTACAACTCTCTCTCTCGTTTTCAGTCTTCTCCTGGAAGGGAGCTACAACCCCCTACTTCTTTTCATAAAGCATCAAATGATCATCAAGTACATAACAGTTACAGTCCACTACAGTTATCAGATCAGTAATAACAGAACTAACCCAGAACACCTTATCAACAGAGAAATTCAATCAACAGAACATCTTAAGACAGAGACGCAGTTTTCCCTTCTGTGGCCTGCGACCAGACGCAGCTAACCTTCTTCTCCCCTGCGTCCACATGCAGAGATCCTTCTGCTGCACTGCGTGCTCGCGCACTGTTCTTTCAACTGCACTGTGTCCTGTTGCTGCAGGGACGCACCCAGAAACACTGTCGCGCCGCGTTCTTTTGCTGCAGGGACGCACCCAGAAATACTATCGCGTCGCGTCTTTTTGCTGCAGGGACGCACCCAGAAATACTATCGCGCCGCGTCTTTTTGCTCAGAGACGCACCTGATCCTTATTATGCTTCGCGTCCCCACGCAGTGCGCCTGTTACTGTACTGCGTCCCGAACGCACCTGAATCTTGCTCTGCCCTGCGTCCCCACGCAGGTCTCTTCTTACTGCACTGCGTCCCGGCGCACTTGCCTTTCACTGAACCTGCGTACCTTCGGGTATGAATGATTTCAAGACTTTAAGAGTAACCCAAACAGTCAGATCTACAGATCTGATCATGCGCCAAAGAGATCTCAGTCTTTCAGAAGATTCGCCTTTTTAGATCTAGACCAGATCTAACCTCATAAGATATTCAACCAAAGACATACCAAACCAAATGATCTCCTTTGCTTTATATAGGCAAGCTCCTCCTCAAATCATGGAACAATACCACGAGCCGACACCATAATAACACAATACCGTCGGCTAGATACCAAGAGTAAAACACAAGAAACCCCCACGTGACCTTGAAAAGTGTGCACTGGGTGGACGCACCTCCTGAACGGCTGGCCTGCGTCTCTGGACGCGGCTCCTGCATGGTGTACCTGCAGGTACGCACCTTCTGAACTGATTTCCTGCGTCCTTCTTAATTTTTCAATAAATTGAGAGCCTTTTCATGGGAGTTGCCATCAAGTACAACATCTGTAACATATAGCCATACCAGAAAACATAATGCCAACAATCTCCCCCTTTGGACTTGATGGCAACCTTACAATCTTCAGCTTCATTCTCCCCCTTTGACATCAAGGGCAAAGGGTATGCTCCCCCTAAGATCATGCTCCCCCTGAAAAAGAACCAGATCTGTAACAAAGAACCATAATCCACCATGAAAGAGATAGAGACATATTGCAGCTATTTCCAAGATCTCCTTTTGACCATCCTCCATAATGCCAACAATGCATTATATGCTCCCCCTGAACCTGTACCATCAATCAGAAAAGATTCAACAATAAGATGATGCATCAACAACCCCCAGCTTTTGCCTGAGGTATTCAAAAGTGTCCCTGGGCAATGGTTTGGTGAGAATATCAGCAACTTGTTCCTTAGAAGGAACATACTCCAACTTGACCTTCTGTTCAAGCACTTGTTCCCGGAGAAAATGATACTTGATTGGTATGTGCTTGGTTTTTGAATGCATAACCGGATTCTTTGAGATGCTGATTGCACTTGTGTTATCACATAAGATGGGGATAGGTGGTGTACAAGTGATTTGAAAATCCTGCAAAGTCTGCATCATCCAAAGAAGTTGAGTGCAACAAGATGCAGCAGCAACATATTCCGCTTCAGCTGTAGACAAGGCAATCGAACTCTGTTTCTTGCTGAACCAAGATACCAGTCTGGAACCCATAAAGAACGCACCACCACTTGTGCTTTTCCTGTCATCCACGCTTCCGGCCCAATCTGCATCTGTATAAGCATGAAGTGTAAGATCTGTATCTCTAGGATACCATAAGCCATAATTTTGAGTCCCTTGAAGATATTTGAAAATTCTCTTCACTGCCTGAAGATGAGTCTCCTTCGGATTTGCCTGAAATCTTCCAACTATTCCAACTGCATGCATGATGTCCGGTCGGGTACCTGTCAAATATAATAAACTTCCAATCATAGATTTGTAGGTTGGTTGATGTACTGCTGCAGATTCATCATTTGCACTGAGACTACATCCTGTGACCATGGGTGTACATACTGGTTTTGCATCTTCCATGCCATATTTCTTCAAAATCTGTTTGAGATAAGAAGATTCCTCCTTCTTTTTGTTGGATTTGCAAACCAAGGAAATATGTCAGTTCTCCTAGCAAGGACATTTCAAATTCTTTCTGCATGACCGAGGCAAAGCTTTGACTCATAGCTTCTTCATTGCTGCCAAAAATAATGTCATCTACATACACAACAAGTATTAGCAATTTGTCATTTTCAGCTTTTATATAAAGATTGTTATCTGCTGAACCTTTTGAAAAACCTTGTTGATGAAGATATTTGTCCAAACGGTAGTACCAAGCCCTTGGAGCTTGTTTGAGACCATAAAGATCCTTTTTCAATCTGCATACAAGATTTGGATCATTTCCAAGAATGAACCCATCTGGCTGTTCAATGTACACTTCTTCTTCCAAGTCTCCATTCAGAAAGGCTGATTTCACGTCCATTTGAAATACTTTGAAGTTTTGAAAACTTGAGAGAGCAAGGAACATTCGGATGGCCTCAAGTCTTGCAACAGGAGCAAAGGTTTCTTCAAAGTTTATTCCTTCTTGCTGCGCATACCCTTTACAAACAAGTCTGGCTTTGTTTCTAATTACTTCTCCATTTTCATTCAATTTATTTTTGAAGACCCATTTTTTTCCGATAACATTCTTATCCTTTGGTCTAGGAACCAGCTCCCAAGTGTTGTTCTTTTCGATTTGCTCAAGTTCTTCATCCATTGCTTTCACCCAACATTCATCTTTGCATGCTTCTTTCACATTTTGTGGTTCAGTAGAGGAGAGTAATGCCAAATAGCTTGAGGCTTCTGCAACTGTTCTTCTTGTTTGTACACCTGCTTCTTTCTGCCCCACAATCTGAGATTCTGGATGATTCTTCTGAACATATCTAGATGGAGTCTTTTCTTCTATTCTTGTTTGCTCCTCTGGCTCTTCTTGATGTTCTTCTTGAGGTTCTTCTTCTTCATCATTCTGTCTTTGAGGGTAGCCTTCATCTTCTTCGATGTCTTCATGATGGACTTGCCTAGGAATGTATCCCTTCTCATCAACCACTACATCAATGCTGTCAACAATTCTGCCAAGTCTTTTATTGTAGCACTTGTATGCTTTGCTATATGGAGAGTAACCAAGAAGAATGCCTTCATCTGCCCTAGGTTCAAGTTTGCCAAGTTGCTCATCAGTATTCTTGATATAGCATTTGCTCCCAAAGATTTTGAAGTGCTTTACCGAAGGAGTCCTGCCACTCCAAAGCTCATGAGGAGTTTGAGTGCTGTTCACCCAGACATTTGTTTTGTTGAGAATAACAACCGCAGCATGTGCAGCTTCACCCCAGAAAGTTGCGGGAGTTCCTGATTCATCAAGCATAGCACGAGCCATTTGTTGGATTGTTCTGTTCATTCTTTCAACAACTCCATTTTGCTGAGGAGTTCTAGCTGTAGAGAATTCTCTCCTTATCCCATGTTCATCACAGAAATCGAAAAATTCATTTGAAGTAAATTCCCCACCTCTGTCGGATCTGAGGCACTTAATTTTGTGACCTGATTCATTTTCAACCAAGGCTTTGAAGGATTTGAATTTTTCGAATGCTTCATCTTTGTGCTTCATAAGTCCTAACCAGACAAACCTGGAGAAATCGTCAATAAATAATATCAAGTATTCCTCTCCTCTAGGTGTTCTTTTCCTGAATGGACCACATGTATCTGTATGTACTAGCTCAAGAGGCATGCTAGCTGATCCTTCTTTCTCTGGAAAGTTAGTTCTGGTTTGTTTTCCAAACTGACATGATTTGCATATGGTGTTGTCAGGAATTTTGATATCTGGAAGATCGCGAACTGCCTGATATTTGCATGCTTTCCTTATTTGTGAGAAGCTTAGATGTCCCAACCTTCGATGCCATAACCAGTGCTCTTCATCCTTGCTCAAATAGCATTGTTGTTGTCCTTCTTCAAATATGTACAGATTATTTGGAGTTCTTTTGCCTTTGAGCACTGTTTTACCTGTATCAAGATCACGAACAAGACATCCATTCGATCTGAATATAACCTCGGTTCTTTGATCACACATCTGGCTGACACTTAGAAGATTATGCTTCAATCCATCAACATACAAAACATTTCCAGCCTTGACCTTTTCTTTTAACTGAGCAATGCCTTTTCCTTTTATAATTGCAGGAGTATCATTTCCAAAAGAGACTTTCTTTCCCTTTTCTAGAGCAGAATAAGATTCAAGTTTTTCTTTATCACCTGTCATATGCTTCGAACATCCACTGTCAATGTACCATAGATTTTCCTGTCCCTCTGCATAAAATGCTATCCCACATCTTTCTATTTGAGGTTCCTTTATTCTCCATGTTTTGGTGCTTGAGGCTTGTTCCTTTTTCTGCTGGAACCTGCTCCTGCATTCAGAGTCTTCATGACCAAAGTTATTGCAAATAGAACATTCAACTTCATCTTCAAGAACCGAAAAGTTGTTATAGGTCCTTTTTGTAATCCCTGTCATACTTCTTTGTTTTTGAGCTTCCCTAGTCATGATTGTTTTATATGCAACACATTGAGCTGCTTTGTGACCAAAGTTATGGCAAGAAAAGCATTGTCCATTGAAGAAACTTCTGCGGTTATCAAATCTACCGGCCAAATGATTGTAACTTCTATTGTCATCCATTCTTGAACCAAATTGAGAAGATTTTACCTGTGGCTGGTTGTAGCTTTTGTTCTCCTTTAAGATGGATTGCCCCTGATAGTTATGTTTGTAATTCGTCCCTGCTTTACCTGATGATCTTCATTTTTCTTTTGCTCATTTCTTCTTGCTACATCAAGATAACTTTTTGAGGTGGATGCTTGAGAAGTTTCTCCATTATAGCCCAGACCTGTCTTGTTTAGAGGAGATCGCTGCACATTGATAATCTCATCCAAAGTTTTAGATCCTTTGACAAACTTGAGATTAATAGCTTTTGTTTTCTCAATCTCTTTTCTAAGACCAACAATTTCACCTTCTAATTTTTCAAGATGTTTTTCCTTTTCATCAATTTGAAATTGTAGAGTATCAACGATCATGTTCTTTTCTTCTATACATCTCTTGAGTCTAGTAATTTCATCATAAAGGTTATCCACATCTACAGCATCCATATAATCATCATCTTCAAATGCCATTAACAACTTATATTCATTACCTTGTTCATCTTCATCACTGTTTGATAGATCATCACTATCTTCATGGGTGTAGTAGCTTTTCTTATTTGCACTTTGTTTCTTGTTCCATCTAGCAGGTTCCTTTCCTTTATCCTTATAAGGACATTTTGCAGCATAATGACCTACTCTTCCACAAGCAAAGCATTTAAAAGGTAACTTACCTCTGAACCTTCCAGAACCTCTTTGAAGATTTCTGACAAAATTTGATTCTTCTTCCTCTTCTTCTGGGACGTGGCTTGCTCCATAATAATCTTCTTTACCTGATGCCTTGAAAGCAGCTTCTCTTCTGTCTGATGGACCTCCCTTTCTCATTTCATAAGCAGTTAGAATTCCATGTAGCTGAGACATAGTGAGAATTCGTAGATTTTCCTTTTCTTCTATAGCAGATACTTTAGATTCAAACTTGGGGGACAATGATATTAGAACCTTTTCAACCACTATAGCCTCTCTTATTTCTTCACCCAAATTTTTCATACAATTAACAATCTCATCTACCCGAAGAAAATAGTTAGCCACACTTTCATCATTATACATCTTGAGAGTCTCATACTGAATCCTGAGAGTTTGAAGTTTAGCACGCTTTACCTGTTCATCTCCTTCATAGCTTGTGACAATTTTGTCCCATATCTCTTTTGCGGATTTGTAGTGCATTACCTTCATGAATTCCGTTTGGGATATACATCCTAACAGAGTACTGACTGCTTTTGCATTTGTTTCATACTTCTTTTTCTCTGCTGGATCTGTAGGAGTAGCTGAAGGAAAAGCGTAGCCTGTTTCTACAATGTCCCAAACTTCTGTACCAAGAGATTGAAGATATGCAGTAACTCTTACCTTCCAATAATTGAAGTTTGTCCCATCAAAAACCGGTGGCCTGATTGATGCTTCTCTCTCGTAGTTGCTCATGATGAACGATCTACCTTCAAGCGATCAAGCTTCTCTGAAGGACCTGCTCTGATACCAATTGTTGGAAATAATACTGAGAGGGGGGGTGAATCAGTATTATCTAGCAACTTAATAAATCTTCCTTATTTGATCTTTGAATTATTTTTGCATGTCAGTACCATAAAATAATGAGCATGAACAAAGAAAACAGATAGTCACACCAAAGAACACAAGATGTAAGGTGGAAACCCAATGTGGGTGAAAACCACCTGCTGCAATATGTCTCTATCTTCTTTCAAATTAGAAACTCCTTTTACAATGATTTTGTACTGGTGCAGTCCTTTACCAGTACGCAGGCTGCAACCTGCAGAGAGCTACAACTCTCTCTCTCGTTTTCAGTCTTCTCCTGGAAGGGAGCTACAACCCCCTACTTCTTTTCATAAAGCATCAAATGATCATCAAGTACATAACAGTTACAGTCCACTACAGTTATCAGATCAGTAATAACAGAACTAACCCAGAACACCTTATCAACAGAGAAATTCAATCAACAGAACATCTTAAGACAGAGACGTAGTTTTCCCTTCTGTGGCCTGCGACCAGACGCAGCTAACCTTCTTCTCCCCTGCGTCCACACGCAGAGATCCTTCTGCTGCGCTGCGTGCCCGCGCACTGTTCCTTCAACTGCACTGCGTCCTGTTGCTGCAGGGACGCACCCAGAAACACTGTCGTGCCGCGTTCTTTTGCTGCAGGGACGCACCCAGAAATACTATCGCGCCGCGTCTTTTTGCTGCAGGGACGCACCCAGAAATACTATCGCGCCGCGTCTTTTTGCTCAGAGACGCACCTGATCCTTATTATGCTTCGCGTCCCCACGCAGTGCGCCTGTTACTGTACTGCGTCCCGAACGCACCTGAATCTTGCTCTGCCCTGCGTCCCCACGCAGGTCTCTTCTTACTGCACTGCGTCCTGGCGCACTTGCCTTTCACTGAACCTGCGTACCTTCGGGTATGAATGATTTCAAGACTTTAAGAGTAACCCAAACAGTCAGATCTACAGATCTGATCATGCGCCAAAGAGATCTCAGTCTTTCAGAAGATTCGCCTTTTTAGATCTAGACCAGATCTAACCTCATAAGATATTCAACCAAAGACATACCAAACCAAATGATCTCCTTTGCTTTATATAGGCAAGCTCCTCCTCAAATCATGGAACAATACCACGAGCCGACACCATAATAACACAATACCGTCGGCTAGATACCAAGAGTAAAACACAAGAAACCCCCACGTGACCTTGAAAAGTGTGCACTGGGTGGACGCACCTCCTGAACGGCTGGCCTGCGTCTCTGGACGCGGCTCCTGCATGGTGTACCTGCGGGTACGCACCTTCTGAACTGATTTCCTGCGTCCTTCTTAATTTTTCAATAAATTGAGAGCCTTGTCATGGGAGTTGCCATCAAGTACAACATCTGTAACATATAGCCATACCAGAAAACATAATGCCAACACTTCCTTGCATGCATTTAGGAAAAAGATATATTTTTCCTAAATAATCGATAGAAGAACTAATTTTTCAAGCTTTGACATCCAACTAATAGATCCTCTTACAAAATTAAAGAAATAACTTGAATAATTTATCTTCCTTTCCAAATCACTTGCAATATCTAAATTAACATAACCAAAGACTAAATCACTACAACCATTAAAGGTCATGTAGTAATCTTATGTGGCTCTAAAATATCAAAGCATTGATTTAACTATTTTCTTGTAACATCCCCAGGTTAAAAGTTCATGTAATAAAGGCTAATGAATGCAAAAATAATAAGACCAAGGTCATGTGACACATATTCCAAACTAAATGTTGGGCAAAGCACTATATTGGGCATCACTTTCAGTTTATTTATGGGTAAGGAAATTGGCAAAGGCATGGGAAAATGATAAGAGGCATTAATTGGAATTTTATTTATGAAATAAAGGAAAATAAGAGAAAAGGAAGGTGAAGAGACAAAAATTTGCATGAGATGAAAATTAGAGGGAAAATGAAGGAAGATGAAGAAAACATAGGCCTTAATGATAAAAAGGCTCATGAAGATTACTTCACAGTTTTTGCTGGTTAACCTTTTGTCAGTTTTGTTATGGAATTAGAGAAAACAGAGAGAGCACGAAGAGGAGAAAGCAAGAAAGTAAGAAAAGAAAGGAAACAAACAAGCAAGGAAAGCAAGGAGAAGGTTGGATCAACAACTTCAACATGAGGATTTTGCATGTAATAGGTTGCATGTGTGATTTATAGCTGAGGTGTGAATGCATAGTACATGCATTTATTTATATGGTTCATCTATTGTCATTGGCATGGGTTTTGTCGGGTTTGATAGTGGTTTCAGCTTTTCCTTGCAATTTCTTGGATAACCATGGTGTGATGGGATTCATTTATGGTTGAGCTTTGGATTACCAGAAGGTTTTAGATCCAGGTGAGGTGGTCTCAGGAAAATTCCCAAGGTTTGGGGGTGGAGATGGTTTTCTCGAGGATGCCCTCGATAGGTAGGTGGAGATAGGTAAATTTATTAAGGTATGCTGAAGGAATTCATAGGCATCTAAGCTTGTTTTGGTTTTGTGTTCTCTTGAATGGTTTTAGCGAGATTGCAATAGTTTGAGGCTGGAGTTGATTTAACTTTTGGATTACCTTGGTTGTTTATGTCTTGGTTTATCCCATGGGATCCCACATTCTTGCTTGGAATATGGCACAGGGGTGACTGGATGAATGAAAGACTTGGTTCAACTCAATTTATGGTCGAGTGGTACATGGAAGTCCCTGATTTGGTTGGATTTTGCATAAGTTAATAAGAGATACTTTTATATTGTACTCTATGAGAATTTATACTTTTTACTATGTGTCTTTGATGGTTTTTATGTCATGGTTAATATTATGATTATATGATGGTTATAAGCATGGTTCTATAACATTATCTACCTATGACTCTTCTAATGATTTGACTAGTTGATGAATGTTTAATGAGTGTATGGGCTAACAAGTTTTGTTGAAACTACTTAAGAGGGAATTAGACCTTCTCAGTGATTCACAAATAAATAACATAGATCTACACTCATATATGCCTTCATTACCTGTAGCTTACATGTATACCACATGTTTGATAAAATGCCTAGTATGTTATGGTCTGTCTAAGTCAAGTTTTTTAGTCAAGTTTGTATGTTTAGCCCTTTAATTATGTTATTTATCATTCTAAGTTACAGGAAGTTTTGGGTAGTGGTTTGGAGGTTGACCTAGAAAGGTGGCTCAAATCTCAGGACTATACCCTATGAACTAGATATTTTGAGCTATAACCACACTCAGGCAGTGTTGTGAATGCAGTTGGAGCTCTGTAACGCACCCTGGTCTTGTCATGCATGCAGTTGGGGTTTTAGGTCAGTGAAATGAGGTTAAAACTTAGGGATTGACCACCTAGGGTGTTTCTTCAGCTCCTAGGATGTCATTTTGTGGTTAGTAAGTCTCAGTTGTAGAACTGGAACTAGGAGTTCAGGTCATTTCATAGTGGCACACCACTTCACATTACCTGGAGGGATTGTAAGAGCGGGTAAATGTGGGAGGGGGCATGTTACATATTGGTATTAGAGCTTCTAGGTTCAAACACTTGGAATGGATGGGTTAGATGCATGTTGTTATTCATGCATTGTCATGTTTTTGGTTGTGGTACATGAGGTCATTGTATGAAGTTAGTGTTATCCTGCATGATGTCGACGTAATGATATGAATACACACACACACACACACACACACACACACACACACACACACACATATATATATATATATATATCATGCTAATTTGGACTGATTTGTGCAGATGAGATAGCCTCCCTTGAAATTCACTAAGGTATGTTTTAATTTGTTTATATTTGTTTAACTGACATGTCATGTTTGTAGGAAGAATATCAGAGATGACAAGAAGAATGATGGATTATAGTTCACAACACTCTCGTTATAGATTAAATGAGCATCCAAGAGATGAGTACTCTCCTAACATAGCAGATACATTGAGAATTCTAAAGGAAGAAATCAAAAGTTACAAAGTAAATAATGACAGGATCATTCAGTCATAAGAAAGACTTTCTAGGGCACAGGAAAAGAAAGTAGAGGTCAATGTAGTGATCCTTTAGAGTTTTCCAGATTTATAGAGATATAGACAACCACATATTAGTTATGGATAGGAGAGCAGGACCAATGGGGCATATGGTAGCAGGTCTCATGGAGGACACACATTGGATAGGGATGACACAATTAGAGCTTCCAGATAGATGGATACACTTGATAGGAGAGGTAATGGTTATGGATTCTATTCTAGTGATGGATTATATAGGCAACATGGTCATCATCGTTATCATCCTTACAGGAGGAGTGAGAGGGGATACTTCCCAGATGAGTTCAGTAAATCCAAACCTCCTACCTTCGATGGAGAGATGAAGAAATTGGAAGATGTAGAAGCATGGTTTCTTGGAATGAAGAAGTTTTTCAAGCTGCATGACTATACAAAGAATATGAAGGCTAGAATAGATATTTTCTGTCTCAAGGGAGAGGCAAGCATTTGGTGAGAATATGTGAAGCATGTCAAAGGCATACAGATAAAGGAGTTGATTTAGCATGAATTCAAGAAATTTTTTTTAGAAAGAAGTATTTTTTTAGATATATACTATGACGATAAGGCTAAGGAGTTCTATGAATTAAATATGGGATCTATGATAGAAGAAGAGTATATGACTAAGTTTCAGGAATTATTGATGTATGTGTCATATCTGAAGAACAAGAAGACAAAGGTCCAAAGATTCATCAGTGGACTACCATTAACATTCAAGGATCAAATTGAGTATGATGAGCCTTGGTCACTAGAGGAAGTAATTTTGAAGTTAAAGTACTATTATGAGAAATCAAAGCAAAATATTGAGCCTAAATGTGACTGGAAAGGTAATGACAAGACCAAAGGAAAATGACCTCCAAAGTGGGAAAGACCTCAGGACGCAGGTGAGAAAGAGATTATGGCTCCTTACAAGAACTTTAGTACAACAGAGAAGGGACATGGATCTCAGCCTTGAGAGTAGTAGTGTAAGGGTAGTAGCAGAGAGTCATTGCAGTGTTGGATTTGTGGTAAGGATCATCACAAGAAGAATTTTTCATTGTATCAGGGTGGTAGACCTCAGATATACAGTTCTTAGGAGGTGTAGACAGTTGGGGATGTTAGAAAGAGTATTCCTCAGATCTATACAACATTTGATAATAAGAAGGTGGATCACCAGGCATTCATTATTGAGATGGAAGGTAAGATTTTTGATTGATTTATTTCCATTTTGGTTGATCCTAGATCTAATTATAGTTAATACTAACCTGGTGGATAAGTGTGGCTTGAGTAAATAAGTGCATGCAGAGTCTTGGTTGGTGCAATTGTCTACAGGTACTAAGAAAAAGGTTCATCAGTGGGTGAAAGCTTGCACATTTGAGTGGAATAGTATGCCTACATTAGTGCATTTGAATGTGCTTCCTTTGGGTTCATAAAATATGTTTTTGGGTATGGATTGGCTGTACCTTTATAGGACTAAGGCAGATTATTACGAGAAGGCTATTGAGTGCTTGGATGATGATGGACAGAAGAGAATCTTGTAGGGTAAGAAGAATCCTACATGAGGAAGAATGGTTACAGCTATGCAGGCAAAGCGCAGTTGTAGGAAAGGGTGTGTATTGTTTGTAGTTTTCTAGTGATAAAGGGAAGGATGTTGAGGTTTTTGAAGTCTTAAAGTGGTATTCAATTTTGTAGTAGTTTCAAGATGTATTTCCAGTAGAGACTTCATAATTACCACCGCATAGGGAAGAAAAATTCACTATTGAGTTGGTACTGGGAGCAACACCAACATCTAAGGAACCTTACAGGATGGGCACTTCGAAGTTGGTGGAAATGAAGTTGTAGTTTAAGAAAATGCTTGATAAGGGATACATTAGGACAAGTTTTTTGCTTTGGGGTGCACCAGTGTTGTTTGTGGAGAATAAGGATAGTACTCTCTGGTTTTGCATTGATTACAAGATGTTGAACAAGGTGACGATCAATTGAAAGGAGAAGCAGTGTTTTCAAATATTGACTTGAGATTAGGATATCAACAGATATACATCAAATAAGAGGGCATTGACAAGACACCATTATGTACTGGGTATGGGCATTATAAGTTTTTCTTGGTTTCGTTTGGTCTTACTAATGCTCTAACTACTTTCATGTGTTTGATGAATAGTGTGTTGCGTCCTTATCTAGACAACTTTGTAATAATATTCATTGATGACATGTTGATATATTCTAAGAATGAGGAATAACGTGTAGAACAATTGGAATAAAAGTTAAGATTTCTAAGAGAGCACCAGTGGTATGCCAAGATTATTAAGTGCAATTTCTTTCAGATAGAAGTTCATTACTTGGTACATGTTGTTTCCAAGGAAGGTATAGTAGTGGACCAAGAAAACATCAGAGCTATCATGGAGTGGGCATCTCCTAGGAATGTGTATGAGGCCTTGATGAGTGATCACAATAGGTTGAGGTACTTGTTTGACCAACCTAATATAAATTCCAAGCAAGCTAGATGGTTGGCTATTCTTAGTGATTTTGATTTCGACATAAACTACATCAAGGGAAAGGAAAATAGGGTTGCAGATGCTCTTAGCTAAAGAGTGCATGTAAATCACATTGTAGTAGTGATTTCTTAAGGGAAAAATTTACAGGAGCGAATCTTGAAGGAAGGACAACATGATGATAGGTATCAACATTTGAGGCATAAGCTACAATAGTAGGGTGAAAGTGATAGGGATGAGGAGTAGCATCTCCTGATAAATGGCTTGGTCAGATTCAGGAACATGATTTATGTACCATATGAAAATGAGCTCAAGAAGCTCATCTTGAGGGAGTTTCATGTTAAGGCATATTCAACTCACTCGAGATATCATAAGACTTTGAAAACAATCAATAAATTTACCATTGGCCGAACTTGAACAAAGAGGTAGCTGAGTTTGTTGCAAGATGTTTGGACTGTCAGTAAGTAAAATCATAGTGTAAGCATCCAAGTGGTTTATTACAGCCAATTCAAATTCCATAGTGGAAATGGGAGGTCATTTCCATGGACTTCATTATAGGTTCACCAAGGACATCAAAGCAACATGATTCCATCATGGTTGTGGTTGGCAAGTTAAGTAAGGTAGCTCATATTTTCATTGTAGTTAAGTCTACGAATTCAACTAGTGAGTTAAATCATATTTTCATTAGGTAGATAGTGAGATTTCATGGTGTTCCGAACAATATCATATCAGATAGAGATGCCAAGTTCACTTCCAAGTTTTGGAAGGAGTTTTTTATAGGTTTGGGGACAGAGTTGGCTTTCATCATAGCTTATCATCCACAAAAAATGATCTTACAAAGAGGGTTAACATGATTATTGAGGACATGTTGAGGATGCACGTCATCCATCAACACAATAAGTGGGAGGAGTATCTTCCACTGGTAGATTTTGTGTATAATAACAAGCATCAAAAGTCCTTGAAGATGATTCCATTTGGTGTTCTTTATGGGCAGAGTTGTAATAATCCTATCAACTGGAGTGATCCAGTGAACATGGTGTTGATTGGACCTATTATGTTGGTAGAGATGGAGCATGAGATGTAGGTTATTAAAAGGACTTTCAAGGAAACACATGACAAGTAGAAGAGTTGTGCATATTAGCACACGGTATTTAATGAGCTTTGGGTTGGGGAGAATTTGTACTTGCACATCAATCCCAAGAGGAACTCAAGAGGATTGGACCATTGGCCTACAGACTTGCACTGCCTTTGAAAATGAATGACTATGATGTTTTCCATGTGTCATTGCTCAAAATGTATGTCCATGATGTTAATCATGTGATTGACTGGTATATATTACAGGTGGAGCCAGAGGGAGAATTCTATCCAGAGCCTCAGTGCATACTTCAATGAAAATAGCTCATGTTATGGAATCGAGCAATCGAGAAAGTTAAAGTGCAGTGGAAGAACTTTGGCCTATATGAAACTGCATGGGAGATGGTGGATCAAATTTGGGCTATGTATCCTTCATTATTTGTTGGGTCAAGTAAATGAGTTTTGGTATATGTATGTATATACGTATATGGTTATAGATACCACAATGAGTTGTGTTATAAAGCACCAATAAGTGGTATAATTTTCATATTTTTCATGTTGGTCACGGCTTTTAGTAGTTGCTCATTGTAAATACTGCATCAAGCTATGTTATAAAGCTCCAAGGGAAGTATGTTTTGGTTTTCAACAATTTTGTTGATCATAGATGTCATAGAACACCGAGGACGATGTTCCCCTAAGGGGGAGGGGTTTGTAATAGCCCTAGGTTAGAAGTTCATGTAATAAAGGATAATAAAGGAAAAAAGACTAAGACCAAGGTCATGGGACACATATTCCAAGCTGAATGTTGGGAAAAGCACTATAGTGAGAATCACTTTCTGTTTATTTATGGCTAAGGAAATTAGCAAGAGCATGGGAAAAGGAAAAGAGGCATTAATTGGCATTTTATTTGTGAAATAAAGGAAAATACGATAAAATGAAGGTGAAGAGACACATATTTGGATGAGAAGGAAATTAGAGGAAAAATGAAGTAAAATGAAGAAAATAGAGGCCTCAATGATAAAAAGGCATCTAAGGATCAATTCACAACTTTTTCTAGTTAACCTTTTGTCATTTTTGTTTTAGAATTAGTGAAAAAAGAGAGAGATCACAAAGAGGAGAACACAAGTAAGCAAGAAAAGGAAGGAAAAGAACAAGCAAGGAAAACAAGGAGAAGGTTGGATCAATAGCTTCAACAAGAGGATTTTGTAGGTAACATGTTGCATGTGTGATTTCCTAGCCAAGGTGTGAATGTATGGTAAATGTATCATTTTATTTGGTTCATTTTCTATCATTGGCATGGGGTTTTCTAGTTTTTACATTAGTTTCATCCTTGCCTTACCATCCTAAATAACCATGGTGTGATGGGATTCATTTATGGTTGAGTGTTGTATTATCAAAAGGTTTTGGCTCTGGGTGAGGTGTTCTCAGGAAAATTCCCAAAGGGTGGGTGGGACATGGTTTTCTCGGGGAAGCCCTCGACAGGTGGGTGGAGACAAGAAAATTCCTCAAGGTATAGTGAAGGAATTCAGATGCATCGAAACTTGTTTTGGTTTTGTGATCTCTTGACCAGTTTTAGCGAGATCATGGTAGTTTGAGGGTGGAGATGGTTTAACCTCTGGATTCCCTTGGTTCTTTATGTCTTTGTTCATCTCATGAAATCCCACATTCATGCTTGGATTATGGCACAAGGGTGATTGGATGAAAGAAAGATTTGGTTTAGCTCAATCTATGGTCAGGTGGTATGTGGAAGTCCCTGAATTGGTTGGCTTTTGCATAAGTTAATATGAGCTACTTTTCTATTTTGCTCTATCAGAATTTATACTTGTTAAAATGTGTCTTTCATGGTTGTTCTATCATGGTTAATATTTTGATTATATGTTGGTTATAAGCATGGTTCTATAACATGTTCTAGTTATGGCTCTTGTTATGTTTTGATTAGTTAATGAATGGTTGATGAATGCATGGGCTAACAAATGTTGTTACAACTACTTGAGAGGGCATTATACCTTCTCGGTGATTCACAGATAAAGAATAGAGATTTACACTCATATATGCATTCATGACCTATAGCTTACATGTATACCATGCGTTTGAAAAAAAACCTAGTATATTTTGGTCTGTCTAGGTCAAGTTTCTAACTCAAGTTTGTATGTTTAGTCTTGTCATTATGTAATTTATCATTATAAGAAGTTATAGGTATTTTTGGGTAGTGATATGGAGGTTGACCTCGATAGGTGGCTCAGATCTCAGGACTACACCCTCTGAACTAGAGATTTTTCGCTATAACCGCATTCAGGGAGTGTTGTGCATGTGGTTGGAGGCATATAATCATACCCTAACCTTGTCATGCATGTAGTTAGGGCTCTCGGTTAGTGAAATAAGGTTCCAGCTCAGGGATTGACTTACTGGGGTGTCTTTTCAACTCTTGGGTGATCGGTAGTCCCTGTAGGATGTCAGTTTGTGGTTAGTAACTCTCATTTGTATGGCCTACTTCCTTAATTGGAACTAGGAGGCCAGGTCATGTCATAGTGGCACACCGCTTCACATTTACCTAAAGAGATTATAAAAGCAGATAAATGTGGGAGGGGTCATGTTACACTTCCAATGCTCTCAACCTAGACTTGCAATGTGTCTACTGACAACACTAATTAGATGTGAAATATATAGTTTATTGCATACCATCCCATACATTAAACTTCATATTGCACTATCATATGATACAAAAGACATATAATCCTTTTATTTCTCACTAATACAACATAAACTTGAATAAAGTTTAAGTTTCTAAGCTAAAGGGATATTTATAGGTTTCACATTATTCATATTTAATTTCTTGTATTTTCTTCACACATTTTTTTGTGATAGCTTACACTTATCATTTTTCCTACCTTTCTATATCCCTTCTCCTAAAGATTGTTTTCTTTCTCCTAGGTCATTCATGTCAAAAGTGTTAGGTCACTATAATAATAGTATAGCCCCCATATTGTTATTGTTTTTCACCATAGAACCCCCATATTGTTATTGTTGTGCCTGTTAAAAACCCACTATTGTTGTTGTGGAGCCCTTACATTATTATTGTTATGTAGGCCCTAATTATATTTTGACCCTTTAGACTCCTATATATACCAAGGAGGCCTTGTCATTTTAATCACCCAATAATTGTTCATTTATGTGATGTAAAATTAGGTTTCCCTCTTAAAGAGGCTATTTTTTTAATTACTTGATCTATCTTTCTTCTGATTTTGTGATATGGTTACATAACATTTGGTATCAAAGCTTTGGATCCTAGGGTTTCACTACTTCAAACAGGTCATCTTCGAATTTTCGATATAACTTTTTTCTCTAAGAGGATTTAGAAGCTAAAATTTATACCATGTCAATTTGAAATATTGCCGAGAATTTTATAAAAATTTCATAACTTGTTTCACTATATTCTTAGAGATATGATCCAAGGAAGTTAGCATTTTGTATTCTCCATAATTTTATCTCAAACTGGTGTCTCAAGGAAAATCAACATAACTTTCATTTCACACATCCAAATTGAATTTAGTAAAATGTGTCTGAAAATGCATATACTATAGTTTCTTGGGTACCATTTTTAGGGCTAATGGCTAAAACAATGACACGTGACATTCTGTACAAATTCACTCTACTAAACCAATCCATAAGCAAGTCATCTTGGGATATTCGATTGAAATTTATCTTGAAGAATCCAATCCCAGTCTAACTGGTGGTGTTGGAAAGAAGACACAGAGGGATACCACATAATGCAATTTCAGACCTTGGGAGGCTGAAATCATAGAGAGACAACAATTTCAAAGATAGTCTTATTAGCAAGCTCAAAATCAAGCTCTAAAAGATGTGTATTTTTAATTTTGCATAACTTTGGTTTGAAAATTCAATTTGAAGTGATTCAAAGGGCATGATGAAGGATATATTTAATTAATTAGTTTTGAAATTCCTCCCAAATAAAAAAAATTATACACGCATTAATTTCTAAAAAATCTCCATTATGACGCATGAAGAGGAAGAAATGGAGCATGATATATCAAATTTATGGGACCAAGTGAAACAAATTTTTCTCTCACAAAGAGCTACCAAAAATGAACTAAAATGGGACATGTATGGTTTAAAGGGGACATGGATGGTTTAAAAAGGAACATGGATGGTTTAAAAGGGGATTTGGAAGGTTTAAAAGTAGACATGGAAGGTTTGAAAAAGTTGCTACAAGAAAGACTTCCTAATGGTGACAAGGTATCCCATGAGACTTATGATGAAAACAAAAAGAATGTGAATCATGATTTTAGAAACTCCAACTCTAGATTGAAGACCAACCACATTCTGAAGATTGATATGAGGAAGTTTGATGGCAAGGATCTAGTAACATGGATACTACAAATGGAGCAGTTCTTTGATCTACATGATGTGCAACACACAAAAAAGGTACACATTGCATCTTTATATTTAGAACCCAATAATTTTTTGTGGCATCAATGGCTTTGTTATCGTAAACCATTTGTCTCTTGGACAATTTTTAATGAGGAATTGATAGCACATTATAAGGATACGAAGAGAAATACCTCCTTTAGTTAATTGATAAATCTCAAACAAAAGGGTTTAGTTGGGGAGCACATTGAGGACTTCTAAAGATTGAATATCAAGGTAAATGATATTCTATATGAGCATATAATGTATGTCTTCATAGGGACTTTAAAGGATAAAATCCTACATGAGGTTCGCCTTCGGGAACCTAAGTCATTGGAGAATTCATTTAGGGTGGAAAGAAAATTTGAAAGAAAATTTATGGCAACAAGGAATTCTACTACTCATAGTTATAAAGATGGAATTTTTCCTGCTCCTAGCCTCCCACAACCTACAAGGTTGACACCACAAAAACTGGAGGAAAAAAGAGCAAAAGGGCTTTATTATAGTTGTGATAGAAAATACATTAAATTTCGTAAGTGTGCTGAGAAAAAAAATTCTATATAGATTGTGAAGAGGAGGAAGAAAAGGAAGCAGAAACATCACAAGAAAAGGAAGTGAATCTGACCCTATCTTGTAATGCATTGGCAGAAATTACCACTCTTCAAAATCTCAAGATAGAGGCGTATATCAAGAAGAAAAAGTTAATAGTACTTATTGATTCAGGAAGTACCCATAATTTTATTCATTTTAAGATAGATAAGAAGTTGAATTTCTGATCTGAAATTACCCCTAGGTGACCTCAAGAAATTAATGAAGGTATTACAGACTCATGTGCTGGTGTGTGTGTCTATATTATCTTGGGCAATGGATCGATAAGATTGAAAAATAAATAGCCACTGGAAAACAGTAAGAGAAATACAGCAAACAAATGAAAAACACAACAATTTAATAAGGAGTTCACCAAATCCTCCTGGGCTACGTCTCCTGGTCCAGCTTTCAGTGGTGGCCTTTTTTTATTATGTCTTTAAGCAGATTTTTTACAATGAGGAGCTCAATTTGAGTCTCCTGTAACAAATGATGCTTAGTAGTGTGGTACTTAGATTCCCCAAGCCACTAGAGTACACAAACTCCCCCTTACCAAGTCTCGATCTTAACTGGTCTTAATGGGATGAGTCCAATTTGGTACTCAGTTCTCGACAGATATCCTCACAGGGATTTCTTAAACCTCTCAAGCCTTCTCGGTTCTGTCTGCTCGATGCTGCCTTAGCTCTACAGGTCAGCTCGACTTATCTGTTCTCTGCTTCTTGCTTCACTCTCTATTATGTCTTCCCTTTTGTTCTCCGTCTGTTCGTGGCTTAAAGCCAATCTGTCCCTTTGACTATTCGCTTCCTCTTCCGGCTCTTCGGATCACCTGCCTCTGTCCGCTAGAATTCCCTGCTTTTGCTTCATTACCACTGTGTAACGTTTCACAGAGAGGTGGCCACTTGTCTCCTTACGAACTGGGTGCCAGCTTTTCCTCGAACGGTCGTTATTTCGATTATTCCGTAAAATTATTCATCCGCCAACTCATCGGTCATGTCAGACCCCAAATGTCATATGCCTCAACCTATTCTTCCGTCAAATTCAGTCTCCCATCGGGTGCAATCTCTGTCGTTGATCTGGGGCCTCCAGATCCTAAGGTTATCACTTTTATCGCACAGGTGACTTGCTCGACCGTTCCCTTGCGATGAGAGCGATTTTCTCTCATCTGCCGGACACGCATCATTCAATGTATGGCATTGCTTGGTCCTTTGCCAAACTCGCTTACTACCTGAAATTCCTCCGATATTCCGCCGGTTTTGGAGCACGGGACCCGCTTGTTGATTTTAGTGATTTTCCCATGGTTTTCCTCGTTTTTCACATGACCAAGTGCCGGGGCTTTTCCTTCTCTGAGGTTTTTATCCCATTAATTGTGTATCGGAAATTGCCTCTGTTTTCTTATCTGGACTCCCTATTTGCTAGTTTGCGCCACTGCGCGGTCTCCATGGGCCAACGGTCAGCGCGCTTTGACCGAGGGTCCTCGTTGTTCCATGCTGGCTACAACTGCCACTGTCCAGAGGTCCTTCCTAATAGCTCATTGTTTACAAGATTTTGGAGTTTGACATAACTTGAAACAGTGATAGAACTCTGATAATTTTCAAGGATCCAATTTGGATCATGGCCTTCCCACTAAAAAAAGCTTTCGGACCACCAAAAGTTGGTTTTCAAGCATCAACTAAGTGAGGATACAACTTTCTCACCTGTCCAATCTCTATCCATTTTTCACTACTCGACTTTGAACCCCTGAGCCCAATTCTGAGGTACTCAACATCTCCCCTGCGTGTCATTCTCACCTTCCTGTCTAGAACTTTGTCTTCCTGCAATTCATTAAGATTTTCAGGTAGCAGGTCATCAATAGAAGGCAATTGACTCTGTTCTTCAAGATCTTCAATTAACAAAGGTTCAAATAGTCTCAAGCTATCTGCATTGACGACTGAGTAGATGTGCATATAAGCTGGTAAATCAAGGTGAAAATCATTCTTACCAATCTTCTCAAGTATCTTGAAAGGTCCATAACTTATTGGTTTCAACTTTTTACCTTGACCTTGCATCCTGTCCTTGCTGATATACGGCCAGACTTGATCACCAACTTGGAAACTATGCTCCATCCGATGCTTGTCATGCCTTGCCTTGTATTTGGTCTGGCTCTTTTCCAGTTGTTCTTGTACTGCCTGGTGGATCTCTTGGATTTGTTCGATGAACCTAGTTGCCTTGTCCACATCGTTGTGTCCCTCAATTGCTGTGTCCTTACCAAAGACAAAATCCAAGGGAGACCTTGGTGTGAAACCAAAACAAGTCTCAAAAGGAGATATCTGTGTAGAAGAATGTTTGGCTCGGTTGTAAGCATGCTGCACATAACACAAATGTTCATCCCAAAGTTTAGGATACTTATTGCAATATCCCCTGAGTAACTGGATCACTGTCCTGTTGACTACTTCTATGTGGCCATCAGTTTGTGGATGGAAAGTTGTTCTTTTCTTCAGGTTGATGTCCATCAGTTCCCACAAACTTGACAAAAACATTCCCACAAATCGGGTGTCTCGATTAGATATAATGGAAGTGGGTAATCCAAAATGAACCCATACATGTTGAAAGAATAGTTTTGCAGTTTGTTCAATTGTAATCTGTTTATTACAAGGTATCAAAATACACATTTTGCTGAACCTATCCACAACAACAAATAGATAATCATGACCTTTCCTAGATTTAGGCAGTCCTCCAACAAAGTCCATGCAAACACTTTCCCAAGGATGAGAAGGAACTAGTAATGGAGTGTACAAGCCTAGTTTTCTATTGTTGGGCATGCTTTTATCACACATAGTACACCCTCTTACATATCTAGAAACTATCTCGTTCATTTTCGGCCAATAACAAAATCTTTGCAGTTGTGCCACTGTTTTACTTACCCCAAAGTGACCTGATATTAGAGAAGTGTGTGCTTCTCGAATTATCTTTACTCTTTCAGTTTGTGGAATGCATAATTTCCCACAATGATATAAGAGTCGGTCCTTTACATGATAATCCAATTCTTCTATTCGTTTGCCTTGACTTAAAGTTGCACATACATCTTTAAAGTCTATATCTTGAACATATTGTTCAATGTAGCTCTCATGTAACACATAATTATGGTTAAGTATAGTAGATGCATTTATAATGGGTCTAGATAGCATATCTGCAACTTTATTGTGTATGCCCTTTTTATATCTGATGACTAAATGAAACTGTTGTAGAAAACACATCCATCTATAGTGTCTTGATTGCTGCAACTTAGTTTGGGAGTGTAGATATTGAAGTGGTTGATGATCAGTATGTATAATTGTTTCTTTGCCCATTAAGTAATGTTTCCATTTTTTCACACTCTATACTAAAGCATACAATTCTTTATCATATGTGGGATAGTTAACTACTGCAGAATTAAATGTCTCAGAATGATAACATATGGGTTTACCGTGCTATATCAACACTGCTCCCATGGCATAGTCATTGGCATCCATTTGGATCTCAAGCGATCTTTGAAGATCAGGTAGTGCTAGTATTGGTGCTGTACTAATCTTTTCTTTCAAGGTGTCGAAGGCTTTCTGCTATTTGCCTCCCCACTAAAACACCTTGTTCAATCCTATTAAAGCATGTAAGGGAGTTGCAATTAAGGAAAAGTTAGAAATGAACTTTCTCCAATATTGTGCTGCTCCTAAGAAGCTCCTAACTTCTGTAGCAGATTTGGGTTTAGGCCAATTTACAATGATTACCACCTTAGAGGGATCTATCTTCAATTCACCACCCCCTACTATATGTCCCAAATAATTCAAAGATGTTTTGCCAAATTCACATTTTGAGAGTTTAACATGAAGTTTTTCTATTTTCAAAACATCTAGTGTCTGCTTAACATGCTTTAAATGTTCTTCCCATGTTTTTCTAAATATCAGAATGTCATCCAGATACACAATAACAAAATCATCAAGAAAAGGTCTGAGTACATAATTCATTATTCTCATGAAAGTAGCAAGAGCATTATTTAAGCCAAAAGGCATAACCAGCCACTCATACAATCCCTTCTTTATCTTGAAAGCAATCTTCCATGCATCTTGTTCTACAACTCTGACCTAATGATATCCACTATGCAAGTCTAACTTGGAAAAATTAACAACTTCTTTCAATTGATCTAATAGATCATCTATGTGTGGAAGGGGATAATGATTTTTGATTGTTATCTTATTCAGTGCTTGGTAATCAATGCACATTCTCCATGAGCCATCTTTCTTTCTCACCAAAACGATTGGAGATCCACGCGGTGATGTGCTAGGTCTGATGAACCCCTTCTCAAGAAACTCCTGCACCTGCTTCTTGATTTCTGCATTCTCTAAAGCAGACAACCTGTACATTCCAATGTTAGGCAATGGAGCATCTTGCTGCAAATTAATTCCATGCACTATTTCCTTTTTGGGTGGCAGACCTTTAGGTTCTTGAAACAAGCTATCATACTCTGAAACAACTTTTTCTAAATCAGCTTGCTGTTTAGCATCACAGCCCTCAAATACATTGGTTTTATCAGGTTTCTTTTCCTTTACAACCATTAGTAAAAAAAAATTGCATGAATTTATAATTCGTTTCATCTGCCCTGAGTTTATGAGAGTATAATTATTCTTGAGCTTATGAGCTCTTACAAAGTATTTGATTCCATATTTAATGAGTAGATACTTGTTCTCAGCTCTATAGAAAATAGCTTTTTTGTCATACAAGTAAGGACTTCCTAAAACAATTCCACATATATCCAAAGGAATTATGTCTAACTCAACCTCATCTACAAATGTTGACCCAAAAGAAAACTTGAGTTTGCATTGTCTAGTCACTTGTAGTTGTGCTTTATCACTTAACCATCCTAGTGGGTATGGTTTCTTGTGAGGTGTAGTCAGTAATCCCAACTTCTTTACAATTGCTTTAGAAATTAAATTTACTTGTGAGCCACTATCAAACAAAGTATCAATCTTTTGATGTTTGGAAATAACTCGAATATGGAAAAGCTCATGTATTTTTCTCTCATTTTCTTCATAAATAGTAGATTGTGCAGAATAACTAGTAGATGCTTTAGAATTCTTACCTTTTATACATGTGGCTGCAATGGTTGTTTCATCTCCTGAGTCTGACCCCAAGTCTTTTTGAATAATTGCAGCAGTCTTCTTCTTTTTGCCCTCAAACTTCTTAGGTCTCAGCTCCGGATGTAGAATCCAACAGTGCTCATCATCATGCCCATCCTTCTTATAGTGAGTGCATGAAGAGTTGCTTTTCTGTGTAGTGTTGGCCTTCCTTGCTTTCCATTTCTGTTTTCTTTTTTCCTTATTCTTGCTTGCAGTGGGTTGGGATGATCCCCCAACTTCTGGGTTTCCATTCTTCCCTCTAGCTTCTAGATGTGTAGCTTGAATAGATACCTCATCTATATTAGTGGGATTAAACATGAGGATAGTGTGCCTTATGTAGCTGTGTAGACCACCGATGTACTTCAACAGCGTCTCAGGTAAGTCTAATGAGATTCCTAGAATCAATGCTCTCTTCCTAAATTCTTGGGTGTAACCTTGTACACTTTGCCCCTTCAATTGTCGAAGAGTTTGCCAGCTCATCATGGCTTGCTGCATGTAGGCCAGTGGATAGAACTGCTTTTTGATTGCAGAAACAAATTCACTCTAGACAGAAAGAGTCTTACCATGTCTTTTCATGTCAGCTTGGGTCCTGCCTTCCCACCAAACCAAGGCAGTGCCTCCAAGGCATAGGTTGGCTAGCTGAATATTGCTCTTGTTTGAATCAATACTCTGCACTCTGCAATAAACATCAATTTGTCTAATCCAATTGTCCAGCTTCTCTGCATTCAACTCTCCATCATATATTGGTAAATCAAATTTAACATCTAGTTTAATCAAAGATGTCTTCTTTTTATGTTCAGGGCTATTAGGAGGCATGAGAAAGCTTTCTTCTTTCCCTTTGCCTTTTGAGTGGTCATGGAGGAGAGACTCTTCTTCTCCTTTATCTTGTTTGGAGCCTGATGAATCTTCATCTTTATGTTTTCTAAAGTCCTTATACATTTCCTCTACCATGGACCTTATGGCCAGGAAACTGTCTATAAATTGAGGGTCTGGCCCCACAGAACCTTCCTCCAACACTGTCTTCTGAGGATAGACTCTTCCAGTTTCAGGATTAGTTTCAACCAACTCTCCTTTTCCTAATTTAAGCTTTGATCTAGTTAGCATTCAACAGCTAAATCTAGCACAAGCTTGTCTAACCTTAACAACCTATAGCTCTGATACCACTTGATCTGAAATCACCCCTAGGTGACCTCAGGAAATTAATGAAGGTATTACAGACTCATGTGTTGGTGTGTGTGTCTATATTATCTTGGGCAACGGATCGATAATATTGCAAAATAAACAGACATTGGAAAACAGTAAGAGAAATACAACAAGCAAATGCAAAAACACCATAATTTAATAAGGAGTTCACTCAATCCTCCTGGGCTACATCTCCTGGTCTAGCTTTCAGTGGTGTCCTTTTTTTATTGTGTCTTTAAGTAGAGTTTTTACAATGAGGAGCTCAATTTGAGTCTCCTGTAACAGATGATGCTTAGTAGGGTGGTACTTGGATTCCCCAAGCCACTAGAGTACACAAACTCCCCCTTACCAAGTCTCGACCTCAACTGGTCTTAATGGGATGAGTCCAATTTGGTACTTAGTTACTGACAGATATCCTCACAAGGATTTCTTGAACCTCTCAAGCCTTCTCGGTTCTGTCTTCTCGACGCTGCCTTAGCTCTGCAGGTTAGCTCGACTTCTCTGTTCTCTGCTTCTTGCTTCACTCTCTATTCTGTCTCCCCTTTTGTTCTTTGTCTGTTTGTGGCTTAAAGCCAATCCGTCCCTTGACTGTTCACTTCCTCTTCTGGCTCTTCAGATCACCTGCCTCTGTCCACTAGAATTCCCTGCTTCTGTGTCATCGCCACTGTGTAACGTTTCACAGAGAGGTGGCCACTTTTCTCCTTACAAACTGGGCACCATCTTTTCCTCGAACAGTCATTATTTCGGTTATTCTGCGAAATGATTCATCTGCTAGCTCATTGGTCATGTCAAACCCCAAATGTCATATGCCTTAACCTATTCTTCCGTCAAATCTGGTCTCCCATCGGATGCAATCTCCGCCATTGATCTAGGGCCTCCAGATCCTACGATCATTGCTTTTATTACACGAGTGACTTGCTCGACTGTTACCCTACGATGAGAGCGGTTTTCTCTCTCATCTGCCGAACACGCATCATTCAATGTATGGCATCGCTTGGTCCTCTGCCAAACCCGCTTATCGCCTGGAATGCCTCCAATATTCCGTCGGTTTTGGAGCGCGGGACCCACCTGTTTGTTTTAGCGCTTTTCCCATGATTTTCCCGATTTTTCACATGACCAGGTGCCGGGGCTTTTCCTTCTCTAAGGTTTTTATCCTGCGATACAAAAACGACCTCTGTTTTCTGATCTGGACTCCCTATTTGCTAGTTTGCACCACTGCGCGGTCTCCATGGGCCAACGGTCAACACGCTTTGACCGAGGGTCCTCGTTGTTCCATGTTGGCTACAACTACCACTGTCTAGAGGTCCTTCCTGATAGCTCATTGTTTACAAGATTTTGGATTCTGACATAACTTGAAACAGTCATAGAACTCTGATAATTTTCAAGGATCCAATTCAGATCAATTTCTTTCTATATCTAGTGCCATAGTGTCAAGTGTTGGCTGGAAATGGAGGAACTATAAATTACTGAGGGAAGTGCCATAATATCAATCTAACCATGGGGGAATTGTATTGAATAGTTAAATTCTTGAAATTCCAATGGGTGATGTTGATGTTGTATTAGGAGTCCAATGGTTACAATTTTTAGGGATGATAACTTTTAATTTTCAAGCAATTTTCTTGAATTTTTTCTGGGAAGAAAAGGAAATTGAATTAAGGGGTATCAAAGGTAAACATAGAAACATAATTAGCTATAATGTCATTAAAAATATGTTGAAGAAGGAACAATGAGGCATAACTGCATAATTATGCTCACTAGATGTTCAAACATTTAAGTCGTTCGTTTCTCCAGATCTCCAAAGAGTCCTTGGTGATTATTCCAAGGTATTTGAGATTTCCAAAGGTCTTCCACCTATTAATGATCACGATTATGTTATTCACTTGGTTCCTAGAAGGGTTACTCAAAACATTAGACCTTGTAGATATCCATATGCCCAGAACAGTGAAATTGAACGTATGTTTGAAAAAATGCTAGAGGCGGGTATAATTCAACCTAGCAAAAGTTTAATCTCTTCTCCAATAGTCTTGGTGCATAAGAAGGATGGATCATGGCGTATGTGTTCAAATTATAAACATCTCTATAAGCTCACTATTAAAGATAAATTTTCCATTCTTGTCATTGATGAATGTTTGGATGATCTAAATGGAGCAATTTACTTCACCAAGCTATATCTTTGCTCATGATATCATCAAATTATAATGAAGACATTCTAAAAACAACATTAAGAAATCATGAAGGTCATTATGAATTTTTGGTCATGCCTTTTGGTCTTACTAATGAACCTTCCACATTTCAAGGTTTGATGAATTATATTTTCAAACCCTTCCTTTGAAAATTTGTGTTAGTATTTTTTTATGATATACTATTCTATAAGAAGTCTTGGAAAGATCATCTTCAACATGTTGACGGGGTTCTAAAACTATTCGAGGAGAAACAATTGTATGCAAAACCCTCCAGACGTTTCTTTTGGGGTACAAGAAGTGGAATATTTGGGTCATATTGTACCTCGTGAGGGTGTTAAGGTAAACCCTAACAAAATTAAAGCCATAAAGGAATGGAAAATCCCCACATCCTTCAGGCATATTCGAGGATTTCTCAGCTTGACAGGGTATTATTGCAAGTTTATTAAGGATTATGGGAAAATAAAAACACCACTAACAACATTATTGAAGAAAGAAGAATCTTTTTGGACTCCATGAGCAATTGAAGCCTTTGAACATATTAAAGAGGCAATGTGTCAAGTACCAGTCTTAGCTACAATATACTTCAAAAAAATATTTATTATGTAATGTGATTGCTTAGGAAATGGAATTGTTGTTGTTTTAATACAAGAAGGAAGACATGTTTCTTTTAAAAGTCATCCAATCAAGGGAAATTATTTACACAAACCTATTTATGAGAAGGAAATGTCGACAATACTACATGCTCTAAAGAAATGACATTGTTACCTAATGGGAATAAACTTCAAGGTAAAAACATATCATGATAGTGTGAAATACTTCTTGGAACAAACATTATCTTCAGAGGAGAAGAAAAAATGGGTCACAAAGATGTTGGGTTATGACTTTGAAATCATCTACAAAAAATGGAAGTAAAATGTTGTTGTAGATGTACTCTCAAGAAGGGATGAGGATGTGGAAGAATTTCTCTATGCCAATTCTATTATCCAACCTAATTGGATAACTAAAGTAAGGGCCAAATGGAAGAATGATGAAGAATTCTGAACAATCATTCAAAAGTTTCAGTAAGATCCTAGTGCATCTGATACATTTATCTAGAAAAATGATTCATTATGGTACAAAGATCACTTATATCTATGTAAGAACTCCCAACTCAAATAACATGTTCTTTTGGAATTGCACACCTCTACTATAGGAGGGCACTCAGTATTTTTTTAAAATTACCATAGGGTCAAGAATGATTTTTATTAGGATGGCCTTAAATCTGATATTCAGAAGTTTGTGGCAGAATGTTTGGGTTTCCAACAAAATAAAGTTGAGACAATTAAGACCTTGGGTCTTTTACAACCATTAACCATTCCAAATCAACGTTGGGAAGAAGCCTCACTGGATTTTATCATAGGTTTACCCAAGTGCAAAGGAAAGAGTGTCATCATGGTGGTAGTTGAGATACTTACCAAATACACACACTTTTGTGCACTATCTCATCCTTTCAAAGCCAATACAATCACTACTACATTTGTGGAAATAGTTCAAAAGATACATGGAAACCCAAAGATTAATGTAAGTGACAGAGATCCCATTTTCATTGGAATTTTTTGGACAGAGTTTGTTAGTGTCAGTCTTTGAAGCCTTCCACTAGTGATCAAACATGCTATTACAAAGTGGTCTTAGGGTGTCAAAGTCAAATTTTGTCATTTCATTTAGTCTTCAAGTAAAATTTTGGTCACTAGGTATTATGTCTAGGATTTGTTTTCACTCCTTTCGAAGTTTTCCAAACGTCGGTCCTTATCACCATTCGAAATGAGTGTACCATCATTAAAAGAATTTTCATCATCATTTCAGGTTCCAATGGGTCATTTAACACCTTGTTCGTGCTTTAGTTGTACTTGGGTAACGCTCATTTCCCTCTCCTAGGGTTTTGAAGGTAATTTCTCTTGGATGGTCAAATCATCAACAAAACTTGTATCTTGATGCTCATACACCTTCCCCTATCCTTAATGTACCTTCTTAATCACTTCCCATCACTGATATCCTTCAAATTCATCATTTTCCCACAAACCCTAGCTTTTTGCTACAATTTGACAATTTTCTAGGCTAGGCCTGTGTTTTTCCCTTTTGGACCCCTTCCCCTCACTCAATATTTGAAATTCCACTTTCCCCTACTTTCTAACATCCCTCCATACTTCCCAAAATTTTCTCAAGAATTCAAAAGCCCCTTATCCCCTTCATTTCCCTTCATTTCTACGAATCCCCTGTTCCACACATCGGGATAGGTTTTATTCAAATGATGTTTTTGAGAAAGAAAAAATGAATTTGGAAAAAATGTGAGAGGTTTTTTTTCAAAATAGGCCAAGGAAGAAACACCTCCTTCACTTTTTACATAGGTGTCATGGTTTTAGAGAAATGTCAAAAATATTGTTGCCTCAAGAGGATTGCTGCACCTTTGGAGGGACCTTGGTAAAAACAATATTTTTGCTAGCCTGGCTAGCCAAATGACTTTCTTGATGAGCCAAATGATAACTAGACACAAACATATTTCCAATGAGCTATCATGAGCTCAATTTGGATTTGATAAAGTCCTTCAAAAGTTGACTGCAACAACACTCTACATTTAGTCAGCCTCATTTTGCACATTTTAACCAGTCTTGGGAGATTTGATTTTTGACAAGGAAAATGAACTCCCAATTGAAAAATTCAAGATGTTTTGGAAATTAGACTCAATAAGCTTTCCAACGAGCTATCACATGCCCAATTTGGACACTAGGAAGGACTCCAAAAGCGGTCTGCAAAAGGCGACGCACATAGGAATAGTGGCGCTGCGCATTGGACGGTCTCTGCCAGTGCAAAATAACAAGGGTGTTGTGCATTGGATTGGCACTGCGCACCTATTGAAACCTCCCCAAAACACTGCCAAATCACCTCAAATTGCCTCAAATCTTCAAGTTAGCCTGTTACAAGTAAGTGAATTGATCCTCCTTGTTGAAGAAGTGTTTTTGCACGAAATTTTGTTGGCCTTTGCTCATAAAATTCAAAACCCTAGTGTGCATTGTTCACTTACTGTCAAGGTTCATTTACTCACTGTTCATCAAGTTTTATTCATCCATCTCTGCTATTGGTTCCTAAAACCTCATACACTACATATTAAAACCCTACCCTCCATATAAAACCCTATCCTATATACATCTCGTTCCCACACATAAACTCCTATACCCTACCCTCCATACAAAACCATACTCACTCCCCTAAACCCTACGTACTCCATAGATCCCATTCTCACTCCCATTCACCCTCACCTACTCATCCTAAAATCTCTTCATACTCATCTTTCATCCATCCACCCTATCTCATCATTCACCACAAGTGTTCACAAACAATGAAAAAGGTCAAGTGACTAGGCAACAAAGAGGCAAGGCTTTGAGAAGCCAAAAGGAGCAAAAAAAATTAGAAATACTAGCTAATGCTTCATTAGCTCATCAAAGTAGTTCTTGAGGGTGCCTTGTGCCAAATTTGGGACAATTTTGAAATTTTGAAATTTGAAACACACGAAAACCCAATAGGTGCACAGCGCCACTGGCGTTGCGCTTTTGACTGGAGCATCCTTTGAGAGAATGGTTTGTATTTTTGGATTCAGCATGAAAAAACAAGCAAACCCAGAAAGTTTCATCAATTTTGGAGCAGATCTTGGTCACCTAAAGGCCAAAAAACCATCAAAAAATGACCTCTCTGCCACTTTTTTGACACACAGGAAGAAGTCTTGGGAGATTCCATTTTTGAGGGGGAAAATGACATCCAAATCCAGAAATTCAAGTTGTTCCAAAAAGTAGACTTGACAAGATTTCCAACGAGCTATCCTGCACCCAATTTGGACATCGGGAAGGTCCCCAAAACTAGCTTGGAAAAAGCGTTGTGCATTGGATCAGGGGTGCTGTGCATTGGATGGAAATTGCCAGTTTGGCTCCAAAATCAAAATTTCGCCTAGATTTTTTGTAATTTGAATTTTGGGCTCTTTTTAGGTAAATCTATGAATGTAATTGATGCTATGGGATGTAAATATAATTTCAAAATGACTCTTAGAGGTAAATTCATCATTTTGAGGTGGTTGGGGAGGAATGAATCAGTTTCCATGGTTTTAGAGGCAAGTTGTTCCACTGCCTATATTCCTGCTCCTTGTTTAGAATTAGTTGAAACCACTCCTCTCTTCATGGATTCGACCCCTGATGGCTAGCACAAGTGGTTTTGTGCCTATATTATGTACTTTCTTAGTCATTTGTAAAGGTTGGACTCTTGTGGAAGCTCTGAGCTCTATTGTATATCTCTACAACAGTTGGCAAGGAATAAAACCAGGTTTCATAGCTATTTTTGTGGGATTCTTGTGATATTGAGTTTATGTATTTTTTCTTCTTTGTAATGAGTTTCTCTAATGTTTTATATGTATCCACATCTCTCTCTCTTCTAAACTAAATGAATCAAGGTGAATAGACAAAATACACTAATTTACAGTGCTTTGTCTTGGGAATGCATTTGGTTTTCTGTGTTTTTCAACAGTTTGAAGAGGATTCATGCTCCTCATGCCCTCTTCAACCCCTCAGTAGTCTAAATCTACCATCTTAACCAATTTCTAGTACATGAATCCTTTGTCTACCTCTCCCCACCGAACATGTCTGTATCCCTAATTTGATTTCCTAGACCCAACCTACCTGCTCCATTTGATCCAGCAACCAATCATCAAAATCAACCAAAAACCCCTTGAGCTACTATACCTAGCCTAAAAACTAATTTCATTTCAGTCATATTAACTGAGACTTACAAGGAGAGAGCCCTCTCCTGACCTGGTAGGGCTAGCTACCAAGTTAAGCGTGGTTTGTGGTTATCATAAGATTGCCTCCCTTCAGCCTGAGGTCGATCTAGGCACTAACAGAGCTATTTTCTTGTCTTAGTACTCAATTATCTCATAGCTCAACTTATCATCCTCAATATGATGGGTAAATCGAGAAAGTGAAAAAATAATTGGAAGGATATCTTCGTTGCTTTGTATATGATAAACAATCACAATGGGTCAAGTGGTTACCTCTGGAAGAATGGTGGTATAACACTTCCATATCGTAGAAAAATGACTCCATTTATGGTGCTTTATGGATATCATCCACCATCCATCACATCGTCTTTAAGAGACAATTGCAAGGTTCAAGCAGTGGAATATCACATCGAGTATCAACAACAAGTTCTCCAACTCTTAAAAGATAACCTGACTTTGGTGCATAATCGAATGAAACAACATGAATATCAACATCACAGTGAACGAAGTTTTGATGTGAGTCATTGGGTATTTTTACGGCTACACTATACAAACAAATGTCCCTCAAGAAAGACAAGAAGGATAATAAATTATCACCCAAGTACTATGGCCTTTACAAGGTGTTGCAAAGGATTGGTATTATGGTATACAAATTGGAGTTTCCAACATCTTCGCGAGTACACCTAGTTTTCCATGTTTCATGCTTAAAGAATGTTATAGATGAAAATCTCCCAGTTCAAACTATATTGCCAAAACTTGACAAGGAAGGAAAAATCATATTGGAACCTGAAGCAATCATAGAAACAATAATATGGTAGCTACATAATCGATCAATTTCAAAGTATCTCATTAAATGGAAGAAATTACCTATTGAAGATTCCACATGGGAGGACGAGTGTTTCACACGAAAGCATACATAACTACTCAAGGGTTTAGAAAAACACTCTTTTGAAGGAGAGGAGGATGTTAGGTCCCTATAATACTAGTATATCCCCCATATTGTTATTGTTTTACACCATAGAACCCCCATATTTTTCTTGTTGTGCCCCATAGAATCCCACTATCGTTATTGTAGAGCCCTTACATTGTTATTGTTATGTAGGCCCTAATTATATTTTGACCCTTTAGACTCCTATATATATCAGGGAGGTTTCGTCATTTAAATCATCTGAGGCTCTAATTATATTTTGACCCATGAGACTCCTATATATACCGAGGAGGACTTGTCATTTGAATCATCCAAGAAGAATTCATTTATGTGATGTAAAAGGAGATTTCCCCCTCAAAGAGGCTTATTTTCAAGTTGTTGATCTATGTTTCTTCTTTTTTTGTGATATGGTTATATCAAAAAAATTCCTAGCCAACTAATCCTTTAACCTATTGATCCGAGCCTTTTTGTTGTTGTTGTAACAAGCATATTTTCAACATATAACAGTAACATAATGAATATACCATTCAAACATTTGATGTAAACACAATGGTCATACTTAGTGCTAATATAATTTTGGCTTACCATGGAAAAATAAAACTTCTTGTACCATTTCCTAGGAGACTGCTTTAGTCCATATAGTGATTTTAGAAGCTTGCAATTAAACTTTCTTTTGGAATGTTGAAGAACATTTTCTAGTTGTTCAATTTATTTGTCCTCATCTTAATCTCCATGTATAAATGTCATTTTAACATCTAACTAATCTAACTTAATATCAAGTAAAGAAACTAGTGCTAATATGATATCGATATAAACAAGCTTAACAACTAGTGAAATTTTTTCACAGAAATAATACCTTCTATTTGAGAACACCCTTTTCTACCAACCTAGATTTATATCTTTCAACTTTACAATCAACACATTTTTCAATTTGTACACCAAACAACTTTTGTATCTTTTGGAGGATCTACAAGGACTAAGTTTTGTTTTCCTCCAAGGCATCCATTTCTTCTTTTATTGTTATTTTCCATTTAGCACTTTCAAAGTCATTTATTGATTCCTTATAACAATAGGGTTTCCCATTGTTAATAATCAAAGCAATAAATGAAACTTAATCATTATACCTTTTAGGAGGATTCTTTTTTGATGTAAATATTCTTAATGTTGGTTGTGGTATTTCCACATTTTCTTGAATATTTTCTACATCCACAGGCTCTTCTTCATGAGAAAATTCTTCTTACTTCTTACTTTTAATAGATAATTGATTCCTCAAAAGAATTTGTTTATTTAGTGGTACTTCTTCTTGTTTCATATAAACTTATGTAATGCCTTATTTAAAGAGAGGGGATTCAATAAATACTACATTTCTACTAATAATTATTTTGTGGGTAGTAGGATAAAATAATCTATATCCCATAGCTAAATCATCATAAACAACAAAGACATACTTCTTTGACCTGGGGTCTAATCTAGAACATTGGTTTTTAGAAGTAAGAGCATAAAGTTCAAAACTAAAATAATTTAAATTTTAGTAATCACGATGGCTTGTCCATATCTCTCCATGAATCTTATAATTTATGGCAATCAATGGTGAAAATTTTACTAGACATAAAATTTTAGTGAGTTCTTCCCACAACTCTTGCTACAAATTGGAATCATTGAGAATTCTCCTTACTCTCTCTAGAAGAGTTATGTTCATGCGTTCTACCATGCCATTTTTCTAGGGAATGTATATTGTGGTTCTATGCTATTCAGTCCCAATTTATTTGTAATATTTTTCAAATTTCAAAGATGTAAACTCACATCCATTATCTATTCTCTAACATCTACTTGTCCTACTAGTTCTCTTTTCAACCCAAACTCTAAATTGTTTAAATTAAACACTTTATATTTTCTTTTAACAACATAGACCCACACATTTTTAGAATAATAATCTATAAATGTTACAAAGTATGATGATTTTCCAAAAGAAACATCAAGGGATGGTCCCCACACATATTGATGTATATAATCTAGAATACCTTTACTTATATGACTACCTACTCTAAAATTTTGTCTACGCAACATAAAAAAAGCACAATGTTTACTTCAGTTCGTATTCAAAATTTTTATATTTGGAAATAATGTGTAGTTTATCATCACCTATTGCCTTTTCTCACTCATATGACCTAGTCACTGACGCTACGAATGAGAGACTTCCATTTTGTCCTCAAATACCATCATTATTTCATTTAGTTGAATAATGCCCTCTATCTTGTAAATTTTTTCAATATTTGTAGCCTCCATAACCACCAAGCACCTAGCTTGTACACCTTTAACACTCCAACTTGACCTATAAATTTGAAATATCCTAAATGAAAAACACCCAAACAAATGAAAATATTTTTCATCTTAGGTACATATCTTACCTCTATGAATTTCCTTACAATACCATCAAACAATTTGATCTTAATTCTTTTAACCCCAACTATATTACAAGACATATTATTTTCCATGAGAACAATAACACCATCAAATATATTGATAAGAATAAAACCATATTCTATGTTGACACATGTCATGTGAATTCCCAAAATGTAATAATCATTCTTCATAGTATTATCTTTAAATAGATAAAACTTCATCAACCATACCTAAACTTGTTTCAACTACATTTGCTTCCTTTTTGGAGTGTTCCTTGGATTCCTGCCTCTTTTAACAATATTTTTGAAGATTTTATAATTTATTACAGTAGTAACATTTAATTTTAGTATTCTTTCCATTTTACTTCGATCTTGATGCACCTCTTGATTTCTCCCCCTTTTCTTTCTATTGATCCCTAACCACCATTTCTTCTAGTGTGGAGGATTCTATATTGGATTTCCTTCACATATCCTCAAACAACAATGCTCCCACAATACAATCATAGTCAATACTATTAATTTTACTAAATCTAATAAAAGTTATTAAATGATCCCAATATTTAGGAAATGAACATAATAACATGGCTAATTTATCTTCATCATCGATTTTTACATCTATACTAGTTAACTGGCATATAAGGATATCAAAATACATTTAAATCATCAACAATTTTAGTACATTTCTTCATTTGTAAACTATAAAGTTTCCCCTTCAAGTAAACTCTATTTTTCAAGGATTTTTTTATATATAAAGGCTCTACATTCTCCTCCACAATCTTGTTGCTCTTTCCTCTCTAATAATATTGAAAAGATCATTATTTACCAAACACAATTAAATGGTATTGAGAAATTTTCCATTCATAACTTCTTAGTCCTCATCAATCATACTCATAAATTTCTTTCTCTTACCATCTAATGCCTAATGCAGTCCTTGTTGCACCAACAAATCTCACATCTTGAGCTTCAATAATTTGAAATTATTCTTTCCATTAAACATCTCCACCTCAAACCTTGCATTCATTATCCTTTATATCAAATCTCTCATCCTCCATAAAATATCTACAATTTTAAACTCCATAGTGGATATAATTCTACCCCTTCTTTTACTGCTCCATAACCCTCAATCCAACTCTTATTTTTGCATACAATGGCCTCTTAAATCTACATATAATTTGACCTTGCTTCTTGACAACTCAATTTTTATAATAAACCTTCATTGTGGTATGACAACTTTTTTACAAATATATGGCTTAAAAAAAATTAGCCTTATTTGGCCTCCCCTGGGTCAAATTTTGTTAAGTTTTGTGAAATATTGTAAAGTCTTTGCATTTTGGGGAGTGGAGCACGAGTAGCGCAAGTCGATAGGAGTCAAAGGGGCTTTAGGAAGGTAAAATCCCCTTAGTTTGTTAAGAGTCAAGTTGTTTTGAGACCTGCCCATGGTTCACGGACCATGGTATTGTAATGAAGAAGAATATAAAAGGAAGTCATAGAAGAGTCATAGGGGTAGAATGATATAGAAGCATAGCATGATTTGAGTCTGTTTTTGTCTATTTTGTACTTGGGCAAAGGGGAAGGTTCCTACAGCTGTGTGCACGGAGACCTTGGTAAGTACACAGCTGAGTGTGCAGGCCCCTGCAGTTGTGTGTGCAGGGTTGGAAAGACTATAATTGAAGATTTAAAGCATAATAAAGTCTTGTTTTGAAGAACTATCTGTGTATCTATGTATCATTATTTTCTCTCTAAATTTACTATATTTTTTATCTGCTGAATGAAATTAATCTGGAAAATTATTTAATAGATTCGCAAAGATGTAGATCTATTTATTTTTATGGTGTTATGCATGTTTAGCGCAATCGGTGAAGGGCATAAATCTACTAACTATTAATTGTTGTACTTTCTTGGTTTTAAGGGTTAAGGGTTTGCGAAGGTCAAGATAAATCCCTAAGTCTAGTAGAAACACATCACATAGTCCTCTGGATGCAGAAACCTGGTTCTAACATCCCCTAATACTACCTCGGGTGAGACTGCAGCCTACGTTATGCGGGTTGTTGCCAAAAGGGCCAGTAGTGTAGGGTTTTGTTGGTTAGTGCAACTAACTCTGAACCCGGGTTCAAGCCCCCTCAAGCCAACAAATGGTCTCGCAGCCAGGATCGGTATCTAACTGAGGAATCTGTGATGTAGCATAAGTGGATACTGACTAAGAAGGAGATTGAAAAGTGGATAGATCGGAAGTTGCACGAGTTTGCAGCCCAAGAAAACATGCATCCGCGCATGTTAAAAGAAGAGTGGTTGCAGAGATATCTATATACAGAGGAACACAAAGTTTTATTCTGCTCTTTTGCATGTGAATTATATGAATGGTTGGCTAAATTGGTGGATGGTCAACCTACCTGGAAGTTGGATAACCCTATTGTGTGGACTCTAGAGTTGGTGAAGCACCTGGAAGGATCAGAAAACAAGGTCACAAAGGTTGTCGATTATTGGATCGATAATATTTTGGGTGAATTTATTACTGAGTTTGTGATTGATACGTCTCCCATTTATACCGAAGTTGAACGCTAGTTTTTCAAAGGAGCAAGGGGTAAGTATCTAAAGTCTCTGAAAAATTGGATTAAAATGCTATTATGCTAGAAACAGATTATGCCACTAAATTAATGTTTAGACGAGACTCGACGGGAGATACACGAAGTGGGAAAACATTCAGAAGAGATCTAGATACAAGTGCTGAGTAAAATCCTTTGTTGGGATCATCTAATAGTGATGAAGAAAGTAATAGTTTAAAGACGTCTCAAGGTGCACCACAGATGATAGATCAGGCTATTACAGGAATACCACATCCATCCACTCCACCTTCGCCATCACCTCCACCTCACACACCTACAACTCCACCTCCACTATTTAGCATGGTAAACAATATGAAGGTGCCTATATTCAAGGGTCTGGGGACAGAAGACCCTGATTAATTTTGGTTTGTAGCAGATGTTGTGTAGAACTTAAATAAGATAACGTATCACGATATGAAGAAATCACAACTGGTCACAACATTGCAAGACAGGGTGCTGAGTTGGTATATTAAGTACAATACGACTCATCTAGCTATGTCAATGAAAGACACGAAAGATGTGTTGAATAATGAATTCAAAAAGACTAAGTCTCAAGCCCAGTTTGTGACTGAGGTCAAAGAAATTAAGAAGAAGGTGAACGAATCTACATGGGATTTTGACCAAAGGTTGAAATGGATTTTACAACAAGCTAATATACAAATCTCAGATGAGCAACATAAGGATTGGTATATTGTTTCGTTGTTACCCCATTTGAGATTACCATTGTCACAACTGAAGGTTGGATCACAGGATGAAGCACTGGAAATTTCTATGAAGTTGGAGGCTTCACCTATTCCGGATACAAATCTGGGAGTGCAACAGATTCAATCGCAGTTAGCTAGCATGCATATGGATTTGCAGGATCTCAAAAAGGGGAAAGGGGTATAAAATGAGACCCGTGTTGAAGTATGGTGCCTAAAGTGCAAAGGGAATGGTGATGACAAGGATCATTTCCCAGTATATTATAACTATCTAATTAGGGGAGGTCCTATCCCCCTGAAGCCAGAAAATTCCACTGGATCAAGTAACAGTGTAGTGCCATGGTGTGCTATCTTCCAAATAACAGGAAAGCACTTGACAAACAATTTCCATTTGTTACAGAAGTTCCTACATACTCCCCAACAAGTATGTTGCAATATTTGTAAGTATGTAGGCCATGATGAGTGCAATTGTCGAAGCTATGTGTTAATGATGGAAAAAACTCCGACATATAGAGTACAAGCTGAGACATGTCCTTAGCAGGATCAACATGCACCTGCAACACATGGAGGATTCCAAGGACGAGGAAGAGGACAAGGGGAGGAGCTGGAGGAGGTCACAGACAGATTATTTGTTACAATTGTGGGGAACTAGGCCACTTTGCGCAAGATTTTCAGAACCCGACACACCCTTCTTCCTAATATTGCCGACAGTTTGACCATGTTATAGAAGATTGTCCCGTACTCATCGCAAAGATGCAAGAGAAGAAGAACCAATAGCCCGCTCAGAACATCCAAATGATGAGATCATCACCACGCAAGGATGGGCCTAGTGTTGATATTATTATGCGAAGCAGTATAGCTACTATGGAAGATAAAGCCACAGGAAAACAACCAAAAGAAAATATATGGGGGTGCAAGGCTAATGACAAAGATGTTGAATTTGATTTACATAAGGCAAAGGAAACTTTTATGGAGGCGAAAAAGATCTTTGTAGATTCAGGAGCTTCCACATCAAAGACTTATAGTGCACCAACAAAGAAGCCTGAGGAAATCATTGTTGTGCAGAAAATAGATCTTGTAGTGTTAACATCCTTCTTACAGACTTGCATGAAGCTCCTAAGGGGCCAGAAAGCAATGGAGGGATTGCAAGAGTTAATAAACAATTGTGTTGGCAAGGGTAAGTCGTTGCCTGAAAAATGCGCAGTATATAAAGGAGACAAAAGTAAGAAATCAAGGCTGCAATATTCAAAACACCTATAGAGCCTATCACATGGGTACAACCAGAATGGAGTACACAGCTGTACCATGCTCTGGAGAGCTATAATGTTACCACAAAAGAAGGCAAGGAAGACCCTAGGAAAATTAGTATCCTTGAGTAAGAGGGATAACGCAAAGTCATTGGGCCTAAGGTAGAAGTTCCTGACATTTTAAAACCCTTGAAAACCAAGCAAGTGAACATTGGGGTGGAAGCACGGCCGAAGTTCATGAATATAGGTGATTACTGGGATGAGGACACAGTTGACAAGGTCGTGGAGCTATTGTGGGAATATCAGGACTTGTTTCCCACAAAGTTCTCTGATCTGAAGGGGGTAGTAGGAGACCGGGGTGTTATGAAGGTCAATCTAAATCCAGATGCGAAACTGGTAAAGTAGTGCACATACTAATTGAATCTTAAATACAAAGAAAAGGTGTGCGGAGAGCTAGATAAGATGCTCGCAGTAGGGATAATTGATCTTGTAGAAGAATCATATTGGGTTAGTCCTATGGTAGTTCAAGAGAAGAAGACAAAGGGTGAAATCTGGATCTGCATATATCTAAGGAAGTTGAATGATGCTTATGTACACGATCCATTCCCTACGTTGTCCACCGATGAAGTATTGGAAAATGTTGGTGGTCAAGAAGCTTACTCTTTTACAGATGGATTCTCAGGTTATCACCATATCAAAATTGTGTAAGAAGATCAAATTAGTTACCTTCACCATAGAATGGGGCTCTTTCTAGTATACAGTTATGCCCTTTGGACTTAAGAATGCCCCTGTGATCTTTTCTACGGTAGTAGTCACAAACTTTAAGGAATTTATTCATAAGTTTTTGGAAGTCTTCTTTGATTATTGGACGGTGTTTGGGTTAGTGAAAAAACATGTTGCAAGTCTTCGCCTAATGCAGGATACTTGTCAGAAGTATCAGATCTCCCTAAATCTGAAGAAATGTATGTTTTGCGTACCATATGGGATAATTTAGGGCCACATTGTTTGTAAGCAAGGGTTGATGGTGGACCCTGCCAAAATTGATGTGATTATCAATTTAGAGCCTCCAAGGAATGTAAAATAGCTACGTGCAACATTGGGGCATACATGATACTATAGAAAGTTCATCAAGGCATATGTGTAGATCACTGCGCCCATGGAAAAATTATTGAAGAAGGATGTGACATTTTGCTGGGATGATGATTGCCAGAAAAGCTTAGATGTTTTGAAGGAAAATATGGTTACAACACCTATTCTAGTGTTCCCCGATTGGAAGAAGGAATTCCATGTACACGTGGATGCATCCTGCATAGCATTAGGAGCAGTTTTAACCCAACCAGGTGTAGGAAATATCAACCACCTGATTGCATTTGCAAGCAAAAAATTGTCTAAAGCAGAGAATAATTACTCAATGATGGAGTGTGAGGGGTTGGTGATGGTATATGCGCTTCAAAAGTTTAGGCATTATTTTTTGGGTGCGCACTTCAAAATGTACACAGACCATTCAACTTTGAAGTACCCAGTCAACAAGCCTGTGTTGGGGGAGGGGAATTTGTAGGTGTCTACTACTCTTTCAGGAGTACAACTTTGAAATAGTTGTGAAGCCCAAGACATTAAATGTTGGACTAGATTACCTTTCGCGAATTGAGAATGGCGAAGAACCTACAAGTCTTGATGAAGGATTTCCTTATGCGTAGCTCTTTGTTGTGCACATTGTAGACGACTGCTTTGCAAACATAATCCAATTCTTGTCTATAGGTACATCTCCTAAAGGATATATGATGCAGTAGAAGAAAGGATTGGTGGTCAAGGATGTGGATTTCTTTGTCATTGCAGGACACTTTTATAAAATGGGTTGAGATGAAGTTCTGTGTAGGTATATACCGGATTATGAAAGACAAGGTATCCTCACTGATGCACATGGAGGAGTTGCTGGAGGACATTATGCGGGAAGAGTGACTATGCAAAAATTCTACGCGCTAGGTTGTGGTGGCCAACTATGCACAAGGATTCCAAGTAATATTGTAGGGCATGCGATGTTTGTCAGAGGACCAAGAAACCATCACAAAGGGATGAATTGCCTTTGAACTTGCAAGTCTTGCTATAGGCATTTGAAAAATGGGCAATAGATTTTGTAGGACCGATTCAACCTCTAGGAAAGAAGATAGGAGCACGACACATCATCACGGTGACAAAATGCTTAACCAGGTGGGCTGAGGCATAACCCATGAAGGATTGCAACATGGCTACAATTTTGATGTTTATATTTGAATACATTTTTGTTTAGGTTTGGATGTCCTAAGATTTTGATGAGCGATAGGGGTTCACGTTTCCTAAATGAAATGATCACTACTTTTCTTGAATAATTCCATATGTATCATCAGAAAAGCATGTTGTATCATCAAGCAAATGGAACAGTTGAAGCCTTTAATAAGATCCCAAAGAATGCTTTGACGAAGATCTATAACGCGAATAGGAATGATTGGGATGTGTGCATACCAGCTGTTATTTGGGCATATAGAACTACCTGTAAGAAGTTGACTGGACAAACACCATTTCGATTGTTTTATGGACAAGAAGTGATAATGCCAATGGAGTACATCGTGCCCAGTTTGAGGATTTCTGCAGTTACGAAGATGGTAGATTAGGATATAATGGAAGAACACCTCGCACATATACTTGTGTTAGAAGAAGATCGCTTCTTGGAAGGCTTCCATCAGCAGGTGCAGAAGGCTCGAGAAAAGGCATGGCATGATTGCCACATTAAGCAATGCACTTTTAAAAATGGAAATTTAGTACTGATGTATGATAGCAAGTTTACAAAGTTTCCAGGAAAGTTTCAGATGCATTAGCTAGGACCATACATCATCAAGGAGATTATGGATGGCGGTGCAGTTCAGCTTGCGAAGCTGAACAAGGAACTATTTCCAGGAAGAATCAATGGGAGCTGGTTGAAGTTGTACACGGTGATCCCACCCCTGTGCAATGACTATATGGATGCAGGAAAATCTTAGTACTTCAGGTAGTTGCAAGGAAGTGCGGGACTATAAACTACACTACCAGAAGGATACTTTGACGAAGTGAATGGACTGCGCGATGGTCAGGAGAAATGAACAAATGAGAGCTGCGATGAAGAAGCTATACTAGCAAGGTGGGTCCCGTGCAACCTGGCAGAAAGTAACCATTAAAAACACTATAGATGATGGGATGTCTATCTTTTTGTTAAAGGGAGCAGGGAGAAAGCATTTAAGGATCATATCTTTGGAAATATGCAGCCAAAAGATCATTAATGAAGGATATCTGGAAGGAACTGATGGATTTGAATTCAAAAAGGGTTATAAATACAACATCCCGCTCCACATTCGAACACTTTGCTTCCAGAGAGATTGCCTTGAGATTTTTCACCTAAGTTTGAGCCAAGACTTTTGTTGCATGTTTGGATGAGATTGGTAAGATATAGAGGAGGAGTTTTTACAGCAAGGGCTTGCTTTTGAGGCAGATCTTCCTGAGTGGCAAATGGAACTATTCTAGGAGAGGATTAACAAAATGACTGCAACATGACCAGTCTGTACCACAGCGCTTAGGTTGCTGAGGCCAAAACCCACTATCTCCGTGATGGGAGAGAAGAAGAAAAAGAAGCCACAACAACCGTTGGTTCAGAAATCGTCGTGCAAAAACCCAACTGAGGTGAGATAGAAGGGTTAGATGGATAAAAGCAAGCAATTGACAGAACCATTGGACTTGGATGAGGAAGAATTGACTATGGAGGTTGAAGATATCAACGCAGAGGAAGAAATGTCGATTACTCAGCTACCACCTTATGTACCCACTAGGAAATGCATTGTTAAGGCCACTAAGGACCCTCACTTCCTGAAGTACAAAGTATTCACATCATTGCTACCATAGGAAGTACCTGTTGAGGGCGACTTGTTGGACTGGGTACCATTTCTGAAGATGGAGGACTGGGATTTGGGCAATCATGTGAAGTTTATGTGGTTGGAACCTAGAAAATATTTGAAATTAGTCTACTACGAGGAGTCAGGTGTTACAAGGACTAAGCCAATGAAGTGGATGACCAGAATTGAGCACGTAGGATTGCTCAACATGTTGTGGGTCCCACACTTTAGCCACAATATAATTAATACTATCTATGTGCATTAATTGTTGGTGTTGGTTCATGATGGGTGCCTTTGGCTGGGAGGGCCCATTCCAATTGATGATATGTTGGTCCATAGAATCACCTTGTTACCTTATCAGGGTGTGAACCTCGCAGATGCTTTTGTGGGGAATTCGCAGGAGAAGAAGCTCACAGATCATATGAAGAGAAACTTCGGGTTGGTGAAGGAGTCACATGGCTACGCCATTAACTCCATATCGGATGGGGCAGTGTAGTTTGTTGCACAGATTTTGGCAGAAAAATTAATGTGGAAGTGTCGCATCGATAAAGTGCAAGACCAATAGCATCTTTAACTGCGCAGTGCACCAAAGGGGTCCAATATTATTGGGCCAAGTACCTTTGTTGCAAGTTCCTAGAGGATTTCCATGAATCCCAGGAGGATGGAAAGGAATTCCACTATGCATGGTTACTTATGTTGATCATGCTAGTAGCATGGAGGATGCCTAAGGATAGCCAGTTCCCAACATAGGATTCAAACTTGTGCGAGGTTGCGAAATTCGCCTCGCTACGGGTGACGAAGGATCCTAACTACATCATTGAAACAAAAATGTTTTGGGTATTGTTCGAGTCTGAGTTGTGGATGGTGATCAACCAACGACTGCAGTTGTCAGCTAGTTTACATGCACAGTACACAAATATTGCAAATTTAAAGGCAAATTTTCACAATCTATCCATACGCGTGAAAAAGGATGTTATAGGAACATGGCATAAGTTTCCATATTTAGTCGTGGAGGATGAAATTATGGGGGTCATCAGAAAATGGCCGAGCGAGTGGCTCACCCCATCTGACGAAGGCATAGGAACAAGTAAGGTCGTAGAAGGTGAAACGGGGAAAACAACAACTGCAACAACAACCAAGCAAGACAGAGAAGGAAGCATAGAAGGATTCTATGAAAGACAAAGAATCATAGAAGGCTTCTGTAAGAGAAAAGACAGCATAGAAGGAAAAGGCTTCCACAAAATAAAAGGTAACGCAGAAAGAAAATGATTTTGCAAAAGAGAAGGAAACGCCAAAGGACAAAGTTGCGCAAACAACAACATCGCAGGTCACTATTGGCCTTGAGGAACTAGATACAGATCACACCGATGTTGATGTTGAAACCGAAGTTGAAGAGGAAGGGGACTCCGACCCCTATCTCAAATCGGAGGACTTAGAGTCTCCCTTCAGGATTAGGAAGAGACAGAAGCGAAGTTCCACGGGACCTCGCAAGAAGCAAAAGTTTGATAAGTCTACGAGTCTGACACCATTGGTCCTCACAAAGGGGGACCTTGATGAGGAAGGTGATGTTGTCCGCTCCACCACTGAAGCTATATGGGGATACACCGAGGATTAGTAACACTAGGTATTGGACAAAGTACAACAGGGCGTGAAGGAATTACAGGTCCAGACAGGGGTGATCCAGGCAAGTGTGGGATAAGCGACAATAGATCAAGTGAGCGTGCCAAGATTTGGTTCAGCATAAATCACATCCGGGCTCCATGTAGTACCACTACCAGTGGGCTATCTCCAGTTTGAGAGAACCAAAGACCAGGAGCATGCACAGTACTAGAAAAATCTAAATATCAACCTTGCAGCACTACTGATCCAGACCTTGCATGAGATGCACCAAGGAGTTTTAGATGAGCTCTACATTCGGGAGAAACAAATGATGTTGATTATCGGCGAGGTAAAAACTAACAATCAACAGATTTTTGAAGAGAAAGCGCATGCCTTGCAGGCCTGTGACAAGGTGATACAACAAAAGCAACAACTAGAGACAACCCTTACCTAAGTGTGTAGTGAACTCCCTGAGCTCCAAATTCCAGCAGAGGTGGATTCAGCAGAGAAGATTCACAATTTGGTTGTTGCCATGAAGGTATCCAAGGAAGAAATTGGAAGCGTATGGTTTGAGCTGCAGTTGCAGATTTCAGAGCTTCAACTTAAGCTACAGCCAACCACTCCTCTGGAAGTCAAAGGACAACGCGAGGCTTCTATTAAAGAATATATGACCACTCTGGCTATTGTAGTCAAGGACTGCAGCCAATTGTTTGAGAAGACAATGGATATGTGGGCCTCGCTACAGGAGGATCCAAACCTGTAGATGATCGAAGTAGACAACCATGAAAAGTAGTTGCAGTTTGATGAGATCAGGGTGATAATGTAGACCTTAGCACTTGTGCAAAGGTTCACCATACATTAGGAAGGAAAGTTCATCCAGACCTAGATTGATGAGATGTGTTGGAAGGCCTCCATTATCTCCTCAAGGATGAAGCCATTGATCGACGAGGAAAGCCAACTGTCACAGACCATCCACAGCAAGTTAAAGGCTCTGCAATAGACATAGAGAACCATGGGTGTTGCAATCGAAGGTCCAACCACAGAGAAGTTGGTCGAAGAAGTTCGCTAAGCCGTCATACAGGGAACAATAGATCTTCAAGCATTGAAGATAGAATTCAACAGTCTGTAAGAAAGTATTGAGGCACCACCAGTAGAGTGACTCGAGATGAGTCATAACTTTGTGTTGGGGGCCTATTGGGACGATGTCTCCAAGGTCAAATTTTGTTAAGTTTTGTGAAATATTGTAAAGTATCCACATTTTGAGGAGCGGAGCATGAGTAGCATAGGTCAACAGGAATCAAAGGGGCTTTAGGAAGGTCAAATCCCCTTAGTTTGTTAAGAGTCAAGCTGTTTTGAGACCCACCCATGGTTCGCAGACCATGGTATTGGAATGAAGAAGAATATAAAAGGAAGTCATAGAAGAGTCATAGGGGCAGAATAACATAGAAGAAGAGTGCACGATTTGAGTCTGTTTTTGTCTATTATGTACTTGGGTGAAGGGGAAGACTCATGCACCTCTCTGCGTGAAGATCTTGGTAAGTCTGTAGTTGAGTGTGCGGGCCCCTGCAAATGTGTCTATAGGGTTGGAAAGACTGTAATTCAAGATTTAAAGCATCATAATGGCTTGTTTTGAAGAACTATTTATGTATCTATGTATCATTATTTTCTCTTTGAATTTAAGATAATTTTGATCTGTTGAATGGAATTAATCTGGATAAGTACTTAATAGATTCGCGAAGACGTAGATCTATTTATTTATATGGTGTTATGCATGTTTAGCGCAATTGGTGAAGGGAATAAATCTGCTAACTATTAGTTGTTTTAATTTCCAGGTTTTAAGGGTTAAGGGTTCATGAAGGTCAATATAAAGCCCTAAGTTTGGTAGACACACATCACATCATCTAGATGCAGAAACCTGGTTCTGACATCCTCCAGTACTGCTTCAAGTGAGACTGCAGCCTGCGCTACGTAGGTTGTTGCTGAAAGAACTGGTAGTGTAGGGTTTTATTGGTTAGCACAACTAACTTTGAACCTGGGTCCAAGCCCCCCTCAAGCCAACACCTATACAACCTCAACAAATTATTACAAATGGGCTCCATAATCCTCTAATAAGTTGAGCTTGGGAAAACCTCTTCATGAACTCCTTTAATGTGGCTTGATGGGCACAAATAAACATTTGCATGAACTCCTTTAATGTTGGACATAACTCAAACAGAACTTGCTAAAAGAAAAAACTACTATTCTTATGCAAACAAATCTCTAAATTTCTTGATAGAAGTCAAACAAAACTCATTCAAAAAACAAACACAATCTCATGAAGATTACTTTTCTAACACTCTAATACCACTTGTTGGTATATAAGAGCCCAACGTATATAAACTACAAAGAAATAATGAAAATGAAATCAGATAGCATAGAGGAATTTACACAAGACTAAGATTTATGTGGTAGAACCTTGATATTGTGTCAAGAAACATCCACATGGCAAGGTATTAGTATTTATGAAGGAACACTCGTAAATCTTCTTAAATTAAGCTTACAACAACATCACAACACCTTTCAAGCTCCATAGTTATATATCCAACTTGGCACCATTGCATGCATTACATGAACAATCATCTACACCTTTATACAAATTAGCAAATATTTACTTGAAGTGAATTTTGGTTTTTACAATATAATTTTCTTGTTAATGGTTGTTATGATTCCAACAACATGTGTCAGTTTTATTAACGTCCTTACCATTTTAACTTTCATTTGTCGAGGTATAGCGATATCTTTGTGTTTAATGCAATTGCAAAACATGTTTTATGAATAGAATAGCATTGCTAGCATATATCATAGTACCAATGCTTGTCTTTCATTTTTTTTTTTTTTAGATTTTCTAATCAAGTTTGTTTGTCAAAAATTGTTAGAATTGTAGTTTTAAGTTGTTGAGTTTATACAATTTGATTGGTTTAAAAAGAATTTAGAAGGCTAATTCTAAATTCAAAAATGCAATTTAAACAATGAAAAATTGTAATCTCACGAACAATCATATCATCAAGATATTAGTGAAAGTGCCAAAGAAAAATTGAACATTTAGACTGACCTTTTTTTTAGTTAAAGAAGCTAATATCACATTGTTTGCAAATATGTTACCTAGATTTTGCGGTATGCTACCTATATCCCCATTATCTATTATGTATCATTCCAACTTACAATGAATTTAAGCTTTTGGTAAAATTGCAATCAATTTGACCTTTTGGTTTATATATTGTTTGGCACACAAAGCCATTATAACAATAATTATCAAGGTACTATAACTCATCATGCCACTATTAGGGATTTGAATATGAGTGGAGAAGATAACAACCATTGCCCCCCAACCACCAAGATAACCCCAATTAACATTACTTTTAAAATAACACAAATATAATAAATTTTGTGCACATATAGTTCAATTACTTTTAAATTTCTGTCAGTTTTAACAAATCTTTTCATTTATGAGTTATTAGATGTTTTAAAGCTTTTCAGGTTCTATAAATTTTTTAATCACAAATTTGAGTTGTGAATTCTCCATAACCCCAATGCTCCCATAAATTTTTCACAAAACTAACTTCATATATACAATCAAAAATACTTTTGAGATCACAAAAGATAATAACTTCACCAAAAATTATTTGACCCCATTCCAAGGAAAAACTTCAAAATATTTGTTAATTAAGCAGTGCCATTTATTTTTATATATATCTTAAAGAACAAAACAAAACAAATAATAAATTATAACGTGTCCTTTTGTTCAGTGCGTTTTGAAACATTTTCGTACTCCTTATAAAGTAGCGTGTCCTTTTCTTCACTCCGTTTTAAAACACGTTCATTTTCAGTTTTTTTTGGTCCATTTAAATTTTTTAAACTGGATTATTTAATAAAAAGTATCGAATTGAATGAATCTCCAGTCCAGTGCAATGAAATGATAAATATAAAACGAAATGAAAAGTTTTATCTTTAAAAAAATGAAAATTAAATATAAAATAATGTGTTGTTTAATATATCAGTGTGTTTTGGGACATTCATTTTCTAGGATTTAGGACATTTAAAAGTGTAGATTTCTGCAATGTGGTTTTATCATTAGTTTGAAATAGGCCAATCACTTTAATTTTAAGAGTTTGTAAGGAATTTAGAATTTATTTTAATAATTGATTATTTTATTATATATTTGTTTTGAAAATTATGGAAATTCTGGTTATATTTTGAAAAAAAATCAATAGGGATTAAATACATGGCACAATAGGTATACACATAAATTGAAAATGATTAATCAATAAAACGATTAATCAATAAAACAAAATAATTACAAGAGAAATTATGGCCTATTCATGACCTCTCATTTCTCATACTCACTCACACAATACATACATGTTATGCCTTATAAGCTCACCTCAATTTATATAAATAGATTAAAACTCAAGTAGGTTCTAGATCTCTAAACTAACTCCCAAAATATCTCTCATGATCCCTAACATCCTCTTATCCCTAGATAAGAGCTAAGTAATCCATAATCTTCTCAAACCTTCCACAATACTCTCGTATCTTCTCCTATTTACAAGAATTATCATTTTCTCTTAAAAGATATAGGAAAATACAATAAATTAATTAAATCTTCACTTTACAAACTAACTCCTCTAGTAAACAATTGACCTAGGTTAGATGCACTTGCATCATAAAAGAACATAATGTCAATTGAATTAAAAAACAATAATAATAATATTAAATAGATTCCATTCATTTTGTTATATTTTAATTTATTTCTTATTAATAAAAATTACAAACATATTTTTTTTCAAATCACAGTACACATATCACGTTAACAGATAAGTCTTCTTTTATGTAAGATATCATTATAACCATATTTTTCAAATCGTATCACTATCAAATAAATCTCAAAACCTTTTGCTTTCAAATAAATAGTTAATGCTTGAAACTATAATTTATATTTGAAACCCCGGATGCGGGTGACACCGGTATCATTAATGGCTCTCATGCCAACTGTTAATAACGCGTACTGCATGCTGCAGAGCAGCGGGGCTCCCCAGACCTTCACCTTAAGTAAAGAGGATGATCAGCATTTCGACGGAGATGGTGGTGTCTGCGCATTTATGGTTTACTTGGTTCGAAGCATGGCAAGGATGGTTATATTCAATACCACCTGGCTCTTCCCTCTCATGGTGTGTTTCAATTCTTCTGGCTCTGAGTTCTGGTCATTGAAGGCTCCGGGAGGTAAGAGGGTCCTCTTTTTCAGAGGCGCGCTTCGCAGGTTTCAGGCACGTCTCAGGGGTAAGCGGCTCTCTCATCCTTCTCTGGCTCAAGCATTTTGTTTCTCAATTGCTCTCTCTGTTGTTTCTGTTGTTTCCGTAGCCCTTCATTCGCTCCTCAATATGGTCCGCCAAGGTGGCAGGAAGAGACCCAGAGGGCATCATGGTGATGGCTCTCGGCCTACAGCCAGTAGCTCTGATAACCCTGATCATTCACCTGCCAATCTCCCTCCCTCTCAGGCGAATGTGCAACCCTCTAGCCCTGCTCGAAGGCCTATCCCAAACAGTGCTTTTCAAACCACCCATTTTAAATTCTAGAGCAACCTCAATAGACCTCTGATTTCTGCCCATATCACCATAATTCTCTCCGAAGAAGAAAACCAGATCCATCCTCTGGCCTGTATCGCTCTGGAACCCTCTCAGAGCAGCGAGCAGCAGTTGACCATGGGTAGCCCGGAGAAAGTTCTGGTGGATCAGCTAGGCCATATTGACAGCCCAAGAATTACTCTGCCCCATGTAGGAAATTTCCCTGTTGAGGGGGATGGAACTTTGAATGACTCTAATCACCCAATTTCAATCCCAGAGGACGATAAGGACGGCAATGAAGTTCTGTGTTTGGTTAGTGACCGTCCAGTAGAAGAGAAGACTCTTGGTGGGGACAAGGAAGCCTAAGGCCACGCGGCATGGTTCTGTTTCATTTTGCTTTTTGTCTGTCAAGCAGATGATCGCTTCCAGGTTTCAATGAAGACACACATGCCTCGATTCCGTCAGCTTGATGATTTTGGTCAGTTCCAAGGCAGTGGCAATGTTTTTACAGTCAGACTCGCAATGGTTACTCGCTTCCGTGCTCTCATGCACAATCTTCTTATCTACTGGTCCTTCTCTGACATGTTCTTCTGTCATGTAGTTTTTTGTAGCACCTATGCTCAGAATCCTTCCATTTTGAGGCGAACTTGCTGTGTTAAGAGGCCTCATGAATCTTCTGAGGCCTCAATTACTTGTAAAAATATTTTTATTTTAAGTTAATAGATATTAGTCTTTGCCGAGAAAAAAAAAAATTATATTTGAATGAAATCATCTTGTGTAATTTAATTAAGAAAAACCATAAATATTAGTAAATACTATAAAATGTCTTTTTCATTGTATTAAACAGTTATAATTGAAAAATTTACACTCTAAGCATTTAGAAGCATCAACCATCATGTGGTTACATGAATACATTTTAAAATATATTACAATTGAAACTTTAACTAGAGATTTATGTTTTTTTAGAAACCTGATGCAGGAGCATCCAACTAGGGGTGAACAAGAGGAAGTGTTTGTCTCACAAGTTGACAGGCTCACGGGTCACTGTACCTGAGTTTTTTTTAAATTTTCTTAGTTACTAGCATTTAGGACGTGATAGCAAGTTCTGTTTTATTTTCATTATGAAGTTTAAAAAAAAAAAAAAACTTTTTGTTTTTAAATTAATTCCAGAATTTAGACAAATGGAAATTAACAATTACTCATGGTAACTACAGGTAACTATTGACAGTTTTTAAAACTATTCAACAAATCATACAAAAAGAAGAAAATGAAACATTGTAAGGGTTGATTTCCATCACAGCAAAAGAAGAATAGAAACATACAAGAGATTTTCGAAATCATCCGAGTCCATTTGTAGCAAGATTATAATTCCTTTCTATTTTTAAAATGAATTGAGTGTATTTCTAAACAATGACAAGAATTGGCAGATTTATCTTTTTTAACAGGCATCTAGAATATCAGAGTCAGCGAAACAGAGATTTGGTGGAAGCATTTACACCAAACACACGGATGAACAACTGTCGAAGAACCAACGATTATTTACAAGAAATACCTACAGTACCTGAAGAACATCGATTACGTGATAAAGAAACTAACAGAGGGTTTCATAACAACCACAATCAAATTTCCAACGAGAAGGAAGCATCTAAGACCAAGTACCATATAAATTGACACACATTACTTTTCCTTGCAAATATTGTTTGAAGCAAATCTACAGAAATATTTAAACTCATTTACAGTCCAAAGTTAGGACGAGTCTACATTACAAAATCGATAGAGGAACCTGGGTTCGAAACCCTGGGGATGAATTAAACTCTCACAGTCCCAACTTAAAACCAAAAGATCTGTCTGCCTATTATAATGATAGAAGCATTGACATAAGTGACCAACAGAGAGGCCGAAGCCTGCAATCAAAGACCTGGAACTATCAATAGATGCCAAACACAAGTTTAATGGAAAGACCCTACCTGGTCTAGCAAGTCGCAAGTGGAACCGAAACCCATAGCTTTAGCACCTGACACCCACCTGCAACCACAGTTCATAATAGTTAATAGTAGGAAGAATAAAAACCCTAACTGTAGAATAGGAACAGAGCAAGGGTTTGTAACCCACACTTACCAGAGGAGAAGCCGAACTGCAGGAGGAGAGGTCTCGACAGGCCATGAACCAACAAGGAGCCCTGCTTACAAGGAGCACAACTTGTTAGCACAGACAGAAGATAACAAGTGGGAAACTGAATCAAAGAGGGAAAGCTTACCTGTGTCTAGCCGACGAGCAGAGGTCAAACACTGGGTCACCTCATGGCTGTGACCTGAAAACACCACGACCAGTGGAGAAATTAAACAGTGAACCCATTGAAGCAAGAATTAAAAACAACAATGGTACAAATACACTCAAGAGGAAGTAACCATTAACCGCGCCCATAGAGCCTTCAAAATAGACGAGGTCACTTGTTAAAAATCGAGAAACGAGCTCGAAAACCCTCAAATAGACCAGTGGACAGAAAGCCACAGACAATACCATTACACCAACAGAACCCAGCCAATAGAGCAAAGCCGGGGCCGAGGAACACAAACAGAGTGCCACAAAAACCCTTACGAAGTCACAGGTGGAAACAGGAGCAAAGAATCTCTCAGCGCAACTGAGTGAAGGTCGAAATGACAGAGTAAGTGGAGTGTTAGGGTTCCAAAGCGCAGCATAAGGCGGGAGGACGAAATCCGAGGTAGAGAAAGGCGTCTCCCTCACAGCCAAAACTCGTACCAAACAAATAAATACAACATAATATCAAACAATCGATGAATATCCCCAAAAATCATTCCATTAATAATTCATTTAATAAAAACTTACATTCGGACAAAAGGACGAGGGTTGGACCCATCAATTTTGGTATCAGAGCAGGAACAGTTAACTGATTTTCTTATAAAATGGAAGCTGGAAGAAGAGGTCATGGCAGAGCTATTCGAAGAGTAGTAGATGAGAGATTGAGGGAAGAGATTAGGATCCTGAACGCCCATTTGGCGCAGTAGAAGCAAGAAGGAGAAGGGATCCGGAAGGAGGATATGACAGTTAGGAAGAAGTTGTAGTTACAACAGATGGATTAGACGAAGAAGGGCCTGAAATCAAATTGTTAAGGTCAGTATTGTTGGCTAGCAGTAAGCCAAAACCTGAAATTTCGAATTATGATGGCAGTTTGTCCACAGAAGGGCTGTTGGACTGGATTAGTGAGCTAGACAAGTATTTCGAATGTGAGGAGGTCAGCGAGGATATGAGAGTTAAATTCACTACTACTAAGCTGAAAGGACACGCAGCCTTATGGTGGGACAGTGTCCAGGCAGAGAGGAGAAGATTGAATAAGTTACCAATTAAAATGTGGACCAGAATGATCGCCAAGATGAAGGGCAAGATTTTGCCCAAATATTACCAGATTGCTCTACATCGACAAGTATAGAATTTTAAGCAAAGAGGAATGACGGTGAAAGAATATACTAAAGAATTCTATCGGGTGAATTTGAGAGCTGGTTATACTGAAGACACCCCAGAAAAGACAGCAAGGTTTGTGAATGGCCTAAGGCTGGAGATATTGGACGAGATAAGTATTCTTTCTCTGAAAACCATAGAGGAAGCATACCAGAGTGCCTTAAAGGCAGAAGAAAAGATCACAAGAAAGCAGAATGCCAGGAGAGGACGAGGAACTGGCAGAGGGAAAGGACAATCCTTTGGCAGAGGAAGAACTGCCAACAACAGTGAAGAGGGCAGCAGTTCAAAGACCTCAGGGACAGCAGAAAAGGAAGGCAACACTAGGGGGGGAAGGCCATACCAAAGAGGAAGAGGAAATGGCAGAGGTAGAGGAGCTGCCTATCAGTGCTACAAGTGCCACAAGTGGGGGCACAGATCCTTTGAGTGTCCTGAAGGAGAACAGGTTGGTCAAAGAGGAGCATATGTTGCTCAGATAGAAGAAGCAAAGGCACTGCCTCAGGAGGTATAAAATGTACTGGAGACAAGAGAGGCCTTAGTCTTCAACAAGGTACTGCTGAAATTGGCTAAAGAAACAACTAGACAAACCCAAAGAAAGGCATTATTTCGGACTATGTGCAAGTCACATGGCAAATGCTGCAAACTAATTATAGACAATGGACGCACTGATAATCTGGTTGCAACAGAGATGGTGGAGAAATTGGGTTTAAACAACTAAAGCACCCAACTCCCTATAAGGTGTCATGGTTACAGAGGGTCACCAACTGCTAGTTGATGAGCAATGTGAGGTGGAATTCCATATTGGCAAATATAGGGACAAAGTTATTTGTGACGTCATGCCTATGGATGTGTGTCATATTCTTCTAGGTAGACCATGGCAGTATGACCGAAAAGTTGTTCATGATGGGAAAACAAACTGCTACAAGTTTGTTAAGGATGGGATTAAGCATACGCTAATGCCCCTCAAGGAGGAGGAAACAACAGAGACTAGTGGAACAAAAGTATTACTAGTGGGTGGAAAACAATTTTTGAAACAGATTGAAGATGACGAGGTGAAATATGTTGTTGTAAGGAGACCAAGAATAGTGTTGTTGCACACTGAAATTTCTGATTTACCTGAAGAAATCTAGGAAATGTTGCAGGAATTCAGCGACATTGTGGTGGATGATCTACCAAATAAATTGCCACCAAAGCGGAGTATCAGTCATCACATAGATTTCATCCCTGGAGCTAGTTTACCGAACAAAGCTGCTTATCGGATGAGCCCCAAAGACAACGAGGAGATTAGAAAATAGGTACAAGAGTTGCTGGATAAGGGACTGATTCGAGAAAGCTTAAGCCCGTGTGTAGTTCCGACAATTCTTGCTCCCAAGAAAGGAGGCGAGTGGCGGATGTGCACAGATTCATGAGCAATAAACAAAATTACGATCAGGTACAAGTTTCCATTGCCATGAATGGATGATATGATGGACTATTTCAGTGGGGCAACATACTTTACAAAGATAGATTTGAAGAGTGGATGCCACTAGATTAGAATCCAGGAAGGGGATGAATGGAAAACAACTTTCAAAACTAATGAAGGGTTTTATGAATGGCTAGTGATGCCATTTGGGTTGAGTAATGCCCCTAGTACTTTTATGCGCCCAATGAATGAGATGTTGAAGGAGTTCATTGGGAAATTTGTGATTGTGTATCTTGACGATATACTGATTTTCAGCAAGACCAAGGAGGAACATTTTCGACATGTTCGATATGTTCTAGAGAAGCTACAGTGAAACAAGTTGCTGATAAATCTGAAAAAATGTACTTTATTTCAAAAAGAGTTAGTCTATTTGGGTTTCGTGATTACAAAAAATGAGCTAAAAATGGACCTAGAAAAAGTTGCAACTATACTTAGCTAGCCATCCCCTAAGAGTCTGTTTGAAGTTCAAAGTTTTCATGGGTTGGCAAGTTTCTATCTCAAGTTTATAAAGGATTTTAGTGGAATCTGTGCACCTATGTTGGATACAATCAAGAAGGCAACTCAACCTTTTCAGTGGACTGAAGTTGTAGAAAAGAGCTTCCAGATATTGAAGAAGAAGATCACTGAGAGGCAAATTTTGAGGCTACCTGACTTCAAAAAAAAAAATTCAAGTCCGTTATGATGCCAGTGGTACAACCATTGGGGCCGTACTCAGCCAGGAAGATAAACCGGTAGCTTACTTCAATGAAAAACTGAATGAAAGTAGACAGAAATACTCATCTTATGACAAGGAGTTATATGCTATCGTCCAAGCATTGAAGCATTGGAGACACTATTTGCTGGGTAATGAGTTTGTTTTGTTTTCTGATAATTTTGCATTGCAGTATGTTATGCAGCAACATAAGATGAACCATAAGCATGCAAAGTGGTTTGAATACTTGCAAAGTTTCACGTTTGTGTTGAAGCATATTAGCGGACAGGCCAACAAGGTAGCAGATGCGTTGAGTAGGAGAGTTTTTCTCTTACAGGAGAGCACAATACAAGTACTGGGTTTTGAACACCTGGAAAACTTGTATCTGACAGATGCATATTTTAAGGAGGCTTATGAAGCCTGCCAAAACCCTTTGTTGAAGAATAATAGTCCGTGGCTAGACTATAACTTACAGGAGAAGCTGCTATTTAAGGGAGGACAGTTATGTATCCCCGACTGTTCGATGAGGGAGAACATCATCCGGGAGAAGCATAGCAGAGGTCTAGCCAGACATTTCGGCATTGATAAGGCCTTCGATCAGCTTAGTCACTTTTATTACTGGTCGAAGATGCGAAGAGATGTGCAACGATTTGTAACAAGGTGTAAAGTGTGTCAGTTGGCGAAAGGACACAGTCAGAATACGGGGCTCTACACACCACTGCCTATTCCAAGTAGACCATGGGACTTAGTCAGCTTGGACTTTGTCTTAGGTCTACCAAGAACACATCGAGGTTATGATTCAGTTATGGTGGTAGTGGATCGGTTCTAAAAAATGGCACATTTCATTCCTTGTAGGAAAACCAATGATGCCACTCACATAGCACACTTGTTTTTCACAAAGATTGTTAGGTTGCACGGCTTACCTAAGTCCATTGTCTCTGATAGGGATGTGAAATTCACAAGACATTTCTGGCACACCCTGTGGAAGAAGCTGGACACACAGTTGAACTTCAACTCTACTTATCACCCACAGATTGATGGGAAAATGGAGGTGGTGAACAGAAGTTTAGGAAACCTATTGCGGAGTCTAGTGGGAGAAAATTCACGAATGTGGGATCGTGTACTTGCTCAAGTAGAATTTGCTTACAACGATTCAGCAAATCGAAGAATAGGAAGTAGTCCCTTTCAGATCTTATATGGAATGCATCCCTGAGGAGTGCATGAGCTGTGGGATTTGGGACAACTGGAGAAAAGAAGTGTTGATGGGGAAGACTTTGCAAGAGAAATTAACGACCTACATGAGTAGGTGAAGATGAAGTTACAGGAAAATAGTCAGAGGTACAAATAGAAAGCTGATTTGAAACAATGTGAGGTACAATTTAATGTAGGGGATCTGGTCCTAGCGCATCTACGCAAGGAAAGATTTCCTAAGGGTGAATACAATAAGCTGAAATTCAAAATATTAGACCTTGTAAAATTCTGCATAAGTTTTCTGCAAATTCCTATGAACTGCAATTGCCTTCAGGTATAGGAATATTGCCCGTTTTTAATGGGGCAGATTTATTCCCATACACTACCAATCTAGAAGAGGACAGTTCGGCACAGCCAAAACGAGACACCCAAGAAAAGAGTAGTTCATGGATGAGACAAATGCCTTCAGCTTAGCCACTCAAAATTGAAGGAATCCTCAACACACAAGTGGCCAGGTGGACTCAGAAGAAGGAGTACCTACAATACCTCATCAAGTAGAAGAATCGCCCTATAGAGGACAGTTCGTGGCTTGATGCAGGACAGATACAACTTGTAGGGTATTCTAGCAAGGAGCTCATGGACCGAAGCCATGAAATTTTGCTACCCCAGGAGCTTGATGTAGGAGTGTCCAACTAGGGGTGAACAAGAGGAAGTGATTGTCTCACAGGTTGACAGGTTCATGGGTCACTGTACCTTAGTCCTTTTTAAATTTTCTTAGTTACTAGCATTTAGGATGTGATAGAAAGTTCTGTTTTATTTTCATTATGATGTTTTTTTTTCTAAAAAAACTTTCTGTTTTAAAATTAATTCCAAAATTTAGACAAACAGAAATTAACAGTTACTCATGGTAACTACATGTAACTGTTGACAGTTTTTAAAGCTGTTCAAAAAATCATACAAAAAGAAGAAAATGAAACATTGTAAGGGTTGATTTCCATCATAGCAGAAGAAGAATAGAAACATACAAGAGATTTTTGAAGTCATTTGAGTCCATTTGCAACAAGATTATAATTCCTTTCTTTTTTTAAAATGAATTGAGTGTATTTCTAAATAGTGACAAGAACTGGCAGATTAATCTTTTTTAACAGGCATCTAGAATATCAGAGTTAGCGAAACAGAGATCTGGTGGAAGCATTTATACCAAACACACAGATTAAAAACTGTCAAAGAACCAACAATTATTTACAACAAATACCTACAGTACCTGAAGAACATCGAGTACGTGATAAAGAAAACTAACAGAGGGTTTCACAACAACCACAATCAAATTTCTAGTGAGAAAGAAGCATCTAAGACCAAGTACCATATAAATTGACACACATTACTTTTCCTTGCAAATATTGTTTGAAGCAAATCTACAGAAATATTTAAATTCATTTACAATCCAAAGTTAGGACGAGTCTACATTACAAAATTGACAGAGGAACCTAGGTTCGAAACCCTAGGGACGAATTAAACTCTCACAGTCCCAACTTAAAACCAAAAGATCTCTCTACCTATTATAATGACATAAGCATTGACATAAGTGACCGACAGAGAGGTCGAGGCCTGCAATCAAAGACCCAGAACTATCAACAGATGCCAAACACAAGTTTCATGGAAAAACCCTACCCGGTCTAGCAAGTCGCAAGTGGAACCGAAACCCATAGCTGTAGCGCCCGACACCCACCTGCAACCACAGTTCATAATAGTTGATAGCAAGAAGAATAAAAACCCTAACTGTAGAATAGGAATAGAGCAAGGGTTTGTAACCCACACTTACCAGAGGAGGAGTCGAACCGCAGGAGGAGAGGTCTCGACAGGTCATGAACCAACAAGGAGCCCTGCTCACAAGGACCACAACTTGTTATCATGGACAGAAGATAACAAGTGGGAAACTGAATCAAAGAGGGAAAGCTTACCTGTGTCTAGCCGACGAGTAGAGGTCGAACATTCGGTCACCTCATGGTAGCGACCTGAAAACACCGTGACCAGTGGATAAATTAAACAGTGAAACCATTGAACCAAGAATTAAAAACAACAATGGTACAAATACACTCAAGAGGAAGCCACCATTAACCGTGCCCATATAGCCTTCAGAATAGAGGAGGTCACTTGTGGAAAACCGAGAAATGAGCTCGGAAACCCTAAAATAGACCAGTGGACAGAAATCCATAGACAGTGCCATTACACCAACAGAACCCAGCCAACAGAGCAGAGCTAGGGCCGAGGAACACAAAAAAAGTGCCACAAAAACCCTTACGAAGTCACAGGTGGAAACCGGAGCAAAGAATCTCTCAGCGCAACCGAGTGAAGGTCAAAATGATAGAGTAAGTGGAGTGTTAGGGTTCCAAAGCGTAGCATAAGGTGGGAGGATGGAATTTGAGGTAGAGACATGTGTGTCCCTCATAGCCAAAACTCATACCAAACAAATAAATACAACATAATATCAAACAACTGATGGATATCCCCAAAAATCATTACATTAATAATTCATTTAATCAAACATTTACATTCGGACAAAAGGACAAGGGCTGGACCCATCAAAACTGCATTGAGGATACTTTAATTTGAGTACATTAGAAGCAATAATAATGATGAAGAGAATGTAACAACTTGACAAAATTTCTAGACTTCACACAAGTTTCACTTATTCATTGATCTAGTCTTCATCTCGTAAACCAATTTCCTCTATTTATCAAATATTTTTTCTTGAGTAGAGCCTAAAATTTTTCACCAAGTCCTAGTTTTCTTATCCAATATTTGGAGCCAAGTTTAAAAAACCAAAAACTAAGATATTTGATTTAAAATAAGTTTTCAAAATTAAGAAATCATTCTATAATAATTTATATATAAAAATAAGGGATAGAAAAGATTTTGATAGTCCCGAGAAAGGGGAATTTTCTTTGTAATTCAACCCTTAGGGCTGTTTGTAAAATTCTTAAATCCAAGTGAATTATTTATTGGATCCGTATCTCTAGGATAGTAAAGACTTTTTCCATGTGGTTTTCAGTTTTAAGATTTTCATTTTCACCTTTTTTTTCTATTATAAATGTAATTATTACAACTTTCAAACCAGGATCCTCACATATTCAAGAATTTATAGAGAAATTTGAGTTTCATATTTCTTTATAATTTTTGTTTTGTATAATATGTTTGTAAAATAAACAAAGTATGGAGAGAATTTTTATTTCTCTTTCTCTCTTTTCCATGCCTTGAATATATGCATTTAAGTTTACCGTTAAAGTCACCAAAGAAATGTTAATCAATTGAATTCATTTTCATGCCCAATAGTTCACTTTTCTTCATCTTATGTTTGTTGTTACTGCCTTACTCACTACCACACTTGAGGTTTATTGTATTCCTTAAGCTGATTTCACCTTTTCATTTTTATTATTTTGCTCTACACTTTGAGACTCCATGCCAAATTGTAGGCTTTTGATCTATGAGGTTTACAGTGTTTTATCTTAGTCTATTGCTATTTATTCTAAACCATATTTATCACCCCTTTCTCTTTTAAATCTAGCTTGATGAGCTTAAAGTACATGTTGTGCTTACTAATAATAAGTAATGAGTTGTTATCCTTAGTTAAAGGGAGCCTCCTTTGGACAAAAGATAGCTTGAGGCCAAAAGTGGGTCCAAGATGTTTTGGCACAGTTCCTAAACATTCAAGAACATATCTGACATCTTTTAGTGTCATTGTTAGGAAACATAATTGAAAAAATTATTTCCCTACAAAATTACAAAGATCAATAGAGATTTTACAGTTTCACCTAATGACTCCACATTTTGGTGATTCCTTTCTTATTTGATGGAATATTCATTTTTTTCACTAATAGTTACTAAATATGCTCCTCTCGATTTTTCAAATTTACACGGTTTTCAAAATCCACTGCTTAATAGCAATAAATATGAATGCACCCTTCCAAAATTCAGAGTAAATGATGAAGAAATCTTTGCTTGACATTTGCAAGATTTTCCTAGTCTTATGCATGAACTTGAAATTTTTGACAAGGATGCTCTCATGAAGATATTCATGATATCTCTAAAGACAGATGTGAGAAAATGCTATAAAAGCTCACATTTTCCCAGTATTTCTTCATTGAATAATTATCATGCAATTTTTAATTCTTATTGCTAAACCATGTATTCAACTACACTTCTTTTAAAATATTTTGTGAGCTAGAATGAAAGAGAAGGTTATCAAAGTAGTGATAATGAGAAATACAATTCCTTTATGCAAAATGCTTGTAACCATCCTTTCAAGAAGCACACCAAAGGTGGCATGTGACAATACAAGTTTTCAAACTAATATTTCTACTTCTATGGATTACTTTTTCAAAAGAGGATTGAATCAAGCAATCAAGAGAGGTATATTGTTGTTTCAAATATTTTTCAAAATCAAGTTGTTTATAAAGAAGCTGAGATTGAGTTCGAGGAAGACAACGAAGAAGAAGTTGATGAGAAAAATCCAATCAAAGTTTTCAAATCAATTGAAGGTAATTTCTTATCTTTTTCATTTTCTTCATTAGAATCACAAAAATAGAAACAACTTGATATTATCCAAGAAGTGGAGAAGGAAGAAATCTTGCAAAACTAGGTTAATCATGTTGATAAAGATAGGGCATTCACTCTTGATCAAAAGAGTTTTTTCCATAGCTTTCAAGATCTAGTGGAAATATGGATGGAGTCAATATTGCTTAAGATATCAAAATATTTCACTTTCATAAGAGTAGAGTTTCAAATTTTTAACTATTAGCTTCAAGGATTTTTTTATTAAACACAATTTAGTGTTTTCTATCCTATTCTTGAAAAAGGATGAAAGTAAGGTTCACTCACTCAATCAAATATTTTTACAATTGCATTGAAAATTACTTTTATTTGACCAAAAGGGTTGACCAAATTAGTATAGGAGTTGGTTGTGCATAAATAATCTTTCCAAATGAACATTTGGTTTTTGAATTTGTAGAACACTTTTTACTTTTAATTTGCACATACATTTGTTTCATTGTTGAATAAGTTGATAGAGAGAACCAAACAAATGATTTCAATGGATCATAGATGAGTAGATACAATGATATATTTACAGACAAAAGGCAAAGTAATGTGGTTTGCATGTTCTTTGTACCTCACAAAGATATACTATCCCTAGTTGGAGCCAATGTTGTAACATAAAATGACTCCACCAAAATTCTTAAATTCACACAAGTTTGGCTTATTCATTGATCTTGCCCTTGGGCCCTAAACCAATTTATCCTATTTATCAAAGATTATATCTTGGTTAGAAACTACCCTTTCTTCACCAAGTCCTTGTTTTATTATCCAATCCCACTATTACTTAGATCCAAGTTAAAAATGCAAAAAATAAATTAATATTATTTAAAATGAAAATTTAAAACTAAGGTCTTAATCTATAATAACTTTTATTAAAAAACAAGGGAGATATAATTTTGGAACAATGAGAGAGGGGAGTTTTCTCTGTAATTCAACTCTTAAGGTTAATTGTAAACTTCTTAGATCTAAGTTAATTGTTTATTGGATTCATGTCTCAAGGATAGTAGAGCCTTGTTCCTATGTCATTGTTTGGGTTTAAGCTTCTCACTTTTCATCTTTATTCTTTTCTATTATGAATGTAATTATCACATCTTTTAGGCCAGGGTCCTCATATATTCAACATTTACAGAGACAATTTGATTTTCATATTTATTTATATTTACGGTTTGTATGAAATGTTTATACAATAAGCAAAATATGGTTACAGAATCTAGATGTGTTTTCACTCTTTTCCATGCCTTTGTATACATGTATTTAAGATGATCATTAAAACCATCAAACAAATGTTTATCAGTTGGATTGATTTTAATACCCAATAATTCACTTTTCTTCATCTTAGGTTTCTTATGACTTCGTTACTCACTGCCACACCTGAGGTTTATTATTTTATTTAAGCTTATTCCACCATTCACTTTTAGTTATTGTGCTCTGCACTTTGAGATTCTATTTCTAATGGAAAAGCTTTTGATCTAAAAGGTTTACAGTGTTTTATTTGTGCCTACTTCCATTTATTCTTAACCCTATTTGTCATCCTATTCTATTTTGAATAAGACGTTGTGATATTAAAGAATAGACCACTTCTTATTAATAATAATAACTTATCTATTATCAATGGTTGAGGGAGCCCCCTTTGGACCAAGAACCACCTTGAGGTTAAAAGTGGGTCCTAGATGCCATGAAATAGTTCACGATCATTATGCTAATTGTAATTTTTTTTATTTATTAAAAATATGAAACTACGTTGTATAACTTCAACACCACAAATATGGGTGTCCTCCCAAACTCTAGTGCCCATCAAGCTCCTCATGCTAGTGTCATCTATCACATTAATGCACAGGGATGGGTGGTGACTCTCCTCTGTCATCCCGACAGAAAACATTTAATGCAGAAGACATGGTGGTGAATAGATGAGGACGGGGCACTCATACCCTACTCAGGACATGGACTAAGGCATTATTCCACCAAGGGACATCCATTCTCACAATCAAACTACTTTGTAGGTGGTTGGCCTCCATTGCATTTACTGATCAACAACGACCAGGGAGCCCGAAACTAAAGGAAAAGAATTTTTCTACCTGGAAATTATGGTCCATGAACAAGGGCATGCCAGAAGAGGAGGGTTTGGAAGAGGCCATCAACCCCCCCTTAGCACGGATAAGGCATGGAATAATTTGATGAGGATTTTCCACTGCACATCAGACACTTAGTCGTAATAATGCAATCACAAGAGCTCAAAAACACTACTAATGGTCACTAGGTAGTCAAGAACTTGCTCGGTCGTCATCTAAGAGATTAAGAGAAAGTCCTACGTGTCATGGAAAGTAGAATTGTGGACATAGATCTCTATCTAGTCCAAACTCGGTTGACTCTGATGGCCTCGTAAGGCACTATGGGAATTCAATTCCCTCCTCCTCCCCCTCTGTCTCCTTCATCTAACTTTCCTGCTAACTTGGACAATGCAGACTCAATTCATTAAGGTACCAAGCCTCCCAACTCTAAACATCTAGGGTCCTAGAAAAAGAATGATTAGCATCTAGACAAACTTGACTCTTCTGTTCATGGGGAGAAGGAATTCACTTCTGCCAACAAGATTGTAGATGTAGTCCATCCCAAGATTTATACCTCTCAGCAGGAGGCCAACTCCAGCATAGGTCGTGTGTATATTGAAGGGGAACGACCTCCTTGGTTACCTGAAGGCTATGATGCCCCCTTCTAGTATCTTGCTCAACGTGACCAACGTCGTTAATCATCTCCGGGAAAGGCTCTCTCAACCTCCGCTTTACTATTTTTCTTGTGGTATTTTATTGTTTCAATCCACTTTTTTTTGGCTACATCTGTTTTTGCTTTGGTCCTATTATGTCAAACATTGGTCTTTGGACTCTCAAGGAGATCACCTTCTTTTCCACTTAAGGGAAGATGGTTCTTCCTAAACATGCTTTAGGTCAGGAAGCTTTTTGCACACAAAACAGACACATTTGAGACTTAGTCTACTCATGTTTATCCATGCATGTATTCTATGTAAACTTTTGAAAATATAATGAAAGTTTGTTTGCTTAAAAAAAATGGTCCTAAATAATGCTCCCACATGAAGAATTAAAAGTTCATATGATTATGAAATTTTTAATTTTAATAACAAAACATATTTTTTTTGAAAATTCAAAAGTGCATAATAAACTATATCCTATACATTCATTTATACTAATAATAAAAAAAAAAACTTAAAATAAAATCAAACCAATTAAAATTTATTTAATATTAACTTATATTAAAGATTTATAAATTATTTAATCACATTTTACATATATTTAAAAAATAAATTATAATTATATTTTGTAAATACAAATTAATTTTTATATATATTCTCTTATAACTAAACAAAATAAAATACGTTATTTAAAAAAGTCACAATTTCATATAAATAAATAAGGATCTATGCGGTTCAGTGATAGGGAATGCAACACTCGCCTACCTTCCCATGTGAAGGCACATGAACATCTTATGCCTTGAGCTCCACACTCAAGATCATAAGGACAATACTAGCTGCGAGACGTGATAGGTTCCCGCTACATCAATTTTCCGTGATAAATAATTTCATAATCAATGTTAACATTCGTCAATATGAACGAGACACACATGTAAGTATGAATAGACATGCTAGCACATTTAAAGCATCTTCAATCAGGATAAGGGTTGCCCATATACTAAGGGTTTCGACAGACCTAAAAGTCCTGGCATGAAATGGAAATAGTCAGACCAATAGTCGTGTAGTGAGACTCAACGTGGGGTCTTACGGTACTATGAGTCTATCTCGATAATTTACAAATATATCATTATTTTATTATTATTGAATGACACAGTAGTGGGGCAATCTAATCGAGGTATTGTAAAATTATGGAACCTGGACAAAGAGTCAGAAATTTGTTTGCAACCAATATATTAAAACATAATAAAGCATTTGAAAGTTTTTTATAGATATTTTAAACCAAGGTTTTTTAAAGGATAAAGAAAGGATCAATAGAAAATAGAGTGAGAAAAGAGTGAGGAAAAAGTCATGTACTAGGGAAAACACAACAAACGAAGATCTCAATTTTTCATGTACTAGGGAAAACACAACAAACGAAGATCTCAACCTCTACTATCTCAACCTCTACTAGAAGAAATTGTAATTCTTAGTAATCAACCAGGAGGTAATTTTAGAGATAGAGGGTGCTTCTTAGAGGCACAGGTAGAGAGTACCAACCTAGATGCGATACATGTGGAAAATTGGGCATACATCACTTGAATGACCAAAAAATACTCTAGCAGGTGAAAGGAGTTCCCATGTGTAAGAAACAAAAGAATAAAATGTGAATCTACTTATTAAACTTTCGATGGAGAAATGTTCTTGTTGATGAAAATAGTCTTAATCAAATCAAAGAAATAAGGTAAGGAACCATCTCAAAGGAAAAGCTTGTTCAAGTTTTTTCATGATCGTGTGCAAGTTAAGAGGCAAGTGTTGCAAGTTTGTAATTGATAGTGGTAGTCTAGACAATTTTGTTTCGATAGAGATGGTAAAGAAACTTGATTTGAAAAGAACAAGAAATCCCACCTCTTATAAAGTGTCAACGCTGCAAAAAGGGCATCAAATTATAGTAAATAAATAGTGTAAGGTGGAATTTCGGATTGGGAGGTATAAGGATGAAATATTATGTAATACAATCCCTATCAATGTATAATATATTTTTTAAGGCCATGGCATTATAATAGAAGAGTTTCCCATGATGGTTGAAGGAATACATATACACTTGAGAAAGATGGTAAGAAGCATAAAATGTCACCTTTGCAAGAAGGATTGAAAGAGGAAGATCATCCTAATGTGTTGTTGATTCCCACAAAAAGGTGGGGTTCCCACCATGAGCAAGAGGCTCAAGGGGGAAATGATGATAACCCACTGAATTATTCAAATAACCCTAATACCATAAGGAGAGGAGAGCATGGCCATTGCCCCAGATGAGGTATACTAGAGTAAGGGAATTCATAAATTTGGACTTCATACCCATCCCTTTGGATTAACCTTGACAAAAAAAACATTAACTTCTTATATAGATGCACAGAAAGTGCATCACATTCTCAAAGACAAGTATAAATTTATCTTATGCATTGAACATCTAACATTTTGATGACATTTAGTACTAGAGAAGAAGGATGATTACTATACTACCAATATTCAAGCTGGTACAACTAACTTCTTCCAAACAACATTCTAGCTTATCAATGTAAATACCAAAGAGAGTAGAGGATAGGGGACATCCTTGTTTGACTCCTATATTACAATTAATTTCTTCTTAAAACCCCTTGATGTTCTTAAACTTGGGAATGACACTTTCATATAGCCCTATAGTAGTAGCTCTTAGCTCACTAGGAACTTTTAGCTCTTTTAACCTATTCCAAAAGTTAGTCCTAGGATTAGTATCAATTTTTTTTTCTAAAATTGAAGAAACAACCAACAAGATTGATTTTATTATTTCAATATTCTTCCATAATGATCCTCAATGGAACAAGATGGTCTGCAATTGAACGATATCCCCTAAATCCAACTTGTCCTTTAACTCTTCTCTGTGACATTCAAGCCATATGTTTCTCTTTTTTCCCAGAATAATTACTTAAAGCTTGGCTAAGACGGGGATAATCATAGTAGTCCTATAATTAGAGGGATCATTTTTATCCCTAATTTTAATGATAAGAATAATCATTATTTGAGTCTATGGTTTACAAACGCCCTAGTTAATTTCTAAATTGAAGAGCGTGTGTATATCATGGGTAAGGATAGGCCCTCAAATTTTCAATATTTCATCACTGTAGCTTTAATGTCCTTAGATTTCCCTTTTTCAAGTTTCTTAGCCCCAAACTTTAAGTCTTCTATTAAAAACACTTCATCATGTATACAAACATTTGGAATGTTGTCCACAATAATAGGAGAGTCATACATATTTTTGAAGTAGAAATTCCATTCATTTAGATGATTGTATTATTTTCTTTAGTTTTAGAAATCAAAACTCACCTCCACAATCTCTTAGGATTGATCTTTGATAGGTGGATAAGCTTCTTTGGATATCTATCAATGTAGTGCCCCTTTTCCTTTTCTTTTTAATAGTGGATTTGTATCTTTTTATCTTATCCAATTTTAAGCACTCAATGGAAGTATCCTTGATGCATTTTGCACCAATTTCACATATGTTGTCATACCATGGGTTGACTATCCTATTTTTATTTTTCTTTAGCACTTCCATATAGAATTTGTTAATAGAAGTATAAAGATTTGTCATAAAATTATGATATAGGTCCTCATTATTGTTCTTATAAGATATGATATTTAGTTAAGTCCTTGAGAAAATACTAACTTTATTTTTATCAAAATAAAAGTATCTTCAATTACTCCATTTTTCCACAATAGGTTTTTTGTGCAAGAATTTTTTTAGGGTTTGGGATAAAGGTCTATGATGAAATTCAGGCAGTCATTTAAAAGGTGAAAATTTATTATTTGTTTGTATATGAGGATATATAAAATCACATAATCTATGACATTATTTCTTATAATGTAAATATATTGTTCTAAGATTTTGTAGAGACAATTCTAATCTAGATTGTTTTAATATAAATAATATAATTTACATTAATTATTATGCTTAAACACGTATTAAAAAATGTTTAAAAATTAACTATTATCAAGGAAAGCAATTGCTAATTTTTATCTAAGTAAAATTAAAAATAGAATATTTTATTTCATAAATTATAAACAAAACAAAATATTATGTTTAATTTCACTTTATATTTATATATTATTATTATTTTATAATAAATTTATTACATTTATAAAAAAACAACGAAATTCTTGGTGAGCTAGGTCGCGCCGCTCTGCTTTGAGCCTGCGTCCTCCTTCGCTAGCGGCCTTCGGCCCTCCTGTTTGCCATGGCCCCTCCGGATGCAACCCCAGAGGCGGCAGCTGCCCAAATGGCCTTCTCCGCCCTGGTAAAATCCCTTCCACCCCAGCGTCCTCGTCCTGCAATTTCGAAATTTGTAAAGAAGTTGGATGGATTGCAAGAAGTAGTTCTTCCTCCTGCCCTTCCTCATATGGCGGCTCTTTCTCTAGCAGAATGAGGCCTCATCGAGCAATTCACTGGCCTGTGGCCCTCCCCAAAGACAGTACAAAGGTGGATCGAGCGGAACTGGGCTGACAAAATAAGCGGCAAAATCTCTATTCGCTTCTGTGGGAAAGGATACTTCACCTTCCACTTTGAATCAAGAGAAGACAAGGATCTAATCTTCAGGAACGGACCGTATTTCATGGATTCCAGAGGATTGTATCTAAACAAATGGACTTCAGACTTCGATCCCGAACTTGATGTCCCTAGTGCAATCCCAGTCTGGGTCCGGCTTCCTCATCTCCCTCTCCATTGTTGGGGAGATGAATCGGTTCGAACCATCGGTAATGCTATTGGGAAGTTTATTGATCGCAGCAAGCCAAAGGACAATATGCAAGCTTGTACATGCATCTGTGTTGAAGTTGATCTCAGCAAGGGTCTTCCAGAAGCTATCAAGCTCAAAGTGGATGACTGGACTCACATCCAGCAGTTGGACTACGAATAGATCCCGTTTAAATGCAAGGTATGTCACGAATATGGCCATTTTTCCAACCGCTGCTCTAAGTTAGTTGATGTTGAAAACGCTACACAAGATGAGCAATGGGAAACTGTAAAAAAAAAAAAAGACTGCCTCTGTTCCTAAGGCAAACCCTAAAGTTGCTCCTCCCAATATTAATCACTCAGCTCCCCCCTCCACCTCCTCCCTGGATCCTCAACATTTCTGCCACTGCTCCTCACTCTGAGACTCCTTTGGAATCATCTAACCCCTTTGATTCCCTTTCCCTCCCTGAAAATGAGCCCCCCCAATCCCCATCCCCCTTTCGCAAACTTCTCCCTCTTCATCTCATGACCCTCCCCTTACCCGCACAACCAGGAGCTCCTCCAAAGAGCACGGTGTAAATCTGGAAATGCATAAAAAACAAGGACCAGGTAGAAAATCCATAAAACAACAGAGGGATGAAAATGCCCAAAAAGACATAGCCATGGGTACACAAAACCCCATAGAAACCTACATTCTGGGGCAAAATAGCAAAGAAGTAGCACACAAGGAGCAGGGAGGGCGAGAAACTCTCCGTATACCCCATACTCAATGATGAAGGTCCTATCTTAGAATAGCAGGGGAGTAGAGCACCCCTCTAAAATTGTTGCCCTGAAAGACCTGATAGCTCATGAGAAACTAGGAATCTTAATGCTTCAAGAAACAAAACAAGGACATCAAGAAATGAAAGGAATCATTGATCAGCTCAAGCAATATGAAGGTTACATTTGTGAATCAAGGGGCGCCTCCGGTGGATCACTACCATCTGGAACCAAAGTACTTGGACATGCATATCCAATACAATCAGTCAGTATTGGATTAAAGCCACTCTAGAGAATCAATTAGATAACAAACAGATAGTCATCTACAATATCTATGCACCAAATCACTTCAGAGATAAAAAACAATGTTGGGCTTCTCTCAAAATAGACATAGATGATGAAGATAATAGTAATATTATTCTTGGCAGAGATCTCAATCTCATACTCCACTCTAATGAGAAGAGAGGAGGTATTTTTACCCATGATCCCCACAGAACAAAGCTGGAAATTATCATGCAAGAACACGATTTAGTTGACGTTGTTCCAAAAAACTGCAGATTCACTTGGAACAACCGCAAATTGGGCAAAGATAACATTATGGAGCGGCTAGACAGGATTATGATAAATGTCTCTCTTCTTTCCGCTTACTCCACTGCTTACGCTGCTATCTTTCCCTATTCGGCATCTAATCATTATCCTACAGTCCTAGTCCTTGAGGCCCACTGCCCCTTGGGGCCCATTCCGTTTAAATTCAGCTCACTTTGGAGCAGCATTCCCACCACAAATCAGACTGTCAAACTCACATGGAGTCAGCACATAGAAGGATCGTCGGGATTCATTTGGGAAAGCAAGTTGAAGAGGACCAAATGTGCCTTAAAGGATTGGGCAAAGAATTATTACAAAGAACTGGAGAAGGCCAAAGCTGAAATAAAAAGCAAATTAGAAAGGGTCCACGGCAAAATAGAGGAACAAGGACTCTCCCAAGAATACAGAGCATTAGAAGGCGATCTCTATTTCCAGTTTATCGTGCCAATAGAGATGAAAAACAAAAGTGGAGAATAAAATCGAGACAACTTTGGTTGCAAGGAGGGGATAAAGATTATTCCTTCCTCCACAAGCAGGCCACAGTTAGGAAAATTAGGAATAATGTCACCTCCATCACTGAAGAGGAAGGCCATCTCCAAACTGCTCAAGACGCTATTAAGAAGACTGCCTCAGACTATTACAACATCCTCCTAACTGAGACAAAAGCAACAGAAGACTACTCACATCTTCTTCAGCACTTGCCCACGGGAATTAGTGAGGAAATCAATGCAAGCTTAATCAAAGAAATTGAAGAGGATGAAATTCAAAATGCCATCTGGACACTCCAGCCAGACAAAGCCCCTGGAACAGATGGTTTCCCCATTTGTTTTTACAGAACTTATTGGGGAACTATCAAAAAAGACCTTGTCAAAATGATAAGATGGGCTCAGCACAAGTACAAAATCGGAGGATACACTAATGTCACTCATCTTGCCCTTATTCCCAAAGAAAATAGACCCTCATCCTTCTCTCATTTCCAGCCCATTTCTTTGTGCAACTCTTCTTATAAAATCTTGACCAAAATCCTTGCTCCGTGCCTCAAACCTCTCCTTCCCTCTCTCATTTCTGAAAACCAAGGAGGTTTCTTGGCCAACAGACAAATATCTGACTCCATCCTTCTAGTCCGAGAGGCCATTTATTCCAGCCAAACTAGAAATGAAAAAGGCTTCATCCTAAAACTTGACTTAGCCAATGCCTTCGATCGAGTTAGGCACTCCTTTTTATTTGCTGTTTTGGACAAATTGTGATTTGCCGCACCCTTCATTGACCTTGTCAAAGCATGCATTACTAGCCCCTAGATCTACCCTCTCATTAATGATAGACCAGGGCCTTCCTTCCAATCTTCTCGAGGTCTAAGACAAGGCTGCCCCCTCTCTCCTTACCTTTTCATCTTGATGGCTGAATCCTTCAGCAAGGCCTTGGACTACAATCGTCGCATGGGACTTATTACTGGGATCAAATTTGGAAATGGAGTCAAGAACATAAACCATTCCCAATTTGTTGACAATACACTATTAATGGGAGGAGCCTCCAACATCATAGCTCGTCGATTCAAATCCCTCCTAGATAAATATATGAGCTACTCTGGAGGTTTGGTCAACTACCTCAAGAGCTGCATCTATGGCTGGAACACTTCTGCTCAAACTCTGCACAGCATTGCCAACACTTTTGGAGTCCCTTGCAAGTTGGATTAGGGGCACTTTTCCTACCTAGGCATGCCGGTGAGTGCTGGCAATCTGAAAGCTGTAGTCTGGGACACTGTTATTGACAAAATGAAAAGGAAAGTGCAGAAATGGGGCACCTTGGCATAACCTAGCAGGGCACCTAATTCTTCTAAAATCAGGTCTCTCCTCCTTACCCTTATATCAATTCTCGCTTCTGCAAGCCCCAGCTAGTTTTCATCACAAAGTGGAGGCCATCCTCCGTCAATTTCTTTGGCAAGGGGGGGGGAAATGAAAGAAAGAAATATAACCTTATAAACTAGAAACAGGTTATTCAATTTTAGGAGCAAGGAGGGCTTGGAATTAGATCACCAAAACTCCTAAATCTGGTCTTTGGTGGCAAGATTGTGTGGAGGCTCATTAATGGCAAGCCTGCTTGGTGGAAGAAAGTGTTAGAAACCAAATATCTCAATTCCCCAAGGCAGCAAGGGATTATGAGATCCCTAGCAAATCTTGTTCTAAAATCTGGGGGCTGTGTAAGAAAGCAATCCCCCTCCTTGCACAAAACATTTCCAAGGTTCCTAAGGGTGGCAGTAATATTAGAATTGGAGCAGACAAGATAATGGGCCAGCAAACCATTAACAACAGACCTGGTACTCAGCAGATCTTATCCTTTCTTAACAACATGGGGATTCATAATTTGGATCAGATATCTCAGTGGGATGCCCAATCTCAGATTTGGAAAGGATGGACATTCCCAAATATACCCATTGAAATGGAAGCAAGCCTCACCAATCTTCAAACCCATCTTCATGGCATTGCCCCCACTAAATGCAACAGTGATGATGGCTTTCGTTGGGACTCCTCAGGCTCCAACTACACAATCAAAGCCGCTTACCAACAGATCTACATCAATGAACACCCCATGCCCATTTGGATGCAGTGGAAAATAGTTTGGAAAATGGAGACCGTCCCAAAAATAAAATTCTTTATTTGGGTCCTCCTAAAAGGGAAAGTCCTCACCTCTGAGAATCTAAAAAAACGAGGGGTAGTTGGTTCATCCTGCTATCCAAATTTTCAAGCAGCTGAAGAAACCATTCAACATCTATTCATAGATTGCCCCTTTGCCATAGCATGTTGGAGAGAAGCTTTCCGGAACATCAACCTACCTTGGGGTACCAACAGCTCTATTGCTAAAGCCTTGCAACTATGGAAAAGAAACTACCCTTGGCAGCATAAGAAAAACAACATTGCACGTAGAGTATGGAATTCTTTACCATGCTCTCTCTTGTGGAACATATGGCAAGCTTAAAATTGCATGGTCTTCAAGGACAAAGAAACCAGCATCAAGAAGTTATACAATAAGGCATGGAGTCTCACATTGGAAGCAATGTCTGCTAAAAGTCAAGGGAAACTTGTCACAGCCAATACCTATGTGGAAGAAAGGAACTTCATAGGGTATTTGCTGGACAAAAACAACAACGCCCATAGCAGGAGTAACACCAACAATAGCAACAACTCTAGCTACAGTTGGAAAATTAGAATGAAAGATGAGGAGTTTTCTTTATGGCTTAGAAACTGCAACACCCATTATCTTTTCTTTGATGGTGCCTCTAAATCTAACCCAAGAATGGTCGGGGTTGGAGGAATCATCTGTAACGCCAATGGAGACATCATAACTACCTATGAATGGGGATTAGGAAATCTATCCAATAACAGGGCCGAAGTTCTTGCCCTCTACCAAGGTCTCCTCTAGCATCAAAAACTTGGCATACACACATCGACGTTCATTGGAGACTCAGCTATTATCATTAGCCTGATGGTACACAACTGAAGCGCCTCCAATGTGATCCTACAACAATTAATCAGTAGATGCCAAGCACTTGCCCATCAGATGAAAGAAGCTCGATTCTATCATGTACTCTACACTCTCAACAAGGAGGCAGATACGCGTGCAAACAAAGCCTGCTTCCACCCTATTGGCATTCTTCATTGTAACGCCTCTGAGTCACAATGTTTTCTGCCATAATTAGAAATAAATCACCTCACAGATTATCTGCAGAGGTGTCCAGTTCCATCGGATCCCTCCTCATTGACATTTGTATTATTCTCGGGATTGATTTAGCTCATGGGTCACCTAAAATCTCCTCCGAATCTATTGCAGAGGATATCAATGTCATAAAATCTCTAAATTCAACCCAAATACTCAGCCTCCGTCTTTTCTCACAAGCACTCCTGCTGTCTTCATGCCATTCCTGTGAACTATCTCTTAATTTTCATGTGAATGCATTTCCATACCTCCTCGATTCTATGGCCAAGCACTGGTATTTAATCATGGTCCCCCTCAATATGAATCACTCCTCCTTCTTCCCTCTTCCGCTCTTGCAGTCCCCTTCTATGCGTTCACATCTCCCTCATCATTCTTCATCCCGATCTTTCGTCCCTTTGCTTTTCAAAGCCCTTGCTACCTCTCTATTCTAGATATCTACTCATTGGAGCTGCGCTTTTACAGGCTTTTGCTGCACTTAGGTTCAACAAATTGCTCTCAAAGCATGGCAAGAAGCGAAGATTGCTTCCACTGTGTTGATCTCCAGGCAGAGCTGGAGCAAATCTGCGCACATCAGAAGATCTTGGATACCAAAATTGACACTCAGGCTCAAATTAATAAGGAGAAACATGAGGCCGACCTCAATCTCTTCCATCACAGAGTGTCTTCACTCCAAGGACAATTCAATGACCTCTCAAACAGGTGCAACCATGTCAAAGAGTCTGTGGATATTCTGAAGTATATTCTGGAAAAAAATAATGCTCCAAGTACTAGCTCAACAAATGCAAGAAATAGAGATGCTGAAGGCAACCCTGAAGAATCCATAGCACATCAAATCCACCACATAAGCATTGATTAAGCATGAATTGCAAATACTATCTTTTGTTATTTCAGTTTGTTCGAGTCTATACTAGCTCAGTTTTTCATATAGTTAAGAATGACGGAAGCCAAAGGGATTTTATTCTCAGTGTTGTCCTCCCTTGCTCTGCTTCTCTTCTCATCTACACTGCCCTGTAACAATGGAGCTTAGTCTCCCCTATCTTTTTTAAATATAAACAACAGCCGACTTCGTAAAAAAAAAAAAAAGAAAAAAGAAAAAAAATTAAATTAAATTATTACATTTTAATTTATAATTATTTTAACTTGAGCAAAATATTTTTATTTATGATTTTATTAAAAGATAAGAATAATTAATTATAGCTCAGTGTTATTTGAAAAAATTATAACTATTTATGATTAATATTAATAAAAAATAAAACAATTTCATATTCAAATATTATGAAATTTATTTTTAAAGAAATTTATTTTTTTAATGTTATAAAGTTTGTTTTCAAAATAATCTATTTTAAACACTAGTTTATATACAAAATTTAACTTAATTATAAATAAGAAAAATAATTATTTTGATATTGACATTCAATCTACATTTAGGCTTAAAATAAATTGATAACATGTTTTATTGCTTATGAATTAATAATTATAGTGTTAAAAATTATAAATATTAGAAAGTGATGAGAAATTCTAATCAATTTATTCAAAAATAAAAATATAAAGGAAAATGCAAATTGTTTATTATAAAAAGGTTAAGTGACTTAGGTAATTTAATAAAATTTAAATATGATTCACCTTAATAATATTCTTGATTTCAAAAGGAATACCACAACCATATGCCAAATATATTTGCTTGTTAGAAACACTATGCCTTAAAAACACACCTCTTTCAATTGCAAAAATCTTTAACACCACACCTCCTTCAATTGCAGAAGGCTTTGACAATCTCAAAGAAGTGAAGTATAAGCTTCCCTCATCCACTTTCAAAGCTTTTATGAGGATCTTTAAACTTGTTATATATTTCTACTTCAATAGTTTTATGTTTTTAAAATATTAGATAATAACTCCCGATGAATAAAGATTGGCAATTTGATTAAATTATATTTAAAGAAATCCAATTAAATTATATAAAAAAATTGAATGCATAATTCACTTAATTCCAAAATATTCTCCGACCCTTCCACCTTCTCACTATATTATCGAAAAAATTCCACCTTCTCACTATATTACTCAATATTTTCCATTTTTTAAAATTTATATTGCTAAACAATTTATTTGACCCTCTATTTTGTATTTATTACTTATTATCATAATTTGATCAAATAATTAAATATATAACCCAAACAATTCCACCTTCTCACTATATTATTGAAAATTTTCTAATTTTTAAAATTTATATCGCTAAACAAATTATTTGACAAACAAATTAATTTTGCAGTTAAAAACTCTATTTTGTATTTATTATCATAATTTGACCAAATAATTAAACATTTAACTCAAACAATTATTTACTTTAATGGTTTAAATATTTATGTTAAAATTTAAAATACAAATTACTAAATCCAACTTATTACCTTATAGTAAATTTTTTCCAGGAAAATAATTCGGAGTTGTCTATCGAGGCGGAGGAAATGGGGGACGGCTAAAATTTTCAGAATCTGGGGAAATTTTTTTCAAAAAATCTTGTAGATGCGGTGCTTGAATCATGTTTTTGTTGGTGGAAATAGATTCAGCACCATCAAAAATGTCTAAAACACCTAAAATTTTGAAGTTTAAGAATTATAATTTGGATTTGCAAAAATCCTTGCCGAATTTTCTCTAAATATAACTGGAATTTCCACAATTTCCGAGCAACTCCTCCTCCACCTAATTAAACTAGGGCAAATAATTCTACATAATGGTTTATTATTCTTGATCACACAATTATGGGTAAAATGACATTCTGTTCTTCTACCTCCCCGGTGGGAGTGCAATGTGATAAGAAACCTAACGCACCGCAATACAATACAAAGTACAGGATATGTTTCCGGCTCAACGGCCACGTAAGCAGATTTAGAGTTAGAGAATCTGCAATCGGGATAAGGGTTGCCCACTCCAACCCATCGTTCATCTGTTTTAAAATGCTTTTACGTGATTAGCACTCCAACTGTGAGAATACGGAGTTGTCTATAATGCGATTTTTTGGAGATTCTGGTGACGGAATCCGGTGGAAGAAATTGAGGTTAAATCTTCATTCAACACCCTTGAAAACCCCTGGGACGCTTTCATTGTGCAGAAACTAGCTATCAAACTTGCGATTCTAATAAATTCCTGCCGAATTTCGACCAAAAAACCCGCCAAAAAAGCTTTCAAAAAGTTGCGTTATAGACTATTTCGTGAAAAGTGAGAATACTATCAACCTAATTTCCACGAGTCGAAATGCCTAATTTCCACGAGTCGAGTAATTCCATACGGATCCACTGAGCGGAAGGCAACCGTAATTTCATGTCTGAGCCTTTTTATGAAATTGAAAAATAATGGTTTTTTTGGAGTATAGTGTGGTAATAGGATAAGCTCGAATCAAACGGATTCTCTTTTCAGTGGTGTTCCAATTTTTAACACAAAATCGCTGCTCCGCACATGACTGACTGCTCTCGGTCAGACCATCCGTTTAAGATTTAAAACTCACCAGAGGGATCCGTCCCGCATATTTTTTTAATGGGATTTTAGTTTTTTTTATAGCAGTTTTTATTATTATAGTTTGATAAAGATTAGGTTTATTTTAATGATATATTGTTGGAGATTTTTGGAAGCAACTATGTAATGGTTGTATCATTGTGATGATATAGTTTTAAATGAGATTGTAGCTTTTTCTTATTTAAAATGTGTTTTTGTATATAGTGATGAATTTAGTGTTTTGAAAATTTTCTAGAATACTAAAAGTTTGTAAATTATTCACTTCAAATTTATGATTTTATAAAATTCTTATCAACTTTTTTTTTAATAATAAGTTTATTTTAATTAAGAGAAGTTTTGTTTTTTTCCAAAATGGGGTGATACAATGGTTTTTTTTTTTAATAAGATTGCAGTTTTTTTAACCAGTTTTTTTTTTATTATTAAAAGTTCGATAAAGATTAGGTTTATTTTAATGATATATTGTTGGAGATTTTTGGAAGCAAATTATGTAATGGTTGTGTCATTGTGATGATATAGTTTTAAATGAGATTGTAGCTTTTTCTTATTTAAAAGGTGTTTTTGAATATAGTGATGAGTTCAGTGTTTTGAAAATTTTCTAGAATATTAAAAGTTTGTAAATTATTCAATTCAAATTTATGATTTTATAAAGTTCTTATCAATGTTTTTTTTTTTTTTAATAATAGGTTTATTTTAATTAAGAGAAGTTTTGGTTTTTTTCCAAAATGGGGTGATACAATATTCTCTTTTTTTTAATGAGATTGTAGTTTTTTTTATTATTGTTGGCATTATGGCACAGGTTTGGCACTATGACACAAGTGTTGTCTTTGATAGCAACTCACTCAAATGACAGATCACAGTTTAGGCTCTCAAAATGAAGGAAAAAGAGATATATGCAAGTTCCTCTTAACCAAGTCGCGTATACACGCAGTATCGACTATCAAAAGGCGTGTATGCGTATGCACACACTTCCATGCAAGGAAAAGCGTGTACATGTGGGAAAACTTGTTTTGGTCCATGGTATTTAGTCTTTGGTATTTGAACCTATCATTTTGGACCATGGTATCTCATCCGAAGTGTTAAACCCAGGTGTTGGGTCCATGGTATTAATTCTCTATGGTTTTGGACCATGGTATTGAATAAGGCCTAAGACTATAAAAGGGGAAGGAGATCATTAGGCAAAGGCATTCACTCAAGCATTGAATATCTTATGAAGAGCAAGATCTAGAATTGGGTTATGGTGCATAGCTGGATCTGAACCAAGGAGGAACCTGAGCGCTAGAAGAAGGATAAGTTCTATTGTTGGGTCAAGATCTTAAGACTTGAATAGAAGTATCTTTGTGTGATTTTGATCAGTTATATTTGGCATGTGACTTGATCTATAAATCTGATAATCTGGGTATAACTGATGTCTGAATAAGTGAAAAGGGTAAATTATCTTTTATAGATCTGTACGCAGGTTTAGCACGGCAGAGGTTCATATACGCACTAGTTCAGTAATTCAAAACAACGTATACACTTGTTTGCCTTAATACAGAAACGTATGCACGCTGGTTTCACATATTGAAGTAGCGTATGTCTCACAAAATATGTTTTAGCTACTTATGTTTATTGTTGCAGTGTTCTGGGTTCAGAATTGGTGTCTGGTTACTGTTACTGTTTTCTGGGTACAGCGTTCAGAGAAGTGAATATTTGATTCAGGTTTGTTTGGTGCAAATGAAATTGGTTGATGCAGATACATTTGATGTTTGATTGATGTTATTGATGGATCCAGTCTGAAAATTTATGAAACGTGGTCCCTGGAAGAAAAGAGAAGGTTGTAGCCTTCTATAGGTCAGCACCTACGTACTAGTACATCAGCTAATACAAGAGCTAAGGGGGTTGTAGCTCCCTTCTAGGAGAAGCTGGAGAACGATAGAAGGTTGTAGCCTTCTACAGGTAGAAGTCTAAGTACTGGAATAAGACTTCACCAGCATAGAAATATTGGTTTCCTATTAAAAGATGATAGAGACGAATTGCAGCAGGTGGTTTTCACCCACATTGGGTTTCCACTTTATACCTTGTGTTTATGTGTGTGATGATCTGTTCTGTTTCACTGCACCTGTTTACTGTTCTTAAGGTTAATGAAGTTCTAATGCACTGATTAAATATCAACATTTAATGAATCATAAATTTACTGATATACGCTAGTTGCTTTAGACATAGTTGCGTATATACACAGTTTCCCATAACTGAAGTAGCGTATACAATTCTGATTGTGAAATGAAAATTAATTGATTTGATAATATTGATTCACCCCCCTCTTAGTATTATTTCCAACAATTGGTATCAGAGCAGGTCCTTTAAAAGAAGCTTGATCGCTTGAAGGAAGATCTATCATCATGAGCAACTACGAAAAAGAGGCATCGATCAGGCCACCAATCTTTGATGGGAGAAACTTCGTTTATTGGAAGGTAAGAATCATAGCCTATCTTCAATCTCTTGGTACAGAAGTTTGGTATATCGTGGAAGCAGGATACACATTTCCATCAGCAACTCCTACAGATACGGCTGGTAAGAAGCAGTATGAAACAAATGCAATGGCTGTCAATACTCTATTAGGGAGTTTATCTCAATTAGAATTCGTCAAGGTTATGCAGCTCAAAACTGTAAAAGAAATATGGGACAATATCGTTTTGAGCTATGAAGGAGACGATCAAGTGAAATGTGCAAAACTACAAACTCTTAGAATTCAATATGAAAATCTCAAAATGCACAATGATGAAAGTGTGATTAATTATTTCTTACGTATAGATGAGATTGTTAATCGTATGAAAAACTTGGGTGAAGAGATAAAAGAAGTTACTTTGGTTGAAAAGGTTCTAAGATCTTTGTCTTCTAAGTTTGAATCAAAAGTTTCTGCCATAGAAGAAAAGCAGAATCTACAGAGCATTACCATGTCATAGCTGCACGCAATTCTAACTGCTTTCGAAATGAGAAAAGGGGGACCATCAGACAGGAGAGAAGCCGCATTCAAAGCTTCAGGAAAAGGAGATTACAATGAATTAAGACATATGTCAGGAGGAGAGGAAGAATCAAACTTTGTCAAGAACCTTCAATGGGGTTCTGGAAGATTCAGAGGTAAGCTACCTTTCAAATGCTTTGCTTGTGGAAGAGTCGGTCACTAGGAAACCAAGTGTCCTCATAAAGATAAGCTTGACAAAGCTAAGGAACCAGTTAGATGGAGCAGAAAACATAATGTAAGTAAGAAGAGCTATTATACTCATGAAGACAGTGATGGATTTTCAATTAGTGATGAAGATGAACAATGTAATGATTATAGACTTTTGATGGCTTTTGAAGATGATGATTTCTTGGATGCTATAGATGAAGATGATCTCTATGAAGAAATTTCTAAACTTAGAATCTATTTAGAAGAAAAGAGTATGATCATAGATACTCTAACATGCCAACTTGCTGAAAGGGAAAAACACAATGAAAAGTTAGAATGTGAAAATGTGGGACTTAGAAAAGATATTGAGAAAACAAAAGCTCTTAATCTTAGATTTGTTAAAGGATCTGAAACTTTAGATGAGATTATCAAAGTGCAGCATTCTCTTCTAATCAAGACAGGTCTTGGATATTATGAAAGAAGCATCTCAAACACAGAAGCCATCTACCTCAAAAAGTTATCTTGATGCAGCAAGGAGAAGTGAACAGGCTGACAATCGACAGTAAAGGCATAAAGCAAATCACCAGGTAAATCAGGGTCAATCTACTTCAAGGATGAACAGATATCACCAAGTAAATCGTGGGCAATCAACTTCAAGGATGAACAGAAGCTACAACCAACCGCAGGTAAATCATTCTCAATTTGCCTCAAGAATGAATGTCTATGGAAACTACAATCACCTGGACGGTAGGTTTGATAATCGCAGGAATTTCTTCAATGGCCAATGTTTCTCTCTTCATAACTTTGGACACAAAGCAGCTCAATGTGTTGCCTACAAGACCATCATGACTAGAGAAACATGAAATCAAAGGATTATGACTGGGATCATGAAAGGGACCTACAATAACTTTTCTGCTCTTGAAAATGAAATAGAATGTTCTATTTGTAACAACTTAGGTCATGAAGATTCTGAATACAGGAGTAGGTTTTGGCAAACAACTCAGAAGGAGCAAGCTTTATTGAGTCCCAAAACATGGAGAAAGAAAGAAACGCAACCAGAAAGATGTGGTATAGTCTTATATGCGGAAGGACAGGAAAATCAGTGGTACATCGACAGTGGATGCTCGAAACATATGACAGGTGATAAAGAAAAACTTCAGTCATATAGTGCCTTAGAAAAGGAAAGGAAGGTCTCATTTAGAAATGACACCCCTGCACTCATAAAAGGTAAAGGTTCTGTTTTTTTGAAAGAAAAGGTAAAAGCTGGAAATGTTATGTATGTTGATGGCTTAAAGCATAATCTATTGAGTGTCAGTCAAATGTGTGATCAAGGAAATGAGGTAATATTTCGATCAAATGGATATATTGTTCATGAGCTTGATAAAGGAGAAATAGTGATCAAAGGCATAAGAACTCCAAATAATTTATACATACTCAAGGGAGGACAACAACAATGCTATCTAAGCAAGAATGATGAACACTGGCTATGGCACAGAAAATTGGGGCATCTCAGCTTCTCTCAGATAAGGAAAGCATGCAAATATCAAGCGGTTCATGATCTCCCTGACATCAGAATTCCAGACAATACAATATGCAAATCATGTCAGTTTGGTAAGCAAACCAGAACTAATTTCCCTCAGAAGGAAGGATCAGCTAGTAAGCCACTTGAACTTGTCCATACTGATTTATGTGGTCCATTTAGGAAAAAGTCACCTCGAGGAGAAGAATACTTCATATTGTTCATTGACGACTTTTCCAAGATGTGTTGGATAGGACTTCTGAAGCATAAAGACGAAGCTTTTGAAAAGTTCAAAGCATTCAAAGCCTTGGTTGAAAATGAATCAGATCGCAGAATCAAATGCCTCAGGTCTGATCGAGGATGGGAATTTACCTTGAATGAATTTTTCGATTTTTGTGAAGAACATGGAATAAGAAGGGAATTCTCTACTGTAAGGACTCCTCAGCAAAATGGAGTAGTGGAAAGGATGAACAAAATAGTTCAACAATGGCTCGTGCTATGCTTGATGAGTCTGGAACTCCCGCAACTTTCTGGGCTGAAGCTGCATTTGCTGCCGTTCTATTCTCAACAAAAAAAACGTCTGGGTGAACAGCGCTCAAACTCCTCATGAACTTTGGTATGGTAAAACTCCTATGGTAAAATACTTCAAAATTTTTGGAAGCAAAAGTTACATCAAAAGGACTGATGAAAACCTCGGCAAGTTTGAACCTAGAGCAGATGAAGGCATTCTCCTTGATTACTCTTCCCGAAGTAAAGGATACAAGTGTTACAATAAAAGACTTGGAAAAATTGTTGAAAGTATTGATGTGGTGGTTGATGAAGCAGGAAACAATCCAAGGCAGGTAAAATCCGAAGATTTCGAAGATGATGAGGATTATCCTTCAACATCAAATCAGGCTAATGATGAAGAAGAAACCTATGAGGTACTAGAAGAACAGATAAGGGTAGAAGAAAAGACGCCATCCAGGTATGTCCAGAAGAATCATCTAGGGACTCAAATTTTGGGGCAGAAAGAGGCAGGTGTACAAACAAGAAGAACTATTTCAAAAGCTTCAAGCTATCTAGTATTTCTCTCCTCCACTAAACCACAAAATGTAAGTGAAGCATGCAAAGATGAATGCTGGGTCAAGGCCATGAATGAAGAACTTGAGCAGATTGAAAAGAATAACACTTGGGAGTTGGTTCCTAGACCAAATGATAGAAATGTCATAGGGACAAAATGGATATTCAAAAACAAGCTAAATGAGAATGGAGATGTTACTAGAAATAAGGCTAGACTTGTTTGTAAAGGGTATGCTCAACAAGAAGGTATAGACTTTGAAGAAACTTTTGCACCAGTTGCTAGACTTGATGCCATAAGAATGTTCCTTGCTCTTTCTAGCTTTCAGGAGCTCAAAGTATATCAAATGGATGTGAAATTTGCTTTTTTAAATGGAGACTTAGAAGAAGAAGTGTACATTGAGCAACCAGATGTATTCATCATTGGAAATGATCCAAAACTTGTATGAAGACTCAAAAAGGCTCTCTATGGCCTTAAACAGGCTCCAAGGGCTTGGTATTTTTGGCTGGACAAATATCTCCATCAACAAGGTTTTTCAAAGGGATCAACAGATAGCAATCTATATGTAAAAATCGACAATGATAAATTGCTAATACTTGTTGTGTATGTTGATTATATCATCTTTGGTAGCAATGAAGAAACCATGAGTCAAAACTTTGCTTTGGTGATTCAGAAAGAATTTGAAATGTCCTTACTTGGTGAGCTCACATATTTTCTTGGTTTACGAGTCCAACAAAACAAAGACGGTATTTTTCTATCACAAACCAAGTACCTCAAGCAGATCTTGAAGAAATATGGGATGGAGGATTCGAAACTAGTATGTACCCCTATGGTAACAGGATGCAGCCTCAGCACAAATGATGAATCAACAACAGTTTATCAACCAACCTATAGATCCATGATTGGTAGTTTGCTCTATTTGACAGGTACCCGACCAGATATCATGCATGCAGTGGGAATAGTTGGAAGATTCCAGGCAAATCCAAAGGAATCACACCTTCAGGCAGTTAAGAGGATTTTCAAATATCTTCAAGGAATGCAAAATTACGGCTTATGGTATCCTATAGATACAGATCTCACACTTCATGCATATACAGATGCAGATTGGGCAGGAAGCATGGATGAAAAAAAAAGCACTAGTGGTGGTGCATTCTTTATGGGTTCTAGATTAGTATCTTGGTTTAGCAAGAAACAAAGCTCAATTGCATTATCTACAGTTGAAGCAGAATATGTGGCTGCTGCATCTTGCTGCACATAACTCCTTTGGATGATGCAAACATTGCAAGATATTCAAATCACTTGTACTCCACCTATCTCCATTTTTTGTGATAATACAAGTGCAATCAGTAGTTCAAAGAACCCAGTCATGCATTCAAAGACCAAACACATACCTATCAAATATCATTTTCTCCAGGAACAAGTGCTTGAACAAAAGGTCAAATTGGAGTATGTTCCCTCCAAGGAACAGGTTGCTGATATATTCACCAAACCACTGCCCAAGGAGACATTTGAATGCCTCAAACAGAAGTTGGGAGTAGTTGATGCATCATCTTGCTATTGAAATTATCTGTTTCAAAGAACAATGGTTGTACGTGAGTTTGATGAAGCGTATCCACGTACATACGCATATTTCTGTGGATACAGTCGCGTATATGTTGAAGACAAACAGTGGGGCTAGACTCAGGATAAAAAGAGTCTGATATGGGTCAGACAGAGACCATCTGGCACAGGTTTAGGGGGAGCATATACTTCTAATAATGCATTGTTGGCATTATTTTAGAAGATCTTGGTTCAATTTCACAGATGTTTTTTGTTCAGGTGGAACAGGTGCAGAGGGAGCTCATGGTTGCCAGTCTAAATGATGATTGACAGATGCTATTGATGATTAGTTGCTGATGACTATCATAGTCTTGTCTTAGATATTTAGTTTCTATGTCATGAATTTCTTGTTTTATCAAGGTCATGTAACGGCCTATTTTGGTTTCCCCACTATGCCCGGGATGGATGATATAATGTTCTTGTTTATCATGTGTAAACTTTTGGTGTATCCCCATTTGGTTGGGAGATGGTTGTATGTATGAGTCTTTGGTGATAGAAAGGTCATTTATGATGTATCGAGTCATGTTCTTTCTTGTAGAACATCTTTTTTTGTAGACCTTGCCTACAGTTAGGGGGAGCATGGACATCATAGCAGAACAGAGATTTCAGCATGTACTCAGGGGGAGCATAACCCTTTGCCCTTGATGACAAAGGGGGAGAATGACTTTGAGTGACTTGGGCTTGCCATTAAGTCTAAAGGGGGAGATTGTTGGCATTATGGCACAGCTTTGGCACTATGACACAGGTGTTGTCCTTGATGGCAACTCACTCAAATGATAGATCACAGTTTAGGCTCTCAAAATGAAGGAAAAAGAGATATAAGCAGGTTCCTCTTAACCAAGTCGCATATACACGCGGTATTGACTATCAAAAGGTGCGTATGCGTATGCACGCACTTCCATGCAAGGAAAAGCGCGTACATGTGGGAAAACTTGTTTTGGTCCATGGTATTTAGTCCTTGGTATTTGAATCTATGGTTTTGGACCATGGTATCTCATCCAAAGTGTTAAACCCAGGTATTGGGTCCATGGTATTGATTCTCTATGGTTTTGGACCATGGTATTGAGTAAGGCCTAAGACTATAAAAGGGGAAGGAGATCATTAGGCAAAGGCATTCACTCAAGCATTGAATATCTAATGAAGAGCAAGATCTAGAATTGGGTTATGGTGCATAGCTAGATTTGAACCAAGGAGGAACCTGAGCGCTAGAAGAAGGATAAGTTCTATTGTTGGGCCAAGATCTTAAGGCTTGAATAGTAGTATCTTAAGGCGCATGACTTGATCTATAGATCTGATAATCTGGGTATAACTGATGTCTGAATAAGTGAAAAGGGTAAATTATATTTTATAGATCTGTATGCAGGTTCGGCACAGTAGAGGCACGTATACACACTGGTTTAGTAATTCAAAACAACACATACACTTGTTTGCCTTAATACAGAAGTGTATGCACGCTGGTTTCACATATTGAAGTAGCGTACATCTCACAAAATATGTTTTAGCTACTTCTATTTATTGCTGCAGTGTTCTGGGTTCATAATTGGTGTCTGGTTATTATTACAATTTTCTAGGTACAACATTCAGAGAAGTGACTATTTGATTAAGTTTTGTTTGGTGCAAAGGAAATTGGTTGATGCAGATACATTTGATGTTTGATTGATGTTATTGATGGATCCAGTCTGAAAATTTATGAAATGTGGTCCCTGGAAGAAAAGAGAAGGTTGTAGCCTTCTGTAGGTCAGCACCTACATACTAGTGCATCAGTCAGTACAAGAGCTAAGGGGGTTGTAGCTCCCTTCCAGGAGAAGCTAGAGAACGAGAGAAGGTTGTAGCCTTCTGCAGGTAGAAGCCTGCGTACTGGAATAAGACTGCACCAGTACAGAAATATTGGTTTCTTATTAAAAGAAGATATAGACGAATTGCAGCAGGTGGTTTTCACCCACATTGGGTTTCCACCTTATATCTTGTGTTCATGTGTGTGATGATCTGTTCTGTTTTACTGCACCTGTTTATTGTTATTAAGGTTAAGGTTAATGAAGTTCTGATGCACTGATTAAAGATCAACATTTAATGAATCATAAGTTTACTGATATACGCTGGTTGCTTTAGACACAGTTGCGTATATACACAGTTTCTGATAACTAAAGTAGCATATACAATTCTGATTGTGAAATGAAAATTAATAGATTTGATAATACTGATTCACCCTCCCTCTTAGTATTATTTCCAACAATTATAAGTTTGATAAAGACTAGGTTTATTTTAATGATATATTGTTGAAGATTTCTTGAAGCAATCTATGTAATGGTTGTGTAATTGTGATGATATAGTTTTGAATGAAATTGTAATTTTTTATTATTTAAAAGGTGTTTTTGAATATATTGATGAATTTAGTGTTTTGAAAATTTTCTAGAATATTAAAAGTTTGCAAATTTCTCAATTCAAATTTATGATTTTATAAAATTCTTATTAAATTTTAGACCAATTAATTAATTTAAAAAATATTTAGAAAAAAAATCAAAACATTACACATTCTCAAAATATTAAAAATACAACTTAATTATCAATTATTGTATTATGAAATATTATGTAAACTATTAGATTTAAAGTTCAAATATCTATTTGTCAAATCAAAAATAATAATAATAATAATACAAAAATAAATATTACTATATACCTCAATTTTAAATAAAATATTTATAATTCATTAAATAAATGCAATGAATAAATTTATATACAAAATTAATTTTTATTTCATTAAATAAATACAATTAATAAATTTATATATATAATTAATTTTAAAAACAAAAGAGATAAAATGCAATCCATCATTAAGTTAATGATTCACCTCATGAATACTTACTTAATACATCAATGTATTTTGAGAAGATGTGAAATTATAAAGACTAGATAGATGACACTATAAATGTATTTATATATATATATATATATATAATTTTAAAAACAAAAGACAGAAAATGCAATCCATGATTAAATAAATGGCTCCTTTATAAATGAATGCAAGTTCAAAATGTGAAATTATGAAAACTAGATAAATGAAACTATAAATGTATTAATAAGCTATATATATTTATTAAATATTAGTCAATAATGGTAAAAACTATTTCAAAACATATTAAAAAATATTTTCGAAAATTTTAATATTTTTTATTAAAATATAAATATTTTAAAATAGACATATATATAATGATTTAACATAGAATTTTAACATTTACTTAGCACCAATAAATTCTATTTACTTAACATAAATATTTTTATTTAAGAAAATTCAATTAGTATATTCTATAAAATATAAAACAAATTTTATTGATAACATTTTTTCATATTTCATTATTAATTTAAAATACTAACACAAATTTATTAATAGTTTGGAAGGTAAAATATTTCTTAAATGACTTGTAATTTGAGTAAAAATAGTAATTCATTTGCATGTTATTAATGTGAAAGGAAAATTTAAATTTGACAAAATAAACTAAATTTAAGAAATTTTTCTAAACATATTAATTATGCTTATAGGAACCAGATGCGGGTGATTATCATGGCAATTAAACTGATAAGACGGTTGGATGGCAGAAGGGTTGGCCACATGGCCGCCTGCGTCGTCCCCCATGCCAACCTGAGACACATTCAAGGCACCTTACAGGCGCCATTAAATGAGTCCGAAGGTCAAGACAGCTCCACAACTCCCATAGCCATGGTACCTGCAGATCATTATGCAATTTCCCACTGTGCCCCCACCCCCCCCTGCTCCATTGTGTTTGCTCTTTGCAGGCCGCAGAGCCCTGCTCGCGCACTATAATAGGTAGCCGATGTTGGCTGCTAAGTTGTATTGACCTGGGCAATGGATTTCATTATTCTCATTCCAGACTCTGCAACTTAGCCCAGGCTCAGACCTCCTCTGTCCATTCTCTGCGCAGTTATTCCACCAACCCCTCTGTTGCTAACCTTGCTCTCAATCCTGCCATGGCTCGCATCCGACATCGAATGCGAAGCAGGAGAGGAGGCACTCGTGGCGGCATCATCCGCCCTCCGGCAACACCCAGCCCTGACTCTGTCTCCCCTGCTTCTTTAGCTGACAATCCCAATCCACATAGCTCATTCTATGGTCATTACCAAGACACCCAAAGCGGAAGGGGAAGAGCCAGACTCCATGGTACAGGACGGAGGGATGCTGCGGTTCACACAGCCAATTTCCCAATTCCTCTGCATCCAGCTCCCCATACCACTCAATTCCATTTTCGTAGCACCTTGAATCGACCCGTAATCATAACCATTGTAACAATTACATTCTCTAAAGAAATTGACCCGCAGGCACCTCCGCCTAAGCATAATGATGAGCAGAATAAGGCAGCACCAAGCAACAGGGGAATTCGCATCTCGGGAAATCAACAACCTGACGAAGACAAAGCCACCCTGCATGGTAAAGCATTGGCTGGCAGTCAACCAACTGCGGATAGCAAACATGGTGACGCGCAGGCCTCCAGAAGCTGATGGGGTGACACGTCTGGAGTGCATGCGGGCGCATGTAGCACTAAGGGCATCCATCCAGCTCAAGGCAATGGCATGTTAGATGAAGAAGATGATTGGTACAAATATGCGTGTCCGATCGAAGAAGAACCGGCCCCAGACAATCTCTAGTCTCGCCACTTGGCAGCCAGATGTCGCCTTTTTTGCTAGGTGGATGCTTCTCACAATGACTGGGCATTTTCGATTAAGTGTTTTATGGTTATGTCTATGCAATGTCTTTTTGTTTTTTTGGACAAAACTGATGACCTCTGTGTGGGTTCTTTTTTATTTCATGGATTGGTTTCCCCTTTGTTGGGGCAGTCAAGGCTAAATAGGTTTATTTTGTGATGAATGATGCTCAGTATTATTGAGGCCATGCCTCTCTGTAATTGCTTTTTGTATCATATTAATAGAACAATATTACTTAGAAAAAAAAGAAAAAAAAATATGCTTATAGGTGTATCTATTTTGGAATAGCACTTCTAGAATTTTAATTTAATTATCAATAACTATTAGGTGGATGGTTGGGATTTAACCTCTACAAAATATTATACAAGATTCTTAGTAGTAGGGACAGGTCAAAGGTTGAGATTTATCTTAAAAGTAGTTATGTCTCTTCTGCACTTTTAATTAAATTAATTATTTAAAAAGAAATATGTAATATGAACATGACCTATGTTTTTTGGGCATATGGTATTAGTAAGCCATGGTAGTTTAACAAAACTCATTTATAGAGAGTGAATCTCCACAGTAAAGTGGGAATAAATTTCCATAATTAAAAATCTTGTTACATGTTTTCCTAAATGCATATATATATTTAACTCATGTATTAATTTTTTAATAATAATAATAAAATTATAACCTAGTTCATTTTTATGATTTTTTTAATATGTGAGATGTATCATGAATTACTAGGTTTGATGCCCATTGATATTTACCAATCATTTAATTTATACAATTTATTAGAAATATAATCAACAAATATATTTCAAATGATTTGTAATTTGAGTGAAAATAGTAATCCATCTACATGCTTTTTTGATACCAATATAAAAAAAATTATGAATTTAACAAATTAATTTAAATTTAAATAATTTTTTCCAAAATATATAATTTATTTATTAATTTAAAAAAATTATGGAAAAAAAGACAATATATAAACTAAATTATATCAAATTCACAACTTTCACTTCAAAAATAAATAAATAAAAATCTAAGTTGATTGAATTACCTTTACATTTATGAGTCAATTAGTATAAACACAAACATTAATTCAATGTGCAATATCAGAAACTCAAAATTAAATAAATATAATGTTTAAAAGAAGTAACATTATGGATAATTAACAATTTTCACTTCAAAAATAAATAAATAAAAATCTAAGTTAATTGAATTACCTATACATTGATGAATCAATTAGTATAAACACAAACATTAATTCAATGAGCATACTAGCAACTTAAAATTAAATAAATATAATGTTTAAAAGAAGTAACATTTAGGTTATCCATATTATTACTTTTTCAGAAATATATAATTTTCCTTCTCAAACTTAAATCTTGAAATTAAATAAATCTAATACTTACAAAAAAAAAAGAGGTAATTAAATTTTCTATATCAAAATATCATGCATCCAAATAATTGTCTTAAAAAACATAATTTGCTTGGTTAAACTTTAACCTTAAACCTTTACCTAAATCATATTCATAGACATGTCAAAATTTTAATAGAATATAGTGTTTTAAAACTTTAGCCAATCATATTCATCACATAACACAAATGTATAATAAATTTCCTACATTACTAAACACAATCAATTTTCTATATCACTAAACACAAGTCCATAAAATATTTCCTAGTAACTTCTTACAATTAATTACTAGTGACTATAAAAATACTAAGTAAAAATATAATTATTGACTCAATAAGAATTGTGACAATAGATGAAAAAGTTAAACACAAAAGATCCATACATTTTGAAAAAAAAAACCAAGATCAACCCTAACTAAATAAAAAAAAAGTAATATTAACCCTACCATTTTTATTATTTTATGATGTGGTGGGTAAGAATGTTAAAATTATGTATTATTTTGAATCATGATTTTGAAAATAAAAAATGTTATTTAAAAAAAAAAAAACTTTGACTAAAAGTGATGATTCTATTGATATCAATTCTTTTAAGACTTTGAAGCTACAATTGTGACTTAATTGAAACCATAGTCTTCACCAATTAATTATTGTAAACAAAAAAGTGATGTTACTTCTTTGTCTTTAAAGTTAAAAGTACAATTTATTTATAATCATATCCTACCACTAACATTGTACAAAATATATATATATATATATATATATATATATATATAATTACAAATATAATCATAAAAAGAAATAGAAAATAATATTGATTACAAATATAATCATAAAAAGAAATAGAAAATAATATTGAAAATGAAACAAGCCCACAGAGCTTTGGATTGAGGGTGAATGGGTGCATTGTTAAGGCACTCCTTGCCATAGATCACTAGTTCAAATCCCCAGTGGGTGCTTACCTACCAAAAAAAATTGAAAATAAAACAAGCACACATACATATGAAAAAAATATTAAAAAAAAAAAAAAGATTATGATTTATAAAGAAAAATAAAAAAATGATGAAAATTCTTCCATTAAATATATCAAAGGTGTAAGATAGTATCTCAAGGTGCCCCATGGATCCATTCTAAATCTTCATTAGACATGAAAAATTCCTCACTTTCCACCATTAAATTCAACCCCTTTAAACTTCCCATATGATTTATAAAGAAAAATAAAAAAATGATGAAAACTCTTCCATTAAATATATCAAAGGTGTAAGACAGTATCTCAAAGTGCCCCATGGATCCATTCTAAATCTTCATTAGACATGAAAAATTCCTCACTTTCCACCATTAAATTCAACCCCTTCAAACTTCCCATATATAAAACAAAAACTAACATTAAAAAATAAATTTTAATAAAACAAAATTTAATAAAATAAAATTTAAAAACAATTTTTTTTTATTATTATTATTATATAAATGAAAACCACAACCCTTACTATATCTCATCTCCTCTCATCTCACTAGCCCTCTATCTCCCTTTCGCCCTCCACAACCCACATTAGCAATGGCAAGTTTTAAAGCCATTACTACTATCATGAATAGTCAAGAGAGAGAAAAAGCAAATAGAGAGCTGAAATGGGAAAAAACGTTGAGAAATACACTATCAACTACAAATTGAAAATAAACATACTTATACATTACTTTGACACTAAAATATAAAATAAACCTCTAAACTTAATAAACTATTATAAATTCACTTTGTTCTAACCTCTATATCCCACCTCTTATTTCCTTTTATATTCCCTTGCCTGATTTCTAAAATATGCTACCCGCTGGCTACTTGCACACGAGCCTTGCGTCTCATCCAAATACTATACCTTTTTGAAGAATATGTTAATCATTCAAGGATGAGTCATCCCTTTCCAGATTGTGGCGGTATGAAGGTGAGACAAGTGGTGGTATGAGGTGAGAAGTCTCATCCCTTTCCTAGTTCCCTCTATTTATATATTCGAGTGGACGAGCTGTTATCAGGTCGTCACTCTAATCTCTCTGTTTCTCTCGTTCTTTGAATGAATTGGCAAGATTGGGCAAAATGGCAAGCAGCAGGAACAACAGGATTTTGATAATCGGAGCAACAGGCTACATTGGTCGTTATATCGCCAAAGCCAGCCTTGCTTTCGGCCATCCTACATTCCTTCTAGTGAGAGAGTCCACGGCTTCTTCTTCTGATTCTGAGAAAGCCAAGTTCCTGGAATCCTTGAAGGCCTTAGGTGCTAATATACTCCTTGTAAGTGCTCGTCCTCGCCCTTTGATATTCGAAACTGATTCATGATCATCTTGATAATGATTTTTTATTTAATCTTTTATTTGATAGTTTCATGTATGGTTATTTCATACTTCAAGATTCATATGTAAAGGAAAGATTTTGCAGCTTTCAGGTAAATGGCACCTGAATATGGTTTTATCTTTAATTACTCCTTTAATCATTTCATGTTTTCATTAACCCCAGCAAGGTTGGAATTTTGCTGGGAATTTCAAAAGAAACTCATTTTTCAAATTTGAGATTTTCCACGGTTTCCAATTAGTTTTCATAGTTTCAAATCAAGATTATAACAGTTTTGTAACTTGAGATTATCCACAGTTTTCAATTCGTTTTCATTGTTTCAAATCAAGATTATAACAGTTTTGTAACTTTTTAAACTTATTTGCTCAGAAAATCACCATAATAAAGCAATTTGCTCAGAAAATCACCATAATCACCGTAATAAAGCAATTTCCACCCCTATTGTGCCCAGTTATGAGCATATTTCCAGCGCTCCTGTGCCCAGTTATGAGCATATTTCCAGCGCTATAGGGGAGGGTCGCCAATACATGTGCGCCCTCCCCGCCACGTCAGTTTACCACGCGTCAACCCACATGGCTCCGGTACGACACCTGTCCACCGTGGAGCTGGCCGTGTGGGCTATACCTCGTGTCTTAAAACTCCTCCTTCGCGCCATTTGAAAGGTTGGTCTGGGCTCATTTCTGCGATGTTCCATTTTCCCTTTGTCTTTCTGCTCGGGGCCGGTTGTTGGGCGAAGCCCCCTGCCGAAGATGGCGCGGGACGACCCTATAACCTGCGCGCATGGTGGTTAGAACGTGTGTTGGGGGAATGCTGTGTTCGGTTGACAGGGTTTGTATTGTTGCACGCAGAGTCGTTTATTCGTGTGCTGGTGCGAAGGTTTGATGGAGTTTCAGGGTTTCTGGCTGGGACAGCAGTTCTGCTTTTCTTGTGCTTTTCTGCCTAGATTTCTTGGTCGTTCTGGAATGCAAGTTGTTTAACATGGAATGCCGGTTGTTTAGCATTTCTCTGGTGGTGGTCTTATTCGGCGATTTTGTTGTTTGGGGAGGAGTCGGTTGCCATTCTACTGAGCTTGAGGTAACATAGGATTTTTCTGTTTTGCTCTGCTGTTTTTGTTGTTTTTCTGATCTCTAATGGCTTTTTTCTTCCTGTTGCAGGTGTGGAAAAGGACGTTGCAGGTGTGGAGAAGGTCTGGCGAGCTGTGGGGAAGGTGGCGAGCTGTGGGGAAGGTGGGGGAGGTCGGCGACCATCCATGGCCTGTAACCGGTAGGATTTTTAATCCTACCAGCTTTACTCTGTGTTTTTCAACACAAGCATCTCTAACAGGATATTTTGTGAACTTTCTATGGCATTTTATGGCATTATTTTCAACATTTTTTTGAGGGTTTAGGGTTTTAGGCATTCTATGGCATTTTTTCTGTTTTAGGGTTTAGGGTTTTAGGCATTCTATGGCATTCTGTTTTTGCTGTTTCGCTGTTTTAGCCCTCAAAATGCTCTGTAGCTGCTCTCCCTTGACTTGCATAGCCAGCCCCGAGCAGAAAGACAAAGGGAAAATGGAACATCGCAGAAATGAGCCCAGACCAACTTTCGAAACTCTCTGTAGCTGCTCTCAATTGCCTTGTTACTGTGTTTGCTTTATAGATAAAAACGCTGCATTTTTATTGTCCCTGCTATTGTATCTTTTTCATTTGGCATATGAGGGTTTCTCTTTTCTTTCATAGAGTTCTGAGTGCTCTGCTTCGTGCTATTGTTTGTTTTATATTCGACTGCTCGGAGGGGAAGGCTCTTCTAAAGCCTCACTAAACCCTTACGAAGCTTCTTCGCAGACTTGCTACTCAGGTTGCTCTCTGGGCTACAGTGTTGTAGTTATGTATTTCTAGCCAAGAGCCTGGTAATTTCCTTGTCGGTAAATTATTGGTATTTTTAATCTCCTTTCTGGAAGTGAGACTTGTCAAGCGGCCTCGGCCCTTGTAGACATTCTGTATAAGTTATATGTTTTTTTTTTTTTTTCTAATGGACTTTGTATGGAAGCCGTGGACATTTTACGACCTTAATCACAGTTATACTGTTAATTTATTTATGGTTTCTTGAAGTCATAACTGTTATCTTGTTTCCTTCTATGAAAGTCTTATTCCGAATTTTACACACAAGTTGCATTCTCTATTATTTAAATTGACTTAAAAGCATTTCTCTGGATACTGTTTGAACGCTACTATTCTTGATTTACTCATTGTAGAATATTATGATTTCCTTATGCTGTAAAACCTTGCATAGTGCTAAGTTATTGAGATCGTTTTCACTTGTGACGGTGCATCTCTATTTGAAGGTTATTTTGTTTTTACAGCTGATGAGTTTATAAGTTAAGAAATGGGTAGGGTTTACTGTTTTATGAACAAAGCTTCTACTCTTTTATTTCCTTTTAATATCGCTCAGCTTTTACTAGCAAACTTTATAGGATTAAATCCTTGTCAGGGTTTTGTTAGAGTTTTGTCAGGGTTTTGTTAGAGTTTCCTTGTCAGGGTTTTGTTAGAGTTGAAATGCCCGATAATGCATGCAAAGAGATTGACCGTTCTTCATGAAGAAATAGGTTCGATATCTGCTTGAGTCGGAGTGTTGGTGTTTTCAACCTGTAACTCCAGTGTCTCTCAGTAGTTATGTCTTCAGTCAGGTCTTGAGTGGGCATATCAATTTGGAACAATTTCTGTTTTTTACACCTATGACCTGGAGCATATTTTTCATCACAATTATAGGAGAGGCCATTTCTTTGGTGGTTTGCCATTTGTGTTGGAGACAACCTTTGTACTTCCAAGGGATGTGTAGGAAATGTGCTAAGTTGGAATATTTGATTCTGCAAACAGATTTCTATGCACTTTTGAAACTTTTCTTCCTAGTTGCTTGGGGAACAGGGATATAAGGAGTGCAGAGCTATCGGGAGAGGAGAATGTGTTGATAATAGTGATATATTTGTAGGGTGCTGGTGTCCATTGTAGCTGTTGAATTGTCTAGATTGTGTACCTCTGAATGTAAATTTCTTGTAATATGTGAAAAGAATATTGAATCAAAACCCTCCTTGACTCGTATATAGCACATGACCTACTGAAATTTTAAATTTATGGAGTCGGTATAATCTCTATTCCAAAAAACATAATTATTGTTGCTTAGTTGCCATGCATTAGATATTGTGAACACTCTTATCAAGAGCCAATTCAATCCCTTTAAGAATGGCATGTGCTTCTGCCTGATTGTTGATCTTTCCTAAGGTTCATTCAAATTTTAAACTTTATTTATCTCCAGCGTTGATGACAAGGCCCACAATTGCAGTTACCCTGGATTTCCTTTCGGTACACTGATTTCCTTTGAATCTCTCTTATTTTTGCAATGCCTAGTTTTGTGTAGGGAAGTTTAAATTACAGGAAAGCTTAACATGCTGTAGATTTTGAGCTCTGAAGCAATTTTGTGGGATTTTTGTATACCTACTGCTTTGGAATTTCCTTCTTACATGTATTAGAGGCAATTCATAATTTTTCTGTACCGTAATACACTGTTATAGATCAATATTAACTCCAGAACTCATAAGTGTAAAAAGGGATCTAAAGAAACAGAGACATGATTCTCTTGATGCTTAAAAGATCCCATCTTAAGATGGGTCTACGCTGGTTTATATTTTGTAGATTTATAAATTATTGTAATTTTATTTTTATTTAGTTTTTATAATAATTTAGCTATTTTTAATTTTCCATTTTTACTCCAATTCTTTTTTCCCCCTCTAAGAAGGCTGTTGTAACTTTGCGTCAATTATAACAATTCATTAGTTAACCAAACAATTGTCATATGTGAATCACTCATATTGTCAAACAATTGATCTACTCATGAAGGAAAATGAAAAAGGTGAATAGGTGCTTAGAAAAGAATTAATGACTAAGCCACAATTCGTCATATAGCTGATTAGGTTACTGTGCACCCAAATTTCTCTATCTTTTGGAAAGTTGATGTAACAAGATGGAACAATATGATTCTCATAGTTGTTCATCAACTGATTTGATTAATTTAGACACTTCCATCATTTTTACTGACACATATAAAAACACATGCTCTCTATAAGTTGGGCATACTCCACGGTGGACAGGTGTCGTACCGGAGCCATGTGGGTTGACGCGTGGTAAACTTACGTGGCGGGGAGGGCGCACATGTATTGGCGACCCTCCCCTAGGTGATTGATAAAAATCATAACTATGTTCTTTATTGTATTTCTAGTTTCCAGCAATGTAAAGTTCTTATTCATTCTAATTCAATCAATAACATGCTAAGTATAGAGTTCCTTACTACTAGTGCCTCGTACATTAGAAGCGAGCAGGAGGTGTTTCTAATTGTGAGTGTAGACTTCTATTCAGTGTTAAGTGATTGTAAACTTGCCCAGCACTGTCATCACATTATAACGGTCCACTTATTGGAGCCATAAGTGAGTTTAGAGCTTTGTACAGTGCGCACAGAATAACTTATAGAAATAGTTTTATCATAATTAATATTTTACAGAAAGACATATTCCATTGAAAATTTCTTATCAACACACAGTTAGGTTGCCACAAGAAATCACTACTAGGTTGTAAGCCAAAATGTTGCTGTGCCAAGAAAAAGATACAATCCATCCAAAATCCACATCATAATGTGGTTAGAACCGAAAACATATGACACCCCTATTCTTTATGGCCCCGAGAATCTTGAGTGCTAAAACTCCCCGAGTTACCTTCTTCAGCCAGGTAGGTTGGCCTACCAGTCAAGGGCTGATTAGGAAATGGTTGATTGTTGCCATATGATTGATTCCAATTTGCAGCTTCCAACCATGGAGGTATTGAGTACCCATACCTCACATTTGCACTACTGACCCCTGCATTAAGTGGAGGTGTGTAATGAGCATACAGAGAATTGACACCAGCTCTGGTAGGAACAAGGCAAGTGCGTAAACCCTCGGTTTGATAGTGGGGCGCTTGAATGTTTATGAGATCTTGGAATAATGGTGTATTATCTGCAATGGAGTCCAATGAGTTTGAAATAATCCTAGTTTCATCAACTATTCTTGTGTCGTTGATCATCCCTTGTTCCTTTTCAAGCATTTGTTGTGCCTTTCGTTTTTCCTTTTCCTGTCTTGCCATTTGCTTTTGTTGGTCCTTAACTTGCCTTGCTTTATCTCTTTCAATCCTTTCTTCTGCTCGCTGTTGTGCTGCAACAATCCTTGCTGCCTTCTTCTCCTTGACCATATCCTTCTTTTTCTGTTTTAATTCTTGCATTTCAAGTTTCTTTTTTTCTGACTCAACTAACAGGTTTATATAGTCCTCTGAGGTGAGTAGCTGTGAGCTTCGGCCCAGACGAAGACTACCTGGTGCACCTTGCTTTTTTCTCATTGATACTCTCTCTACTGGTAGCTTTAGGAACCGTCCAAGTGTCTTCTCCACCCCTCCCACCTGCATGTCATTGCTTGGTACTTCCCTTTCAGTATCTGTTGGAACTGATTGAACCATATCATTATCTTCATTTGATGCCTCATTATGTCCTTCATCTTCTTCCATTGATCTATTGTCCACAAAAAAATGAACAATTTCACTGTTCAATTCTGCTGGTTGTGAGGGCATGTTCATGCTTTCTTCATTGGTTGCTGAGACACTATGTGCATTCATATTGATCATTGCTTCTGCTAGCCATGAAGGTGGGGTTACTTGGCTTGGCAATGTCAATTGGTCATTGTCAACTGCATGTTCAACAATATCATTAGCAATATCAGCAACAGGAATTTGATGTTCTTGAGTTGGTGGAACAATCTCCATGTTACTAGGAATTTGTTCATTGTTATATTGTGTTTCACATACAGTTTCATCATCTTCAGCATATAACTGTCCTTGAGATGCTCTGCTAGCTCAAACCTTTTCACCTCAACCCCTGGATTCTTTGCCATCCATGCAGCACGCTCCGACCTGAAATAGTTCTTGAAAGGGCCAAACACACTAACATCAAGGGGTTGCAGCCTATGAGTGGTATGAGTGGGCAATGTCAACAGGTCGATGCCTAAATTGTTTGCTTCCTCAATTGTTTGTACAGCCATGTGGCTCCCATGGCCATCTAATATCAAAAGGTGTCTGTTATTAGGCGAGACGCCACCTGGTACCGATGCAGCAAAGTGAAAAAGCCAACTTAGAAACAGTGCTTTAGTCATCCATGCATGGGGATGTGCAGCCATGCATGCACCTGGTTCACAGTTCTGTATATAGTTTTTCAGTTGATTTTTACCTTTGAATAGATAAAATCCTGGGATTGAAGTACCAATTGCATTAACACAACATAAAATAGTTATCCACTCCCTGCTCTTGGGCAAAATCTTTGGCACATTTCGGCTCCCTCTCTTGGCAATTACCCGCATGCCACAATTCCTCCCTGCTTGTAAACCTGTTTCATCACAGTTCCATATATGGTCTGCTCCATAAGAATGTTTATCATAAGCACTAGAAAGTGTGTCATAGAATTTTTGCACAACTGCAGGGCGCAAATTTAATGCTCTGTCTCTGTCAAGGCCCTCAGCAGTACGCAATACAAGTTCTGGATGCCTTTTTTAAACCCAAACCACCATGATTTACCAGGAAACCCATCTTTGAATGGGTTTGGCCTCCCTTGACAGATTTGAGCAACTGTTGATTTGAGTTGTATCAACTCTAGCCCATGTCCCAGTTGGGCCATCTCTTTACACCACTCAACCACCTCGGCCTCCTCATCCTCAGTCATAACTGTAAGAGGCCCTCTACGTTTTGTATGAGTCAGTCCATTTATCCAATAATGTATTGACGAGGGAGGAATACCATGTTTTTTTGCAGATGCCCGAACTGAGTATCCATTAAACTCTATGTCGTCAATTGCAACTAACATTTGTTCTTTTGTCCATCCTCTTATAGCACTGATCTTTTTAGTTGAGCTTGCCCCTTGGACTGTTGTTGATGGTGGTTCTGTGGCTGATGGTGTGTTAACATCAGCGGCTGTCACATGGTCATCTTCAACAATGTTCCCTGGTGCATTGCTGGCATCGACATCAGCTGGCCTGTCATCATCAGACGATGTGCATCGCAGCTGCGCACCCCTTGTCACTCTCCTGCCACTTCTCCTTGTACGAGCAGAGTAACTTCCTTTTGCCATAGATGCAACAACCTGTAAAATTATTGCATGCATTTAGACATTAGAATATATGTTAAATTATGCTTTATTACTTCTGCAAAAATTACTTTTCCTCTATTACAGGAAATTATCAACATGTATGTTGCATTTAGACATTTGAATATATGTCAAATTATGCGTTATTAATTCTGCAAAAATACTTTTCCTCTATTACAGGAAATTGTCAACATGTATGTCACTGTTTTCATAATGAGAGCAAATGTTTCACTTTCATAGGGCAGTGTCAGGATATGCGTATACATTAGGATACAGAGCTTGTTACATTAGGATATGCGTATACAGTGATTACAGTCTATCCATATGTATTACCTTAGGATATGCGTGTAGAGTGAGAACCCCGGGATATCATGTTGTATATTGATTAACTTGTCACCTTTGTATCTTATCTAAGCTTATGACAAGCTATGCAATTAGAACACAGTAGTTACACATGACTCTTTCTAACCATGCTTGTTTACCTAATCACTTGCTTGTCTCATTCTCATTACACTCGGCATAAGTAATAGCACAGATATTTTACAAGTAACATCATCTAAAGGTTGAACTATCAGTGCTAACCTAAGAAATACATGTATAGATATGATAAAGTACCTGTATCACAGGTTGGTTATCTCCCTAATAGATTGGATTCAGCTTTAATATACATATAACATATGTAATTATACAGAGCTTTGTTCTAGCTCACTCATAGATAAGGGTGAACTGAAACCATGCTTTGTTCTAGCTTTGTTCTAGCTCACTCTAGCTCAACGAGGTGAAAAGATATGAAGGCCAATAAGACGGTCATCTGCTATGTTACTTATAATTGTGTTTTCTCATTATCCAAAATCTTACAGTCATCTAATTCAATAAAGAGAAATGGTCATCCGCTCGGGCTTCCATTCTAAGAAACCATTCCTCAGTTCTATGGTCCATTCACCAGTAGTAGAAATTCACTTATTTGCACTCTTTCGACTCAATATCAAAATTTTTGCTTTCTCAATAGCTTCATGCTTCTGAAAATACATGTCTTTCGATTATGTTTCAATGTGATGTCTCAATGATGATTGTCAAGGTCTGAAAATATGTGAAAAATTACTAAGTTTATTAGAGTCATTAAAGTTACAATTCGTTTTTGTTCTATGTTTTAACTCATTCTGCATAGAACCCAAGCCATAATAATCGCTCAATTCCTGTAAGCTAAGGTTCAAGGTTCAATTCCTGTTAGGTAAACAAGCTATGACTACAGTACTAGCACGACATACATAACATTTGGACATACGTAACATTTGTGATATGTAAGTTGTAATCCCTATGAAGCTGATGATCGAATAATTCCTGTAAGCTAACCTTCAATTCCTGTAAGGTAAGCAACCTGTGACGTTGATTAGATGGATACGACTGTATTCAATAGGTTAACTGTATAAGCTAGAACACATACATAAACTCTGTATAAAAAAGGTTAACTGTAACTGTATAGGTTAACTGTCACCACCCTATGGACAGAACTGTAATGTAAGAAATCTGATAAATGAATGGACAGAACTGTAATGTAAGAAATCTGATAAATGAAAACAATGAAAACAGAACTGTAACAGAACTGTAATGTAAGAAATCTGATAAATGAAAACAATGAAAACAGAACTGTAAGAAGAATGAGTTGTAATTCATAAAACTGACTTGAATATATTGGCCACTGTTTTGTGATGTTGTCTTCAAGTTTGCTGAATAGTTTGAAAGCATAAGATGCAACTTCAACAGTGGGTGGACTTCTTTTATAGTTTTGGGGACTTGATTTTAATTGGTGGACATGGATGCACATGGATTGCAATGGCTTCTTTTTGAATGTGTGGTATGGATTTAATTTGTTGTGATCTAATGGTTGGGAATTGTTTATTTGTTGATCCATGTGCTTTGATCTGTTTTAATGAGAAATAGAATGAGTTGGGTGTCATTTATTGCAGTTATTGGGTCTGGGTGTCATTTATTGAACAAAGTGGATTTAATTGTTATTGGGTTGGGTGTCATTTATTGAACAAATTGGATTTAATTGTTGATGGGTTGGGTGTCATTTATTGAACATAGGGTGTTTAGTTGTTGAACAACTCAGCAGTTATGGCTGACATACATTCCTTTTGTTATGTGCAGGTAGGCATATTTATTTGGGATGCAAAGTTGCAGTTCTGATGAGTGGGGGTTGAAGTGACTGCTGTTTTGTACTTCTGGAATAGACCAGTTTGGAAGCCTTTATGGCTCTAGCTGTTTTCTACTTGGGTCAATATGTTTTGCAATATTAAGTAGTAAAATACTATTTATGGACAGTTGTGGGCCCAGTCAATGTATGGGTGATTTTTGGACATAATTTAAAACTTATTTATACATAATGTTATTTATTTCTGTTTAAATTTTGGTTTCAAAAGTCTTAATCACTGGTGGTTTGGTGGGACCAGTATTATATCAACTACTGGTCCCTGCACAATATTAGGAATCCCTCCCCTAATGTTTTTTGGTACTATTGCAAGCAATTTGCTCATCAAATTCCACCCCTGTGCCCAGTTATGAGCATATTTCGAGCGCTATAATGTTTTTTTTGTACTATTCTGGCCACATTTCCAGCGCTATAATGTTTTTTTGGTACTACTGCTTTTATTTGTGGGTGCCTCCATGGCTGTGATGAAAGAACTGACCAGAGCTCATCATTCATATTATATTTTTTTCCTTTATTTTAATTATATATTTTATAAATTTATAAATTTATAAATGTCTTAACTTTCAATGATAGTTTAAAAAAAAATATTTTTTATTAATAATTATTCAAAAAAAAATATTTCTAATTTTTTAAAAAATATTTCTAATTTTTTTACTTTTATTTGTGGGTGTCTCCATGGCTGTGATGAAAGAACTGGCCAGAGCTCATCATTCATATTATATTTTTTTCCTTTATTTTAATTATATATTTTATAAATTTATAAATGTTTTAAATTTCAATCATAGTTTAAAAAAAAAAATATTAATAATTATTCCAAAAAAAATATTTTTAATTTTTTTAAATTGAATAAATGAATTGTTATTTTGAAGCTATAGGTTAATTTTGTGTTATTTCGTATTATTTTAGTTATATGTTTTATATGTTTATAGATATTTTAAATTTTAAAAATATTTTTAATTGTTTTATATAGAGTGAATACATCGTTGTTTTAGAGTTCATTACTTTGTTACCGAGGAAAAAAAATATAAATATTTATTAAAATAAAATAAGTGGTTATAAATTATTAATTATAATTTGATTAGTTATTTCGTTTATATTTCTTTTATTATATTATTTTACACGTTATTCATAAATATTATTATTTTTCTTGGCCACTTGACAAGAATTGTTGACAAGAATTGTTTTAATTTATCTAGTATTGGGGAGGAAAGGTTGTTATCCTAATAATGGATAGGTTGTTATTCTAATAATTTGATTAGTTATTTTGTTTATATTTATTTTATTATATTATTTTTCATGTTATTCATAAATATTATTATTTTTCTTGGTCACTTGACAAGAATTGTTTTAATATATTTGGTATTGGGGAGGATAGGTTGTTATGCTAAAATGATGGGATATTTTAGCACTAGTTATTGATCATTACATATTTATTATTTTATTTTTCTTGGCCACTTATACAGCTTGAGTGGGCCTATGGTTAAGAGCATGTGTTTCCTCCTAAGAGGTCACAGGTTCAAAACCAGAGGGGGTAGAGTATGTATGCCTTCGTAGACTTAGCAGTCAAATTGCTGCGCGGAGGTGGGTCCCTTGTCCCACAAACAAGGGGGTCTCATACACCAATTTGGTGTCTGGCTTGGCTGTGACCTTAAAAATGGATATTATTATTATTATTATTAAGAATTGTTTTAATATATTTGGTATTTTAGCACTAGTTATTGATCATTACATATTTATTATTTTTCTTGGCCACTTGACAAGAATTGTTTTAATATATTTGGTATTGGGGAGGATAGGCTGTTATGCTAAAATGATGGGATATTTTAGCACTAGTTATTGATCATTACATATTTATTATTTTTCTTGGCCACTTGACAAGAATTGTTTTAATATATTTGGTATTGGGGAGGATAGGCTGTTATGCTAAAATGATGGGATATTTTAGCACTAGTTATTGATCATTACATTTTGTGTGCAGGGATCTATAGAAGATTATACAAGTGTTGTGGAAGCAATTAAGAAAGTGGACATAGTTATTTCAGCTGTAGGGGGTTTATGCAAATGAGTCGAATGAATATTATCAAAGCAATAAAAGAAGTTTGAAATATCAAGGTATGATATTTTCCTTTCACATTAGTTTAAAGCACCTTACATTTTATCTATTAACTAAGTAAATTGGAAATATCAAAATATAATAATTTTACATTAATTTAAACCACATCACAGTTAGTCACATTAGTGAGTTAGTTAGTTAGTGAGTCACAGCCCCTAAGATAGATGGGGGTCTCCGATAGCCAATCATTTACAGAAGGTCAGCCGAGAGCAGCCTGTGGTCAGCCAGCCGGTCAATAGCCAGGCGTCATAGCTGATAGCCGGTTCTCCTTGATTATAGCCGCTAGTAACCGGTTGTCATTGCCTCAAGGCGCGGTCTTTGCCAGAAGGTCCTATCAGCCGATCATAGACAGGAGGATGTAATAGCCGATCATTCCAAGAGGCCTAGCCAGAAGTCCTTGCCAGGAGGCCTAGCTGATCAGAGCCAGGAGGTCATTGCCTACAGCGGACATAATAGACACCTCTACCCTCTACGTCCTACCTCACTTACGTATATGCAACATTAGGGGCTACAGCGCCTGCACATAGAGCACCTCACATAGCGATCCATAGATCGTAGTCACATTATGAGCATGTTTTATAAAACAGAGGAGCCATTAAAATCATATTTTTACAAATAAAAAATAATTAATATTTGGAAATAATAAATAATTATATTTATTTTAATTCTAAATATTTTTTATATTTATATAAAACAAACCAATTTATTTTAATTTTAATTTTATTAAATTATAACCTTATTCTTTTTTATAAAGATATCAAAAATCTAAATATTAAATAAAATTATGTAATTTAATATTCTTATTTATTACATAGTGTGGAGTATCTAGCAATCTCTCAATCTAATGTTGTTATCATTTATTTATTTTTAGTTCATCTAGCATTCTTAATATAAAACTGAACATGTAGCACGTAAACTCATGCTTGGCTCCCACCGATATGTATGTTGTGAATATTTCTGCTTTAATTTAAGAAACATTATTATAATATAATTACCGTAATTTAGAAGACAACTCAACACATACTCAGTGAGGTATTTAAGTAAACTGCATTCTTTATCCTGACAATTTCCGGGTGAACTCTTCAAACGATTGAGCGCTTATTTCTTGCACAACAATTTAATCAATAGAGGCTTTTATAACTAAATTCAATCCAGGGAGTATTTCACAGTGCTAATTTCCACAGCCGTGGGTGATCATATTTACAGAGGTTCTTGCCATCCGAGTTCGGGTTTGAATATGATAAAATCCATGATACAGTGGAGCCTGTTAGCTCTGCACAGATGGTTCATAGGTTTCAATCCACTCCAATGCACGCCACAAAATAATTACATCTGGCTTAAATTGCCTGGCTTGCCTCTGGAATTGTGGACTAAGGAATCGATGGAAAAGATTGGGAATGCTATCGGGCGCTTCATATATGTTGACCCCCGCTGTATTGGTGCCAAAGACAAACGCGTGGCCTGGATTTTAATTGAAAAAGAATTCAGGGGCGGTTTTCCTGAAACTATTGATCTTTCTTGGGAACTGTCTAATTTTCAGCAGCGTCTTGACTACTGGGGCGTGCCTTTCAGGTGTTCCATTTGTCATAAAACTGGACACCTCTCCTCAAACTGTCCTCGTCGGCCGAGCGGAAAACAGAAGAAGAAGGCTGTTAATTTTTCCTCCACTACTCATGACAGAGTTTCTGCGGCCTTTGATTGGCCTCTCCCTCCGGAAATTTTTCGGGCTCCTGATAATTCCGATGCCGTTTCTCCTCCTCTGATGGGCAGGGCCCTTGATCGATCTGCTAGCCTCCCTCTATCCCGTTCTGTCTCTGTGGACCCTCCCATCCGGTCTTCTAATCTGTCGGCAGAACGTCCGAGATCATCTACTATTTCCAAGACCCCTTCTTTGCCCTTAAATGACCCTCCGGGTAAAGTTTCGAGCTTTTCCTATATGTCGCCGCCTCCCGAACCGGACCTGGACCTTGAGATCCCCCCTCCTCCCGCTTCATCTAAACCCTCCAGTATCGACCCTGCGGCTGCCCCCATTTTATACATTTCTTCGTCTCCCCAATCGCCCCCCTCCCACCCTCTTCCTATCCCGGAATCCACGCCCATCCCCCCACTTGGACGATATTTTGAGATTAGACCTCTTCCTCCCTTTAATGCCCCCTCTCCCATTATCCCAAATCAGGGTGACCGTAAAGGAAAGGCACCTATTATCCCTGTTTCTCCTCCACCCTCTCCTCGATCCTCTCCTCAAAATTCTTTCGACCAAGACATCGACCTCCTCCTCCAAAAAGCATCGCTTAATCTCCAGCCTCTTACTGTTCACCGTCCTTCTCGTTCCCCCTCGCCCCACATTAGCCCTTTATCTGTGGGGAACATTACCGTCCGCCGGAAGGAGAATCGCGACAGCAGGCATTTTCGAGGTAGGAAAGGAAGGCGGGACTCGTCAATCCGAGATCCTACACTGATTGACATTCCTGTGACTGAAGTTGCTGACGACGTCTTTTCTGAAAATAGGCCTCTTAGAGCTTGTCGGCCTCTCGACGGCCCCAAATGATTGACATCTTGTCCATGAACATTCGGGGCCTTGGCGCTGAACACAAATTTCTGGCCCTTAAACAACTTTTTGTCTCTTCGAACTCCAAAATGCTCCTCATTCAGGAAACCATGCACGATAGCGCTCAGACCATCTTATATTTCAGGCGAATGATGCCGACTTGGCATATGGTCGCTTCTAATGCTGAAGGTATGTCCGGGGGACTTGCTGTCTTGTGGGACCCAAAGTGGATCTCTGCTGCCGCATTCCAGTGCTTTGCAGGCATCCTTGTTCTGGCTCATTTCCGGGGTTCCTCAGACCCCTTCCACATTTTAAATATATATGCTCCTTATAAAAATCATCTTCCTTTCTGGAATCATTTGCTTTCATCTGAGCTCCTTGACATTGACTCTTTAACTGCACATTTTGTAATGATGAAATCTGGGGAAATGGCAGGAAGCATGATCCTATAGGAAGATTCATCAGGGAATCTATTTTTCAATATGACTTCATTGATGTCCTGCCTGTTGAACAGGGACCTACCTGGGACAATGGGCGATCAAACAACTCCTACCTGGCGAAGAGAATTGACAGATTTATTTTCCATGAGCGATTGATTGGAAAATATGGGCCTCCATCTATGAACATCATCCCGTCCTATATATCCGATCACAGACCCATTACCTTTCAATGGAAAAAATCTGGTTGCAGATTCGGATACCCCTTCAAGTTTAATCGTACGTGGTTGGCTGATGAAAAGTTCATTAAATTTATAAAGGATTCCTGGATGCAATCTCCCACGCTGGGGAAGGACCCTCCGCGGCATTTTATTGATCGCTTGCAATCCCTTCGATTGAAGGTTAAAAAATGGCAAAGACAGAAGACAGCCTCCAATAAAAAGGAGCTAAAAAATATATGCATTGAATTAAAACGCTTATCTCTTCTATTTAAAAATCCTTGTTTGCCGTCTCACATCAGGAATAGGATTTGGATTCTGGAGAAAAAAAAAACAGAAGATTTTAAAAGAAGAAGAGCTTTCTTGGAGGCTCAAAAGTCGGGCGTTATGGCTCAGGGAGGGTGACCATAACACCAAGTTTTTTCACAGGTATGCAAACAAGAGAAGGGAGACTAACGCCATATGGGAGATCAAGGACGAGCATGGGATTTCTCTCTCCACTCAAGACGCTATCTCTAAAGAGGCTGTGAAATACTTCAAGAAGGCATACAACGAAGAAAAGGCCTGCGACTTTGAGGATATATTATGGGGATTAGACCCATATCCCACCATGTTTGACGAAGATCTTAACAGTGCCCTCTTTGCTGCAGTTTCGGAGGAAGAGTTATTAGCTACGATGAAATCTTTCCAGAAGGACAAGTGCCCCGGGCCGGATGGATGGACCATCGATTTCTTCATTCATTTTTTTGAATTATTCAAAGACGACATCCTTAAGTTGGTTGAGGAGTCGAGAACTCAGGGCATCATCAACCAGAAGATCTCCTCTACTTATATTGCCCTCATCCCAAAAAAGAAGATCTCTTCTACTTTCTCAGACTATCGGCCCATCTCTCTATGCAACGTTTTATACAAGATCATTTCTAAGACTATTGCTCTCCGCATCAGGAACACCCTATCTCTTCATCTGTCCACAGAACAACATGGGTTTCTTAAAGACAGAAATATCTCTGATGCTGTGGCCCTCACGCAAGAATGCCTACATTCAATGCACAACCGAAATATTCATGCGGCCCTCCTGAAGATCGACCTTAAAAAAGCATACGATTGTGTGAGCTGGGGCTTCATTAGATGCCTTCTGGCTAGGATTGGTCTGGATGTCAGGTGCTCTCGGTGGATCATGGCTTGTGTGGTGGATATAAATTTCGTTGTCCTTATCAATGGCGTCCCCACTCCCTTTTTCAAGGCGGCCAGGGGTTTACGACAGGGCTGCTCCCTGTCTCCGCTTATCTTCATCTTGGTTATGGAATCGTTGAGTTTGCACATTAAGAATGCTGCTCAACAGGGAAAAATCAAACCTCTCCCCATATGCAGGGGTATTTACTTGTCACATTCCCTCTTCGTCGATGACATTCTTTTGTCGGCCCTCCTGTGCAGAACATCATGGTTATGCATCTTTAACATATTGGAGTGTTTTCAAAAGGCCACCGGCCTGATCATCAATGACATCAAGTCCTCGTTTCATGTCGCCGATGTTAGTTGTGATATTGTTGCTTATATTTCTGAAATTTTTCACATCAAAGCTCTTCCTATTAAAGAGGGCCTCAAATATCTTGGCTTTTATTTGAAACCTGTGAGCTATAAAGTGGCGGACTGGGCATGGATACTGGATCGAATTTACCACAAAATATCTTCATGGGAATTCAGAAGCTTATCGATGGGTGGGCGTGCCATCCTCACCCAAGCCGTATTGGTTCAATCTATGGTTTACTGGGCTCTCCTGTTCTATATCCCTGCATCTATCATTAACAAATTAAACAGAATGATAGCCTGCTTCATCTGGGGTGGTCAGAAGGAGAAGTATAAATTTCATCTTTGCAAACTCTCGAAGCTGACTCGGCCAAAAAACATGGGAGGCTGGGGCATTTTGGATCTTCACTCTTTCCGAAGAGCGCTCCTTTGCAAATCAATGTGCAAGGCGGTTTTGGGGTCTTCCTTCTGGAGTGATGCTATCAGTGCCAAGTATATGGAAGGCCGCGATATTACATATTGGATCAGGCAGCGATCCATTGGATCTGCAAATGGCTCGTTCATATGGAGGGGCTTTAAAAAATTGGAATCTTTTTTCAGGGAAAATTTGATTTGGAAATTTCAAACAGGGGCCTCGATCATTATAGGCATCGATGATTTTGCTGGTGCGGGTGAATCGATCCATATTCCCCCACAACTTCTGAATTCTTTACATTGTAGAGGTCATTTCTTCTGGGCCAGTGTTATAAAAAAATGGGACGGTGCCATACCTATCTGGAAATCTGCCGCGGATATGAGATTGACTGGTGTTTTTGAGTCCCAATGGAACGATATCATTTTTGCCTTACAATCTCGCGGCTTATATCGTTCGACGGACAGGGACTACATCATATGGAAGGGACTTGGTGGCTCTGCGGCAGTTTATGCAAGGCAAATCTATCTATAGATAATTCAATTTGATTCTGAATCTCCAGACCACATCTTTCCGCCGACTTTCTGGAAAACTGGGTGTCCAATTAAAATAGTTATTTTCGCCTGGCTAGTATATTATAACAAGAATCTCACCTGGGAGAATCTCCAGAAGCGCCAATGGAGTGGACCCGCAATTTGCCCCCTCTGTAGATCGGATTCTGAAAACAATTTTCACATTTTCCTTCAATGTCCACAGTCCCTATTGATCTGGCAGTGCTTATCTTCTCACTTTGGTTTCGTCAATGTCTACGCTCCCTCCATCCGGGAGACTTTCTATAAATGGAGCATCATGAGCTGCACGTGGAGGCCAATTTTATTGATTACCATCTGGACCATCTGGAAATGGCGAAATCGTATTATTTTCGAATCTAAAAGGGAACCATATATGACTGTCTATGAATCTATTCTTAGTTTATATGAAGCCCTTGATCGATCCCTTGATCAACATCGTCGGCCCAAGGTAGTACAATGAATGATTCAGCAGCCCAATGAAGTCTTTGGATATCCCTGCGCTTTTTTTGATGGCGCTGCCCAGAATAACATATGCGCCTGTGGTGTTTATATAATTCCACAAGAAAATCAAGCTTTTGAATTACATTGGAACGGAGGACCCGGAACCAATAGCAAAGCTGAAATTATGGCTTTGGCCGGTCTCATTTCGTTCTCCGACTTCCTGGGTATCCAAAACCTCCATATTTTCGGAGACTCCAAGGTCACCATTGACCATGTTCAGTCCAAAAACAGCATTAAAAATATCCACCTTTCTGGCTGGTTGAGCAGGCTCGAGGATTTGTGGCACAACAGGAAGGACTTCTCAATCTCTCACATTGCCCGGGAAAAGAATAGAAAAGCTGATGCTTTGTCAAAACTGGGGCTTTCAGCGCCTCAAGGAGTATGGAGGATGCAGGTTATTTTGGACAACATCTCCTTCCAGATCCAAGATTTTCTGTTGCCTGCTACATAATCCTCTATTTTGTGTCGTCTTGTCTGGTATGAATTTTGCTTCCCATCCTTTTGTTCTATTATATGTTTGTGTTCCTTCAAACAATATTCCGGCTCATGGTGCTGGTATTTAGGATCCGATACAAAGATATGTCTATCAAACAATATTGTATTTTGTTGGTTATGGATCGCATAATATAAATATATTGCTTTTTTTTGATGCTGAAAAAAAATAATTTAAACGATTGAGCGCTTATTTCTTGCATGGCAATTTAATCAATAAAGGCTTTTATAACTAAATTCAATCCAGTGAATATTTTACGGTGCTAATTTCCACAGCCGTGAGTGGTCATATTTACAGAGGTTTTTGCCATCCGAGTTCGGGTTTGAATATGATAAAATCCATGATACAGTGGAGCCTGCAACCAGCATTGTCAAGAACACACTGAAATTTCGCAGGGTATTTTGTGTCGACTTTGGGGCAGCTGGACCTTATTGGCCTTACTCCCCCCCTCCAAGGGATAAAGTTACTATATATGGAGATGGATATGCAAAAGGTGGGGTTTACTTTCTACCCAAGAAATAACTTCCCTCTCTGATGGCTAGCATTCTAATACTTGGTCCAGTATTTGAACCAGTTTTTGTCAATCCTTTTTTTGATGGATGAATGCATGTTATGCAGCTGCTTTTGTGAAAGAGGAGGATGTTGCAACGTATACCATGAAGACACTGGATGACCCTACAACTCTCAACAAGTCCCTCTATATAATGCCTTCTAGCAACATCTTTTCAGTGAATGAGCTTGTAAGTCTATGGGAGAAGATTATTGGCAAAACTCTGGAGAAGGTATATGTATCAGATGAAGAGTTGCAGAAAAAAATTGCAGGTTAGAATTTGGAAACATTTTTTAAGCAGACTGAAAACAAAATCTCTTTTAATTTCGTATCTTATTAAATAACAGTCTTAACAATGGTAGCTTCGAGGGTTGGTTGAATTGGTCCATTTTCTGTAATTAAAGCACCATAGTTATTGAGAAATTACCAGCTTAACTCTCTTAACATTCTTGATATCAGACTCTATAGTTGAGCTACTAAAACTAAGAAGTAATCCCTTCCGATAGATATTACCTAATACAATAAAATGTAGCGGTTACCAATCAAATCAATCTGTCCCAGGAACACAAATAGTTTTAACATTTGAACATCTTCCAATGGCTTGCATTAAAAACAAGGAGCGCTTGCATCAGTTTTATCCATTTATTATTTATTTCGTCTCAAACGATGAGTAATTTTGATGTTGTGAAATGCTGTTTGTCGTTCTTGATGCAGATGCTAAAACCTGGGATGAAAAGTTTTATTTGGCTTGCTGCCACTTCATTTTCCTGAGAGGGAATTTAAACAATTTTGAAATTGGACCTCATGATGTGGAGGCCACTGAGCTCTACCCGGACGTGAAATACACGACAGTGGAAGAGTTCCTTAGGCAGTCTGTTTAAAGCCCCTGGTGCTTGGCAGAACAATATAAAGCATGAGTTGCTTTTATCTTTATGCAAGTCTATAATGTGAAGAAGTTGCTCAAAGTGTCTGAACAAACAATAAAAATGGAGGAGTTGCTTTATGTTTACGCAAGTCTATGAATTAATAATTTATTATAAAAATTTTGTAAAATTATAGCAGAGTTAAAATGGTTGAATCTGATTTTCTATTTTTTACAATGTAGGATGCTTATAATTTGAAATATAAACTTCCTTCTGAACTTTGAACTTTGCTGGCCGACAAAAACAAAAATAACTTCGATTTTCACCATTAAATCCAATCCATTTGAATTCATCTAATCTAATATTATATTTAAAATCTCTTATTCTAAATTTTTAATATTTTGAATCTTCCGTCCGGCATATTTATTTTCCACTTGGCTGAAGGCACTGTAACGTGATATCCGCGCTTTTGATGGAATCGAGAAAGAAAAGTATTTTAGACTTTATGGACTTTATTCATCACCTCACAATAATGGATTTCCACTTATCTCGATGTTTCGAGTAAGTAAATCGGTGGATGACTACCTCGTGGAGACACTTGTTATACAAGGAAGGATGGGTCTAGAATTTCTTTGTCACATACCCGTACCCTCAGCAATAATTTATATATATATATATATATATATATATATATTACACAATTCCTTGGTAAATAACTCACCATCTCTAAGCATGGATATTAGATGGTTTACAAATAATTAAACAACGAATGCCTATCATTTACCAACAATGGTTTACCGCTGTCCTATAATATGCATATGCCGTAAGCTAAACTGTGGACTATTTTACACATGCGGAGACATTATAATATCCATATAATAATAAGGGCGCACATATATAATTGTCATGGCAACATAGTTCGGCGATTTGTTGACTTATGTTATATCTGAATAATTATATTTATGGTACTTTGCGATCGCTGCAATTTATGGTCCATATTTGGGTTGGTTCGGCGGGTTCCTTGGTGCTGTCAAAGTGCGCCACCCGAGACTGCCGCCGGCGTTGCCATGTGACGAGCATACGCGGCACTGCCTCCGCCGGTCCGATCACGTGGAGGGCAGATGGTTGCCATAAATTCTCTGCCAACCCTACTGCTTGATCGATGGCTGAGATGCCTTGTGGAAGATCTAACGGCGGAAACGCATCCAAATGTCCCGCCGAACTGTGAAGGTATAAGGTCCTAATTTCTGCTTGCTCGGGTTATTGTATTTCCGCTGTCGCGCCCTTCCATTTCATTCGGGCGCCACTGTAACCTTCCGCGCCAAGAGCATGGCGCCGCGGTAACCTTCCGCTACGAATGCGAGGTAAGCTTCAGTGTTTTCCACCGGTTATTTCCTCTGTTCATTGCTCTACTTCATATTGAATTATTTGGGTTTTTCCTTGCTCTTCAATCGTCGAACGGATCCTTCACCATTACTAACGATTATTCCACGGTTGCATGCAGCCGTATCCATCTCTGGTTCGCGGCGGATAAGGAGGTCCGCCTATGGAACCTGGGTGCTTGCGGCTCTACCACAGGTGCGACCCCTGCGGACTACAGGTGCATAGTTGAATGGGGTTATTTTATTTCTTTTTGCTGACAGAGGGTTTTCCCTTATGCCTATCCGTAGCCCACCTTTAACCCTACTGTTTGATCGCAAATGGCTACGGAAGGCTTCCTCTGTCTCACCTCATGACCGTTCTGCGCCGACTCTGGGTTTATCAACCCTAACGCTACCAGCGTTGAGTCTGGAAAGTTCTACATGAATGTAATGCTGTAGTCGTATAACTGTGGTTTGAAGTTTAAACTGTTAATATATATATTTGTATGCCGGAGGGCATTTCGGCCACGGCACTGTTGCACACAGTTTGGGCATCGACCCTTATGATTTCTTGTTTAATATCTAACACAGCCTTGCGGCTTTCACTGTTCTGTCTTGCGATTTATGTGCAGCTAGCAATTGACAGTGTAATCGTTTATTATTTATAATGAATTCCAGTTTATTTACGCTGCTGTCTCTGTTTGCGGAAATACTGGTTTCCTGGTATTCTTTTAAAGGTCGGGGAAATCCTATCCACCGGTTGCCTCGAACTCTGACCATACAACCTCTATTGATTTTCGCCGCAGTATTTATCTTTATGAAGGTTTTTATGCGTATATGTATTTAGTGTTTCGATATGTATCCCATTGTTTGATTATTTGGCCTACATGACGATTCCATAGACAGTGCAGACGGCTCGGTTAGCTGCCCATATGTCTGCGCTGTGCAAGGAACAGGTCTACATGTCGCTCGTACCAAGAGCCACAGTGTGGTTTCATAACCAAGTGTTCTGTGCCTCAACTTAATGACAGTATGGTTTCCTAACCAGTGTGATTTTTTTTAAAATCTGTGAATATTGTTGGTTCATCGCATAACATATGAATGTTGTTGGTTCATTGCATATTAATTTATTAAAGGTCTTCATGACTCGACGCTTCCCTAAGAGGGTTCATGCATGTTTGTTAAAAGAGGGGTCTCGGGTATTAGCGTTTCCCTATAGGAACGTCTGCACCGTGATACCCAGCTGCCCCATATATCTCGTTTTCCTGAGATAAGACGTATAAAGGGTGACCAACACCGCAAGGTTATATGTCCATTTATTTTCTGTGTGCTGTATTTATATATATTTTAGCTGTAAATGCAAGGTTAACCGAGTTTAATTGAAATAGTTTTGATATTAAATCATCTTTGGGGTTTCTCTGTTGGCTTCGAGCGTAACCCGTCTTTCCTTGGATCCAACCGGTTCCTCCCGTGTCTTTGCGCCTCGGTAGGTAGTGCCGCCTTCAGCCTTGCCATTTACTTCACTTGTCTTGCGCTTCTATTCTAACAGCGGGACTTGCCTGGTCTGTTCGCGTTCCACCAGACTCCGGAGCAAGTCTCTGGACTTATGGACTTGGTCTTTGTCTGCAAACTCAGAACACAGATTTCTAGATGTATATATATAATGACTTGGACTATGCAACTTGCCTATGCAACTGTGGTGTCTCCTATGTGGCAGTGGTAATTTTTCTTTCCAAGAACCTATTTATTTGCCTCATAGGTATCTACAATCTAACTTAAATGATTTGTAACATTTGCAGAGAAGTAAGAGTTCCGTCCTACTTACCTGGTTGCTGTTGCCCTTAGGTGCTCAGTAGGTCACCTGCAAGCTCATGCATAGTCTTTTAGCCGCCCAACCACGAGACTCGTCTTTCGAGACCAGAGCCTCCCCCCTAGCTTCCTCTTGCCGGATCCCTATCCTCAGCAAGGGTGCACAGTGTGCTAGACTATCTGGTCCTAACCAGACTTAGTCCTCAGTTCACTTTTTGCTTTTTTTCTCTCTCTCTCTCTCTGTCTGCCTGTCTCTACAGCACAGACCTTTTTGTCATTCCCCCCCTTTCCCCTTGGGAATTTTCAGTTAGAGAGGGTGGTTAAAGTCAGTTCCAATAACTGACTTTTCTTGCCAACTCCCTCCCAAGAGTTGCCAACAATATCATGAGTATTCTTTTTCCCTTTAAACATTTAAGTGCATTTTAAAAAAAAATAAAAGAAATACTCTGAAATTTTCCTTTAACAAGCAATGAGATAATTTTGCAATGTCATTTCTAAATTCAGTCTTTTACCGTAGTAAAACTAAATATTTACATTCTCCTGGGGTCATCACATCTCCCCCTCCTGAGATTGGACATCGTCCCGATGTCTGTTGTTCACAAACAGTTCCGGATAAGCCTTCTTAAGAAGCTCTTCATCTTCCCAGGTGGCCTCATCAGGCCCATAGTGCTGCCACTGCACTTTAACTTGGGTAATAACTCGCTTCCGCAACTGCACTTCTCTCCGGTCGAGAATGCTCAGCGGTTCGACCAGGACCTCTCCTTCCGGTTCGACCTGCAATTATCATTAATATCAGTAAATTTCTATTTCAAAAATATGTATTAACAGTTCAACTGAATTCAGCCCTTACCCGTATATCTTGCCATTTGATCACATGCTTAGGGTCGTAAATGTATTTTTTAAGCACAGAAACATGGAATACATTATGAATTCTAATATGGCTTGGCAAAGCAAGCTGGTAGGCTACCGGCCCAACCCTTGCCAAGACCTGAAAAGGTCCAAAATAGCGGGGCGCGAGTTTAGCGCAACCGCTCCATTGCAAGGTACTTTTCCGGGCTTGTATTCTTACATAAACATGGTCGCCAACCTGATACTCTTTGAACCTTCGCTTCCGATCTGCAAAACTCTTTTGCCGATCCTGGGCAGCCTTTAAATTAGACCGCACTCTTTTTACCATGTCTTCCATTTCCTTGAGCATTTCTGGCCCCAATCTTAATTTATCTTCCGGCCCACTCCAGCTTGAGGGCGTACGACATTTCCGTCCGTACAAAACTTCAAATGGAGACATCTGGATCGATGTGTGGTATCCGTTGTTGTACGCGAACTCTACCAAGTGTAAATAATCTTCCCATTGCGTCGGTTTTTGCATTACACATGCTCTTAACATGTCCTCAACAATCTGATTTACTCGTTCTGTCTGTCCATCAGTTTGGGGATGGTAAGCTGTACTGAAATTCAGCTGCGTACCCAGTTCTGTAAACAACGCTCTCCAAAAGGCAGATGTAAATTTTACATCTCGATCTGATATTATCGTCTTTGGAAGCCCATACAGTTTGAACACGTTTTGCATAAAAATGTGTGCAATCTGTACTGCTTTGTAGGTAGACTGCACTGGTATGAAGTGCGCTGCTTTACTTAACTTGTCTACTACTACCATAATAGAGTCATTATTCCTCCTTGTTCTAGGCAGTCCAGTTATAAAATCCATGGATATGATTTCCCATTTCCATTCTGGAATGGGCAAGGGTTGCAATAACCCTGCTGGATGTAGGTGTTCTGCCTTAATCTACTGACATTCCAAACACCGCGCTAAATACTCAGCCACATGCTTTTTCATACCAGGCCAATAGTATTCTCTTCGAAGCGCAGTAAGAATCTTCTGATATCCAGGATGACCTGCGTAGTGGCTGGTATGAAATTCATCTAGAATCAGATTTTTAAGATTGTTGTCGTTAGGTACAAACAACCTCTTTTTATAGAGCAACATTCCATACTCACCTAACTCATACTCCTACCGACCTTCCTTGCTAGAGAGTGGTATTTGCTGTTTCATTTGCTGATATTCTGCATCTTGGTCTGCTGCCGTTCTTATCTTTTCGTGCAAGGAATTCTCCCATTTACCGAGCGTAATTTCGTATAAACATTGCGCCTTTCGACTCAGTGCGTCAGCCACGCGGTTTTCTTTGCCTTTCAGATGTTTAATGTCGAAATCAAATCCACTTAAGAAATCTGCCCAACGGGCTTGCCTTGCGTTCAGGGTGGGCTGACTGAAATAGTTTGTCAAACTATGATGATCTGTTAACAGCAGAAATTTCCTTCCTAGCAAATAATGCCGCCACATTTTAAGTGCATGTATGACGGCTGCCAATTCTAAGTCGTAGGCAGAATATTTCTGCTCATGCTCTTTCAACTTTCTCGACTCATAGGCGATCACTTTTCCCTCTTGCATTAACACGCCGCCCACGCCTTCTCGACTAGCATCGGTACAAACCACATAATCCTTGTCAGGATCAGCTATACTCAAGATGGGAGCAGAGGTGAGCAAATGCTTGAGTCGCTCAAAGCTTTGCTGACATTCTGGGGTCCATTTGAATGTCCTTCCTTTCTTCTGCAAAGAAGTAATAGGATATGCTACCCTCGAGAAGCCTTCCACAAATCTTCTATAATAGCCGGCCAGTCCCATGAAGGACCTGATATCAGCCACATCCTTAGGTACAGGCCAATCCATTATGGTCTTTATTTTGTCAGGGTCCACTGCAATCCCTTTCTTGGTAATTACATGGCCTAGATACTAAATCTCCTCTTTATAGAAGTTGCACTTGCTGAGTTTAGCATACAATTGATGTTCTCTAAGAGTTTGCAGTACCAACCGGAGGTGTTCCTCATGCTCCTCCTTAGAACGAGAATAAATCAAAATATCATCGATAAATATCAGCACAAATTTGTCTAAAAATCGATGGAACACACTGTTCATTAAGCACATGAAGGTGGCGGGTGCATTGGTCAACCCGAAAGGTAGCACTACAAATTCGTAGTGTCCATACCGGGTTCTGAAAGCTGTTTTTGCGATGTCCTCCTCTTTAATTCTGATCTGATGGTAACCAGATCGCAAATCAATCTTAGAAAATACCGTTGCCCCTTTGACTTGATCAAAAAGCTCATCGATCCGGGGTAAGGGGTACTTGTTTTTAATTGTGAGTTTGTTTAGCTGTCGGTAATCGATACACATACGGAGGGTTCCGTCTTTCTTTCTGACGAATAGCACCGGAGCTCCCCATGGAGACACACTGGGGCAGATGTAATTTTTGTCTAGCAATTCCTGTAATTGCATTTTCAGTTCGGTTAACTCAGGCACACTCATTCTGTAAGGTGCCCGCGAAACTGGGGCAGCCCCTGGTAGCAATTCAATGGTGAAGTCAATATCTCTTTTAGGGGGTAACCCAGGGATTTCTTCCGGAAACACATCCGCGAATTCTTTTATTACCAGAAGATTGTCTAGCGTGGCCGTTTTATCCTTGGTTTCTGCATAACCCACCTGAATGGCATATATCTGGCACCGTTTCCTGATGCACTTTGCCAGCTGGGATGCGGTGATTGGCCGGACTTGAACTGGTCGCTTAATCCCTTGCATCTCTTGTTCCTTTCCAAAATCATCCTTGTATCGAATGATTTTCGTCTTGCAGTTCACTAATGCCCAATGCTTTTCCAGCCAATCCATTCCGATTAGGACATCATATGAGCCAAGTGGAAGCATATTCAGATCTTCTACCACTGGCTGTCCTGCTATTGTTAAGGGACAGTTATTAATTTTTGCCACTACTCGCCTTTTAGCCCCCGTAGCTAGTTGTACCAGCCAAGGGTTCCTGAATTTTTTCAGGTTGTAATTTACATTGTTCAACTATCTTTGGGCTAATATAACTTAAAGTAGCTCCTGGATCTATTAGAACAGTGATTGAAAGGTCTAAAATTTTACCTTCAAATTCGACCATGGTGGGCTGGTATTCCGCCTGGCGATCGTCCAGAGCTGCATTTATCCTTGGCATACTTCATCCCACATCGCCGACAGTTGACGCCTCATGAATCTGGGATATCTGATCAGTTCCCTTCCGTTGCGGGCAGTTCTTGATGTAATGCGGTCCGCCACAACCCCAGCACTGCACTGGGGGTCTGGTTATTCCTTCATTGTCCAGCTTGGCAGATTGCTCACCCATTCTGGTTTCGCCGATTGTCTTAGTTCTGAACGAACCTCTTGGTGCTGCTCTACTGTTCTGCCTTTTACTGCTTCCTTTAACTCCGCTTCCTCGACCTCCTTTACTGTTTCCAGCAGTTTTACTATTCTTTTTCTCACTCCATTTCCTGTTGGAAATGTCTCCTTTCTGTTTGTTATGCTGATAACAGATTCTGGCCTTGCGAATAGCTTCATCCATTGTTCTACGATTGTCAAATTCAATCCTTTCCCTCATATACATGGGTAAACTGCTAACAAATCTTTGCACTTTGGCCTTTTCTTCCTTAAGGTAAGGCACATAACGAAGCAGGGAAGTAAAACGATTAATAAACTCATCCATGGTCTGCTGTCCTAATCGCAGATCGTGGCACTCCTTTGCCTTTTCATCATAAAAGCGCTCCGTCAAGTATCTCTCTTTAAAATACTTCTGAAACTTTTCCCACGTTATGGTTCGTTCGCTTACCCCTTTAACAATTTTGACTTCCTCCCACCACAGTGTTGCCTTTCCTTGTAGCTGGAAAATAGCCAGTCGTGCCTTCAAATTATGATCGTACTCATATAGCTGGAAATATTTGTTCATGTTAATTAACCATGCTTCAGCCGCCTCCTCTTGCTCTCCATCAAAGTGTGGGGGTTTGATTTTCCGAAATTCTCCTTGCAGTTCTACCCTTTGACGTTTTGAGGTCTGCAGTTCGGATGCATTGCCCGATTGATCCTCACCTTCTTCCGAATTTTCAGGTTCCACTTGATCGTGCTGTTCCTCCGTCATTCTCTGCTGTTCCGCACTAGGATTGGCTAACGGAGGGTTCTGCCTCCCTGACAGACTCCTCAAAATTCTCTCTTGCTCCATTGTTAATCGTGCGTTATCCTCCCGCAACCGGGCCATCTCATTTTTCAAGTCCTGGACTGTCTCCAATATAGCCAGGTTCGTGCTCCGTGTTTCCTCCCCAAGCTGTACCCACAGCTCTGGGTTGTCTCTGGGGTTGATTGCAGGTCCCTGTTCTGCTGTGGGCCTGTGCGGAGTGCTGCCAGCTCTCTGCATTTCTTACTGTTAATCTCTAATGTCTTCTGTGATTTTTCTTTCTTCTTTCCTGGTATAAAATCAAGGAAATATTGGCACTGTAAGTTACTTGCACAATTTAGCTACAAAGAAAAACAACACTGTGATTACCTCCCATTTAGCAAGTTAGGCTCGTTCCCAGAGGTCACAGTATGGGAACCTCTGCTCTGATACCAATTTGTCACATACCCGTACCCTCAGCAATAATTTTATATATATATATATATATATATCACACAATTCCTTGGTAAATAACTCACCATCTCTAAGCATGGATATTAGATGGTTTACAAATAATTAAACAACGAATGCCTATCATTTACCAACAATGGTTTACCGCTGTCCTATAATATGCATATGCCGTAGGCTAAACTTTGGACTATTTTACACATGCGGAGACATTATAATATCCATATAATAATAAGGGCGCACATATATAATTGTCATGGCAACATAGTTCGGCTATTTGTTGACTCATGTTATATCTGAATAATTATATTTATGGTACTTTGCGATCGCTGCAATTTATGGTCCATATTTGGGTTGGTTCGGCGGGTTCCTTGGTACTGTCGAAGTGCGCCACCCGAGACTGCCGCCGGCGTTGCCATGTGACGAGCGTACGCGGCACTGCCTCCGCCGGTCCGATCACGTGGAGGGCAGATGGTTGCCATAAATTCTCTGCCAACCCTACTGCTTGATCGATGGCTGAGATGCCTTGTGGAAGATCTAACGGCGGAAACGCATCCAAATGTCCCGCCGAACTATGAAGGTATAAGGTCCTAATTTCTGCTTGCTCGGGTTATTGTATTTCCGCTGCCGCGCCCTTCCATTTCATTCGGGCGCCACTGTAACCTTCCGCGCCAAGAGCATGGCGCTGCGGTAACCTTCCGCTACGAATGCGAGGTAAGCTTCAGTGTTTTCCACCGGTTATTTCCTCTGTTCACTGCTCTACTTCATATTGAATTATTTGGGTTTTTCCTTGCTCTTCAATCGTCGAACAAATCCTTCACCATTACTAACGATTATTCCACGGTTGCATGCAGCCGTATCCATCTCTGGTTCGCGGTGGATAAGGAGGTCTGCCTATGGAACCTGGGTGCTTGCGGGTCTACCACAGGTGCGACCCCTGCGGACTACAGGTGCATAGTTGAATGGGGTTATTTTATTTCTTTTTGCTGACAGAGGGTTTTCCCTTATGCCTATCCGTAGCCCACCTTTAACCCTACTGTTTTATCACAGATGGCTACGGAAGGCTTCCTCTGTCTCACCTCATGACCGTTCTGCGCCGGCTATGGGTTTATCAACCCTAACGCTACCAGCGTTGAGTCTGGAAAGTTCTACATCAATGTAATGCTGTCGTCGTATAACTGTGGTTTGAAGTTTAAACTGTTAATATATATATTTGTATGCCGGAGGGCATTTCGGCCACGGCACTGTTGCACACGGTTTGGGCATCGACCCTTATGATTTCTTGTTTAATATCTAACACAGCCTTGCGGCTTTCACCGTTCTGTCTCACGATTTATGTGCAGCTAGCAATTGACAATGTAATCGTTTATTATTTATAATGAATTCCAGTTTATTTACGCTGCTGTCTCTGTTTGCGGAAATACTGGTTTCCTGGTATTCTTTTAAAGGTCGAGGAAATCCTATCCACCGGTTGCCTCGAACTCTGACCATACAACCTCTGTTGATTTTTGACGCAGTATTTATCTTTATGAAGGTTTTTATGTGTATATGTATTTAGTGTTTCGATATGTATCCCATTGTTTGATTATTTGGCCTACATGACAGTTCCATAGACAGTGCAAACGGCTCGGTTAGCTGGCCATATGTCTGCACTGTGCAAGGAACAGGTCTACATGTCGCTCGTACCAAGAGCCACAGCGTGGTTTCATAACCAAGTGTTCTGTGCCTCAACTTAATGACAGTATGGTTTCCTAACTAGTGTGATTTTTTTTAAAATCTGTGAATATTGTTGGTTCATCGCATAACATATGAATGTTGTTGGTTCATTGCATGTTAATTTATTAAAGGTCTTCATGACTCGACGCTTCCCTAAGAGGGTTCATGCATGTTTGTTAAAAGAGGGGTCTCGGGTATCAGTGTTTCCCTATAGGAATGTCTGCACCGTGATACCCAGCTGCCCCATATATCTCGTTTTCCTGAGATAAGACGTATAAAGGGTGACCAGCTCCGCAAGGTTATATGTCCATTTATTTTCTGTGCGCTGTATTTATATATATTTTAGCTGTAAATGCAAGGTTAACCGAGTTTAATTGAAATAGTTTTGATATTAAATCATCTTTGGGGTTTCTCTGTTGGCTTCGAGCGTAACCTGTCTTTCCTTGGATCCAACCGGTTCCTCCCGTGTCTTTGCGCCTCGGTAGGTAGTGCCGCCTTCAGCCTTGCCATTTACTTCACTTGTCTTGCGCTTCTATTCTAACAGCGGGACTTGCCTGGTCTGTTTGCGTTCCACCAGACTCCGGAGCAAGTCTCTGGACTTATGGACTCGGTCTTTGTCTGCAAACTTAGAACACAGATTTCTAGATGTATATATATAATGACTTGGACTATGCAACTTGCCTATGCAACTGTGGTGTCTCCTATGTGGCAGTGGTAATTTTTCTTTCCAAGAACCTATTTATTTGCCTCATAGGTATCTACAATCTAACTTAAATGATTTGTAACATTTGCAGAGAAGTAAGAGTTCCGTCCTACTTACCTGGTTGCTGCTGCCCTTAGGTGCTCAGTAGGTCACCTGCAAGCTCATGCATAATCTTTTAGCCGCCCAACCACGAGACTCGTCTTTCGATACCAGAGCCTCCCCCCTAGCTTCCTCTTGCCGGATCCCTATCCTCAGCAAGGGTGCACAGTGTGCTAGACTATCTGGTCCTAACCAGACTTAGTGCTCAGTTCACTTTTTGCTTTTTTTCTCTCTCTCTCTCTGTCTGCCTGTCTCTACAGCACAGACCTTTTTGTCATTCCCCCCCTTTCCCCTTGGGAATTTTCAGTTAGAGAGGGTGGTTAAAGTCAGTTCCAATAACTGACTTTTCTTGCCAACTCCCTCCCAAGAGTTGCCAACAATATCATGAGTATTCTTTTTCCCTTTAAACATTTAAGTGCATTTTTAAAAAAAATAAAAGAAATACTCTGAAATTTTCCTTTAACAAGCAATGAGATAATTTTGCAATGTCATTTCTAAATTCAGTCTTTTACCGTAGTAAAACTAAATATTTACATTCTCCTGAGGTCATCACATTCTTTTCTTTTTAGCAATTGTCGCACACTTAGTCTAACGAGGTCATTTTTGGCTGTTGGGGGTAATTCCTCCACTTTTCGCTGTCGGGGTAATTCCTCCGCTTTGTTAGACAATTTTTTTGTGACCCATAGGTGGATGGTGACTATGTGGGCAGCTTTTTGTCGTGTGTACTTTATTGGTTTCCTTACATTGAAGAATCTCTAGCTTTCTCCTCTAGGTGGAATTCTAGGCATGTTAGTGTTTATGTTAAACATTTATATACACCTAGAGTGCTAAAAACATTAGGTTTATTTTAATTAAAAGAAGTTTTGTTTTTTTTTTTAAATGGGTGATACAATGTTTTTATTTTAAAATGATGAGTTTATTTTAATTACGAAGTTTTGGTTTTTCAGGAGATTGTAGTTTTTTGAGCGGTTTTTTATTTATTATAAGTTTGATAAAGATTAAGTTTATTTTAATGATATATTGTTAGAGATTTTTGGAAGCAAACTGTGTAATGGTTGTGTGATGATATAGTTTTAATTGGGTTGTAACTTTTTCTTATTTAAAAAGTGTTTTTGAATATAATGATGGATTCAGTTTTTTGAAAATTTTCAAGAATATTAAAAGTTTGTAAATTATTCAATTCAAATTCATGATTTTATAAAATTTTTATTAATGTTTTTTTTAATGATAGGTTTATTTTAATTAAGAGAAGTTTTGGTTTTTTCCAAAATCGGGTGATACAATGTTTTTTTTTTTAAATGAGATTGTAGTTTTTTTAATTATAAGTTTGATAAATATTAAGTTTATTTTAATGATATGTTGTTAGAGATTTTTGGAAGCAAACTATGTAATGGTTGTGTAACTGTGATGATATAGTTTTAAATGAGATTGTAGCTTTTTCTTATTTAAAAGGTGTTTTTGAATATAGTGATGAATTCACTGTTTTGAAAATTTTCTAGAATATTAAAAGTTTGTAAATTATTCAATTCAAATTTATGATTTTATAAAATTCTTATCAATTTTTTTTTAATGATAGGTTTATTTTAATTAAGAGAAGTTTTGGTTTTTTCCAAAATGGGGTGATACAATGATTTCTTTTTTGAATGAGATTGTAGTTTGAATGAAATTGTAATTTTTTATTATTTAAAAGGTGTTTTTGAATATATTGATGAATTTAGTGTTTTGAAAATTTTCTAGAATATTAAAAGTTTGCAAATTACTCAATTCAAATTTATGATTTTATAAAATTCTTATTAAATTTTAGACCAATTTAATTTAAAAAAAAATATTTAAGAAAAAATCAAAACATTACACATTCTCAAAATATTAAAAATACTTAATTAGCAATTGTTGTATTATGAAATATTTAGAAAAAGATTAAAACATTGCATATTCTCAAAATATAAAAAATACAACTTAATTAGCAATTGTTGTATTATGAAATATTATGTAAACTATTGGATTTAAAATTCAAATATCTATTTGTCAAATAAATAATAATAATAATAATAATAATAAATATTACTATAAACCTAAATTTTAAATAAAATATTTATAATTCATTAAATAAATGCAATTAATAAATTTATATATAAAATTAATTTTTATTTCATTAAATAAATATAATTAATAAATTTATATATATATATATATATATATATATATATATATATATAAATAATTAATTCTAAAAGCAAAATAAGTAAAATGCAATCCATCATTAAGTAAATGACTCACCTCATGAATAATTACTTAATACATGAATGCATTTTCAGAAGATGTGAAATTATAAAGACTAGATAGATAAAACTGTATTAATAAATTTATATATATAATTAATTTTAAAAACAAAAGAGATAAAATGCAATCCATTATTAAGCAAATGATTCGCCTAATAAATGAATGTAAATTCAGAAGATGTGAAATTAGAAAAGCTAGATAAATGAAACTATAAATATATCAATAAGCTATATATATTTATTAAATATTATTCAATAATAGTAAAACTATTTCAAAACATATTAAAAAATATTTTAGAAAATTTTGATATTTTTTATTAAAAATATTAATATTTTAAAATATACATATATAGAATGATTGAATTTTAACATTTACTTCAGCATCAATAAATTCTATTTATTTAACATAAATATTTTTATTTAACAAAATTCAATTAGTACATTCTATAAAATATAAAACAAATTTTATTGATAACTTTATTTCATATTTCATTATTCATTTTAAAATACTAACACAAATTTATTAATAGTTCGAAAGGTAAAATATATCTTAAATGACTTGTAATTTGAGTCAAAATAGCAATTCATTTGCATGTTATTAATGTAAAAGGAAAAGTTAAGTTTGACAAATTAATCTAAATTTAAGTAATTTTTCTAAACATATTAATTATGCTTATGGGTGTATCTATTTTGGAATAGCATTTTCATAATTTTAATTTAATTATCAATAACTATTAGGTGGATAGTTGGGATTTAATCTCTACAAAATATTATACAATATTCTTAGTAGTAGGGACAGGTCAAAGGTTGAGATTTATCTTAAAAATAGTTATGCCCTTTCTGCATTTTTAATTAAATTAATTATTTAAAAAGAAATATGTAATATGAAAATGAACTATGTTTTTTTGGGCATATGGTATTAGTAAGTTATGGTAGTTTAACAAAACTCACTTATAGAGAGTGAAACTCCATAGTAAAGTGGGAATAAATTTCCATAATTAAAAATCTTGTTACATGTTTTCCTAAATGCATATATATTTAACTCATATATTAATTTTTTTAATAATAATAATAAAATTATAATCTAATTTATTTTTGTGATTTTTTTAATATGTGAGATGTATCATGAATTAATAAGTTTGATGCCCATTAATATTTACCAATCATTTAATTTATATTTAATTTATGCAGATAAGTTAATTTAAACAATTTATTAGAAATATAATCAACAAATTCAAACCTTGAACTATAATATTTCAAATGAATTGTAATTTAAGTGAAAATAGTGATACATCTACATGTTTTTTTATACCAATATAAAAAAAAATAATTTAACAAATTAATTTAAATTTAAATAATTTTTTTCCAAAATATATAATTTATTTATTAATTTAAAAAAATTATGGAAAAAAAAGACACACAATGTATAAACTAAATTATATCAACTTAACAACTTTCACTTCAAAAATAAATAAATAAAAATCTAATTTTATTGAATTACCTTTACATTTATGAATCAATTAGTATAAACATAAACATTAATTCAATATGCAATACAGAAACTCAAAATTAAATAAATATAATGTTTAAAAGAAGTAACATTATGGATAATTAACAATTTTCACTTCAAAAATAAAAAAATTAAAAATCTAAGTTGATTGAATTACTTTTACATTGATGAATCAATTAGTATAAACACAAACATTAATTCAATGAGCAATACCAGAAGCTCAAAATTAAATAAATATAATGTTTAAAAGAAGTAACATTTAGGTTATCCATATTATTGCATAATAGTTTTTAAAAATATATAATTTTTGTTTTTAAACTTAAATCTTGAAATTAAATAAATTTAATACTTACTTCTACATCAAAATATCATTCATCCAAATAATTGTTTAAAAAAACATAATTTGCTTAGTTAAACTTTAACATTAAACATTTACCTAAATCATATTCATACAAATGTCAAAATTTTAATAGAAAATAGGGTTTTAAAACTTTACGCGTCAAATAACACAAATGTAGAATCAATTTCCTACATTACCAAATACAATCAATTTTCTATATCACTAAACACAAGTCCATAAAATATTTCTTAGTAACTACTTACAATTAGTTACTAGTGATTATAGAAATACCTGGTAAAAATATAATTATTGACTCAATAAGAATTTTGACGATAGAAGAAAGAGTCAAACACAAAAGATCCATATTTTTGGAAAAGAACACCAAAATCAACCTTAAATAAAAAAAAAAAAAAAAGTGATATTAACCATACCATTTTTTATTTATTTATTTTTTCTAATTTGATAGGGTAAGAATGTTAAAATTATGTATTATTTCAAATCATGATTTTGAAAATAAAAAATGTTATTTCAAAAAAATAACTTTAAAATTAACCTTAACTAAAAGTGATGATTATAGTGACATCAATTTTTTTGAAGAATTTGAAGGTACAATTGTGACTTAATTGAAACCATAGTCTTTACCAATTAATTATGGTAAACATAAACCTGATGTTACTTCTTTGTCTTTAAAGTTAAAAGTACCATTTATTTATAATCATATCCCACCAGTGACATTGTATATAAAATAAAAAATAAAAAATTAAAAAAATATATATAATTACAAATATAATCATAAAAATAAATAGAAAATGAAACAGCACATATGAAAGAAATATTTTTTAAAAATTAGATTATGGTTTATAAAGAAAAATTTTAAAAAATGATCAAAGCTCTTCCAAAATTTTAAAAAATGATCAAAGCTCTTCCATTAAATATATGAAAGGTGTAGTATACTATCTCAAGGTGCCCCATGGATCCATTCTAAATCTTCATTAGACATGAAAAATTCCTGACTTTCCACGATTAAATTTAAACCCTTTAAACTTCCCATATATATAACAAAAAACAACTTTGAAAATTAAAATTTAATAAAATAAAATTTAAAAACAAAATTTAATAAAACAAAATTTAAAAACAAAATAAAAATATTAAAAATAAAACAATTTTTTTATTATATAAATGAATACCACAACCCTTACCATATCCCATCTCCCCTCATCCCACTAGCCCTCTATCTCCCTTTTGCCCTCCACAACCTAAATTAGCAATGACAAGTTTTAAAGCCACTACTACTATCATGAATAGTTGTCACATACCCCGGTAACCTCGCATGTAAAAGTAGGGAGTTAGAATTTTTATACAGATTACCACAAGTAATTAACCAATCCACAACTCCACAATTCATCATTAACCATTAGATATAATATTCATTAGTACATCAAGTAAATTGCCATCAAGACAGTAAGTTGCATAACCATTGAATAACCTTTAACCATCACTGTGGTAGCGTAATGACATAAACTGTCTCATGAATCCTTGCATCCATTTCTTGATATCCTTAACCATATTAAATAATCATGTACTAGGACATTATGGTTGTCACATCAAATAAAGAACCATCAACATCAAGGACTCATCATTATCAAACTGACACAAGAGGCAATCACACCATTTGAACACCAATTTACCCTGGAAACCCCGTAGGGTGAAAACCAGCAAACGTTTAATCTTATTATTAAACGCTCGTGAGGGTTTTCACCCCTCACTCAATGGCTTATAAGGGATTCCATCCCTTAACCATTGTCATAAAATCATTACAATGAATTATCATTAAGTTGTCATATAACTAGCTAAAGGCTAATACAGTTCTCATGTAATCTTTCACTTACATACCGCCACATACAATATTCCTTGTGGCATGATTGTTCTAGCAATGTATGTTCTTGCAACTCGAACTCATCTGCATGGACCCTTGATCCTCTTCCTGCCACAACCTTAAACATCACTTTTCATTGGCACCAACCGCAATCGTTTCCTGTCAATGCTGTTGACAACAAGCTTGGGCAACAATATTAGATACCATATTAAAGAATCAATAAACAATGTCTGAAAGAGATTCTTTAGCATCCACTCATATGCGTAAGCAAGCATGACTTACTATTTAACTAGCATATATACCCAAATAATACTGTTTGACCTCCACAATGTTTACTAATGTATAACTCTTTTTAAGAGTTCTAACTCATTAGCTCATGTAAAACCGAGAAAAGAATCAAAACCAGATTCCTATTTTCCAAGATAAATCTTCATAAATAGCAGCAAAAGAGTGAATAAACATGGTCGTTCTTGTATATTAAACTGCATTCTAAAACCAAGTCGGAAATTAATACTCGTACACGAGTATTCCCATGGTCTTGCAAACAGAACTATAACAACATAAATACATGAATAGCTTCATGCATGTAATACATATTCAAACATCGAAGGTTAACTAGATTCTTAAAGCATTTAACACAAGATTCACATGTAATTTTCTAGAAGAAAAACTACATATACTTAGCTTTTATGTCCACACGTTTATTCCATGTTCTTCAGGAATTGGTCGCCATAGCGCATGCTGAGGTCCTGTTCCACCATCTTGTTTTTGAGTAGTTGAGCTCTGAGAAGGATCTTGATAGCCACAACCTCGCCAGTATCCACATTTTTAGCAAACTTGACCTTGGAAAAGTTGCCCTCACCAAGGGTGTGTCCCAACTCATACTTGCCTAGACGAGTTCTTGCGCTCCGCAAGCTCATTCCCTCCTCTCAAAACACAGACACACAATGCAAAGAAGAAAAAACAAGCTTGCTTGCGACTGGAATAATGGTCTCGGGATGTACACACTCAGAGGACAGGGTAACCTCGCCTGTGGATCTTTGTCCCTGCCTCTCACTATTCTAACGCTTGCGATTACAGGGCTGCTAGACTTGTGACTTCACAACTGCATTCATTTTGCTAACAGTTGAAACCGAAAAGAGCAAAAGAAGCTGCAGCAACTGCCTCACCTTCTTAGCGATTCCTCAGGCTTCAAATCCAAATACACGCAAAAGATAACTTTAACTGCTAACATATTTTCTAGGTGTTCTTGCGCCTTCAGTCAAGGGATACCTATAATGATTTCAGAGAATTCGTAACCTAAATTCAAAATACGAATTTTTTACTTGCAAATGAAAGATCCGAAATACATCCACCTCCTCTACCGACTCCCTGCTCCCAAATGGGAAACCTTAACACAAGGCAGCAGCACCAGACTTTCTCTAAACGAAAGTCAAATTTTGTTTCCTATGCACCGCCCTCTGTACGCAATCGAATAGTTCCACTGTCGAACCTCTCCAGAACCTTGTAACAGCACTCATCTCTTTGTTGCCGTGGAGACTCCAGCTGATTACACATTGCCCACCATGTTTTGCATTTCTCAAATCTCCGGAAGACCTGATCAACAAATTGAGAAATCTCTGCCGACTCCAAAAAATGGCGTTGAAGTCATTCAGTGCTTCCAAAAAAATGAACAAAACGTATTAACAGATAAAACATTTCCCTTATCAGAATGTTTCCCCAAAACTGTAAGCCTCCTCCTATCCCATTCGTTTTCTCCTTTTGTTCCGAATACTAAGAATCAGTTCCGAATCCAAGAATCAGTTCTGAATCCAAGAATCAGTTCCGAATACTAACTGTTAACTATTCATAACTGATAATTTACGTTGAGTTACTACGGACCTTCAGTTACAACCAACCCGTAAATGTTTCATAACGGTTTATTATGACGAGTTATTATGGTAGGGATGTTACATACTCCCCCCCTTAACAGGAACACCGTCCTCGGTGTTCATCTTTCATTGAGAACTTGAGATTTTACTCATGGTATTACCATCCAAACCACACAAAATAGTAATGATATAATCATAAGAAAGATCATTAGTTATAAGCATCAATAGTCATAAGCTTTCATAATTGCAAAAATATGCAAGTCCTAATTGCCACCACTTGGCCCTTATTCAAATTCAAAAACCAAACTCTATATCAACTTACCATTACTTACCATTTATTCTTGAAAACCATGAATACTTTCATGTAAGCATTTTAATAGTGGTTGGACAACTCTTCATTCCTCCATGGTAAGTAATTCCTATAATATATGACTAACAAATTCAATCGCATTAGTCACTATATTTTGAGTCAAATGAAATACTTTTGACTAGCAATCAATTGTGCAGTGTTAGATGATTTCTAAATCACGGTACTTTTACAAGTACTTAAAGAGCACTAATACTAATCATCAAATGATAAATCATTGTTCCACGTGTATACTGGACGAATTCTCACTAAAGACATCCGCAAAGTACTTCTAGAAGTACCAAAAGAGCACCTAGCTCTCTAATCATCAAAACAGTCAATCACTGCATCATTTGAAAATGGTCTTAGCCCCTACTAAGACGTTTAAAATTTCCAATAACTCCTTATTGAGTACTAAATTCATTTCCTGTTAAACGTGCATAACATATTTTACACAACTATATATAGAATTCATCTTTAACATATCATATAGCTGATTCGTCAATTTCTTTAGCTATAAGAACCATAAAAGCTAAAGAATTTCCCAACCCATGGGAACTGGTTTCTGCAACCTGATTGAGTCATTTTCACATCTAGACAGTTTCTTTGATAGAGACCTTACCAGGTCTAACATGGAATTCCACTGGCCAACCAGCTAAAGAATTCCAATGTCCACATAAAATCTTTTCCCTCATTGAGATAATTTATCTCTAGGGAGAGGAAATCCGGGCAAACAAGTACCATCAACCCCTTCGGGCAAGTATCTGCCATCAACCCAAATCCAGGCAGACAAGTACCATCAACCCCTCCGGGCAGGTAACTGTCATTAACCCAAGGCATTCTAGCCCTTCACAATCCGGGCAGACAAGTACCATCAACCCCTCCGGGCAGGTAACTACCATCAACCCAAGGCATATCCGAGCATACAAGTACCATCAACCCCTCTATCTGCAACTGTCTGGCATGTTAAATTTCTATTTTATTACTCTTTCTCAAAGTAATTTATGCAATGAACCATATGAACATTATCATTAACAAAATAAACATGCATGTACACCATGCATTTACACTTATCCCTCATCATGGGTCCACAACATCTAGATTGATCGGAAACATATCTATCATACATGTTGTATGCATGCAAATTTCCAAACTGACATAATTCATGCATATCATATAACATCATAATTTCTCATTTATAATTGCAATTCACATTGCAGCGATTTACGTGACGAGTTTCCTTGTTGCCATTAAGCTACCACTACTTAATCCCATCAGCAACTTTAGTTATAAATATGCATCAGTTAACACGTATTCAATTTCCAAGAATTTTCATGCATACAATATTGTCATGTATAAAAGCATATGCAAATATTCATCAATGTATAAATGTCAACAACAGTTGAGTTAATAATCTAAACATTTCCAATTTTGCCATAGTCTGCTGTCTTAATCCAAATCGTCAGTTGCCTTAATCCAAATCGTCATTAATGGAGTATTATCTTATGTTTACTATGGCTAGCTTTGGTCATGCATCGTTAATATAATTAAACATAATCTCTCTAACATACAAAGAACATAACTCTATATCACAATGACTAATATTTGTGCATACCATTGCTTATCATATAAGCCCTTCACTAGAATACTACCATCATTTCATACAACAAACTACATACCTCTTTCTTAATGGAAGTCATTTTAACCTCATTCTTCTATCTTCCCTTTCAGGGAATTATTAAAGATATCCATCTTATGCATAAAAATCAAGATACAGAACAAGATTTACTTATCCATCCAAAATCAAGAAATCACACAACTCATCTATCAAGACAATCTCTTCAAAAGATTATTGTCTTCAAGAAAGTTAACATGATCACTTCCTCTATGTACACACAGAGTCATAATTCCAAAGTCACAATAGCTACCATTATGCAACATGTCTTTTCCTAACACAATTACTTTACTTCATTGCACATAGTTCTTTCCATGAAACAAGTAAGGATTTTGTTTCTTGTATGAACACTATTCTAATGTGTCTTTAAAGGAAAGAACCTCTATTTTTATTTTCAAGAAAACTCTCATAAAATCCTTTATCTTCATAAATGAAGTATGCACACTCTTAGAATGAAACTATATTTATGTATATATGTAATATGTAATATACTCTTTCTTCAAAAAAGTTAGAAATTAATATCTATGTGCCTAGAAGCACATCTTTAGCTATCTTTATCATGCATGTAATGCATAATTATTTCACTAGAACTTAGAAACTAACTAGAATCATAATGCAATTAGCATATATATATTTTCCAAGAAACTTTTATCAAATGAAAATACATATTTTAATTCAAGAAAACTTGGCCACCTTTCATGCTATGTCCTCAGGACGTTTATATGCCTTATCTTCTTTTCTCAAGAAGGTACTTTGGCTATATTTAGCAAGGATTTTGTTCCAAGAAAAAATGACAAGAGACAAACATTTCTCACACAAGACTCACATGTAGTCCTTATAGGAGGAACTACCTATTTTCTTTACTAAGAAAAACATATAAAATAATCAATCTTTTACTGCAAGTATTATCATATTTTCTCTACCAAGAAAACATATAAACAATCAATCTTTACTGTAGAAATCAACCCCATGATATTTCCAACTATTTAATAAAACACAACTGATTATTCTCTATAAAGAATAGAGTTACTTATCTTTTCCTTGGTTCAACATGCATAACTAACAAATTGAACCACCCTTACCGAAAGCAATTGCTCTACTTATGCAATTAGAAGGATAATCTCCTAAGTGTCACACATGCACCAGAGTTACCACTTGATGCTAGATGCAACAACTATCATAACACTACTATGTGACCTTTTCAGAATAATGACTTCAAGGAGACATTACGAAAATCATTAACATCAACACACTATAGTTATCATTTTCCAACTCCTTAAGCATGGTCAAGGGAATACTCACATGCACATCGAGCGCTATCTAGTCATCCCCAGACTTAGAGTCTTCTGCAAGATTCTGACACTCAAAGCTTGCTCTATCTGGTCATCACCAGACTTAGCGATTCTTTTTCCCATCTCCATCTGTCCCTACAGCACGGTCTTCTTCCTTCTCCTTGCTTCCATTTCCTTTGGAAGCATCTATAGTTGGGGAAGTTAGTTAGAGTTTACTGACAACTGTATTAACACAGGTAGTCTATTTATGAATAATTATCACATGTAATTATACCATGAATGGGTCCTAGAAATGTTACTCACTGCACATGCCTCTACAATTAACTTCACACTGGAATGCAACATGCATAAGAAATCCATCATTCCCATAGTAGAGATAAATTCAACCATCATTAAATCGAGGCTCCAATGGTTTTTATCTCCCAACAATTAATGATTAACATAAACACATACCATGCTAATGGATTTCAATTAATTAGAGGGTAACATCATTAAATCTATTAAGACATAAGAATATACTATTCATCATGCATTCTCATGGTGAATAAAATTAAGAATTCTTCTCATAAACAACGAGAACTATAGCACAGAGAGAGTAAGAATCTTTATACACACATTCCATGCATGTGACATCAGTCAACATTCACTTGTTTACGAATTGTAATAATCTTAAGTCCAATTCAATTAATGCATATAAGTTCTATGGGTTAGTCATACAACACTAACCAATCTCAACTACCAATCGTCTTCATGCATCCATGACAAGACCGAATCAAAAGTTAGTTATTACAATCAAGTCTCACTACTTGCCTCATTGTTTACTTTTAAGTCTAAGGGGTGCTTACAATGTTTTTTTTTTTTTTAAACACTATATCATCATATCCAAGGACATTCCCCATACTCTACATTTATGCATTGACTCATTAAAATTAGTTCATTGTAACTTCAATCATGTTCATTACATGCATCATTGTTATTGCCATATTTGCAAATCAAAACTTGGTAGTTGATTGTTACTTCCCTCAATAATGAGTGTTCAATTTTGTTCTTAAGTGTGACAAAAGTTTCATTGTCTTTTATCCGCATCAGGAATCCAATGTTATGAACGTAGTTATGCAACAACTTTATTACTTACTACTCAAAGCGGTTATAAACATGAGTCACACATATCACGCCGAAAGTAGTGTACTACATAAATCAATATGTGAATGGTTGACTCATACATGAGTTAATGCCCACTAACGACGTACCTCAATTTCTTTTCCGCTTACCAATTCCCAAAGGCGCCAGTACTGCAACCTTTAGCTCTGATACCACTTGTCACATACCCCGGTAACCTCGCATGTAAAAGTAGGGAGTTAGAATTTTTATACAGATTACCACAAGTAATTAACCAATCCACAACTCCACAATTCATCATTAACCATTAGATATAATATTCATTAGTACATCAAGTAAATTGCCATCAAGACAGTAAGTTGCATAACCATTGCCTAACCTTTAACCATCACTGTGGTAGCGTAATGACATAAACTGTCTCATGAATCCTTGCATCCATTTCTTGATATCCTTAACCATATTAAATAATCATGTACTAGGACATTATGGTTGTCACATCAAATAAAGAACCATCAACATCAAGGACTCATCATTATCAAACTGACACAAGAGGCAATCACACCATTTGAACACCAATTTACCCTGGAAACCCCGTAGGGTGAAAACCAACAAACATTTAATCTTATTATTAAACGCTTGTGAGGGTTTTCACCCCTCACTCAATGGCTTATAAGGGATTCCATCCCTTAACCATTGTCATAAAATCGTTACAATGAATTATCATTAAGTTGTCATATAACTAGCTAAAGGCTAATACAGTTCTCATGTAATCTTTCACTTACATACCGCCACATACAATATTCCTTGTGGCATGATTGTTCTAGCAATGTATGTTCCTGCAACTCGAACTCATCTGCATGGACCCTTGATCCTCTTCCTGCCACAACCTTAAACATCACTTTTCGTTGGCACCAACCGCCATCGTTTCCTGTCAATGCTGTTGACAACAAGCTTGGGCAACAATATTAGATACCATATTAAAGAATCAATAAACAATGTCTGAAAGAGATTCTTTAGCATCCACTCATATGCGTAAGCAAGCATGACTTACTATTTAACTAGCATATATACCCACAATGTTTACTAATGTATAACTCTTTTCAAGAGAGTTCCAACTCATTAGCTCATGTAAAACCGAGAAAAGAATCAAAACCAGATTCCTATTTTCCAAGATAAATCTTCATAAATAGCAGCAAAAGAGTGAATAAACATGGTCGTTCTTGTATATTAAACTGCATTCTAAAACCAAGTCGGAAATTAATACTCGTACACGAGTATTCCCATGGTCTTGCAAACAGAATTATAACAACATAAATACATGAATAGCTTCATGCATGTAATACATATTCAAACATCGAAGGTTAACTAGATTCTTAAAGCATTTAACACAAGATTCACATGTAATTTTCTAGAAGAAAAACTACATATACTTAGCTTTTATGTCCACACGTTTATTCCACGTTCTTCAGGAACTGGTCGCCATAGCGCATGCTGAGGTCCTGTTCCACCATCTTGTTTTTGAGTAGTTGAGCTCTGAGAAGGATCTTGATAGCCACAACCTCGCCAGTATCCACATTTTTAGCAAACTTGACCTTGGAAAAGTTGCCCTCACCAAGGGTGTGTCCCAACTCATACTTGCTTAGACGAGTTCTTGCGCTTCGCAAGCTCATTCCCTCCTCTCAAAACACAGACACACAATGCAAAGAAGAAAAAACAAGCTTGCTTGCGACTGGAATAATGGTCTCAGGATGTACACACTCAGAGGACAGGGTAACCTCGCCTGTGGATCTTTGTCCCTGCCTCTCACTATTCTAACGCTTGCGATTACAGGGCTGCCAGACCTGTGACTTCACAACTGCATTCATTTTGCTAACAGTTGAAACCGAAAAGAGCAAAAGAAACTGCAGCAACTGCCTCACCTTCTCAGCGATTCCTCAGGCTTCAAATCCAAATACACGCAAAAGATAACTTTAACTGCCAACATATTTTCTGGGTGTTCTTGCGCCTTCAGTCAAGGGATACATATAATGATTTCAGAGAATTCGTAACCTAAATTCAGAATACGAATTTTTTACTTGCAAATGAAAGATCCGAAATACATCCACCTCCTCTGCCGACTCCCTGCTCCCAAATGGGAAACCTTAACACAAGGCAGCAGCACCAGACTTTCTCTAAACGGAAGTCAAATTTTGTTTCCTATGCACCGCCCTCTGTACGCAATCGAATAGTTCCGCTGTCGAACCTCTCCAGAACCTTGTAACGAAACTCATCTCTTTGTTGCCGTGGAGACTCCAGCTGATTACACATTGCCCACCATGTTTTTCATTTCTCAAATCTCCGGAAGACCTGATCAACAAATTGAGAAATCTCTGCCGACTCCAAAAAATGGCGTTGAAGTCATTCGGTGCTTCCAAAAAAAAGAACAAAACGTATTAACAGATAAAACATTTCCCTTATCAGAATGTTTCCCCGAAACTGTAAGCCTCCTCCTATCCCATTAGTTTTCTCCTTTTGTTCTGAATAGCAAGAATCAGTTCCGAATCCAAGAATCAGTTCTGAATCCAAGAGTCAGTTCCGAATACTAACTGTTAACTATTCATAACTGATAATTTACGTTGAGTTACTACGGACCTTCAGTTACAACCAACCCGTAAATGTTTCATAACGGTTTATTATGACGAGTTATTACGGTAGGGATGTTACAATAGTCAAGAGAGAGGAGAGGCAAATAGAAGGCAGAAATGAAAAAAAGTATTGAGAAATACACTATCAACTACAAATTGAAGATAGACATACTTACACATTACTTTCACACTAAAGTATAAAATAAACCTCTAGATTTAATAAATTATTATAAATTCACTTTCTTCTAACATCATATCCAACCTCTTATTTCCTTTTCTATTCCCTTGCATAATTTCTAAAATATGCTACAGTATAAAATAAGCCTCTAGATTTAATAAATTATTATAAATTCACTTTCTTCTAACATCATATCCAACTTCTTGTTTCCTTTTATATTCCCTTGCCTCATTTCTTAAATATGCTACCCGCTGGCTACATGCACGAGCCTTGCGTCTCATCCAAACATTATACCCTTTTGAAGAATATGTTAATCATCCAAGGGTGACTACTTGCATGAGCCTTGCATCTCATCCGAACACTATATCCTTTTGAAGAATATGTTAATCATCCAAGGGTGAGTCATCCCTTTCCAGATTGTGCTGGTATAAGGGTGAGACGTCTCATCCTTTCCCTAGTTCCCTCTATTTATATATTCGAGCGTATGAGCTATTATCAAGTCATTATCTCTAATCTCCAAGAATAAACTAGCAATTGCATCAAAGGTTGCATAGGAAATGCCGTAAGGTAGTAGAGTAGGAAAGAGTAGCATTAAACTATTACTTTTCCATGATGACATCGAAATTGTCACTAGATGTTGCCAAAGGGTCTAAGTGGAATTTTGGATCTTTGTTAAAGAGGGGGTTTTAAGGAATTGCATCATTCACATGACATGGGTATGATCTTTGTTAAAGATGGGGTTTAAGCAATTGCATCATTCACATGACAGGAGTATCCTCACTATCAGAGTTTCTCTTTTTGGTTATTTAGTGTAGTTGCTAAAAAATGCACTGTAGAGATAACAAAGATCTCTATCCTTAAAAATTATTGACCAGAAGACTTTGACTTTGATTTGGTATTTTGGTTAAACATCCATATGTATTTGCACTAGAGAAACATATGTTTGAAGTATTAGCCTACTTGAATGGTTGGAATATGTCCATACCCTATTTGTATATGCCAACATTATTTTGGATTCAAGATTTCTTGCAATTGATATAACTCCCTTCAGTTTCATTTAAATATAACATCCATATGTATTTTCACTTGTGAAACTTATGTTTGAAGTATTAGCCTACTTGAATGGTTGGAATATATCCATACCCTATTTGTATATGCCAACATTATTTTGGATTCAAGATTTATTGCAATTGATATAACTCCCTTCAGTTTCATTTAAATCTATTGACATTGTTCCCCCAATTCAAACTCTAGCAAACATTTGTATCATTATCTTTTTGATGAGTCTGTGGGCTAGATCATAGTGACTTGCATCGAATGCTTTTGGATAAATTATAAGAAGATGAAGTTGAAGCCAAAATATGAATCTTTTGAACAAGGTTGTTGAAAATATCAAATTACCATACTCTACAACAACTATGGTAAATTTGAATAATGAAGCCTCAACACATTTGGTCTTTGAATCGTAGAGAGGACTATGAGCCTAGAGTAGGATGCCAAAGTCCTTTTAATTGATGATATCAACAATCCAAAAATCATTATTAACCAAAAATCATTATTAGGATTTGATCTTCCAAAAATCATCTATAATGAAAACAATAAATTTGTTAACTATATTTGGCAATTGTTATGGAATTGGTTTATACCAAATAAAGGAAAGTATTTCCTTTTGTTCACTGATATGGATCAATTGAGTTACCAAATTGCATTATGATTCAATCATTATGTATATTCAATTAGAAACATTCAAATGTATTCAATTAAAAACGGTCATTTAAAAGATTCATAATAATAAAATTCGAGAAGCTTAATATAATAAAATTCATTAAATTAACCCCCAAAAATTTGAGTTTAATCATCTCCTCAACTAAGAGTTACATTAAAAATGAATATAATTATGACCCATGATAATGTAAAGATTCATAATAATAAAATTCAAGAAGCTTAACATAATAAAATTCATTAAATTTACCCCCAAAAATTTGAGTTTAATCATCTCCTCAACTAAGAGTTACATTAAAAATGAGTGATATCATTGAATGATGAATCACTTTTCTAACCTAAGATTATTTATATAATTATGATGATAACACTTACTATTACAATATCATATATTTTTTAAAATAAAGTTTTTCACTTAAAAAACAAAAGCATAAGCATAAATTAGGTTAGTTAAAGATAGAAATCATTTTCCTAAATAATTATATGCTCACATTAAATTTAAGTTTTAAAATATTTATCACATTATTAATTTTAGATAAAACTAATAATCTTGAAACATTTTTTTTTTAATATTTTTAAACATTAAATTGAAATTTTAAAAAATTCCAGATAATATTTATTTTATTAAAATAGGAGAGAAATTAAAAAAAAAAAAAATAATTTATTTTATTTTATTAAAGTTTAATAAATTATTTTTTTATTTGAGTTAACTAACTCATCATTATAAACCACATAACTTTAGTTTAATAATTTTTTTTTAATTATATAATTTTAATATTTTTATTACTTAAAATTAATTCATTTATCCCGGATGCGGGTGTTCACAAGGGATGATATGACGGCAGAGAAAAGGGCCAGCAAGTGGCATAGCCACATGGCCACCCGTAAGCTCACACACAGCGTAATAAAACTGTCTCACAACATTCATAAATGCCATTCAATGCGGCACTCAAACCAACTTACCAGTGCCATCCTGCCTCGGCTCTGCATCATGGAGACCTCAGGTGCTATTCGGCCCACATCCTCGTCTGTTTCTGCTCCTCTACCTCTGAATTGCAAGTGCCCCCTGGCTGTCGTGGAGCCAAGCACCCGCACGACAACAGGCAGGCGATGCAATATTCTCTGTTGTATAGAATTCAGAAAGGGCAACCACTACTCACAGAGCCTGGTATGCAACCTGACCCTCGCTTCTGAGCCTTCTGCCTCTGATTTCCACTCAGTGCCTACTTCTCACAGTCAGTCCCTTTCTCCCTATGCCATTATGCCTCGACTGCGCCAGCGAATGCGTAGCAGGAGGGGCAGCAGCAGAGGTAGAATGCTCCATTCTGCGCCCTCAATGGTCTCTGACTCCTCCTCCCCCTCATCAAATTACTTCTCGGCTCATTATCCTGATACACGCAGTGGCAGAGGTCACCCTTGCGCTGTTCGCTCCCAGCCTTCGCAAACCTGTCCATCAGCTACTACTCTCCCTTCCAGCTCTCAGCACTCCAACCATACAGCTCAATTCACATACCAATGCTCTCTGGATCGACCTCTTATCAAGGCCACCATTACAATCACATTTCAGGAGGAGCCGACCATCGTTGAAGGATGTCCCACTCGCGCAATGGAGAAGAATGATATTGCTCAGGGCGAGCCTTCTGCAGCAGAGCAGAATCGAGAAACTCTGGTGAAGGAAGACATGGGTGAACTGCCAAAAGACAAGGATGACCTCGATGCCTACAGGTGTCTAATTCTTGAAGAACACCCGTCAACACCAAATGACAACTAAACCAACACGCGTCTTCAGGTTTCAGGTTCCCGGCACCCAGTCCTATGGGTTTATTTTTGCATTTTTGAGCAAAATAGTTAGTTTTGAAACTGATTTCAATAGAATATCGCTCTATGTTCACATGCTGGTTTCCCCTGCGAGGGCAACAAATCTATTTTGGATTGGACTAGTTTCCCTCTTCTGGGCAGTCTTCATTTTGTTTTTGTTGCAATATGCCATGAACCTTGGCTAAGAACTGTAGAGGCCAGAGCCTCCTTGTATCATTTTGTTACAATAATAGATTTTAGACATATTTAGAAAAAAAAAATTAATTCATTTATATTTTTAAACTTTGGCATATTGCAATGTAAAATTTAAATGCTCAATTTCAAATATAATGATATATTTCATTAATGTAAAATTAATGTATATATGAATCTGTTACATAATTCTGTTTAATTTATTAATTTTATTTTTAAACAAAGTCTTTTGGTAGAAAACACATGAGAGAATTTTATTTTTTTAATATTAGTAAATAATAAAAAATTTACTTTTATTTTTTTATTAATCTCAAAAACAAATTAGAGTAATTTTCATTCATTACATATTATAAGTGGTTATTATTTTTATGATGTAGAATTAATGAATTTTCAAAATAGAATTTAAAACTTCAATTTAATTACAATAATAATAAAATTTGAGAAGCTTAATTAATATAATAAAATTCATTAAATTTACCCCCAAAAATTTGAGTTTAATCATCTCCTCATCTAAGAGTTACATTAAAAATGAATATAATTATAACCCCATGATGATGTAATGATTCTCCGTGAGATGTCATTGAATGATGAATCACTTTTCTAACCGAAGATTGTGATGTCATTGAATGATAAATCACTTTTCTAACCTAAGATTATTTATATAATTATGATTATAACGCTTATTATTACAATATCATATATTTTTTAAAATAAAGTTTTTCACTTGAAAAACAAAAGCATAAGCATAAATTAGGTTAGTTAAAGATAGAAAACATTTTCCTAAATAATTATATGCTCATATTAAATTTAAATTTTAAAATATTTATCACATTACTAATTTTAGATAAAACTAATAACCTTGAAACAATTTTTTTTTTTTTAAACATTAAATTAAAATTTTAAAAAATTTCAGAATATTATTTTATTAAAATCCGAGAGAAACTTAAAAAAAAATAAAAAATAAAAATCAAATAAATATTTTATTTTATTTTATTAAAATTTAATAAATTATTTTTTATTTGAGTTAACTAACTTATCATTATAAACAACATAACTTTAGTTTAATTTTTTTTTTTAATTATATAATTTTAATATTTTTATTACTTAAAATTAATTCATTTATATTTTTAAACTTCCTTATTTTGCAATGTAAAATTTAAATGCTCAATTTTAAATATAAAGATTTATTTGCATTAATGTAAAATTAATCTATATATGAATTGTACGTTAACGGTTACATAATTTTGTTTAATTTTTTAATTTTATTTTTTAATGTTAGTAAATAAAAAAATATATATATTTTTATTTTTTTATTAATTTCAAAAACAAATTAGAGTAATTTTCATTCATTACAAATTATAAATGGTTATTATTTTTATGAGGTAGAATTAATGAATTTTTAAAATAAAATTTAAAACTTCAATTTAATTACAATGATATTTTACACTTCTCATGATAATGTAAAGATTCATGATAATAAAATTCGAGAAGCTTAGTATAATAAAATTCATTAAATTTACTCCCAAAAATTTGAGTTTAATCATCTCCTCAATTAAGAGTTACATTAAAAACCAATATAGTTATGACCCATGATGGTGTAATGATTCTCTCTATGATATAATTGAATGATGAATCACTTTTCTAACCTAAGATTATTTATATAATTATGATTATAACACTTACTGTTACAATATCATATATTTTTTAAAATAAAGTTTTTAACTTAAAAGACAAAAGCATAAGCATAAATTAGGTTAGTTAAAGATAAAAAATGTTTTCTTAAATAATTATATGCTCACATTAAATTTAAGTTTTAAAATATTTATCAAATTATTAATTTTAGATAAAACTAATAATCTTGAAACATTTTTTTTTTAAACATTAAATTTAAATTTTAAAAAATTCCAGATAATATTTTATTTTATTAAAATCTGAGAGAAAGTTAAAAAAAATAATTTAAAAATCAAATAAATATTTTATTTTATTTTATTAAAGTTTAATAAATTATTTTTTATTTGCGTTAACTAACTCATTATTATAAACACCATAGCTTTAATTTAATAAATTTTTTTTAATTATATAATTTTAATAATTTTTTTTTCCAAGGAAAAAAACGGTAACCTTTTATTAAAGAATTAATGAAAAGTTACACTAGCAGATGCAATTAAGCATTCCGTAAACAGCCACATGGGCACGAGTGCTGCCGCACCCCACGCAACGTTAGAAGACTAACGTGCACAAAGAAATAAGAAAAGAGAAAGAGAGAAGTGAGAGAGAGAGAAAAAACTGATTTCCGGCAGTGAGTAACACTCACGCATCAAGTTTTCCTCCCCTTTTTCTTTTCGACCTTGCGCCACTCTCCTTGAGTGGGCTCGATCGAAGCAATGACTAACTGTGTTTCTGCATTCTGTGGGCCTGGATCTTTGTCTGAGTCTGAAGTATCAGATTGGTGATGCCGTTTAATGCCTCCCATGCTGTGGTCCGCACTTGTCATCTCTGCCTGATTCTTCTCTGCCTGATTTGAATTGAACTGTGAGTCCTTTGTGACTGTTGTGGTACCCTTCTGAGACTCTGTTTCTTGAGTGACCTCGGCATTCACTGCAGTGGGCTCTTCCTCCTCTGCTTCTGATTCTTCGTCCTCTGAGTCAGGGGGGGAGAATTGCCATCCTTTCCTCTGCTTCCCTTTCTGCTTCTTTTTGCTGTTTACTTTCTTGGCTTCTGGACACGAGCTTTGCAGGTGTCCTGTCTGCCTACAGAGCCTACATCTGAAAGCTGTGTTTTCATAGTCCAGTGCCTGTAACCAATCTTGTTGTTTGTAGATCAGCCTTATGTTGTCCGGCAGCCCTTTGCTTAGATCTACTTCCACACAAATGCGTGCGAAGGTGTAGATCCTTTCATCAATCCTTTCCAGATCTGTTTTGATATACTTCCCTATGCTGTTCCCAATACCTTCCAGGGCTTGTTCACTCCAGAAATGAAGGGGGAGGTTGTATAGGCGCACCCAAACCGGTACTCTGGATACCGTCATTTTGTTTGGGTCGAAATCTGGAAACCATGGGGTCATGAACAGCCCTGCTGTTCCCCAAAACCACGGCCCAGCGCTGATGACTGTATCTCTGACTTCCTTGGAAGTGAATCGTACTATAAAAAACCCCTTGGAGCATAGATGTATATCACATTCCATGGTCCAATTGGTGAAGATCCAGTGGAATAGATCCATTGGTTTAGGCCAAAAACTGTTAAAACGGCATATTAGGGCCTGCGTTTCATAGGACTTAACGAAAACATCAAGCCCTGCAGAGTCAAAGTTCAGAGCTGGGGTTTGCCCCAATTGTTCTACAATGTATGGCTTGGGCTTATTTCCGCCGAGGTCTGGCGAGGGCCCAGAGTCTCTGTTGCCCTGTAAAATGTTTTTGTATGATAAGCCTCCCTTGTGTTGGTTCTGGGGTGCTGATTTCCCCTTGACTCCCCCTGAAGAGCTTGGCTGTCCCTGAGGCGGAGCCCCTCCTCTCAGCCTCAGGTTTAAAACAATGATTGTTCCTGGGCTGATCTCATAGCTTTTCATGGTTCTACAGTCCTGGAGGGACCACCTACCACTGACCAGATGTTGGATCTGGACTGGATATCCCATCTCTGCCCATATCTGCTGTTTCAACTGCAAGATGGTGCCTCCTGCATGAACCCACACTAATCGGGTTTTCCCCTCAGGGGTTTTAATAAATATCTGAAAAAGAGTTGATCTTACCTGCTCTGGCTGTAAACAGTCTTCCAGATCTGGCCTCGTATTGGGTCGTCTTTCTTTGTGCATGCCTAGATCTACAACCCCTCTGTTCGATCTGTGCTTGCTGCCATCGATCTGCTGCCTGGGATCTCGAATGTTGGCAGGATCAGGTAGATCTGGGCCGGATCTGCAAAGTTTTGACCACTGCATTGAAAGAGGGAGCAGATCTGCAGCATGCAGACCCCCCTGCCATTACTCTGTTCGATCTGGGAAATGCGCGTTCTTTTCTCTAAGTGCAGTACGGCATGGTGTCGGCTTTGTTCCAAATCGTAGATGATCACCACGAAAACCTCCTCATTTGACCATGCACGGAGGTGGTCTGCCATTGTGGGCTTCTCTGCTTGATCCCGTTGTAGCCCTTGCCGTAAGGAGCATTCACGCATATCAATACCCTCGGCATCTTCAGCTAACAATTGGTTCGGAAAAGAACCCAAATCATGGATCTGGCCGGATTTTTTGAGCAGATCTCTGTTTTCGTAGGTCCTGGGGATTTCCTGTCGTTTCCAGTTCAAAGAAACGTATATCCTTGAGGCAGAAAACCCCACAGATATGATGCCGTAGTTTTCTGGAAGGGTTTGGGGTCCTTGTCTGCGCCATTCCACGGAGAGGACCCTTTCAGCACCGTGAAGAAGGACGCCCACCGTATCTCCAAACCCTGGAACGCCTTCAGCCTTTGCAGCAGTCTTTGGACCGGCCGCGGCCACCATCAAATCTCTGCAATCGCAAACCCTAGCACTCGCCATTCTCAGAGCCTCTTTTCATCATATGATCTCTTCGATAATTTTAATATTTTTATTACTTAAAATTAATTAATTTATTTTTAAACTTTGGCATATTGCAATGTAAAATTTAAATGCTCAATTTCAAATATAACGATATGTTTTCATTAATGTAAAATTAATCTATATATGAATCTGTTCCATAATTTTGTTTAATTTATTAATTTTATTTTAAACAAAGTCTTTTGGTAAAAATCACATGAGAGAATTTTTTTTTTTTAATATTAGTAAATAGTAAAAATTTTATTTTTATTTTTTTTATTAATCTCAAAAACACATTAGAGTAATGTTCATTCATTACATATTATAAGTGGTTATTATTTTTATGATGTACAATTAATGAATTTTCAAAATAAAATTTAAAACTTCAATTTAATTACAATAATAATAAAATTCATTAAATTAACCCCAAAAATTTGAGTTTAATCATCTCCTCATCTAAGAGTTACATTAAAAATGAATATAATTATAACTCCATGATGATGTAATGATTCTTCGTGTGATGTCATTGAATGATGAATCACTTTTCTAAGCTAAGATTGTGATGTCATTGAATGATGAATCACTTTTCTAACCTAAGATTATTTATATAATTATGATTATAACACTTATTATTACAATATCATATATTTTTTAAAATAAGGTTTTTCTTTTAAAAAAACAAAAGCATAAGCTTAGGTTAGTTAAAGATAGAAAACATTTTCCTAAATAATTATATGCTCACATTAAATTTAAATTTTAAAATATTTAGATCACATTACTAATTTTAAAATATTTAGATCACATTACTAATTTTAGATAAAACTAATAATCGTGAAACTTTTTTTTTTTTTAATTTTTAAACATTAAATTAAAATTTTAAAAATTCTAGATAATATTTTATTTTATTAAAATCTGAGAGAAACTTAAAAAAAAAAAATTTTAAAATCAAATAAATATTTTAGTTTATTTTATTAAAATTTAATAAATTATTTTTTATTTGAGTTAACTAACTCATCATTATAAACAACATAACTTTAGTTTCATTTTTTTTTAATTATATAATTTTAATATTTTTATTACTTAAAATTAATTCATTTATTATCGATTTGAGACTTCTGTGATCCATATCAATTTTTGAAGATTCTTCGGCAAAAATCACATAGAGAATTTTTATTTACTTTTTTTTTTGTCGACGCGTTTTGAACCCACCAGTGTGGTTCATCGTCAGGGACAAGTTGAATGAGAAGATCTTGCTTAGCACCTTAAATATATAGGGCAAAATATCCAACAACCCAATTTTCTAGATAAGGTAATGGCTAGAAAGATAAAGGCTACATTTGACCGGATAACGGCTAGTTTGACAAAGATAAGGGTTATAAATTATATTAAAATATAAGTGGACCATGTTAAATAGAATAAGTAAATTAATATATTATAATCAGTAAATCATAAAATAAATTAATTGTAAATCTATTTATAAATATATATTAATTGAGATTAATAAAATAAGTATAAAATAAATTAATTTAAAATTGTTAGATAATAGAGTAATAGTTAATTATATTTATTAATATAAGATGAAGGAACATATATTTATAAATATATATTCAAATAAATTAAATTATATATATAACGTCAAAGAGTTTTTTCAAGATAAAAATTCAAGTGTTAGAAAAATATTATAATATTAAAAATTCATTCATGGTCTATTTAAGGGTAAAAAATAGCATATTAGTTTTAAATTAATTATAAAATAAATTAAGTTTAAATTAAAATAAATAAATAAATAAATAAAAATAAATAAATAAATATATAAAATGAAATAAGATTAAAATTAAAAATAAAAATAAAAATAAATGTATATATAAAATAAATAAATAAAAAATAAAAATAAATAAATAAAATTATTAAAAATTAATTAATAGTTTAAATTAATAAAATAGATTAATTTTAATTAATTAATTTATTTATTTATTTTTTGTAAAATTTCTATAATTACTGAAAAATTATTTTTGTAAATTAATTATAAAATAAATTAAGATTAATAGTCGAAGAGCTTTCACATAAATATTTAGAAAAAATAAAAAATAATAAATAAAATTACCATATTAAAGAATAATAAATCTAAAATTGAAGGGAGGGGAAGAAAGAAAACGACTAGGAGGAGAGGGCTAGGATCCAGAAACTACTTATCTTCTAGCCATCCTCTCTATTGAGATTGTTCGGCCTTTTTTCAATCTCAAGGGCTTCCCTAAATTTCTGGTGATGGAATTGTGACACTCTAGCAATCACACTAGCTTCCTCGATGCATACATGATGATTGGTTTTCTCTACATGCTCTGCTAAAGCGGAAGACTTAGTTCTCATATGCTTGAGGTCAACTGCGTGCTCACTAATCCTTTGATTAATGGAGCGACCAGTCTCACCAATATAGGGGGTCCCACATGAACAAGGAATAATATAAACCCCTTTCATGTCCTTGGGGTCAATAGGATCCTTCACAGATCTGAGGGACTTACGAATGGTGTTAAGAGGTCTAAAAGTTGCAGGGACATTATACTTTTTAAGTATCCTCGCAATCTTATCCGTGGTCCCTTAAACAAACGGAAGATGGACACCAGGAATCCGTTCCTTAGGCCTTCTTCTGGTTAACGAATTCTTAGCTGTTTTGAGGAAAGCCTTATGTCCCAAGTGTCTGCTATAACTGTTCTCAACAAAGACATTAAGGAGATGGGATTTCTCCTCCTCGAAGCTCTTTTCATCAGAGATCCTTAAGGCACGAGTTGCAAGGGTGTTGAGAACCCCCAACTTCTGGGCCGGGAAATGGTGGGAACTAGCATGAAGATACTGCTCCGTATGAGTTTTCTTACGAAACACTCGGTGGGAGAGGGAACCATCCTTATTCTTAGAGATAAGAATATCAAGGAAAGGGAGGCAACCATCGACTTCTTGTTCCTTAGTGAATTTAATGGCCGAGGATTGGCTATTGAGATGATCGAAGAAGAGATCTAACTCCTCTTGGATATCTTCATGCTAGTTCCCACCATTTCCCGGCCCAGAAGTTGGGGGTTCTCAACACCCTTGCAACTCGTGCCTTAAGGATCTCTGATGAAAAGAGCTTCGAGGAGGAGAAATCCCATCTCCTTAATGTCTTTGTTGAGAATGGTTATAGCAGACACTTGGGACATAAGGCTTTCCTCAAAGCAGCTAAGAATTCGTTAACCAGAAGAGGGCCTAAGGAACGGATTCCTGGTGTCCATCTTCTGTTTGTTCAAGGGACCACGGATAAGATTGCGAGGATACTTAAAAAGTATAATGTCCCCGCAACTTTTAGACCTCTTAACACCATTCGTAAGTCCCTCAGATCTGTGAAGGATCCTATTGACCCCAAGGACATGAAAGGGGTTTATATTATTCCTTGTTCATGTGGGACCCCCTATATTGGTGAGACTGGTCGCTCCATTGATCAAAGGATTAGTGAGCACCCAACTGACCTCAAGCATATGAGAACTAAGTCTTCCGCTTTAGCAGAGCATGTAGAGAAAACCAATCATCATGCCTGCATCGAGGAAGCTAGTGTGATTGCTAGAGTGTCACAATTCCATCACCAGAAATTTAGGGAAGCCCTTGAGATTGAAAAAAGGCCGAACAATCTCAATAGAGAGGATTGTTGGAAGATAAGTAGTTTTCGGATCCTAGCCCTCTCCTCCTAGTCGTTTTCTTTCTTCCCCTCCCTTCAATTTTAGATTTATTATTCTTTAATATGGTAATTTTATTTTTTATTTTTTATTTTTTCTAAATATTTATTTATGTGAAAGCTCTTCTACTATTAATCTTAATTTATTTTATAATTAATTTACAAAAATATTTTTTTAGTAATTATAGAAATTTTACAAATAAATAAATTAATTAATTAATTAAAATTAATCTATTTTATTAATTTAAACTATTAATTAATTTTTAATATTTTTATTTATTTATTTTTATTTTTTACTTTTTTATTTTATTTTATTTTATTTATTTATTTTTTAATTTTAATTTTAATTTTAATCTTATTTTATTTTATATATTTATATATTTATTTATTTTAATTTAAACTTAATTTATTTTATAATTAATTTAAAACTAATATGCTATTTTTTACCCTTAAATATACCATGAATGAATTTTTAATATTATAATATTTTTCTAACACTTGAATTTTTATCTTGAAAAAAATCTTTGACGTTATATATAAAACTTAATTTATTTGAATATATATTTATAAATATATGTTCCTTCATCTTATATTAATAAATATAATTAACTATTACTCTATTATCTAACAATTTTAAATTAATTTATTTTATACTTATTCTATTAATCTCAATTAATATATATTTATAAATAAATTTACAATTAATTTATTTTATGATTTACTGATTATAATATATTAATTTACTTATTCTATTTAACATGGTCCACTTACATTTTAATATAATTTATAACCCTTATCTTTGTCAAACTAGTCGTTATCTGGTCAAATGTAGCCGTTATCTTTCTAGCCGTTACCTTATCTAGAAAATTGGGTTGTTGGATATTCTACCCTATATATTTAAGGTGCTAAGCAAGATCTGCTCATTCAACTTGTCCTGACAATGAACTACACTAGTGGGTTCGAAACGCGTCGACAAAAACAAAAAAAATTTCTCTATGTGATTTTCGCCAAAGAATCTTCAAAAATTAATTCATTTATATTTTTAAACTTTGGTATTTTGCAATGTAAAATTTAAATGCTCAATTTCAAATATAACGATATATTTTCATTAATGTAAAATTAATCTATATATATGAATTGTACATTATATTTTTAAACTTAAAATAATAATAATAAACTTCGTGAGCGAGTATTGAGGTTGTTAAGAACTTGTCTAACTAAAGTATCTTGTAAATAGAAACTTATAAAAATAGGCTAGTTGAACCAACTTGACATATAAAAAGAGGCTGGTTGTACGAGCTTGACATACATCCACATGAGAAGAAGAAAAAGACTACTAGTGTTGCAAGCAAAAAATAAGTGAGTCATAATAACTATTGGGCTTTGTCACACTCCCTTCTATAATCAAAGAATACAGCCATAAATTTTTTTTTTTTATGACACGTTAACCTTACCATTGAAATCTTAATTTGCCACCCACCTACGTCTAACTCATCTACTACATATGGTAATGTTTTGGTGTAAAAGAGTCATAGTTTAATTTCAACACATGACAGCTCGGTTATACATATGATGTTAAGTTCTACCATATTCTTTGCACACACTTTATTACTGGTACGTGATGGTACAAATGAGTTGACGGCGGTGGTTGGTGATTACTGCCATTTGGCAGAGTAAGAATGCCAGCTCAACACTACCACTGCCAACTGGCCCCTTATCACGTGAAGATCACATGGTCCGAGAGGGTTGACCAGCTCCGGGACTCACGCTCGGCCTCCCGCCCAAACTCAACGGTGGAGATTGCTGGGCATGATCGGACGGTCCTGCCTTGGTTAGGGTTTGGGCGTGGGTATAAAGGTTTAAACGTCTTTGTTATAGTTCATTTGACATGCTCAGCTATCAGTTCTCTTTGCTGGTTCACGCTACATTCGCGGGTTCATTCTGTATCCTCCAGACTCTCTGAGCTATTCTGGTCCACCGAACCTCTGTCATTACCAGGTACGTCTCACCTCTTCCAGTTCATTAACGATTGTTTCACTGATTCGAAGCTCCTGTAATTACTTAGCTGGTTATGACCTCCTGCTCAATTTTAATTGCTGCAGGGTATATTCGATCGATGGTGGAGATGCGGGGTAACATGCTGGTTCATCTGCTACGACAGCGAGAGTACCCAGGTAAGCCGTCCCCTTCTTGTTCTCTTTACATACCTTTAGTTATATTTCATGGGTTTTCTACATAGCTGAGACAGCCTGTCTCTACCTATGTCTCAGGTTGGTGAACGGTTCAACCCTCATGCAGCTACGCATGACGGCCTTGACTGAACTGATAGCTTTCCACTACGCCTAGGTTATGGCTTGATGCCTTCATTACAGTTATTGTTGAATGTCTGTTCAGAACTTTGTATATGTATCGAGTACCTCCAGTTATGGCTCGAATCTGTATTTATAATAGTTTGTATAACTGTACATATTGGCCATTCGGCGCTGTCTGACTTCTCTGGTTTTGTTAAGGGTTTTGGCCCGACTTGGATTCTGAATATATCTAATATCCAGTTGAACTTTAGATGTTATATATGCTTCCATATTTTGTTTCAATGCCGTTCTTTATCAACAGCTTCGTCTGTTATGCTGGTTATACGGTTAATACCCTAGCCGCAGCAATATTACTTGTCTTTCTGTATGCATAGTTTATTTCGGTGACTGTATTTTCAGAGTTACATATTTATCTTGCTTATGGTCATAATCACTCCTCAGGTTTAGTTTTGGTCACAATCCGTTAGAAGTATTTCATGCCAAGGTTTAATAACTCATACGAGTTCCAGCTACGCGCTGCCTTTTCCATTGTTTACTCGTTTCATGGATATATAAATATTATTTCTGGTTTAAAGTTATGGTTTATGGGAATGTAATGCTCCACAGCACTGCTGTTGGTTTGTCGTTATAACCAAGCGTAGAGGGCAGGCTCGCATTCGGCCATGGATGTGTAGTCCAACCCTCTTCCGCGCACAGTCCTACCTTTGCATGACTACAGGATTATCTTTTTGTTTGATTCCGGTTTATGGTTAATTTCTCGGTTGGTAAAAGAAGGTTAATCGCATTTCATCCCTGGTTAGGGTTTACTGCATCTTTATAACATGGTTATGAGTACTCCGTCTTTTCTTTTCGTTGTATGTTAATAAATAATTACTGGCATCTGAGAGTTATTCGAAAGTTAAAGGTTATCCTCAGAGTCTTTCTGTCTCTGTATCGTGCATATGTACTGATTCAAATGTGAATACGTTCTGTCTTGGTGTTCCGCCCTGACTTTCTTCTGTTTATACTGCTGAGATTTACATGTCAAGCAGGGTTATTAATTGACTTGATGTATATAGAGGTATTCTGTGTCATGCTACCTAATCTTTGAGACTATACAGCCTCCTCGGCTTTCCATAGTAATAGTTTTCAACAGAAAATCTATATACTTTTCTAACTATATTGTCATCAGAACTAATCTTTCTGTTCTTGCTATTAAGTTACAGAGTCTCTATATAGACTGTATGACTGTTTCCACACGTCACAGTTTTCTTTCCTAATACTTAACCATAATAATAAACTTACTCTACTTCCTACATACAGCAACTTTAAAGATTAAAATACAACTAAGTACATTCAGTACCTGAACCTTCTTAACTAAAGTTGGAAAGTCACCTGGAGGCGGTCACAAGAATGCTTTGTTTTCGGTAGTCACCTGTAGAGTTTACGCTCTTGACCTCCCAACCATGAGATCCACTGCACTGGATTCTCCCCCCGAGCGGTCTTGCAGGCCTGCAGCCCTCAACAAGACTTATGCACCACCGTGCTGGGTCATCTGATCACAATCAGACATAACCCTTTTCTTTCACTCTGCACTCTCTTTTCTTCGGAATCTCCCTCTGCCTGTTCCCAAACAGCCCAGAGGTTTTTCCTTCCCAACCCTCTTCAGGGTGAGAGGCAGTTTCTTTCTGTTCAGTTCCTTAACTGATTAATTTCTTTAATTAGAAAAGAAAACCTCCTTTTGGAGACTGCCAGCATTTCACTCAACACATGTGTAAAAAAAATAATTCATTGTATTTTCTTTAACAATTAATAATGTCTTTTAAACAACAAACTGTCATCCATATTGTTTTTACCACAGCTTTTACTGGAATTACAAGTTGTCAGGGTTATTACATCTTCCCCCCCTGGGATTGGACGTCGTCCCGAGGTCCATTCTCTTTAAAAAAATTTGGATAGGCCTTTCTGAAGAGTTCCTCATCTTCCCACGTAGCCTCTTCAGGCCCGTAATGCTGCCACAGCACCTTAATTTGGGTAATAGCCCGTTTCCGCAGCCGCACTTCTCTCCGGTCGAGAATGCTCTGCGGTTCGACTAGGACCCCGCCTTCCGGTTCGACCTGCAAACAACCAACACTTAGTCAATTTTCATTAAGTTTGGTTGTATAATCAAACCAATCGAGTCAATTCTTACCCGTACATCTTGCCATTGAATGACATGTCTAGGGTCATATACATATTTCTTTAGAACAGAAACATGAAACACATTGTGAATTTTAATGTGACTGGGTAAAGCAAGTTGGTAAGCCACCGGCCCCACTCTAGCTAGAATCTGAAATGGTCCAAAATATCGGGGAGCCAGCTTGGCGCACCCGCTCCACTGTAGTGTGCTCCTTCTGGGTTGAATTCTTACAAATACATGATCACCCACTTTATATTCTGCAAATCTTCTTTTCTTATCTGCGAAACTTTTTTGTCTGTCTTGTGCAATTTTTAAGTTTGCCCGCACTTTCTTCACCATCTCTTCCATGTCTTTTAACATTTCCGGACCTAAACACAATTTATCCTCTAGCCCACTCCAACTTGAGGGTGTGCGGCACTTCCGCCCATACAAAACCTCAAAGGGACTTAACTGAGTGGAGGTATGATACCCGTTATTATAAGCAAATTCCACCAAATGTAAATATTCTTCCCACTGATTAGGCTTGAGCATCACATTTGCCCTTAACATATCCTCTAATACCTGATTGACTCGCTCCGTTTGGCCATCAGTTTGCGGGTGATAAGCTGTGCTGAAGTTCAGCTGGGTACCCAACTCAGCAAACAAGGTTCTCCAGAAAATAGATGTGAACTTCACATCACGGTCCGATATGATTATCTTTGGCATTCCATGCAAGCGAAAAACATTCTGCATAAACAGATGTGCAATTTGTACCGCCTTGTAGGTAGACTGTACAGGTATAAAGTGTGCTGCTTTACTTAGTTTATCAACTACGACCATAATAGAATCATTACCCTTCTTTGTCCTTGGTAAACCAGTTATAAAATCCATGGAGATGGTTTCCCATTTCCATTCCGGAATAGGCAAAGGCTGTAACAGCCCTGCTGGATGTTGGTGTTCAGCCTTAATTTGCTGACATTCCAGACATTTTGCCAAATATTCCACCACTTGCCTCTTCATCCTTGGCCAGTAATACTCTTTCCTGAGTGCTGTAATCATCTTCTGGTAACCTGGATGACCAGCATAATGACTGGTGTGAAATTCGTCCAGGATCAGCTTCTTAAGATCTTCGGAATTAGGTACATACATTTTCTTATTGAAATACAGCAATCCAGCATTATCCAGTGTGTACTCTTGCTGTAACTGTCCATGGACAGACTGCTGTAGCTGCTGCTTCAACTGCTGATATGCTGTATCGCTGTCCGCTGCTACTTTTATTTCTTCTACTAACGAACTCCGCCACCGGCTAGCTGAAAGTTCACATAAACAATGAACTTTCCGACTTAAGGCATCTGCCACTCGATTTTCCTTGCCTTTTAAGTGTTTTATTTCGAAGTCAAATCCACTGAGGAAATCTGCCCAACGGCCTTGTCTCGCATTCAAAGTTGGCTGATTGAAGTAATGCGTTAAGCTATGATGGTCAGTTAACAGCAGAAATTTCTTTCCGAGAAGGTAATGTCGCCACATCTTAAGTGCATGAATTACAGCAGTTAGTTCTAAGTCATAGGCAGAATACCTCTGCTCATGTTCCTTCAATTTTCTTGATTCATACGCAATTACCTTACCTTCTTGCATTAACACTCCCCCCACGCCCTCCTTGCTTGCATCGGTACATACCACGTATTCCTTATTAGGATCTGCGATGCTTAAAACTGGTGCGGTGGTAAGTAGGTGTTTCAAGCGATCGAAGCTCTGCTGGCACGCTGCTGTCCATTTAAATGCCCTTCCTTTCTTTTGCAATGACGTAATAGGATAGGCTATTCTTGAAAAGCCCTCCACAAATCTCCTGTAATAGCCAGCTAACCCCATGAAAGACCTGATGTCCGAAACATCCTTGGGCGTAGGCCATTCCATAATCGATTTTATCTTCTCGGGGTCAACCGCAATTCCTTCACTTGTAATTACATGCCCCAGATACTGAATTTCCTCTTTAAAGAAATCACATTTGCTAAATTTAGCATAAAGCTGATGTTTCCTGAGAGTTTGCAGCACCAGTCTAAGGTGCTCTTCATGCTCCTGCCGGGAACGAGAATATATCAATATGTCATCGATAAATATCAGCACAAACTTGTCCAAAAACTGGTGAAACACGCTATTCATCATGCACATGAAAGTGGCAGGTGCATTGGTTAAACCGAAAGGTAGCACTACGAATTCGTAGTGCCCATAGCGTGTTCGGAAGGCAGTTTTTGCAATATCCTCATCTCTGATCCTGATCTGATGATAACCAGATCGCAGATCAATTTTGGAGAACAACCTTGCTCCTTTCACCTGATCAAAGAGTTCGTCTATTCTGGGTAGAGGATACTTGTTTTTGACCGTGAGTTTATTCAGCTGTCGGTAATCTATGCACATGCGAAGGGTCCCATCCTTCTTCTTCACAAACAAAACTGGAGCTCCCCAAGGTGACACACTAGGTCGAATGTACTGCTTATCCAGCAATTCCTGGAGCTGCATCTTCAATTCCGTTAACTCCGGTATGCTCATCCGATATGGTGCCCTTGATACTGGGGCTGCCCCAGGTATCAACTCAATAGTGAAATCTATGTCTCTTCTTGGGGGTAGACCCGGGATATCTTCAGGAAAAACATCCGTGAACTCCTGCACCACTGGTATGTCATTTAATGCAGACATCTTATCTTTCTGGTTCACGTAACCAACCTGTACGGCGTAAATCTGGCATTTCTTTCTTACACATTTGGCCAGCTGATTTGCAGTGATGGGTCGGATCTGAACAGGATGTTTAATTCCCTGTAACTCCTGTTGCTGTCCCACATCATCCTTATAGTATATGGTCTTGGTTTTGCAGTTCACCAGTGACCAGTGTTTTTCCAGCCAATCCATGCCAATAAGGATGTCATAAGAGCCCAATGGAAGCACATTCAAATCCGCTGTCACAGGCTGTCCAGCTATACTGAAAGCACAGTTATTAACTTTTGCTAGAACTCGCCTTTTAGCTCCCGTAGCTAACTGGACTAGCCATGGGTTTTTAAATTTTTCAGATGGTAACTTACAATGTTCCACTACTTTTGGACTAACATAACTTAGAGTAGCTCCTGGATCGATAAGCACAGCTACAGCAAGGGTTGAAATCTTACCTTCGAATTCCACCATGGAAGGTTGATATTCTGCCTGTCGGTCCTCCAAGGCTGCGTTGATCCTTGGTACGCTGCGTGCCACATCTCCTACAGTGGAGGCTTCATGGACTTGAGATATCTGATCGGTTCTTTTTCGTTGTGGACAGTTCCTAGCATAGTGTGGCCCCTCGCATACCCAACATTGAACTGGAGGTCTGGTTCCTTCAACCTCTGATTTAGCAGGGAGCTCACTCATCCTGCTCTCGTTGGGCTTAGAACGGAGGGTACCCTTACTTGTGCTTCTGTTCCACTGCCCTTTCCCAACCCCTTTACTACCATTTCCGCGGCTGCCCTTGTTGCTTCCGACATTTCTGCTACCTTTTCTCTCATTCCATTTTCTGCTCGAAATTTCTCCCTTTTGCTTATTCTGCTGGTAACAAATTCTGGCCTTCCTAATTGCCTCGTCCATGGTTCGGGGGTTATCAAATTCAATTCGTTCTCTTATGTAAGCTGGCAAACTACTCACAAACCTTTGCACCTTGGCCTTCTCCTCCTTTATGTAGGGCACATAACGCAATAGTGAAGTAAAGCGATTTATGAATTCATCCATGGATTGTTGTCCTAGACGTAAATCATGGAATTCTCGCGCCTTCTCATCATAAAAGCGCTCAGTTAAATACCTCTCCTTAAAATATTTCTGAAACTTTTCCCAGGTTATGCTCTGCTCAGTTACACCCTTCACAATTTTAATCTCTTCCCACCACAGGGTGGCTTTGCCCTGCAACTGAAATATGGCCAAACGTGCCTTCAGGTTTTGATCATATTCATACAGTTGAAAATATTTATTAATGTTGATCAGCCATGCTTCCGCCGCTTCCTCTTGTTCTCCATCAAAAAGCGGGGGTTTGATTTTACGAAATTCTCCCTGTAATTCCGTTTTCTGTTTCTTGGTAGCCTGCTGCTCTTGCACATTGTCAGAATGGTCTTCCTGTTCTGCTGAAAACTCAGGTGCATAGTTTCGTTCTTCAGTGCCTCTTCGTTGCTCCGCACTAGGACTGGGTAAGGGTGGATTTTGTTTTTCAGATAGGCTTTTCAATATTCTTTCTTGTTCCATGGTTAATCGTGCATTGTCTTCTCGTAAGCGGGCCATCTCACCCTTCAGTTCTTGAACTGTTTGAAGTATTGCTTGATTAGTACTGCGTGTCTCAGCACCAAGCTGAACCCACATTCCGGTATTGTCTGGTGGGATGCCGCCAGCTCCCGGCATTTCCTCCATCTTGCTGTATAACTGTCAGCTGTTGAAAATCTCGATATGTTCCTGGTTACACAAGAAACATGATTAATGACATTGTTCTGTTCACATGTATAGGATAATTGTTCTTCTGTTCCCATTGCTTGTTCCAGAGGTCTCAGTTTTGGAACTCTGGCTCTGATACCACATTGTCACACTCCCTTCTATAATCAAAGAATACAGCCATAAAAATTTTTTTTTTATGACACGTTAACCTTACCATTGAAATCTTAATTTGCCACCCACCTACGTCTAACTCATCTACTACATATGGTAATGTTTTGGTGTAAAAGAGTCATAGTTTAATTTCAACACATGACAGCTCGGTTATACATATGATGTTAAGTTCTACCATATTCTTTGCACACACTTTATTACTGGTACGTGATGGTACAAATGAGTTGACGGCGGTGGTTGGTGATTACTGCCATTTGGCAGAGTAAGAATGCCAGCTCAACACTACCACTGCCAACTGGCCCCTTATCACGTGAAGATCACATGGTCCGAGAGGGTTGACCAGCTCCGGGACTCACGCTCGGCCTCCCGCCCAAACTCAACGGTGGAGATTGCTGGGCATGATCGGACGGTCCTGCCTTGGTTAGGGTTTGGGCGTGGGTATAAAGGTTTAAACGTCTTTGTTATAGTTCATTTGACATGCTCAGCTATCAGTTCTCTTTGCTGGTTCACGCTACATTCGCGGGTTCATTCTGTATCCTCCAGACTCTCTGAGCTATTCTGGTCCACCGAACCTCTGTCATTACCAGGTACGTCTCACCTCTTCCAGTTCATTAACGATTGTTTCACTGATTCGAAGCTCCTGTAATTACTTAGCTGGTTATGACCTCCTGCTCAATTTTAATTGCTGCAGGGTATATTCGATCGATGGTGGAGATGCGGGGTAACATGCTGGTTCATCTGCTACGACAGCGAGAGTACCCAGGTAAGCCGTCCCCTTCTTGTTCTCTTTACATACCTTTAGTTATATTTCATGGGTTTTCTACATAGCTGAGACAGCCTGTCTCTACCTATGTCTCAGGTTGGTGAACGGTTCAACCCTCATGCAGCTACGCATGACGGCCTTGACTGAACTGATAGCTTTCCACTACGCCTAGGTTATGGCTTGATGCCTTCATTACAGTTATTGTTGAATGTCTGTTCAGAACTTTGTATATGTATCGAGTACCTCCAGTTATGGCTCGAATCTGTATTTATAATAGTTTGTATAACTGTACATATTGGCCATTCGGCGCTGTCTGACTTCTCTGGTTTTGTTAAGGGTTTTGGCCCGACTTGGATTCTGAATATATCTAATATCCAGTTGAACTTTAGATGTTATATATGCTTCCATATTTTGTTTCAATGCCGTTCTTTATCAACAGCTTCGTCTGTTATGCTGGTTATACGGTTAATACCCTAGCCGCAGCAATATTACTTGTCTTTCTGTATGCATAGTTTATTTCGGTGACTGTATTTTCAGAGTTACATATTTATCTTGCTTATGGTCATAATCACTCCTCAGGTTTAGTTTTGGTCACAATCCGTTAGAAGTATTTCATGCCAAGGTTTAATAACTCATACGAGTTCCAGCTACGCGTTGCCTTTTCCATTGTTTACTCGTTTCATGGATATATAAATATTATTTCTGGTTTAAAGTTATGGTTTATGGGAATGTAATGCTCCACAGCACTGCTGTTGGTTTGTCGTTATAACCAAGCATAGAGGGCAGGCTCGCATTCGACCATGGATGTGTAGTCCAACCCTCTTCCGCGCACAGTCCTACCTTTGCATGACTACAGGATTATCTTTTTGTTTGATTCCGGTTTATGGTTAATTTCTCGGTTGGTAAAAGAAGGTTAATCGCATTTCATCCCTGGTTAGGGTTTACTGCATCTTTATAACATGGTTATGAGTACTCCGTCTTTTCTTTTCGTTGTATGTTAATAAATAATTACTGGCATCTGAGAGTTATTCGAAAGTTAAAGGTTATCCTCAGAGTCTTTCTGTCTCTGTATCGTGCATATGTACTGATTCAAATGTGAATACGTTCTGTCTTGGTGTTCCGCCCTGACTTTCTTCTGTTTATACTGCTGAGATTTACATGTCAAGCAGGGTTATTAATTGACTTGATGTATATAGAGGTATTCTGTGTCATGCTACCTAATCTTTGAGACTATACAGCCTCCTCGGCTTTCCATAGTAATAGTTTTCAACAGAAAATCTATATACTTTTCTAACTATATTGTCATCAGAACTAATCTTTCTGTTCTTGCTATTAAGTTACAGAGTCTCTATATAGACTGTATGACTGTTTCCACACGTCACAGTTTTCTTTCCTAATACTTAACCATAATAATAAACTTACTCTACTTCCTACATACAGCAACTTTAAAGATTAAAATACAACTAAGTACATTCAGTACCTGAACCTTCTTAACTAAAGTTGGAAAGCGTACCTGGAGGCGGTCACAAGAATGCTTTGTTTTCGGTAGTCACCTGTAGAGTTTACGCTCTTGACCTCCCAACCATGAGATCCACTGCACTGGATTCTCCCCCCGAGCGGTCTTGCAGGCCTGCAGCCCTCAACAAGACTTATGCACCACGGTGCTGGGTCATCTGATCACAATCAGACATAACCCTTTTCTTTCACTCTGCACTCTCTTTTCTTCGGAATCTCCCTCTGCCTGTTCCCAAACAGCCCAGAGGTTTTTCCTTCCCAACCCTCTTCAGGGTGAGAGGCAGTTTCTTTCTGTTCAGTTCCTTAACTGATTAATTTCTTTAATTAGAAAAGAAAACCTCCTTTTGGAGACTGCCAGCATTTCACTCAACACATGTGTAAAAAAAATAATTCATTGTATTTTCTTTAACAATTAATAATGTCTTTTAAACAACAAACTGTCATCCATATTGTTTTTACCACAGCTTTTACTGGAATTACAAGTTGTCAGGGTTATTACAGGCTTGCTGGTCACTCGCTACTTTCGTCTAAGAAAAAGGTGATGTTGGCTAATCTCTCAGGTTAAAATGGTCAACTTGCAATCATCACTATCAAAATTTTCCTCCAACTTTACGAGTCTCATAAAATTCTCATATTAAATCTTCATATAAATCCCTATACCACCAACCATATTCAAAAAAAATTTAGCCTTATATCTATTTCTTACAATAATCAATAAAATGACCCACAAAAAAATAAAAATAAATAAATAAATAAAAATAAATAAAAAATTATATATAAAATTTACCCAATATAATGAGAATCACAACCTCCTGCCATCGTATCAAGGTGAACAAAGCTCATCCCGAGCTTGGGTGACTCAATATAAAATTATAAATATGTTTTGGACTTCCCATTCTTGCATTTTATTCTACTGATATTAGCTACAACATAATTTCGTAATCTAATTAGTTAAACATTAACTCTTACATAATTTCATAATCTAAATTTTCAACAATGCTACATACCAAGAAGATATTTGTTCATAGTCACAATATCGATTTCACTTCTCCTAGTCAGAGAAAAAATTCATTTACATATTTATGGTTTATGATGCAAAAATATTTCACATTTATATATAGAGTGTTTTAGATTTTTTAGTGAAATTTTATTTTTTGTTATTTAAAATTGATTTTTGAGTGAATATATTTATTCATCCTGAAAAACTTTCACAATATATATGGATTCAGAATTTTGAAAAACTCTTAAAACACTAAGATTAAAAAAAGTTTTCAATATGATTCCAAAAAATTTATAACAAAAATATAACAAAAAAACCCTTTAAAAAATAACACAAATAAAATACTACTCCTCATAGATTTTCACATTTTACACACTAGATTAAAAAAGTCCCAATAACTACTATTTTATAACGATGCAAGATCAATCCATAGGTATCGCTGGACTTTGCAAGACCAGTCCACACATATCCCTGGACTTTCACATTTTGAATCCTAATTCAGTACGAAAATCAGTATGTTATATATACCTTCTGCATTTTTCTTCCAAAAAAAATCAGCCAGGTTTTTAACACATTTCCAGTATAGAATCTTCTCCGCTGTCACATGCAATAATATGGTGTTTGTGTCATGTAAATGGGTCACGCTTTTTTTTGTTTCCTACCAGGAGCACCCTACTACATTACCAATCATTTTCAAAAACAAACATCCCTTCACTATGCTCATGAGATTATTCTTCATCCAAGGCATCTCATACACAAATAAATATAGCATACGATCTCATAGATGCGGCTAGATTGGCGATCCATGCTTTCTTTCACCTCCTGCGATGACAGATTTACCTCTAACGTTTCTCAGAAAGAGTGGTTTAACCAGGGGGAGGATTGCCAGAACAGTTAGAAGTGGTCAGAATTTGGGTTCTCTAAATATAACTGGAATTTCCATAACTTTCGAGACAACTCCTCGGCCTCGCTAGACTACAGGTTCCTGGAGTGCTTTCCGGACATCGACGAACATCCCTTCCCTTTCTTCTAGTAACATGGCCCCAACAAACAAAAAACTTTGAAATTCCGTGCATTGAACACAACAACAATCTCCAGGCAACCGCGCTTGGATTTGGAGGTTTCAAGTTCCATCTCCTCCGGCGTGACTAGACAATCAGCTTTCTTAGGAACGAAGAGGCTCTTGCCCATGGGGGTGTGATGGCGGCGTCTAGGCAACCAATGGAAGCTGTCAAATGGACACTTCAGTGTGTTTTTTTTATATTAAAAATAATAAAAAGTAAGGGCAAAGTTGGTTGATATTCTGACACATAGGAAAAAGTTAAGTATAACTTGGTCTAGTATAGAGTTAGGTAAAGTGTGTTTCTTTACTATGCACATTTTGTAACTTACAATCCGACAGTCACGATATGTAGTGATCTGACGGTTCATTCTCTCCTCGGTATTACCGACACTTGATCCGTGGCTTAACACCCGATTGGTCCATTATCTCTATTTAAAGAGCATGGAGGGTCATTTGTAGGGTAACCGTTCATGAGAGAAGCTTATGTAAATTTTCATTCTTTTTATTAATATATTTCCTGAAGTGGCTGCGTTGGCTCAGGCCGTGGACTGTTTCCCTCTTTGAGGGTTTTAACCACGTCAAAAATATTGGTGTATTGATCTATGATCTGTTTGTGAGCGGTGTCCTTTGGTGTTCTGTCTGAGGAACTTACCCTGTAAATTCCTACATGGTATCAGAGCTATTTGAGGGCCGCGTCCGTTGGTGATCCAAATTTGAAGCCGGTAGAACTGCATCCGACTGTCGTTTCCTAGATCCACTGTTTCTGACTACTTTTGGGCCGAGAGGACTGCTCTATTGTGTTGGGAGCATATGTTCCAGTGAGGAACCCCTTTCGTTTCACACGAAAAGGTTTTCGGTAGCCCTAGCTACGTCATTTTTAAGATTTGGAGGTATACAGTGTTTATTTGCAGTTTACAGTTATTTTCTCTATGTTTATTTCGGTTTCGGTTTATTTAGCTTTTTGTTTTTTTTTATTACCGGATCTATACCTTTCATTTCTGCGTATGCTCTTTGCCCCGCGACTCTGTGTGATCTAGGCAAATCAGAAACAGAAAGGAAGGATTTTTCTCATGCGTATGCTCTTTTTCACTGCGCCTTAGTGTGATCTCGGAAAATCAGAAACATTGAGGAAAATATTTAGTTTCCGGCTAAAGCTAACTTCGAGCCGTAAGGTTCATTTTTTTTGTATGTCCGTGTTGGGTTTTGTTTTTTTTGTTTTGTAGGGAAAAAGAGCTTTCTCAAAGTAAGCACGCAGCCTAAAGCTTCAGCGCCTAAAAAAAAAAAACCCCTTGCTCTTTTCCAAAAATTACTAAACTTTTAGTTTAGCTCACTTGGTCCAAAGCTACTTTATGAGAGTAGAGGTCTTGAGTTCAAGTCTTCCTTTTGTTGAGCTAATTAGATTAATTTTGGAAAGGGGGCTGATTTTTTTTTATAACATTATCATTCATTTCCGCACATTCCTGCACTTCGTCAGCGTCTTCATCAAATTTTCTTCAAAAAGCCATAACTTCTTCATTCGGAAGCTGTTTTCAAAGCCATTTTTTTTGAACCAGCCTAATTTTTCGAGATCTTTCCATTGGAACACTTAGTTTCAGCATCTATAACTTCAGTTTCTGTTAAAATGGAAAGTCCATGCCAAGTTATTCTTGACAGCACCAACTACTTCCAATGGTGGTCCTACATTGTGGATTTACTTAGAAGTAAAGGTCTCTACAGAATAGCCTCAAGCTAAGAAACCAAACTGAAAGATGAAGATAAGGCAGCTAAATGGGAAAATAGGCAAGATCAAGCACGAGGGTTGATAGGGATGTCTATTTCTCCAGATCTTAGATTCCATATTGCAGAACTTGATACTCCTGAGGAAGCAATGAAATAGATCACTAAAGTTTTTGGAATTAAAAATGAACTTAAAGCCCATCAACCTGAAAATGAGTTGCTTACACTGGACCCCAATAATTTTTCTTGCATTGAAGATTTTTTGTCCAAGTTCAAGACCCTTAGACTTCTCTTGGAAGGTGTTAAGGTTAAGAAAGAAGATAGTAACCTTATCTATTCCATTCTTACTAAGTTGGGACCAACCTATTCTGTGTTTGTTTCCACCTTCCATTCTACAAGAGAAGCCTTCATTTCTCAAGGACAAGCCTACAAGTCCCCTTCCTTTGATTCCTTTTGTGATTCTTTAATAAGAGAACAAGAAAAACTCTTACACCTTGGTCTTCTTCATCTTGGAAACTCTTCTAAGAAAGCGTTAGCTGCCCAGCAGAAACCAAATTCAAAGAATCCTAAGAAGTTGTATCCTAAAAGGAATGGTCCTAAACCAAACAAGGGTCCTAAGCAATTTCAGCCTCAAAATGAAAAATCATTTCAACAAAATGATAAGACAAATAAAAACAAAGGGAAGAAGACTGATAGACATTGCAACTTTTGTAATCGAGGTGGCCACTTAGAATCCAAATGCTTTAAGAAGATGGAAGCCTTGGAAGCAGCAATGAAGAAGCATAACATCCATTTGGAGCACTCTTCAACTTCAACTTCATCTTCAGGAATAACACTTTCTGCTTGTGGTTGTCAAGCATCTCGGTCTGGCTATGCACTAAATGTATCTTCTTCTTCTCATTCTCATGAGTGGCTCATTGATTCTGGAGCTTCTTATCACATGGCCAAAAACAAAGTCATGTTTTCTTCTTTAAATGATTGTAACACCAAAAATATATATGTTGGTGATGATAGATCTCTTAGTGTTGTAGGGGTTGGAACTGTTCATATAGACAATGGTCAATTTAATGATGTATTATGTGTTCCAACCTTATCCTGCAACCTTCTATCTGTATATCAGATAACTCATTCAGGTGAAGGTAAAATCGTTGAATTTTCACCTCACGATGTTGTAATTAAGGACCTAAGAGATCCTAGACCGATTTGAGCTACTAGCATTGCTGATGATTCTACAAGGTTGTATAAGTTTCACAACTTTGGGTCATCAAATCTTCCCTCGGTATTTGTTGCTCATAACGATGAAGTGAGCAAACTTTGGCATGAGCGATTTGGTCACTTAAACTATCGCTCCCTTCAGAATCTATGTAAAGAAAATATGGTGACAGGTCTTCCAATGGTATCTTGCAGAGATGGTGTTTGTTTCAAATGTGTACTCGGAAAACATCACCAGGATAGTTTTGAAAAACGTGCCTCTTGGTACGCCTCAGCCACTTTACAGCTTAATAGAGTTTAGGCTTCTGTGATCCATATTAGGTTAGATAAAGATTTCGGCGTAAATCACATGAAAAGTCATTTGTCGACGCGTTTCGAACCAACCACTTTACAGCTTGTGCATAGTGATTTATGTGGTCCACTTCTAGTTGTTTCATTCTCTGGCTACAAGTATTTCTTAACTTTCATTGATGATTTCTCCAGACGAACTTGGGTATACTTCTTAAAACTCAAGAGTGAAGTATTTAACATGTTCTTGGCCTTTAAGGCCTTTGTTGAAAAACAATCTGGACATCAAATTCTTAAGCTAAGATCTGATAATGGTGGAGAATATGTTAACAACAAATTCATCAACTTTTGCACTGAGAATGGAATTCAAATGCAACATATTGTTCCATATACTCCACAAAAAAATGGTGTAGCTGAAAGGAAGAATCGCACCTTAAAGGAAATGGCTAATTGTATGCTTCAATCTAAAGGACTTGGTCTTAATTTTTGGGCAAAAGCAATTAACTGTGCAAATTACATAATAAATCGCACTCCTACTAAGGTTTTAAAGAATATCACTCCAGAAGAAGCATGGAGCTCAATTAAACCAGATGTAAGTCACTTTCGTGTTTTTGGAAGTGAAGCATGGGCCCATATTCCAGATGAGAAACATAAAGCTTTAGAACCTAAGAGTGAAAAATGTATTTTTGTTGGATATTCTGAAGATGTCAGAGGATATAGACTTATTCTACTTAAGTCCAAAAATGTTATCATTAGAAGAGATGTAAAGTTCACTGAAAATATATTGGCCTACGAGCCTAGTTCGGCAGATGTGCCACCTCTCCCTATCTCTTCTACTTTTGAAAATATTTCCTCTTCAGATGATGAAAGCGAGGATAACAATCCTCCCCCACCTTCTCAAGATCCTTCTTCAGCTCCTCAGCTTCCAAAATGTGTCCATGCTACTCGGGATGCAACAGGTGATCTTGCCAGTGATCCTACAGATCAGCGACGTACATGTTCTCAGTTTGATAGAGCCTCTTCTCTACTGGCTCAAGCTTCATTGAATTATGATCCTGACACCTTTGCAGAAGCTTTAGGCCATCCAGATTGGGAAGCAGCTATGAATGAAGAATATCATTCATTATTGGCAAATGATACATGGGATCTTGTTCCTCTACCAAAGGGACGAAAACTTGTTAGATGCAAATGGGTTTACAGAACCAAGTATGGACCAGATGGGAAAGTTGATAAACATAAAGCTCGTCTTGTTGCTAAGGGTTTTTCACAAGTTGAAGGCATTGACTACACTGAAACCTTCTCCCCTGTTGCCAAAATGAACTCTATCCGCCTTGTTCTTTCCCTTGCTGCCTCTTTCAAATGGGAAGTCCATCAGATGGATGTTAAATATGCCTTCTTGCATGGGGACTTGCATGAAGAAATCTATATGGAACAACCTATTGGCTTTATACAAACAGACTCCAGCCTTGTATGTCGGCTTAAGAAATCCCTTTATGGTCTCAAGCAAGCTCCTCGAGCTTGGTATGCCAAAATGGATAACTTTCTTTTAGAAAATGGCTTTTCTAGGTGTCATTCTGACAATACTATCTACACCAAGAAAGTGGGCAAGTCTCTTATCATTCTTGTTCTTTATGTTGATGATCTTATCCTGACTGGTAGTGATCCCAACCTTATAAACCATGTGAAGTCTAGCCTTAAAAGGACGTTTGAAATGAAAAACTTAGGACACTTACATTATTTTCTTGGTCTTCAAGTCTTGCAATCCAAGGAAGGTATTTCCCTTTCCCAGTCCAAGTATGCCTGTGATATTCTACGCCATTTTCACATGGAAGACTGTAAGCCAGCCCCTTCTCCCTTTCAATCTGGAGTCAAACTTTCAGTCACTTGTACTTCTCCTGCAGTTGATGCTACCTTATACCGTCAACTTGTAGGAAAAATTTTGTATCTAACCCATACTCGTCCTGACCTTTCCTTTGCTGTTGGCCTTGTTGCTCGGTTTATGCAAAACCCACATGAAAGTCATTGGAAAGCAGCTAAAAGAACACTTCGTTATGTTCGAGGTACAGTTCATTTTGGGATTCATTACAGTGCCCAAGCAGCGCCTCTACTGGTTGGTTTCACTGATTTCGATTGGGCTCATGACCCTAATGATCGGAAGTCTACTGCAGGTTATGTGTTCACTCTTGGTTCAGGACCTATTACATGGGCTTGCAAGAAACAAGGTGCCATTTCTATTTCTTCAGCAGAGGCAGAGTATCGTGGTGCCGTAGAAGCTAGTAAGGAAGCCTTGTGGCTTCGTCAGATCCTGTCAGAGTTTGTCTTTCAGCAGTAGCATCCGACTACACTTTGGTGTGATAATCAAAGTGCCATTCAACTATGCAAAGATCCAGTCCAACATCAGCGCAGCAAACACATTGAACTGCACATGCACTTCATCAGAAAGCTCATTCATGACCATGTTCTTGAAGTGCAATATTGTTCAATAGATGATCAAGTTGCAAACATCTTTACAAAGGCTCTCACAGAGGCGAAGTTTACTAAACTTCGATTTATGGTTGGAGTTCAGGAAGTTGTCACTAAGGGGGGATAGGCTCTAGTGCCTCCTTCCTTCTCCTATTGTGTCATATTTGTACATCCTTCAATCCTATCCCAAGTTGTTCTTAAGGGGGGATGTTAGGATATTCCGACACATAGGAAAAAGTTAAGTATAACTTGGTCTAGTATAGAGTTAGGTAAAGTGTGTTTCTTTACTATGTACATTTTGTAACTTACAATCCGATGGTCACGATATGTAGTGATCCGACGGTTCATTCTCTCCTCGGTATTACCAACACTTGATCCGTGGCTTAACACCCAATTGGTCCATGATCTCTATTTAAAGAGCATGGAGGGTCATTTGTAGGGTAATCATTCATGAGAGAAGCTTATGTAAATTTTCATTCTTTTTATTAATATATTGCCTGAAGTGGCCGCGTTGGCTTAGGCCGTGGAGTGTTTCCCTCTTTGAGGGTTTTAAGTACGTCAAAAATATTGGTGTATTGATCTGTGATCTGTTTGTGAGCGGTGTCCTTTGGTGTTCTATCTGAGGAACTTACCCTGTAAATTCCTACACAACCTAATCAGTGGGTTGATAATTGACACAAGCATTCATTCAAACTAATCAGTTGGTTGATAACTGACATAAGCATTGGCTCATGACTAAAATAGAATCCAATGGCCAATATTTTTCCAATCGTCTAACACTACATCCAATGTTGAATATCACAGTGGCAGCTGAGGGCATTCATTTCAAAGGAAACGCCTTAAAAATGCCTTACGGCATAATTATTTATATTTGAACAGATGAGCTGTTATCAGGTCGTCACTCTAATCACCAAGATTAAATTATATACAACGTCTCTCTGTTTCTCTCGTTCTTTGAATGAATTGGAAAGATTGGGCAAAATGGCAAGCATTAGGAACAACAGGATCTTGATAATCGGAGCAACAGGCTACATTGGTCGTTATATTGCCAAAGCCAGCCTTGCTTTCGACCATCCTACATTCCTTCTAGTGAGAGAGTCCACGGCTTCTTCTTCTGATTCTGAGAAAGCCCAGTTCCTGGAATCCTTGAAGGCCTTAGGTGTTAATATACTCCTTGTAAGTGCTTGTCCTCGCCCTTTGATATTCGAAATTGATTCATGATCATCTTGATAATGATTTTTTATTTAATCTTTTATTTGATAGTCTCATGTGTGGTTATTTCATACTCAAGATTCATATGTAAAGGAAAGATTTTGTAGCTTTCAGGTAAATGGCACCTGAATATAGTTTTCTCTTTGATTACTCATTTGATCATTTCATGTTTTCATTAAGCCAATTAAGGTTGGAATTTCAAAAGAAATTCCCTTTTCAAATTTTAGATTTTCCACAGTTTCCAATCTGTTTTCATATTTTCAAATCAAGATTATAATAGTTTTGTAAATTTTTAAACGGTATCTGGCAAGAAAATCATCCATAATAAGGCAATTTGCTCATCATATTCCACCCCTCGTGCCATTATGGGCATATTCATATTTCCAGCGCTATAATGTTTTTTGGTACTATTACTTTTACTTGTGGGTGTCTCCATGGCTTTGGCTTTGATGAAAGAACTGACCAGAGTTCATCATTCATGTTATATTTTTTCCCCTTTATTTTAATTATATATTTTATAAATTTATAAATATCTTAAATTTTAATGATAGTTTTAAAAAATTATTTTTTTATTAATGATTATTCTTAAAAAATATTTTTAATTCTTTTAGATTGAACAAATGAATTGTTATTTTGAAGCTATAGTTTAAATTTGTGTTATTTAGGATTATTTTAATTATATGTCTTATAAATTTATAGATATTTTAAATTTTAATGATTTTTTGAAAATAAATATTCTTAATTATTTTATAGTGAGTGAATATATTGTTGTTTTAGAGTGAATGAAAATGCTTTGTTATGGAAGAAAAAAAATATAAATATTTATTAAAATAAAACAAGTGGTTATAGATTATTAATTATAATTTGATTAGTTATTTTGTTTATATTTATTTTATTATATTATTTTTCATGTTATTCATAAATATTATTATGTTTTTTGGCCACTTGACAAGAATTGTTTTGATTTATCTGGTATTGGGGAAGATAGGTTGTTATTGTAAAATGATGTGATATTTTAGCACTAAGTGTTATTTATCATTACGTTTTGTGTGCAGGGATCTGTAGAAGATTATACAAGTGTTGTGGAAGCAATTAAGAAAGTGGACATAGTTATTTCAGCTATAGGGGGTTTATGCAAATGAGTCAAATGAATATTATCAAAGCAATAAAGGAAGTTGGAAATATCAAGGTATGATATTTTCACATTAGTTTAAAGCATCTTACATTTTATCTATTAATTAGGTAAATTGGAAATATCAAAATATGATATTTTTACATTAATTTAAACCACATCACAGTTTGCCTATTAATTAGGTTAGCCACATTATGAATGATATTTTTATATTAATTTAAAGGTAATAAAAAATAATTAATATTTAGAAATGATAAATAATTATATTTATTTTAATTCTAATATTTTTTATATTTATATAAAAGAAACAAATTTATTTTAATTTTAAATTTATTAAATTATAATTTTAAAAATATTTTTTTAATAAAGATATAAAAAATCTAAATATTAAATAAAATTATGTAATTTAATATTCTTATTTATATTTTTTATATTTATATAAAAGAAAAAAATTTATTTTAATTTTAAATTTATTAAATTATAACCTAAAAAATATTTTTTTTTATAAAGATATCAAAAATCTAAATATTAAATAACATTATGTAATTTAATATTCTTATTTATTACATAGTGTCGAGTATCTAGCAATCTCTCAATCTAATGTTGTTATTATTTATTTATTTTTAATTTATCTAGCATTCTTAATATAAAACTGAACACGTAGCACGTAAACTCATGCTTGTACCTACCGATCTTATCTTATGTATGTTGTGAATATTTCTGCTTTAATTTAAGAAACATTATTATAATATAATTACAGTAATTTAGAAGACAACTCAACACATACTTGGCTCCCACCGATATGTATGTTGTGAATATTTCTGCTTTAATTTAAGAAACATTATTATAATATAATTACCGTAATTTAGTAGACAACTCAACACATACTCAGTGAGGTATTAAATAAACTGCATTCTTTATCCTGACATTTTCCGGGTGAACTCTTCAAACGATTGAGCGCTTACTTCTTGCACAACAATTTAATCAATAGAGGCTTTTATAACTAAATTCAATCCCGTGAGTATTTCACAGTGCTAATTTCCACAGCCGTGGGTGAGCATATTTACAGAGGTTCTTGCCCCCCGAGTTCGGGTTTGAATATGATAAAATCCATTATACAGTGGAGCTTGCAACCAGCATTGTCGAGAACACAGTGAAAATTCGCAGGGTCATTGAGGCAGAAGGCATCCCTTACACATATGTCATATGCAACTGTTTTGCAAGGTATTTTGTGCCAACATTGGGGCAGCTGGACCTTATTGGCCGTACTCCCTCCCCTCCACTCCCTCCAAGGGATAAAGTTACTATATATGGAGATGGAAATGCAAAAGGTGGGGTTTACTTTCTGCCCAAGAAATAACTTCACTCTCTGATGGCTAGCATTCTAATACTTGATCCAGTATTTGAACCAGTTTTTGTCGATCCTTTTTTTAATGGATGAATGCATGTTATGCAGCTTCTTTTGTGAAGGAGGAGGATGTTGCAACATTTACCATGAAGACTCTGGATGACCCTAGAACTCTCAACAAGTCCCTCTATATAATGCCTCCTAGCAACATTTTCTAAGTGAATGAACTTGTTGGTGTATGGGAGAAGATTATTGGCAAAACTCAGGAGAAGGTTTATGTATCAGATGAAGAGTTGCAGAAAAAAATTGCAGGTTAGAATTTGGAAATCTTTTCTTGAAAACAAAATCTCTTTTAATTTCGTATTTTATTAAATAATAGTCTTAACAATGGTAGCTTTGAGGATTAGTTCAATTGGTAATTTTCTGTAGCTAAAGCACCATGAATACTCTCTTGACATTCTTGAGATTAAACTCTATGGTTGAGCTACTAAAACTAGGAAGCAATCCCTTTCCAGGAATACTACCTCATACAATAAAATGTAGTTACCAATCAATATGTCCTCAGGGAAAAAGTAGTTTTAACATTTGAACATCTTCCAATAGCTTGCATTAAAAACAAAGAGCGCTTGCATCAGTTTTATCCATTTATTATTGATTTTGTTGCTTGATGCACTGTATTTATGTTCCTTGATCTTTTGCGAGTCAAACGATTAGTAATTTTGATGTTGTGAAATGTTGTTTGTCGTTCGTGACGCAGATGCTAAAACCGGGGATGAAAAGCTTTATTTGGCTTGCTGCCACTTTATTTTCCTGAGAGGGAATTTAAACAATTTTGAAATTGGACCTCATGATGTGGAGGCCACTGAGCTCTACCCGGACGTGAAATACACGACAGTGGAAGAGTTCCTTAGGCAGTCTGTTTAAAGACCCTGGTGCTTGGCAGAATAATATAAAGCAGGAGTTGCTTTTATCTTTATGAAAGTCTATAGTGCGAAGAAGTTTCTCAAAGTGTCTGAACAAACAATAAAAATTGAGGAGTTGCTTTTATGTTTATGCAAGTCTATGAATTAATAATTTATTATGAAAATTCTTTAAAATTATAGCAGAGTTAAAATGGTTGAATCTGATTTTCTATTTTTTACAATGTGGGATGCTTATAATTTGAAATATAAACTTCTTTCTGAACTTTGCTCGCTGACAAAAACAAAAATAACTTTCATTTTCACAGTTAAATCCAATCCATTTGAACCCATCTCATCTAATATTATATTTAAAATCTTTCATTCTAAATTTTTAATATTTTGAGCATTCGGCTACCAACTCACTGCTTAGTGAAGAGCTCTGTTCTTCCACTTTGCTATGTTTTTCCACTTATGTTCTTCCACTTTGTTAGCTGACAAAAGAAAAAATAACTTCCAGTTTCACCATTAAATCCAACCCATTTGTATCTATCTGATCTAATATTATATTTAAAATTTCTCATTCTAAATTTTTAATATTTTGAGTCTTCCGCTACCAACTCACTCTTTAGTGAATAAATTATGTTCTTCCACTTTGTAAGATCCCAAACAATTAAATTTCCAATAGATTGGGCACACTTTAGTGTGCTAATAAAAATGCTTGCAATAAATTATGTTCTTCCACTTTGTAAGATTCCAAACAATTAAATTTCCAATAGATTGGGCACACTTGAGTGTGCTAATAAAAATGCTTTCAATAAAAAACCACGAATGCCAAAGGATCTGAAAATGCAAGTTTCTTATTTATATTAATAACTGAAAACAAGATAAATGCTTATATAAGACATACTAAGCCCCTACCAATAGCAAGTTTCTTATTTATATTAATAACTGAAAACAAGATACATGCTTGTATAAGACATACTAAGCCCCTACCAATAGTATGTATGGCTGTTCAACAATGACTACTCTAAAACAATGAATTCCACTTGTGAATCCTGATGGATCCACCACACCAATGTCACCGTGGGGTTTTCATCCCGGGACACCAATGTCAACGCGGGGTTTTCGTCCCGAGATCGAACGGGGTATGCCAACTTCTAAACAAAACATAATGAGATAGACAAACTGCGGATGATCCCAAATTCCTAGCTCCTATCCCCTTTAATAGGTTTCAGGGACTCTCCAGAAACCTTATTTTATTATTTTCAATCAAAAAACGAAGGCAAATACTGTGGGTGGATTCCATGGGAAAATACCATGGTAAGTACCATGGGTAAATTTTGTCCATTTTCACCACATCAAGAAAAGGGAATATTAAAAATCCTCCCACCCAAATATTGCTTGCCCTCAAACAATTCATTTATATCCACAACAAAAGCATATGTATGTTGATACCTGAATCGCATACAAACCACACAAACCAGTGTGTCTTTTCATGTCTCCATGATAAATGATCCTGAATGGATCCCAATGCCATCGAAGTCCTGGGAACTTTGGGTTATGATACCATTCCATCCACCCATCACGACCCATACTTAAGGGTCCAAGCTGCAATATGCCCTTGGCTATGGGTATCCTCCTAGGAATCATCTCGTTGCTAGAGTTCCAACTCATAATCTCTCATCAATCCATCCCGTGGGAGGGATCTAATGTACGAATGACTGCACATGGAATAAGTCTACTATGTTGATGTTGTCTGATGCTCAACTCACGCTACTCCACTTGGCCACCCAACATGATCCATTTGGATAACTCTTCCTTGCTCTCCCCAATATATAAAGGTGGATTGGTAGTGCTACAAGCCTTATCTATGTACCTGTTGACAGTGCCGGACCCACCAACATATCACGGGATCTCCCCAGTAAGAAGTCCCAATTAGACTTTAGATTGTTTGGTGTAGGAGTCCCAGCAGTGGGTTGTATGGTAATGCCTTGACCACGATTGCGCACAAAGGCAAGTAAGATGTCCCTGTTGGTAGCAAGGGTGTGACAGTTGCAGTAAGTCAAAGAAGGTGCATGAGAGGTTCTAACACACATAAGGCGAGGTGAATGAGCCCCTTGGAAACCTGTAATAGTACGTAGAAGGGAACACACGAGCGAAGATGCATCACAACATGGAAGAAAAGTTAGCAAGCAATACAAAGTGATGGTTAAACCAATGAACACATTTTAGTAAGATTCATACATACTTATACAGAATAGTCCATACATGCATGCGTAAGAAAATAGATACATATATCATTTAGATTAAACAACATAGCTGGAATATAATATGACATATGCATGAAACATGTTGGCTTTGTTATATTGAAAGTGGAAGTCATACAATACATCCATGTCCAACCACTAAATCCGATAGCGGAAGGTTATAGCCACAATTGCCTGCTCCTCCAAAGAGATATACGAGCTCTGCGCAGTGGAGAAGCCAAGGCATGTTACAATACTCTCCAAACTCTCTCTAAGATAGTCTTATTGGAAGCTTGGCCAACTGAAACTCTTTACAATGAGTTATGAGGGACTATTTATAGAAAAGGTGGAGTGGCCCTTGACATTCCCCTTTGTGATAGTTCATCTACCCTCATGACTCTTCATCTACTCTATGATTGTTACATCCAACTATCAACACTTGAACTTACACTTGATAAGGCGTTACATTACAATGCACATGTACCCATGTGAGACAAAATGGCTTGACCAAGCCATGCAAGTCATCACTTTGACTTGGACAACTGTTGGAAGACCAACTCTTCGACATCCTCACGGTGGTTAGCAGTAGCGAATTAATGCCAAGATCGGTAGTCTTCGATGGTGTCCGTGTACTCTAAGGTGACATCTTTCTGGAACCTGACTCTTGCCCCTCCATAGCATCCAGGTACATTGCTTGGGCTCCTGTGTCCAACTCGTATGATAGAATGCGCATCTTTGGCTTTGGCGCGGCTGGACTAGCAACATACTTGTGCATGGTGTCTGCACTGATGGACAAGTCTAGGTTGATAGCTATGCGCATCAACTAGTCAAAGTATGAGTCAAGCTATAGTCGGACCTGTGCCCTTTTCTTCTCCCGAGTGAGAGTCCCAATAGATGGGATTGCATGTGCATGCACAACAACATCCATAATCTTGAATACACATGCATGGGAAGCCCGTAGACTAGTGATGAGCTGTGGGAGCTCTTTGTAGTTCTGGATCTGACTCCGTATGCATGCCTTCAGCTCGATCGCTCTGGGCCTCATCATCTTAGGCAAGTCAAGAGGGGCTCCCTTGTATCCCATCGTCCATGTTTGCATGTAATCAACAACAACATGCATGTTTGACAAGATACGTGCTCTTCTAGCCCATCGCTGCAGCCATCTGTTGAGATGGATGACTTCCTTATGCACGGTACCAAACTTGGAATATAATACCCGCATGACTGTGTCAAGGGACAATAATTCATCCAGTATTTCCTTCTTCAATTCTGCTTGGGCGGATGTTGTAACCAATTCTCCTCCCTGCTTGGCCGTCTGTAGCTCCTTCACCATTCGCTCATTCTCGGCTATCACAAAGCAGATACTTGAGCTAATGGCTTCGGCATATGCTATGGTGGCATTAGCCAATGTTATTAGATGTTTGCGCATGTCAGACACGATCACTTGTTCCTCGAACTGTGTAGGATATGTGTGATAATCCAGAGTTGATACTCTGCGAGATTGCATAACTCTATGTTGAGACTCGTCGAATGAGATGTTGTGCATCTCTCCTTCTGGGTGATCTCCAAGGATCTCAGTGTCTCCTTCGTCGCTTGGGACTTGCTCATCTTCTGGACGCAGTGAAGCTGGTGGGCGACCTCTTGGTGGTGAGGCATGAGGTCGATGTCTTGCTCTAACTCTCGGTGCTCCATATCCGTATCCATCTATTCAAGTGCTCGCTCTATCCCCTAAGCAAAGTCCTGCTTCTGCGATGGTTCACCTTGTCTGCTTGATGCCAACTGTTCTAATGAGTCCACTACCTATATGGGAACAATTTCATCTGTTTGTACAAGTTGTGCCCCTACTGTACCTGTCCCTGTTGTGCTTCCTTCTCCTGTCTAAAGAGTTCCTGTTCCTTCCTGAGTTTCTCCTTCAACTCATGCAACTCCTTCTTTGTTTCCTTTATTCTCTATTTCTCTCTCTGCCTTTGCACATTTCTCTTGTCACGATGTTATCTCTTTTCCACTATAGCCATAGCTATTTTCTCCACAAGTGGATCTGCTCAGAACTTGCAGCTTTGCTCTTCCTCCATGCGGTCGAAAATATTCCTCTTTCCCTTGTTACGCACTGGTATGTTCACCTCTGCTACTGGTGTTGCTTCTGGTGCTCTCCGGGATGCTTCTTCATGCTGCTTTGCTATCCATTCCATGAGGCCGACTAGTTCATTGAGTATGGAGGAGTTGTAAGAATATCTCCATGGGTCCTCCTCCACCCAATGACATGCCCCATGGATCCAGTTGAACTGTACTCTCATGTAGTGATCTTTCACAAGACAATGCAGGTCATACGGATTGTAACTTTAGAGGTCGAATGGATACTTCTTCATCTGCTCTGCTTCAACATCCACATGCTTGAAACTTCGTATCTCGAATAATCTAATCCGCAATGGAAGAGCGGGCCAAGGTGCCTTCTTCTTCTGGCGCAAACTAGCTATCAATCCTGCTAAGATGTGATATTATACTTCCTACATGATAAGTTTGTCCAAGGAAAACTTCGGTAGAACATGCATAGGCTTCTTCACACTATACATCCGTATGAAGCTGTCGGAAAGTGAGGCATACCAATTGTCTATGTCTATCAGTGCCTCCATTACTTCCTTCGACATGAAGTGTGGATCCTATTTGAATATCATCTTGTAAACCAAGGGTGACAAAATGATTGGACAACTACGTGATAACTCCTCTGAAGCTACATTCGGACAACATCTTACAATAAGTGTTCACAACAGTGTCCAGTGTCCATGCCCACTTCAAGCCCGAGAACTCCTGTCGGGCACAGATTACATCCAAGATGTAGGTGGACATGTAGATCTCTGCTTGCATACCTTTGGGCAGCTGTCGAGCCCTTGTTACCTATTCCTTCAATTGGTGAGCCAACATGTTGGACTAGTTGCATGCTTTGCCTTCTTTGGCCAGTTGGTCCAATGCGATCACCCAACTCTGTGGGAAGGTTTCCATGCTTTCTTGGCCATACAGTCGACATGCAAAGATGACCAAGTATTGATACGCCTTCCGTAGTATCTTCATCTTGTAGACCTAGTTGGGTGTCATCCTAAATCTAGCCGGCTCCTTCACCTAGTTCTTCAAAATGTCTCTAGAGTTGGCATTACTACTGGGTATGTTGAAGGGAGTCTCCATGATGATCATGGGCTCCAACATTTGATACATCTCATCATAATCCTGTGCCCTGAAGGTATCAATCTCCGTCTCGCTGACACTGCTCAATGTCATCGTCTCAGGATTAGTGTGCGAGGCGATCCAATGTATCATGTCCACGCATCGGAGCACGAGATACCTGCATGCAATCCGGTACAAGACAGACTTGTGGATGTTCACATAAACTTGGCGGTCTTCGAGGTCTTCTTCAAATGTGTTTGCAAATGCATCATTCACCTCTTCCCATTTCAGCTTGATGTCCTTATATACAATCATCTTGCTATCTTCATAGATCGGTAGACTTGCAAACACTCGCTCAACTGCTGCTCCAGTTGCACTTCCATCAGTCTCCTTTGATCTTGATCCCTTGGAGGCCATTGATCCCAAACTACTAAGAGGCAGACGAACACTTGCTAGATCTGGAGACAAAGCGTCATGCATGGTAATAAATTTGTCTGTGAAAACCAACGCAAACTTGCAGAGCGATATGCAACATACCAGGGAAATTATTGCCAAAGATTACATAATTTCTTCTGGGAGGCTGGTTGACTGACTGCCAGAACTGCAAAAAAGGCAATCTAGGTTGTTTGGGGAGGCTGGTTGGCTACTGGATTTACGCAATGCGCAATCCAGGCTGGCCTACTAGCTGCTAGAATTGCGCAATGCAAGACTAGAGGACAATTATTGGGCAGAAATGCACATTTCCTGAGGGGAACACACGGCCTTCCTTCTTAGGATTGTGCAATGCTGTCTTGGTGAGGCAAGGTCCGAGCCAAGGCTGCCCAGACTCGCCGACAGGCAATTGAAAGAAAATGTGATTGTTAATGCATGGTGATACTGAGTGTAAGCATGAGTAAATGATCATGCATGCAAATAGTGAATGAAAGATTCAAAAAACAGAACAACATGCATGTGGGTGAAGCGAGTCACCGAATCAGCGACTGTTCGTGTAAAACAGTTTCATGCATGCGAAAACAATGAGATGCTAACGAAAACTGAAATGATGCTAGTACAAGCTAGTATGCATGTAAATGACAACAAGCATTCACAGAAATCAAGCAAACAACACTCACACAAGCGAAAACACAAAAAGCGACAGAAATGTTGTAAAAGACAAGTTAAGACCACTTACCCGTGAATAGTTGAGCTGGATGTGTCAAAGAGTATTGGATGTGTTGTGGGATGTCAGATCTGCAAGATCGATGTGAATGAGTGAGATCTGAAGCGTCGACTAAATAATTTTGAGGCTCGTGACACGCATGCCACAAATATAGGAAAAAGCGACATTTGGAGGAAATATTCTAAAATGATCTTTGCATGTAACCTCCAGCTACTAAAAATAGCTCCCTAAAATCTAGGGATGCTTTTTTTCATGTTGATTTTTCTATTCTAGGAAAATGCAACCCATGCATGCAAGTCAAGTTTTCTTGATCCCGGGTGGAACCGGTCAACTCAACAACACATGCAACAATCTACTCAGCTGGGAGGAAAAAATGTGCATTTGTGGCAAGGAGCTGGGTTGGCTACCTAGAAGATTTGCCCAATTTCCGGGCAGAGCAACTAACTGCTGCCCAAGATTACGCAATTCTTGGGCTGAGTAGCCCTGCTGGGAGGAATTGTGCAATTTTCTCAGTGAGGCTTGGCTGGCAGATTTGCGCAATTTCGGATCCCAGCAAGCTGCCAAACAGAGTTGTGAAATTTATGGAGGAATACTGGTTGCCCTCTAGAATTACGCAATTTCTTGAGGGAGTTGCTCAACCTGTAGCTGGACCAAGTCCGAAGAATCATCCTATGAGGGGGTGCAACAAGCTCTCATGGACAGGCTGTCATTCTACAAGAAAATCATTGAAGCTTGTGTACTTGACGAAGAAAGACATGCTGTTGTGAAAGGTTCGTAGGGAGGCTCCAAAACGAAGTTAAGGCAAAATTTTGGAGGGTGGTTGTAGCCACTACAACACTTGGCGACACACTCGTATAACTCAAGCTCTTTGAATGGACATTTTTCATGAAAAGAAAGTCTAACATCTCTGGAAGTATTGTTCAATTCTCAGTTCATCTTGGTTTCCACACTAGCTTGATTGTAAGATGTAGCATCTACCAAGCTCTTGGTCGATTGACACACATTCCAAGCCAAGGCAACATAGTTGTTTTGGTTGGGGTTGAGGGGTATATTGGTACACAAGAAGCATAGTTGTTAGAGTCTTAGTTCCATCTCTGGTGTTGTTCCGCTACCAGTAGGCTTGGAAAATACCCTGACGAAGTCACCCAGGAACACAAGCATCGCTCCGCTACTAGTGAGCCTGGTTAGTACCCCGACGGAGTTACTTACATCACCCCTCTGTGCAGGAATCCTTTCTCTTCTTTCGCCTTATTCATTTTTCATTTTTCCATTTTTCACTTTTAATTTTTTTCATTTTTTCATAATTGTGCATAACACTTATTCATTTCATAGGCGGATGAGGGATCCCGACTTATTGAGAGCAGAAGAGGTTCTTCCTTTAGAGAAGTAGTTTATTATATTCCTTTAACGTGCTTGTTAAGGTTTTCCCCCTCACCTTACTCTACTTGTCTGAGCTGAAAAGGGTTAACCCAAAAACAACCAACTAGAGTAGGTGACACTAGTTATCACGCAAGCGTTGTGTTTTCACCAAGGTTCACTTCGAACAATACGTATTTTCCATCGATGTGTCATGGACTAAAAGTAACAAGTTCTTCATACAGAGGAAGGATGATAGACAACCAAGTAATGATAGATGCACAAGGCCTCTTGTACTTTACCCAGCTTGTTTCAAGAGTCAAACATGGTTTCATGCGAAACTAACCTACGAACAAAACAAGAAAACAAACAACAAAGCAAAGAAGAAGCAGAAGAAAATGCAAAAGAAAAGTGAGTAAGCAAATAAGCAAGCAAACAAACGAACATGCAAAGAAAGAAATCAAACAGGCATGCAAGAAAACAAACTGAAAGCAAACACTACTACTCCTAAACTAACGGTGCTTGGGTCTCATCACGCGAAGTGATATTTCCAATGCATCCACTGGTGCATTGGTTGACCCATGTTCGTGAAGGCTTTGTCCGTGAGTAACCCAGTTGTGTGAACCAGCAAACAAGAAAGATATAACAATGAAGACAAACACACTACACGTTTAAAAGTGTCCACAGGACATAAGTGAGTGCAAGAAAATGACATGTGGTCCATGGACTTGTCACGGTGCTGTGCGATATTGCATGCAGCTTTGAATCATACAGATACTCTTGACTGTGACATGCAAGAAAATGAAAGAAACAAAGACAACTTGCGTCGTGCATGTGTGCTTGCAATGTAAGATTCCTCCAATGCATGAGCAACGAGATCATGCAGTTTGAGTGGAGGAAGCATGATATGTGTGTGAGTTTGATCTTCAATGCATACAGATGAGTGATGAGGAGCCTCGGGTGATTGAACAATTTCCTGATCGGAAGTGAAACCAACCTCAGGACAGCAAGGGCCTGACATAACCATCAGCTCAGGCTGAAGTGCCTCAATAGTCTGGGGGGTTTCAACTTCGTCGTCAGATAGATCATCATAAACAGGTGGCTTCAAAAGATCCATTGTGATAGAATCATGATCGTGATCGAATATGGGAGTAAACGGATCACGACAGCAACGATAAGAAAAATCGATGATTTCAACGGCATCCTCATGATCTGATGAATCAAACAGAGGGGTAGATGAAAAGCGAACAAATTCATCCTCTGTGTTTCCCGAAAAGGAAGATGAAAGATCAAGTGGATTTTCAATGAATTAGTTATCCTCTTCATTGTCAAATGATGGACTGACATTCAGTGTATCTTGCAAGTGATCAACAATGGGTGCATCCATAGACGAAGATACACATGCAAAATCATGGATGACAGGTTCACCAAATATGTCAGGAAAGAATAAAGGATGCTCAGATGGAAGGGAGTCATCATTCACTGCGTGTTGATGCTCAAGCTCCCAGTCATACTATTCATGAATGATAACGCATGTTGGTTGTGCAACACCAACTCTGTCGATGGCTTGTTCCTCATTCACAACAAGTGTAGAGTCCGGAATGGAAGAACACAAGATAGTATCATCCAGAGGAACAACCGAGTACAAAGACGGAGGTTGTGGTACAAAATTCATATGACAACTCGATGGACTCACAACCAAATCTGAGCGAAAATTAAGCAGAGTGATGTTGGGAGGATGTGACAGCCGAACAGATGTGTGAGCATGATTTCCCGCATCACTCTGCAATGGTGGAGCTGTTTGATGAGGGGACAGCGGACAGTCACTTGTGATAGTGACCGTATTTGTCTATGATTTTGCAGCTCCATCACTGAAGAATGCTGAACGAGGCTTGAATTCAAACTTCTTCTTGGGATGAGAATATTTCTTAAGACAATACTCGAATCGGTCCCAAAGATAGAAAAATTTCATCTGGCTCATCGGAGCTTGAAACTGCAGATCACGAAAGCACTGCCAAAAATCCATAGGTGATTCATGCAGAGCCTTCTATTACTATAACAATTTTTGGTTAAGATTTCTTGGATCAAAATGATATAAAGTGTCTTCAATGAGATCATAGAAGTGCTCAAGTGAGTGCATGATGTCAGCCGGTAGGCTGCATAGCCACTGATGTGGAGATTTGTGAAGTGTGTATGTAAGTAGAAAATAGGCCTGTTTGTCAGAACATCCATCATCCTCGTGAATCAAGGCAAGGAAGTCATGTAAGAACTTAGGCCAGGCCACCTCGCCTTCACCATCATACATGTATGCAAACAAGAGATCAAAAAACTCCCTCGTGATGGTAACAGATTCGGCATGTGAAAAACATTGTGGAGAGAGGAGAGTGCTAGACTCCATGATAGATATGCAAAGGTTCAAAACAAGATGAGAGGACACAACTTGTCATCTGGCCCTCCTTCTAGTGCCAAAAATGTTGACGGTACTGGACCAGCCAACATGTCAGGGGATCTCCTCGGTAGGAAGTCCCAATTAGACCTTAGACCGTTTGACGTAGGAGTCCCAGCAGTGGGTTGTACGGTAATGCCTTGACCGGGATTGCACACAGAGGCAAGTAAGATGTTCCTGTTGGTAGCAAGGGTGTGACAGCTACAGTAAGTCAAGGAAGGTGCATGAGAGGTTCTAACACATGGAGGGTGAGGTGAGTGCGCCCCTTGGAAACCTATAATAGTACGCGGCTTGGAAGGGAACACACGAGCGAAGATGCATCACAACATGGAAGGAAAGTTAGCAAGCAATCCAAAGTGATGGTTAAACCAATCAACACATTTCAGTAAGATTCATACATACTTATACAACATAGTCCATACATGCATGCGTAAGCAAACAAATATATATACCATTTAGAGTAAAAAAGATAGCTAGAATACAATATGAAATATGCATGAAACGTGTTGGCTCTGTTATATTAAAAGTTTAAGTTCCAGTCATACAATACATCCATGTCCAACCACTAGTTCCAATTGTGGAACGTTATAGCCACAATCGCCTGCTCCTCCAAAGAGATATACTAGCTCTGCGCAGTGGAGAAGCCAAGGCGCATTACAATACTGTCCAAGATCTCTCTAAGATAGTCTTATTGGAAGCTTGGTTGACCAAAAGCCTTTACAATGAGTTATGAGGGACTATTTATAGAAAAGGTTGGGGTGGCCCTTGACATTCCCCTTTGTGACAGTGATCTACCCTCATGACTCTTCATCTATTGTATGATTGTTACATCCAATGATTGACACTTGAACTTACACTTGACAAGACGTTACATTACAATGCACACATACCCATGTGAGACAAAATGACTTGAGAAAGCCATGCAAGACATCACTATGACTTGGACAACTGTTGGAAGACCAACTCTTCGACATCCTCATGGTGGTCGACAGTAGCGAACTGATGCCAAGATCGGTAGTCCATGATGGTGTCCATGTACTCTAAGGTGACATCTTTCTAGAACCTGACTCTTGCCTCCATAGCATCTGGGTTCACTTCTCAGTCTCCTCAGTCCTACTCATCTGATAGCATGTGCATCTTTTTCTTCAGTGCGGCCGTACCAGCAACATACTTGTGCATGATGTCTGCACTAATTGGCAAGTCTGGGCTGGTAGCTATGCACATCAACTCGTCAAAGTATGAGTCAAGCTCTAGTCGAACTTGTGCCTTTGACTTGGGCTTGCAGACTCCAGTAGTCTTACTGGAAGCTGATCTTTCACTATTGCCTCCATTCCCCTTTTCTTTTCTCGTTTCCTGTTGATTCCCTTCCTGATCTTGCTCTCCGGTTCTTCCAGATGTCCCCTGACTTCGTGTTTTTGAGATCTTGTCTAGTGGTTTTTTGAAATGTTTCTTTCCTGCATCCTGACTCCCTCCTGAGACTGCTCGGCTGTAGGAGGGAGCAGCACTCCCCCCTGCGCTCCCCGCAATACAATAGTATACTTGCAGATTAGAAGCCTGCATCGTATATTGGGGATGAAGACACCAGTGGAGGCCTTTTTCGGGAAGAGAAAAGATGTGAGTCACTTCAGGATCTTTAGATCATCGGTTTATTGCCATGTGACCAAAGATGCTAGGAAGAAGCTAGATCCAACAGCTGAGTTGGGGATACTTGTGGGGTACACTGATACACCCCACAACTATTGGGTGTTCTTGCCTACCAGTCAGAGGACAGTGGTACACAGAGATCTGAAGTTTGACGAGCAGAAAGCCATGCGAGTGTCCCTTGAGAGGGAGCTCAAGTTGCATGCAGAGGAGGAACTTTTGGTTCCTAAGGAGGAGGAGCCTCAGACTGATGCGGAGCAACTGCATGCAGAGGATCTGGGAGTGGAGACATCCACTCATGCAGAGTCTTCCAGAGATGGGCGAAAATGCTCAAGGGAAGCTGACAGGTTGATGCTAGATGCAAGAGAGAATGTGGGACAACCATCTTCTCAGCGCAGACAGAGGAGGTCACCCAAGCGGTACACTAGTTACATGGCCCTGGTTGGGGAGTGTGTAGAGACCGAACCTTCTTCATTCGAGGAAGCAGTGTAGCAACCAGTCTGGGTTGATGCTATGGTGGAGGAGTACGACTCCATCGTTCGGAACAGTGTTTGGGATGTTGTCCCAAGACCAGAGGACAAGTCAGTAGTGAGTTCCCGATGGCTTTACAAGGTAAAGAAAGCAGCTGATGGCAGTGTTGAGAAACATAAGGAAAGGTTTGTTGCTCGTGGTTTCTCACAAGTTAACAGGATCGACTATGATGAGACTTTTTCTCCTGTAGCAAGGTACTCATCTATCAGATCGATGTTGGCACTATCAGCACAGATGGGTTGGAAAATCCATCAGATGGATGTGAAGACTGCGTTCCTCAATGGCAAGATTGAGGAAGAGGTGTACATTGAGCAGCCGGAAGGTTTTGAGACCTTCGATCATGAATCGCATGTGTGCCAACTCAAGAGAGCTTTGTACGGGCTGAAGCAAGCACCTCGTGCTTGGTTCACCAGGATCGACAGCTATTTCACTGGGTTGGGCTTCGCAAAGAGTGCAACAGATGCGAACCTTTACCACATCATGGTAGAAGATAAGCCACTAATCATTGTTCTTTATGTTGATGATATGATATTGATAGGTGATGATCAGTTGATCAAATCTTGCAAGGAGGACCTTAAAAGAGAGTTCGAGATGAAAGACATGGGTCTTATGCACTACTTTCTAGGCATGGAAGTGTGGCAGAAGAATGGAGAAGTGTTTGTGTCTCAAGGCAAGTATGCCAATGAGATACTCAGGCGATTCCACATGGAGAAGTGCAAGCCCATGCAGACTCCTCTAGCTGGTAATTGGAGGAAGGAGGATGCTACTTCAAGTGAGGTAGTAGTTGCCACTGTTTATTGGTAGCTTGTGGGTTCATTGATGTATTTAGTGGACACACGACCAGATTTGTGCTTTGCGGTAAACCAGCTGAGTCAAGCTATGGTTCAGCCTACCAAGTTGTTTTGCAAGCTAGCGAAGCATGTGCTGAGATACCTCAGAGGCACATCTCAGTATGGATTGTGGTACAGACGGATAGAGGGAGTGAAGCTTCATGGCTTCAAAGATGCAGATTGGGCAGGGAGTCCATCAGACCAGAAGAGTACTTTAGGAGGAATTTTCAACCTTGGTTCAGCTGTAGTCTCTTGGTACAGCAGGAAACAGAGGTTAGTTGCACTTAGCTCAGCAAAGGCTGGATACATGGCTACCAGTCAGGCAGCATGTGAGGCCATTTGCATGCAGAAAATTGTAGTAGAATTATTTGGTCAGAGGATGGATCCAACTATGATCTATTGTGATAATCAGAGTTGTATCAAACTCTCTGAGAATCCAGTATTTCATGACAGGTCCAAGCACATAGATATCTGGTATCATCATCTTTGAGACTGTGTGGTGAAGAAGATCATGTTGTTTTTGTATGTTTCGATTGAGGAACAAGATGCAGATATTTTGACTAAGGCATTGTCAAAATGAAAGTTCGAGTTCCATAGAGATAGGATTGGGGTGACAGATAATCCCTTTCTTGTTGAGAGGGAGTGTTGAAAATAGCAACAAGAAATGCTAAATATAGAAGTGCTAAAAATAGCATTGCTATAAATAGCATTTCGGGATACATTCCAATTTTAGTTAGTCCCTGAACTAAAATTGAGAATTAAAATTTGAATTTGATCTTAGCAGTTGTTTAAAAAATAATTAATTAATTCATCTTGAGTTAATTAGTTGGAGAAAATCAAACATGAAGTCTATGTGAAGACATGCAACAGTTTTCCCTTTGATTGAGGATGTTATCCCTTAATTAAAGTGATCAGGATGAGTTGTACTTTGATTTGTAATTAGTTAGCTCAGTTAACTGAGTTAAGTCCAGTTAGATTAGTTCCAACAGTTTGTGGAACTGATTGTGAGTTCAGTTAGTTAATGCATGCATGCATGTAACTACTGCACTTCAGATAACTGAATATTCTCTCATAAATAACTCATGCATGTCAGTTCAATCAGAGACCCAGTTGAGATCAGATTATGGGATAGTGTACTATCAGTTACAGGAATATTCCATTGAGGATATCTCTTGCATGCAGAAGGAATTCATTCCTTGGAGATTGCGCAGTTACTTCTAAGTTTGGTGAGTTGTGTGAGAGGTGAATTCACACAGGTGGCAGCCAGAGGACCCAGGAGAAACTGCGCAAGGAAATAGGAGGCTTGGAGGATTGAGGGAAGGCATATGTTGTGTCTATTCAGTCTATGAGCAACATTGAGGGATTGTACTGAGAGCTGGATAGCTTGTGAGCTAAAGCTTTGTGTAATCCGGAGATATTTCCACTTGTATGATAATACAGAGATTGAGGTTTTTAGCTGAGGCTTTCCCCAGAGTATTCTTCTATGTTCATGTGTGATTGATTTCTCATTCTTTGTTATATGTGTTCTATTTGATCTTGCTCAAAATCGATTAAGCTTCCGCAAGTTTGTTTGTAGAAGTAGATAAAGTATTTTGCTTTAGTATATTGCATTATCAGGTGATCTACGGTGAAATTTCTACAAAGGAAGGAGATGAAGAAGAAGTAGAAGAAGAAGAAGAAGAAGAAGAAGAAAAATAAGAAGAGGAGGAGTAGAAGGTAGAGACCAACACTGAGAAAAATATTGTAGAAGGGGAGATATCTCCAAGATTGTCTCTTGAACCCACTGAAAAGGAGGTAGTTGTTGCCTTGGCTGCCTTGAGCACACCCCCCAAGTCTAAGAGGAAAAGGCAAAGGAAGACTCCCCTCTATTTTAGAACAAGAAGAAGCACCAGGATCAAGCAGGGGAAGCCACAAATACCTACAAAAACTCCCATCATAATTGAAGAATCTCCAAACAAGCAAGAGGAGCTAGGTTCCTTGGGAATGAAGGTTGAGGAAGGCACATCACTGCAAGAAACCCCAAAGGCTACCATCACCTATGTCAGGAAGCCTATCACCAGGTCAACATCATCTAACAAAACCAAGGCACCTATGACCCTCCAACAGAAAGGAAAGGGCCTCCTATAGGATCCCCAAACATTGCTATAGGAAACATTGTCAGTTCTATAGAAAAGACAGAAATAAATATAGGAAGGACAGTAGGGGAAGAAAGAAGGAAAGGAAGAAACCCCACAGGTACAGGAGGGGGAAAATTCTGCAAAGACATTTCAGGGAGATGTTCAAGAGTTGTAGGAGCCTATCCCATAGCCAAATCTTAGTTCCTACTACAAGTTCATTGAGGGAGGAAGAGTAATACCATAGAAATTTGCAATCCCTCTCTTCTTTGAGCTTGAAAAAGAAAGGGAAAGGACACATCACTGGATGCAAATTGCCAAGTCAAAGAAAGTAGAAGATGTGGGCCATATGGAAGAAAAACTCCTAGAGATGGGTAGGGAGTTGAGTGAATTGAGAGACAGAGAACACACCATAAAAACACAATTGCAGGCAGAAAACACATGGCTGAGGAGGAAGTTGCAAGAAAAGGAGAGCCAATTGGCCACCATGGCAAGCCTCTCCATGGAGGCACTTCAATGCAGGCTGCCATCCAAATCATATGGACTATACCTCAAAGATCAATGGATGCAGTTTCAAATCAAGACATTGGCACAACAAGGGACCATGCCATTCCAAGATTATAGGAAATTCATAGAGCTATGTGACAAGAACACCCTTGAAGAAAAGGCCAAATTATTTGAATTCTACATGCACAACCTTGCATTGACAAACTTGAATGTGTGGGACCCCAATGCGAAGTTAGGGGACTTACAGCTAATGGCCCTTGCATCATGGATGAGTCATGAGGAGGCCAGGGATGAGGAAGTGAAGAGAATAGTAGAAATATACAAAAGAGATCCCCTCTACATCATAGTAGAACAAATAAATTCCATGGTTGTTATTAGTATCCACAACATCATTTCTAGTGATGCTCAACTTGCACCAAGATACCTGGCTACCCAAGAACATACCATCTCCCATTTTAAGAACACTTTAAGGTTCAATGTTGTTATCGGGAAAACTAGTGTCCATTCAGAGCTGCTAGTCCCATTAAGATGGGTAGTTATCTTAGAAACAAATAGATTAAAGTTACTTGTGTTTTCCTTTATGAGAGATAGATGAGAGAGAAGCAGAGAGCACCAACCTCAGTCTTTCGCTAGTCTCTTTGCTTGTTTCCTCTCTCCTTTGATAGAGCATTCACCACTCCTTTCTTGCTTGTCCCACTTCAAAGAACACATGTAGAGTCAAGGCAGCAAAATACCATCAAAGGATAGAGATCTATAACCATAAATAATGTAGGATCAGATGTACATTAACCATATAAATGCATACACAAACAAGATTCAGAGATATACAAGCATATGGAGGAAAACTCAAATAGCTTTATTGATAGAAGTAGTAGAAGAGAGGATTACAAACAGGCTGTCTGATCCAACATTATCCTCCCAGCATGAAAGCCCTCTTCACCTCATACAAAGCAAGATCACCCAACAATGTCTTCAAAGAGAAACCAACAACACTTCCTTGCAAATTACAAAATTCCAGCCTCTAGATCTCTTGGATGAGGGATCCATATATAGATGTTTACAGGAGAGTGAGTCAGCTTCTGGGATTTCGATTAGTGTCATTTCACTGATAGTTCTTGGTTTCACTTGGAGATTTCAGATCTCTTACTCATCCCTGGGCGAATTCAGAGAGGCAAGTGTCATATGAGCAATTTCTAGAAGATTCTCTGGGTTTCCACCTAGCAAACTGCTTCTGCCATTGTCTGCTCTCGCTCATCGCACCCTACAAAAGGGCTTTCAGTATGCATCGCATCCCACGTGTGTAATAGGTGAGATGCATCACACCCTATGCATGGAGCAGTCTGTATGGCCCTGTTTTGACCAGTTTTGAGTAGTTTTTCATGGAGAACTTCTGGGAGATGATGTAATCAGCTGACCTTGTTCCTTTAGGGTATGAAACAACACTTTTAAGGGCTTAGAAGCCCTTGGTTTATGGACATATGTGATTGGGGTTGTAGTGCCCAAATATCTCTATAACAAATGTGAAAAAAATATATACACAACAATAATATATTAAATATTATATAGATTGGAATAAATATATGTAATCTAGAGAATGGTGGAGGAAGTTTGAACTGATCCAAAAGAAATTTATAACCTACAACCTCAATATTAAAAGAAATACTCCCTATCTTATCCCTTCTGATTGAAGTTGGTCTTTCCCACATTGAAAGTATGGCTATGACTAGGTATATCAAGTATAAGAATAAACTATACAATATGGAAGCCAAGAGGTATCCTAAAATTGTTTCTAACTCTAGCCAAATCCCCCATGGCTAGATGAAGTGAGGCTGACACAAGGATGCCTAGTCTTGGCTAGAACATTGGATGGTAAAGGAGGAGATCATCATGAAGAATAAGGATAATATTAAAAATATTATTACTTCTAAATTTAAGAAAAAATTATGGGATGATAAGGAGTTAGAGGGAAAAATGAAGCTAAGGTATTATAAGGAGGTGATCAACCTGAATCTCAAAAACCAGAATTGTGTTTTTATCTTGACTAACGCTAAGAAGAAAATGAACATTGCCAAGAAGAAAACTAATTCTCATGAGCTTCAAAGTGAAACTAGGCATTAGTATATTCCCAAAACACCTTGGGACAAAGGAGTTTTTCACCTTTGCTATACTAAGAGGGTTGAAAATGAAAAACATTTCCTCTTGGATTGCCAAACTCTTACTCACATCCATTCTAATTTCATAATCTTTGCCACACTACCAACCTTCTTCACTTGTTAAGTCAACAAAACTACGGTGATCTAGGAAGACTTCTCTCTTCTTTTCAATCATAAAAATAAAATGTAAAAAAATCTCAATCAAAATTCAATAGACAATATTGATCTTAGCAAACATTAAACATCATATTCTGAAAGCTTCATATAACGATGGGAAAGAAAGAAAGAAATTAAGAAATTATTTTAGCATCCACGAGGCTAAAGATAGCCTATGGGACAGATTGCTTCTTCATCTGCATGATGTATTTGGCCCTTTTTCTGTGAAGCTTCAAAATAAATGTTCCCAGCTTCTCAACAAACCCCTCGCTAAATATATTATCCCAAGAGCTAGCTGCCAGCATATCTGCATAATTTTCTCTGTTTTCTTTGAAGGCATCACATTCTAAAATGAAATGTTTTTTTTGTTTCCACTTTTCTGGAAGAACAAAAAATGCATACTCTTTCCTCCCACACTTCTTTTTTCCTTTTCCAGTGCCCTGTTTCACAACGGAGTTGATGAGAATTAGTCTTTAACTGAGAAATAAGAATTTTGGCTCTCCAAGAGATATTGGCCTCTATGTATGCTTTTGGTTTATGACTATGAGTGGGATTAAACACTTCAATATAGTACTTTTTCTTTCTTCCTATCTCCTTATCCCAAGTATGTTTGTGGAACTTTTCCATAACAAAAGCTTTTATATTTTTGCTGTTTATGGGACATGAATTCAAGAAAATACCCCATTTACTAAACCATTTGTTATTTTGCTGCATCCAATTATTTTTTCTCTTGCACAATCTGTCATTAAAGACAACCTTAGGCCATCTACCCTCTTCCATTTGCTCAATTTTTTTTAAATACCTTATGACTCACACCATAGAAATTGCTTCAATAGGAGTAGTGCCTGTTTCACTGAACAATATAGCATACTGAACTACACTTTTAATCTTGAATTTGTTTGTAATCAAGCGCTTCTGAATTTTCTCAATTTGTCTCCACTGCATGTCGGATGTACTACTGGCCAATAGTTCACAACCATAGAGAATCACCAGAATCACTAGAAGCCCAAAAAGAGTTTGAGTGGCTTTTCAGTCCCATAACTCTGCCTCTCTACACCTATTTTGAAAAGCATAAAATGCTTTCCAACCCCCCAAAGTTCTTTTCTTTCTACAACCATTCTAGCTTATATTTTTGTTGAAGTCAATTCCGAGATATTTGTAATCCGCAACTTCTTTTAGAATGTTGCCTTCAAAGTAGAACTTATGTTGGTTATGTTTTTTTTCTTAGAGAAAACCACTACTTTCGTTTTGCTAATATTGACTTGCATCCCCACACTTGTACAAAAATGCTCAAGGGATAGTAAGTGCTCTTGCAAAACAAGACTTGATTTAACAAGCATAATAAGCTCATCTACATACAAAAGAAGCCTTATAACAAACTTGCCCAAATAGATACCATCACCCCCTTGCAAATTTAGCCACTCCTCAAGCTTGTCGATATATAAACCAAAAAGGGTAGGACATAGTGGGCAACCTTGCTTGACCTCGATATTGCTTTTGAAACTTTCAGAAATGCCTATTGAAGTTCTAATTTTGACTTTCACCTCTTCATATAGCCTATGCACAGCTGCGCTCAAATGTTTAGGAACCCCAAGTTCCTCCATTCTGTGCCAGATCTTATCCCTAGGAACCGATTCAAACACTTTTCTGAAATCAACAAAGCAACAAAAGCCTTCTTCCTTTTTCTCCCAAAATTTTTCAATGATGTGCCTTAAAGTTATACAATGGTCAACTGTGGAATTTTAGGTCTAAAACTTGCTTTCCCTTTAGCATGCTTATCTCTTTCTTCTGCCCACTTGCTAATTTTGTTTTCTAGCATGCTTCCAAATAGCTTTCCAAACAAAGGGTTTGTCATGATAGTCCTATAATTGGAGGGATTATTGACGTCACCACTCTTGAAAAGAGGTATTGCCAAACTAGTTGTCCAATCTGTGGGGAGCCCCTGTTGTATGATGTTGTTGAAATTTTTTGTAATGTGAGGTGCAAGAATTTTTGAGCCCCACTTTAGATATTCTGCTTGGAGTTCAACTAAGTCTTTTGCTTTTCCAACACCCAACTTCTTGATACCCATCTCTACCTCTTGCACCGTGAAGAGTTCAGTATTAATGTTGACCAAAGGGAGAGGGTCACCCTTGGGATCCTGCTCACAGAGTTTTTTTGCATAGTCAAACCATTTAGAAGCTGTAATACTATTTCTAGTTTGTATCTTTTTCGGTTGGAGCTCCTTCCAAAATAATTTGAGATTATTTTTCCAAGGAAGATTAGTTCTTCCCTCCTTGAAACCATGAAATCGGTCTTTTTCTTACTTAATAACTGCTTATAAGCTTTGAGATTTATGTTATCCTTGTTTGACTCTTTCCACATTCCCCTTGCCTTTTTGCATTCCTCGTCAAACCAAGCATTAACCGGAAAGCAATTTTTTTCAGACTTCTTAATTTTTGATCTTTTGCACTTTGCAAGTGCGCATTGAATTAAATGTGTTAATTCATGACTATGAAGGTTGTGAATTGTGATTTTCTCCTTCTCAAAGAACCTCTCTAGCGTCATTTTGAAGGTATTACAATTTTCCGGGGTCAAAAGAATCCTGTCCTGTGGGAGGTTTTGTTAGACATGTTGATTTTTTTACTCTAATTGTTTCTTTTCAGTTCAAAAGAAACATAAATAAATTGGCTTGTGATTTGATTTTAAGTCCCACAACTAATCTCCAATCAAGACCTCCTCCATTTTCTCACACAAACCATGCAAGCAAATTAGATAATCTACTACACTTGCTCCATTGTAAGTATTGCAAGTGAAATTACCAGACTTTGCCCATCTAGTCAAGCCATTACAAATGACTACATCAAAGGCCCCACATAGAGTAAGAAATTGTTCACCAAAGAGATTGAAGCCCTTGTCCTCTGAAATTCTTTCCCACTGATGAGTACTCTCTTCTGTAAGCCAAATAGGGTTGCAATCATCTTTACATCAAAGAATGCTAGCTTTCTCACTTGTAGTCCTAGCATTGAAATCACCCACTATAAGAACTTCAACTAGCTGCGAATAAGTTGCAATATCCTCTTTTAAGGATACAAATGGATCTTTGTGGTCAAGCCCTCTACCTTTGTATATTTTTGAAACTTGCGGCGCAAAATAGCATGCTACAATTCTGATGTGGTTTCCATTTTCTGATATTTTAAACCAAATGAATTACTTATTTGAGTCTTCTTTTTCTAACTGAATGAGACGACCTTCTTTCCCCCTTACTAAAACCATGATACCCCCATTCTCTTTGCCATTCCCTACTGCCTTGTTTCACACTGCCATCTTCCAATATCCTTCAAATAGAGGTGTCATGCACCCTTCATGCTCATGTGTTTCTATGATGCAAATTATATCTCTATCTTCCGCAATGGGCCCTAACCCAGGTCCTCATCTCCATGGGTAACCTCTGCATTTCCAACAAACTAATCTTAAGGAAACTTGGGTATGAATTGATTGCTATTTATTTTGACATGCAAGATTCACATTTGAGTCTTTGTCCCTGCGTTCCCATACTGACCTTTCTTCCTGATTTCCTGTTGAAGAGTTTGTTGCCTCTTCTTTATTACCATTTTTCTACTCTGTTTTGGAAGGAGGCCCAAATCACGTTATCACTGCTTTCCCTTTCCATACTCTCTTGCCTTCATCTTTTGCTGTCCTAACCTTTAACATTTCTTCCCATCTTTCCTCTTGGAGTTTTACAGTTAAATCTTCTTCTATGAAAAAATGAGAACCCCTCAAGAGATGTTTCTTGCTTAGAATGATATATTTATCACGCAAGCTAGGCATGATGACTTTTATGGCCTGGCTCTCTCCCCGTTAAACTTACCCACCATCCATGCTTGGAAAATTTGTCCTTGCCATAGCAACTTGTCTTTCAAGAAGTCTCTTGCAAGGTCAAGAGTACATTCATTCTTCCCAGTCTTTCACCCCTTTAATAATTATGTTTGCTGCCCTATTTTGTCTTTTATTGCCTTCTCTATTTTGCATGTTGTCAACCTGAATGTTTGTTTCTCCTTTCTTATTAGCAGAATTGCTAATAACTTTGATGGAATCTCATTTCCTTTCTTCTCTTGCTTTCTCTTCATGGTTGTTTATTTGGGCAATCATTTTCCCTTTCTCCTGGGATGATTTCGCATTCACCACCTATGTACTTTCCACTATAGATTTCTTTATGTTTTGCACATCCGCCTTCATGCGTTCCCATTTTGTTTTCCCTATTAGGGGAGCTTCCTGTAGCAATGCCACTCGTTCTTTTAAAACTTTATTGCTTTCTGTTATAGCCTTGTTCTCAGCTGTTATTATATGAATTTTATTATCTTTTTCCTGCTCTTTAACTTCTAAAACCTCCAACCTTTGTTTCGCATTTAACAATTCTTTCACATTAAGATCAGAGGACTAAATGAGAGGTGTGGATGTGGGACTATATAAGGCAAAATCATCAATGACTTTTCCTTTGGATTTCTTATTGCCACGTGCTTGTAGAGGGGACTTGTTTGAGTGCTTCTTGCAAAGAGCTAGAGTACTTTCCTTTTTAGTCTATTTTCCCTTGTTTGCCCCCATTTTAGACGAGCTAGTTTTCATTTTAAAATGACCCGATATTGTTTGACATTGACCAAAACCCACTTCCCAACTTTGGCAGATGAGACAATTTTCACTTGTCCTAAATAGTTTGTCTCCACATGTTCTGAAATTTCTTGTCCCTTTGTCATGTTTGAATGCATTTGTTATCCATCCTGTTTCAAGAAATATGTGGGTCTATAAAATGCCAAAATTACTTCGCACTGCTCCCCACTGTTCAGGTTATGCTACTCCTTGCGCGCTACTCAATACTTCTACTGCATAAAAAAAATCCTGCTCTCCTACTCACTGCTGACTACACCGCTCTCACTGCAGACCACACTACTCACTGCTCACTACTAGCTCTCACTGCGGACCACACTAGTCACTGCTCACTACTGACCGCTGACCACACTACTCACTGTTCACGGTAATTTGTAACCGCTTTGCTTGCTTTTCAAGAATGCTGAAAACCGTGCATTGTTATTTGCCTTCCGCTTCCACAAACCCTACTAATCCCTCTATATCGCAATCTCTTATGAACCATAAAGAATTATTCTTTTATTTTTTCCGTTCACCATTAATTTTTAGACCCATTAACGCCAATCACGAACTTCCTTTTTCCTGCTAGTAAGCGCGGAACCCTGGCGACCTCTGTTTTATGTTTTCTTCAGCTATTTTACGTGATCAGCACTCCAACCCATCGCTCATCTGTTTTAAAATGCTTTTACGTGATCAGCACTCCAACTGTGAGAATGCTATCAACAACCTGAGTAATTCCATACGGATCCACTTAGCGGAAAGCAACCGTAACGTCATGTCTGAGCCTTTCTATGAAATTGAAAAATAATGGTTTTTTTTGGAGTATAGTGTGGTAATAGGATAAGCTCGAATCAAACGGATTCTCTTTTCAGTGATGTTCCAATTTTTAACACAAAATCGCTGCTCCGCACATGACTGCTCTCGGTCAGACCATCCGTTTAAGATTTAAAACTCACCAGAGGGATCTGTCCGGCATATTCATGGACTTTATTCATCACCTCACAATATTGGATTTCCACCTATCTCGATGTTTCGAGTAAGTACATCGGTGGATGACTACCTGTGGAGACACTTGTTATACAATGATGGGTCTCGAATCTTTAGCAATTGTCGCACCAAATAGGTGGACGGAGACCGTGTGGGCAGCTTTTTGTCGTGTGTTACTTAATTGGTCTCCTCACAATGAGGAATCTCTAGCTTTCTTTAAGTGGAATTCTCCATGTTAGTGTTTAGGTTAAACATTTCTATACCCCTAGAGTGCTAAAAACATTAGGTTTATTTTAATTAAGAGAAGTTTTGTTTTTTTCCAAAATGGGTGATACAATGTTTTTTTAATGATAGATTTATTTTAATTAAGGGAAGTTTTGTTTTTTTCCAAAATGGGGTGATACAATATTTTTTTTTTAAATAAGATTGTAGTATTTTTAAAGCAGTTTTTATTATTATTATAAGTTTGATAAAGATTAGATTTATTTTAATAATATATTGTTGGAGATTTCTGGAAGCTAAGTGTGTAATGGTTGTGTAATTGTGATGATATAATTTTGAATGAAATTGTAGTTTTTTACTATTTAAAAGGTGTTTTTGAATATAGTGATGAATTTAGTGTTTTGAAAATTTTCTAGAATATTAAAAGTTTACAAATTACTCAATTCAAATTTATGATTTTATAAAATTCTTATTAATGTTTTTTTTTAATGATAGGTTTATTTTAATTAATAGAAGTTTTGGTTTTTTCCAAAATGGGGTGATACAATGTTTTTTTTAATGAGATTATAGTTTTTTTAAGTAGTAGTTTTTTTTTTTTTAATTGTAAGTTTGATAAAGATTAGGTTTATTTTAATGATATATTGTTGGAGATTTTTGGAAGCAAACTTAGTAATCGTTGTGTAACTGTGATGATATAGTTCTAAATGAGATTGTAGCTTTTTCTTATTTAAAAGGTGTTTTTGAATATAATGATGAATTCAGTGTTTTGAAAATTTTCTAGAATATTAAAGTTCGTAAATTAGTCAATTAAAATTTATGATTTTATAAAATTCTTACCAATGTTTTTATTTTAATGATAGGTTTATTTTAATTAAGAGAAGTTTTGGTTTTTTCCAAAATGAGGTGATACAATGTTTTATTTTTTTAATGAGATTGTGATTTTTTTAAGCAGTTTTTTTTATTATAAGTTTGATAAAGATTATGTTTATTTTAATGATATATTGTTGAAGATTTTTGGAAGCAAACTTTGTAATGCTTGTGTAACTGTGATGATATAGTTTTAAATGAGATTGTAGCTTTTTCTTATTTAAAATATGTTTTTGAATATAGTGATGAATTCAGTGTTTTGAAAATTTTCTAGAATATTAAAAGTTTGTAAATTTTTTTATTCAAATTTATGATTTTATAAAATTCTTATCAAATTTTAGACCAATTTAATTTAAAAAAAAAATATTTAGGAAAAAATAAAAACATTACACATTCTCAAAATATTAAAAATACGACTTAATTAGCAATTGTTGTATTATGAAATATTATTTAAACTATTGGATTTAAAATTCAAATATCTATTTATCAAATCAATAATAATAATAAATATTACTATAAACCTCAATTTTAAATAAAATATTTATAATTCATTAAATAAATGCAATTAATAAATATATATGTATAATTAATTTTAATTTCATTAAATAAATACAATTAGTAAATTTATAAATATAATTAATTTTAAAAACAAAAGAGATAAAATGCAATCCATTATTAAGTAAATGACTCCCCTAATAAATGAATGCAAGTGCAGAAGATGCTAAATTATAAAAACTAGATAGATGAAACTATAAATGTATATATATAATTATAATTTTAAAAACAAAAGAAATAAAATGCAATCCATTATTAAGTAAATGACTCACCTAATAAATGAATGCAAGTTTAGAAGATGCGAAATTATGAAAAGTAGATAAATGAAACTATAAATGTATTAATAAGTTATATATATTTATTAAATATTATTCAATAATAGTAAAACTATTTCAAAACATAAAAACATATTAAAAAATATTTTAGAAAATTTTAATTTTTTTATATTTAAAATATAAATATTTTAAAATATAAATATATACAATGATTTATCATGGAATTTTAACATTTACTTAGCATCAATAAATTCTATTTACTTAACATAAATATTTTTATTTAAAAAAATTCAATCAGTACATTCTATAAAATATAAAACAAATTCTATTGATAACATTTTTTCATATTTCATTATTCATTTTAAAATATTAACACAAATTTATTAGTAGTTTGAAAGGTAAAATATTTCTTAAATGACTTGTAATTTGAGTAAAAATAACAATTCATATGCATGTTATTAATGCGAAAGAAAATTTAAATTTGACAAATTAATTTGAATTTTAAGCAATTTTTCTAAACATATTAATTATGCTTATAGGGGTATTTATTTTGGAATAGCACTTTCATAATTTTAATTTAATTATCAATAACTATTGGGTGGATGGTTGAGATTTAAGCTCTACAAAATATTATACAATATTCTTAGTAGTAGGGATAGATCAAAGGTTGAAATTTACCTTAAAAGTAGTTACGCCCTTTCTGCACTTTTAATTAAATTAATTATTTAAAAAGAAATATGTAATATGAACATGAACTATGTTTTTATGGGCATACGGTATTAGTAAGCCATGGTAGTTTAACAAAGCTCATTTATAGAGAGTGAATCTCCATAGTAAAGTGGGAAAAAATTTCCATAATTAAAAAAATTGTTACATGTTTTCCATATATATTTAACTCATATATTACTTTAATAATAATAATAATAAAATTATAATCTAGTTCATTTTTATAATTTTTTTAATATGTGAGATGTATCATGAATTAATAGGTTTGATTCCCATTGATATTTACCAATCATTTAATTTGTATTTAATTTATATAGATAAGTTAATTTAAACAATTTATTAAAAATATAATCAACAAATTCAAACCCTGAACTATAATATTTCAAATGACTTGTAACTTGAGTGAAAACAGTGATCCATCTACATGTTTTTTTGATACCAATATCAAAAAAATTCTGAATTTAACAAATTAATTTAAATTTAAATATTCTTTTTCCAAAATATATAATTTATTTATTAATTTTAAAAATTTATGGAAAAAAACACAATATATAAACTAAATTATATCAAATTAACAACTTTCTCTTCAAAAATAAATAAATAGGAATCTAAGTTGATTGAGTTACCTTTACATTTGTGAATCAATTAGTATAAACACAAACATTAATTCAATGTGCAATACAAAAATTCAAAATTAAATAAATATAATGTTTAAAAGAAGTAACATTATGGATAATTAACATTTTTCACTTCAAAAATAAATAAATAAAAATTTAAGTTGTTTGAATTACTTTTACGTTGATGAATCAATTAGTATAAACACAAACATTAATTCAATGAGCAATACCAGAAGCTCAAAATTAAATAAATATAATGTTTAAAAGAAGTAACATTTAGGTTATCTGTCACATACCCCGGGATTGAATTTATTTATTTTTATTTACATTGCCACAAATCTGGTGCTAATTCCCTGTATGAAGAATGTTTTCAATTTAAATTCTCTGATCTTATGGTCCACCGGAAAAGATTTTGGTTAACATCATTTCGCTTTTCCGTTGCTGGAATCAATTATCTGTCGTATGCACTGTACAGAGGGCTCACTGCTGGCAGTGCCAGCGCTTAACACCCGGCTATGGCATTTAATTTCGTCGGCTCATCCACGTGAAGGGATGAGGTCCGGGGGTTTTCTGGAGTTTGCGCCCTCGGTTATCACCACCTTGCTCGACAGTCGGGATGGTTTGATGGTCATCCGAGGGCTGTGCTAGCCCGGACATTTCCACTACAACTTTATCCGATGGCACAAGGCTTAGATCAGTCTTCCCAAGGTTTCCACAGAGGCTTTGGCGAGCCAGCTCTAACCCGTTCCGACTCTATGCTGCCGCAGGATCGTCTTGGGTCCTTCAGTCCATCGAGCAACCATCCAGAGGCATCACATACACAGTTTAGATGATTTCCTGGTAAAATTTACATTATGCTGTCTTATTGTGTTTTGAATTCATCACTCTCGGCTCCTGTAATTTTTCAAGGAGTTTTTGGTTTGTTTTGACTAATGAACGCTATGTTTGTTTTGGTTTCATGGAGCGCGGTGCTGTCCAGCCTTCCGAGCCTGCTCCTGGAAAAAGGACGTCTCCTTCCAACATTTTGACTCAACCGACTTCCCTACAGGTATGTTCATTTTCAATCGCTCCATGAACAGTTGCCGGTGTTGATGGTTTCATATAATGTCTGGTAACAGAGGGGGTTTCTCTCCCTCGTACCCCTTGACACAGCCCAACGGCCCACAGCCTTACCACTTTTCCACTACTGGTCGCAGATAGCGACAGGATGTTCACACCAGACTTGTCCTGCACCTCTCTGGTTGCAAGGGTTTTGGTTCCAGGTGGAGCCAAACTAAACCAAGATTTCAGGGTTGAGCAATATTAATTTATGTGGGCATGCTCTCAGCTTTTCTGAGTTGTTGTAATTTTGACTTTATTATTCCAGAATATGTATGGGTAAAGCTTCGGTGTATATCTCTCACCAGATTGCAATGTTTAAACACAATCTTAATACTTACTTCTTCTAATAACATGATATTTGTAGCCCTCGCGGCTTTGCTAAGTATTATATCAGAGTACTGTTTCTATTTCTCTGTATGAGATGTTAAAAGTGATGGTTGTGTGTTTCCTGGCAATAATAGCCCCAGATTAAGGGGATTGTTTATGGTTTTTTATAGGTTTTATGTAGTTTCTGGTCATCTCTTAATTTACTTTGCACAGTCTCTTATATTGACATATGGCTATGGATAATCGATTTGCAAAATGCTCCTTACTGTTTTCGGTAAAGAAAATTGTCTAGGGAACTTGCATGACCCTGTTGTCGGCATTTCCAGGCATGTATATGAATATATGTTTGCGGCTTTTAGTCCCGCTCAAGACTGGCTACCAATAATTGGTTTTACATTTTGAATTAATTCTCTTCAGAATCTAATATCTCTACCAGAAATCTTTGAATTATTGTTCTGTCACAGTAATGTAAATAATTTTGTTCCAAAGTTTGCGATTTGGCTGGAAGATGTTAGTTCACTTCTGTCATTCGTTTATATGCTTAATGTCTGCTTCTGTTATAGTTTCATTGGAAATTAGTTTTTGTACAATGGTGAATTATCAGGCTCGGTGTGTTTACTTTTTAATATATTTCCAATTTATTTCTACCCTTCGGTATTTTGCTATAGCCCGTCTGATTTCTTATCTTGCCTTAATCGCAACCAAAGCTCAACAACATCCCCAGGATTTAAATATTGATCCTCCATACTATGTTTAATCCTATTGTTATTATCTTGCACTGCATGATAACTTTTCTTTTAGTTCTCGCAAGGGTTTCTCCTAGGGGGTAAAATACCCATTGTGCAAGTCTATAATTAACCCTTAATAATTTCCAGTTTTATAGTTTTGTTCTTGTCTGGTTACATTGAGACTGTAGCTTTTACGGCTCAAGGCTATTCACTGTTCAGAAAAGTTTGTGTCATTAGTCCTCAGACCCTAATCTCTATGCTCGAATTTCCTCGCTCAAGGTATTTCTACTGCCGCACAGGTTTCTTTGATTTTTTTTTTTTGCATTTGACTGAGGGGTAAAAGAACACTATTTATATACAGTTATATGCTAATAACTCAAATAAACCCTACTCCTCACCCAATTCCTATGCAGAAATATATAAAATATTGAGCATATTTCCTACCAAGAAACTTAGCAGATAATTTAATAGATGTCTAAGGGATTTTTCCTACTTACCTGGTCGCTGCCTGGCGGATAAATTCCTCAGTGGTTCACCTGGAATTCCTGCTGCTTCTCTGTTTGACCACCCAACCGTGAGACTCGTCTTTCAAGACCAGAGTCTCCCCCCTAGCTTTCGCTTGCCGGATCACTATCCTCAGCAAGATTGCACTCAGTGCTTGGCTATCTGGTCATTACCAGACTTAGCCTTCAAATTTTTTCTCTTTTTTTCTGCCTGTCCCTACAGCGCAGATTTTTGCCTCCCTTCCCTCTTTTCTCTGGAAGCCTTTCCAGTTAGGGAAGGTGGTTTGATTGCAGTTTCAACAACTGTCTTTTTCCCAACTTCCCTCTCAGAAGTTGCCAGCGTTTCAAGAAATATTTCTTACATATATATATTTTAAAGCACACAATAATAATAATAATACTATTAATTTTTAAAACAGTTAACAATGTCATACTTAGTTCTGTCTTTTAGCACAGTGAAAAATCAAATATTTACATTGTAGGAATTTACAGGGTAAGTTCCTCAGACAGAACACCAAAGGACACCGCTCACAACCAGATCGCAGATCAATACACCAGTATTTTTGACGTGGTTAAAACCCTCAAAGAGGGAAACAGTCCACGGCCTGAGCCAACGCGGCCACTTCAGGCAATTTATTAATAAAAGAATGAAAATTTACATAAGCTTCTCTCAAAGATGGATTACCCTACAAATGACCCTCCATGCGCTTTAAATAGAAATCATGGACCAATTGGGTGTCAAGCCACGGATCAAGTGTCGGTAATACCGAGGAGAGAATGAATCGTCGGATCACTACATATCGTGACCGTCGGATTGTAAGTTACAAAATGTACAAGGTAAAGAAACACACTTTACCTAACTCTATACCTAACTCTATACTAGACCAAGTTGTACTTAAATATTTCCTATGTGTCGGAATATCCTAACATCCCCCCTTAAGAACAACTTGGGATAGGATTGAAGGATTTACAAATATGACACAATAGGAGAAGGAAGGAGGCACTAGAGCCTATCCCCCCTTAGTGACAACTTCCTGAACTCCAACCATAAATCGAAGTTTAGTGAACTTCGCCTCTGTGAGAGCCTTTGTGAAGATGTCTGCAACTTGATCATCTGTTGAACAATATTGCACTTCAAGAACATGGTCGTGAATGAGCTTTCTGATGAAGTGCATGTGCAGTTCAATGTGTTTGCTGCGCTGATGTTGGATTGGATCTTTGCATAGTTGAATGGCACTTTGATTATCACACCAAAGTGTAGTCGGATGCTGCTGCTGAAAGCCAAACTCTGACAGGATCTGACGAAGCCACAAGGCTTCCTTACTAGCTTCTACGGCACCACGATACTCTGCTTCTGCTGATGAAAGAGAAATGGCACCTTGTTTCTTGCAAGCCCATGTAATAGGTCCTGAACCAAGAGTGAACACATAACCAGCAGTAGACTTCCAATCATCAGGGTCACCAGCCCAATCAGAATCAGTGAAACCAACCAATAGAGGAGCTGCTTCGACACTGTAATGAATCCCAAACTGAACTGTACCTCGAACATAACGAAGTATTCTTTTAGCTGCTTTCTAATGACTTTCACATGGGTTTTGCATAAACCGAGCAACAAGGCCACAACAAAGGAAAGGTCAGGACGAGTATGGGTTAGATACAAAAGTTTTCCTACAAGTTGACGGTATAAGGTAGCATCAACTTTAGGAGAAGTACAAGTGACTGAAAGTTTGACTCTAGACTGGAAGGGAGAAGGGGTTGGCTTATAGTCTTCCATGTGAAAATGGCGTAGAATATCACAGGCATACTTGGACTGGGAAAGGGAAATACCCTCCTTGGATTGCAAGAATTGAAGACCGAGAAAATAATGTAAGTGTCCTAAGTCTGTCATTTCAAATTTCTTTTTAAGGCTGGACTTCACATGGTTTATAAGGTTGGGATCACTATTGGTAAGGATAAGATCATCAACATAAAGAACAAGAATGATAAGAGACTTGCCCACTTTCTTGGTGTAGACAGTATTGTCAGAATGACACCTAGAAAAGCCAGATTCTAAAAGAAAGCTATCCATTTTGGCATACCAAGCTCGAGGAGCTTGCTTGAGACCATAAAGGGATTTCTTAAGCCGACATACAAGGCTGGAGTCTGTTTTTATGAAGCCAATGGGTTGTTCCATGTAGATTTCTTCATGCAAGTCCTCATGCAAGAAGGCAGATTTAACATCCATCTGATGGACTTCCCATTTGAACGAGGCAGCAAGGGAAAGAACAAGGCGGATAGAGTTCATTTTGGCAACAGGGGAGAAGGTTTCAGTGTAGTCAATGCCTTCAACTTGTGAAAAACCTTTAGCAACAAGACGAGCTTTATATTTATCAACTTTCCCATCTGGTCCATACTTGGTTCTATAAACGCATTTGCATCTAACAAGTTTTCGTCCCTTTGGTAGAGGAACAAGATCCCATGTATCATTTGCCAATAATGAATGATATTCTTCATTCATAGCTGCTTCCCAATCTGGATGGCCTGAAGCTTCTGCAAAGGTGTCAGGATCATAATTTACTGGAGCTTGAGCCAGTAAAGAAGAGGCTCTGTCAAACTGAGAACGTGTGCGTCGCTGATCTGTAGGATCACCGGCAAGATCACCTGCTGCATCTCGAGTAGCACGAACCCATTTTGGAAGCTGAGGAGCTGAAGGAGGATCCTGAGATGGTGGGGGAGGCTTGTCATCCTCACTTTCATCATCTGAAGAAGAAATGTTTTCAAAAGTAGAAGAGATAGGGAGAGGGGGCACATTCGCCGGACTAGGCTCACAGGCCGATATATTTTCATCAAATTTTACATCTCTTCTAATGATAACATTTTTGGACTTAAATGGAATAAGTCTATAGCCTTTGACATCTTCAGAATATCCAACAAAAGTACATTTTTCACTCTTAGGTTCTAAAGCTTTATGCTTTTCATCTGGAATATGGGCCCACGCTTCACTTCCAAAAACACAAAAGTGCCTTACATCTGGTTTGATTGAGCTCCATGCTTCTTCTGGAGTGATATTCTTTAAAGCCTTAGTAGGAGTGCGATTTATTATGTAATTTGCACAGTTAATTGCTTCTGCCCAAAAACTAAGACCAAGTCCTTTAGATTGTAGCATACAATTAGCCATTTCCTTTAAGGTGTGATTCTTCCTTTCAGCTACACCATTTTGTTGTGGAGTATATGGAACAATATGTTGCATTTGAATTCCATTCTCAGTGCAAAAGTTGATGAATGTGTTTTTAACATATTCTCCGCCATTATCAGATCTTAGCTTAAGAATTTGATGTCCAGATTGTTTTTCAACAAAGGCCTTGAAGGCCAAAAATGTGTTAAATACTTCACTCTTGAGTTTTAAGAAGTATACCCAAGTGCGTCTGGAGAAATCATCAATGAAAGTTAAGAAATACTTGCAGCCAGAGAATGAAACAACTGGAAGTGGACCACATAAATCACTATGCACAAGCTGTAAAGGGGCTGAGGCGTGCCAATAGGCACGTTTTTCAAAACTGTCCCAATGATGTTTTCCGAGTACACATCCGGAACAAACACCATCTCTGCAAGATACCATAGGAAGACCTGTCACCATATTTTCTTTACATAGATGCTGAAGGGAGCGATAGTTTAAGTGACCAAATCGCTCATGCCAAAGTTTTCTCACTTCATCGTTATGAGCAACAAATACTGAGGGAAGATTTGATGACCCAAAGTTGTGAAACTTATACAACCTTGTAGAATCATCAGCAATGCCAGTAGCTAAAATCTGTTTAGGATCTCTTAGGTCCTTGATTACAACATCATGAGGTGAAAATTCAACGATTTTACCTTCACCTGAATGAGTTATCTGATATACAGATAGAAGGTTGCAGGATAAGGTTGGAACGCATAATACATCATTAAATTGACCATTGTCTAGATGAACAGTTCCAGTCCCTACAACACTAAGAGATCTATCATCACCAACATATATATTTTTGGTGTTACAATCATTTAAAGAAGAAAACATGGCTTTGTTTTTGGCCATGTGATAAGAAGCTCCAGAATCAATGAGCCACTCATGAGAATGAGAAGAAGAAGATACATTTAGTGCATAGCCAGACCGAGATGCTTGACAACCACATGCAGAAAGTGCCATTCCTGAAGATGAAGTTGAAGTTGAAGATTGCTCCAAATGGATGTTATTCTTCTTCATTGCTGCTTCCAAGGCTTCCATCTTCTTAAAGCATTTGGATTCTAAGTGGCCATTTCGATTACAAAAGTTGCAATGTCTATCAGTCTTCTTCCCTTTGTTTTTATTTGTCTTATCATTTTGTTGAAATGATTTTTCATTTTGAGGCTGAAATTGCTTAGGACCCTTGTTTGGTTTAGGACCATTCTTTTTAGGATATGACTTCTTAGGATTCTTTGAATTTGGTTGCTGCTGGGCGGCTAACGCTTTCTTGGAAGAGTTTCCAAGATTAAGAAGACCAAGGTGTAAGAGTTTTTCTTGTTCTCTTATTAAAGAATCACAAAAAGAGTCAAAGGAAGGGGACTTGTAGTCTGTTCCTTGAGAAATGAAGGCTTCTCTTGTAGAATGGAAGGTGGAAACAAACACAGAGTAGGCTGGTCCCAACTTAGTAAGAATGGAATAGATAAGGTTACTATCTTCTTTCTTAACCTTAACACCTTCCAAGAGATATCTAAGGGTCTTGAACTTGGACAAGAAATCTTCAATGCAAGAAAAATTATTAGGGTCCAATGTAAGCAACTCATTTTCAAGTTGATGGGCTCTAAGTTCATTTTTAATCCCAAAAAATTTATTGATTTGTTTCATTGCTTCATCAGGAGTATCAAGTTCTGTAATATGGAATCTAAGATATGGAGAAATAGACATCCCTATCAATCCATGTGCTTGATCTTGCCTATTTTCCCATTTAGCAGCCTTATCTTCATCCTTCGGTTTCTTTTCTTGGCCTGAGGCTATTCTGAAGAGACCTTTACTTCTAAGTAAATCCTCAATGTAGGACAACCATTGGAAGTAGTTGGTGCTGTCAAGGGTAACTTGGTATTGACTTTCCATTTCAACCGAAACTGAAGCTAAAGATGCTGAAACTAAGTGTTCCAATGGATAGATCTCAAAAAATTAGGCTGGTTTAAAAAAAACGGCTCTGAAAACGGCTTCCGGATGAAGAAGTTATGGCTTTTTGAAAAAAAGGTGTTGAAGATGCCGACGAAGTGCGGGAATGTGCAGAAATGAAAAATCCGCCCTTACAAAAAGGAGATTTGAACCCAAGACCTCTACTTTCTTAAAATAGCTTTGAACCAATTGAGCTATACAAAAAATTTGAGAGAGAGAGAGAGGGGGGGGTTGATGCTTTGGGTTGCGTGCTTGCTTTGAGAAAGCTCTTTTTCCCTGCAAAACAAAAAACACAAAACCCAACACGGACATGCAAAGAAAACGAATCTTACGGCTCGGAGTTAGCTTTAGTCGAAAAACTAAATATTTTCAAAAATGAACCTTGCGGCTCAAAGTTAGCTTTTGCCGGAAACTAAATATTTTCCTCAATGTTTCTGATTTTCCGAGATCACACTAAGGTGCAGGGAAAAGAGCATACGCATGAGAAAAATCCTTCCTTTCTGTTTCTAATTTGCCCAGATCGCACAGAGTCGCAGGGCAAAGAGCATACACAGAAATGAAAGGTATAGATCTTGTAATAAAAAAAGGCTAAATAAACCGAAACCGAAATAAATAGAGAGAAAATAACTGTAAACTGCAAATAAACACTGTATACCTCCAGATCTTAAAAATGACGCAGCTAGGGCTACCGAAAACCTTTTCATGTGAAACGAGAGGGGTTCCTCACTGAAACAGATGCTCCCAACACAATAGAGTAGTCCTCTCGGCCCGAAAGTAGTCAGAAACAGTAGATCTAGGAAACAACAGTCGGATGCAGTTCTACCGGCTTCAGATTTGGATCACCAACGGACACGGCCCTCAAATAGCTCTGATACCATGTAGGAATTTACAGGGTAAGTTCCTCAGACAGAACACCAAAGGACACTGCTCACAACCAGATCGCAGATCAATACACCAGTATTTTTGACGTGGTTAAAACCCTCAAAGAGGGAAACAGTCCACGGCCTGAGCCAACGCGGCCACTTCAGGCAATTTATTAATAAAAGAATGAAAATTTACATAAGCTTCTCTCATAGACGGATTACCCTACAAATGACCCTCCATGTGCTTTAAATAGAAATCATGGACCAATCGGGTGTCAAGCCACGGATCAAGTGTCGGTAATACCGAGGAGAGAATGAACCGTCGAATCACTACATATCATGACCGTCGGATTGTAAGTTACAAAATGTACAAGGTAAAGAAACACACTTTACCTAACTCTATACTAGACCAAGTTGTACTTAACTATTTCCTATGTGTCGGAATATCCTAACATACATTCTCCGGGGACATCACATCTCCCCCTCCTGAGATTGGACATCATCCCAATGTCTGATGTTCATAAACAGCTCTGGGTAAGCCTTTTTCATGAGCTCTTCATCTTCCCAAGTGGCCTCATCAGGCCCAAAGTGTTGCCACTGCACTTTAACTTGGGTAATAGCTTACTTCCGCAGCTGTACTTCTCTCCGGTCGAGGATGCTCAGCGGCTCGACCAAGACCTCTCCTTCCGGTTCGACCTGCAACCAGCAATATTCCAAATCAGTTTCTTTTAAAGTAAACTTTTAATCTGGTCTACTGGAATTAATCCTCACCTGTATGTCCTGCCATTTGATCACATGTTTAGGGTCATAAACATATTTTTTTAATACAGAGACATGGAAGACATTGTGGACCCGGATGTGACTTGGCAGGGCGAGCTGGTAAGCCACCGGCCCAATTCTTGCCAAGATTTGGAATGGTCCACAATATCGGGGTGCTAATTTGGCACACCCGCTCCATTGCAGTGTACTCTTTCTGGCTTGGATCCTTACATAAACATGGTCACCGACTTGGTATTCTTTGAACCTTCTTTTCCGGTCAGCGAAGCTCTTTTGCCTATCCTGAGCAGCTTTTAAATTAGAGCGTACCCTTTTCACCATATCCTCCATTTCCTTGAGCATTTCTGGCCCTAACCTTAGTTTGTCCTCAGGTCCACCCCAGCTTGAGGGTGTGCGGCATTTCCGCCCATATAGGACCTCAAAGGGACTCATTTGTATCGAGGTATGATACCCGTTGTTGTATGCAAATTCAACCAAGTGCAAATACTCCTCCCACTGCGTTGGTTGCTGCATTACGTAGGCTCTTAACATGTCTTCTACCACCTGGTTCACTCGCTCTGTTTGTCCATCGGTCTGGGGGTGGTATGCTGTACTGAAGTTCAGCTGTGTCCCCAACTCTACAAATAATGTCTTCCAGAAGGCTGACGTGAATTTCACATCACGATCTGAAATTATCGTTTTCGGGAGTCCATGCAATTTAAACACATTCTACATGAAGATATGGGCAATCTGTACAGCCCTGTAGGTGGATTGCACAGGTATAAAATGTGCTGCTTTACTCAACTTGTCTACCACCACCATAATAGAATCGTTATTCTTCTTTGTCCTAGGCAGCCCTGTTATGAAATCCATAGAAATAGTTTCCCATTTCCATTCCGGAATGGGCAAGGGTTGTAATAGCCCTGCTGGATGCTGATGCTCCGCTTTAATTTGTTGGCACTCCAAACACCGTGCTAAATACTCTGCTACATTCTTCTTCATACCTAGCCAATAGTACTCTTTTCGAAGCACAGTGATCATTTTCTGATACCCTGGGTGTCCAGCATAATGGCTGATGTGAAATTCATCCAAAATCAGATTTTTAAGACTGCTTTGACTAGGTACATATAACCTCTTTTTATAATACAGCATTCCAGCATTATCCACTTCATATCCTTGCTGGTTCTTCTCGCTGGTAGGCTGCTGTACTTGCTATTTTATTTGCTGGTATTCAGCATCTTGTTCTGCTGCCCTTTTTATCATTTCCTCGAAGGGACTCTTCCATTCACTGAAGGAAATTTCGTACAAACATTGTACCTTCCGACTTAAGGCGTCAGCCACCCGATTTTCTCTCCCTTTCAGGTGTTTAATATCGAAGTCAAACCCACTTAAGAAATCTGCCCAACGTGCTTGCCTCGCGTTTAAAGTGGGCTGGCTAAAATAATTGGTCAGACTGTGGTGGTCTGTTAGTAACAAAAATTTCCTCCCCATAAGATAATGTCGCCACATCTTCAAAGCGTGTATGACGGCTGCCAACTCTAAGTCATAAGCAGAATACTTCTGCTCATGCTCCTTTAATTTCCTTGATTCATAAGCAATTACTTTTCCTTCTTGCATCAACACACCTCCCACGCCTTCCTTGCTTGCATCAGTGCACACCACATAGTCCTTATTAGGATCAGCTATACTCAAAATGGGTGCTGTGGTGAGCAGATGCTTAAGCTATTCAAAGCTTCTCTGACATTCTGGGGTCCATTTGAATGCTCTTCCCTTTTTCTGTAGGGAGGTGATAGGGTACACTACTCTTGAGAAGCCTTCTACAAAGCGTCTGTAATAACTGGCTAATCCCATAAAGGACCTGATGTCTGCTACATCTTTTGGTATGGGCCATTCCATGATGGTCCTTATCTTTTCAGGGTCCACTGCGATCCCTTCCTTTGTGATTACATGGCCTAAATACTGTATTTCTTCTTTGAAGAAATCGCACTTGCTGAACTTAGCGTACAACTGGTGTTCTCGGAGGGTTTGTAGCACCAATCTGAGGTGCTCCTTGTGCTCTTCCTTAGTGCGAGAGTATATCAGTATATCATCGATAAATATCAGCACAAATCTGTCCAAATATCGATGAAATACGCTGTTCATTAAGCACATGAAAGTTGCAGGGGCGTTGGTTAGCCCAAAGGGTAGCACCACAAACTCGTAATGCCCATACCTTGTTCTAAAAGCTGTTTTAGCTATGTCCTCCTCCTTAATCCTGATCTGGTGGTAACCTGATCGCAAATCGATCTTGGAGAACATTGTTGCACCCTTCACTTGATCGAAAAGTTCATCAATCCGAGGTAAAGGATATTTGTTTTTTATTGTCAGCTTGTTCAGCTGACGATAATCGATACACATGCGAAGGGTTCCGTCTTTTTTCTTGACGAATAACACTGGGGCCCCCCACGGGGATACACTGGGACGAATATAGTTTTTGTCCAATAGTTCCTGTAGCTGCATTTTTAACTCTGTCAGCTCAGGTACACTCATTCTATAGGGTGCTCGAGATACCAGTGCTGCCCCTGGTATCAATTCAATGGTAAAGTCTATATCCCTCTTAGGCGGCAATCCGGGAATCTCTTCTGGAAACACATCTGCAAATTCTTGTACTACAGGGATGTTATCCAACATGGCTATTTTATCCTTCGAATCAGCATAGCCCACCTGGATGGCATAAATCTGACACCCCTTCCTGATGCATTTTGCTAACTGGGATGCAGTTATTGGCCGGACCTGCACTGGCCGCTTAATTCCTTGCATCTCTTGCCTCTCTCCAAAGTCATCCCTATAATAAATAGTCTTTGTTTTGCAGTTCACCAATGACCAGTGCTTTTCTAACCAGTCCATACCGATCAGAACATCATATGAACCAAGGGGGAGCACGTTTAAATCTGCCACTACTGGCTGCCCTGCTATTGTTAAAGGGCAGTTATTGACTTTTGCCAGCACTCGCCTCTTGGCCCCTATAGCCAGCTGTACTAGCCATGGACTCTTGAATTTAACAGGTTGTAGTTTACAATGTTCTACTACCTTTGGACTAATATAACTTAATGTGGCTCCAGGGTCTATTAAAACGGCTACAGTAACATCTGAAATTTTACCTTCAAATTCCACCATGGTCGGCTGGTACTCCACCTGATGATCGTCCAGGGCTGCATTAATCCTTGGTATGCTACATCCCACATCGCCAACTATCGATGCTTCATGGATTTGGGATAACTGATCGGTTCCCTTTCGTTGCAGACAGTTTTTGACATAGTGAGGCCCTCCACAACCCCAACACTGTACTGGGGGTCTCGCTGTCCCGTCACTGTCCAATCTTGCAGGCTGCTCACTGACTCTGGACTCACTGGTTGGCTTGGATTTGAATGAGCCTCTCTGTATAGTTCTGCTATTCTGCCCCTTGCCAATTCCCTTGCTTCCACCACTGCGATTTCCTTTACTGTTTCCAGCTGACTTATTGCCTCTTTTCTCATTCCATCTTTTACCTGAAGCTTCTCCTTTCTGTTTATTCTGCTGGTAACAGATCCTGGCTTTACGGATAGCTTCATCCATCGTCTTTGGATTGTCAAACTCAATCCTTTCCCGCATATACAAGGGTAAGCTACTAACAAATCTTTGCACCTTAGCTTTCTCTTCTCTAATATAAGGCACATAGCGAAGCAGGGAAGTAAAACGGGTGATAAATTCGTCCATGGTCTGCTGCCCCAACCGCAAGTCGTGGAATTCCCTTGCCTTTTCGTCGTAGAAACGCTCGGTCAAATATCTCTCTTTGAAGTACCTTTGAAATTTCTCCCAGGTTATGGTCTGTTCGCTTACCCCCTTTACGATCTTGATTTCTTCCCACCATAGGGTTGCTTTCCCTTGTAATTGGAAGATGGCTAATCGTGCCTTCAGGTTATGATCGTATTCATACAGCTGGAAGTATTTGTTCATGTTTATTAACCATGCCTCAGCTGCTTCCTCCTGTTCCCCATCAAAGTGCGGAGGTTTAATCTTGCGAAATTCTCCCTGCAACTCTATCTGTTGCCTTTTTGAGGTCTGCTGTTCAGATGCATTATCAGATCGTTCCTCCCTCTCCTCCGACCCTTCAGGTTCTGTATGATGGTTCTGCTCTTCCGACATCCTCTGTTGTTCCGCACTGGGATTAGCTGGCGGTGGGTTCTGTTTGTCAGATAGACTTTTTAGAATCCTTTCCTGTTCCATCGTTAATCGTGCATTATCCTCTCATAATCGAGCCATTTCATTTTTTAGTTCCTGTACTGTCTCTAATATTGCAAGGTTCGTGTTGTGTGTCTCCTCTCCCAGTTGTACCCATAACTCTGGGTTATCCCCAGGGTTTGTTGCAGGTCCTTGGCCTGCTACAGATCCATGCGGAGTGCTGCCAGCCCTTCGCATACTTACTATCTTTTGTCTCTTTGCTGTTTCCCCTTGTCTCAGCCTAAAAATGGAACCAGAAGAGGAGTTAGCATATTAACTGTGTTCTTGTAAATATAAATAAAATTGCGACTGCAAAAGTGTAGTGATTTTGCTTTGTTTGTTTCCACTCAGTTTTTGTTAAATTTCTTCCAGTGTTGTCCCAGAGGTCACAGTATTGAAACCTCTGCTCTGATACCAATTGTCACATACCCCGGGATTGAATTTTTTTTTTTATTTACATTGCCATAAAGCTGGCGTTAATTCCCTGTACGAAGAATGTTTTCAATTTAATTTCTCCGATCTTATGGTCCACCAGAAAAGATTTTGGTTAACATCACTCCACTTTTCCGTTGCCAGAATCAATTATCTGTCGTATGCACTGTACAGAGGGCTCACTGCTGGCAGTGCCAGCGCTTAACACCCAGCTATGGCATTTAATTTCGCCGGCTCATCCACGTGAAGGGATGAGGTCCGGGGGTTTTCTGGAGTTCGCGCCCTCGGTTATCACCGCCTTGCTCGACGGTCGGGATGGTTTGATGGTCATCTGAGGGTTGTGCTGCCCTGGACGTTTCCACCACAGGTTTATCCGATGACACAAGGCTCAGATCAGTCTTCCCAAGGTTTCCGCAGAGGCTCTGGTGAGCCAGCTCCAACCCGTTCCGACTCTATGCTGCCGCAGGATCGTCTTGGGTCCTTCAGTTTGTTGAGCAACCATCTGGAAGCATCACATACATAGTTTAGATGATTTCTTGGTAAAATTTACATTATGCTGTCTTACTGTGTTTTGAATTCATCACTCTCGGCTCCTGTAATTTTTCAAGGAGTTTTTGGTTTGTTTCGACTAATGAACGCTATGTTTGTTTTGGTTTTGTGGAGTGTGGTACTGTCCAGCCTTCCGAGCCTGCTCCTGGAAAAAGGACGTCTGCTTCCAACATTTTGACTCAACCGACTTCCCTACAGGTATGTTCATTTTCAATCGCTCCATGAACAGTTGCCAGTGTCGATGGTTTCATATAATGTCTGGTAACAGAGGGGGTTTCTCTCCCTCGTACCCCTTGACACAGCCCAACAGCCCACATTCTTACCACTTTTCCACTGCTGGTCGCAGATAGCGATAGGATGTTCACACCAGACTTGTCCTGTGCCTCTCTGGTTGCAAGGGTTTTGGTTCCAGGTGGAGCCAAACTAAACCAAGATTTCAGGGTTAAGCAATATTAATTTATGTGGGCATGCTCTCGGCTTTTCTGAATTGTTGTAATTTTGACTTTATTATTCCAGAATATGAATGGGTAAAGCTTCAGTGTATATCTCTCAACAGATTGTAATGTTTAAACACAATCCTAATACTTACTTCTTCTAATAACATGATATTTGTAGCCTTCGCGGCTTTGCTAAGTATTATATCAGAGTATTGTTTCTATTTCTCTGTATGAAATGTTAAAAGTGATGGTTGCGTGTTTCCTGGCAATAATAGCCCCAGATTAAGGGGATTGTTTATGGTTTTTTATAGGTTTTATGCAGTTTCTGGTCATCTCTTAATTTAGTTTGCACAGTCTCTTATATTGACATATGGCTGTGGATAATCGATTGGCAAAACCCTCCTTACTGTTTTCGGTAAAGAAAATTGTCTGGGGAACTTGCATGACCCTGTTGTCGGCATTTCCAGGCATGTATATGAATATATGTTTGCGGCTTTTAGTCCTGCTCAAGACTGGCTACCAATAATTGGTTTTACATTTTGAATTAATTCTCTTTCAGAATCTAATATCTCTACCAGAAATCTTTGAATTACTGTTCTGTCACAGTAATGTAAATAATTTTGTTCCAAAGTTTGTAGTTTGGCTGGAAGATGTTATTTCACTTCTGTCATTCGTTTATATGCTTAATGTCTGCTTCTGTTACAGTTTCATTGGAAATTAGTTTTTGTACAATGGTGAATTATCAGGCTCGGTGTGTTTACTTTTTAATACAGTTCCAATTTATTTCTACCCTTCGGTATTTTGCTATAGCCCATCTGATTTCTTATCTTGCCTTAATCGCAACCAAAGCTCAACAACATCCCCAGGATTTAAATATTGATCCTCCATACTATGTTTAATCCTATTGTTATTACCTTCCGCTGCATGATAACTTTTCTTTTAGTTCTAGCAAGGGTTTCTCCTAGGGGGTAAAATACCCATTGTGCAAGTCTATAAGTAACCCTTAATAATTTCCAGTTTTATAGTTTTGCTCTTGTCCGGTTACAGTGAGACTGTAGCTTTTACGGCTCAGGGCTATTCACTGTTCAGAAAAGTTTGTGTGATTAGTCCTCAGACCCTAATCTCTGTGCTCGAATTTCCTCGCTCAAGGTATTTCTGCCGCCGCACAGGTTTCTCTGATCTTTTTTTTTTTTTTTTTGCATTTGACTGAGGGGTAAAAGAACACTATTTATATACAGTTATCTGCTAATAACTCAAATAAACCCGACTCCTCACCCAATTCCTATGCAGAAATATATAAAATATTGAGCATATTTCCTACCAAGAAACTTAGCAGATAATTTAACAGATGTCCAAGGGATTTTTCCTACTTACCTGGTCGCTGCCTGGCGGATAAATTCCTCAGTGGTTCACCTGGAATTCCTGCTGCTTCTCTGTTTGACCACCCAACCGTGAGACTCGTCTTTCAAGACCAGAGTCTCCCCCCTAGCTTTCGCTTGCCGGATCACTATCCTCAGCAAGATTGCACTCAGTGCTTGGCTATCTGGTCATTACCAGACTTAGCCTTCAAATTTTTTCTCTCTTTTTTTTTTTTCCTGCCTGTCCCTACAGTGCAGATTTTTGTCTCCCTTCCCTCTTTTCTCTGGAAGCCTTTCCAGTTAGGGAAGGTAGTTTGATTGCAGTTTCAACAATTGTCCTTTTCCCAACTTCCCTCTCAGAAGTTGCCAGCGTTTCAAGAAATATTTCTTACACACACACACACACACACACACACACACACATATATATATATTTTAAAGCACACAATAATAATAATAATACTATTAATTTTTAAAACAAATAACAATGTCATACTTAGTTCTATCTTTTAGCATAGTGAAAAATCAAATATTTACATTCTCTCGGGACATCACATTATCCATATTATTGCAGAATAGTTTTTCAGAAATATATAATTTTCTTTTTTAAACTTAAACCTTGAAATTAAATAAATCTAATACTTACTATGAAATAGCATTTAAATTTTCTACATCAAAATATCATACATCCAAATAATTAAAAAAAAAAAAAACATAATTTACTTGGTTAAATTTTAACCTTAAACCTTTACCTAAATCATATTCATAAAATAATCTAGATAATCATACTTACACTATCAACTATAAATTATAAACCTTTACACTATAAATTATAAATTGAAAATACACATACTTACACATTACCTTCACACTAAAGTATAAAATAAAACTCAAAACTTAATAAATTATTATAAATTCACTTTCGTGTGACATCATATCCAACCTCTTATTTCCTTTTATATTCCCTTGCCTGATTTCTAGAATATGCTACCCGCTGGCTACTTGCACGAGCCTTGCGTCTCATCTCCAAACACTATACCCTTTTGAAGAATATGTTAATCATCCAAGGGTGAGTCATCCCTTTGCAGATTGTGGTGGTATGAGGGTGAGACATCCCTTTCCAGATTGTGCTGGTATGAGGGTGACACGTCTCATCCCTTTCCTAGGTCCCTCTATTTCTATATTCGAGCGGACGAGCCGTTATCAGGTAGTCACTCTAATCTCCAAGATTAAATTATATACAGCGTCTCTCTGTTTCTCTCGTTCTTTGAATGAATTGGCAAGATTGGGCAAAATGGCAAGCAGCAGGAACAACAGGCTACATTGGTCGTTATATAGCCAAAGCCAGCCTTGCTTTCGGCCATCCTACATTCCTTCTAGTGAGACAGTCCACGGCTTCTTCTTCTGATTCTGAAAAAGCCCAGTTCCTTTAATCCCTGAAGGCCTTAGGTGCTAATATACTCCTTGTAAGTGCTCGTCCTCACCCTTTCATCGAACTGATTGATCATCTTGATAATGATTTTTTATTTAATCTTTTATTTGATCGTTTGATGTATGGTTATTTAATACTTCAAGATTCATATGTAAAGGAAAGATTTTGCAGCTTTCAGGTAAATGGCACCTGAATATAGGTTTCTCTTTAATTACTCATATGATCATTTCATGTTTTCATTCTTAAATTATTCATTTGATCATTTCATGTTTTCATTGTGCCTAGCAAGGTTGGAATTTCAAAAGAAATTTAATCTTCAAATTTGACGTATTCCACTGTTTCCAATCAATTTTCATAGTTTCAAGCCAAGATCACAAGGATTTTATAATTTTTTAATGGTATTTGACGGGAAAATCACCTCATGAGTAATTTGTTCATCAAATTCCATGCCTGGTGCCTAGTAGTGAGCATGTTCCCAGCACTTAATGTTTTTCGGTACTATTACTTTTATTTATGGGTGTCTCCATGGCTTTGCCTTTGATGAAAGAACTGACCAGAGCTCATCATTCATATTATATTTTTTTCCTTTATTTTAATTATATATTTTATAAATTTATAAATATCTTAAATTTTAATGATAGTTTCAAAAAAAATTCTAAGATCATTCGAAAAATAATAGATTGAAGGAAGGAATTGTTATTTTGAAGTTATAGTTTAAATTTGTGTTATTTAGGATTATTTAGTTATATGTTTTATAAATTTATGGATATTTTAAATTTTAATGATTTTTTGAAAATAAATATTTCTAGTTATTCTGTATTAGGTGAGTACATTGTTGTTTTAGAGTGATAATGAAAATATATTGTTATTAGGAAAAAACATATTTATTAAGATAAAACAAGTGGTGGAAGATTATTAACTATAATTTGATTAGTTATTTTGTTATATTATTTTTTTATGTGATTCATAAACATTATTATTTTTCTTGACCACTGGAAAAGAATTTCTTTGATTTATCTAGTATTGGGGAGGATAGGTTGTTATTGTAAAATGATAAGATATTTTAGCAATAAGTGTTATTGATCATTATCCTTTGTGTGCAGGGATCTATAGAAGATTATACAAGTGTTGTGGAAGCAATTAAGAAAGTGGACATAGTTATTTCACTTGTAGGGGGGTTTATGCAAATGAGTCAAATGAATATTATCAAAGCAATAAAGGAAGTTGGAAATATCAAGGTATGATATTTTCACATTAGTTTAAAGCACCTCACATTTTAAAGTATCTCACATTTTGCTTATTATATAAATTAGCCACGTTATGAGCATGTTTTGTAAAATAAAAGAGCCATTAGAATGATATTTTTACAATAATTTAAAGGTAACAAAAAATAATTAATATTTAGAAATGATAAATAATTATATTTATTTTAACTCTAAATATTTTTTATATTTATATAAAAGAAACAAATTTATTTTAATTTTAAATTTATTAAATTATAACTTAAAAATATTTTTTTTATAAAGATATCAAAAATCTAAATATTAAATAAAATTATGTAATTTAATATTCTTATCTATTACATAGTGTCGAGTATCTAGCAATCTCTCAATCTAATGTTGTTATTATTCATTTATTAATTCATCTAGCATTCTTAATATAAAACTGAACACGTAGCACGTAAACTCATGCTTGGCTCCTACTGATATGCATGTTGTGAATATTTCTGCTTTAATTTAAGAAACATTATTATAATATAATTACCGTAATTTAGAAGACAACTCAATACATACTCAGTGAGGTATTAAATAAACTGCATTCTTTATCCTGACATTTTCCGGGTGAACTCTTCAAACGATTGAGCACTTATTTCTTGCATAGCAATTTAATCAATAGAGGCTTTTAGAACTAAATTCAATCCAGTGAGTATTTCACAGTGCTAATTTCCACAGCCGTAGGTGATCATATTTACAGAGTTTCTTACCATCCGAGTTCGGGTTTGAATATGATAAAATCCATGATACAGTGGAACCTGCAACCAGCATTGTCGAGAACACAGTGAAATTTCGCAGGGTCATTGAGGCAGAAGGCATCCCTTACACATATGTCATATGCAACTGTTTTGCAAGGTATTTTGTGTCAACATTGGGGCAGCTCGACCTTACTGGCCTTACTCCCTCTCCTCCACTCCCTCCGAGGGATAAAGTTACTATATATGGTGATGGAAATGCAAAAGGTAGGGTTTACTTTTTGCCCAAGAAATAACTTCACTCTCTGATGGCTAGCATTCTAATACTTGGTCCAGTATTTGAACCAGTTTTTGTCAATCCTTTTTTTAATGGATGAATGCATGTTATGCAGCTACTTTTGTGAAGGAGGAGGATGTTGCAACATATACCATGAAGACACTGGATGACCCTACAACTCTCAACAAGTCCCTCTATATAATGCCTCCTAGCAACATTTTTTCAGTGAATGAGCTTGTAAGTTTATGGGAGAAGATTGTTGGCAAAACTCTGGAGAAGGTTTATGTATCAGATGAAGAGTTGCAGAAAAAAATTGCAGGTTAGAATTTGGAAACACTTTTTTTAGTAGACTGAAAACAATTTTTTTTTTAATTTTCCATCTTATTAAATAATAGTCTTAACAATGGTAACTTCAAGAGTTAGTTGAATTGATCAATTTTCTATGGTTAAAGCACTATGGTTATTGAGAGGGTATAGGTTCAACTCTTTTAACATTCTTGAAATTATAAGACTCTATGGTTGAGCTACTAAAACTAAGAAGTAATCCCTCAGATAGATATTACCTAATACAATAAATAGTTTTAACATTTGAACATCTTCCAATAGCTTGCATTAAAAACAAAGAGCGCTTGCATCAGTTTTATCCATTTATTATTTCTTTCGTTGCTTGATGCACTGTATTTATATTCCTTGATCTTTTGCGAGTCAAACGATGAGTAATTTTGATCTTGTGAAATGCGGTTTGTCGTTCTTGATGCAGATGCTAAAACCAGTGATGAAAAGTTTTATTTGGCTTGCTGCCACTTTATTTTCCTGAGAGGGAATTTAAACAATTTTGAAACTGGACCTCATGATGTGGAGGCCACTGAGCTCTACCCGGATGTGAAATACATGACAGTGGAAGAGTTCCTTAGGCAGTCTGTTTAAAGCCCCTGGTGCTTGGCATAATAATATAAAGCATGAGTTGCTTTTGTCTTTATGCAAGTTTATAATGTGAAGAAGTTGCTCAAAGTGTCTGAACAAACAATAAAAATGGAGGAGTTGCTTTTATGTTTATGCAAGTCTATGAATTAATAATTTATTATGAAAATTCTGTAAAATTATAGCAGAGTTAAAATGGTTGAATCTGATTTTCTATTTTTTTTACGATGTAGGATGCTTACAATTTGAAATATAAACTTCCTTCTGAACTTTGAACTTTGCTGGCTGACGAAAACAAAAATAACTTCCATTTTGACCATTAAATCCAATCCATTTCAACCCATCTAATCTAATATTATATTTAAAATCTCTTATTCTAAATTTTTAATATTTTGAATCTTCCATCCGGCATATTTATTTTCCACTTGGCTGAAGGCACTGTAACGTGATATCCGCGCTTTTGATGGAATCGAGAAAGAAAAGAGTTTTAGACTTTATTCATCACCTCACAATAATGGATTTCCACTTATCTCGATGTTTCGAGTAAGTAAATCTGTGGATGACTACCTGTGGAGACACTTGTTATACAATGATACAGTTATGGGTCTCGAATTTTTAGCCATTGTCGCACCTGTAGTTTAATGAGGTTACTTTTGGTCATTTGGGTAAGTAGTGGTCTATAATGCGATTTTTTGGAAGTCTTTCCGGTGGGTTTTTTCGGTCAAAATCCGGCAGCAATTTATTGGAATTGCAAGTTTGATAGCTAGTTTCTGCACAATCAAAGCGTCCCAGGGGTTTTTCAGGGTGCTGAATCCAGATATACAATTAAAAAACCATTTTAACTGCAACAAATCAAGATTTAACCTCAATTTCTTCCTCCGGATTCCGTCACCCGAATCTCCAAAAAGTCGCATTATAGACAACTCCTTTGGGTAATTCCTCCATTAGACAGCTTTTTGTGACCAATAGGTGGATGGTGACTCTGTGGGCAGCTTTTTGTGGTGTGTACTTTATTGGCCTCCTCACATTGAGGAATCTCTAGCTTTCTCTAAGTAGAATTCTCGGCATGTTAGTGTTTATGTTAAACATTTATATACATCTAGAGTGTTGGTCTTTAAAAAATTACACATAATAATTCCCTTATCACAATTCTAATTATTATTGGATGATGATTATTATTATGAGCTATTATTATTATTATTATCATATTAATAATTATATTTGTATATTATTATAATAATATAATGATAATATGATATTATTATTATATTATTATCCGTTGTTGTTGTTGTTGTTGTTGTTATTATTATATTTGTATATTATTATAATAATATAATATTATAATCGAATATTATTAATAACTATATAAATATTCACAACTAGATTATTTCTATATATTATTATATAAATATTATAATACTAATATAAACTTCTAATAATGATAATAAGCCACTACTGTCAAATGATCCATGATCCTAATGGAATGCAGTTGATTGTGTGAGACACCTAACATGCAATGCAACAAGAGAATTTGATCACTGACGGAGGGATGAAGATATCGACACTAACTTTTTTCAACTCTCCTCGATTATCAGGAAATGTCATGTGGCGGAGATACTATTTCTGAGAAACTGGAGCCGAAGCGACTAGGGTTACCGAAGCTAGCAGAGTCCGACTCTAATGGAGAGTGGTAGGGGAGGGAGCTCGACTCTCTTCTACAAAGACGTTGTGGCCAGCAGAAGCAAATCACCGACTAGAAACAGTAAAGTCTGTACGAATGACAGGAATAGAGATAAGGAAAAGGAAACAGATGGGACCAGAATAAAAGAAAACAGCAGCACAAAGGACAAAGAGGAAGAAGACAAAAGTCTGAGTTCTAGAAACAAAAAAACATAAAGGACCTTGCAAACCAAAAGCAGAAATCACTCCTCGAGTAATATTAAATGATCCTGCTCTACAGGAGCACATAGAACACATGGGGACCTACGCCATCATTTGTAAATTCATGGGACTATGGCCCACTGAAAAGGCTTTACAGATGTGGATCAAGTTTCACTGGAAACCCAAAGGAAGCATTGACCTACATCTTGGGTCAAAAGGATTCTTCACAGTGGTGTTCTCAAACATCGAAGATAAAGATAGAATATTCGAAGGAGGACCCTATTTTTTTGCTGCTGCGGGTCTCTATATGAGACCTTGGAGAATGAACTTTGTCCTAGATAGGGAGACGTTTTCTTCGGTTCTTGTGTGGGTAAGGCTCTACTCTCTACCTCTTGATTATTGGCAAACTGAATCGTTGGCTACCATAGGCAATAAACTAGGACGCTTTGTCAAAGTTTCTGAAGCCACAAGAAGAGGAAAATATACCTCCTTTGCTAGGATATGTGTGGAAATGGATCTATCAAAAGCACTTCTGGATGAAGTTATCCTGGAAGTTTTTGATGAGGAGTGGGTGCAGACAGTAGAATATTAGCATATCCCTTTCAAATGCCGAAGATGCCATGAACATGGGCATCTGTTAAGAGATTTCCCTCTCAATAAAGAAGATAATAAAGAAAAACTTAGTACAATGAATAACACTGAAAACTTTCAGAAAGTGGCTGGTAGAGGAAGGGGAGGAAAAAAGGGGGCAAAGCAACAACATACTGAGGGGCAGAAGGGTAGTCAGAATAAGTTTCAAGTACTAGAAGAGACTGAAGAAATCACAAAAGAGAACCAATATCAGGAGGAAGAAGCTAAAGAAGAGGAAAAAAAAAGAGGACAAAAATCAATCTCTAGATATTGATTCTCAAAAAGAGACCATGAAGAGTGATACAGAAATGGAGATGGACCAGGAAATGACCCAAAGTGAAACAGATCTGGAAGATCATAAACTACTAGAAATTCTAGATAAGGAAAACTTGGATCTAGAAGGATTCCTAATGCAGGGAACCAAAGAAGGAATAGATTCCCTGCCTCAAGAAGAATGCAACAGAATACAACAGTTGTTTTTATGGAAAACTTAGGAACGAGAGCTGGAAAAAGGTAAAAACATCCACAAACAGGAGCATAGAGGGGTGAAAACCATGAAATTAGCTCTAGGATTAGCTACTAGAAATCCAGGAAAGAAAAGAGGCAGAAAAAAGCAAAATGAGCTCTTGATGGAGTGTGGAAAGCTAATGATAGATTCGGGTAAGATGAAAGATCTAACCAGTTACTCCTTTACCAATCTTTAATTATGAAATTAATATCTTGGAATATCAGAGGTCTAGGTAGTAAAAGAAAACAAAGGATGCTAAGTAATAGAATGAAACTAGCAATGCCGGCCATAATCTTCATTCAAGAAACAAAATGCTTCGTTCAGAAAATAAAACAAATCCATCATAAATGGCTTAGTAAATTTGAGTTTCTAAAAGTCAAAGCAGAGAACACAACTGGAGGCATTCTCACTCTTTGGAACCCCCAAAAAGTCAGCATAGTAGATGCGGAGGCAACAAGAAATTATTTATCAGCAATCATTCAACCAGTAGGAATGTCTGATACCTTCCTAGTTACGAATGTTTATGGGCCTCAAAGAATAGATGAGAAACTTAGATTTATTGACTCCCTGGTAGATATCAGAAGTAGACATGAAAAAATCCCTTGGGTCATTGGAGGAGACTTTAACATGATTAAATCTCTTTCGGAAAAAAGAGAGGAGGTACCAGAATCCTAAGTAAAGATTAAGTCGTGTTCCATTCTTTCACAGAAGACATGGAATTGGTTGACTCTGAAATACATAACGACCTTTTTACTTGGAATAAAAAAAGAGGAGGCACTGCCCAAGTTGCCTCCAAGTTAGACAAATTTTTGATCTCCGAGAAGCTGATGCTCACAAATAAAGAAATATCTGCAAGTTTTCTCCCATTTGGAGGCTCAGATCACTGGCCGATTCAATTAAAATCAAGGGGATTAATTCTCCCAAGAATAGAGCCTTTCGATTTGAGAATATCTGGCTCTCCCACCCAGATTTCATCAGCAACATTGAAAAAAAGTGGTCTAAAGATATCCAGTTTCAGGGCACCAAAATGTTTCTCCTTCATAAAAGACTAAAGCACATAAAACTCAAACTCAAAGAATGGAACAAGAAGGATTTTGGTAACATTTTCGTAAACAAAAAATTAGTGGAACTCATAATGCAGGAACTAAACCAAGCAATGAGCATAGATGGTTTTGATAAAATCAAAAGTGAGCAAGCTGAAAAAAAAAACCAAGAATGGGAGAATTTATGCAAACAAGAGGAAATCTTTTGGAAACAAAAGTCTAGAGTTCAATGGCTCAAAGAAGGTGAATGAAATACTAGATTTTTCCACAGATCTACCATAGCCAATAGAACGCACAATAGAATCTCTTCGATTTTGAACGAAGATGGGGAGCTTCAGACCTCTCACAGGGATATTGAAGCTGTGTTGGTTCAGCATTTCAGAGGCATCACAAAAGAAAATAATCTAGACAGAGATCAACACATCAAGAAAATAATAAAGAATATCCCCAGGATGGTGTCCAGAGAAGATATTTTGAACCTGAATAAACCAGTAACCGAAGTAGAAGTCAGTGCGGTTATCAAAGATATGCAGAATGGCAAAGCTCCAGGCCCTGATGGTTTTAATGTAGATTTTTTCAAAGCCTGCTAGAATGTGGTCAAATAGGATATTTTGGATGTTGTAGAGGACTCTAGAAGAAGCAAATCCATTCTGAAAGCCCTCAACACCTCCTTCATCTCCCTGATCACCAAACAGGACTCAGCCTTGTCTCCTAATAAGTTCAGATCCATTGCTTTATGCAATGTGGTTTACAAAATTATTTCCAAGATTTTGGCTAGCAGACTCAAACCTCTTCTTCCTTCTTTGATTTCAACGGAACAGTCTGGTTATGTTGAAGGAAGGAAAATCCTGGACAACATCATTCAGGCTCACGAGGTTGTTCATTCACTCACTAGGAAAAGGCAGGCCGGTATGATCATGCAATTAGACATTGCAAAAGCGTATGACAAGGTGAATTGGATTTACATCAAAAAGGTCCTTTTAGCTTTTGGGTTTGATCATGACTGGATCAGATGGGTTATGGCTATGGTCACTTCACCTAGCTTTTCAATTCTGGTGAATGGCTCGCCCTCAGAGATCTTTACTCCTTCCAGGGGCCTCAGGTAGGGGGACCCACTCTCTCCCTTTCTCTTTATCCTCATGATGGAAGGATTGGGTTGATCCATTAAAAATGATAAAGTCTCAGGAAAGATCAAGGGCCTCCAATTAACGGAGACCGGTCAAGCATTCACTCATCAACAATTTGTGGATGACACTATGCTGCAGGGTACCCCCACAGTCAAAGAAGCTTCAGCGTACAAACAAATCCTAAACGACTTTGCCTTGGCTTCAGGTATGGAAGTCAATCTCTCCAAATCAATTTTTTTTCTTAAACACTAACATTGCTATTCAAAAGAACATCTCCAGAATTCTGGGCTTCCAAATGGATGTCCTCCCTTCAAAGTATTTGGGAATTCCCCTTACAGCTAAACCATTGCACAAAAGTATCTGGGAACTGGTGCTCAACAAGATGCAAGACAAGATCAAAAAATGGACTTTCAGATCGCTGAACCTTGCTGGCAGGTTGATTCTGACAAAGGCAGTTCTGCAATCTATCCCTATTTTCTTTTTATCAGCCCTGCCAGCTCCTAAAGGGGTCTTACAACAATTCAGGAATATTCAGAGAGACTTTCTTTGGGGAAAGGAGGAAACTAGGAAGAAATGGGCCCTTGTTTCTTGGGATAAAGTTTGTAAACCCAAAAGTCATGGAGGCCTAGGCTTAGATGATCAGGAGATTCTGAGTAATGTATTAGGAGCCAAGCTCTAGTGGAGATGGGTTAAAGAACCAGGGGCTCAATGGGCTAAAACCTGGAAAGAAAAATATGCAAGCTCCTGGCAAACAAGTGATCTTATAAGAATGTCAGGAAATATTAAAGGCTCTCACATCTGGAATAAAGCCTGGGAAAACAGAAGCCTAGTACAAAACAACAGCTTCTAGGAAAGCAGAGTAGGAGACCAAGCTCTCTTCTAGGAAGATAAATGGCAACAAGAACCTATGTTGTTAAAAGAAGACTTTATGAGACTCAAGCAGGTAACCGATTCCCAAGGATTAATAAAAGTAAGAGATTTCTGAAATCCTCCTCATAGCCCTGAAAAGTGGAGAAACTGGAGGAAAATAGATTGTAGAGGGGACAGCCACATAAAAGCAAAATTAGAAGAACTCATGAGCATATTAAACCAAAGGAAGATCTTGGTAACAGATGGGCAGGATCAGTCAAGATGGGGCCAAAACAAAGAAGGTATCTTTAATATCAAGGAAGCAAAAAGAATAATCCTAAACCTAAATCCCTGCATTTTGGCAAAATCCTGGCAAAAAATTTGGAGCCACCAAGGGTGGATGAAGATTAAGCTTTTTATGTGGTTAGTTCATCACAAGAAAAACCTGGGAAAACATTCAGAAGAGGGGAGTTATGGGGCCTTCTAGATGTCAGTTATGTGAAGCTCGAGAGGAGACAATGGAGCATATTCTCAACAGCTGCACTTATACAACCTGGTTGTGGGATTCTTTTAACACCATTTTTCAACAGACAGATAGAGACAAAGGTAGTATCATTAACACCGTGAACAAGTGGAGAAAAAACTTCTGAGAGTATGAGATCCTTAATTTGGCCTGGACCTTTACGCCAAGCTTCATTATTTGGAATGTTTGGAAGGAAAGGAACAAAAGAATTTTCAAGGATGAAAAAACTACTCCTCTTCGCATGATGGATATGATCTTAAAGCAAATTAAGGAGATAGTTTCCACCACTGTGCACAATTATCCAAAGAATCCTCCCACAGTTCTTGAATTGAGAACTCTCAAGCATCTGGGAATGCAAGAGATCATTTACCATGGCCTTAGTAGAAAAAAAAGGGTATTGGAAATGGAAAAGGAGTTCTGGCATCCTCCACTGAAGGGTTTTCTGAAATGCAATATTGATGGGGCTTCAAAAAGTAATTCGGGGACAGCAGGCTACGGAGGGGTGTTAAGAGATGAAGAAGGAAAAATTATCTTCACTTTCCATTGTCATCTAGGCAAAGCCACCAACAACATGGCTGAATTAATGGCGTTGGAACAATGTCTAGAGCTTCTTAAACTTAATCACAGCGCGAATGTCATTATCAAAGCAGACTCAGAGATTTCTATAAATGCAGTTAAGAAAATCAGTTATGGAATAGTGCCAGAAAGGGTCTCAAAACATTGGCGACTAATACAAGTGTACCAGAGAATCCAAAAACATCTGCTCAGTGTTTGAACTATTAGCTTCAATCATGTTTGGAGGAAAGCCAATAAACTTGCAGATTTATTGGCCAACTAAGGAGTGTTTAATTCAGAATGCAGAATTGAGGTGCAGTGGCAGGAGATGCCTCCAAGTAGGTTAAAAGCTCTCTGCAACGAACAAGTCGTTGAGGACAAAGAAATTTTCAAATATTGGGCACGAGGGTCAGGCACAAAATAAAGCTTTTTATGGTAGTTCCTACTCAATACTGTGGTTGGCTCCTTGAAAAAGGGCAAACTCTGATTGGTGTCAGCTTCCTTTGGTGTAAGGGAACTTGTCTCCTTTTTTTATCGAATGGCATCACAGCGTTGTATCTTCAGTCACTGAATGTTTCGGCTGCGAGTGCCATGGTCAGTTTTAGCGGTATGAAAGGCTGGATCGCTCCCATGAGGGATATTCCATTGTATTCCTCTTTTGGTTCGAAAAACTAGGCTTTGAGTGGTTTCCTAATGATCGCGAGGCATACAAATGGTAAGTGGTATTGGATGATCGAGAGCGATTCCACTAGGCTCTCAACACGTGGCATGGGTGGGGTTCATTCTACCACCCTTCATCGCGCCTTAAAGATCATGCTTCTTGGCTTTCCGATTTCTCTCCAAGCCGTCCTTTCCGGCAATGGCATTCAACGGTCAGATTTGGAAGGGCACTTCAGTGGGACCACTACTATTTTCAATATTTGCGAGTTAATGAGGGAAAAGATCGCAACATTTGACTTTGAGTCAGCTTTTAACCGTGGGGACCATTTGTTAAGGTAGATGGTTCTTTAGGTTGTTCTGTGAGTCACATCTTTGGCAGCGGCATTGATGTTTCCGTAGGCCTTGAGGTTTTCAGGCCTTTTGTAATATTTGTAACTTTACTTTTGAGTTTTTTGAAATAGAAGAAAAGTCTCTTGCTTCAACAAAAAATATAAACTTCTAATAATATTATAATAATATTGATTATGTTATTATGATAATATGGTAATTATATTTGTATATTATTATAATAATATAATATTATAATCAAATATTAATATTATTAATACTATTATTATTATTATTATATTTTATTATTATAATAATAATACAATATAATTGTTATTCTTTTTTTACAATTTTATATTATTAGATTATTTAAATAATATAATGATAATCTAATATTATTATGAGCTATTCTTATTATTAATTAATATATATTAGGAGTTTATATAATTATTGATGATGATGATGGTGGTGGTTAACATCTGTTGAGACCAAACTTTGGTCTATTGGACCTAAAGAGGCAAATTATTTATTTTGATTTAAGATTTTATTCCTATGCTCAAAAAGCTTGGAGAGAAGCCTTTCGAGCTCACTATAATTTTGACATCATAAAAGGTTAGGAAGGTCAGTGTTGTGACAAAGATTATGAAATTGAGATCTAATTTGGTTGTAGGTGGGGCACTCTAAGAGGAAGTGGTTTTCATCCTCGATGTTCCTATTCTCACATAGATGGCAGATCCTTTCCATCCATGGTGTTTTAGGAACTGCCCAACGACTTGTTTCACTGTGGAGCTCATGAGAATTTGTTCTAATCTTTGCTATATTGATTTTCTTCTTTGAGCTAGTTAAAATAGAGAGATACTTTTGATCCTCTAGGGTGGGGTTGATGACCTTCTTATAATAACTTAATTTTCTTTTAGCCACGAAATCTTTCTCACACCACATTTTTTCTTTGAAATTAGAAGTAACAATATCTTTAATTTAATTAATTTTTTGCAATGCATCATTCTCATTGATCTCCCAATAGTTTAACCAGGCCGTCGTGTCTTTATACCACCCCTACTTGAGCCTTAGGTGGTTTTGGCTGGAATTTAAAGCTAGCTTAGGAAGTCTATGATCACCTATGTTATTGAGTTTGTGCTTGTATAGCAGAAGCCTAATCATAGCTAGGCTCTCGATAGGGGAAAGACCTACTTCAATAAGGAGAATAGGATAGGGTGTATTACTTTTAATCTTCAGGTTATACGTTATAAATCGCTTCTAGATTTGCTCAATCTTTCTCCAAGATTCTCTAGAGATGCTGCAACCCCAAACCTCACATCCACATAAGATAACAGGAGTGACTAAAGTTTCAAAGAGGAACTTATTTTTGTCCCATGTTACGAGGTTTGCCATTTTACAATTATTTTCAAGACCAAAATAAGCTTTCCACCCCCCATTAATCCTTTTCTCAATGCTATAGTTCCAGTTGAGCTTGTGATGAATATCAATTCCTAGGTACTTGTAAGAATAAACTTCCTCCAAGTTATTATTATCATACATAAAATTAGCATAAGTGTCCTTCTTGGATTTGATAATCATAACTTTTGTTTTGTTAGTGTTAACAGTCATACCCATGGTGGAGCAGAAATCCTTAAGAAGCTTGAGCTACTTATCAAGATCAGATGGGCACCTTGCGAGAAGAACAATATCGTCAGTATAGAGAAGAAGGATGATGACAATCCCAGCTAAGATTGTGCCAGCACATCCTGCTTCCTCTAAAAAACCTTCGAGCTTATCGATGTAAATGCCAAGTAGGGTAGGGGAGAGGGGGAAACCTTGCTTAACTCTGATATTACACTTAATATCTTTCGACCACCACTCATTGCTCTTAAGCTTGGCAATTACATTCTCGTATAACTTTATAGCGGCAACTCTCAACTCGAGAGAAACCTTTAGCTCTTCTAATCTATTCCAAAGGTTGTATCTAGGAACCGTATCGAAAGCCTTTCTAAAGTCCACAAAGCAATAGAATAAATTGGATTTATCATTACGACATTCCTCCACAATGATCCTAAACGTAACAAGGTGGTCTGTTGTTGAGTGATGCCTTCTGAAACCTGCTTGGCCTTTAGCCCGCTTACCTTCACTTTCAAGCCAAATGCTTAACTTCTTTTCCAAAATACTACCATATAACTTGGCTAAGAGAGGGTTGATCATAATTGTCCGATAATTAGAGGGGTTATTTGTATCCCCACTTTTAAAAATAGGGATACTGAGGCTCTCAGTCCAAGGTTTAGGGAACCCTTGCTTGATAGCTTGATTGAAAAGCTTGTGGATGTGAGGGATGAGGACAAGACCTCCAATTTTTAAGATTTCCGCCTGGTAACCTTCAATGTCCTTGGCTTTTCCATTAGCGAGGTGATTAACCCCAAACTTAATGTCTTCTAAAGAGAAGACTTCTTTCATTGTGGGCAGGGTTTCCAAGTTATCCATGACATTTGGAGATTCATAAAGATTTTTAAGATAGGAATTCCAATCGTGAAGAGAAATTTTATTATTATCTTTAGTCTTCCTCGTCAGAATCTACCTCCAAAATTTCTCAGGAGCTACCTTAGAGAGGTGTAAGAGATTCTCCTGTATTTGATGAATGTACTGTCTCTTTTTCCTTTTAGTTAGGGTTTTGTATATTTTTATCTTGTCCATTTTAAGAGATTCATCAACAGCTTCCTTAATTGCTCTCCTCGCATTTTTACAATCTTTGTCATATCATGGGTTGGTTTTCTTATTTCTTTTATTATTTGAAACTTCAATTGAGAACTTATTAATAGAATATGAGAGGGTTGTAGTAAAATTATGATAGAGGTCTTCTATGTTGTCTATACTAGATAAAGGAAGCAAATTAGTTTTTAATTCATTTAGAAAGAGATCATTTTTATTTCTATCAAATATTAAGTTCTTCTAGCTATAAGGATTATTTTCTGTATGATCTCTATGCATGACAAAATTGGGACTTATAAGTAAAGGCCTATGATTAGAGTCAGGCTCGTGGTCATTTAAGATGTCAAAATTTATTATTTCGTTGGATAATGGGAGATCGGAAATAACATAATCTACCACGCTGCTACCAAGTCCATGGATGCAGGCCATCATGCGGGAATTGGGCCACTTCTTTAGACCGTTGCAAATTATGAGATCCTGAGAACTACAGAGCTTGACTAGCTCTGACCCAAACAAATTTTCCCCGAGGTCTTCAGAGTTCCTCTTGTACCTACTAGCTAGAGTAGGGTCTTCGTCTAACCAAAGAGGATTAGGGTTGGAATAATTGCTTAGAATAATAGCTTGGTTGCTTGAAGTTCAAGCATTAAAGTCACCTATTAAAAGGATATTACCTTCATTCCTTAGGCTAGAAATGTCATTCTCTAAACCATTGTAAGGGTTATTTTTATCTAGATTCTTCTTCTTATAAAAGTTAGAATTGATGGGGGGAAAATAACATATTGCTATGTAGGTCTTTTTATTATTAATGTCACTGATCTCTATCCAACTATATTGGTTGTGAGGGTCGTTTTTATAAATCCTAGCATGGGGGGAGATGTACTTCTTAATGTAACAAGCTATTCCCCCAATGCTTCTATGGGAGGATCGCTTGTTCCAGGTAGACCATATCGTAAATCCAACTATGTTAGGGACCTTAGATTCTTCGTGCTCCCAAGTTTCAACAAGCAAAATAATATCAACATCATTTGAGATCCAACTTAGCTTGGGACCTTTGTTCCATGGAAAGCCATGGCAGTTCCAAGAAAGGATTTGGAGCATGTTGAATTGCTATTTATTACTATCTTTCTGGTTTCTATCTCGAATAAAGGCTTTTCTATTCCTGATTATTGCCCATTTTCCTTCCTTTCTAGCTTCTTTTACCTGTTGAACCTCCTTTCTTAATTCTACTTGATCTTCTGGAATGAGATCTTCATTTATGAATAATCCCATTCCTTTTAGACTTGAGGTTTTACTAAGTATGTCGTACTTATGATCAGTGGAGCTCATCTTTATGCGGATTAGTCTTCCTTTATTCTCGGTTAATTTCCCCAACTTTGTTGCTTCTGTGAGACACGCTGTTTCAATTTGTAATCTATTATGTAATTCTGTCTGGGCTATGGCTAGAGTATCCTCATCTACTTCCTCTTTTAAACCGAATATTATAAGGTTCAAGGCCCTTAATAATTTGGTTGTTAATATTTATATAGTTATTAATAATCTTAAATACCGATAATAATTATTAATGTGGTTGATATAAGCCTATCGGCGTATATCAACCACATTGGAATATGTGGTTGTATATATGCTTCATATATGCTTATCTACATATATCAACCATATTGGTAAATATGGTTGTGCTAGTTATACAATGATGGGTCTCAAATTTTTAGCAATTGTCGCACTTGTAGTTTAACGAGGTCACTTTTGGCCGTCCGTGCAATTCCTCCATTAGACAGCTTTTTGTGACAAATAGGTGGATGGTGACTGTGTGGGCAACTTTTTGTGGTGTGTACTTTATTGGTCTCCTCACATTGAGGAATCTCTAGTTTTCTCTAAGTGGAATTCTTGGCATGTTAGTGTTTATGTTAAACATTTATATACACCTAGAGTGCTAAAAACATTAGATTTATTTTAATTAAGAGAAGTTTTGTTTTTTTCTAAAATGGGGTGACGCAAAGTTTTTTTTTTTTAATGATAAGTTTATTTTAATTAAAGAGAAGTTTTGGTTTTTCAGGTGATACATTGTTTTTTTTTAATGAGATTGTAGTCTTTTAAAGAGTTTTTTTTTTATATTATAAGTTTGATAAAGATTAAGTTTATTTTAATGATATATTGTTGGAGATTTTTGGAAGCAAACTGTGTAATGGTTGTGTAATTGTGATGATATAGTTTTAAATCAGATTGTAGCTTTTTCTTATTTAAAAGGTGTTTTGAATATAGTGATGAATTCAGTTTTTTGGAAATTTTCAAGAATATTAAAAGTTTGTAAATTATTCAATTCAAATTTATGATTTTATAAAATTCTTATTAATGTTTTTTTAATGAGAGGTTTATTTTAATTAAGAGAAGTTTTGGTTTTTTCCAAAATGGGGTGATACAATGTTTTTTTTTAATGAGATTGTAGTTTTTTTAAGCAGTGTTTTTTTATTATAAGTTTGATAAAGAATAGGTTTATTTTAATGATATATTGCTGGAGATTTTTCGAAGCAAACTGTGTAATGGTTGTGTAACTGTGATGATATAGTTTTAAATGAGATTGTAGCTTTTTCTTATTTAAAAGGTGTTTCTGAATATAGTGATGAATTCAGTGTTTTGAAAATTTTCTAGAATATTAAAAGTTTGTAAATTATTCAACTCAAATTTATGATTTTATAAAATTCTTATCAATGTTTGTTTGTTTTTTTTTTTTTTAATGATAGGTTTATTTTAATTAAGAGAAGTTTTGGTTTTTTCCAAAATAGGGCGATACAATGTTTTCTCTTTTTAATGAGATTGTAGTTTTTTTAATCAGTTTTTTTTAATTATAAGTTGGAGATTTTTGGAAGCAAACTGTGTAATGGTTGTGAAACTCTAATGATATAGTTTTAAATGAGATTGTAGTTTTTTCTTATTTAAAAGGTGTTTTTGAATATAGTGATGAGTTCAGTGTTTTGAAAATTTTCTAGAATATTAAAAGTTAGTAAATTATTCAATTCAAATTTATGATTTTATAAAATTCTTATCCATGTTTTTTCTTTTAATGATAGGTTTATTTTAATTAAGAGAAGTTTTGTTTTTTTCCGAAATGGGGTGATACAATGTATTTTTTTTAATGAGTTTGCAGTTTGAATGAAACTGTAATTTTTTATTATTTAAAAGGCGTTTTTGAATATATTGATGAATTTAGTGTTTTGAAAATTTTTTAGAACGTTAAAAGTTTGCAAATTACTCAATTCAAATTTATGATTTTATAAAATTCTTATTAAATTTTAGACTAATTTAGTTTAAAAAAAATATTTAGAAAAAAATCAAAACATTACACATTCTCAAAATATTAAAAATACAACTTAATTAGCAATTGTTCTATTATGAAATATTATGTAAACTATTGGATTTAAGGTTCAAATATCTATTTGTCAAATAAATAATAATAATAATAATAATACAAAAATAATTATTACTATAAACCTCAATTTTAAATAAATTTTTTATAATTCATTAAATAAATGCAATTAATAAATGTATATATAAAATTAATTTTTATTTCATTAAATAAATACAATTAATAAATTTATATATATAATTAATTTTAAAAACAAAAGAGATAAAATGCAATCCATTATTAAGCAAATGACTCGCCTAATAAATGAATGTAAATTCAGAAGATGTGAAATTATGAAAGCTAGATAAATGAAACTATAAATATATTAATAAGCTATACATATTTATTAAATATTATTCAATAATAGTAAAACTATTTCAAAACATATTGAAAAATATTTTAGAAAATTTTAATATTTTTTATTAAAAATATAAATATTTTAAAATATACATATATACAATGATTTAACATGGAATTTTAACATTTACTTCAGAATCAATAAATTCTATTTACTTAACATAAATATTTTTATTTAACAAAATTCAATTAGTACATTCTATAAAATATAAAACAAATTTTATTGATAACTTTTTTTCATATTTCATTATTCATTTTAAAATACTAACACAAATTTATTAATAGTTTGAAAGGTAAATTATTTCTTAAATGACTTGTAATTTGAGTAAAAATAGCAATTCATTTGCATGTTATTAATGCAAAATGGAATTTTAAATTTAACAAATTAATCTGAATTTAAGTAATTTTTCTAAACATATTATTTATGCTTATAGGTGTATCTATTTTGGAATAGCACTTTCAGAATTTTAATTTAATTATCAATAACTATTAGGTGGATAGTTGGGATTTAACCTCTACAAAATATTATACAATATTCTTAGTAATAGGGATAGGTCAAAGGTTGAGATTTATCTTAAAAGTAGTTATGCCCTCTCTGCACTTTTAATTAAATTAATTATTTAAAAAAGAAATATGTAATATGAACATGAACTATGTTTTTTTGGGCATATGGGATAAGTAAGCCATGGTAGTTTAACAAAACTCATTTATAGAGAGTGAATCTCCATAGTAAAGTGGGAATAAATTTCCATAATTAAAAATCTTGTTACATGTTTTCCTAAATGTATATATATTTAACTCATATATTATTTTTTTAATAATAATAATAAAGTTATAATCTAGTTCATTTTTATGATTTTTTTAATATGTGAGATGTATGGTGAATTAATAGGTTTGATGCCCATTGATATTTACCAATCATTTAATTTATATAGATAAGTTAATTTAAACAATTTATTAGAAATATAATCAGCAAATTCAAACCTTGAACTATAATATTTCTAATGACTTGTAATTTGAGTGAAAATAGTGATCCATCTACATGTCCAATAAAAAAAATAAAAAAAATCTAAGTTTAACAAATTAATTTAAATTTAAATATTTTTTTCCAAAATATATAATTTATTTATTAATTTAAAAGAATTATGGAAAAAAAACACAATATATAAACTAAATAATATCAAATTAACAACTTTCACTTCAAAAATAAATAAATAAAAATCTAAGTTGATTGAATTACCTTTACATTTATGAATCAATTAGTATAAACATTAATTCAATGTGCAATACATAAACTCAAAATTAAATAAATATAATGTTTAAAAGAAATAACATTATGGATAATTAACAATTTTCACTTCAAAAATAAATTAAAAAAAAAAACTAATTTGATTGAATTACTTTTACATTGACGAATCAATTAGTATAAACACAAACATTAATTCAATGAGCAATACCAAAAGCTTAAAATTAAATAAATATAATGTTTAAAAGAAGTAACATTTAGGTTATCCATATTATTGCAGAAGAGTTTTTTAGAAATATATAATTTTAGTTTTTAAACTTAAACCTCAAAAATAAATAAATCTAATACTTACTAAGAAATAGCATTTAAATTTTCCACATCAAAATATCATACATCCAAATAATTGTTTAAAAAAACATAATTTGTTTGGTTAAATTTTAACATTAAACCTTTACCTAAATCATATTCATAAAAATGTCAAAAATTTCAAATAACCCAAATGTAGAATCAATTTCCTACATTACCAAATACAATCAATTTTCTATATCACTAAACACAAGTCCATAAAATATTTCCTAGTAACTACTTACAATTAGTTACTGGTGATTATAGAAATACTCAATAAAAATATAATTATTGACTCAATAAGAATTGTGACGATAGATGTGATGACCCTGTAAAACATGTAATTATGAAAAGTTACCATAGTAAGAAACTAATGTGAACTGTTAATTACTGTTGTTAAATGATATTACTTTATTTATGAAATGGAAGATATTTTTGGAAAAATGCTGGCAGCCTCCTGAGGGAGGATTCTTAAAGAAAAAGAAACAGTTATAAAACTGAAAAAGAAACTAACCCTTCAGCCAGGAAAAGTCCTGGGAGGGAAAACCCCTGGGCTATTGAGACAGACAGGGGGAGAGAAATTGCAAGACAGAAAAAGAAAGAAAAGGAGGGTTAAGTCTGGTAAGGACCAGATAACCCTAGCACAACAGTGCATGAGTCTTGTTGAGGGCTGCAGGCCTACAAGACAGCTCGGGGGGAGAATCCAGCGTATTGATGGATCTCATGGTTGGGAGGATAAGAGCAAGCATGTAAATTGCAGGTGAACTTCGGGAGCGTTAACTATTGTGCCTAACAGACCAGGTATGAGCTATTCACCAGAATTATATTTCTGTATTAGTATGCTGGGTGTATGGATGGAGAGTATAGTTGCACCTGAGTTCTGTTGCTAACTAGATCATATAATATTTAAACAGTTGCTAAGAGTGCTTAGAACTGGCTATTCAGACATAAACAGAGATTATCTGCTACATTCTTTGCATGTTAACTGTAAGAATCGAAGTATGATAACTGTAAATAAGATGTTGCATGATAACTGTAAAAAGAACGATGCATGATAACTGTAAAGAGGACGATGCATGATAAACTGTAAGGAACGATGCATGCTAACTGTATGAAAGAAATGCATGTTAATCGTATAGAAATTGATGCTCATTACGGTATGGAAGCCGATGCATATCTGTATAGAAACATTACAATGGTCCCGAAAGACCATAACTTTATGCAGAAGACGTGAGTGCATAGTAGAAAATGTATTAAACTATGCAACAGTGGAAGGGGTTATTAGTAAACATAACAGTATAATGATTATGGAAACAATAGAACGGCACATAGATTGGTCGTGCTCTATAACAGCCAAGAAGCATATTGAGACATTAAGTGCGGTCCATAGTATATGGTAAAGCCGTTCCAAAGTGAACCCATCGGGCTATAAACCTAGGGTTTAGTCTCATTATACACGAAACAGATAAAAGACGATTACTGTATTACCCCAGAGTGCAAGCAAATAATATCATCAGCATAGTAACAGTGACATGGTGTCACAGAACCGCCGTGGTAGACAGCCGCTTAACCGCCATATGCAGTCATGCCTTGACTAGCGAAATGGGCATGCCATAGACAAACCCTCGACTCTGTTAAGCAGAGGAAAGATAATAACTTTAAAACGAAAAGAACTCTGTACATTTGAAAGGCCGGTTCATATGCAAATAGATAAACCAGATAATAACTTTAATGAAACGGCACTGTGCATTTGGAAAGCAAGTTCATATGCATATAGACAAAACAAGTTATTACTGTAATTTAACCCACACCGAGACATATCCATCATACTCAAAGGAGGAAGGAAGCATATATATATTAACCGCGTGATAAGTGAAACCCCGGAGGGTACAGTAACAGACTGTCCATAAATGTCCAGAGAGCCGAGGAACAAACCCTGGCCTCTTCATGAATCCAGATACACTTTGAAAGATCACAAATAATACCTAAACAGCAAGAGAACTGAGATAAACATATATTCCAACTTAAATCGAGTCCATCTGGTTCCGGCAAGGGAGGTCGTGAACTATAGAAGCCAAATATACAAATACTGGGCGAGGTACCAAAAAAATACATATATCATAAGACTGTATAACCAGATTAGATGCGGGTTTCGGCATGGCAAGGCCGACCGCTAATCTCAATCAGGGTTTGGGGCCGAACAGAGGAACCCTGAGACAACAAGAAGAGTTGCCATGAGGAACCCTCAGGCCAAGGAAAAACGATACAAGTAAACCCTCAAGTAAAAACCCTCAGACATCTGAACAAATCGAAGCTCTGCATCAACTCGTGGAGGATAAATACCTGGAAGTATTTCGGATGCATGATCTATCCTTGAGCGGCAGGAGGACCGAGAGGTAAAACCCTGCAAACAACGAACGCTGGAAGTTAGTCATGAATGTAATAACCGAAAACCATAAACCCTGTGAAATCAAGACATTGAGTATATAAATGTTCATCAGCTGTAACGAAACTCTGAAATCGGCGGTCATATTACCTGGAATGGCTGGGCAAGACCTGGCATACGATGGAGACAAAGAGTCGCTGAGCTGAACGAGCATCCGGCAAAACCAACAGGTGCAAATGAACCCGAATCATGCGGCTTGTGGTATATAAAACCCGCTAAACCCTGGAACTTTTGTGAACCCTTAGATCTGTTCAGGAAATCCTCGCCGTCCATCCAAGTGGAGGAATGGCGCGCAAACCTCAGTGTGCTCCCCGAGACTTCACATGGCCCTTGCACGGTGCTAGACACCTGGCCAAGGTAGGTGAAGGCATTTACATTTCCGTCACACCTGGCATCGGAGTTTAATCGGAACAGCAAGCCAATTGATAACCTTTGACCCTATCTGATCACCCAGGATTCGTATGGTAATAAACCAGAAAGTAAAACCTTGTGTATTAGGTTGAACATATGTATATGCGAACCAAGATAGCGCATCGGTATTTGAGAGCCAATATATATACATGTGTATAGTAATGTTCATGATCGAATATGTATAAGGTTGGTCATAAAGTATTAGAGTTGTGATCAAATTTTTTTTTATTTGGTATTTTTACCGTGGAGTTGTGACAATAGAAGAAAAATTCAAACACAAAAGATCTATAACTTTTGGAAAAAAAAAACACCAAAATCAACCCTAAATAAAAAAAAGTGATATTAACCATAACTTTTTTTCTTTTTTCTTTTGGGTAAGAATGTTAAAATTATGTATTATTTCAAATCATGGTTTTGAAAATAAAAAATGTTATTTATAAAAAAAAAATAATTAAATTAACTGATGATCATAGTGACATCAAATTTTTTGAAGAATTTGAAGCTACAATTGTGACTTAATTGAAACCATAGTCTTCACCAATTAATTATTGTAAAAAAAAAGTGATGTTACTTCTTTGTTTTTAAAGTTAAAAGTACAATTTATTTATAATCATATCCCACTAGTAACATTGTATACAAAAAAAAATTTAAAAATTAAAAAATTAAAAAAACAAATATAATCATAAAAAGAAATAGAAAATAATATTGGAAATGAAATAGCACACATACATATGAAAGAAATATTTAAAAAAAATAGATTATGGTTTATAAAGAAAAATAAAAAAAAATGATCAAAGCTCTTCCATTAAATATATCAAAGGTGCAGTATACTATCTCAAGGTACCCCAGGGATCCATTCTAAATCTTCATTAGACATGAAAAATTCCTCACTTTCCACCATTAAATTCAACCCCTTTAAACTTACCATATATATAACAAAAAATAACTCTAGAAAATAAAATTTAATAAAATAAAATTTAAAAACAAAATTTAATAAAACAAAATTTAAAAACAAAATAAAACTATTAAAAATAAAACAATTTTTTTACTATATAAATGAATACCACAACCCTTACCATATCCCATCTCCCCTCATCCCACTACCCCTCTATCTCCCTTTCGCCCTCCACAACTTAAATTAGCAATGGCAAGTTTTAAAGCCATTACTACTATCATGAATAGTCAAGAGAGAGGAGAGGAAAATAGAAGGCGGAAATGAAAAAAAGTAATGGCAAGTTTTAAAGCCATTACTACTTATCATGAATAGTCAAGAGAGAGGAGAGGAAAATAGAAGGCGGAAATGAAAAAAAGTGTTGAGAAATACACTATCAACTACAAATTGAAGATGGACATACTTACACATTACCTTCACACTAAAGTATAAAATAAGCCTCTAGATTTAATAAATTATTATAAATTCACTTTCTTCTAACATCATATCCATCCTCTTTTTCCTTTTATATTCCCTTGCCTAATTTCTAAAATATGCTACAGTATAAAATAAACCTCTAGATTTAATAAATTATTATAACTTCACTTTCTTCTAACATCATATCCAACTTCTTATTTCCTTCTATATTCCCTTGCCTAATTTCTAAAATATGCTACCCGCTAGCTACTTGCACAAGCCTTGCATCTCATCCAAACACTATACCCTTTTGAAGAATATGTTAATCATCCAAGTGTGACTACTTGCACAAGCCTTGTGTCTCATCCAAACACTATACCCTTTTGAAGAATATGTTAATCATCCAAGGGTGAGTCATCCCTTTCCAGATTGTTCTGGTATGAGGGTGAGACGTCTCATCCTTTTCCTAGTTCCCTCTATTTATATATTCGAGTGGATGAGTTGTTATCAAGTCGTCACCTCTAATCTCCAAGAGTAAACTAGCAATTGCACCAGATGTTGCAAAGGAAATGCTGTAAGGCAGTAGTGTAGGAAAGAGTAGCATTAAACTATTACTTTTCCATGATGACATTGAAATTGTCACCAAATGTTGCCAAAGGGTCTAAGTGGAATTTTGGATCTTTGTTAAAGAGGGGGTTTAAGGAATTGCATCATTCACATGGCAGGAGTATGATCTTTGTTAAAGATGGGGTTTAAGGAATTGCATCATTCACATGATAGGAGTATCCTCATTATCAGGTTCTCTCTTTTTGGTTATTTAGTGTAGTTGCTAAAGAATGCACTGTAGAGATAACAAAGATCTCTATCCTTAGCAATTATTGACCAGAAGACTTTGATTTGGTATTTTGGTTAAACATCCATATGTATTTGCACTGGCAAAACTTATGTTTGAAGTATTAGCCTACTTGAATGGTTGGAATATATCCATACCCTATTTGTATATGCCAACATTATTTTGGATTCAAGATTTCTTGCAATTGATATACCTCCCTTCAGTTTCATTTAAATATAACATTCATATGTATTTTCACTCGCAAAACTTATGTTTGAAGTATTAGCGTACTTGAATGGTTGGAATATATCCATACCCTATTTGTATATGCCAATGTTATTTTGGATTCAAGATTTATTGCAATTGATATAACTCCCTTCAGTTTCATTTAAATCTATTGAAATTATTCCCCCAATTCAAACTCTAGCAAACATTTGTATCATTATCTTTTTGATGAGTCTTTGGGCTGGATCATAGTGATTGGATCATAGTGACTTGCATCGAATGCTTTTGGATAAATTATAAGAAGATGAGGTTGAAGCCAAAATATGAATAATTTGAACAAGGTTGTTGAAAATATCAAATTACCATATACTCTACAACAACTACGGTAAATTTGAATAATGAAGCCTCAACACATTTGGTCTTTGATGCCAAAGTCCTTTTAATTGATGATATCAACAATCCAAAAATCATTATTAACCAAAACATCATTATTAACCAAAAATAATTATTAGGATTTGATCTTCCAAAAATCATCTATAAGGAAAATAATAAATTTGTTAACTATATTTGGCAATTGTTATGGAATCGGTTTATACCAAATAAAGGAAAGTATTTCCTTTGTTCACTGATATGGATCAATTGAGTTACCAAATTTCATTATGATTCAATCATTATGTATATTCAATTACAAACATTCAAATGTATTCAATTAGAAACAATCATTTAAAAGATTCATAATAATAAAATTCGAGAAGCTTAATATAATAAAATTCATTAAATTTACCCCCAAAATTTTGAGTTTAATCATCTCCTCAACTAAGAGTTACATTAAAAATGAATATAATTATGACCCATGATAATGTAAAGATTCATAATAATAAAATTAGAGAAGCTTAATATAATAAGTTTCATTAAATTTACCCCCAAAAATTTCAGTTTAATCATCTCCTCAACTAAGAGTTACATTAAAAATGAATATAATTATGACCCATGATGATGTAATGATTCTCTGTGTGATGTCATGGAATGATGAATCACTTTTCTAACCTAAGATTATTTATATAATTATGATTATAACACTTACTATTACAATATCATATATTTTTTTAAATAAAAATTTTCACCTAAAAAACAAAAGCATAAGCATAAATTAGGTTAGTTAAAGATAGAAAACAATTTTCTAAATAATTATATGCTTACATTAAATTTAAGTTTTAAAATATTTATCACATTATTAATTTTAGATAAAACTAATAATCTTGAAACATTTTTTTTTAACATTAAATTAAAATTTTAAAAAATTCCAAATAATATTTTATTTTATTAAAATCGGAGAGAAACTTAAAAAAAAAAAAATCAAATAAATATTTTATTTTATTTTATTAAAGTTTAATAAATTATTTTTTATTTGAGTTAACTAACTCATCATTATAAACAACATAACTTTAGTTTAATAATATTTTTTTTAATTATATAATTTTAATATTTTTATTACTTAAAATTAATTCATTTATATTTTTAAACTTCGGAATATTGCAATGTATAATTTAAATGCTCAATTTCAAATATAACAATATATTTCATTAATGTTAAATTAATCTATATATGAATCTGTTACATAATTTTGTTTAATTTATTAATTTTATTTTAAACAAAGTCTTTCAGTAGAAATCACATGAGAGAATTTTATTTTTTTAATATTAATAAATAATAAATTTTTTATCTTTATTTTTTTATTAATCTCAAAAACAAATTAGAGTAATTTTCATTCATTACATATTTTATGATGTAGAATTAATGATTTTTCAAAATAAAATTTAAAACTTCAATATAATTACAATAATAATAAAATTCTAGAAGCTTAATATACTAAAATTCATTAAATTTACCCCCAAAAATTTGAGTTTAATCATCTCCTCAACTAAGAGTTACATTAAAAATTAATATAATTATAACCCCATGATGATGCAATGATTCTCACTGTGATGTCATTGAATGATGAATCACTTTTCTAACCTAAGATTGTGATGTCATTGAACGATGAATCACTTTTCTAACCTAAGATTATTTATATAATTATGATTATAATACTTATTATTACAATATCATATATTTTTTAAAATAAAGTTTTTCACTTGAAAAGCAAAAGCATAAGCATAAATTAGGTTAGTTAAAGATAGAAAACATTTTCCCAAATAATTATATGCTCACATTAAATTTAAATTTTAAAATATTTATCACATTACTAATTTTAGATAAAACTAATAATCTTGAAACATATTTTTTTTTATATTTTTAAACATTAAATTAAATTTTAAAAAATTCCAGATAATATTTTATTTTATTAAAATTCTAGAGAAATTAAAAAAAAAAAAAATTTAAAATCAAATAAATATTTTATTTTATTTTATTAAAATTTAATAAATTATTTTTTATTTGAGTTAAGTTACTCATCATTATAAACCACATAACTTTAGTTTAATTTTTTTTTTTTTTTAATTATATAATTTTAATATTTTTATTACTTAAAATTAATTCATTTATATTTTTAAACTTCGGTATTTTGCAATGTAAAATTTAAATGCTCAATTTCAAATATAACGATATATTTTCATTAATGTAAAATTAATCTATATATATGAATTGTACGTTAACGGTTACATAATTTTCTTTAATTTATTAATTTTATTTTTTTAATATATATATATTTTTTGATCGGGTAAGAGTAGGACCTTCAATTAAACTTAGCCAAATATACATAATTTACAAGGAGCCACACACTCGCTCTGCGAGCATTCAACAGTCAGCCGGGCAGGCCAAGCCAAACCAATCACCCAAAACTAAGAGAAACCTAAACCAGAAATCCGGGGAGAACCGCCAAACAGAGCACAAGGTCATTTGGCAGTGCTGCCGTGCATCAAATGAGCCTAGAAAACCATGGAGGGCAAGCCCATAACTTGTCGTGGGTTCACAAGAGGTCCCACCACAGGCCAACCTGAAAACTGACAAACGGACCCAATGGAAGTTAAAAGCATAACACTCTAAACATATTTCGGGTCCGACCAAAACGCACAAACAATCACCACCGTTGATCCACAGATGAAGATCCAATGGTCATCGTGGATATCGGAAGGACGAGAAGCGCGTGAGTTAACCGCCCGATGGGGGCGGTTTTCTCTCACCTCGCTCCGCCACGCATCACTCAAAGAGTGGAATTGGAGCCAAACATAGAAAAACCGGAAACCATTCAGACCCCGCCCAATATACCGCTTGTGGTATTGGATCGGTTGACTCGTGGAAAAACCAAACATGTCCTTTCGCCACGTGTTGTCCCTTAATTCCATCCAGCGGGCAGTACTTGAGCCAATCTCGTTCACCTGGATTCTCTATCAGCCACCACCTAAGCCAAATGACAAGGGCTACCCCATCTTGTGGAGCTGTCCGAGTCAAAACTTTCATCATTCAAACAAAGGGAATCTAGGCTTTGGAAAAAACTGAACCAAGGCAGGTTAGATTGTGTGGAGTTCTCCAACCTCCCGCTGTACTTCAGGGTCCCTTTGATCCAACCTGTTAGTCCATTGTTCCACATCATGGGTAGCTTGACAAAGACAGTCCTCCCACAATTTACCTAGGGGAAGCAAATCCCAGGCATACTTAGAATCCTTGTCCCTATTTGTGACTCCTTCATTCACCAAACGATCCGCTAACATGTTAGCCTTCCTTTTCACATTAGCAAATCTAACAATTTTAAAGGTTCGCAGGTGAGAATAGATACGGTAAAAAACCTACAAGAGCTTCCAGTGCCTCGACACTTTATCTGGAGAGGTTCGAGTGCTAATTTTCTTAGCATCTCTAATAATTAGTTCCGAATCTGCTTCAATTATAACATTGTGTAAACTTGAATTCACCAGGATTTCCAAGCATTGCTCTAATGCCATGAGGTCAGCGATGTTGTTTGTGGCCTTCCCCAAGTGGCCATGGAAGATTATCTGTAGTTGTCCCTGATCGTCTCTTATGGCACCCCCAAATCCCGCTAAACCTGGGTTTCCCTTAGCTGCTCCATCAATGTTAACCTTTAAGAAACCATAAGGAGGAGGCTTCCAAATGGTAGCACCCTTGTTTATAAGGCTTGTTGCCTTCATTATTGCCAGAGGATTGATAGACTGGAGACCCAAGTGAAGTAAAATTCTCTCCTCATGGGGCAGGGGAGGATCTTTAGGAAGGGTCCTCAGCAATCTTTTTACTGTGTCTTTGAGCTGCCTCAAAATTTGCTCAATTATATGTTGGGGCCTGTTTGATTTGTTTTTGAGGATTCGACTATTGCATTCTTTCCACACATTCCAGATGATAAAACCTAGAACCAAAATCCAGGCTTTATTAACTATTTCATTCCCTGAGAAGTTCTTCCTCCAGTTCTTTAGAGTGTTGGATATGTTGAGACTATCCCTATCAGTTTGTCTAAAAATAGTAGCCACCCAGTCCCACACCTTTGAAGTGAAAGGACAGAGGTTGAGAAGGTGTTCAATCATCTCCTGTTGAGTGCCACAAGGGTAACACCTAAAAGGACCAATGAAGCCTTTCTTGAGGAGATTCTCCCAAGTTAAGATCTTCCTTTGATGCACTAGCCAAATCAAAAGCTTTATCTTCATCCAATGCAGACTTTGCCAAAGTTTCTTCCAGATCTAATCAGGATTCACAAAGTTAAATCCCGTGACTTCCGGTTTGGCCTCTTTGAGGTTAAAGTTGCCTTCAGTGTTCTTACCCCATCTTAATTGATCCGTTGAGGAAGAGGCAAGAATCCTTCTATGCTCTGGCTCCTGGGTGAGGGCTTTGGCCTTGGTCTTCAGCTGGTTTTCATCACTGTATCCAAGATCCTTCCACTCCCTCCATTTTCCATTATTCCTTCCCTAATCCCAGAAGTATTTTACCAGAACCATACCTTTATTTTCCATGTCACTTTTGAGATCTACAAATTCATCCCTATAAAGGTTGGGTTCTTGTTGCCAGTTGTCCTCCCAAAATCGAGCAAGATCCCCTGCTCAAATTTCCCAAAAACAATGGTGTTGAACAATGTTTTTATTATCCTAGGCAAGGTTCCAAATATGGGAGCCCCTAATTTTCCCTGACATTCTAATGTGATCCTTCTCCTGCCAGTGCTTGACATATTTTTGTTTCCAAAGCTTAGCCCAAGGGGCATTCGGTTCCTTAATCCATCTCCACCAAAGCTTGGCTCCCGAGACTCTGCTGAGGGTCTCAGGATCATGAAGCCCCAATCCACCATGGCTCTTGGGCTTGCAAAGCTTGTCCCAGGCTACTAAAGCCCACTTCTTTTTCTCTTCCCCTCTGCCCCACAGAAAGTCCCTTTGTATGCTTCTTATTTGCTACTTAATACCTTGAGGAGCTGGAAGAGCTGAAAACATAAAAATGGGAATGGCCTGCAAGACCGCCTGTGTGAGCACAAGGCGCCCTGCCAGATTTAGTGATCTACATGTCCATTTTCTGATCTTGTCCTGAAGTTTATTTAAAATTGGTTCCCACACTTTCTTGCTTAGCGGTTTGTCAGTAAGGGGAATGCCAAGATATTTGGAAGGCAGTTGTTCTCTTTGAAATCCAAGAATTCTGGTAATATTTCTCTGAATAGCAATATTAGTGTTAAAGAAAAAAACTTTGGACTTGTGAAGGCTTACCTCAGTGCCTGCTGCCATAGCAAAGTCATTTAAGATGCTTTTGATTTCTCTGGCCTCCCTGACTGTAGGTATGCCCTGCAACATTGTGTCATCGACAAATTGTTGATGAGTGTTTGCCTCTCCATCCGCGGTGAGTTTGATACCCTGAATTCTTCCTTCAACATTTGCCATTTTAATCGCTCTACCTAGCCCTTCCATCATGAGGATGAAGAGGAACGGTGAAAGTGGGTCTCCTTGTCTGAGCCCTCTGGAAGGAGTGAAAGTCCTTGATGGAGCTCCATTAAGCAGTATGGAAAAACTGGTTGAGGTAACTAAAGCCATGACCCATCTTATCCAATTCTGATCAAAACCATAGGCTTTTAGAATTGCTCTTATGTAAGCCCAGCTCAATTTGTCATAGGCTTTCGTGAGGTCCAACTGAATGATCATACCAGCTTGTTTGTTGTTTTTGAGAGAGTGTACTACCTCATGAGCTTGGATGATATTGTTGAGGATTTGTCTTCCCTCCACATAGCCTGTTTTCTCCTCTGATATGAGAGAGGGTAGAAGTGGTTTGAGTTGATTGGCTATAACTTTGGAGATAATTTTATACACCACATTACATAAGGCTATGAGCCGAAACCCATTTGGAGTCATGGCATTTTCCTGCTTTGGAATTAGAGCTATGAATGATGCATTCAGAGCCTTCAAAATTTTTTTGGATCTTCTTGAGTCTTCCACAACCTTGAGGATGTCATGTTTGATAGTTTCCCAACAGGCTTTGAAGAAGTCTACATTGAATCCACCTGGGCCCGGTGCTTTTCCACTCTGCATTTCATTTATCACTTCACTGACCTCCTCTTCTGATACTGGCCTGTTGAGATTGTGGTTGTCCTCTCTAGTAACTAGTTGAGGGATGTACCGAGTGAAATGATCAATGAACCTAGATCTGTACTCTAGTGGATCCTTTGCAATTTTGCAGAAGTGTTGCACAAGGGCTGATTCCATATCATTGTGATCGAAACAAGCTCAATGCCTTGAGAATCTTTGATTTTTGTAATTCTGTTGTGTGCCCTATGAGCCATAGTGGTTTTGTGGAAGAATTTTGTGTTTCTTTCTCCCTCTTTGATCCATTGTATCCTTAATTTCTGCCTCCAGAAAATTTCTTCTTGTAAGCATCGATCTTGCCATTCTTCCTGCAGAGAGTTAGTTAATTTTTGCTGCTCTTTGGTGAAGCCTTCTGTGATGTTGATCTGATTGATCTCCTCAAGCTTTAGTTCAGTTTCTCTTTTGGCTTTGAAGATGTCTCAAAATTCATTTTTGTTCCAAACTTTAAGATGGGATTTGATATGCTTAAGTTTCTGCTGGAGCATATACATTTTTGTGCCCTGAATATTCAAATCCTCTCTCCACCATTTATCAACGTAATTAGTGAAATTATGGTGTGAGAGCCAGGCATTTTGAAACTTGAAAGGTCTATTTCTCAGAGTGCCCATAAAGGTAGTTTCTAGCTGAACAGGCCAATGATCTGATCCTCCAAAGGGAAGAATGGAGGCTGTCATGGCAGGTCTTGAGAGAAAGAGGTCCTTTGAAATCATGAACCTATCGAGTTTAGAAGCAACTTGATGAGCCCCTCCCCTTTTGTTGTTCCAAGTGAAGGTTCCATTAGTTGTTTTAGTGTCCACTAGCCTCATGTTCATAATGAAGTTCTAGAAGGCCATGGAGTTGTTGCCTAGCTGTCTAGTACCTCCTTTTTTTCCGAAAGAGATCTTATCATATTGAAATCTCCTACAATGATCCAGGGCAAGATGGGATGTCTCGCTCTTAGTTCCTCTAGGGAAGCGAGAAGCTTGAGTTTGTCTGCTTGCTTTTGAGGTCCATAAACATTTGTAATCATGTATATTTCCTTGTCCCCTACAGGTTGACATCTCAGGGAGAGATAGTTCCTAGATGCTTCAGCATCCAAAATTCCAAATTTCTGTGGGTCCCACAAGGTGAGAATCCACCCCGTTGAGTGATTTACCTTAACCTCTAAATACTCATATTTAAATAACCACTTATTATGAATATCTCTTAATTTTTCCATCGAACATTTTGTCTCCTGAATGAAAACCATGTCTAGTTTTTCTTCTTTCATTCTGTTACTAAGATTTCTTTGTTTCCTCCTATTCCCTATTCCTCTAATGTTCCAGGTTGTGAACTTCATTAAGAAAGGTTAGTAAAGGAATAACTGGTAAGATCTTTCATCTTACCTGAGTTGATCAATAGTTTTCCACATTCGTTCAGCAGTTCATTCCTCCTCTTTCTTCCTCTTTTCCTACCCGAGTTCTTTGGAGATTGTTCCTGAGAATTCTCCATCATCTTGACCCCGCTTGGCTCCTGGCTTTCATGATTTCTTTTGACTCCAACTCCCTTCGCTTGTGACCTCCAGAGAAAGAGCTATTGTACTCTATCATAGTCCTCTTTTGGTAGGGAGTCCACCCCTATGTTTTTTCCTTGTTCCAAAAATTTCTCTAGATCCAGATTTTCCCTATCCAGGATCTCCTGTAACTCATGGTCCTCTATTCCTGCTTCACTTGGAGTCATTTCCTGGTCCCTACTGATCTCCATCAGGCTTGGTAGATCATCCTTTTGCTGGTTGTCTACTGTGATATCCTCCATGTCAGCTACCTTATCATGTTCCTTTGTTGCATTCTCCATGTCCTGGACTGTCTCCTTATTCCCCTCTTCTTCCTCTAGGATCTTGAAGTTGTTTTGTCTTGTATGTCTATCCTCATTTGCCTTCTTGTATGGACGCTTACCCCCTTTTCCTTTACTTCCGACTTTGGTGAAACCCTCGTGATCTCTCTCCACAGTGGTTTTCTGGTTATCTTCCCTATTGATTGTGGGGTAGTCTCTATATAGATGCCCATGTTCATGGCATTTGCGGCATCTAAATGGTATGTGCTCATAGTCCACTGTCTGCACCCATTCTTCATCATATACTTCTAAAATGATCGCTTCTGGAAGGGCTCCAGATAGATCCATTTCCACACATATTCGGGCAAAGGAGGTATATCTTCCTTTCAGAGTTTCCTCTGAGATCTTTAGAAAATGTCCCAGCTTGTTGCCTATGGTTTTCAAAGATTCTGGCAGCCAATAATCCAGAGGAAGGGAATATAGTCTGATCCAAACCAGTACTGATGTGAATGTTTCACATTCCAGGACAAAGTTCATCATCCATGGCCGCATGTAGAGCCCTGCTGCAGCATAGAAATAGGGCCCCCCTTCAAACACTCTATCTTTGTCCTCTAGGCTTGTGAACACTACTGTGAAAAAGCCCTTAGAACCCAGATGTAAATGTATTTCTCCCTTTGGCTTCCAATGGCTCCTTATCCAGACATGTAATGCCCTCTCCATCAGCCATAACCCCATGAACTTGCATATGATTGCATGCTTCATCATATGATCTCTATGAGCTTGTATCGCTGGGTCGCTTAGTACGACCCGTGGAATAATGCCTGACTTGGGCTTGCAGACTCCAGTGGTATTACCGGAAGCTTGTCTTTCACTATTGCCTCCATTCCCCTTTTCTTTTCTTGTTTCCTGTTGATTCCCTTCCTGATCCTGATCTCTTCTAGATGTCCCCTGACTTTTTGTTTTTGAGATCTTGTCCAGTGGTTTTTTGAAATGTTTCTTTCCCGCATCCTGACTCCCTCCTGAGACTGCTTGGCTATAGGAGGGAGCAGCACTCTCCCCTGCGCTCCCCGCCATGGTACCCTGAATCCAAACCCTGCCTTCAACTCCAACCCTAGCTTCTCCCCCCACGTTCCCGATGAATATCAGCACCGTCTACCTTATTTTTTTAATATTAGTAAATAATAATAAAATTCATTAAATTTACCTCCAAAAATTTGAGTTTAATCATCTCCTCAACTAAGAGTTACATTAAAAATGAATATAATTATGACCCATGATGATGTAATGATTCTCCCTGTGATGTCATTGAATGATGAATCACTTTTCTAACCTAAGATTATTTATATAATTATGATTATAACACTTACTATTACAATATCATATATTTTTTAAAATAAGTTTTTCACTTAAAAAACAAAAGCATAAGCATAAATTAAGTTAGTTAAAGATAGAAAACATTTTCCTAAATAATTATATGCTCACATTAAATTTAAGTTTTAAAATGTTTATCACACTATTAATTTTAGATAAAACTAATAATCTTGAAACATTTTTTATTTTTATTTTTATTTTTAAACATTAAATTAAAATTTTAAAAAATTCCAAATGATATTTTATTTTATTAAAATCTGAGAGAAACTTTAAAAAAAAAAAAAAAATTAAAAATCAAATAAATACTTTATTTTATTTTATTAAAGTTTAATAAATTAATTTTTATTTGAGTTAACTAACCCATCATTATAAACAACATAACTTTAGTTTAATAATTTTTTTTTAATTATATAATTTTAATATTTTTATTACTTAAAATTAATTCATTTATATTTTTAAACTTCGGCATATTGCAATATAAAATTTAAATGCTTAATTTGAAATATAACAATATATTTTTATTAATGTAAAATTAATCTATATATGAAGTTGTTACATAATTTTGTTTAATTTATTAATTTTATTTTAAACAAAGTCTTTCAGTAGAAATCACATGAGAGAATTTTTTTTTTATTAATATTAGTAAATAATAAAAATTTTATTTTTATTTTTTATTAATCTCAAAAACAAATTAGAGTAATTTTCATTCATTACATATTATAAGTGGTTATTATTTTCATGATGTAGAATTAATGAATTTTCAAAATAAAATTTAAAACTTCAATTTAATCACAATAATAATAAAATTCAAGAAGCTTAATACAATAAAATTCATTAAATTTACCCCCAGAAATTTGAGTTTAATCATCTCCTCATCTAAGAGTTACATTAAAAATGAATATAATTATAACCCCATGATGATGTAATGATTCTCCGTGTGATTTCATTGAATGATGAATCACTTTTCTAACCTAAGATTGTGATGTCATGATGAATCACTTTTCTAACCTAAGATTATTTATATGATTATGATTATAACACTTATTATTACAATATCATATATTTTTTAAAATAAAGTTTTTCACTTAAAAAACAAAAGCATAAGCATAAATTAGGTTAGTTAAAGATAGAAAATATTTTCCTAAATAATTATATGCTAACATTAAATTTAAATTTTAAAATATTTATCACATTACTAATTTTAAATAAAACTAATAATCTTGAAACATTTTTTTTATATTTTTAAACATTAAATTAAAATTTTAAAAAATTCCAAATAATATTTTATTTTATTAAAATTTGAGAGAAACTTAAAAAAAAAATTAAAAATCAAATAAATATTTTATTTTATTTTATTAAAATTTAATAAATTATTTTATTTTTGAATTAACTAACTCATCATTATAAACAACATAACTTTAGTTTAATTAATTTTTTTTTTTGTTAATTATATAATTTTAATATTTTTATTACTTAAAATTAATTCATTTATATTTTTATATTTTTAAACTTTGGTATTTTGCAATGCAAAATTTAAATGCTGAATTTCAAATATAATGATATATTTTCATTAATGTAAAATTAATCCATATATGTATTTTGCAATGTAGAATTTAAATGCTCAATTTCAAATATAACAATATATTTTCATTAATGTAAAATTAATCTATATGAATTGTACGTTATATTTTTAAACTTAAATTAATAATAATAAACTTAAATATTTTTAAACTTAAATTAATAATAATAAACTTAAAATATTGTCAACGTAATTCAAAGTATTGAGGATGCTAAGAACTTGTCTAACTAAAGTATCTTGTAAATAGAAACTTATAAAAACAGGGTAGTTGAACCAACTTGAGGTTGACATACATCCACATGAGAAGAAGACAAAGACTACTAGTGCTGCAAGCAAAAAACAAGTGAGCCATAATAACTATTGGGCTTGCTAGTCATTACTTTCATCTGAGAAAAAGGTGATGTTAACTAATCTCTCAGGTTAAAATGGTCAACTTGCAATCATCACTATCAATTCTTTCCTCCAACTTTACGAGTCTCATAAAATTCTCATATTAAATCTTCATATAAATCCCTATACCACCAACCATATTCAAAAAAAAATTAGCCTTATATCTATTTCTTACCATAATCAATAAAATGACCAGAAAAAAAAAAAAAAAAAAAGAAGAAATATACAATTTACCCAATATAATGAGAATTGCAACCTCCTGCCATCGTATCAAGGTGAAGAACGCCCATCCGGGGCTTGGGTGACTCAATATAAAATTATAAATATGTTTTGGACTTCCGATTCTTGCATTTTATTCTACGTACAACATAATTTCGTAATCTAAATTTTCAACAATGCTACGTACCAAGGAGATATTTGTTCAGAGTCACAATATCAATTTCACTTCTCTTTGTTAGAGAAAAAAATTCATTTACAGATTTACGGTTTATGATGCAAAATTATTTCAGATTTATGGAGTGTTTTAGATCTTTTTGTGAAATTTTAATTTTTGTTATTTAAAATTGATTTTTAAGTGAATATATTGATTCATCCTGAAAACTTTCATAGTATACATAGATTCAGAATTTTGAAAAACTCTTAAAACACTAAGATTGAAAAAAAAATTCAATATGATTCCAAAAAATTTATAACAAAAATATACCCAAAAACACCGTATAAAAAATAATACAAATAAAATAAAAATATTCATAGATTTTCACATTTTACACTCTGGATTCAAAAAAGTTCCCATAACTACGGTTATAATTTATAATGATGCAAGATCAGTCCATACGTATTGCTGGACTTTGCCAGACCAGTCCACACATATCCCTTGACTTTCACATTTTGAATCCTAATTCAGTACGAAAATCATATGTTATATATACCTTCTGCATTTTACTTCCCAAAAAAGTCAGCCAGGTTTTTAACACATTCCTAGAGTAGAATCTTTCCGCCGTCACATAAAATATGGTGTTTTGGTCATGTAAATGGATCACGCCTTTTTTGTTTTTTTGTTTCTACCAGGAGCACCCTACTACATTGCCAATCATTTTTAAAAACAATAATCCCTTCACTATGCTCATGAGATTATTCTTCATCCAAGGCATTTCATACACAAATAAATGTAGCATACGATTTCACAGATGTTGCTAGATCGGCGATCCATGCTTTCTTTCGCCTCCTGCGACGACAGATTTACCTCTAACGTTTTTCGGAAGGAGTGGTCTAACCAGACGGAGGATTATCAGGACGGTTAAAAGTGATAGGAATTTGGATTTTCTAAATATAACCAAAATTTCCATAATTTTCGGTACAATTCCGGGCCTCATTAGACTACGGGTTCCTGGAATGCTTTCCGGATGACCATCCCTTTCTTCTAATAACACGTCCCCAACTAACAAACAACTTTGAAATTCCGTACATTGAACCCAACAACGGCCTCCAGGCAACAGCGCCTGGAATTGGACGTTTCAAGTTCCAGCTCCTCCGGCTTGACCAGAGAATCAGACTTCTTAGGAACGAAGAGGGTCTTGCCCACGGGGGCGTGAGGGCGGCGTCCAGGCAACCAATGGCAGCTGTCAAATGGACACTTCAGTATATATTAAAAATAATAAAAATTAGGGCAAGATAACTGACACAAGCATTCGTTCAAGCTAATCAGTTGGTTGATAACTGACACAAGCATTGGCTCATAACTAAAATAGGATCTAATGGTCAATATTTTTCCAATCATCTAACACTACATCCCATCCGATGCTGAATATCAATACAGAGTGGCAGCTGAGGGCATTCATTTCAAAGGAAACGCCTTAAAAACGCCTTACGGTATTTGAACGGACGAGCTGTTATCAGGTCGTCACTCTAATCTCCAAGATTAAATTGTATACAGCGTCTCTCTGTTTCTCTCGTTCTTTGAATGAATTGGCAAGATTGGGCAAAATGGCAAGCAGCAGGAACAACAGGATCTCGATAATCGGAGCAACAGGCTACATCGGTCGTTATATCGCCAAAGCCAGCCTTGCTTTCGGCCATCCTACATTCCTTCTAGTGAGAGAGTCGACGGCTTCTTCTTCTGATTCTGAGAAAGCCCAGTTCCTGGAATCCTTGAAGGCCTTAGGTGCTAATATACTCCTTGTAAGTGCACAACCTCACCCTTTCATCGAAACTGATTGATCATCTTGATAATGAATTTTTATTTAATCTTTTATTTGATAGTTTCATGTGTGGTTATTTCATACTCAAGATTCATATGTAAAGGAAAGATTTTGCAGCTTTCAGGTAAATGGCACCTGAATATAGTTTTCTCTTTGATTACTCATTTGAGCATTTCATGTTTTCATTAAGCCTGGTAAGGTTGGAATTTCAAAAGAAACTCCCTTTTCAAATTTAAATTTATTTTCCACAGTTTCCAATCTGTTTTCAAATTTAAATATTCCACAGTTTCCAATCTGTTTTCATAGTTTCAAATCAAGATTATAATAGTTTTGTAATTTTTTAACTTTATTTAACAAGAAAATCACCCATAATAAAGCAATTTACTCATCAAATTCCACTCCTGGTGCCAGTAATGGGCATGTTTCCAGCGCTATAATGTTTTTTTGTTACTGGCTTTGATGAAAGAACTGACCAGAGCTCATCATTCATATTATATTTTTTCCTTTATTTTAATTATATATTTTATAAATTTATAAATATCTTAAATTTTAATGATAGTTTAAAAAAAAAAAGTTATTAATAATTATTCCAAAAAAAATTTCTAATTCTTTTAGATTGAATCAATGAATTGTTATTTTGAAGCCATAGTTTAAATTTGTGTTATTTAGGATTATTTTAGTTATATGTCTTATAAATTTATAGATATTTTAAATTTTAATGGTTTTTTGAAAATAAATATTTTTAATTATTCTATATTGAGTGAATATATTGTTGTTTTAGAGTGATAATGAAAATACTTTGTTATGGAGGAAAAAAAAATATAAATATTTATTAAAATAAAACAAGTGGTTATAGATTATTTATTATAATTTGATTAGTTATTTTGTTTATATTTATTTTATTATATTATTTTTCATGTTATTCATAAATATTATTATTATTTTTGGCCACTTGACAAGAATTGTTTTAATTTATCTGGTATTGGGGAGGATAGGTTGTTATTGTAAAATGATGCGATATTTTAGCACCAAGTGTTATTGATCATTACCTTTTGTGTGCAGGGATCTGTAGAAGATTATACAAGTGTTGTGGAAGCAATTAAGAAAGTGGACATAGTTATTTCAGCTGTAGGGGGTTTTATGCAAATAAGTCAAATGAATATTATCAAAGCAATAAAGGAAGTTGGAAATATCAAGGTATGATATTTTCACATTAGTTTAAAGCACTTTACATTTTATCTATTAATTAGGTAAATTGGAAATATCAAAGTATGATATTTTTACATTAATTTAAACCACATCACAGTTTGCCTATTAATTAGGTTAGCCACATTATGAGCATGTTTTATAAAACAGAGGAGCCATTAGAATGATATTTTTACATTAATTTAAAGGTAAGAAAAAATAATTAATATTTAAAAATGATAAATAATTATATTTATTTTAATTCTAATATTTTTTATATTTATATAAAAGAAACAAATTTATTTTAATTTTAAATTTATTAAATTATAACCTTAAAAATATATTTTTTTATAAAGATATCAAAAATCTAAATATTAAATAAAATTATGTAATTTAATATTCTTATTTATTACATAGCGTCGAGTATCTAGCAATCTCTCAATCTAATGTTGTTATTATTTATTTATTTTTAATTCATCTAGCATTCTCAATATAAAACTCAACACGTAGCACGTAAACTCATGCTTGTACCTACCGATCTTATCTTATGTATGTTGTGAATATTTTTGCTTTAATTTAAGAAACATTATTATAATGTAATTACCGTAATTTAGAAGACAACTCAACACATAGTGAGGTATTAAATAAACTGCATTCTTTATCCTGACATTTTCCGGGTGAACTCTTCAAACGATTGAGTGCTTATTTCTTGCACAGCAATTTAATCAATAGAGGCTTTTATAACTAAATTCAATCCAGTGAGTATTTCACAGTGCTAATTTCCACAGCCGTGGGTGAGCAAATTTACAGAGGTTCTTGCCATCCGAGTTCGGGTTTGAATATGATAAAATCCATGATACAGTGGAGCCTGCAACCAGCATTGTCGAGAACACAGTGAAAATTCGCAGGGTCATTGAGGCAGAAGGCATCCCTTACACATATGTCATATGCAACTGTTTTGCAAGGTATTTTGTGCCAACATTGGGGCAGCTGGACCTTATTGGCCTTACTCCCTCCCCTCCACTCCCTCCAAGGGATAAAGTTACTATATATGGAGATGGAAATGCAAAAGGTGGGGTTTACTTCCTGCCCAAGAAATAACTTCACTCTCTGATGGCTAGCATTCTAATACTTGATCCAGTATTTGAACCAGTTTTTGTCGATCCTTTTTTTAATGGATGAATGCATGTTATGCAGCTGCTTTTGTGAAGGAGGAGGATGTTGCAACATTTACCATGAAGATTCTGGATGACCCTAGAACTCTCAACAAATCCCTCTATATAATGCCTCCTAGCAACATTTTCTCAGTGAAAGAGCTTGTGGGTGTATGGGAGAAGATTATTGGCAAAACTCTGGTGAAGGTTTATGTATCAGATGAAGAGTTGCAGGAAAAAATTGCAGGTTGGAATTTGGAAATCTTTTCTTTTAACAAATTGAAAACAAAATCTCTTTTAATTTCGTATTTTATTAAATAATAGTTTTAATAATGGTAGTTTTGATGATTAGTTCAAATGGTCATTTTCTGTAGTTAAGGCACCATGGTTATTGAGAGGTTACAGGTTCAACTCTCCTAACATTCTTGAGATTAGACTCTATAGTTGAGCTACTAAAACTAGGAAGTAATCCCTTTACATGAATACTACCTGGTACAATAACATTTGAACATATTCCAATAGCTTGCATTAAAAACAAAGAGGGCTTGCATCAGTTTTATCCATTTATTATTTATTTTGTTGCTTGATGCACTGTATTTATGTTCCTTGATCTTTTGCGAGTCAAACGATTAGTATTTTTGATGTTATGAAATGTTGTTTGTCGTTCGTGATGCAGATGCTAAAACCGGGGATGAAAAGCTTTTTTTGGCTTGCTGCCACTTTATTTTCCTGAGAGGGAATTTAAACAATTTTGAAATTGGACCTCATGATGTGGAGGCCACTGAGCTCTACCCGGACGTGAAATACACGACAGTGGAAGAGTTCCTTAGGCAGTCTGTTTAAAGCCCCTGGGAATTGAAACAATTTTGAAATTGGACCTCATGATGTGGAGGCCACTGAGCTCTACCCGGACGTGAAATACAAGACAGTGGAAGAGTTCCTTAGGCAGTCCGTTTAAAGCCCCTGGTGCTTAGCAGAATAATATAAAGCAGGAGTTGCTTTTATCTTTCTGCGAGTCTATAGTGTGAAGAAGTTGCTCAAAGTGTCTGAACAAACAATAAAAATGGAGGAGTTGCTTTTAGGTTTATGCAAGTCTATGAATTAATAATTTATTATGAAAATTCTGTAAAATTATGGCAGAGTTAAAATGGTTGAATCTGATTTTCTATTTTTTACAATGTAGGATGCTTATAATTTGAAAAATAAACTTCCTTCTGAACTTTGCTCGCTGACAAAAACAAAAAAAAAAACTTTCATTTTCACCGTTAAATACTGTCCATTTGAACCCATCTAATCTAATATTATATGTAAAATCTTTCATTCTAAATTCTAATATTATATGTAAAATCTTTCATTCTAAATTTTTAATATTTTGAGCATTGGGCTACCAACTCACTCCTTAGTGAAGAACTATGTTCTTCCACTTTGCTATGTTCTTCCACTTTGTTAGCTGACAAAATCAAAAATAACTTTCATTTTCACCATTAAATCCAACCCATTTGTATCCATCTAATCTAATATTATATTTAAAATTTCTCATTCTAAATTTTTAGTATTTTGAGTCTTCCGCTACCAACTCACTCTTTAGTGAATAAATTAGGTTCTTCCACTTTGTAAGATCCCAAACAATTAAATTAACTCACTCTTTAGTGAATAAATTATGTTCTTCCACTTTGTAAGATCCCAAACAATTAAATTTCCAATAGATCGGGCACACTTGAGTGTGCTAATAAAAATGCTTACAATAAGTGCTAATAAAAATGCTTACAATAAAAAACCACGAACACCAAAGGGATCTGAAAATGCAAGTCTCTTCTTATTTATATTAATAATTGAAAACAAGATACATGCTTATATAAGACATACTAAACCCCTACCAATAGCATGTATGGCTATTCAACAATGACTACTCTAAAACAATGAATTCCACTTGTGAATCCTGGATGGATCCACCATACCAATGTCACCGCCGGGTTTTCGTCCCGGGATCAACCTAGAACGGGGTATGCCAATGTCACCGTGGGGTTTTCGTCCCAGGATCAACCTAGAATGGGGTATGCCAAGTTCTGAACAAAACACAATAAGATAGACAAACTCTGGATGATCCCAAATGCCTAGCTCCTATCCCCTTTAATAGGTTTGAGGGATTCTCTAGAAACCTTATTTTATTATTTTCCATCAAAAAACGAACACTGTGGGTAGATTCCATGGGCAAATACCATGGTAAGTACCATGGGTAAATTCTGTCCATTTTCACCACATCAAGAAAAGGGAATATTACAAATCCTCCCGCCCAAAGATTGCTTGCCTTCAAACAATCCATTTCTATCCACAACAAAATCATATGTATGTTGATACCTGAATCGCATACAAACCACACAAACCAATGTGTCTTTTTATGTCTCCATGATAAATGATCCTGAATGGATCCTTTGATACCTAGATCCCAAACAATCCTCTGACCAATCCTACCTTGAATAGATTCACCTGGATCCCAATGCCATCTAAGTCTTGGGAACTGTGGGTTATGATACCATTCCATCCACCCATCACGGCCCATAGTTAAGGGCCCAAGCCGCAATATGACCTTGGCTAAGGGTATCCTCCTAGGAATCATCTCGTCGCTAGAGTTCCGACTCATAATTTCTCGCCAATCCATCCCGTGGGAGGGATCTAATGTACGAATGACTGCACATGGAATAAGTCTACTATGTTGATGTTGTCTGATGCTCAACTCACGCTACTCCACTCGGTCACCCAACATGATCCATTTGGATAACTCTACCCAGCTCTCCCCAATATATAAAGGCAATCCTCCGACCAATCCTGCCTTGAATAGATTCACCTAGATCCCAATGCCATCTAAGTCTTGGGAACTGTGGGTTATGATACCATTCCATCCACCCATCACGACCCATACTTAAGGGCCAAATCTGCAATATGACCTTGGCTAAGGGTATCCTCCTAGGAATCATCTCGTCGCTAGAGTTCCAACTCATAATCTCTCGCCAATCCATCCCGTGGGAGGGATCTAATGTATGAATGACTGCACATGGAATAAGTCTACTATGTTGATGTTGTCTGACGCTCAACTCACGCTACTCCACTCGGTCACCCAACATGATCCATTTGGATAACTCTGTCCTGCTCTCCCAAATATATAAAGGCAAATTGGTAGTGCTGCAAGCCTTATCTATGTACCTGTTGACAATGCCGGACCCACCAACATGTCACGGGATCTCCCTAGTAAGAAGTCCCAATTAGACTTTAGACCGTTTGGTGTAGGAGTCCCAACAGTGGGTTGTATGGTAATGCCTTGACCGCGATTGTGCACAGAGGCAAGTAAGATGTCCCTGTTGGTAGCAAGGGTTTGACAGTTGCAATAAGTCAAATAAGGTGCATGAGAGGTTCTAACACACGCAGGGTGAGGTGAATGCGCCCCTTGGAAACCTGTAATAGTACGCGGCTTGGAAGGGAACACACGAGCGAAGATGCATCACAACATGGAAGGAAAGCTAGCAAGCAATACAAAGTGATGGTTAAGCCAATCAACACATTTCACTAAGATTCATACATACTTATACAGAATAGTCCATACATGCATGCATAAGAAAATAGATACATATATCATTTAGATTAAACAAATAGTCCATACATGTATGCGTAAGAAAATAGATACATATATCATTTAGATTAAACAAGATAGCTGGAATATAATATGACATATGCATGAAACGTGTTGGCTCTGTTATGTTAAAAGTGTAAGTTCCATTCATACAATACTTCCATGTCCAACCACTAATTCCGATAGCGGAACATTATAGCCACAATCGCCTGCTCCTCCAAAGAGATATACTAGCTCTGCATAGTGGAGAAGCCAAGGCGCATTACAATACTCTCCAAGCTCTCTCTAAGATATTCTTATTGGAAGCTTGGCCAACCAAAAGCCTTTACAATGAGTTATGAGGGACTATTTATAGAAAAAGGTGGAGTGGCCCTTGACATTCCCCTTTGTGATAGTTTATCTACCCTCATGACTCTTCATCTACTCTATGACTATTACATCCAACTATCAACACTTGAACATACACTTAACAAGATGTTACATTACAATGCACATGTACCCATGTGAGACAAAATGGCTTGAGCAAGCCATGCAAGTCATCACTTTGACTTGAACAACTATTGGAAAACCAACTCTTTCACATCCTCACATGGTCAGCATTAGCGAACTGATGCCAAGATCTGTAGTCTTTGATGGTGTCCGTGTACTCAAAGATGGCATCTTTCTAGAACCTGACTCTTGCCTCCATAGCATCCAGGTACACTGTTCGAGCTTCTCTGTCCAACTCTCTGATAGCACGCGCATCTTTGTCTTCGGCGCGGCCAGACCAGCAACATACTTGTGCGTGGTGTCTGCACTAATGGACAAGTTTAGGTTGATAGCTATGTGCATCAACTCGTCAAAGTATGAGTCAAGCTCTAGTCAGACCTATGCCCTTGTCTTCGCCCTGGTGAGAGTCCCAATAGATGGGATTGCATGTGCATGCACAACAACATCCATAATATTGAATACACGTGCATAGGAAGCCCGTAGACTAGTGATGAGCTACGGGAGTTCTTCATAGTTCTGGATCTGAATCCTGATGCATGCCTTTAGCTCGATCGCTCTGGGCTTCATCATCTTAGGCAAGTCAAGAGGGGCTCCCTTGTATCTCATCGTCTATGTTTGCATGTAATCAACAACAGCATGCACATTTGACAAGATACGTGCTCTTCTAGCACATCATTGCAGCCATCCATTGAGATGGATGACTTCCTTATGCACGATACCAAACTTGGAATACAATGCCCGCATGACTGTGTCAAGGGACAATAATTCTTCCATTATTTCCTTCTTGAATTCTGCTTGGGTGGATGCTGTAACCAATTCTCCTCCCTGCTTGGCTATCTGTAGCTCCTTCACCATTTGCTCGTTCTCAGCTATCACAAAGTGGACACTTGAGCTAGTGGCTTCGGCATATGCTATGGTAGCATCGGCCAATGCTATTAGATTTTTGCGCACGTTAGACACGATCACTCGTTCCTCGAACTGTGCAGGAGATGTGTGATCATCTGGAGTGACACTCTGCAAGATTGCACAACTCTATGTTGAGACTCGTTGAATGAGATGTTGTGCATCTCTCCCTCCAGGTGATCTCCAAGGATCTCAGTGTCTCCTTGGTCACTTGGGACTTGCTCATTTTCTGGATGCGTTGAAGCTGGTGGGTGACTTCTTGGTGGTGAGGCATGAGGTCGATGTCTTGCTCTAACTCCTAGTGCTCCATATCTGTATCCATCTGTTCAAGTGCTCGCTCTATCCCCTGAGCGAAGTCCTGCTTCTGCAATGGTTCACCCTGTCTACCTGATGCCAGATGTTCTAATGAGTCCACTACCTGTATGGGCACAATTTCATCTGTTTGTACAAGTTGCGCCCCTTGCTGTACTTGTCCCTATTGCACTTCCTTCTCCTGTCTACAGAGTTCCTGTTCCTTCCAGAGTTGCTCCTTCAACTCATGCAACTCCTTTGTTTCCTCTATTCTCCATTTCTCTCTCTGCTTTTGCGCATTTAGCTTGTCGCGATGTTGCCTCTTTGCCACTATAGCCATAGTTGTTTTCTCCACAAGTGGATCTGTTCGGAACTTGTAGCTTTTCTCTTCCTCCATGCAATCGAAAATATTCCTCTTACCCTTATCGCGCACTAGTATGTTCACCTCTGCTACTAGTGCTGCTTCTAGTGCTCTCCGGGATGCTTCTTCACGCTACTTCGCTATCCATTCCACAACGAGGCCGACCAGTTCATTGAGTATGGAGGAGTTGTAAGAATATCTCCATGGGTCCTCCTTCGCCCAATGACATGCCCCATGGATCTAGTTGAACTGTACTCTCGTGCAGTGATATTTCACAAGACAATGCGGGCCATACGGATTGTAACTTCAGAGGTTGAATGGATACTTCTTCATCTGCTCTGCTTCGACGTCTGCATGCTTGAAACTTCGTATCTCATATAATCCAATCTGCAATGGAAGAGCAAGCCAAGGTTCCTTCTTCTTCCGGTGCAACCTAGCTGTCAATACTGCTGAGATGTGATATGATACTTCCTACATGATAAGTTTGTCCAAGGAAAACTTTGGTAGAACATGAAGAGGATTCTTCACACTGTACATCCGTATGAAGGTGTCAGACGGTGAGGCATACCAATCGTCTATGTCGATCAGTGCCTCCATTACTTCCTTCGACATGAAATGTGGATCCTATTCGAATATCATCTTGTAAACCGGAGGTGACAAAATGATCGGACAACTGTGTGATAACTCCTCTGAAGTTGCATTCAGAAAACATCTTACAATAAGTGTTCACAGCAGTCTCCGGTGTCCATGCCCACTTCAATCTCGGGAACTCCTGTCGGGCACAGATTGCATCCAAGATGTAGGCAGACATGTATATCTCTACTTGCATACCTTTGGGCAGCTGTCGAGCTCTTGTTACCTGTTCCTTCAGTTGGTGAGCCAACATGTCGGACCAGTTTCATGCTTTGCCTTCTTTGGCCAGTTGGTCCAACGCGATCACCCAACTCTGTGGGAAGGTTTCCATGCTTTCTTGGCCATACAGTCGACATGCAAAGATGACCAAGTATTGATACGCCTTCCGCAGTATCTTTGTCTTGTAGACCTAGTTGGGTGTCATCCTAAATCTAGCCGGCTCCTTCACCTAGTTCTTCAAAATATCTTTAGAGTTGGCATTACTGCTGGGTATGCTGAAGGGAGTCTCCATGATGATCACGGGCTCCAACATTTGATACATCTCATCATAATCCTGTGCCTTGAAGGTAGCAATCTCCATCTCGTTGACATTGCTCAATGTCATTGTCTCAGGATTAGTGTGCGAGACAATCCAATGTATCATGTCTGCGCAAGGGAGCACGAGATACTTGCATGCAATCCGGTACAAGACGGACTTGTGGATGTTCACATAGACTTGGCGGTCTTCGAGGTCTTCTCCAAATGTGTCTACAAATGCATCATTGACCTCTTGCCATTTCAGCTTGATGTCCTTGTATACAATCATCTTGTTATCTTCATAGATCGGTAGACTTGCGAACTCTCACTCAACTGCTGCTCCAGTTGCACTTCCATCAGTGTCCTTTGATCCTACTCTCTTGGAGGCCATTGATCCCAAACTCCTAAGAGGGGGACGAACACCTGCTAGATCTGGAGACAACGCGACATGCATGGAAATAAGTCTATCTGCAAAAACCAAAGAAAACTTGCAAAGTGACATGCAACATACTTGGGAATTGACTGGCAAAGATTGCACAATTTCTTCTGGGAGGCTGGCTGACTGGCTGCCAGAACTACGAAAAAAGTAGTATGGGTTGTTTGGGGAGGCTGTTTGGCTGCTAGATTTGCGCAATGCGCAATCCAAGCTAGCCTGCTAGCTGTTAGAATTGCGCAATGCGCAATTTCAGCTGGAGGTGGTTATAGACCCAATGACTGTATTGCACAATTTTCTGGGCCAGTAGTCACTATCACTCAGAATTGCGCAATGCAAGACTGGAGGATAGTTACTGGGTAGAAATGCACATTTCCTAAGGGGAAGACAGAGCCTTCCTTCTCAGGATTACGTAATGTTGTCTTGCTGAGGTAAGGTCCGGGCCAAGGCTGCCGAGACCCGCCGACAGACAATTGAAAGAAAATGTGATTGTTAATGCATGGTGATACTGAGTGTAAGCATGAGTAAATGATCGTGCATGCAAAATAGTGAATGAAAGATTCAAAAAATGGAACAACATGCATGTGGGTGAAGGAGTCATTAAATCGGTGACCGTTCGTGTAAAACAATTTCATGCATGCAACAACAATGAGATGCTAATGAAAACTGAAACGGTGCTAGTACAAGATAATATGCCTGTAAATGATAGCAAGCATTCACATAAATCAAGAAAACAACACTCACACAAGCGAAAACACAAAAAGCGACAGAAATGTTGTAAAAGACAAGTTAAGACCACTTACCCATGAATAGCTGAGCTGGATGTGTCGAAGAGTATTGGATGTGTTGTGGGATGTCAGATCTGCAAGATCGATGTGAATGAGTGAGATCTGAAGCGTCGAATAAATAAGTTTGAGGCTCATGACACGCATGCCACAAATTTAGGAAAAAGCAACATTTGGAGGAAAGATTCTGAAATGATCTTTGCATGTAACCTCCAACTGCTAAAAATATCTCCCTAAAATATAGGGATGTCATTTTGCGTGTTGCTTTTTCTATTCCGAGAAAATGCAGCCCATGCATGAAAGTCAAGTTTTCTTGGTCCCGGGTGGAACCAGTCAACTCAACAACACATGCAACAGTCTGCTCAGCTGGGAGGAAAAAATGCGCATTTCTGGCAGGGAGCTGGGTTGGCTTCCCAAAAGATTTGCGCAACTTCTGGGAAAAGCAACTAACTGCTGCCCAGGATTGCGCAATCCCTGGGCTGAGGAGCCGTGCTAGGAGGAATTGCGCAGTTTTCTTAGTGAGGCTTGACTGGCAGATTTGCACAATTCTGGAGCCCAGCATGCTGCCAGACAGAATTGCGAAATTTATGGAGGAAGGCTAGTTGCCCTTTAGAATCACGCAATTTCTTGAGGGATTTGCTCAACTTGTAGCTGGACCAAGTCTGAAGAATCAGCCTGTGAGGAGGTGCAACAAGCTCTCATGGATAGGCTGTCATTCTACAAGAAAATCACTGAAGCTTGTGTACTTGACGAAGAAAGACATGCTACTATGCAAGGTTGGTAGGGAGGCTCCAAAATGAAGTTAAGGAAAAAATTTTGAGGGTGGTTGTAGCTGCTACAACACTTGGCGACACACTGGTATAACTCAAGCTCTCTGAATGGAAATTTTTCGTGAAAAGCAAGTCTAACATCTCCGGAAGTATTGTTCAATTCTCAGTTCATCTTGGTTTCGACACTAGCTTGATTGTAAGATGTAGCATCTACCAAGCTCTTGGTCGATTGACACACATTCCAAGCCAAGGAAACATAGTCTTTTTGATTGGGGTTGAGGGGTATATTGGTGCACAAGAAGCATAGTCGTCAGAGTCTTAGTTTCATCTTTGGTGTTGTTCCGCTGCCAGCAGGCCTAGACAGTACCCCGACGGAGTCACCTAAGAACACAAGCATCACTCCGCTACCAACGAGCCAGTTTAGTACCCCAATGGAGTTACTTACATCACCTCTCTGTGCAGGAAGCCTTTCTCTTCTTTTTCCTTATTCATTTTTCATTTTTTTCATTTTTCACTTTTCACTTTTTCATTTTTTCATAATTGTGCATAACACTTATTCATTTCATAGGCGGAAGAGGGATCCCAAATTATTGAGAGCAGAAGAGGTTTCTCCTTCAGAGAATTAGTTTATTATATTCCTCTGACATGATTTTTAAGGTTTTCCCCCTCACCTTACTCTACTTGACTGAGCTGAAAAGGGTTAACCCAAAAACAACCGACTAGAGTAGGTGACACGTCTAGTTATCATGCAAGCATTGTGTTTTCACCAAGGTTCACTTCGAACAATATGTATTTTCCATTGATGTATCATGGAATAAAAGTAACAAGTTCTTCATACAGAGGAAGGATGACAGATAAACAAGTAGTGATAGCTACACAAGGCCTCTTGTACTTTACCCAACTTGTTTCAAGAGTCAGACATGGTTTCATGCGAAACTAACCTATGAACAAAACAAGAAAACAAACAACAAAGAAAAGATGAAGCAAAAGAAAATGTGAAAGAAAAGTGAGTAAGCAAACAAGCAAGAAAACAAACGAACATGCAAAGCAAGAAATCAAACAGGCATGCAAGAAAACAAACTAAAAGCAAACACTACTCCTGCTCCTAAACTAACGATGCATGAGTCTGATCACATGAAGTGATATTTCCAATGCAACCACCGGTGCATTGGTTGACCCATGTTGGTGAAGGCTTGGTCTGCGAGTAACCTGGTTGTGTGAACCAGCAAACAAGAAAGATATAACAATGAAGACAAACACACTACATGTTTAAAAGTGTCCACAGGACATAAGTGAGTGCAAGAAAATGACATGTGGTCTGTGGACTTGTTGCTGTGTTGTGCGACACTGCTTGTAGCTTTGAATCATGCAGATACTCTTGACTGTGACATGCAAGAAAACAAAAGAAGCAAAGACAACTTGAGTCGTGCACGTGTGCTTGCAATGTAAGATTCCTCCAATGCATGAGTAATGGGATTGTGCAGTTTGAGTGGAGGAAGCATGATATGTGTGTGAGTTTGACCTTCAATGCATACAAATGAGTGATGAGGAGCCTCGGGTGATTGAACAATTTCCTGATCGGAAGTGAAACCAACCTTAGGACAGCAAGGGCCTGACATAACCATCAGCTTGAGCTAAAGTGCCTCGATAGTCTGGGGGGTTTCGACTTCGTCGTCAGATAGATCATCATAAACAGGTGGCTTCGAAAGATCCGTTGCGATAGAATCATGATCATGATCGAATATGGGAGTAAATGGATCACGACAACCATGATCAGAAAAATCGGTGATTTAATTGGCATCCTCATGATCTGATGAATCAAATAGAGGGGTGGATGAGAAGAGAATAAATTCATCCTCTGGGTTTTCAATGAATAAGTTATCCTCTTCATTGTCAAATGATGGACTGACATTCAGTGCGTCCTGCGAGTGATCAACAATGGGTGCATCCGTAGATGAAGATACACATGCAAAATCATGGATGACATGTTCACCAAATATGTCAGGAAAGAACGGAGGAGGCTCGGACGGAAGGGAGTCATCCTTCACTGAGTGTTGATGCTCAAGCTCCTAATCACACTCTTCATGAATTATAACGCATGTTTGTTGTGCAACACCAACTCCATCGATGGCTTGTTCCTTGTTCACAGTAAGTGTAGAGTCCAGAATGGAAGAACACAAGATAGTATCATCCAGAAGAACAATCGAGTATGAAGACGGAGGTTGTGGTAGAAATTCATATGACAACTCGATGGACTCAAAACCAAATCTGCACGAAAATTAACCGGAGTGATGTTGGGAGAATGTGACAGCCAAACAAATGTGTGAGCATGATCTCCCACATCACTCTGCAATGGTGGAGCTGTTTGATGAGGGGACAATGGACAGTCACTTGTGACAATGACCATATCTATCTATGATTTCACAGCTCCATCACTGAAGAATGCTAAATGAGGCTTGACTTCAAACTTCTTCTTAGGATGAGAATATTTCTTAAGAAAATACTCTAATCGGTCCCAAAGATAGAAAAATTTCATCTGGCTCTTTGGAGCTTGAAACTGTAGATCACGAAAGCACTACCAAAAATCCATAGGCAATTCATGCAGAGCCTTCTGTTATTGTAACAGTTTTTGGTCAAGATTTTTTGGATCAAAATGATATAAAGTGTCTTCAATGAGATCATAGAAGTGCTCAAGTGAGTGCATGATGTCAACCGGTAGGCTGCACAGCCTTCGATGTGGAGATTCGAGAAGTGTGTATGCAAGCAGCAAACAAGCCTGTTTGTCAAAACATCCATCATCCTTGTGAAGCAAGGCAAGGAAGTCAAGTAAGAACTCAGGCCAGGCCACCTCGCCTTCACCATCGTACGTGTATGCAGAATAGAGATCGAAAAACTCCCTCGCGATAGTAACAGATTCCGCATGCGAAAAACATCGTGGAGGGAGGAGAGTGCTAGACTCCATGATAGATATGCAAAGGTTCAAAACAGGATGAGAGGACATAACTTGTCATCTGGCCCTCCTTCTAGCACCAGAAACGTTGACGGTATTGGACCCGCCAACATGTCAGGGGATCTCCTCAGTAGGAAGTCCTAATTAGACCTTAGACCGTTTGATGTAGGAGTCCTAGCAGTGGGTTGTACAGTAATGCTTTGACCGCGACTGCACACAAAGGCAAGTAAGATTTCCCTGTCGGTAGCAAGGGTGTGACAGTTGCAGTAAGTCAAGGAAGGTGCATGAGAGGTTCTAACACACGAAGGGCGAGGTGAGTGCACCCCTTGGAAACCTGTAATAGTACGTGGCTTGGAAGGGAACACACGAGTGAAGATGCATCACAACATGGAAGGAACGTTAGCAAGCAATCCAAAGTGATGGTTAAACCAATCAACACATTTCAGGAAGATTCATACATACTTATACAACATAGTCCATACATGCATGCGTACGCAAACAAATATATATACCATTTAGAGTAAATAAGATAGCTAGAATACAATATGAAATATGCATGAAACGTGTTGGCTCTGTTAGATTAAAAGTGTAAGTTCCAGTCATACAATACATCCATGTCCAACCACTAGTTCCGATTGCGAAACATTACAGCCACAACTGCCTACTCCTCTAAAGAGATATACTAGCTCTGCGTAGTGGAGAAGCCAAGGTGTGTTACAATACTGTCCAAGCTCTCTCTAAGATAGTCTTATCAAAAGATTGGTTGACCAAAAGCCTTTACAATGAGTTATGAGGGACTATTTATAGCAAAGGGTGGGGTGGCCCTTGACATTCCCCTTTGTGACAGTTCATCTACCCTCATGACTCTTCATCTACTCTATGACTGTTACATCCAACTATCGACACTTGAACTTACACTTGACAAGACGTTACATTACAATGCACATGTACCCATGTGAGACAAAATGGCTTGAGCAAGCCATGCAAGACATCACTATGACTCGGACAACTGTTGGAAGACCAACTCTTCGACATCCTCATGGTGGTCGACAATAGCAAACTAATGCCAAGATCGATAGTCCGTGATGGTGTCCATGTACTCTATGGTGGCATCTTTCTGGAACCTGACTCTTTCCTCCATAGCATCCAGGTTCACTTCTCGGTCTCCTCAGTCCAACTCATCTGATAGCATGCGCATCTTTTTCTTCAGTGCAGCCGTACCAACAACATACTTGTGCATGGTGTCTGCATTGATGGGCAAGTCTAGGCTGGTAGCTATGCACATCAACTCGTTAAAGTATGAGTCAAGCTCTAGTCGAACCTTTGCCTTTGTCTTCGCCTGGGTGAGAGTCCCAATAGATTGGATCGCATGTGCACACACAACAACATCCATACTCTTGAATACACATGCATGGGAAGCCTGTAGACTAGTGATGAGCTACGAGAGCTCTTCATAGTTTTGGATCTGACTCCGGATGTGTGCCTTTAGCTCGACTGCTCTGGGCTTCATCATCTTAGGCAAGTGAAGTGGGGCTCCCTTGTATCTCATCGTCCATGTTTGCATGTAATCAACAACAACATGCACGTTTGACAAGATACGTGCTCTTCTAGCACATTGCTGCTGCCATCCATTGAGATGGATAACTACCTTATGCACAGTACCAAACTTGGAATACAATGCCCACATGACTGTGTCAAGGGACAATACTTCATCCAGTATTGCCTTCTTCAATTCTGCTCGGGAAGATTCTGTAAGCAATTATCCTCCCTTCTTGGCTGTCTGTAGCTCCCTCACCATTCGCTTGTTCTCAGCTATCAGAAAGCGAACACTCAAGCTAGTGGCTTCGACATATGCTTTGGTAGCATTGGCCAATGCTATTGGATGTTTGCACATGTCAGACATGATCACTCATTCCTTGAACTGTGCAAGAGATGTGTGATTATCCAAAGTTGACACTCTGCGAGATTGCACAACTCTATGTTGAAACTCGTCGAATGAGATGTTGTGTATCTCTCCTTCCATGTGATCTCTAAGGATCTCAGTGTCTCCTTGGTCGCTTGGGACCTACTCATCTTCTGGATGCAGTGAAGCTAGTGGATCGACCTCTTGGTGGTGAGGCATGAGGTCGATGTCTTGCTCTAACTCCTGCTACTCCATAACTGTATCCATCTATTCAAGTGCTCTCTCTATCTCCTGAGACAAGTCCTGCTCCTACGATGGTTGACCCTATCTGCCTGATGCCAGTTGTTCTGATGAGTCCACTACCTGTACGGGTGTAGTTTCATCTACCTGTACAAGTTTCACCCTGTGCTATACCTATCCCTGATGTGCTTCCTTCTCCTGTCTACGTAGTTCTTATTCCTTTTAGAGTTGCTCCTTCAACTCATGCAACTTCTTCTCTGTTTCCTCCATTCTTTGTTTTTCTCTCTCCCTTTGCACGTTTCATGTGTTGCATTGTTGCCTCTTTGCCTCTATAGCCATAATTGCTTTCTCCACAATTGTATCTGCTCAGAACTTGCAGCTTTGCTCTTCCTCCATGCGGTTGACAATCTTTCTCTTGCCCTTGTCGCGCACTGGTATGTTCACCTTTGCTGCTACTGCTGCTTCTAGTGCTCTCCAGGATGCTTCTTCACTCTGCTTCGCTATCAATTGCACAACGAGGCTGACCGGTTCATTGAGTCTAGTGGAGTTGTAACAATATCTCCATGGGCCCTCCTCTACCCAATGACATGTCCCATGGATCCAGTTGAACTATACTTTCGTGCAGTGATCTTTCACAAGACAATGAGGGTCATCTGGATTGTAACTTTAGAGGCCGAATGGATACTTCTTCATCTCCTCTGCTTCAAAATCCACATGCTTTAAACATCGTATCTCATATAACCAGATCCGCAACGGAAGAGCGGGCCAAGGTGTCCTCTTCTTCTAGTGCAACCTAGCTATCAAACCTTCTGAGATGTGATATGATACTTCTCGACGCTGTACATTTGTATGAAAGTGACAGATGGTGAGGCATACCAATCGGCTATGTCTATTAGTGCCTCCATTGCTACCTTCACCATGCAGGGTGGATCCTGTTCGAATATCATCTTGTAAACTGGGATGACAAAATTATCGGACAACTGCGTGATAACTCCTTTGAAGCTGCATTCAGAAAACATCTTACAATAAGTGTTCACAACAGTCTTTGTCGGTGTCCATGCCCACTTCAAGCCTGGGAACTCCTTTCGGGCACAGATTGCATCCAAGATGTAGGCAAACATGTAGATATCTACTTGCATACCTTTGGGAAGCTGTCGAGCCCTTGTTGTCTATTCCTTTAGTTGGTGAGACAACATGTCAAACCAGTTGCATACTTTTCCTTCTCTATCCAATTGGTCCAACGCGATCACCCAACTCTGTGGAAAGGTTTCCGTGCTTTCTTGGCCATACCATTGACATGAAAATATGACCAAGTATTGATACGCCTTATGTAGTATCTTCGTCTTGTAGACCTAGTTGGGTGTCATCTTGAATCTATCCGACTCCTTTACCCAATTCTTCAAAATGTCTATGCAGTTTCGCATTACTACCAAGTATGCTGAAGGAAGTCTCCATGATGATCACGGGCTTCAACATCTGATACATCTCATCATAATCTTGTGCTGTGAAGGTAGCAATCTCCATCTCACTGACACTGCTCAATGTCATCATCTCAGGATTAGTGTGTGAGATGATCTGAGGTATCATGTCCGCGCATGGGAGCATGAGATACCTGTATGCAATCTGGTACAAGCTAGACTTGTGGATGTTCATATAGACTTGGCAGTCTTCGAGGTCTTCCCCAAATGTGCCTTCAAATGCATCATTAACCTCTTTCCAATTCAGCTTGATGTCCTTGTATACAATCAGCTTGGTATCTTCATAGATCGGTAGACTTGCAGACACTCACTCAAATTCTGCTCTAGTTGCACTTTCGTCAGTGTCCTTTGATCTAGCTCTCTTGGAGGCCATTGATCCCAAACTGCTAAGAGGCGGATGAACACCTGATAGATCTGGAGACAAAGCGACATGCATGGCAAGAAATATGTCAGTGAAAACCAAAGGAAACTTGCAGAGCGACATGCAACATACCTGGGAATTGACTGGCAAAGATTTCGCAATTTCTTCTGGAAGGCTAGCTGACTGGCTTCCAAAACTATGAAAAAGGTAGACTGGGTTGTCTGGGGACACTGGCTAGTTGCTAGATTTGTGCAATGTGCAATCCAAGCTGGCCTGCTAGCTGCTGGAACTGCACAATGCGCAATTTTAGCTGGCAGTGGTTGCAGGCCCAGTGACTACATTACGCAATTTTCTGGGCCAATGGTCACTGTCATTCAGAATTGCACAATGCAAGACTAGAGGATAGTTACTGGGCAGAAATGTGCATTTCCTGAGCGCAGGACAGAGCCTTCCTACTCAAGATTGTGCAATGTTGTCTTAGTGAGACACGGTCCAGGCAAAGGCTGCCCAGACCCGCCGACAGGAAACTGAAAGAAAATGCGATTGTGAAGGCATTGTGATACTGAGTGTAAGCAGGAGTAAATGATCGTGCATGCAAACAATGAATGAAATATTCAAAAAACAGAACAACATGCAAATGGGTGAAGGAGTTATTGAATTGGCGACCAATCGTGAAAAACAGTTTCATGCATGTGACAGTAGTGAGATGCTAACGAAAATTGAAACGGTGCTAGTGCAAGCTAGTATGCATGTAAACAACAACAACCATTCACATAAATCAAGAAAACAACACTCACACAAGTGAAAACACAAAAAGCAACAGAAATGCTGCAAAAGACTAGTTAAGACTACTTACTCATGAATAACTGAGCAGGATGTGTCGAAGAGTCTTGGATGTGTTGTGGGATGTTAGAGCTCCAAGATCGATGTGAATGAGTGATCTCTGAAGAATTGAATAAATAATTTTGAGGCTCATGACGCGCATGCCACAAATCTAGGAAAAGGTGACACTTGGAGGAAAGATTCTAAAATGATCATTACATGTAACCTCCAACTACTAAAAATAGATCCCTAAAATCTAGGGATTCTTTTTGCATGCTGCTTTTTCTATTCTGGGAAAAACCAGCCCATGCATGCAAGTCAAGTTTTCTTGGTCCCAGGTGGAACTAGTCAACTCAACTGCACATGCAACAGTCTGCTCAGCTGGGAGGAAAAAATGTGCATTTCTGGGAGGGAGCTGGGCTGGCTGCCCAGAAGATTTCTGCAATTTTTGGGAAGAGCAGCTGACTGCTACCCAGGATTGCACAATTCCTGGGCTGAGCAACCCTGCTGGGAGGAATTGTGCAATTTTCTCAATGAGGATTGACTGGCAGATTTGTGCAATTTTGGAGCCCAGCAGGCTACCAAATAGAATTACGCAATTTCTGGAGGGAAATATGGTTGCCCTCCAAAATTTCACACTTTCTTGAGGGAGTTGCTCAGCCTGTAGTTGGACCAAGTCTGAAGAATCAGCCTATGAGGGGGTGCAACAAGCTCTCATGGACAGGTTGCCATTTTGCAAGAAAATCACTGAATCTTGTGTACTTGACAAAGTAAGACATGCTACTGTGAAAGGTTGGTAGCGAGCCTCCAAAACAAAGCTAAGGAAAAATTTTGGAGGGTGGTTGTAGCCACTACAATAGTACCCTTGTAGAGGGCTTCTCTGGAACTCCCAACTGTACTCCTCTTGCTGCCTTGTGAGGGACTTGACTCTTTCCTCAACACTAGACAACTTGGTTGTTGATTCGACACTTACCCCTATGAGCTCCTCAATTTTCCTATTCTCCTGTAAGACAGTGTCTGAGACTATCCATGTTCTCTACTTCAACATCATTAGATCTATCTTAAAATGAATGATCTTTTCCCAAAATTCCTCTACTGGCAATTTTGGTGCCCTGTTGAATGCCTCCATACCTGTCTATACCGGATGCTCAACTATCATTGCTCCAGCTTGAACCTTTGACAACTCTCCATAAATGGCTCATCCCACGTACTATATTTTTCATGCTTCTCCTCATGATCATGCTCATCATGATGGTTCATTATTGTTGTCTCACTCAAATTTCCCTGGCTTCCTCCATCTGTGAAAACAATATGTTGTCCATCCTCTCCAATTGTTGAACATAGATGCACTGGTGGACTACTATCTATACTTGATTGTTCATATTCTTTATGGACATCCCCCTGGAGACCTATGGACTTAGTTCTACAAGAGTCTACCACATCGTTAGGAATAATTACCTCCTTCCTTTCGCCATGTACTTTGGCAAGCTGACTGATCGGCTTGTCCTACAAGTCTCTCTTAATAACATTGTGTTGTTGCTCACCATCTGTACTTGACTACTCAGATCTTTCAAATGAATCCTCATGTTTTGTCCTTGTTTCCACCTAGACATGAATGCTTAAGTTCCCAAAGTCCCTTGCATATAAATCATAGTCTTCTTCTTCTCAATTCATTCTTGCTACAAGTTTTATTTTCTTTGTTCTTGCTTCCTCCATCAATCCTCTTTAGCTCCTTCCTAGTCAGCATTTTTCTAAGCAATTCTATGTTTTGCATGACCAAATTTTCAACTAGATCATAGGAGACTGGTGATACATCCAATTCATTACTCCAATTGATCAACAATTTGGATCTTAGGATCTTACATATGTCAGCATCTCCTTCCAAAAACAATGGCATAACCTTCTGCATGCTTGTTTTGACATGTTCTAGATGAGTTAATGTAATCTCCTTGTAAAAGTTATAGAACACTTGAAAGATTGAATCTTCACATCCCATATTTAGAATGAATGTTACAAAGCTTAACTTTTCCATGAGTTCTAAGATTCTGCGCCACTTCTAAAAGGTAGGAAGCATGATGTTGTTCAACCCCTGAAGGTTTTTCACTATCAATTGCAATATCTCCCTCATGAGATCATTGTTGTAAGGTAGTATAGGTGATGTTAGAGCTATGATCCTACTAAGATAAGATGAAATTGTGAGTTTGAATTCCTCACAAGGATGCTCCCAGAGTTTGGGTTGTATCAACGCAAGCATGGATGGCTTGATAGCCCAACGGAGTTTCTTCCATTCGGGTTGCCCCACCCTAGATAGATGTGTCTAATTCCTCCAACTTATGAAGGTCTATGACTAAATTTGTTTGTTTCAATTCAGATCCAAGTTCAAAGAGACACTTGATTCTTACATCTTCCTTCCGGATATCCTTTGATTGTTGAAGGATAACATAGACCTTCTGAGAGAAAGGCCTATTGTTCTATTCTTGCTTTTAATCTATACATTGTTTCCATTTTTTATTCACAGAAGTATTGTAGCCCAGAGGATCCACTGATGTATTACTATGTTGATTTCTAAGGCGTTTCCAAAAGTAAAATGATGACATTATGATTTGGCATCAATGGATCTCAATACTTAGTCTTCCTTCTTTCCTCAACTTTCTTCAATAAAACACAATTTACACCCCTTCAAGAAATTGATCTACACTGGGCTGGAAAGAAAATAAATGATAAATCTTCAGCCTCCATCAAGACATTGAACCCCTACAAATAATAGTAGAGAAATAGTAACCCAATGGAACAATAACTGGTGTAGAAGAAATTCTCCTACAAATAATTAAAGCCTCAAAATTGACCTCCTGCAACAAAAATTGGGAATAAATAATATTTTGTAAAGATTTCCTTCAAATAATAAATCCTTGAATAGTCCTATGGATAAACCCTTGCAAATCCAACAATAATAATAATTATTTGAACACAATGAATTCAACCCAATGTTCGGACAGAAAATCTATTGGAAGCAATAATGAAGTAATTTCAACCTTTAATATTGAAGGAGAATGATTCCTTGGAAAACCCTTAGCTCTATGTTTTGTGTGATGGCTCATGACCCTCCAAGCCCTATGCGACACCTGGTATATGTGTATGGCCTCACGACCTTAAACAATGATTCGTGCCAGTAACAATATTAAAATTCCCTATGAGCAACTTAGTTACCTCTCCTGAAATTCTCGGCAGCCAAAGCTTTAACCCTTAGCCCACTTACACCAATTACCAATTGGCATTTCGTGAGAAATGCGACATATCTCTCCTTAGTGTTGAATAACTGGAATATTTTTAAATATTCTTCATCAGTCCGTGAGCATGCAATTGCCTCAATTCTAGGATGCTTCCAGTCCTTGACTAACAATGCGACAAATTTGTTAGATGAAGGCATCTTCATTTTATCTCTTACAATAGGTAGAAGATCTTGGTCTTGATAGCGATGGAAATAATTAAATAGCTGCTCGCTCGTTCCCTTCGGTGCTTAACGACTGCTAGGTAGAATACCTTCAGCTCATAAATTAAAGATTCCCAAAAATTAGTGCAATACTCCCAATACATATAAAGTCATGCAATATGCATAATAATCAATCATTTATTTAGAGAGGCAGAGGATTTACAATACTTTGGAGCATATGTTAATGGAGCATGGTATAACTTATGACGACCATTGATGCAATGGGCAATGATATAATGGACTTATGTGACCATTCGACCAATGGGAAAATGATATAATGGTCAACCCAATGAAATGAACCTTTTTACAAAATACTTGTCAGTGATTACTCCTCCCTCTAATGAAGAGATGAGGCAGACTCAATGATGTTTACGGTCTTTTTGCATGGCGCCCTTACTGTAGTTGGGATCGACGTTGTCTTATCTCAATAAGGCACAAAAAAAAAAAATACATCTGACGTCCTCCCTTCGGTGTGTGAATATAACCTTGACTTTGGTTAGTTCGTGGTTACGACCAAACCCTTCTGAAATGTGGAAAATCCCTCTACACTATGAGAATATATGCAAGGGTTATCGACCTTTTTCCACAGTGTGGCTTGGACAGATCTTAGATCAAATATCTTTGTGACCAAATTTCACAATGTTGTCATGACAACTCAGCCTACACTACCATTGTCTGGTCCCGTCGTTAATGAATTTTGTTGGATTTAGAGACGTCTAATTACAATAATTGAGTTGGACATGCGTGCATTATGATTATGATGTCAAATACTGTCAGCAAGATTACATTTATGTAGTGATTAAAATATGCCAAATAATGTGATTAATTAAGTCATGGCATTATACGTATTTAAATAAGGATTTGGATACAAATACATATAGAATAACGTTAATCAATTACAATTGTTAATGGACCGATTATAATTGATTAAAAATAATAGCAGTAATAAATTTGAGCTGAATAAGGAAATCAGAATCTATTCTGATTGATTGATTGATTGATTGATTGATTGATTTCAATCAATCTGAAATTTCAAACAGACTTGTTTCAGCTAAATTTTAGGCTGCCCTAGGATTGGGGTTTTGCACTGCTATAAAAGGGCTGAGTCTCCAAGGCTTGCAATCGCTCAAAAAAAAAATTGTCTGCTCCATTGAGGACTAGGTACTCTGTCATTTAGGATAGCCAGAGAAAAGGATTGCAAGCTCTTGGAAGGATTCAAGAGCCAATAACTCAAGTCAAGACCAGGAGCCTTTGAGGATGGAAAGTAAGTTCCGCTGTGCATTAATTTCAATTTCTTACAAAGGAGTAGATCTTGGTTGGGGTTTAAGGTAATTAGGAAAACTCTCAAGTTAAATCCATCAATTGGTATTAGAGCACCCTTATGTAAGAAATCCTTGTGCTGTCTCTAATGGCTGACTCTGTGGTTGCGTACAAGTTGCAAACTCTATTCTTTTTTTTTTTTTTTGGACTCCATTTTCTTGGGTTTGAATGGTTATGGCTAAAATGCGGCATTTTTTGGGGCGTATTTTGAGTTATTATAGCACTGCTTTAATGGCTTTAAATAGCTGCAGTAGTTTAGATCGCATGAAGTAAAGTGCTTGACTTAGGGTATGCTTGCATTTTGTGAAGATTAATGGCACTTGAATTGTGCTGCATCGCCTGACATATCTGTTCCTTGGACATTAAATGAAATGCAGTATGGTCAAACCTTTTCTGCGAATGTGCTCTTGTAGTTTTCATTTTACGTTTCATGCTCTTTTGGTTGTAACTGCTATTTGATGCATGCTTACCTCTTTTGAGGGCGTTTTATGTTGTTCGGCGCTATGTGGAGGTTTCTTCTAACTGTTTTCAGATACTGAGATAAACAAAACAATTGTAAACCTAAGCTTTGCACCTCTGATTTGCACAATTGAGGAACTGTTTTCTTTTCTGGATTATCTGTGAGCAACTTTGGAACAGTTGAAGTCCAATTTTAAAATGTAACTCGCAGATGTATGAGTAAATTGGTCTCCATGAAATCCCTTTTATTTAGGGCTGTAGGATATCAATAGTTGTATGCTGTATAGGGCCTATATATATAAATTGTTGTTTGATAAATAATTTTTTGTTATCGAGGTTACCGCATGTGGTTTATTTTTAGAGCAATATATTTTGATGTATTGGGAACATTTCGTTACTTGACCGAATGCTAAATGTAGAGTAAGTGTGGCAGTATACGGCCGTATTGGTGTAAGTAGTCTTTGATTTGATTTCCATGATTTCAATATCATATTTCATATAATCTATTTACATTTCAATTTACCAATGTTCTTGCTAAGGAATTATTTGCCAGGTAGAGTATGCTTGATGTTTTTATCCCGTTATGTGTATAAGCATTCATCTTGCCTTGACATTACAGTGTACTCCATTGATGGATAATCCTGCAAAGGTTTTGGCAATCAAACATTTTTTGTTTTGTTGGATATAAATCATGCCTTTCGTATATGTAAGGGCACTGCAGTTTTGAATGGACATGGACATCCATTGTTTTCTTTTTTTAGTCCTTTTTTGTCTGATCTAGTATTCCGTGTTATTTAAAAAAAATAAAATAAAAAAATATAATGCTAAAGGTTTTATATTTCTCATGAAGTGATCACTTCACATTTATAGGATAATTACTATAATTACTATGCTATATTTAGGCTAATTATTAGGATTTAGATATTATTTAAAATTGGTATTAACACCAATTAAAGGGTATAATACTGAATTCTAAACTGATCACAATTATGGCATAAAAATTTGTATTAACGTTAATTACTGATATAATACCAAATTCGGATTTTATCACAATAATGCTAATTATGGCATAAAATTTGTATTAACGTTAATTATTAATATAGTACTAAATTCGGATTTTATCACAATGATGCTAATCATGGCAACCATAAAATTATTTAGTATTCTCTAAATAAATTATTGAAGCATTTCTAAAAGGTAATCATTGTAGAAACTGTTAAAGTTTTACTAAAACCTAATAATTATTTTGATGAATATAGTTGACATATTAAATTTAAAAGAGTTATGAGATACTGTATTCTATATAGGATGAGTGGATTCTATAGGTACGTCCTAGATTAGGTTTTTAGACATAATTTTGGAATCTAACTAAAGATGGTGTTTGGTATACATGTGTTATTTTCGCATGAGTCAAGCATTGATGTTCGCAAACGAACCGCTCTCTGTAAGACAATTGCAAGGATGACTCATGACAAGTTGAAGTAACGTGCTGGCAATGGACGTGGGTGTTAGCTTTCCCAAAGGAGGGTTGGCGCCTGCTAAGTTGTTTGGTGCATACGGGTTGCCTGAAGGTAATGATTGCACCCAAAGGTGTTTCATTACTGAATGGTGTTTTGGCTAAAGTTTTAATTGAGCAAATAGTTTTACACATGCCTTTAGATAGATTTTAGAATTATGATTAAATCGTGACGCATCGTATCTAAATTATTTCCTTGTTCTTGAATTTTTCAGATCCAAACATAATGTTAAGTCTAAGTTAGATTAAGCCCCTCATGGGGAACAATTTCAAACAGTGGGAGGAAAAGCTGAAATTAGTCTTAGGGATCATGCAATTGGACACAGCACTGAGATTTGATCGCCCCAAGCCTAATAAAGAGAGTGAGGTAACTCCTCAAGAGAAGGCTGATATTGCTAGATGGGAGCATTCAGATCGCATGTGCATAATGGTGATGAAGCAAACGATCCATGAGACTTTTCGAGGCATCATACCTGATACAGAGACAGGCGCTATTGAATACCTTAAGGCCCTTGAAGAAAAATTCACAAAGAGTAAAAAGACTGATGTGAGTACACTCTTTGTGAAGTTGGCAACAATAAAATACAAGGGAAAAGAAGGGGTTAGAGAGCATGTTATTGAGATGACAAGACTTCAACGTGCCTTGAAAGGGCATAATTATGACATCTCTGATGAGGTTCTCATTGAGTTCATTTTTCTGTCTCTCCCGTCTAACTTTAGTCAATTCAAGATGACTTATAATTGTCAAAAAGAGACGTGGACATTACCTGAGTTTGAGGCTCGGTTGGTGCAGGAGGAAGAGAGACAGAAAATGACTAAGGGAGAAAGTGCTCATGTAGTAACATCTAATCCTAAGGGTAAAGGCAAGAAGCGCAAGTTTACTGCCAAGGAAAAGGGACCTACCAAGGTAGCTGCAAACAATGCCGCGCAGAAAAGCAAGAAGGAAGATACTTCTGCGAAAGCAGGAGAAAGGAACTGTTTTTTCTGCAAAGCGCCAGGACATACAAAGAAATTCTGCACCAACTATCATGCATGGTTGTCAAAGAAAGGTATGTCTCTTGCTTTGGTTTGTTCTGAAGTTAATTTAAGTTCTGTATCTAGATATACTTGGTGGATAGATTCAGGTGCAACGACTAACATCAGTATGTCGATGCAGGGTTGCCTAAGCCATCGCAAGCCAAGTGAGGCAGAGCGCTACGTTTACGTAGGAAATGGCAATAAAGTAGAAGTGGAAAGCATAGGAAAATTTAGATTATTATGTAAGACAGGATTTTATTTAAGTTTTGATGCTTTAGTGGTTCCATCTTTCAGAAGGAACCTAATTTCTATATCTTATTTGGACAAAAATGGTTATGTATGTTCATTTGGTAATGGAAATTTCAGTTTGTGTCAAGATTCTAAGCTTCTTGCTTCTGGTATCCTGTCTTCTTATGATAATCTTTATTTTCTAGATATAGACACTTCACATTCAGAAGCACTGCATATAGATAATAGAAAACGTAAATTAACTTGCGAGAAATCTGCAACATTATGGCACAAGCGATTAGGACATATCTCTATGAAAAGGATAGAACGTCTTGTGTCTAATGAAATTCTCCAACCTTTAGATTTTACAAACTTAAGTGATTGTGTAAATTGTATAAAGGGAAAACAAACTAATAAACGTAAGTATGATGCAAAAAGGTGTAATGATGTCTTAGAATTGATTCATACGGATATCTGTGGTCCTTTTCCAAAGGCTACAAGAAATGGTGACCGTTACTTTATCACATTCATAGATGATTATTCAAGATATGGTCATATTTACTTAATAAAAGAAAAGGCAGAAGCATTAGACGTGTTCATAAAGTTCAAAACGGAAGTTGAGTTACAACTTAACAAACGTATAAAGTCCATTCATTCTGATCGTGGTGGTGAATACTACGGTCGTTATGATGGATCAGGAGAACAACGTCAAGGTCCCTTTGCAAAATACTTAGAGGAATGCGGAATTGTGCCTCAGTATACGTTGCCAGGTTCGCCTGCAATGAATGGTGTTGCTGAGCGACGAAATCGCACCCTTAAAGACATGGTGAGAAGTATGATTGCTCGTACAACTCTACCTGAGAATTTGTGGGGAGAAGCCTTAAAGACTGCAGCATACATACTTAATAGAGTGCCTACTAAAGCAGCTAACAAGACCCCTTACGAGTTATGGGTTGGGCGCAAGCCTAGCTTGAATCATTTGAGAGTTTGGGGATGTCCATGTGAAGCTAGGCCTTATAAGCCAAGCAAAAAGAAACTGGACGAAAGAACCGTTAGTTGTTACTTTATAGGCTATTCTGAACGATCTAGGGGGTTCAAATTCTATAATCCAACAGAACATACAGTTTTCGAGTCAGGAAGTGCAAAATTTTTTGAGGATAATGAGTTTGTGGGGGGAGATATGACAAAAGATAGTATTTTTGAAGAAGAAGAGACGAATGCGAATGAGACTATGGACCAAAGTCCTAGTTTTGTTCAAATTCCGATTGCGTTTAGAAATACATCTTTTGACAATGTGCAAACTTCATCATCCCAAACAACTCAGTTAGAAACTCAACATGGAATAGAGAACACAAATGGACCTGAACCCAACCCAAACCCTCACATTGACATGACAAATGTTGATGGCCTAGGGCCTGTGGGAGAGTCAGAAGTTGGTAATGATGTTCTTCCTCCTGTTGAAGATCAAGTTGTAAATGAACCTCAAGAAAATCTAGAGCCTGTGCCAATTAGGAGATCTACTAGAGAGAAAAGATCTACACAATCAAAGGATTATGCATATCTTCAAGAACATGAGTTTGACATTGGCATGTTTGAAAATGATCCTGTTAATATCAAACAAGCTGTGGAAAGCTCTAACTCTCAAATGTGGATTAATGCCATGAATGAAGAGATGAAATCTATGTATGACAATGACGTTTGGGATATCGTTCCGTTGCCTAAAGACAAGAAACCCGTTGGTTGCAAATGGATATTTAAGACTAAGCGGGATTCTAAAGGCAATGTTGAAAAATACAAGGCACGTCTTGTTGCGAAAGGTTTCACACAGAAAGAAGGCATTGATTATAAAGAGACTTTCTCTCCAGTTTCATCGAAAGACTCTTTAAGGATTATATTGGCGCTTGTAGCACATTATGATTTAGAACTTCATCAGATGGATGTAAAGACGGCGTTTCTCAATGGTGACATTGATGAAACGATCTATATGAAGCAGCCAGAAAACTTTGTATCAGGTGATGCAGGGTCTATGGTTTGCAGACTTAAGAAATCTATCTATGGGCTAAAACAAGCATCTCGACAATGGTATTATAAGTTTCACCAAGTTATTAGCTCATTTGGTTTTGAGTCTAACATAGTAGATGAATGTATATACCTTAAGTTCTGTGGGAGTAAATTTATTTTCTTGGTTTTATATGTAGATGACATATTGCTTGCCAGTAACGATAAGGACATGTTGCATCAAACTAAGAATTTTTTATTTAAGAACTTTGAAATGAAAGATCTTGGTGATGCATCATTTTTTCTAGGGATTGAAATACTTAGAGATAGATCTCAAGGTATTCTGAGGTTATCCCAGAGGAACTATATCGATAAGATTCTAACAAGATTTGGCATGCAAAACAGCAAACCAGGAGATACCCCTATATCAAAAGGAGATAAGTTTAGTCTGAAACAATGTCCCCAAACTGACTTAGATAAAAACCTCATGAAAGATATTCCCTATGCCTCAGCCGTGGGTAGCATCATGTATGCACAAGTATGCACGCGTCCGGATATTGCGTTCATTACCAGAATGCTAGGGAGATATTTGAGTAACCCAGGTATGGAACACTGGAAGGCAGCCAAGCGAGTGTTGAGATACCTAAAGAGAAAAAGGGACTATATGCTCACGTATCGGAGATCGGAACAGCTCAAGGTCATTGGATACACCGATTCTGATTTTGGAGGATGTGTCGACAGCATGAAATCAACATCAGGATACATCTTCATGATGGCAGGTGGTGCTGTGTCATGGAAGAGCGCTAAACAGTCATTGGTAGCCTCCTCCACTATGGCAGCTGAATTTGTTGCATGTTTTGAAGCATCTAATCATGGCGTATGGCTGAAGAACTTCGTCACAAGTCTGAAAATTGTGGATTCTATTCAGAAACCACTCAAATTATTATGTGACAACAATTCAGCAGTGTTATACGCATCCAACAACCGAAGTTCGTCAAAGTCGAAGTACATTGACATTAAGTTTTTGGTTGTAAAAGAGAGAGTGCAGAATAATGAATTATGTATAAAACACATAGGTACAGACTCCATGATTGCGGATCCTCTTACTAAAGGATTACCACCCAAGAAGTTTCACCAACATGTTGCTTGTATGGGTGTAATATCTGTTTAGGATAATTAGAAAAATGTGGGAGTCTGAATATGTTTTAAGTTCTGTTTTTTTTTTGATGTTCTATGTAATGCAATTGTAAACAATTTTGATGATATATACAAGTTGCATTCAGTTTCAGTTTCATTATTTCTTTCTTTAAAGTTTAAGTTTTTGGCCTCATACAATAAAGTAAAGGTGACTCAATTAGAAATAGGCACGTCTAATCACACTTGCGTGTAATTTCTAAACTATATGTCCAAATCAGATTCATGTCATTCAGTTATGTTGGCAGCATGATTTATGTCAGTTTAGTTGCGAATAAATGTGACAAATGCCGCTTAAGTCCTTTGTTAGCATAATTGATGGACGGAATTGTTTAAGAAATACGATAAGTAAAGACAGAAAAGTTGCATGCAATAAAGTTAAGGATATATAATCAAAAGGTTGCACTTGTCCATGTGGGAGATTGTTGGATTTAGAGACGTCTAATTACAATAATTGAGTTGGACATGCGTGCATTATGATTATGATGTCAAATACTGTCAGCAAGATTACATTTATGTAGTGACTAAAATATGCCAAATAATGTGATTAATTAAGTCATGGCATTATACGTATTTAAATAAGGATTTGGATACAAATACATATAGAATAATGTTAATCAATTACAATTGTTAATGGACCGATTATAATTGATTAAAAATAATAGCAGTAATAAATTTGAGCTGAATAAGGAAATCAGAATCTATTCTAATTGATTGATTGATTGATTGATTGATTTCAATCAATCTGAAATTTCAAACAGACTTGTTTCAGCTAAATTTTAGGCTGCCCTAGGATTGGGGTTTTGCACTGCTATAAAAGGGCTGAGTCTCCAAGGCTTGCAATCGCTCAAAAAAAAAATTGTCTGCTCCATTGAGGACTAGGTACTCTGTCATTTAGGATAGCCAGAGAAAAGGATTGCAAGCTCTTGGAAGGATTCAAGAGCCAATAACTCAAGTCAAGACCAGGAGCCTTTGAGGATGGAAAGTAAGTTCCGCTGTGCATTAATTTCAATTTCTTACAAAGGAGTAGATCTTGGTTGGGGTTTAAGGTAATTAGGAAAACTCTCAAGTTAAATCCATCAATTTGGCCTCTTAATACTGGTGTGTTGATAAGATGGAAAGTTTTCTTTGCTTCTCCTACGCAAATGGCTTCTTCTAAATCTTAGCACACTTAGTTGTTCGACCTTTCCAATAGGTGAGTTGTTTGCAGTTCAGAGTACAATACCTCTCTGCCCTTCAGTGAGATGAACTGTTATGAATCTTGTAGAAACCCAGAACCATTGCCCTCTTCCCAAAAAAATGATAGATGCCAAAACCCAGAAAAATGTGTTTTATCCCCTTCATTGGATCAGCTGACGTGCAGGGCTTCTTTTGGTCCTCCGCTGCTATCCTTCCAAGATCCTGCGTGACAATCTCTCAGACTGATAACTGTGTGAGCTGAATGGCTTCTTGGCCAACCAACGAATACAATATTTATGGCCTTAACTGAACAAAACTCCTACAATAGAATCAGATCTACCCTTTTCACCTTAGGGAAAACACCTCCACTAATATAGATCTGGTCTAAAAGATGATACATTTGATTTATAGAGGGAAGCAAATCTGATCAATAATTTCCCATTTTGCAAATAATGCCATGAAGAATAATAAACCCTTGAATTGTTTGCAGGAACACCTGAAAAATAAGAAACCAACTAGGGTGATATCTAGTATCCCTGAAGATGGAAAATGTCGTCTAGGGTGAGAGAAATCTCACGAAAGTCACAACAAAAAATAAAAAATAAAATTCAATCATGCAAATAAAAATTCCAATCTGCTAATAAGAATCCCTCACGTTGGCAGGATGCACAACTCTGATACTATTGTAAGATCCCAAACAATTAAATTTCCAATTGATCAGGCACACTTGAGTGTTCTAATATAAATGCTTGCAATAAATAACCAGGAATACCGAAGGGATTTGGAAATGCAACCTCTTATTTATATTAATAACTGAAAACATTATACATGATCATATAAGATATACTAAGCCCCTACTAATAGCATGTATTGATGCTCAACAATGACTACTCTAAAACATTGAAGCCTACTTGTGAATTTTGGATGGATCCACCACACCAATGTCACCACAAGGTTTTCCTCCTGGCTACACCAAGTTTTGAACAAAACACAATAATATAGACAAACTCTTGACGATCCCAAATTCTTAGCTCCTATCCCCTTTAATAGGTTTGAGGGACTCTCTAGAAGCCTTATTTTATTATTCTCCCTCAAAAAGGGAAGAAAAATACTATGAACAGATTCCATGGGAAAATATCATGGTAAGAACCATAGGTAAATTCCATCCATTTTGACCACATCAAGAGAAGAGAATATTACACACTCCCAGCTCATTAATGAATGAATCATCGTCTTATTACTTTATCAAAGTTTTTCCAATGAATTTCTAAATTATATTGTTTTAATATAACATTACTTTATCAAAGTTTTTCCGATGAATTTTTAAAATTATATTGTTTTAATTTAATGTTATATCTTTAATTAGGATCCTAACTTTAACCATGTATTTTAATTTTATATAATTTGTTCCACTATATTTATTATGAAATTTAAGTTTAAATATATTATTTCTTAAAACTGTAACTAAGCACAAGGATAGAGCTCGTTAGCGAAAGATCTTTTACCTCCCTTTTCCAGCCTTAACGATCAGAAAGAAATGAGTCTTACAGTCCTCTATGAGACAAAATTGATTTATGAGCCTTAGGGGGATGGACATTGAAAATATGTGTTTAGACACCACTGGCGCTGCACCATATAGATACATGTGATTGATGATGAAAGAGTCTAGTTGGCGTTATTCACACTCTCATAAATGGGAATTATATTTTTTGAACTGAGATCATAGCAAGTTATATACCTCATGAGATTTGAATTTGAATTTTGATCTAGTTAATTATACATTCAATAAAATTTAAGCTTCGATTTAATTGATTTCACTAAAAAAACAAAACTTACCATTAAACCACATATCACTCATCTATGCCTTTTCAAAATTACAATAAAAGATTGCAAGATTGTGGGGTATATCGGTATAGGAGAAAACAAGAAAAGGAATCGATACTATGAACTGTCCGTCTGACCTTTTATGTTTTTTCGCAACGCGATTCTTTGCTTTTGGGGATTGCATATCGACATCACATTTATTAATCATTCAAATTGTGCTGAGTAAAGGGATGAGTTTTGGTAAATTATAAATATAATAATATTTTAAATAAATATTTTAAAAAAAAATATATATAAAATAAAATATGGAGCAATAATAAAAATTTAATATATATTAATAATAATAAAATATTTAAAATAAAATAAAAAGAAATAATAATATATTTTAAAAATGTTAAGAGTTAATTAGAGTTATTTGGGATGGTTAGTTGTTATTTTCTCACCCCTTCAATTTTCTATGAATAAAATGACGATGAGAAATATTTTTAGAATGGTTGTGTGTTTATGAATATAGTTGAGAGAGACAATGAAGTTATGTGATTTTGAATATGGTTGAGAGAGACAATGATACTCTAGTACTAATGACACATGGTCGATTCCAATGGCTACCACTATAACCTCTAGGTGCATACATATGCCCCTTCCGTATGCATAAGGAATAAGTGAATATGAGAGATTTGAGCCATGAACCTTCTTGCACATAATACTTCATTTACACAAACATCACCAATTATGTTATCCCATGAGCTTAAATTAATTCTTTATTTAAATAAAATAAAATAAAAAATAATTAAAATAATATTTCATTTTAACTTCTTTGTGCACAATATATTTCTCACTAAAATTTATGTATTTTGTAACTTCTGCAAATTTCTAAATAAATTGAAATGATATAGTGTTTTTATTTAGATCATTTGTTAGCTTCATTATCCACAACATTTAATATCATGAGTTATACAAAAGTCACATTTTTGTCTCTTATGCAACCATAGAATGTTGCTTAAGCCAGCAAGGATGAGCGTTGGGTTAACGCCATGGATGAAGAGTTGAACTAGATTGAAAAGAATTTGTCTTGGGAATTTGTCCCAAGACAAAAGGAAAAAAATGTAATTTGAACCAAATGGGTGTATAGAAACAAACTTGTATGCAAAGGTAGAATGCATTAATTTCGATGAAATATTTGCTCATGTGGCTCATCTAGAGGCCATCAGAATGTTCTTGGATTTTTCTTGTTTCAAAAGTTTCAAAGTATATCAAATGGATGTAAAGTCAGCATTTCTAAATGGAAAACTCAAGGAATAAGTCTATGTGGAACAACCAGAAGGATTTCAGTTAATCAGAGGAAAAGATTTTGTATGTAAACTAAATAAAACATTGTATGGTTTGAAGCAAGCTCCCAGGGCATGGTACTCTAGATTAGATAATTATCTTCATCAACAAAGTTTCAGCAGAGGCTCCATTGATTATAATCTCTACAAAAATATTAAAGGAGATAACATTATGGTAGTTGTAGCCTATGTGGATGATATCATTTCTGGTAGTGATGATGATTCTATGAGTAGGAATTTTTCAAACAATATCAAGAAACGATTCAAAATATTCATGTTGGGTGAATTATCATTTTTTCTTGGACTACAATTCAATCAATCCAAGTTAGGCATCTTCATATCTCAATCCAAATATATTAAAGAAATCTAGAATGGAAACTTGTGCCCTAGTAAGTATTTTATAGTTACAGGTTGTAAACTTAGCAAAGACAATGAATATCCTAAAGTAGATCAAACAATGTATAGATAAATAATTGGAAACCTTCACTATTGACAACATCAAGACCTAACATTATGCAGGTTGTAGGATTGGTAGGCATATTTCAATCATCCCCTAAAGAATCTCACATAAATTCCATTAAAAGGATATTCAAATACTTACAAGGCACTACAGATTATGGATTATGGTATCTAGAGGAACATATATTCCTCTTAAAACTTACACTAATGTAGACTGGGCTGGAAGTGTGGATGACAAGAAAAGTACTATTGGAGGAGTGTTCTTTCTTGGAAAATGTTTGGTTTCTTGTCCCAAGAAAAAACAATCTTCTATTTCTCTATCCACTATTGAAGCATAATAGCATGGTTGCATAGGTCACATCGATACATTTCCAATGATATATCCTGCTCTAAAGAAATCCTCCCATATGAGAGGTTGTGGCCATTTGAAAATCAACACTAGTTAGAGGCCCAAACTATAGGGAAAAAACCAAAAATATCAATGCGTTAAATAGTGCACATCTTTCAGGCATATCCATGGTCCATTGACACAATTAGCAACAACACTCAATAGAACATGCATGAAATTTAACACTATTAAGGGTCGTACAACTTTCATAGATAAAATGGATCTAATAGCCAAATTAAGAGATTAAATGGTGCATGATGACAAGAGTTGCATGATATTTAACCAATCCAGTTATTCCAATCAAGTGATGACATGTGGCAACATTCAAATGACATGACATGGCACCCCTAATGACATCAAGACAAGGACGTGACACCACAAGGAGATACCACATGGTAGAGACAAATGGAGCATTCTAGTTAGAAACATGTCCAAATATGGGTGACCCATGCCACCCCTCACAAGCTACCACATGGCATGATAATGTCATGTTGATGTCATCATACATACGATCAAGGACCCCTAGGGACATGGTCATATGGCCATGGTTGTATGGGTTTGAAATTTCGAACATTAAGGGTTATACATTAGTTGGGCATATGATGTGGTCATATGGTTCAGTAAGGCATGGCTACATTGGGTCATTGGTCATATGGATGTCTGATGGTCAAGAATCGACCTCGATTGGATTTGGGTTCTATGGTTTGCCCACAAGAAACCTTGGTACCACATGATCTATTATAAGTAATACTATTGTGACTCCATCAAGTCATCAATTTGAAGATATGTGAGTTTGAGTTTTGAAGTTGTCTTTTGTATCTTTGTTTTGGTTCATGGTTGGTGGTTTTGTGGTTACAAATTGGTTGTTATGAAGTTATCAGCTGAGGTTTGTTTCATTAAGATTTTTTGGCTATAACTAGTTTCACTGTGGAGCATTTAACAATGGTTATATCCACTTACTTTGATAAAATATGATCTGTTACTTTTAGAAAAGACTCCAAGATCTAAAAATGCATGGCAACATAGTGGAGGAAGACCTTATTGATATATATTGTAATGGCTCAGCCAAGTTTGGTTGAGATTAAGTATTGGTTTGATCATATTCACTTATAGCAGATTCTATTATCCTAACGTAGGTTGAAGTAGAATCTAACATTGATCTAGTCGAAATTGATTAGCCACAATAGTGACACATTAGGAGGGTCACCACATTTTGACTGGGTATCATTGTGATGCTTTGGACGAAGAAACAAACCTTTGACTCGCATGGATTGGTACAATTATGACATGTTGGCTTGATGAGGACTGTCCATGGGGTGGCCCACACCCTCAACCTGTCTGGAGCTAAATCCATCATAGAAAAAGGAATACAAGAGGGTAGTGTTGCAAGAAACCCCTGATATCGCAACTGACAATGAGTTCGTAATGGGAAAGTTGAGGTCACAGGTTTGAGTTTTAGTGGTGAACAGGTTAAAATATTTCTAGTTTTTTAATGTTTATAAGTTCCATTCTATTGAATTAGTAGATAGACTAAAACTGGGCATTTTGTAGTGCCGATTTTATGATATGTTTGTTTTGTAGAAGTGTGCCCAGAAAGAGGAAAATTGTAGAACCTTTAATTTAATATATAGTTTTCAATGGCTTTTATGAGTTTTTGGGGTCAATATTGGTCCAAATTGGATTATGAAAGAAGCATGGTGATCAAGGCTTAGAGTTGGATGCTTTTAGAGGCTTGGAAGTCTTTGTTGACAAATATTTGATCATCAAAATATCTATTGCATGTTTTAAAGGTTTATGAGCATGTTGCAATGGTTTTGTATTCATGATGAAAATAGGTTTCAAGAAGTGGTTTGTGTGACCATATTGGAAAACACATTGGAGTAGAGTATGGATAATAGCATGACAACTAGTGAAAAAGTTTGATATGATCGTCTTTGTAGTGGTAATAGTATTTTCAGGGTGTGAAAGTGATTTTTGTGGCAGTAATTATAGTCACATTCTATACAGTTTGTGATGATGGTGATAATAGGTACATGTTGTGGTGGTGGAAATAATGATTGTAGGTTACGATTATTTATCTCTACTAATATATAACTATATATGACAGTGGATCTAGTTTGAAAATGATATGAAATAGAGGTCCACAAGGAGTTGAATAAGGAGGTGGGTTCCTCCACCAGGGTTGGAGCCTCAATCAAGTTGGAGCCTAAAGCAGGTTGAAGCCTGCTCATCATCGAGCTTGGTGCCTCAATCAGGTTGGAGCCTAGAGTAGGTTAGATCCCACTCATCATCAAGGTTAGTGCCTCAATTAGGTTTTATCCTACAGTGAGAAACTACTTGCATTATTTCAACACTACTACATATAGGAAAAAATTTCGACAACATAGTCTGACAGTATGGCCCATAATATCGTAAAGGTCAAGAAAAATTTCATTTTTTTTTAAGTTTGTTTTTGTAAAGTCCCCTTGTTCATCATAATTTCAATGACCAAATTTTAGGGAGTTGTAATTCCGACGACCTGTTTCTAGGTCATTGGAATTCAGACGACCTAGAAATCAGCTGTCAAAATTCCAACAACGAGGCGTTGAAATTCTGATGGTTATTTCTAGAGATGGATTTTTTCTTCTTATGACTATATGAATGTTTCATATCATGTTGGAAACTTGAAAAAAAATATATATGGAGTCAACATTCTGACGATAATTTGACTGAAATATGACTCATAGAAATAATTCGACAATCAAGGGAGATCACCTAGATTTCTCCATTGTGCTTCACCGTGAATAAAGAGGAAGAGGTATTTGGAGAGATTTGACAAATCTAAAAGTGTTATCATGTGATTGTATACTTCATATTTTTACGTTCTCTCTATTATCTACAAGTTCCAGTGAATCGATTTCAAGAGGGTCGTAAAAGTCTCTTGAGCTTATCGTGGTGTGACCTGTGAATTAGGTCAACATTGATTTTTTTTTAGTTTGTGCTCACATGCACTGAAATTTGACATGGATATGGTAGATGCATGCATTGATAGTATGGTAGGGTTTCGAGACTCAAATATGACTCAGAAATAATTCAAAAATAAAATGAAAAAAATATAACATAAATGTGAAGGAGATGAAATTATTTATTACTGTTTTCTAGTTGTGGGTTTACCTCAGGTAACGACCAATCCATCGCTTAAAATTTACTAATAATTAGTGGTGGAGATTATGCTCTAATTAATTGATTCCACACATAGTGTCCTGTGAATGAGACCAACATTGAAATTTTTTCAAGTTTTGCTCGTACGCATTGAAATTTGACATGGCTATAGTACATGCATGCATTGACAATGTGGGAGGGTTTCGAGTCTCAAATACAACTCATAGAAAACTACAAACCCTAATATGTTGCCACATAAAGAACAAAAAATCCTTCTCACCAAAATTTGTGTATGAAGCTTTCTAAATACTTTCTAAAAAAACATTAAATTCTAAAAGTGACTAA